>OZ002734.1:13214123-14459772 GCA_963924305.1 Polygonum maritimum | reverse complement strand
GGTTTGAAAGAGGTGACCTCGTTAAACGGTAGAAAACAACTTGTTGAAGTGTAATGTAGTAGGATTCTTGGCTTGGACTGCACATTGTTGAAAATTGAAGAGAAAAAGAAAGAAGAGCTCGACCAAAAGCCATCAGGATCGACCCCCTAATAGGTCGATCTCGCGCCCCCCAGTGAAAATGAGCTCTCAGGATCGACCCCCATATGGGTTGATCTCGGTCCCCAGTGAAGAAAAGTAAGTTTCAGGTTCGACCCCCTAGGGGTCGACCTCGACCCTCAGCAAGCTCGAGCAGAAGAAAAAAAAAAGAAAGGTTTGTTTGAGCAAATTTTTTGAAGGGTTTCTTGAACAAATAAATTTGTATTCAAGAGCCCGCTGAGTATAGCGAAGTCAGGATCGTCCACGGGAGTGAGAGTAATGCTAAGTTTAATCGATAACTACGAAAAACAAAGAAAACAAAGGGCAAAACAACTCAGGCTCGACCTAACGAGGATCGATCTCGACCCTAGGGAGGTCGATCCTGAGAGTAGAAAAGGCACGAACACACATAATCACACAGGCAATGGCTCGAACACGACTTAGGGAGTCGGGATCAAAGCAAAAACACGAATTTCAATCAATATAAAAGACAAATCCTAGGGCTAGGGCTACCACAACAACAACCATACATGCTTTCAACAAGAATTCACAACTTATCATGCCATCTAGATCATAGAAAAGTCAACTTTCGCAAACAATTCAAGTTATTCAATCAACTTTCGCAAATCAAACAATTTTCTACCTATCCTTCAACCTAGGAATATCAACTTCCGCAAATAATCCTATTAGATATAATCAAGCAACTAACTTTTCACTTTCGCTAGGGTTAATTACAAGACATGCCTCAATTTTCACCAAGGATTAAGCACAAGATAGGTTAGATATGATCCTTAAGCATTCAAGTCATGAATTCAAGTTTTAAACATGCATGATTGTGTTGGGTTTTTGCCCAACCCTAGAACTTATGAAAACTACTCACACATAGCAAAGAGAGACAAGGAAGAAGAAGAAGAAGACATGATCAAACCAAAACTAAAATTCAACTAAAAACCAAAGATCAATCTTACAAACCTCAAACTTGTTCTCCAAGTCTTCTCCTAATTCTCCAAGTCTTGATTGAATCAAAGCATCCAAAGCATCGCATAGATAAAAACTATAGGTTCAACCTCCTTTTATAGACAAAAAGGAGTCCTAATCTAACTAGGAAACACAAACAAAACACCTTCCTAAAATACAGATTTGGAAACTTCAACATGTAATCCGGATAGAAGGAAGTCGGTCACGCGCGTTCGACCCTCCATAGGGTCGATATCGACCCCTTCAGGGTCGATCCTGAGTGCTTTTGTTCCTTGCATTCCAAGTTTGGTCAAGTGGCTCGAGGTCGACCTCCTTGGGCTCGATCTTGGGGTCGATTTCTCCACTTCTCTTCTTGACTTCGCTCCTCTTTAGTTCCTCTCCTTGGCTCTTCCATTTGAATCTTCCTCCTAGCTCGACCATCCTCTCCTAGCTTCGCTCCAAACTCGTCTTCAAGCTCCAAAATACCTACAAAACGACACTTCAATCCTAAACAACATAGGTGAGGAGTTCTTTGGCCGGGTTGTAATGGGGCTCGGTAATAACATAGGTGAGGAGTTCTTTGGCCATGTGGTGCTAAATCCGGGAATCAAACTTCTAAATACAACACTTCAAACCTCAACAACTCACTCACTTTCTTTTCTCTTTTCAACTCATAACCCAACACTTCATCAATGACACTCACACCCTTGAATTTCTAACCCAAACTTCCATAATACAACTTAGAAATACTAGGAATCCTTGGCTTTGCACTTAAACATTTTCTTTTTCTTTCTTTTCTTTCTTTTTTTTTTTTTCTTCTGCTCGAGCTTGCTGAGGGTCGAGGTCGACCCCTAGGGGGTTGAACCTGAAACTTACTTTTCTTCACTGGGGACCGAGATCAACCCATATGGGGGTCGATCTTGAGAGCTCATTTTCACTGGGGGGCGCGAGATCGACCCATTAGGGGGTCGATCCTGAGGGCTTTTGGTCGAGTTCTTCTTTCTTTTTCTCTTCAATTTTTCAACAATGTGCAGTCCAAGCCAAGAATCCTACTACATTACACTTCAACAAGTTGTTTTCTACCCTTTAACGAGGTCACCTCTTTCAAACCCAACACAAATATCACTCAACAAAAATCATTCCTAACACTCATCATCTAAGTTCAATTCCCGGAAAAGGGTCAAGCTAATATAGGTTAGGGATAATTTTTGTGGAGCTTCAAACAAAAGGTTAAGGCTAGAACGGGGCTTCAAGCAAAGACAATTCAAGGTAGGCATGGAATAACATGGGCTAAAAATATAAGTTCTTAATCACAATCAACATGCATGAACAATCTCATAACGGCTTCAAGAAATAGATAACTATATCAATGACAAGAGACATATGCATAAAGAGAGCAAAATCACACAAACAAAGAAGAGGGAATCAATGATGTTCTCCCTATAAGGCCAAAATTCTCACTAGGTAAAAATTTTGTTGGATTGCAATTGCTTTCACTCAAAACACATATGCTCAATTTTATCACAAGTCTCATTCACAATCAAGAGCAATTTCTCAAAAACTCGGGCTACACTATCCAATTATGCCAAAGGAATTACATGACAAGCATAAAGATTAGTTTTCATCATAGGACATCTAAGATGGAATGTTTTTCTATCCTAAAACAATCAAGGAAGCAAATATTTTTTTGTTTTTCGACATTTTTCAATTTTTTTGGATTTTGACATTTTCTAATTTTTTTGGATTTTTTCAAGACTTTTCTCAACAAGGCAAACTACCAAACAAACAAACAAAGCAAGCAAAGACTCGATTATATACAACATGTGAGACTCCTCTTCCCACCCCATACTTAAATCATGCAATGTCACCATGCATGAAAACATATGACAAAGTAAAGAGAAAAGAAGAAGAAGACTCACAAAAACTCTTAGAAGCTTGATGGGAGAAGGAGCAAAGAAGGCATGTGTGTTGGCACGACCTTGAGGGAGGTCGATAACGACCCTCTTAGGGTCGATCCTGAGAGGTGGTCGAGGGAGAGACAAAGCAAGAGGAGGTCGAGACCGGGAGGGTCGGTCCTGAGGGCTAATGTACCTCGTGTGAAGTCGTCTTTTCCTGTACTTTTTGAGCCCGCATTTGAAGCTTAGCACCCTGCAAAAATCCCACAAAGATCCTATCCAAACAAATGTATCGTATCCTAGTCTAATCTAAGGAAGGTTAGAAGAAACAAAAATCTAGTCTAGAAATTGGAAAATCAAAAATCAAGAAAATAAAAAGGAAAAACTAATCTAGAAACTTGGTTGCCTCCCGTAAGCGCTTTTTTAACGTCATGAGCTTGACGAGAGAGACCTCAACTAGTTGGAGGATGTGAGTGCCAAGGTGGCTCGGATGTCCTCATCGCCACCCCATACTTAGAATGAGAAGAGAGGGTGGAAGAAGGTGTAGAGAGAGGTGTACCACAAAGCATACAAGTAGAGTGAGAATATTGACCTGTATCGACCGGAGGACGGGTCGGCGTCGAGTTGCTTTTTCCGGAGTCAAGCTTCTCTTGTACATGAGGGTTAGTCGAACTCGACCCCAGCTGGGTCGTGACTGATCGTGTATGGGCAACATCGAGCCTTAACACCTCGCCTTTCCAAAAATCCTCCTCCGGATGAAATTTGTTAATGGGCACAACGTCTCTCGACTCCATGATGCCCCCAATAGGTAGCCGAAACTCTACCACCTCATCACCAATTCCGAACGTAAGGAGACCCTTCTTCACATCAACCTTAGCTCCGGCGGTTGCTAGGAATGGTCGCCCAAGGATAATTGGTACGTCGGGATCTTCCGGCATAGCCATGACAATAAAATCATTAGGCACGACAAACTTGCCGACTTGGATAGGAAAGTCGTCGACAACACTGGTAGGCTTCACACAAGAACCATCCGCCATGTATAACCTCATGTTCACTGGTACTAAGGGCCCCATGTTTGTCTTGGACCAAATTGAAAGTGGAAGCAAGCTAGCACTAGCACCAAGATCACACAATGCCTTGAAGCGATAAGCCCCAATACCGATGGTAATAGCAAATTTCCCGGGATCACCGAGCTTCTCGGGAAGGTCCAACGACCTCACCTCATCCGTTAGTTCCGACATCGATCGCTTCCTAGATAGAATCTCCTTAAAGAACTTGGTGTAAGCGGGCATTTCATTCAAGGCCTCGGCGAAAGGAATAGAAAGATTCAACCCTTGAAGCAACTTAACAAAGCGCTTAAACTTTCCTTCCGTCGCGTCCTTGGGCTTCTTCGAAGGGTAAGGAAGTATCTTAGAATGTGAAGAGGAAGGTGTGAGATCCGGAATGATAGGCGGAGAAGGGTTGGAAGACGTTCCGGGTGCAGGGTGGGTGAGCTCGACCTCAGTGGGGTCGATCGCCCCTTCATCCTCATCATTAGCGGTCTCAGGTTCGACCATGGAGGGGGTCGATATCGACCCAGGTGGGGTCGATCCTGAGGCTGCTTCTTTCGCCGTTGGTTTCGGTGGATCGGGTAATGCTTTGCCACTCCGAAGGTTCATGGCTCGGATTTCACCATTGCTTGCTCGGCCTCTAGGATTCTCCTCGGGTCGGCCGGGAAGTTGTCCTTGAGGTCGTGGGATTTGAGCCGCTAGATTACCAAGTTGGGAATCAACATTCTTCCTCCATGCATCTAAGTTTCCCAATTGGCCTTGAACGCCATCAAGTTTGCGGTCGAATCTTTCAAAGAAACCTTGAGCCCAAGCCGGTGGTTCTTCTTGATAACCGGGAGGTCTATAAGGAGGGGCCCTTTGCTCTTGTGGAGGAGGTGGATAACTTTGGCCTTGACCATTGTTATTCCATTGAGAATAGTTGTTGTTGTTCCTCCCCGCATAAGCATTGTTTTGGCCTCGGTAGGGTCCTCGCATATAGTTGGCCTCCGCATATGCCTCGGCAGCCCGAACTTGCTCCACATTTGAGCAAGAAGCGGTGGTATGAGATTGAGAACCACATTCTTGACAAGTGGGGGCAGCGGACTTGTAGTAACTCACTTGCTTCTCGAGCCGGTTGATCTTATCTTGCAAGAATTGGAACTTCACATCTTGATCAATTGGCTCACTATTCGGATCATAAAGCTTCTTTGATTGAATCCGGATGGGTTGTTGGGTCCCATACATGGCATCATAGTTGGTGAGTTTGTCCAATAGAGCCCATGCCTCATCGGGATCCATCTCAATGAAACCGCAATAGGTGTGAAGATTGATGCGGTCCTTTGTGGCAGCGTTGATCCCTTGGAAGAATATCTCTTGAAGAACATAAGGAGATTGTCCATGAGTAGGACATTGCCGAAGAAGCTCCTTGAATCTCTCCCAAGTCTCAACAAAAGTCTCGTTAGGAAGTTGATGATAAGAAGTAATGCGCTTCCTTAGCTCGGTTGTCTTGGCCGGTGGAAAGAACTTCGTCATGAACAAGTCGTGCAAAGCCTTCCATGTAGTGATGGACCAAGCGGGTAGACTTTCGAGCCAATGAAGTGCCTTCCCGGTTAGAGACCACTTGAACGCCTTGAGGAGCACATATTCAATTGACACGCCATCGGCGGCGATGGTGTCACAAAGGTCGGTGAAGTTTTTGATGTGCTCCATAGGGCATTCGGATGTCTTGCCTTCATATTGAGACCTCTTGATGAGAGTGATGAAGTGGGACTTGATCTCAAAGGCACGCTCAATCGCCGGGAGCACTATAGCGGACTCGGGAACTCTAAGCTCCGGATGCATGTATTGCTTAGCGTTCCTTGGAATAGCATCTAGTTGTTGTTGGAGACGGGCAGCAGCCTCTCTCTCTCGGGCAGCAACCTCTCTTTCTCGATGCAAACAGCATCTTGAGCAGCACGCTCCATTTGCATACGCTCCATCTGAGCACGGAGTAGTTCCATCTGTTGAGCAAGAGCCTCAGCGTCGGCCATTGCTCGTCGTTCTCGTAGCCTGCGATGAAGGGTTCTCTCTATTTCAGGATCAAAGGGAAAATAGTCGATTTTCCTTCGTGAACTAGAGGGCATACACCTGCAATCACAAACACAAGTAAACGAATCAGTAACACACAAGGGGTATGGGCTATTCCCAAACCCAAATATCAACTAAACTCGGCACTATTGCACACTCCCCGGCAACGGCGCCAATTTGTTGAAGGGTTTCTTGAACAAATAAATTTATATTCAAGACCCCGCTGTGTATAGAGAAGTCAGGATCGTCCACGGGAGTGAGAGTAGTGCTAAGTTTAATCGATAACTACGAAAAGAGCAAAGAAAACAAGGGCAGAACAACTTAGGATCGACCCAACGTGGGTCGATCTCGACCCTAGGGAGGTCGATCCTGAGAGTAGAAAAGACACGAACACACACAATCACACAGGCAATGGCTCGAACACGACTTAGGGAGTCGGAATCAAAGCAAAAACACGAATTTCAATCAATATAAAAGGGCAAATCCTAGGGCTAGGGCTACCACAACAACAACCATACATTCTTTCAAATAGAATTCACAACTATCATGCCATCTAGATCATAGAAAAGTTAACTTTCGCAAACAATTCAAGCTATTCAATCAACTTTCGCAAATCAAACAACTTTCTACCTATCCTTCAACCTAGGAATATCAACTTTCGTAAATAATCCTATTAGATATAATCAAGCAACTAACTTTTCACTTTCGCTAGGGTTAATTACAAGACATGCCTCAATTTTCACCAAGGATTAAGCACAAGATAGGTTAGATATGATCATCAAACACTCAAGTCATGAATTCAAGTTTTAAACATACATGATTGTGTTGGGTTTTTGCCCAACCCTAGAACTTAAGAAAACTACTCACACATGGCAAAGAGAGACAAGGAAGAAGAAGAAGAAGACATGATCAAAACCAAACTAAAATTCAAATTAAGCAAGAGATCAATCTTACACAAAGGTTCAAACTTGTTCTCCAAGTCTTCTTCCCAACTCTCCAAGTCTTGGATTAATTCAAAGCATCCAAAGCATAGCATAGATAAAAACTATAGGTTCAACCTCCTTTTATAGACAAAAAGGAGTCCTAATCTAACTAGGAAACACAAACAAAACACCTTCCTAAAATACAGATTTGGAAACTTGCACAAGTAATCCGAATAGGTGAGAAGTCGGTCACGCGCGTTTGACCCTCCTAGGGTCGATCCTGAGTGCTTTTGTTCATTGCATTCCAAGTTTGGTCAAGTGGCTCGAGGTCGACCTCCTTGGGCTCGATCTTGGGGTCGATTTCTTCACTTCTCTTCTTGACTTAGCTCCTCTTTAGTTCCTCTCTTGACTCTTCAAGTCTTGAAATCTTCCTCCTAGCTCGTCCGTCCTCTCCTAGCTTCACTCCAAACTCGTCTTCAAGCTCGAAAACACCTACAAAACGACACAAAAGCGCGTACTTTCCGAATCTCAAGGAAATACGAAAACTCATGCAAAAAGACTCAAAAACACAAGACTCAAGCACGAAAAACATCTTAAACTAACCTATCTAAACCCTAAAAATATACCTAAAAACGCGGACATCAAAACACCCCATACTTAGACTTGCTTGTCCTCAAGCAATAATCATGCAAATCAAGACCAATAACACAACCTTCAAGCATAGCCCTTGTTAAAACATTTTAAACACAAGTGAAAAAGAAGACAAGCAATTTTAACGTCATCACATATGTATAAATCTCAAGCTAGGCAATCACAATCCAACCTCACAAGGGATATAAATGTGTTTCTCTCAACTCTCATGTGTTTAGGCTTTTAAATCAACTCTCATCTCAATCTTTATGCAACATCTACTTTATCATTGAGACTTATATCACCAATCTCTCTACCTAGAGAAGTCAAAACACATCAATCTTCATAAGAACTTAGGCTCAATGAAATCTTCATAGAAGACTCATCCGGCCGGGTTGTAATGGGGCTCGGTAATAACATAAGGTAGGGAGTTCTTTGCCCATGTGGTGCTAAATCCGGGAATTAAACTCCTAAATACAACACTTCAAACCGAAACAACTCACTCACTTCTCTTTCAACTCATAACCAAACACTTCAATGAAACTCACACCCTTCAATTTCTAACCCAAACTCCCATAATACAACTTAGAAATACTAGGAATTCTTGGCTTTGCACTTAAACATTTTTTTCTTTTCTTTTTTTCTTTTCTCTCTCTTTTTTTTTCTTCCTAGCTCGAGCCTACTGAGGGTCGAGGTCGACCCCTAGGGGGGTCGATCCTGAGACCACATTCTCACTGGGGGGCGCGAGATCGACCCATTAGGGGGTCGATCCTGAGGGCTTTTGGTCGAGCTCTTCTTTCTTTTTCTCTTCAATTTTTCAACAATGTGCAGTCCAAGCCAAGAATCCTACTGCATTACACTTCAACAAGTTGTTTTCTACCCTTTAACGAGGTCACCTCTTTCAACCCAACACAAATATCACTCAACAAAAATCATTCCTAACACTCATCATCTAAGTTCAATTCCCGGAAGAGGGTCAAGCTAATATAGGTTAGGGATAATTTTTGTGGAGCTTCAAACAAAAGCCAAGGCTAGAACGGGGTTTCAAGCAAGGATAATTCAAGGTAGGCATGGAATAATATGGGCTAAAAATACAAGTTCTTAATCACAATCAACATGCATGAACAATCTCATAACGGCTTCAAGAAATAGATAACCATATCAACAACAAGAGACATATGCATAAAGAGAGCAAAATCACACATATAAAGAAGAGGGAATCAATGATGTTCTCCCTATATGGCCAAAATTCTCGCTAGGTAAAAACTTGTTGGATTGCAATTACTTTCACTCAAAACACATATACTCAATTTCATCACAAGTCTCATTCACAATCAAAAGCAATTTCTCATAAACTTAGGCTACACTATCCAATTATGCCAAAGGAATTACATGACAAGCATGAAAATTAGTTTTCATCATAGGACATCTAAGATGGGATGTTTTTCTATCCTAAAACAAACAAGGAAGCAAATATTTTTTTGTTTTTCGACATTTTTCTATTTTTTTGGATTTTTTGAACTTTTCTCATTTTTTTGGATTTGTCTCTAAACTTTTCTCAACAAGGCAAACTACCAAACAAACAAACAAAGCAAGCAAAGACTCGATTATATACAATATGTGAGACTCCTCTTCCCACCCCATACTTAAATCATGCAATGTCCCCATGCATGAAAACATATGACAAAGTAAAGAGAAAAGAAGAAGAAGACTCACAAAAACTCTTAGAAGCTTGATGGGAGAAGGAGCAAAGAAGGCATGTGTGTTGGCACGACCCTGAGGGAGGTCGATAACGACCCTCTTAGGGTCGATCCTGAGAGGTGGTCGAGGGAGAGACAAAGCAAGAGGAGGTCGAGACCGGGAGGGTCGGTCCTGAGGGCTAATGTACCTCGTGTGAAGTCGTCTTTTCCTGTACTTTTTGAGCCGGCATTTGAAGCTTAGCACCCTGCAAAAATCCCACAAAGATCCTATCCAAACAAATGTATCGTATCCTAGTCTAATCTAAGGAAGGTTAGAAGAAACAAAAATCTAGTCTAGAAATTGGAAAATCAAAAATCAAGAAAATAAAAAGGAAAAACTAATCTAGAAACCGGGTTGCCTCCCGTAAGCGCTTTTTTAACGTCATGAGCTTGACGAGAGAGACCTCAACTAGTTGGAGGATGTGAGTGCCAAGGTGGCTCGGATGTCCTCATCGCCACCCCATACTTAGAATGAGAAGAGAGGGTGGAAGAAGGTGTAGAGAAAGGTGTACCACAAAGCATACAAGTAGAGTGAGAATATTGACCTGTATCGACCGGAGGACGGGTCGGTGTCGAGTTCCGATCTTCAACACTTGGAGCTATCTTACCGGGAAGGAGGTGTCCTCTTGCCATAACATGCAAGTCTCCAATCTTGCTAGTCCTCTCTTCCGGATCATCCTGCGCATTCTAGGGAGCGTCCTCTTCCCGAGAACCGAGCTCAACCGTACTTCTAGAAGGGAGATGATTGTGCTAAGAACCATGCTCTTCACCTCTCCGGCTCCCGTCAATCTTGGCTACGAGTGGATGAAGAGTATTGAGGATTTCAAGGGCGGGTCGGGTGCTATCTACTTTGGTGGAATGATAGCCCGACTTGCAATGAGTCTTGGGGTGAACTTGAGGGCGTACACTGCGGAGAAGCCCATCTTTGTGGATATTCCATACGTCGCCAACGCCAAGCTAATTGACAAACCTTCCAAAGCTGACTCCACCTTCTACTCCACCTACAACGGGAAGCAAGTTGCTATTACTCGGGAGCGAGTCGACTTACTCCATCTCCCGAATTGGTACGAGGTATGGTCTCCTTACAAGTTTCCTTTGAGAGTTCGGCCCACACAAGATGAGTCTTTGAGACGCCTCCCACGTCGGTACCCAAGCCCCGACCCTCAAGCTACCAACTACCTTGCCTTGCCCCCTCCTTCGGACAGCCCCAGGATCGACCCTATGGGGGTCGACCTCGACCCCTCTGGGTCGATCCCGCCATGCTTCCCTCCTTCTACCGGGCCTTACTTCGAGTTTGGGGCGTCTTCGGGAGCTCACTCCGGCCCTTCCTACACCGAGCCACCACCTCATGAGGCCCCACCGACATATGACATGGCTTACTTAGCCAATGAGATGGCCTCTATGCGTGTCTCGCAAAAGGGGCAATATGATGATATTATGAGGGGTCAAGCGGCCCTTATGGAGTACCAAACTCAGACCCGAGAGATGATGACTCAACAACACCAACAATTTCAACAATTCCAAGGGTACTTCTATGCTCAACAAGAAGTGGATGACTACCGGTGGGCTCAAATGGAGGACTACATGCGATGGAACCAAGGCAACTTCCCCGATAGAGATGCATGGGCTCCCCCGGAGCAACCTCCTTTCCGCCCACGTCGACCACCTCCTCCTCCATGAGGAACTCCATCTCCAACCAAGCTTCCAAGAGTTTTTGTGAGTTTTCTTCTTCTTTTCTCTTTACTTTTTCATATGTTTTCATGCATAGGGACATTGCATGATTTAAATATGGGGTGGGGAAGAAGAAATCTCAGATATTGTATATAATCGAGTCTTTGCTTGCTTTGTTTGTTTGTTTGGTAGTTTGCCTTGTTGAGAAAAGTCTTGAAAAAATCCAAAAAAATTAGAAAATGTCAAAATCCAAAAAAATTGAAAAATGTCGAAAAACAAAAAAATATTTGCTTCCTTGTTTGTTTTAGGATAGAAAAACATTCCATCTTAGATGTCCTATGATGAAAACTAATCTTTATGCTTGTCATGTAATTCCTTTGGCATAATTGGATAGTGTAGCCCGAGTTTTTGAGAAATTGCTCTTGATTGTGAATGAGACTTGTGATGAAATTGAGCATATGTGTTTTGAGTGAAAGTAATTGCAATCCAACAAGTTTTTACCTAGTGAGAATTTTGGCCATATAGGGAGAACATCATTGATTCCCTCTTCTTTATATGTGTGATTTTGCTCTCTTTATGCATATGTCTCTTGTTGTTGATATGGTTATCTATTTCTTGAAGCCGTTATGAGATTGTTCATGCATGTTGATTGTGATTAAGAACTTGTATTTTTAGCCCATATTATTCCATGCCTACCTTGAATTATCCTTGCTTGAAACCCTGTTCTAGCCTTGGCTTTTGTTTAAAGCTCCACAAAAATTATCCCTAACCTATATTAGCTTGACCCTCTTCCGGGAATTGAACTTAGATGATGAGTGTTAGGAATGATTTTTGTTGAGTGATATTTGTGTTGGGTTTGAAAGAGGTGACCTCGTTAAAGGGTAGAAAACAACTTGTTGAAGTGTAATGTAGTAGGATTCTTAGCTTGGACTGCACATTGTTGAAAAATTGAAGAGAAAAAGAAAGAAGAGCTCGACCAAAAGCCCTCAGGATCGACCCCCTAATATGTCGATCTCGCGCCCCCCAGTGAAAATGTGGTCTCAGGATCGACCCCCCTAGGGGTCGACCTCGACCCTCAGTCTCGTTAGGAAGTTGATGATAAGAAGTAATGCGCTTCCTTAGCTCGGTAGTCTTGGCCGGTGGAAAGAACTTCGTCATGAACAAGTCGTGCAAAGCCTTCCATGTAGTGATGGACCTAGCGGGTAGACTTTCGAGCCAATGAAGTGCCTTCCCGGTTAGAGACCACTTGAACGCCTTGAGGAGCACATATTCAAGTGACACGCCATCGGCGGCGATGGTGTCACAAAGGTCGGTGAAGTTTTTGATGTGCTCCATAGGGCATTCGGATGTCTTGCCTTCATATTGAGACCTCTTGATGAGAGTGATGAAGTGGGACTTGATCTCAAAGGCACGCTCAATCGCCGGGAGCACTATAGCGGACTCGGGAACTCTAAGCTCCGGATGCATGTATTGCTTAGCGTTCCTCGGAATAGCATCTAGTTGTTGTTGGAGATGGGCAGCAGCCTCTCTCTCTCGGGCAGCAACCTCTTGTTCTCGATGCAAAGCAGCATCTTGAGCAGCACGCTCCATTTGCATACGCTCCATCTGAGCACGGAGTTGTTCCATCTGTTGAGCAAGAGCCTCAGCGTCGGCCATTGCTCGTCGTTCTCGTAGCCTGCGATGAAGGGTTCTCTCTATTTCAGGATCAAAGGGAAAATAGTCAATTTTCCTTCGTGAACTAGAGGGCATACACCTGCAATCACAAACACAAGTAAACAAATCAGTAACACACAAGGGGTATGGGCTATTCCCAAACCCAAATATCAACTAAACTCGGCACTATTGCACACTCCCCGGCAACGGCGCCAATTTGTTGAAGGGTTTCTTGAACAAATAAATTTGTATTCAAGACCCCGCTGAGTATAGCGAAGTCAGGATCGTCCACGGGAGTGAGAGTAATGCTAAGTTTAATCGATAACTACGAAAAGCAAAGAAAACAAAGGCAGAACAACTCAGGCTCGACCCACGTTGGGTCGAGCCTGAGTTGTTCTGCTCGACAAATATCAACTAAAGGCAGAACACTCATACCCATCAATTTCTACAGCGGGTTTGGGCTAGTCCCTCACCCAAATATCAACTAAACTAGGCACTATTGCACACTCCCCGGCAACGGCGCCAATTTGTTGAAGGGTTTCTTGAACAAATAAATTTGTAGTCAAGACCCCGCTGAGTATTGCGAAGTCAGGATCGTCCACGGGAGTGAGAGTAGTGCTAAGTTTAGTCGAAAAACTACGAAAAGCAAAGAAAACAAGAGCAAATCAACTCAGGATCGACCTGAGGAGGGTCGATCTCGAGCCTAAGGGTGTCGATCCTAAGAGCAACACGCACGACACACACACAATCACTTAGCAATGGTTCGAGCACGACTTAGGGAGTCGGGATCAAAGCAAAAACATGAATTTCAATCAATATAAAAGGCAAATCCTAGGGCTAGGGCTACCACAACAACAACCATACATGGTTTTGACAAGGATTCACAATTATCATGCCATCTAGATTATAGAAGAGTTAACTTTCGCAAACAATTCAAGCCATTCAATCAACTTTCGCAAATCAAACAACTTTCTACCTATCCTTCAACCTAGGAATATCAACTTTCGCAAATAATCCTATTAGATCTAACCAAGCAATTAACTTTTCACTTTCGCTATAGTCAATTACAAGACATGCCTCAACTTTCGTTAAGGATTAAGCATAAGATAGGTTAGATATGATCATCAAGCATTCAAGTCATGAATTCAAGTTTTAAACATGCATGATTGTGTTGGGTTTTCACCCAACCCTAGAACTTAAGAGGACTACTCGCACATAGCAAGAAGAAAAGAGGAAGAAGAAGAAGATGACATGATCAAAACCAAACCAAAATTCAAATTGAACAAAGGACAAATCTTACAAAAGTCTCAAACTTGTTCTCCAAGTTTCCTTCCTAGCTCTCCAAGTCTTGATGATGATTAAAACTAAAGGTTCAACCTCCTTTTATAGAAGAAAAGGAGTCCTAATCTAACAAGGAAACACAAAGAAACAACCTTCCTAAAATACAAATTAGGAAATTCAACAATAAATCCGGATAGGTGAAGGTCGGTCGCTGGGCTCGACCCAAGTAGGGTTGATCTCGACCCCTTAAGGGTCGATCCTGAACGTTAACTTCCTTGGCCTTCAAGTTGTTGATTTGGCTCGAGCTCGACCCTTCCATGGCTCGATCCTGGATTTGTGTTCTTCACTTTTCCTCTTGATTTCAATCCTCTTAGCTCTTCTCCTTAGCTTGTCCACTTGAGATCTTCCTCCTAGCTTGTCCATCTCCTCTTAGCATTGCTCCAAACTCGTCTTCAAGCTTCAAAACACCTACAAAACGACACAAATATGCATAGTTTCCGAATCTCAAGGAAATACGAAAACTCATGCACAAAGACTCAAAAACACATGACTCAACTACGAAAAAACAACTTAAACTAACCTATCTAGACCCTAAAAATCTACCTAAAACGCGGACATCAAACCACAAACATGTCTTCAAGCTTTTGTGATGTGATAATGCCTCATGTGCCAAATCATGGACAAAGCGCCCAAGGCCCCGAGATAGAGTGCGCCGAGGAAGAGAGCGCCATGCGCGCCCAAACGAGGCGCGACACGTCCAAGCAAGCGGCCTTCCCTGAGCCATCTTCATTTGCTTCGAGCCACAACCACAAAGGTGACTTGGGAGGTGATTTAGAGTTCAATGATGATGGAAGCACCAGCCAAAAGTCCCTATAAGATAGTGAGTGTCGCTCACCCATGGGCACCGCCGACGCCTATGGCCCGGGCACCCAAGCTAGAGACACTTCGTTTTATTTGGGCCGAATCACAAGGGCCCGGGCTCGTGCCTTGCAAGAGGAACTCCAAGCTAGCCTTATTTCCCAAATAATGCCAAGCATATATGAGGAAGGCGTGGTGTGCTCGTTGATGGTCATTGGGCGCGCCTCACTTGGATTGGATGCTTAGCTTTGCGCCGAGCTAGTGTGGGCCACATTATTCCACTTGTGTGCCACCTCCAAGCTGCATTTAATGCCACGTTTTCAAAGTTATTTTAACCCATTTTCTGACATTATAGCTAGATGTGAAGATCCTTTGTTGGAGGCTCATTTTTCCTTAAAAAAGGATGCCCTTCTTCCATTAGTGGACACACTTGATTTGCTTGAACTCTTGTTCTTTCTTAACATGTGTTCTCTATGGAATTCAGCCTTTATCCTTTAACTAATGTTGTTCTTATTGTTCTTGTTTTCAACTTGATTCATGAGTAATATCGAATCACACTTGAGATCCAATAGCAAGGTGTGTCAAATTCTTGTCCTTGAATCTCCTAGTTTGAGTTTCGAGTGTGGTGTGTCATATACACATCCTAGACTCATCCATATCCTTCAATCATTATCTCCATCTTCCAAACCCTTTCCAATGCTCAACTTCATCACTCATCACCACTTCATCCACAAGGTCTTCTTGCCAAGTTCCTCTCGGGTCCGTTCTATGACCCCTAAGGAGAATCGTCATATCTCCTTCTACACTAACCCTCTTGATCTCAAATTATGTGGGAGCACATTAGACTTCCAAATCTGAACTCTCGAGTTGGAATCAACCAAATTAATGTGGGAATCCAGTGCAACTTTCAGTCTAATTTTGCCGAGATCGAACGAGGAAATACCTTGCACCGGCTTCAGTAATTCGATCCTTATCATGTGGTATCAAAGCCATGCAAGGTACACCTTCTTTATCTCTTCTTATATCTGGAATTTGCTTAATTGTTACAAGTGCTTGCATCCCCTAAATTGCCCAACAACAACTTGTAAAACCGATCTTTTCAAAGCTTACCGATTCATGCTTGTTTGCGTTGTTTGAGTCTTGTCGACTTGTTTTGCTTTCTCCACCATTCAAATTGACTTGTGGACTCCATGTTGGGATGTCCAAAAGCTGGAAACAACAAAATTAAACTTGAGTTGAATGATTTAAGTTGAAAGGTCTTGTATACTAAATTTTTCCACCTTCTAGCCTTCAATTCATGCCCTTTTATTGCTTAGGATATTTTGGGCACACTGTTATGCAAAATATAAATATCAAGCAACCAAAGGATTGTTGATTCACTCGAAGTAGATTATGGGAAAAGTACCAAACCGAAACCAACATTGACTTGTGTTTTGCTTGATAAAAGTTGTCGAACAATGCTTGCTACTTCTGTGTTGAAAGTGCCCTAAGGAAAACTTCAGACTCGAAAAGAAAAACAATTGGGGATCTTGCTTGAGGCTAATAAAAAAACTCGAACCGTTAAAAAATGTGAAAAAAAGAGATCGGCCATAGAAAAATTCGGACCCCTTGATGAAAAGAATCCGAGCAAGGCTAATAGAAATATTGTTTGGTACTTAGTAGCTTTTCAATTTTCGAGTGGTTGATAAACTCTTGCTTGAGGTTTCTTTGCATTGTGTGGCATATCTTTGCGAGCCACACTTGTACTCCCTTCCAACACCTAACACTTGCAAATTGAGCAATTTTTGTGTCTAAGTTGAGGTTGGTTGTGTGTGGCTCGAAGTCCCATTTGCTTGTCAGATTTAACCTGTTTGGTGAAACTTGTGTAAGATGTCGGATGTAGGGAATGAAGACCCACCTAAAGAGTTCCACTCAAATGCTTTCGTGGTTGCCATGATGTAATCGGTGCAACAAGATCTTCTCTCGTTTTGCGCTCGGTTTGACGATATCGAGCAAAGGTTGTCTTTGCACGACGAACTCTTCCAAGCTAGTGCTACCAATGCTCATATTGTCAACCGAGACCCACCTTTGTCACATGTGAGCTCACATCTTGAGCCAATAGTCTACCTTTCAGGGTATCCACTTGGAGGAAGGCTCCACATCTAATGTGCCTTTAGTGTCACAAGGACACTTTTTGGAGCCAAACTTCACTACACCCTTACTAAACTCCATCGGTGTGAGGTCCATGTTGGGACGAGGATAAGGACACCAGTACTTAGCATCTTATCAATAATTATCGTCCTAAAGTTTTGATAATGACAAACTCAACTTTGATCTAATATGTTTGTCCAAGTTATGTCCTAGGAACTTACAGGGACGCTCATCATGAAAAAGGACAACAAGTGACAAGCCATCCCTAAGATGTAGGGACGCAAAGAATTCTTTGTAGATAGAACAAGAATGAGTTTCTGCGAGATTAGGACACAGTCCTTAACAAGTAGGAACGCGGGCATAAATTCAACGTTCAAATAAGCTGTCCGACAAAGATGACAACACCAGATAAGCCACAGGCGCTCTAGATTCTTAGTAGTTGCAAGACGAGTTCTAAGGGCGTCCTTAATTAGACTCTTAACAACTAACACGATCCAATAATTGGTATTAAAGTAGGAGCTCTAGATTCTTAGTAGTTGCAAGAATCAATGGCTGACATGGAATCGGTTGGAATCAGCAACAACAAGCCTCAAGGTTGACAGATGGTAACTACAATCGTTGTAGAGACAGAATGGAGAATTGGTTCAGAGGTCAGAACTATCAATGCTGGCAGGTCATTAGGGACGGTGATTTCAAAGTCGCCACTGAGAAGGCCCACGATAAGAAGGTTTGGGGACCAGACGAGTTCAAGCTAACGGAAACGAACGGCAAAGCTATTTGCTACCTACAGAACGCTATATGTGAGAGGGACCCCACCCGAGTGAGCAACCTCAAGACCGTGAAGTAGATGTGTGATACGCTCTAGTTAGTATGTGATAACTCTTGTACTTTAGGGCTTTATTGAGTGTGTTTAGGTTAGAGTTTGAGCGTTATTGTAATATGAAGACCGAAGACACAAGATTTGAAGATACGAGAGTTTTCCGGGCTATGTTTCAAGAGAAGTTCGTCATTTTCCAAAATCCACAGGTGCGGTGTCCAAGCCGCGGTCGCGGTAAAGAAGAGGTGACAACGATCCATTCCCGAGAAGGCTGCAGGTGCGCCACCTTGGCTGCAGCCACGGTAGAAGCCGACTTGAAGAACCCAAATGCCAATACTCCGCGGGCGCGATGCCTGTGCCACGGGCACAGTGGTGTCCGGATTTGAGCCGAGTGAGATTTTTCTATCTTGTTTCCTTTTCTATCTTTTGCCTCTTTCCTTGTATATCTCGGGGAGCCTGTTCCTTGGGTCTATATAAGGACGAGCTTGCCTTAGGATTTAGGTGTCTTGTCATTCATCAACATTAGTACTCTTGCTTTCTTTGTAATGGAGAACTAATCTCATTTGGAGTTTATTCAATCAAGGAAGCTTTATTATGAAGTCGTGAAATTCTGGTAACTTCTTTATCCTTAGGTCTTTATTGATACTCTTGTGCTTCATCCCATGATCTTTGTTTGATTACATGAGCCTGATCAACTTGTCTAATTGGCGTAGATCTATTGTTTGAATTAAGATTGGTTGTTGTCTATGCATCTTTCCTATTCTCGAAACAACTCTATTCTAGGACCGTGGACTAGATTAGGGAAGAGTATTCAATGCCTGATTTGTGAATGAGACTCATAGCTTGATTGCATGATTCAATTTCCTATTATCCTTGTGTTCATTGCATTATTTGAATTAAACGTCCTTGTTCATATCATAGTTTTGCTAGGACCGTGGACTAGCGAATAATTAAGATAAGGATTGGAATTGACCTAGGAATATAAAGAAGTGGATGAATTGATGATCGATGAATTAATAAAGTGAATTGATTGGATGAACTCTGTTTGCTAAAATTGATTAAAAACCTCCTTCAAAACCCCCCTTGTTTGTGTTTGCATGATCGAACTAAAATCAACATAAGAAACTGATTCTCTTGGGTTCGACCCCTTAATTACTTGCTATACTTTGCTTGTCTTGTTTGGGTTTTTATCTTTGATTTGGGGACAACGACTTTGCCCGAGTCAATGTGGGAAGCCATTGAGAAGTTTCATGTGGGTACTTCAGACATGAAGGAAGATTCCGTAATGAATGCAAAGAGGGAGTTTTTCTGTTTGAAGATGGAGCCAAATGAGTCCATAAAAGACTACGGATAGCATTTTGAAGCCCTTTGCAACAAGCTGAACCAACTCGAGATTAGTGAAACCGAAATCACTCAAAGAATGAAGATTCAGGTTATGATAGACGGTCTGATTGGTGAATAGAACTTCGACTGCACAACCTTCAAAGAGACCACCAACAAAGGACTTCCCATGAGTGAGATCTATAGGAAACTAAAATAATATGAAAGAAGAAGGGAGAAGGACAAAGCTGATCTTAAAGAAATGGGAATCGCACTGAAGATAGGAGCTTGCCTGAAGAAGGAGAACACCAAGTTAGTAGTCCCTACTTCAGACAATGAAGGTGGAGAGGACGATGAACTTGTTCTCATCACGAAGGCCATCCGTGCGATGATGAAGAAAGGAAAGCTGAGCAAAAAGAACTCTTGCTCCTTCTCCAAGGAAAAGAGTTCTAACCGCGTGACTGATCAAGAAATGAAAGATGTGACCTGTTTCAAGTGCAACAAGGAGGGGCACATTGCAAAGCACTGGTTCTCTAGATGAGGTGCAAATGTCAAAAGAAAGGATAAAGCTTATGTGGCAACCTCGAAGACGACCCAAAAGCATGGAGCTCCCCAAACCACTGTTTGATGGCCATTGGGGACGATCCTAAGGACGCTGAGGAAGAAGAGGTAACTGACGAAGTCGTCTTAAAGTACCTTGCACATTACTCTAAGCCTCATCTAATTAAGTTACTATCTAGAGTTTTACATGAAAATGTTGTGTTAGAAAACCGAGTTCGTGTTTTGATGGTTCCAAACCGAAGAGGTTGCCGAGAGGTCGCCGACCTCAGTTCCCAGAAGCGAAGCGCGTGCGGAAATTCAGAAAAGGAAATTGCGTGTTTCTTTGATATGGAAACTGCGTACAGCATCTTCAGCAGTTCGTTTAAGGCAAGGACAAGATCATAAAGATGGAAAATCATCAAGAGATCAAGGAAGATATTGAAGATGATTTTATCATGGCTTAGGATTTTATTTTAGGAAAGATCTTATAGAGATTGTGTACGATTCATGTCTTAGCCGATTTGGCTGAATCGTGCAGCAATCTTCTTAGTCTTATTTATACATTTCGTGCATACATTCTAGGACGAAGAAGGAGGAGAGTGCGAACATTTGTAATCGTGAGCAAGTGTTGTGTGAGATCGTGAGATTCGATCTTAGGAGGTTGAGTGTTGAGCGAGATTGTATTGAGTGAGGATTGAGATAAGGCAAGAGTACTTGCTAGAGTGTGTGGGATTCAAATCTAGGAGTAGGAACACCTTTGTAATCCGAGAAAGCAATACAAGCGAGCGAAGTGCTCTTCAAGTCCCTCTAGGTTGAAGCTTAGAGGGCAAGTGGTTTTTCTCTATACAAACTAGTTGGTTTGTAGAGAGTTTTCCACTATAAATCCTTGTGTTCAAAGTGGTAACGTATCAATCTTTCTTGTGTCTTTATTCCGCTGCATAACACTAGTTGTTAACTCTGGTTGACGACATCGTAGGTGTCGACGACTTCTGAAGTACTAACGCAGATCCTACAATTGGTATCAGTGCTTTGGCTCTAGATTTTTCTAGTACTTTGCAGGAAAGATGTCTACCACCAACACCGCTATCAATGACTCCTTCCGGAAACCTCCAGTACTCAAGCCCGGAGAGTACGATTTGTAATATCCGCAAATTTTATAAAATAGATAATGAAATTCTCCTTAGTTTTATGACTCAATTTTGTCTTTGGAACGACAAGAGAAAGGGCAATGGTCACCCGATTAACCGAATAGCGTTGGATAACGCTAAACGGATACCTTAAATTCAAAAATTCATAAAACCTTCATTAGAGCTCAGAATCGAGTAATTCCAAAGCCTAATGGTAGATAAAGGAGTCTAGTTTCATCCCTCAAAATTTGAGGCAATTCCGATAAGTATACAAAACGTTATGCCAATTTTACTGAAACGTTTCCCAGTCCCTAGAAGGCAGCGACCGCCGCCAAAATGGCAGCGACCGTCGCCTTGCTGCAGATGCAAGTGGCCGACGGGACGTTTTTCTTGTGGGCGCCGGGGTTTTGAGAGCTGTTGTAGTATGGCTTGGGGACCAATCATAGCACCTTTGGACAATGTCAACTATGCTTTGTCAACCCCTTTTGGCTTGTTAGGCTTGATGTCAACTCTCTTTCTTGGATTATTAGGAAGATAGAACACTATAAATAGGGGTTAAAGATGATGGATTAAGGCATCCAAATCTCTCCTCTCTCCCTCCGAAATCTCTCCCACTGTAAAGTTCAAGTGTTCTTCTTGCTACTGTTGGCAAAAGCTCGTCGAAAGGTGGCCGGAGTTGATCGGAGGAAGCTTGCAAAGTCACGCCGTCGTCACTGCAGTAGGCAGCGACCGCCGCCAGGGGCAGCGACCGCCGCCAAGGGGGCAGTGCCCGCCGCCAGTGTCCTAGCTTACGTTTCGTCCCGGGCCGTTGCCTAGCCGTTGCTCGGGCCGTGCCTTGCCTTTGCCTTGCCTCTTGCCTTGTCTTAGGCCTTGTCTAGGGCCTTGCTAGCCTCGACTTCACGCCTCGATTAACGTTTTTAAGAACGTCTTAAGGCAAGTGGATGGTTCTTCGTTTCCTTACTCGATAATTGTGAAATTGCTTTCCGTTATCAAAATAATCGTTGGGAACAAACTTGTTTGCTAATAATTTGATTAGGATTATTATGCTTAGAAATAATGACCATTGTTATTATTTATTATTATTATCGAATATTAGACTTGGACTTAGGACTCCGATGATGTGTGGCCTTTGATTGTTTCAAGTCTCTTTTCGAGACTTTGCTCTGGATTAGCTTAAGTTAGGGACTGCCGGTTTAGTGATCCGCTGTCTCTTTATAACGTATTAGGAGGTATATTTCGTTATCGGCTCCTGATACTGGGTCATGACTCTACCTCTCTCCGAATAGAGAGGTGAACACTCTTGCAAAGTGTTGAGGATTAGGTTCCTCACTTTGGTTCGTCCCTCATTAGGGCTTGCCTATCTCTAAAAGTCACTAAGTGAAGTGCATTGATTTATAACTAATGAAAGATTAGTGCTTCGTGCATAATAATCAATGAACGCGGGGTGATTAGTACAACTTGGAAAATCACTTCGGGTCCACATTATTGACAATCGCCTATCCAATCTGAATGCATGACTCGAGTTGTTAAAACGCCTATAAAATGGCAAGATGGGTTCAGGTGTTTAAGCGTCCTTGTGGCCACCTCCCTATCGGCATCTTCGAGTTGTGACGAGGTTGATACGATTTGATTTATGTTGGATGCTTTTCAAACTCTTGGATGATTAAAGTTCCCAACAAATCTATAAACACATTTCTTTCTTAGGCGTTATCTCCTAATAACGTCCTATTCCCGAGGAAGTTTTATCTTCTCTCATTACCCTTCGTACACCGTGCCAAACACTTAAACCTCTCGCTCAAAGAGCCTTTTGCGTTCCACTATAAAGAGCCCTTGACTGTTGGGCATCAGTCGGTTTTCCGTTGGTCTATGATGCCCTCATGTCTAAACCTTTCTGAGAACCGAACTCTATTCTATCACTTACTTAGTCTCGCGTTAGAATAACATCCCTTCTTTCTTTCCCAACATCGTTGGCTGGTATTCCTTGCCTTTATGGGGATATCAGATAGGAAAGGGAAGGCTGTTCAGAAGGAAGCCGGAGACATCAAGATCTGCAGGAAGGAAGGAAGACATGAAAGAAGGAAGGAAGACATGAAAGAAGGAAGGAAGAAGTCTTTAAACCGTCTTTTGTTTTAACCATACTTTATGGTTCCCACATGCTTTCGTCTCTCTTTGAGACTTATCTTTTCCGCTGCAACTCTTTACTTTTGTATTATCAAACAACTAAGGATGTAAGAGCCTTTGTAACCCAATCCAACTTTTGTTATAAAAATAAGATTTGGTTTTGTTATTCTCGTGTTATGATACTCAAGCCTTAAACGGCTTCGGACCGTGAAATCCGAGGTCGTTGGCGGTAATACCCTTATGCTTGTGAAATCGGGGTGTTACAGTTGTGGTATCAGAGCTAAAATGATTTAGTTTAAACCCGAAGTTTTATCAAACTTCCTTTAAACGATTTAAGTTTTGAAATACTATTTCTAACCGTGACTTTTAAAATGCGAGGTTTACATCTAAACGTTGCTTTTAAAAGAAGTATCAATCGAAATCTTTCCTATTTATTAAAATTCCTACTTTCAAGTAGTCATAAAAAGAAGATACTTCCTTCGAATTTTCTAATCTCCTTGTAACAGAATTCAAGGAATTGACTTTCTACCGAATCTTCTCGTAACAGAACTCGAGAAGTTGATTTTATTAAAACCTCCTTGTAACAGACTTCAAGGAGTGGTTTTGTTTTATAAATAACTTCCTTCCAAGTACCTTCGTCAGGCAATATAGAATTACAGATATTCTACATCTACATCTAGAAGTTGTGCTCTTTCCTCGTCCTAGTGCAACAATTGTGATTAATGGAAACAATTGTTCTTTACCACAGATGGTGAACACTCGAAGAAATATCAACCCGAATGTCAATGTCCTAGACGGGGGTGGTTACAAAGGAATGGAGTCTGGAGTTCGTGGAAACAACCAAGTGCCAGTAGCAGCTCCAACTTTGACTTTTGATGCCGTGAGCATTGCAATGTTCAAAGCCATGTTCCAACAGATGCTTCAAGAAGCGATGCCTGAGGTTGTAGCAAATCAACCAAATGCCGCAGAGGCAGTCTCCGTAATGAACCTAGGAGCCAACCATGCTCCTGTTCACGAAGATACATCTGAGTTTTACAAATCATTGAAGCTTTTTCTCTCTCTCAAGCCCGAGACCTTCAATGGTGCTGAAGAGCCTGCTAGCGCCCACTACTGGCTCTCTCACATAGAGAAGTTGCTTAGGAATACACGTTGCACCGAAGCGGAAAAAGTGCAAATTGCGGCCTTGCAACTTAGGGACGAAGCTAATGAATGGTGGGAGAGTTCCAAACTCCTCGTCCATCCCGAACTGAATTGGGCAATGTTCAAGGGAAAATTTATGAAGCGATTCTTTTTGTCTACAATGCAAGACGAGAAGCAAGATGAGTTGTATAATCTCAAGGTGGAGGGATTAAGTGTACTGGAGAGGGCGAAGAAGTTTGATCATTTGCTCCAATATGCCGGGCCGGAGTTTGCCGCCGAGGAGCCGAAGTGTTGTCACCTCCATACTTGGATGAGCGATACTATCAAATCATGGATGAGCACTCGTACCTTCTTATCGCTTGAGGAGTATGTTGACCATGCCTACAGAATGGAGGTCACCTTAGGCGAAGCTGAAAAGAAGAAGGATAGTGGGGGGAAACCTTACGATCAGGGTCAAGGAGGATCCAAGCGGTCTGCAACACTGCAAGCGTCTGAATGGGCAAAGAAAAGCAAATTTGATCCATTCCCGAACGACTCTTCTAAAAAGTCTGGGCAAAAGAAAGGTCTCGTGGTTTGCCACAATTGCAGTGAACCGGGCCATATCAACAGAGACTGTACTAAACCTAAGAAAACTTGTTTCAACTGTGGAAAGGAGGGACATGTTCGTTCCTACTGTCGTTTGAACAAGGATGGGGCAAATCAGTTTGGGCCAGCGTCGGTTGCACAAAGTAACAGACTTCCATCTGGGTCTACCTTGACCACTTCAGTACCGTCTACTACGAAAAATAAGGGAAAGACACCGATGCCATCTGCAAGTCCGGGACAACAGTTGTACGAGATGTACCAGTTCAACTTGCCTACTACCCTCGAAGAGTAGTTAGTCTCTTCTTAGTTCTTCCAAGCTTAGGGATCTTGTGATCTAGGATTAAGTCTTTCCTCAAACCCTTTTGTATCATGACCATAGTCGTTGTTTAGGTCTTGTAAGACGATTATTCTTCCTTGTGAAGATATCGCATTTTTGGAAATCTGTTAGGTGATTTTGGGCAATCATGTATCCTTTGGAATACTAAATAAGATTATTATAATGTACTAAGTTCATAAGTGAATGACGCATTATTAATCTTCGACTCTCATCTTTTGGTCTTCTCAAAATCTAGTTCAAGTGAGAAAGTCCTTAAATCTCTCTCAAAGCTTGAGTAAGCAATCATCCTTGAAGTTAATTCCTGCCCGAGCCCGTGTATTGGATTGCACTGGTTGGGATGACGAAGTAAGCTGATAAGGTCCACGTACCAAAAGCTTATATAGAACGATTCGCAATGTCATAAGGATAGGAATGACTAGTATCATCGTAGCCAAGTGATTAGAGCGATGACATAGATAAGGAGCTTCTCGGCCCCGAGTATGTCGAGAAGACTACGTCGTTATAACTTTAAATCGACAAAAGAATGATGGCAGATCAACAAAGTCATACACAAGACTAAGAGACAACCTAAGAAACATGGGGAACCGTGCAACAGGAGCAAGTTCGTTTCCCAGGTTTGATGTCATCTTAAAGAAAGAACCAGAGTTCTTTAAGGGGGTACTACCGCTTGTACTTCCTCTTCAAAATCGGATATTCTAAAGATGTACTCTTTCCTTTTACAGGCTGTTATGGCCCTGGCTAGTTTCGGGGTCGAAACTATTTTTAAGGGGGTACTGTTGTAATATCCGCAAATTTTATAAAATGGATTATGAAATTCTCCTTAGTTTTATGACTCAATTTTGTCTTTGGAACGACAAGAGAAAGGGCAATGGTCACCCGATTAACCGAATAGCGTTGGATAACGCTAAACGGATACCTTAAATTCACAAATTCATAAAACCTTCATTAGAGCTCGGAATCGAGTAATTCCAAAGCATAATGGTAGATAAAGGAGTCTAGTTTCATACCTCAAAATTTGAGGCAATTCCGATAAGTATCCAAAACGTTGTGCCAATTTTACTGAAACGTTGCCCAGTCCCCAGAAGGCAGCGACCGCCGCCTTGCTGCAGATGCAAGTGGCGGACGGGACGTTTTTCTTGTGGGCGCCGGGGTTTTGGGAGCTGTTGTAGTATGGCTTGGGGACCAATCATAGCACCTTTGGACAATGTCAACTATGGTTTGTCAACCCCTTTTGGCTTGTTAGGCTTGATGTCAACTCTCTTTCTTGGATTATTAGGAAGATAGAACACTATAAATAGGGGTTAAAGATGATGGATTAAGGCATCCAAATCTCTCCTCTCTCCCTCCGAAATCTCTCCCACTGTAAAGTTCAAGTTTTCTTCTTGCTACTGTTGGCAAAAGCTCGTCGAAAGGTGACCGGAGTTGATCGGAGGAAGCTTGCAAAGTCGCGCCATCGTCACTGCAGTAGGCAGCGACCGCCGCCAGGGGCAGCGACCGCCGCCAAGGGGGCAGCGCCCGCCGCCAGTGTCCTAGCTTACGTTTCGTCCCAGGCCGTTGCCTAGCCGTTGCTCGGGCCGTGCCTTGCCTTTGCCTTGCCTCTTGCCTTGTCTTAGGCCTTGTCTAGGGCCTTGCTAGCCTCGACTTCACGCCTCGATTAACGTTTTTAAGAACGTCTTAAGGCAAGTGGATGGTTCTTCGTTTCCTTACTCGATAATTGTGAAATTGCTTTCCGTTATCAAAATAATCGTTGGGAACAAACTTGTTTGCTAATAATTTGATTAGGATTATTATGCTTAGAAATAATGACCATTGTTATTATTTATTATTATTATCGAATATTAGACTTGGACTTAGGACTCCGATGATGTGTGGCCTTTGATTGTTTCAAGTCTCCTTTCGAGACTTTGCTCTGGATTAGCTTAAGTTAGGGACTGCCGGTTTAGTGATCCGCTGTCTCTTTATAACGTATTAGGAGGTATATTTCGTTATCGGCTCCTGATACTGGGTCATGACTCTACCTCTCTCCGAATAGAGAGGTGAACACTCTTGCAAAGTGTTGAGGATTAGGTTCCTCACTTTGGTTCGTCCCTCATTAGGGCTTGCCTATCTCTAAAAGTCACTAAGTGAAGTGCATTGATTTATAACTAATGAAAGATTAGTGCTTCGTGCATAATAATCAATGAACGCGGGGTGATTAGTACAACTTGGAAAATCACTTCGGGTCCACATTATTGACAATCGCCTATCCAATCTGAATGCATGACTCGAGTTGTTAAAACGCCTATAAAATGGCAAGATGGGTTCAGGTGTTTAAGCGTCCTTGTGGCCACCTCCCTGTCGGCATCTTCGAGTTGTGATGAGGTTGATACGATTTGATTTATGTTGGATGCTTTTCAAACTCTTGGATGATTAAAGTTCCCAACAAATCTATAAACACATTTCTTTCTTAGGCGTTATCTCCTAATAACGTCCTATTCCCGAGGAAGTTTTATCTTCTCTCATTACCCTTCGTACACCGTGCCAAACACTTAAACCTCTCGCTCAAAGAGCCTTTTGCGTTCCACTATAAAGAGCCCTTGACTGTTGGGCATCAGTCGGTTTTCCGTTGGTCTATGATGCCCTCATGTCTAAACCTTTCTGAGAACCGAACTCTATTCTATCACTTGCTTAGTCTCGCGTTAGACTAACATTCCTTCTTTCTTTCCCAACATCGTTGGCTGGTATTCCTTGCCTTTATGGGGATATCAGATAGGAAAGGGAAGGCTGTTCAGAAGGAAGCCAGAGACATCAAGATCTGCAGGAAGGAAGGAAGACATGAAAGAAGGAAGGAAGAAGTCTTTAAACCGTCTTTTGTTTTAACCATACTTTATGGCTCCCACATGCTTTCGTCTCTCTTTGAGACTTATCTTTTCCGCTGCAACTCTTTACTTTTGTATTATCAAACAACTAAGGATGTAAGAGCCTTTGTAACCCAATCCAACTTTTGTTATAAAAATAAGATTTGGTTTTGTTATTCTCGTGTTATGATACTCAAGCCTTAAACGGCTTCGGACCGTGAAATCCGAGGTCGTTGGCGGTAATACCCTTATGCTTGTGAAATCGGGGTGTTACACGATTGGTGGGTGAAACAAATGCAAACCCACATTTGCTCTCTGGATGGACAACTTTGGAAAGTGATTTCCATCGGTCCTGAGAAGTTCCTTAAAGCTGACGGAAAGGAAAAAGAAGTCATGGAGTATGACGACACTGACTTCAAAAAGCTTGAGAAGAATGAGCGTGCTAAGAAGGTCCTCCATCACGCTTTGATTAGCAGTGAGATCAAGAAAGTCATAGGCTATGACACTGCTAAGGATATTTGGGATGCTCTCAAACGTCTCCATCAAGGAAATGAAGATGTCAAAAAGGACAGAATCATAACCCTTGAGCGAGAATATGAGAATCTATTCCAAGGGAAGAATGAGTCCCTCCATGAATACCACTCAAGATTCCATTCGGTGGTCAATCAGCTAGAATTCCTTGGAGAAAAGCTTCCACAATGGAAGCAAACCAACAAGCTGATTTCAGGACTCAACAAGAAGTGCGACGGCATGGCGACTTCTCTCTTGTCTCAAAAGGACACGAAGTCGATGACCGTGGAGGATGTGATTGGTCAACTGACCATGCTCGGAGGTATCCAACAGAGAAGAGAGGATAGATTTGATTCTGAAAAGGTCAAAACTATTGCTCTGAAAGTCGAGAAGGCTTTCGACATTGCTCAAGGACAGGATGATGAAGAGGTCGTCGACGATGACGTTGCTCTCATTTCTAAGGCGATGAAAAGACTTTGGAATCGCAACAAAGCTCCTACCAAAGCCCCTGAAGGCGCAAAAGATCTAAAGGGAGTGATATGCTATCACTGCCACGATAAAGGGCATTTTGCTAAACAATGTCCAAAGAGGGAGGCTGGGAAGAGCATGATGGCGACTTGGGACTTGTCTGACGAGGAGGAAGACGAGTCGCCGACCAAAGAAGTCTGCCTGATGGCCTTGGGTGATGACTCCTCAAGTGAGGTAAATGATAATGATAATGATGTTTCTTCTCTCTTAGCCAAAAAGACACGTGAACAACTTTATGCTATCATTGAAAAACTTGGTCTTCAAATTTCTGAGCTTAGCGAAGAAATTGATGAAAAAGATGAGAAAATTGCAAATCTGATTGATGATAATAAAGTTTGGTCTTCAAAAGCTATAGATCTAGAGAAGAAAAGTGTTTCTAAACCTGTTGATTGCTCTAAATGTCCTAACCTTGAGTCTCAGGTTGTTGACTTACAGAAACAGGTTGATGACCTAGGAAAACAGGTGTCTAGTCTTGAAGGTCAAAACCTCATGCTGAAGCTGGGAAATGCTAAGTTGTCTAGTGATCTTGAAAATATGAAGATAGATGACGAAGCTAAAAAACAAAAGTGGAAGGATGAGTTTGTCGTTGACAAGGTCCAAGAAGTCAAACAAGACTTCGGAAGAAGATTTGTGAAGGTTGTGGAGCGACCTGGTCTAGGTTATGGGAAGGACCAAACTGAAAAGGGGAACGCCTCTACCTCCCAAACATCTAAGGGAAAATCTTCTGTGAATGGGCACAACGCAAGTTGCTCATCACATGTGGCCGATCCCAAGGGTAAAGGGAAGCAGAAGTGGTACCCTAATCAAAAGGTTCGTACCATGTGGGAAAACCAAGTCCAGAAAGCTGGCCCCTCACGAATTAACTTCCAGGCCCGGGTTGACAACAAGCCTGTCTACCCAGGATATAGTAAGTATGTAGGGTTGAAATCTCACATCACATGCTGGTATTGTGGCAAAGGAGGCCATTACCAACATGAGTGTTTCAAAAGGTCTAGAGATTCTGAAAAGGCTAGGAAGTCGAGGACTTCGAGAAAGAAACCTAAAGTCACCAACCCCGTCAAGAATCCAAAACCTACTAATGCTAATGTTTCTACTAATGCTGTGAAATCTGTTGATCGAACCAGAGGAGTTGTGAAACAACTCTAGGTTCGTAAAAACTAATCTTGTTTGTGCAGGTTGAAGTGAGTGTCGACGACCCCTGGTTCATCGACAGTGCATGCTCAACTCATATGATTGGAAAATCTGAAGATTTTGTCTCACTTCAACAACACAACGGAGGTAATATTACCTTCGGAAACAATAGCAAAGGTGTGGTTTCTGGAATGGGTAAAGTGAAGATCTCAAGTAAGGTTTCAGTTTCTGATGTTAGTCTGGTTGACAACCTTGGTTTTAACTTATTGAGCGTTGCTCAACTGTGTGCTAATGGGAAAAATCAAGTTGTCTTTGATCATAAGCAATGCCAGGTGATTGAAATAAGTACAGGTAGGACGCTTCTGAAGGGATTGTGTAAGAACAATGTTTACAAAGTGGATCCCTGCTTCCAACCTGAAGATAGTTTGTGCTTGAAGTCTGGTGCAGAGGTTGCCGACCTCTGGCATAGTAGATTCTGTCATGCTAGCGTGCAGTTATTGATCAAATTGCACAGAGAAGAGCTAGTTCGTGGATTGCCCAAGTTTGGTGTCTCAAAGTCTGATGTATGTGATGCTTGTGTTAAGGGTAAGCAAGTAAGGTCTTCCTTTAAGTCCATGAAGGAGGTGAGCACCTCCAAGCCTCTTGAGCTGATTCATATGGACTTGTGTGGACCAATGCGCATACAGAGTAGAGGAGGAAATAGATATGTCTTTGTGATTGTTGATGATTATTCACGCTATACTTGGACTATCTTCCTTGCTTCTAAAGATCAGGTTTTTGAAGAGTTCGAGACATGGGCAAAGGCTGTTGAAAAGAAGCTTGGAAATTCTATAGTGGCTATCAGATCCGATCATGGCACAGAGTTTGAGAACTCTGAATTTCTGGAATATTGCAGGAAGAGTGGAGTCAGCCACAATTTCTCGGCGCCTAGAACCCCTCAACAGAATGGCGTGGTCGAGAGAAAAAATCGAGCTTTGGAAGAGATGTCGCGGACCTTGCTCATCTCTAGTGGTCTCCCAAGGAATTTCTGGGGAGAAGCTATTCATGCAGCTTGCTACGTGATGAATAGAGCCATGTTGCGTCCACTACTTGGAAAGACTCCTTATGAGCTCTTGAGAGGAGTCAAGCCTAGTGTCGCCCACCTCCGCGTCTTCGGATGTAAATGTTATGTTCATAACAATGGGAAGGACAGTCTGGGCAAGTTCGATCCAAGGAGTGATGTTGGCAGCTTTGTTGGCTACTATCCAACAAGCAAAGCTTACAAGGTGTACAACAAGAGGACCAAGAAGATCGAAGAAAGTGTTCATGTGGTGTTCGATGAAAACACCATGGCAGGTTCTCTGATTCAGGATCATGATGATGGTGATCAAGGCTACTTCTTAGGCCTTGAATATGTCTCTGACAAGGACAGTGCTGAAGGTTCGTCCGAGGTCGCCAACAGTGACAGTGTCGTCGACCCCGATCAAAGTACAGGGACAGGTCAGAATCAGGTTCAGGATCAGGTTGCAGATGTTGTGCAGAATCAGAACGTATCAGAGGCTAGTGGATCAGATCAAGCAGTTCAAAGATCAGATCAAGCAGTTCAAAGTTCTATTCCAGGTAGCTCGTCGCAGACTCCAGTGGTCGACGACCTGACTCAACTACCTATCAGGAATTATCAGCAGAAAGATGCTCATCCGGTCACCAACATCATAACTAATTACTCGAAGGGTGTCCAGACGAGATCCTCACTTAATCTCTTTGCATTCAACGCCTTCATCTCTATGTTGGAGCCGAAGAATATCGAGCAAGCCTTGAAAGACTCGGATTGGGTCATTGCCATGCAAGAAGAACTTCATCAGTTTGAGCGCAACAAGGTGTGGCATTTGGTCCCAAGGCCGAAGGGAAGAACAGTGATTGGAACACGTTGGGTGTTCAGGAACAAGCTGGACGATGAAGGAAATGTTGTAAGAAACAAAGCCCGGCTTGTAGTGAAAGGTTACAATCAACAAGAGGGAATCGACTATGATGAAACCTTTGCCCCGGTTGCTCGTCTCGAGGCTATAAGGTTGTTGATTGCTTACTCTACCTTTCATGGATTCAAATTACAGCAAATGGATGTCAAAACCGCATTTCTCAATGGGTATTTGAAGGAAGAAGTCTATGTTGAGCAAACCCCAGGTTTTGAAGATGTCGCCAACCCGGATCATGTGTATAAGCTTGATAAGGCTTTATATGGGTTGAAGCAGGCTCCTCGTGCGTGGTATGATACGCTATCGCAGTTCCTAATCCAGCATGGATATATTCGAGGAGAGATCGACAAGACCCTATTCTTGTTGAGGAAAAAGAATCACACTCTGGTGGTTCAGGTCTATGTCTACGACATCATCTTTGGCTCAACAGATCCAGAGTTAGTGAAGGAGTTCGCCAACCTCATGTCGAGTGAATTTGAAATGAGCATGGTGGGGGAACTCAAGTTCTTTTTAGGACTTCAGGTCGTGCAAAATGAAGAAGGTACCAAGATTCATCAACAAAAGTATCTCAGGGAGTGCGTGAAGAAGTTTGGTCTTGAGAGCTCTCGCTCTTTTGATACTCCCATGTCGACGACCACTTCACTTGGAATAGATGAAAAGGACCCAAAGGTCAATGCTACTGTGTATCGAGGTATGATTGGATCTCTCTTATATCTTACACCTAGTAGGCCAGATATTGTCTTCGCCATGTGTCTTTGTGCAAGATTTCAGGCCGATCCAAGGGAATCTCATCTAAAAGCTGTAAAGAGATCATTCACTATCTCAAGGGTAGTGACAACCTGTGTCTATGGTATCCACGGGTCAGGGACTTCGACCTAGTCGGCTACACCGATGCAGATTTTGCAGGGAATCGTGTTGATAGAAAGAGTACATCAGGGATGGCCCAGTTTCTTGGCTCGTGCTTAGTTTCTTGGGGATCCAAAAAACAGAATTCAGTTGCTCTATCTACCGCCGAAGCCGAATATGTCGCCGCCGCAGCATGTTGTTCACAACTCTTATGGATGAAGCAACAACTCAGAGATTATGGTGTTGAGTGTGGGTCCGTACCCATACTTTGTGACAACACGAGTGCCATCGATATCTCAAAGAATCCGGTGCAACATTCCAAGACAAAGCATATTGAAATCAGGCATCATTTTCTTAGGGATTGCGTGGATAAAGGCATGGTGTCCATGAAGTTTTGCAGGACGGATGAACAAAGGGCGGATATTTTCACCAAGGCTCTAAATCGTGAACCCTTTGAACGACTTCGCATGGAGCTAGGTATGATCTCACTTGATTGACTTGCTAAATCTTTTATGCTATCCTCTTATGACTGGTTGAAACTTGGTTGTTTATCATTTTGAGAATTTCATGCTTATATACTGTCAGCATAATGAGGTGTGTGTGCGTTTAATCGATGAAATCTCCTGCTTGTGTGCATGTCAGCGACTTCCTGCATATTGTGTTTATAAATTGCATATTCAATTGAACTTTTTCTTTGAGCCCAAAAGAATCAACCTGATGACCCTTTAACCCTCATTACAAGCCCAAATGATGGTTGATTCTACTACCGTCCCCGACCTATCATGCTTGAGAGTCTCTATGAGCCCATGTTGTTTGTTTGTGTTATTTAAACTGAGACTTATCAACTTGATCGACAAATTCCACAAAATATTATATTTTTATGCTTGGTTTGCTTTGACACCACCCGGTGTAACCCAACCCCCAAGCTACTTCATGTGGTAAAAGTCAAGGCGCAGTAAGGTTGTTGACAGGCTCAGAAGTTAAGAGAAAACAGGTTTGAGGTTGACGACTTCAGTTGTGACAGATGAAAGTGATGACTTGTCAGAATTCAGGTTTATGGAAAGAAAGTTTGAAGTTGAGGTAGTCGACAAGGTTGACGACCAGTGTGTGCGGAAAGCGCACGTGCTATTTTGGGGCGAAATATTTGACAGGTTTTCAGTTTGAAATTTTTGGAAAGGGAAGATCTTCTAACGGGATCATGTACTCGAGTGTATCTGCAGTTGCCATAAATTGAGAAGTTGTACTTGCATAAAAGGAGACCCAAAAGGTACTTTTCCTTACCCCTTTTTGTGCTTATCTCGAGTTCTCTCTCTCTGTCCAAAAACCCCAAACGCCATAACCGACCCCCAAGCTTTTTCCTTGCTCCAATGGCGTCCCCAAACCAGTCCCCTCTGTCAAGCCTCACCCCCGAGCAATTTCAATCTCTTCTCATGACCCATCTTGGAGAGGAAGAGTTGAAGAAACTCGCTGCCAAAACCCTAATCGAAAAATCCCAACCGGAATCCACCATGGCCGAAAGCTCCAAAACTCAAAATCCCGACCCCATTGCCCCTGAATCTCCTCAATCTAAGCCCAAATCCCCTCCAAAAGAGCCCATAACCGAACCCGAGCCTCTTCCGACAGAGAATGTGTCGGAAATTGCCCCAGATCTGGCGGTTTCAGGCGACATTCCTCTAGCGGTTGAAAAACCCGAACCGGAGCCGGAGAAGGAGGAACCGCCAAGGGAACCGGTGGTTGAGGGAGAAAAAGGCGAAGAGAAGGAAGAAGAAGCGGAACCCGTTGCTGAAACTGAGTTTGAGGCCACAGAGAAGGTGGTCGATGCGTTTGAAGAAGTGGTTACTGTTCCCGCTGAAACAGAGGAGAAGGTTGAAGACGACACCCAGAAAGCTGAAGAGGTTGTCGACTTGGAGAAAGTCTCAGAGGTTGTCGCCAAGGTTGTTGACTCTGCCAAGGTCAGAGGCAAACGTCCAGTGTCTATCCCGTCTGACAGTGAAGGTACTGAATCTGATCCTTTTTTTGTTGAGAAAGAATCTTTGTCTAAGGCTAAAGAAGAGGTTAAGAAGCAGTTGTTTGGAGAGGATACCCCTATCTCTAGGAGATCCACTAGGAAACCCGCTGTTGAGCATAGGCCTGTGACTAGGAGACTGAAACTGTTGACTGGAGAAGATGTGTCTAATATCCCTCTGCCTGATGAGAGTGAATCTGAAGGAAAGCTTAGGAAGTCTAGGGCTAAGCGACCCAGGTCGCCGACCTTGATTAAACCTAAGGCCTCTGCTAGCAAAAAGAAGAAGAAGTCCGAGAATAGGAAAATCCAGTCTAGGGATTTTACTAAAGTGTTGCTGTGGGAGAGTAACTTTCTGAATGAGTTTAAGCTGTCTAAGGTTGAGAGGTGGATAGAAACCCAAGGATGGAAGGATTTGTTCTGTGAAGAAGAGAAGTTCATAGCTGATTTTGTGAAGAAGATTTATGAGACGTTGACCATAGAGGATTATGGCAACAAAACTGTTGGGAAGTATGTTTGGGAAGGAAAGGAGTTTGTGTTCACCAGCCAGGAGGTCGCTGACCTTCTAGAGATCCCTCATGAAGGCTTTGCTGAGTATTACAAGGGAGTATGGCCAGAGAATGTGGATGCCAGTAGTGCTTTGAAGAATGTACTTGGTGATGAAGGTACTGGCACTGGTCCTTATCTTGTGAACTCCATGGCTGTTGATAAGAAAGTGATGTTCTCCTACTTCATCAGCAACCTCCTACCCCGAGAGCAAAAGAGGCATTGTGCTTATATTCAGGAGATCCTTGTCCTTGACAAGATCTTTAAGGGAGAGAAGGTGTGCTTGCCCAGGTTGATCATGCTGCACATGAAGAATGTCTTGGAGAGTCCTAATCACGCTTTGCCTTACGGCAGGCTGGTCATCGACATCTTCATCAATCATGAGAACTGGGATGAGAATTGTTCTGGAGATGAAGTGACGCCTGGACATCGCGTTCTCAACAGGGATACTTTAAGAAAGATGGGATGGAATTTAATTGATGGAGAGTGGCAGAATAAGGAAGCTGAATCTGATGCAGCGCAAGCTGAGGAGTCGGCAACCGAGGAATTCCAAAGAGCTCAAATTGCTTTGCTGAGAAAGGAGCTTCAGGAACAATCTGAGAAGATTGATGCTCTGACCAAGCTGGTTGAATCCATTGCTGATGATGTGAGCCACATCAAGGAAGGACTCTGCTAAGTCGCCAACCTCTGTTGCCTCATGACTTTTGCCACCATCTGCTTCCTACCCCTACCATATTATTTCCTATTTCAAAACTTTTTTCTAAGTTCGATTGGTTTATAAACCTAAATACTTTATGTTTGGTTGCTCTTTTTGACATTGCCATGCTTGCATGGTTGACGACTTTTGATTGATGTTGCATGCTTTTATTATCTATTATATTTGCCTAGCTGATTTCTCTATGATTTTCAATCTTTTTGATGATGCCAAAAGGGGGAAAATAGCTGGGATTGCAGGTCTAATTAAGGGGATATACTGAATGTCATGAGTTGCTTGAACTTAGGGGGAACTTTTGAAAAGTTAAGGGGGAATATTGTTGCTTGCCTTTGTAGTTTGTGTGTTTGAGATGCTAAACAGGTTAACGAAGACCCCAGAACCAGTTCAAAGAAGATGAGTGTTTGTCACCATCAAAAAGGGGGAATTTGTTGGAAAACCAAGTTCGTGTTTTGATGGTTCCAAACCGAAGAGGTTGCCGAGAGGTCGCCGACCTCAGTTCCCAGAAGCGAAGCGCGTGCGGAAATTCAGAAAAGGAAATAGCGTATTTCTTTGATATGGAAACTGCGTACAGCATCTTCCGCAGTTCGTTTAAGGCAAGGACAAGATCATAAAGATGGAAAATCATCAAGAGATCAAGGAAGATATTGAAGATGATTTTATCATGGCTTAGGATTTTATTTTAGGAAAGATCTTATAGAGATTGTGTACGATTCATGTCTTAGCCGATTTGGCTGAATCGTGCAGCAATCTTCTTAGTCTTATTTATACATTTCGTGCATACATTCTAGGACGAAGAAGGAGGAGAGTGCGAACATTTGTAATCGTGAGCGAGTGTTGTGTGAGATCGTGAGATTCGATCTTAGGAGGTTGAGTGTTGAGCGAGATTGTATTGAGTGAGGATTGAGATAAGGCAAGAGTACTTGCTAGAGTGTGTGGGATTCACATCTAGGAGTAGGAACACCTTTGTAATCCGAGAAAGCAATACAAGCGAGCGAAGTGCTCTTCAAGTCCCTCTAGGTTGAAGCTTAGAGGGCAAGTGGTTTTTCTCTATACAAACTAGTTGGTTTGTAGAGAGTTTTCCACTATAAATCCTTGTGTTCAAAGTGGTAACGTATCAATCTTTCTTGTGTCTTTATTCCGCTGCATAACACTAGTTGTTAACTCTGGTCGACGACATCGTCGGTGTCGACGACTTCTGAAGTACTAACGCAGTTCCTACATGTTGCGATGAAAGAAAAATTGGAAACTCTATATGAGGAATCTGAAAATGCAGATAAAGAATGTGAAAATTGTTCCAAGTGGTCATCTAAGCTGGAGTCCTCAAATAGTTTGACTGAGTCCTTAAAATCTCTCACTCATACTGGCAGTGACCACCTTTGCCACAATGTCAGCACGTCCTATAGTAGTTTCCAAGGTAGTACTTCTTGTTAAGACGTTGAATTCTATTCTCCTTCATTTTTTCTGGATCAACCACTTTAGAGCCATTTCCCTTAGCAATTTTCTTGTAAATCTTATGGCTGACAGAATTTGTATAGTAGTCCTTTCTACCAGTTTCACCACTCTCAAGAACTCTTATGCGTTCCTCTAAGTTCTTTGTCTTTTCTCTTTCAAGTTCTAGCTCAGAGGTTTTGCTAGCTTCGAAGTCACTTGGAAGGGAGTCCTTTGATCCTGATTCATACCCTAGTCCTTTCCTAGATGGAACAAAGACTATTGGATTTATAGTTTCAGTTATGGGACTCTTTCCTAGGACTTTCACCTCATCCCTAAGGTTAGCATTTTCAAGTTTTAGGCACACAAGATGACTTTTAAGGGATTTGACCTCTTCTTGAGAGGACTCTAGTTGAAAAGACATAGTATTGCAATTTTCACATTCCACAACAATATTCTCGGATTCAATTTCCTCAAAACTTTGTTTCATGGCATAGCTTTCTTGCATGATTTGAGTGATTAGTTTGATGAGCTTGGGCTTTGAGCATTTTTCAAGAGAGCTTAGCATAGATTCATGAGTTACCTCTTGCTCAGTTTCAGAGACGTCCTCTGGGGCGTCTTCCATAGCCATGTAAGCCACTTGATTTTCTGGTTCTTCATCACTTGAGTCAAGGTCGTCCCATGCGCCCTCAAATGCACCCACTAGAGCCTTTTCCTTCATTTATTTTGATGATAACCCTGTTGTATATTTCTTAGCCATGTCTCCCTTCCTGTTGCATTTGTAGCAGACTATATCCTTCATTTCAGCATTTGAAGGTTTGCGGCTTTCCTTCTTGTAAGGCATCTTCATTCTTGGGACCTTGCCTCTTTTGTACAAAGTACGAAAGAGGTTTATGCAACAGTGCTAGCTCGTCCTCTTCAGATATTTGTTCTTCAGTCTTCCCTTTGCGTTCTACTAAAGCCTGAAGACGAAGTTTCTCTTGGTGCTCTTGAGTTTTGGCTTCAAGCATGGAGTTCAGTTCCCTTTGTCTTTGGTAGTATTGCTCATACTTTGGCGTCCTAGCCGCCAGAGTTAAAGCCAGCTCATTTTGGGAACTCTTCCCCATTTCTAGCAAATCTTGATTTCTCCTTGCTTCGTACCCCTTAAGCTTTCCATAAATTTCCTCCATGGACAGTCCTTTGTTGGCTTGGTTTTCTTTGAACGTCATCCTATCAAAGTTCCATGCTCCCGTGAGTCCATCGATCAAGACTTGAACCTTCATCCTCTGAGTGATCTCCGTTTCTTTGACACCTAAGTTTTTCAACTTGGTTAGTAGGGCCTCAAAGCAGAAGGAGTAGTCGGTGATGGTCTCATTTGTGAACATTCTGAACTTGTAGAAGTCCCTCTTAGCCTCAAGCTGGACGTCCTCTTTCATCTCAGGCGTCCCAACATGGTACTTCTCCAGAGCTTCCCATTGGAGCTTGGCAGTTGGAAGATTGCTCACACGGGTGGCGTCCCTTTCACAGAGGGACGTCTGTAGGAAGCAGATAGCTTGGGCGTTTGCCTCCATGAGTTTAAACTCATCGGGACCCCACTCTCCTTCTTTGTCCTTCTTAGCAGCAGGGACTTCGAGGTCACCGTTCTTTATCACCAGCCAGCATTGGTAGTTTTGACTTCGCACGAAGCACTCGAACCTTGTTTTCCACCGATGGAAGTTTCCGTCTGTAAGGCGGGGTGGCTTTGCACTTGAGATACCTATAGGTTCCATATCCATGTTTCCTGCAACTCAAACTTAATCTAGAGCGCCTGCTCTGATACCAATTGTTGGATCGTAAGTCTGTTAGAATGGGCGTCCTTAACAGAGTTAAGGGCGTCCTTAGGTTTAGCGGAATAAGACTTAACAGGAAAACAGATAAGATAATGAACACGAGTATTTATAGAGGAACCCCACTAAGACCAACTAGTCTTATGGGTAAACCTCTACCTCCGCTGGAGGATTTTCAATAGCCGTCCTTATCTTATTCAGAGAGAGTCCTTACAACTTAGGTGAGTCGTTACACTTCACTGAGCTAAGCGTCCATCCTTAGCCTCACTAGTAACACTCCTTTCCACCTAACAAGTAACCTAACTCTCTTAGCTATAAGGAAGCTATCACTCACGTCTCTCACGGTCCGTTGTGAGAGACAAACTATAACTTTAACTATTTTGTGGTTTGTTTTAGATTTGATTTGGTTGGACTTTCTTTCTCTTGCTTCAAGCTCACTTGATCTCCTTGTTCTTCGTTCTTAAACTTGAATGCTTTGGGAGAGCTTGAGAGAAAGTCTTCAAAGTCCACACCACTATGCATACCCCTTGAAGGGTATTTATAGCGGAAGTGGTTCTTGTCCTCTAGCGTCCTCTGAGACTTGGCAGGATCCTTGATCTTCCATCAACGGTGCGATGTGCATCTTGAGGAAGTCAACTCTGTTGATGCTTGGGAAGCCTCCGCGTGGGGACCATTGCTGGGAAAGCGACATCTTTGGAGTTGTATACACGTGCCCAGACAAGGGAAGCTTCCTTCTGAGGACTTCGGCCGAACGTGATGTAATCATGTTGGGGCGGCCTTGATTCGAATTTGAACTTCATCCGTATTTTGGCGTGCGTCCCTTCTTGATGAGGATGCCGTCCTATCTGTGCAGGAACTTCGCCAATTACGTTCAGCTTTGGAAGTTCTGAAGAAGTGCGTCCCTACAGCTTAGGGACTGCCGTTCACTTGTTGTCCTTTTCGCTCATATGCGTCCTTTGGACTTACCTGAGATCAACACTAGGACAACTTATCAAATACCTTTGAGTTTGTCATTATCAAAACAAAGGACGATTTATTATTGGTTTAGATATTAATGACTGGCGTCCTTAATATCGTCCCAACAATTTCCCCCTTTTTGATGATGACAAACTCCTTTAAGCAATGCACACAGAAGAAAAGCTTTTAGCATGAGGGACTACACTTTGATTTTCGTTTTAGCTTAGGTTGGCATGCAACACATTCTTTTAAGGTGCGTCCAATTTTATTCTTAGTTGGCGTTCTTTGGACTTGGCCGAAATTCCCCCTAAACACATGCTTTCTATGACAACTTAATAATAATCGCATCTCTGCAAAACTATACTTCCCCCTTTTGGCATCATCGAAAAGGAGAACAAGTGGAAAAGCATGCATGCACAAAGTCATAACTAGAGAAAGAACGCTTAGACAAAATGAATCACAAATGTAATGAACGCCATTCAAAAAATGAGAGTACGATCATTACAAACATTCAACACAAGTTCCAAAACGGGGACATTGTCCCAATGTCTTAACGAAAAACACAACACAACAAAAACGATAAACTTTTTCAGGTTGGAGAGAGAGGGGGGTGATCATTTGCGAGGACGCTTGCCGAGGGCTTTGAGATGTTGTTCCTGAAGATAGTTGTTCTGCGCAAGGAGCTCATTGTTGCGTTCCAGAAGTTCTGTGTGTTGATGGAGAGTGTCATGAACCTGTTGGATGAGATCAATCATCATGCACTGGTTCTCGATCATCATTCCAAGCAGATACTTCTGGGAATGCTTCTCAGCCTCATGAGGGACGCTCATGCCATCAAGTTCATCTTCTTCTTCTTCAGCGTCGGCGTCCTCAACTGGCGTCCCAACTACTTGCAAATATTCAGCCTCGGATTCGCCTTCCACATTCTTAGCAGCAGCAGCAGCAACCTTAGCTCTTCGTTCAGCTTCTTTCTTCTTTTTGGCCAGTTGCCTCTTTACGGAAGGAAGCGGCTCATCAAACCTCATCTTTCCTACCGGAGGGGCTGTTATCTGCCTAACGTTCCAATGAATTCCGAAAGTCTGTTCTGTTTTGGGGACGTAGAGATGTTGCTGCTGTAGAATCTGTTTGACCAATCCAGGGAAGGGGAGCGAGTGGCGTCCTCCTGTGTACTTACCCATGTGCTCCAAGATAACCCGCGGCAAGTTGATGGGCTTGCGTTGTAAGAAGGCGTCCAATATAATATTGTCGGTGATCTGGACGATGAACTTCTTCTCCTGGCGGGGGACGACCATGCGCACTATGCAGTGATGCACAAGGACGCCTGTCTTGGAAAGACAATGGACAACCCTATCCCTAGCAACTGGCTGTCTCCCACTGAAGATGTGATTGAAGATCTCTTCCTGGGAGAAACGGCCAATGTTTTTGTTGGGAAGGTCGTGCAGAGCATCAGGCAGAGAAGGACGCAGGCCTAGCATATTTCGGACGGTACCCTCAGCAATTGAGTACTCGTCCCCATCAATCTCGAAAGTCCCTTGAGGCTTCCCTTTTACTTCGGATATTTCAAATTTTGAGTAAAAGCGGAGAACCTATTCGGGGTCGACTTCAGCGGCCTCTGCACCAAGATGCGTCCATCCTTGGAACTCGAGCAGTTCTAAAAACTCTGTGCGTCCATTCTCCTCCAAAAACTGAGCAGAAAACAACAGCGGCGACAAAATCTTTTTGAGTCTTTTCTGCTTGGAGCCGTTGCTTATGATGACCTCGTCACCGGCATCTTGTTCATCACCATCTCCCTCCTCGTCCTCAGGGTCCTCATCTTGGTGAGGAGCATCATCTTCGTCTGAGGCCTCATCCCCTTGATCATGGGACTCGGCCATGTCCTGGTCCTCAACAGTGGACGCCTGTGCTGGAGGAGGTGCGTCCACAGCTAGAGTCCTTGCCAAGGACTCGATAGAGACTTCAACAGTAGGCGTCCCCTGGACTTGAATATTTTCCTCGACGGCCGGAGCAGGCAGAGGAGGAGGAGTAGATGCTCTGGGAGGAGAGGGAGTAGGGGTTCTTATCTTTGCCTTGGTTGCGGGGGCAGAGGAGGTGCTGGGCGGAGCCACTGAGAGGGGCTTGACCTTGAGCGGAGCAGGAGGGGGAGGAGGATTCTTAGCAGGGGAGTCCTCTAGCTGTATGACAGTTGGCACAGCGTCCTTGGCCTGGACCTGTGCTTGAGGAGCGTCCCTTTGGACCTTGGCCATAGGTTTTGCCAGGTCCGCCTCCATCTCCGCCTCAAGCGGATCCACAACAGTCTTGGAAGCAGGAGTCACGTCCTCTATCCTTGGTGGAGGAGGAGGGAGTAGAGGAACTTCTTGCAAACTTTTCTGGATCGCCGCAGCAATGGCGTCCTTTTCTGCTTGCTCCTGCTTCGCCTTCTCCTCTTTCTCAATTTGCAGCTCGGAGAGGCGAATAGCTGCCATTTTTTCCTCCGTGACGCCCTCAAGCTAAGTAGACGTCTTCAACCTTCTTTTTGGGGCGGGTGGCGGGGAGGATGGGATGGGTTTTGGTTGAGAGGAGGAAGGGCCTTTTATTTGGAGCTGTTTTGAAGGGGAAGGGGAAGATGGCCTCTTTCTCTTTTGCGATGGGACGGAGCCCGCAGGAGCCACTAAGAACTCCATTATATCGGGGAGAAGCTTGGCGAGCTCGTCCACCGTCCCACCAAATGAGTCAGATATGATACCTGGCCCCATGAAAGGAGGACTGATATGGTTGGTTTCTTGTAGGCGAGGCTAGACATAGGTAACCATAAAGTAGTGAAGGAGGCGTTGGACTTTTGGGGGATGGTCATGAGTGGACGCCCTTAGGCAAATATTGGCCAGCGTCCTTGGCTCCTTTTCAAGCCAGTCCTCAATAAGTGGGTCAAGAGGAGGACGGCGTTTAGGCTGGGCTGGAAGTCTAAAGACGGAGGTCTTTGAGGGGTTCCCTTGCTCTGGCACAGGTTTAAATGGCTTTTCCAAGAATTGGAAGCATTTTTGTGAGGGTTTGGATTGGGAATGGGAAGATTGGGATTTTTGAGGAGGATGTTGGGATTGGTGTGGCTTTGGAGGGGTGGTGGAAGGGCGGCGCTGAGAAGAATGTGAGGAATGCTGGTGGCGAGGAGGATCTTGTCGGCCAACGGGTCTGCCTCGTGAGTCCATTAGCGACCGGCCTCTCACCGCAGTGATAGATCTCGCCGGGTTTGGGTTTTTCGCTGCCGACGAAGACGGGGAGGACAAGGTATTCTTGAGAGATCTTGTGTTGGCCATTTGTGAAGTGTGGGTTTATATAGAGAAGGATTAGGGTTGAGAAAAAAAGATTTCGAGATCTGGGATTTGGGAAATTGGCAAGATCTTAGAGAGATTTCCGGATTTATGCAAACAGCAGGGAGGCAAAGAAGAGTTTTCAGAATGCACACGGATATATTTATAGGAAGAAGACGAAGGTGAACGGTCAAGGGTAATAGGGACTTTTCATTCGGCATCCTCCACCCGCAATCCCGCACGTGGCTTCCTTCTTTACTAAGAAACACAGCTGTTTAGAACCCGTTACACATATCCCGAGATCTGCGTTCAACTTTTCTAAGGCGGTTCAACTTCCCATTTTCAAAATTCAAACTTTTCACAACTGCAAAGGACTCTATCTCGGCGTCCTTTCAACACACAACACTGCATTACTCAGAAATGAACTACGGCGTCCCAAACACTGATCACAACCTCTGATTCTTGGAACTCTTTCCTGATATCCTTCAGCTCTTAACAAGCGTCCCATTGATCACTTAGCACCAGTTTTGAAAATCAAGCAAGTACGTCCCGTAAAGATAAAACAAAGAACGCTCATAGGACGCATTTGCAAGATTCTCGGCTTAGGTAAGCTTAGAGTTCCCATCATTTCGGCTTATAATGAGGGTAGGGTGATCAGGGATACTTTTGAGATGAAAAGCAAAATGAATAGCGTTCAAAGCACAAGTAAAACACATGTCTTAGACTAGCGTCCTTTAAAGATGACTTTGAATGCATGACACACTTTAAAACAAGTTCTCAACAAAACATAGTCAATCATAGAGGGAATAATAGAACGGGACTTGATCATTTAAAAGTTATCATCCCTAAAAGCAACCGGAGGTGCTCGTAGGGACGTCTATCAAATGCTTTTGTGAAAATATCGGCCACTTGGGCCTCAGTCCTAACATGATCCACTCTAATTAATCCGAGTTCAACATTATCACGAAGAAAATGATGTCTTATATGAATATGCTTCGTCTTAGAATGATGAACAGGATTCTTGGCAATACTTATAGCACTGGTGTTATCACACAAGATAGGGACTGTGTTGAGGAATGTACCATAGTCTTCAAGTTGGTACTTGATCCATAGGACTTGTGAGCAGCACGAAGCAGCAACAACGTACTCAGCTTCCGCGGTTGAGAGGGCCACGGAGTTTTGCTTTTTGGATCCCCAAGACACAAGGCACGAACCAAGGAACTGTTCCATTCCGGATGTGCTCTTCCTATCTACCACATGGCCAGCGTAGTCTGCGTCAGAGTACGCCACTAGGTTTAGGGACGTCCTTCTGGGATACCATAGGCATAGATCGTCCCGTCCTTTGAGATATCTGAAGATTCTCTTGACCTCTTGCATGTGGGACTCCTTTGGATTTGCTTGGAAGCGGGCACACAAGCATACAGCGAACATGATGTCGGGACGACTTGCCGTTAGGTATAGCAAGGACCCTATCATTCCTCTGTAGAGCTTTTGTTCTACACTCTTGCCTTCTTCATCAGCATAAAGGTGAGTGTTGGGGGAGATGGGAGTGTCGATGGATTTTGAAGAGTTCATCCCATACTTCTCGAGCATTTCACGAATGTACTTCTGTTGGTGAATGCGCGTCCCATCTTTGAGCTGAGTGATTTGAAGTCCTAAGAAGAAGTTGAGTTCTCCTATGAGGGACATCTTAAACTCACTACTCATCAAGTTCTTGAATTCCTCTACAAGTTTCATGTTAGTGCTTCTAAAGACTATGTCATCGACATAGACTTGGACAATCAAAACATCTTTAAGGACTTTCTTTAAGAACAGGGTTTTATCAATGTTACCTCGTGTGTACCCGTTGGACAGAAGAAAGGACGCAAACCTATTGTACCAGGCACGAGGGGCTTGCTTGAGTCCATAGAGTGCTTTGTCCAAGAAGTACACATGATTAGGATGATCAGCGTCCTCAAAACCTGGAGGTTGAGCGACATACACTTCTTCCTTAAGCTTGCCGTTGAGGAAGGCTGTCTTGACGTCCATTTGAAAAAGCTTGAACCCCTTGTGAGCGGCATAGGCAATGAGGAGGCGAATGGCTTCAATTCTAGCGACAGGAGCGAAGGTCTCATCATAATCGATTCCTTCCTCTTGCCTATAGCCTTGAGCCACAAGCCTTGCTTTGTTTCTTGAAACACGGCCACTCTCATCAAGCTTGTTTCTATAGACCTACCTCGTCCCTATTATGTTTTTGTTTTTCGGACGAGGGACGAGGGTCTAAACTTTGTTTCTCTCAAATTGATTGAGTTCTTCCTGCATGGCTTGAATCCAATCAGCGTCCTGAAGTGCCTCCTTTATGCTCTTAGGTTCAATTATAGACACAAAGGCGTTGAAAGCACAGAACGCTATGTTGGCGCTGTGGGACTGATTCACAGCTGATCTTGTTTGAACTCCTTTTGAAATGTCCGAGATAATTTGATCCGTTGAATGAAGTCATGAAAGGTTGGATCCCCTATGCGTAGCGTCCCTTGCAGGAGTACACCTAGGGTCCGTCCAATCAGATTCATCGGAGTCAAAGCCATCGTCTTCATGGATAGGCTTAGTGTGTTCCCCCTCAGGATGAGCGTCCACACTATGCCTTTCTTCTCCTTGTTGACTTGATTCACCAGCATCTACTTAGTTTAGCGACCAAGTTTGAGAGGGCTCTTGTTGTTCGCTAGGGACTCCCATTGAAACCTCATCGCGAGTTTCAAGGGCATTCCTAGGAACGTAGTATTTGTCGGAGGAGCCTCTGGGATCTTCCTCATCATCTTCATCATCGTCCCTTGGAGAGGTACGACGTTCCTTCTTACTTGGTTCTTTCTTGTGAGAAGCATTTTCTTTGAACACCACGTGGATACTTTCCTCAAGCTTAAGAGTCCGTTTGTTGAAGACTCTATAAGCTTTGCTTGTGAGGGAGTATCCAAGGAATATTCCTTCATCACTCCTAGCATCAAATTTGCCGATGCTGTCTTTGCCGTTGTTGTGGATGAAGCATTTACACCCAAAGACTTTGAGGTGTGAAATGTTTGGCTTTCTTCCATTTAGGAGCTCATAGGACGTCTTTTTGAGCAACGGACGAATCATGGCTCGATTTATGATGTAGGTTGCTGTGGCCACGGCTTCTGCCCAAAAGTGTTTGGGGACGCCGCTTGCCAAGAGCATCGTCCTTGCCATATCTTCCAGCATCCTGTTCTTTCTTTCAACAACGCCATTTTGCTGAGGAGTTCGGGGACAAGAGAAGTTGTGGGAGACTCCTTGTTGATCACAGAAGTCAAGGAACTCTGAGTTTTTGAACTCCGTTCCATGATCTGACCTTAGAGCTTTCAAGCTCGTCCCAAGAGCAACTTCTACTTGCTTGATGAAGATTTTGAACATCTGGAAGGCTTCTGCTTTTGACACCAAGAAGAGAACCCAAGTGAATCTTGAAAAATCATCTACAATAACATACATGTACCTCTTTCCACCATAGCTTTGGGTCTGCATGGGTCCACACAAATCCATGTGAAGGAGTTCTAGCGGCTTCTTTGTACTCACTTCATTTTTCGATTTAAAGGACGATCTTGTCTGCTTCCCTTTGATGCATGCTTAACATTGCTCAATTTGCTCAGGATCAATTCGGGGAAGCCCTCTTACAAGTTCCTTTTGATGAAGCTTGAAGATCGTGCTAGGTCTAGCGTGTCCAAGATGTCGATGCCAGAGATCGGCGTCCTTAGCAGAGACGGATAAGCACAACTTGGATGCAGGCTTGAATCTTTGATTGAAGACATAAACATTGTTCTCACGAGTGCCTTTGAGAATGACTTGATTTGTTTTCTTGTTGATGACCAGGCATTACTTAGACTCAAATGTGACTAGGTTTTCACCTTGATCACATATTTGAGAAACGCTAAGGAGATTGAAGCCTAGTCCCTCGACAAGACTGACTTTGGACGCATTGATGGATTGATTTAGCTTTGCGGTGCCCGTCCCTTTTATTCTTCCTTTGCCCTTGCTGCCAAACGAGACAGTTCCTCCCGTGGCATTTGATTGGATAGAAGTGAGATGGATCTGGCTTCCAGTCATGTGATTTGAGGTGCCACTATCAATGATCCACGGGCTTCCTCTCACTTCCAACTGAAAAGAAGAGTTAGTTCTTTGCGACCCAGGCAAGGTGACCCTTACGTGGCTCGTTACATGGATACAACTTTTTCATGGTCAAATAGTCACAAACATTCACATCATTTGATCTTCTAGCATGCGTCCTAGGAGATCGAGTTTTAGCATTTGGCACACTAGCATGCGTCCTAGCAGAAGACTTTGACTTAGCATTCTTATCATCACGTCTAGCCTTTTTGCCATTTTCAAGATCTTGTCTTAGCTTTAGACATTCATACTGGTAGTGACCACCTTTGCCACAATGCCAGCACGTCCTATAGTAGTTTCCAAGGTAGTACTTCTTGTTAAGACGTTGAATTCGATTCTCCTTCATTTTTTCTGGATCAACCACTTTAGAGCCATTTCCCTTAGCAATTTTCTTGTAAATCTTATGGCTGACAGAATTTGTATAGTAGTCCTTTCTACCAGTTTCACCACTCTCAAGAACTCTTATGCGTTCCTCTAAGTTCTTTGTCTTTTCTCTTTCAAGTTCCAACTCAGAGGTTTTGCTAGCTTCGAAATCACTTGGAAGGGAGTCCTTTGATCCTGATTCATACCCTAGTCCTTTCCTAGATGGAACAAAGACTATTGGATTTATAGTTTCAGTTATGGGACTCTTTCCTAGGACTTTCAACTCATCCCTAAGGTTAGCATATTCAAGTTTTAGGCACACAAGCTGACTTTTAAGGGATTTGACCTCTTCCTGAGAGGACTCTAGTTGAAAAGACATAGTATTGCAATTTTCACATTCCACAACAATATTCTCGGATTCAATTTCCTCAAAACTTTGTTTCATGGCGTACCTTTCTTGCATGATTTGAGTGATTAGTTTGATGAGCTTGGGCTTTGAGCATTTTTCAAGAGAGCTTAGCATAGATTCATGAGTTACCTCTTGCTCAATTTCAGAGACGTCCTCTGGGGCGTCTTCCATAGCCGTGTAAGCCACTTGATTTTCTGGTTCTTCATCACTTGAGTCAAGGTCGTCCCATGCGCCCTCAAATGCACCCACTAGAGCCTTTTCCTTCATTTCTTTTGATGATAACCCTGTTGTACATTTCTTAGCCATGTCTCCCTTCCTGTTGCATTTGTAGCAGACTATATCCTTCATTTCAGCAGCTGAAGGTTTGCGGCTTTCCTTCTTGTAAGGCATCTTCATTCTTGGGACCTTGCCTCTTTTGTACAAAGTACGAAGAGTTTTATGCAACAGTGCTAGCTCGTCCTCTTCAGATATTTGTTCTTCAGTCTTCCCTTTGCGTTCTACTAAAGCCTGAAGACGAAGATTCTCTTGGTGCTCTTGAGTTTTGGCTTCAAGCATGGAGTTCAGTTCCCTTTGTCTTTGGTAGTATTGCTCATACTCTGGCGTCCTAGCCGCCAGAGTTAAAGCCAGCTCATTTTCGGAACTCTTCCCCATTTCTAGCAAATCTTGATTTCTCCTTGCTTCGTACCCCTTAAGCTTTCCATAAATTTCCTCCATGGATAGTCCTTTGTTGGCTTGGTTTTCTTTGAACGTCATCCTATCGAAGTTCCATGCTCCCGTGAGTCCATCGATCAAGACTTGAACCTTCATCCTCTGGGTAATCTCCGTTTCTTTGAACCCTAAGTTTTTCAACTTGGTTAGTAGGGCCTCAAAGCGGAAGGAGTAGTCGGTGATGGTCTCATTTGTGAACATTCTGAACTTGTAGAAGTCCCTCTTAGCCTCAAGTTGGACGTCCTCTTTCATCTCAGGCGTCCCAACATGGTACTTCTCCAGAGCTTCCCATTGGAGCTTGGCAGTTGGAAGATTGCTCACACGGGTGGCGTCCCTTTCACAGAGGGACGTCTGTAGGAAGCAGATAGCTTTGGCGTTTGCCTCCATGAGTTTAAACTCATCGGGACCCCACTCTCCTTCTTTGTCCTTCTTAGCAGCAGGGACTTCGAGGTCACCGTTCATTATCACCAGCCAGCATTGGTAGTTTTGACTTCGCACGAAGCACTCGAACCTTGTTTTCCACCGATTGAAGTTTCCGTCTGTAAGGCGGGGTGGCTTTGCACTTGAGATACCTATAGGTTCCATATCCATGTTTCCTGCAACTCAAACTTAATCTAGAGCGCCTACTCTGATACCAATTGTTGGATCGTAAGTCTGTTAGAATGGGCGTCCTTAACAGAGTTAAGGTGCAGCGGAATAAGACTTAACAGGAAAACAGATAAGATAATGGACACGAGTATTTATAGTGGAACCCCACTAAGACCAACTAGTCTTATGGGTAAACCTCTACCCCCGCTGGAGGATTTTCAATAGCCGTCCTTATCTTATTCAGAGAGAGTCCTTACAACTTAGGTGAGTCGTTGCACTTCACTGAGCTAAGCGTCCGTCCTTAGCCTCACTAGTAACACTCCTTTCCACCTAACAAGTAACCTAACTCTCTTAGCTATAAGGAAGCTATCACTCACGTCTCTCACGGTCCGTTGTGAGAGACAAACTAAAACTCTAACTATTTTGTGGTTTGTTTTGGATTTGATTTGGTTGGACTTTCTTTCTCTTGCTTCAAGCTCACTTGATCTCCTTGTTCTTCGTTCTTGAACTTGAATGCTTTGGGAGAGCTTGAGAGAAAGTCTTCAAAGTCCACACCGCTATGCATACCCCTTGGAGGGTATTTATAACGGAAGTGGTTCTTGTCCTCTAGCGTCCTCTGAGACTTGGCAGGATCCTTGATCTTCCATCAACGGTGCGATGTGCATCTTGAGGAAGTCAACTTTGTTGACGCTTGGGAAGCCTCCGCGTGGGTAGGGGACCATTGCTGAGAAAGCGACATCTTTGGAGTTGTATACACGTGCCTAGACAAGGGAAGCTTCCTTCTGAGGACTTCGGCCGAACGTGATGTAATCATGTTGGGGCGGCCTTGATTTGAATTTGAACTTCGTCCGTATTTTGGCGCGCGTCCCTTCTTAATGAGGACGCCGTCCTATCTGTGCAGGAACTTCGCCAATTACGTTTAGCTTTGGAAGTTCTGAAGAAGTGTGTCCCTACAGCTTAGGGACTGCCGTTCACTTGTTGTCCTTTTCGCTCATATGCGTCCTTTGGACTTACTTGGGATCAACACTAGGACAACTTATCAAATACCTTTGAGTTTGTCATTATCAAAACAAAGGACGATTTATTATTGGTCTAGATATTAATGACTGACGTCTTTAATATCGTCCCAACAATGAGAGACCGAGAGGAGAGAACAAAAGCTACTAAATGATTGGATATCTTTTTTTGATCAAGAAATGATGGGATATCTTATATTTAGATGTGGAGGCTTCGATTACGGCTTCCTTCTAGAGAGAGTACATGGGTTTGTTAACTTTATTTGATGAATAAGATGACGTAAGTGAAGGACAAGTGGACCAATTAGAGGCGGACATTGCACCACACAATCAAAACTTGATGATTTCCCAAAATAATTCCGCGTGTCGAGCTATCAAAAATATGAAATAAAAATTAGGGAAAATGGAAGGCATGCACCGTAAATTTTTTTTTGGTCGGAAAAAGGCAAACGCCTAGGAATTACGAAAAGAGTTAAGTACAAATGTTGCGAGGGCGGGAACGCCCTCGGAAGTCATCAGAAATAAGAGAAACCGAACCCACAGGCGGGTCCGAAAGCAAATGCAAACCAATAGGGTATGAAAAGGCGAGGGCGGCGAGGGAGTCGGCGACGGAGTTCGCTTCCCTAAAGACATGACGGACCCGAACATTCCATTGTCGGGTCAAAAAGCCTTGGATGTTAGAAACCAGGCTGGAGAGGGGGTGTGATTGACGAAGATCCTTCCCAATGAGGTCGACCACCAACTTAGAATCGATCTCAAGAATAACGTTGCGAAACCCTTTGCGCCAGGCAAGATCGAGCCCATCAAGGGCCCCCCAAAGCTCGGCCGTCGGGACCGAGTAGCTGCCCAGGTTGTGGACGAAACCTGAAACCCACTGCCCATTGTCGTCCCTGATCACGCCTCCAGCCGAAGCCCGCCCATCACCGTGCACAGCACCATCCGAATTTACTTTCACCCAGCCACTCGGCGGAAGAGCCCAGCCAATGAGGGCCTCCGCGCGCGCCGGCTTGTTGTTTCTTCCCTCTCTAGCATCCCAGGCGTTCAGGTACTCCTTCGTCTTGGACATGACGAAGCCTCTTGGGTCCAGAATATGAGTGCCGTTGCTGAAAACTTTCTCGTTCCTCCATCGCCAAGTCCACCAAAGGGCTGTAGTGAACACCTCCTTCCAGGCCAGGCCGTCGAAAAGCTGCGCAGTTGACATCACATTTGCACGGAGCCAACCTGCAAAGGGCAGAGCGAAAAAATCAGTCAAGTGGGTCGGAATTGGCATCAAATTCCACAAACCTCTAATCTTAGGACAATCACGGAATAAGTGGATCAAGGACTCCAAGCCCGTCCCGCAAACCGCGCATGTATCGGCCACTGCGATGTGTCTTCTCAACCGTTCCTGATTAGTCAACACGCCGCCTCTGCTCAATAACCAAATGAAGGTCCGAATCCTCTCCTGCACCTTAAGGCTCCACACCGACCGGTAAAAACCCGAATCATTGAAAGCCGTCGTCGGATTGTTGATGAGCCGAAAAGCCGAAGCGGGGGAGTAGTTGCCATCCGAACTGGCGCTCCAGCTGAGCGCGTCCCCGCCATGCTCCGAGTCATCGCAAATTGCCATGGCCGCGATCTTGAGAAGCATAGTTGTGGGAAGCAGCCCCTCAAACTTGTGCCACTCCCAGCCAACCCCAGGCGTCCAAACATCACGGATCTTCCAGCTCAACAAGTCTTCGCCAACCGTCCCCGAAGCCACATCCTGCAAGCAGAAATCGCCAAGCCATTTATCTCTCCAAAACCGAGCCAACCGACCATCATGAACGCACCAGCGGGCCCCTTTATTCAGCACCTGATTCAAGCCTTTAGTGACCCCCTGCCACACAAACGACGGCCCAGCGACGCAAGTTCCAAAAGTCCTGACATACTTAGCCTGCAAGACCTCCTTCCAAATTCTAGCCGGCTCCGTAAGAAACCTCCAGGACAACTTACCGATCAGAGCAAGATTTTGGGCCTTCATGGTTCTAACCCCAAGACCCCCCATCTCTTTAGGCAAACACACATCCTCCCACGAGGCCAGGTGCATCCTTCTCTTCTCAGCAGAGTCGTTCCAGATGAATCTCCTGACAATACCATCAATCTTCAAACAAGTCTCCGACGGGAGGACCACCGAGGACATAGAGTAAACAGGGATGGAGGTTAAGACTGATTTAGCAAGGGTGATGCGGCCGGCAAGGCTAAGATACCGGCCCTTCCAAGCAGACAATCGGGCATTAACCTTATCCACGAGGGGCGAAAAAGTATCCTTCGTAACCTTGCTATGCAAGATCGGCATACCCAAATAACTCCCCAAGTTCTCAGTGACCTCAAACCTGCTCTCGTTCCTGATATCAGAGATCACCCTTTGATCGACGTTCTTCGAAACGAACAGCTTCGTCTTAGCCTGGCTAATCGTCATTCCTGAACACTTGCAGAACGTATCAAGAATGTCAGTGATCACCCTAAGCTGGCTGACCGACGCCTCCGCCATAAGGACGACGTCATCAGCAAAGAAAATGTGCGACAGCTCAGAGCCATTTCTTGTGAGTTTAATCGGCTTCCAATCCCTTCTATTGACTGAGTTCTGAATTAAATGACTCAAACGCTCCATGCCAAGGATAAAGAGATATGGGGAGATAGGGTCCCCTTGTCGAACCCCTCTCTCCGGCTTGAAGACCTCAGTCATCTCCCCATTCCAAAGGAGCCTCATGGAAGACGAGCCAATGCACTCCTTAATCCAGTCGTTCCATTTTTGCGGGAAACCAGCCGACTCAAGGGAGTTGAGGATAAAATCCCACCGAATCCGGTCATATGCTTTCTCAATGTCAATCTTGAGGATCATCCAGCCTTTCCTCCCCTGTTTACGGCGCATGGAGTGGACCACCTCTTGAACAACAACCACGTTGTCCGTAATCTGACGGCCCGGGAGAAAACTCCCCTGCATCGGGCTAATAATCGAGCTGAGAACGGGCCGCATTCTGTTAACGATTGAGATTAAATTAAAATAATGGACCCTTTTTGTAGTTTTTTCACATTTGCGTTAATTTAGCAACTAAAAAGATTTTGGTAGATTAATAAAAAAATAAAACAAAAAATACCCTTTTTGGAAACTGTCACATTGTCTGATTTTATTCTAACCGTATATGAAACCCATTATTATTCCCGACCAAAGATTGCTTTGATATTGTACTAAAGAAAAAACCTAAAAAATTTGTAGACTCGTAAGAAATCAAAGACTTTTGGCCGTTGATGTCTCTCATTTTGGTAGTGTTTTAGTAGTTAATTTCTCTTGTAAATATGTGTCTTTTGTTCCTTTCTTTGTTAGTTTTTGTCCCTTTTAGCTTAGTTCCCGATTTTCTATGAGATTCGGAGACTATGCTAAGTTGTTGTGTTTTGTAGGTAAAATGGCGCTTTTGAGAACGTTTTGGAAGAGTTTCTAAGGAGGAAGCAAAGCTAAGGAGCTAAGGAGCGGAAGAGCCATGCAAGGAACAAAGAGGAGCTTAAGGAAAACCAAGGAAAGAAGAGGATCGAGGCCCTAGATCGATGTACCAAAGAGTCGGGCCCGAGTTAAGCATTTCAGAGGCTCGGACCGACGTTCCCAACGTCGGGCCCGAGGTCTATACGTGTTGGTCCAAGTCGGCAAGATTAGGATTGGGCTCCAAGGCATATTATTGTGATCTACCACTTTTGCCCCTCTTCTAATTTGGAATTCCTTGGTCCCCAATCCAAAGAGGAGGATAATTAGAGGATGATTAGAGAGAGAGAACAACTAACAAGGGGGAGACACATCTAATCACTCTCAAAGGCTCAAGGAAGACTTGGAGAGCAAGGAGGAGAAAGGAGGAGGAGAAGAGAAGAGGAAATCGGTGGAGAGCTAGAGAGAGTTAGTGAGTTTGAACTTGTTTTGCTTTTGTTTAGTGGATTTTAGACTTGGATCTTGTGAACCCTTTTTGGATTTGAATGCAATTTGAGTTGGATTTGAGTTTGATGATTGAGAATTGCTTGTTTTGTCTATTGATTGCTTTTTACTCTTACTTCATGGAGTAGATTTCATAGTCTTGGGCTATGGGGGAAACCCCTAGCTAGGATTGGGTGTGAACCCCCAATTCCATAGCCTTGAGTGCTTGATCTAGGAATCCTCTCTACATGAGCTTCAATCCTTTAGTGAGAACAAGGGATCTAGGGCTTGTGATTGGTAAGAGTTAGCGAAAGTGGTCTCAAACCCAACACTTGACCTAGCATCGAAGGGAGAGTGAAAGCCTCCCATGGTCGATGTGTAGAGTGGAGGGATCGAAGGCGAACAACCTCGATCTCACAAGGATCATCACTTATTGGCTGAATTGGGGTGGAATCACCCAAGTGTAGTTAGGGAAGGAACCCAAAAACCCAAGACCGATCTACTATTTTTGCCTAATCGAGTTACCCAGTACATCGGGCCCGACGTTGTCTATGTCGGTCCCGGCCAAATTCTCCTCGATCCAACCGCGGACCGAAGTGAACAGTGTCGGTCCGGGTTGTTCCCTTTGATTTTACTTGTTTTTGCCTTTCTTTTACCTCTTTTTAGTCTTTTTGGTACACTCAACGCACGAACTCCCGTGTGTCCGACACCCTACCCTCATACTACAAATTGAGGTTCGGTTTATAAATTTAAATTTTGATATCATCCGATCCGAACGACCCCCGTCAGCCGTACTCCCACCTCCTTCTAAAATGTGGTGAGAGAAAATCTTAAAACTTAAGTCTCTTTGTGTCCTCTTGCACAATTCAGATCAGACAGTCCATATTTCCAATTCCCCTTTCCTTTACTCCGTTCCTCCATCAGACCTATCTTGCCTTCGCTATTCTCGTGATTTTGAACTCACCATGAGCCTGAATCTGAATTTCCTGATGACTCCGACCCCTTTAATCCTTGTTTTTTTAGGGTTTGATTTCAGTAGGAGTCGGCGCTAGGGCCCGATCCCAAGGGCAAATGTGTTATTGGTTTAGTTGAGGTTTTTTCCCGCTCGGTGTGGGGCATGATGTTGTTCTCACTATCGATGAGATTGTTGATCTTCAGGTGTCCTTGTGTTGGTTGTCCATGGAACCTTTTGAGGAGTAACTTTCGACGATGAACAGTTAAGGGTGAGAAACCCAAATACTTTCAAGGGTGAGAAACCCATGTATAATTTAAAGGGTGAGATATTCATTGGTAATGGGAATTAAAATCTTTGAATAATAAAGTGAGTATTGAGGATGATGAAATAGAAAGATGGAAACTATGGTTCAGGTGCATCTGGTGTTAGGTTTCTTAGTGTTTGATATGTTTCAGGAAACAACAATTTGATCATATACCTTAAAACATTCAAAATGTGATATTTCACATTCTTTGCCACTTGTGTTTGGAATGTGTAACGTAGTCTATAAAAATAAATTTTGACCATGTTCTCGATTTGTTCATGAATGCTTACATAATTTGAATGTCGCCAATTCGTTCCGAAAAGGCACAAAAAATAAAAAGAAAACTATGAAAATTTAAATGGAAGTTACATGAAAAATTGGAGAATTTGTTCCTTGCCTTGCAAGGCTAAAAATTAATATTTACTTGCAAGGCAAGTACTTTTACTTGCGAGGCAAGTTTGTCTCTACTTGTGTTGCAAGCAAAACTATGACGTTTTCTTGCAGCGTAAGTTTGTCTCATTTTTCTTTGCAAGTAAAACAGGTTCATCTTACTTGTGAGGTACGTTTGATGTGTCTGGTTGTAAGAAAGATCAAAGCTTTTATAGGTATTGATCTTCCAAGGAGTTAGAGCAGAGTTTGGGTATTGGACCGAGTTGTATTAGGTCAGGTTGCTTGATGCTCTGAGGCTTTTGAAGATCCTTCATCTCGGTGGAGGCAACGTCAGCTGTCCATTTCAAACGCCCAGGAAGGGTTAATTTGTTACCCGCGGCGTTATTCTTATAATGCTTTACTCACCTCAATCCCAACCATTTTTAAGTTCTTTTCCTTGGGAATTTGTACTCGTTTTAGCTGTTCTTGCTAGTTTTCTTAATTTTTAGCCGTTTACGGTTGCCGTTTTCATACGGACTCTCAGATTACCAAGCCTGTTTGGTAATCTTAGGCTTTACCTTTTCAAAAAAGAAAAAAGACTTTTGGTTGCGTGTAAAGCATCTCCATTCTCTCTTTTGGCCGATCAAAGATTACTTTCTATTGGACTTGGAAATCAAAGTTTTTTGTTAATTTTATTAAATCCACGACTCCATTCTCTCGTTGTTGCCAATTTTCACCGAATTTCGTCTAGTAGTTAACTCAATCGAAGGTAACATTACTATTTCGGCACTCCGCATCAATTCCTGGCGAGGTTTTGAGCAACTATTGTTTCTGGTACACATGCCCTTCTGTTTTCGGCAAACTTTTAGCAGAATTTTGGTCCGATTTCTTCTTAATTGTTCAATTCTTGCTTGTTACAGATCTGCCATCCTTGAATCCGGCCTCATCGATTCGGTCCGGTCGATTTTCTGATGGTGGTCGCAAACATACTCCACAACTCCAAGGATTGATATATACAGCAATCTCCAACGGATTTCGTCTAGTAACTGACGTAATCGAAGGTAATATTCCAATTCCGACACTCAGCATCAATTTTGGGCAAGTTTTTGAGCAAATATTGTTTCCGATTTTCATTGATATCGTTCGTCATAACTCCATAACAGATATATACATCATATTACATGCTATATACATTATATTATATTTGCATACACATTACTCACGAAATTTATACAATTAATAAAAATATTTTGTTTTTATTTACTTAAAACTAATATGTACTCGCTTATCACATTCATATACACGAATATGTTAGAGTAGTACATTATAATCGTAGTAGTACTCCGTCATATACACACTAGAATACCTATTGATAAATTCATTTATATATGATTAACCGTTCACATACAATATTTGTCATGTATTATACACTAGATTGTAGTTATATATACAATCATCATAGAAATATACAGCTCATAGTTATAAATGGAATTAAATTATATACATTGTCTTTTATGTTATATACATTCTATAGTATGTGTTATACATATTCTTAATGTCAATATACACATAGTAGTGCAAATATATACATTAACCTTTTGAATCTATATCCATACATGATATTCTATATGCATACAATTTATGTTATAATATATTGATATACACAATTATGTTGTGTATTAGATGGAGTTTTAGCATATTTTTAGTGATGTTTTAGGTGCTTTTGATGGAATTTGGAGCGTTGAAGATGGAAGAGCCGAGTTACCCTGAAGACCACTTGGAGCTGCGTGAAGAGAAGATGAAGAAAAGTGTTCTGTTGGACGCGGCGATCGCTGCCTCATAGGCGGCGACCGCTGCCAGTGCCGAGGGGAATTCCGCCTTTAAACGCTGCATTTTAATTATTAGCCTTAGAGATATTTTTTTTAGTCCGGTTTTTATGTACTTTTGGATAGTTTGTTTTCTCCTATTTTAAGGAGGCTTAGACCTTTGTTTTAGACCTAGTTTTGAGTTTTGAAGTTTTGGAGTTTGGAATTAATTTGTATTTTGGAGATTTATGGAGAACTAAACATTTTTGCTTAGACAGACAAGTGAAGTGTTTGTTCTGATCCAGTTGTGAGATTTTTAATTCCTTGTCTATTGCATGGATTTAATCCTTTCTCTTGCTTGAATTGTCATTGACTTATTTCAATAATTTCTACTCTGATCATCAAGGATTTGTTGTTATTGGGTTATTGCTAGATTTAGAGTATTTCTGGTTGAGCATCTTTATTTCATAAGTAGCAACTGCATTGTGCTAATATTTGGCTGTGTTAGTTGTATGCATAAGAGAACTGATTTGCATTCTAGGATAAAAACTAATTGTTTTATCTTAGTTTGTATCGAATTATATTCCTGTTGTTGAATGTTGCTAGTTAGATTGAATCTTGATAGTTTCATGATTATTTAACTAGTTAGGGTTAGTAGTATCTGGTTGTGCTATTAATTACTATTTGAAAAGGGATTAGGATTTCCATTGCATAGGTATTGATTGAAATTAATGATCAACTTGTCAAGCGAATGTGGATATTTGTTTGATTGAGTTGTTTCCAATTACTGATTAATTTAACTCTTGAATTCTTAGGATTTGCATCATTGCATGTTAGTGTGTGATTTAATCCAAAAACCCCCTTGTTACTTCAGTTTGACATAAACGTCACTATGAAAGATAATATGTCTCCCTGTGGAATCGACCCTTACTTGCTTTATACTGTGGTTTAAGTTAGTTTAGTTATCTTTGCATAACTGTGGTTTAAAACGACTAAATTAAGCTTGTCAGATTGGCGCTGTTGCCGGGGAGGCAATAATTGTCTTTTGTATGATTTTTGTGCCAAACTTGGTGTGAACATATCTTATGGTTCACACCACCTGTGCTGCTAATCCATGGCATTGTTCGAGTGTAAACAGTTTCAGGATGAACACTTTCATGAGTACCTGACTAGATTCCAAAATTATTCGGATGACCTTGATGCTTGGGGATATCAATATATTTTGGGTGATGTATGCAATGGCATTGTCAAGGGTATGAATCGTGAAACTTGGAGGATGGCTAATTACATGAGCAATGAAAGGATTATCTATATGGAACCTATGGAATGTTGGGATTTCCTCTATTTTATGAGCCATCAATGTCTTTTGGTTGAATCATCTCAATCAATGCCTCAACCGGTTAAGACTTGTGATGCTTCTCTTGAGGATATGATAAAGGATCTTTCTAAGAGGATGGATGATATGAGTACAGAGTCTACACAACACTATGAAATGTGCTACTCACCTTGTCATTCAACAACTTCAGATCAGTCCATAGAAATCAATGAGACAGATGCATCCCTTCCCACACGATTTGAGGAGATTGAGGAGTTTATTACTTTGAAGGAAGAAGAGTTCTTCTCTAATAGTGATATCTTCTTTGAAGATGATATGGGAGACTATGTAAACGCAAATGAGCAAGATGATATTAAAGAGGATTGTGATTCACCAACAAAGTCCCCCATGCCTTTTGTTCCGAAATTAGCCTTCTTGGTTGTTGACTATCCAGGTATCCTGTATTCCAATCTCTCATTACCCATTGTTCTTTACTCCCCCAAAGAGTCAAGTTTAGGGCCTAATGAAGAATCTAGAAATTACTTAGAGTTCATCCCTAATGAAAGTGGTAATGTTGGTAAGCACTTTGACATTTGTTCATATTCTAAGAAGCCAACACTTATGTTGAATTGGTTTGAGCATATGCCATTTTATGAAGATTGGACACACAAGTTTGATAAGTTGAGTCGATTTTTGAATGACATGTTATGTAGTTTCAATTTATTCTTGGGCTACTTATGTTTCTTTGAGATGAACTCGCAAGAATTTGATAGGTTGTTAAGGGCATTGTCAATGTCCAATCCTGTGAAGTCATGCCAGACGTCGAGCCACGATGCTTACTAAGGCGCTTATCGAGAGGCAACCCGATGTTGGCAATTTCCTTCCCTTAATTAGCTTAGGTTAGTTTTCTTTCATTTGTTTTTCTTTTGTCGAACTAACGTGTAGGATGTACGAGAAGCTGAGACGAACTGGAAGCGACCGCCGCCCCAAAGCGGCGTCCGCTGCCAATTACAGGATATTGACGTTGGCTATGACTTGATGACGGCGACCGCCGCCTAAATGGCATGGCAGCGGGCGCTGCCATTTAGTTCCGAAAACGCAAGTATCCGTGGCGGCAATCGCTGCCCCACAAGCAGCGACCACCGCCAAATGAAAATCGGCTACAACATTCTCCATAAAAATGGCAGCACCCGCTGCCTTTTCGGGTTCGACAAAAAAAAGTTCAAAAAAAGAATTTTCGACGATCTTTTTGCTCGTTTGTTTCTTCCTTGCTACCTAGCGATTGGCCATGAGAGCCTATTTCTTCTTCCACTTTTGTTGCCCCTGCACCTACTGAAGCTGTGCTTGAAGAGGGGCGGATGATGAGCTTGATGACGAGGAAGTTGCGATGTTTTAGATTGCGATAGTTGTTGGGCATCCAATTGGCTATCAGAGGCATATTAGGAAGATAGTTTAGAGCATGGATACTTGTCAAAAGCAGTACCATAAGACACATTACTTCCAACAGCAGGCGAGGAGAAATAGATATAGATGTGGAATCTAATAAGTTAAAGTCCATGTATATAGTTTGCGGATATTGGGTCAAATAGAAATATAACTCATGTATACAATGTTCAAATTCATGTACTATTTTAGTGAATTATATGTGTACAAATTCAATGTCAACGAACGTATATCACATTTGAATTCTTGTACGTATACATTTATGTTATGTGTATAGTTATTATACATTTTTTATAAAGTCGTTAACATTTCAACTTAACTGAATATATGCTCATCTATAATACTATGTATACATTATTTTTTTGAATGAATACAAACATATTCGTCTCTTATATTATAAAATTTGTATATAGCTGACATATATGTGTATATACACATCCAAAATATGTATATAGCCAATTTCTGATTTTGTTCCAACAGGTAAAATGTTGATTTCAATACAGATCATGTACACATCAACATTGATACACAATAAATACAAAATCGCAACTACCACGTAGTGAAAAAATGGTTTAACGGAAAAAATAATTAATTATGGTGATTTCTGATCATAGTGGAGAATATCACGCTGATTAAGTATGGTATTACTGATTATAGGGAGAAAATTATGGATATTGTGGTTATTCTCCTCTCTCTTATTTTCCGTAATTATGTTCTAAAATTAACTATAATCTCTCTATAGCTCCTATGGTCAATTTAGATAGATCCAACGCTACAGAACACTTGCACTCTATATAAATCATGTCTCTATAAAGCCTACCTCTATATATATATGTATGTATGTATATATAAATAATGGTCAGTTTTGTATAGAATAGAATAAGGCCCCGTTTAGTTACAAAAACGGGAACGAAAACAGAAACATATTGAAAAAATTGGAGGAATTGAATCAAATTCCCTTAGAGCCCCATGCTGTTTGGATTGAGGAAAGAAACGTATTGAAAAAAATTCCGCAAAATGATTTCCTTGACTTTCAAACCTCAAATTTAATGTTTTAAAACTAATTTCTCCCTAATTTTAGTAATTTCCCCTTAATTTCAAATATAAAATTAATAAGGCTTCTGATTTTTCAAATTTCTTTACACAATTTGAGATCTAGAAATTAGGGTTTCCAATTTTACAAATTTCTCCCCGATTCAAATCTAGGAACCATATCTCCTACTTTGAAGCCACCAACGAAGGTGAGGATGACGGAGGTTGGTGACGGAGAGGATGTCAGAGGCGATGGCGAAGACGGAGGAGGTTGGTGACGGAGAGGACATAGGAGGTGATGGCGGCCGATGGCGAGAATGGATGAGGTCGATGGAGGCCAACGAAAGTTATCGATGGTGGCAAGTTTGACAACATACGAGAGGGGAGAGAGAAGGGAAGCGGGGTGAGATAATAACAACATACGAGAGGGGAGAGAGAAGGGAAGCAGGGAGGCTGACAAAGCCTCTAGTGGTCGACGCTAGTGAGGGCGACCAAGCCGCCGGGAGATGGAAGGAGAAAGATAACGTGCGACGGTGAGCTTTCGAGCAAGGAAGGGCATGGATTTTGTTTCGTCTAGTTTTTCATTGAAATCAAATGTCCTATTTATTACCTTTTTTAAATCAATGAAAAACTTTGAAAAATGACAACCAAATAAGCCCAAACGAAAACAATTATTTCAATCCGTTTCCAAAAGTCATTTTTAAGATGAATAAACGGGCCTACATGTTACCGGTTGTACTTCTCATGATATTTCTCGGAGTGTTAATACTGATGGAATATTTTATTTTAGAGAATAGAAGTAACATCGTATAGTAGTGCTATTTGATTATATATATTTATCAGACATGTGGGTATATTGCATGTTATGGATGAAAAAGAGATTGATCATCAATAATTCACTGCATTATTGGATGGACTGTGATGCTGGAGATATATGGAAAAAGATCGGGCATGTTTATATACGATTTGGACAAACATATATAAGGGGATGACCTGTCTTTGTTAATGAGAGCTAACGTGTATAACCCTTTTTGAAGGTGTACAAAAGTCAGATGGTAGAAATTTTGCAAATTCAAAACCTATGAAAAAATTGTGTCCACTTCAACCTTATCTACATACACTATAAGCCAGCGTTTGAATTCCATCCCTAGCGTTATAATTCATTTGGCGGCCCCATATAAGAATTAATCGATATTAATGGATATTCCCTCCATTGCAAAATAGGTGTTCATAATCTCAAGATTTTTTTATTAAATAATACTTGTTGACTTCATATTTTTCCCATCTCCTTCCATTTATATTCCTAATAATTATCTCTATCATAATTATTATACTTTTTCATATTTTTTACATTAATAATTAACTCTATATTTATAGGGATATATAGGAAAAATAATTCTTTCTTAGTATGTGTGAAATGTCCAAATAGACAACTAGTTTGAATTGGAGGGAGGGTATAAGAATTTACATATGCACTTTTCACAAACCTAATATACAAAATACAATTTCATGTGGGAACAAAACTAACAAGTTGGGAAGTAGAATTGTAAAAGAAGAATTTAAACGGGCTAGGGGAGTCGAGGAGAAAGAGGCAATGGTCAAGACTTTGAAGCCTAATTAAGCATCACATGTCATTATGTCAAAAATAAAGCCCAGTATTTGACTTCCGACATAGATATGCATGTACGATACGCATTACATATATCTTCCGACTTAAGAAAAACAAACGAAAAAGAAAATTGAATACTACATATATTGAATAGTAAAATTTTTGTATTTATACATATACACTGTCCTTTGAACCTTGGAAAAAAAAACGTGTATAATTCAGTCTTTGCCCACGTTAATCCCCAAATTTATTGTATGCATGGGCGGACAGCGGACTTATAGTGCAACGACTCGATTTTATAACTTTTTTTATACCACTAATAATATAATAATACCTCCGTTTTTTAATAGTTGTTCAAATAGCATTTTTACATATCTATCACTCCGTAAGAAATAATTGGTTTTTCAATATTACTCTTATTAGGGCCCGTTTGGTATCCAATGACGAAAACGCAAACGGAATGGAATGAAAACGAACCAAGTCCACATTAGCATCATGATACATGATGAGACACCTCAATTTTTAAGATGAATCGATTTTTGTGTATAATAATATAAGAAAATGTATATAAAAGGGTTTTTAATTAGTTTTCGCCCAAGATTTCTAATTTGTTAGGATCGACCCTGTCTATCTTAAATCAACCAACGTTCGTACGTCGACCGCTTCACATTCGCAGATCAACCATACAAACTTAAATTTGTTTCATTTTTTTAACGGAAATTTCGCCTGGTAACTCTGTGGTTAAGACAATTTCACATAGTACCCATATATTTCCATTTTCTTTACTCAGATTAGGACTAATTTTATACTTGGATTAAACTATTTCGGATTTACTCCAAATAGTTTACTACAAGTTCTAAAGATTAACATATTGATTCGACCAAAAAAAAAAAAGTTAAAATATTGACCAAATTTCTAATTTATTCTAACAATCATAGATTAAGATATTTAACCCCTTTCTGGCTTAAATCCCGGGATGCTGTATGCTACGTTATTAGCCAGCGTGGAATATAATATTTGCGTGACTTGAATAATGGTAGAAGTCGATCTGGCACAAAAACTTGCCATTTACAATCTAAGGATGTCATATCTCATTATCGTATGATTCATATGTCATTGGAATAGCCTGAAATATCAGCTTACAAAAATATAAAATACTAATAAAACAATTACAGGAAAGAAGAAACGGAAGAAATTGGACGTGTAAGCGTGCGTGGTCCACCAGCAACCTAACAATGGTTTCCTGTTCCATCTCGTTCCCACCTTCCTTCCTCTGCGGCTCTGCCTATATAACTCCCCACGTTCCCCTTCCCGATCCTTTCACATTTATAACTCCAAACTCCAAACACAACCAAAACCAATTTAAAACGCTCCAACTTCCCAATCTGATAATCCAACTTCATTTCTCCACGCGTAGGATCGATCGACCAATAATTCTTGATATGGCAAACCGTGGAATGGCAGCTTGTGATGTGTCGACATCTCAGCGGGTGAAATTCGGGCAATTCCTCCTAAGCTCGCCGGACTCAGACGAGACGAGCTCGAGCACGGACAGCCGCCGGAGCTCGTGCTCGGGGACTCCGCCGCGTCTGTCGTCGTCGGAGATGACGTCATCGTCTCCCTGGAGCCACCCGTCGTCGTCCCCGTACGTGAAGTCGCCGTGGACGAAGCAGTCGCCGTTCCACCCCTACGACCGCCGCCGGGGCAGCAACTACTCCCTCCTCGGGTCCCTCATCCGGGAGGAGGGACACGTGTACTCCATCGCCTGCTCCGACGACTTCCTCTACACGGGGTCCGACAGCCGGAGCATCCGGGTCTGGTCCAAGAACCACCTCCGCGACTTCGGCGGCTTCAAGTCCGGCAACGGCCTCGTCAAGGCCATCGTGGTCGACGCTCCAGGGGGCAGGGTCTTCGCGGGCCACCAGGACGGCAAGATCCGGGTGTGGAAGCGGACCGGATCCGAGCAGCAGCACAAGCGGGTGGGGTCCCTGCCCACGTGGAAGGAGCTCTTGAAGACCTCCGTGGACCCCAGGAAGTACGTGGAGGTCAGGAGGCACAAGCGGGTCCCACGCGCTATGCACTTCGACGCCGTCAGCTGCCTCTGCATCAATCACGACGCCGGCCTGCTCTACTCCGGCTCCTGGGATAAGACCATCAAGGTCTGGAGGCTGGCCGATGGGCGCTGCCTCGAGTCCATCGCAGCCCATGGTGACGCCGTTAACTCCGTTACCGTTGGATTCGGTGGACTCCTCTTCTCTGGGTCGGCGGACGGCACGGTCAAGGTATGTATACATTTATTTATTTATCGGTTTTTCTATCTTAGGGCACATGATAAGCATACCAAAAACAGAAACTAAAACCCTAAAAGGAAAAGAGTAACCCGTCACAAAAAAATTTAAAAAACGAAAAATTTAAAAGCTATCAAATATTTCCATTATTAGCTGCTACACAATAGAAAAATCGTTTATTTATTTATGTTTATACTTAATTATTATTCTTACCCTTTAATTACTGGCCGGTTTCATATGCCTCTTGCTTTTCCCTCTTTTTACGATTCCCTTCACGTTGATACCTTCCTTCTCCTTTTCTTTTCATTTTGTTTTTTTTCACGGGGAATTTGGTGTTGGTGTTAATTAATTAATGTCATGGTTAGCTCACCAACCCTTTGCAGATACGGTGCATGATCAATTCAAACATAAGCTAGCTAAAAGGCTAGTAGGAATTAATTAAAAAACAGAGCACCATATTATGTGCGATTATTATTACTAGCTTGTAAATATTTAATAGAACTACTGTAATAAACAAAATGGCCCCTACGTACAGGTATGGAGGAGAGAGCTACATGGCAACAGAACGCGACACGTGTACGTACAGACGCTGGTGGAGCAGGAGAGCGCGATCACCTCCCTAGCAACAACCTGCTCGGGCGGTGGCGGCGGGAACGCGGAGGACGGAGTGCTATACAGCGGGTCGTCGGACGGGCTGGTCAACTTCTGGGAGTGGAACAAGCAGCTCAGCTACGGGGGCGTCCTCAGAGGCCACAAGCTGCCCGTCCTCTGCCTAGCCGTTGCCGGCAGCCTCGTTTTCAGTGGCTCCGCCGATAACTGCATCTGTGTTTGGAGGAGGGAGATTGGCGGGGCCCACGCCTGCCTATCCGTCTTGACCGGTCACGCTGGCCCTGTCAAGTGCCTGGCCGTCGAGGAAGAAGGGGACGCGCATGAGCAAGACGAGGACCCACGCTGGATTGTTTATAGTGGGAGCCTGGACAAGTCCGTTAAGATATGGAGAGTCCACGAGAACGCGAGTGATGATCGAGTTTGAGGCTTTGATCGTTTGGCTTATGCCAATTTTCATACCTAGGCGGATATGATCGATCAAGAGAGGAAGTGCTCATAATAGCTTTCCTTAAGATCGATCGGACGGGTCATGCATCCCAATAAATGACTTGAGTGAGAACGGCCAAATTTCCTTAAGATCGATCGGACGGGTCATGCTAGCTGTTGGAATGACTTTACTTAATTACCAAGTTTGTTAATTAATTGGTTTGTTCATTCGTTGGTTTGTTTTTAAACGATCATTTGAAGGCCAGTCACCCATCCCTAGTTTGTGTACATTGATTTTGTGTGTAATGCATATTGTATGATATATATATATATATGAGAGGTGTGAGCTTCATTACATTCCTTTCTATAATTATTGATACATTAAATGTAATACTACTTTGCATGGTTGACTTTACGGTGAAGGGCGTATTTTCAATAAATGCCACGTTCTACTAATAAACAAAGTCCGTCTTTCGACAAAAGAAAAAAAACAAAGTCCGTCTACTTTTAGCAATTCGAACTAATAAAGCTTTTTACATCAACACGCTACTCACACAATTCATCTAGTACTTTATGACTTGGTGCCGGATTATAGATTTGATTGAATCCTATGCTCTTATGTTGATCTTTCAAGCAACGAAATACGCAAAGTGACAATAATATACTACAACCCAAGATTCAGCACAACCTACCTTCCAAAAGTTCAAGCAATACTAACAATAAAACGTGAATTGAGGAAACCACGCGCCTGGAGAACGCGCTCTTCTGGCGATTTAGGTTTTCTGCTTTTGCTCTATTCTGATGAGCGGGCCGCCGGCGCAGGCGGGCAATGGTCCGGCAATGGACCCTGGTAGAGATCGTATGGTGATTAACGGGACTGCTGACGAAGCTGTGGCGCAGACTGCAGCGCCAAACGGTACTATTGCTGGAAAGCCATGAAGGAAGTTGTGAACGGTGAAGGGAATGTTGAACGCTTTATTCTGAAGCCGGAGTTCGTTCGTGAAAGACTGGCACCGTCGTTCCCCGATGGTGAAGATGGTGACCCGGTCTTCAATATCAAGTCTGATATGTTGCAAACCCTAGCTACGCTATTATCAAGTCTGATATGTCTTCTCTAGTCATCAAACCCCTAGGGAACCTTGTGCAGCACGCTATTATGGATAGAAAACTCCGGGAGTTGTGGAAGCCGGTCGGGAATTTCTCAGTTGCGGACCTTCCGAATGGGTATTATGTTGCTAAGTTCTCCGTTGAAGAGGATTACATGCGCGCTCTAATGGGAGGTCCATGGATGGTGTTTGGAAACTACTTAATCATAAGGCCATGGAGTTCGGAGTTTGATCCGTTTACTGATGTTATCAATACGACTCCCGTGTGGATTCGCATCTCCGGCCTCCCCATGGTTTTGTATGAAGAAACAACTGTTATGGAATTAGCTGCTGGTGTAGGTCGCCCCATCAAAGTTGACAGAAAGACTCTTTTTTCCGACCGATGCAGGTTTGCTCGCGTCTGCGTTGAAGTCAACATTACACGTCCGTTGAAGGGGAACATGATCGTGAACGACTGTCGGTTCCGCGTTGAATATGAAGGGTTGCATATCATATGTGTGAAGTGTGGGAAATATGGGCACCAGGAATCTAAATGCCTTATAGTGTTCACGGCTGGAACAACGGAGCCACCTCCCCAACCGGCCTCCCCCTGTCCTACCGGCGTCTGCTCCCAAAATGGTGGTGCCATCGGACAGCGACCCACGATATGGACCTTGGACCGCTGTTCAGAGGAGAAGAAAACCCAAACCTCCTCAGACAAAGGAGGCGACCAACGCAAAGAATAGTGATGGTAGGGCTAATCCGGAGAAGGTGACGACTCAGGGGGTCGAACCCGCCAGCTGGAGAAGCCCTACCAAAAGCTGCAGGGCAAGGGCTGGTCAGTAAGAAGACGCAGGATAAGGGCAAGTCGGTTGTGGTCGAGGGCTCCTCTGGTCAGCCCTTACTGTCACAACAACGTTCGGGCTCCTAGCGTCAGGTGAATAACAATGATCGCCAAAAATCAAAGGAGAATCCAAAGCCCCCTAAGAAGAATGCCAAACCCTCTACTGTGGTGCCCGTTCCATCCGGCTTCATGCAAGCCAAGTTCACTATGGGCAAACGGGCGCGGACGGAACTAAGTCCGTTGGATTTCTCTGTGGAATCGTTCCCACCGCTGGGGAATGGTTTCGTCAATACTCGGGTGGAGGGTGATCTCCCGCCGGATGGCACATCCCCTACAGGTCAGATCACTAATCCTCAACATCTAACTACTGGGTCCGAAGCAACCCTTTCTTCCCCCGGTTGTTAATGAATTGTCTTTTTTGGAATTGTTTTGGAGCCGGGAAACCGGGCTTCCGCAAGGCCGTCAAATATATGGTGCGGCACCACGCTGTTGATATTCTTGCTGTTTTCGAACCTCGTATCTCTGGTGATCGAGCTAAAGAGGTGTGTGATAGGCTCCCCTTCACTAATTCTTATAGAATTGACGCTTCAGGGCGTTCGGGTGGAGTTTGGGTTCTTTGGAATGGCAGGTCTTTACAGCTCTCCATTATCAGAACAACCACCGACTATATTCATGTTGTAATCCGTCAGGACGCAGTTGATAGGGGTGATTGGAAGCCGATTCAATTAGTGCGGGGCGGACCGTTGCTATCCCATATCATGTTTGCAGATGATATTATCTTGTTCGCTGAAGCGTCCGTTGAGCAAATCCGAGTGATCAAAGGGGTGCTTGATGACTTTTGCAAGGCTTCCGGGCAAAGGGTTAACGCTTCTAAGTCGAGCCTTCTTGTGTCTTGAAACGTCAGGGCTGATCTTGGAGCTGCGCTTGCTTTTGAGAGTGGTTTCGAGCTCACTTCTGACTTGGGTAAATACCTTGGAGTACCCATAGTTCATGGTCAGCTCAAAACTGCCCACTTTAGTTCTCTCTTGGCGAAGTTCTCCTCCAAGCTAAGAGGGTGGCAAGGTCGGTTTTTGAGTACGGCGGGTAGATTGACCCTTGCAAAGACGGTGTTGTCGTCCTTCCCCGTCTATACCATGGCAACGGTGAATATCCCTCGTGAGGTTTGTGTGAAGATGGATAGCTGTATTGCCCGATTTATTTGGGGTGGCTCAGAAGACCGACGGCGTATTCACCTTATCAATTGGGAGGAGATGACGCTCCCTAAGGCTGCCGGCGGTTTGGGGCTGCGTTGTATGTCCGAATTGAATCTTGTGATCGCCAAGTTAGCCTGGCGTTTTTTGACGGAGAAGAATAAAGTGTGGACTGATGTGCTCCGATCCAAGTATATCTGGGCTGCTGGGTCTGAAAAACAGTCGGGTTCTCATTTGTGGCGTGGAATTCGGAAAGGTGTCCAAGAGGTGGTTGTTCCAAGTTCCCGCTGGTGCATTCGTGGTGGCTTGGACACGTTATTTTGGGCTGATGTCTGGCTTAATACAACCCCGCTCATGAACCTGGCAAGTAGTGTCATTGCTCCTGCTGACTTGCGTAAATTTGTGCGTGAGTTTTGGGTCCCCGGAAGTGGCTGGAACTGGGATGTCCTTACGCCGCTATTGCCGACTCGTGTCTTGATGCAACTAGCTGCGATTCGGGTGGCTGATGACCCAACCGACCGTGATGTCTTGAGCTGGGGTGGTACATCTTCGGGTGCTTTCTCTATCAAGTCGGCCTATACCGGACTTGTCTCCAAGCGCGTCCCGGTCTCCCCCAACTTCACCATCTTTTCTCAAGTCTGGAAGCTTCAAGTTCCTGAGAACAGTAGGCTTCGCCCTGCTGCTTGCTCTCAAGGGAGTCGTTCTAACAAATCTAGAGCGGGTCCGGCGCCATATCGCCGTTGATGCCCTTTGCTCGAAGTGCGTGAACGGGGAGGAGTCGTTGATCCACCTTTTGCGGGGTTGTGATATCACGAACCGCTTATGGCATGATCTTCACCCTCCTCTTACCAAGGAAGTTTTCTTTGAGTCCGATTTTGCCACTTGGATTCGTAGCAATATATCCTGTTCTAGTCGTGTCCATGATGGGCTTGCTTGGGCGGATATGTTTACCATAGCTCTTTGGTGGATTTGGAGATGGCGTAACCAATTTGTTTTTCAGCAAGATACTTTCGTTGGTGATCGTGCGGCTTTCATCTTATCTTATGCTAGGGAGTATACTAGAGCTAGAGAAGTGGGATGGCAGCCTGCTGAGAGCCGCAGCCCTGAAGTCGTGGGCATGTCTTGGTCCCGGCCGTTGGAGGGATGGACTAAGCTGAACACTGACGGGTCCGTTCGGGAGGATGGGCTTGCGGCTGTTGGAGGTGTGATGCGTGACATGGATGGTAAGTGGCTTTGGCTTTGTACATAATATTGGTATGTGCATAGTTCCAATGGCTGAGTTATGGGGTATCGCTCAAGGATTACAACTTGCGTGGAGTAAGGGCTATAGGAGGATTTGTTTGGAGGTGGATTCGCAGCTGGCAATCTTGCTTCTAGGGAAATCTTTAGATTGTAGTCATCCTTTAGCTAGCTTGGTGCATAGGTGCCAAAGCTTTATTCGTAGGGACTGGGTTATCCAGTATCGTCATGTTTACAGGGAAGCGAATTGTGTTGCGGATTTTCTTGCTTCCTTTGTTTTTTCCTTTCCTATTGGTTTGCATTGTTTGCTTGAACCTCCTGAAGGAGTGAACTCTTTGCTTTTGGATGATGTAAGGGGTCGGGTTATCCCCCGTTTGCGTACTACTTAACCCGTTTCTTTTATTTAATAAAACGCCCCTCGAGGGCACGGAGACTACCGCCTCTCCTTCGACCCAAAAAAAAAAAGTTCAAGCAATACTACATATATAGGTCGCCAATTAGTTTCTACCAAAAGGAAATAGGCCGCCTATAGTTCATGTTTAAATGCTTTTCAATATTAGCATAGTTGTGGAAATGCACTTTTCAATTAATAGATTATTCTTGTTACATTGATGTCTGTCTATATGTCAAGTTCAACCTCGAGTGTACGTTTGGCAAACTATGTTTGAATTCCTTTGATATTGTCTAATGACATGGTTAATAAGGTTTGATAAATATAATCAGTATGGTGATAAATATATATCTTACTTGTTATAATGACATATTGAACGCAAACCGTAAACGATTGCTTATCCATTGTATGCAAACTTTCTCGAGAAACCTGGACCATGAATGAAGCCACTTCATCGTCCCACATGGAGTGACCTAGTATTAGGCCCAACCAAAGCTTTTCCCATGGACCAGCCCACTACTAGCGAATCAAGGCAACTAGTAGGCCCATAAATGCTCCCGCCAGTCCAAGACCTTCCAACTGAAGCAATTAAGGGGAAAATCAAGGTGGAGCCCACAATGGAGAGGAAGAGTTGGGTGAACGGTAGAATAGAGGATTCATTAGTGTAATTGATATCTCTAATAATGGGATTTGGGGTTTTGTAACGTAAGAAAGGGAATTAGGATAAAGGAAGAAGAGACACCATTGTAGGGGGAGGACGATCTGGAGAACACCAAGAACACTCTCTTTGTAATTTCTGTCTGGAGATCGGTAAGCCCACTTTCGGTAAATTAAGTTCTTTCTCTCAAACCGATTTTAGCCCAAACAATTTGGCGCCCACCGTGGGGCCACGCTGATCCCAAAGTCAGTTTGCAAAGTCTCGACCCTAGTCGTCCGACCATGTCCGATCTAGAAAACGCCGTCGTGAACAACTCCGGAGAGGGGAGTCGCACCTAAGAGCAAGAGATTGTTGAGTTCCGCCGGCGAATGGCCGACCTCCGGAAGGAACTCAACGACCAGAGGAGCGCCTACGAAGCCCACCTCGAAAAACTCACCAGTGAGAACAATCGCCTCAAGAGCCAGAACCAACTTTTGACAACCGGGCGCCAACCGGCCAGGGTCACTAGAAGGGTTGGCGGTCTAGCCGCAAGGCTCGAGTTTGGTGGCGGGTAATGCACCTCTCGGACTCGTAGTGGCCGTGACGCCAGAGATAAATACGTCACCCCACCGGACGCCTTGCTTGGAGCTCTCCCTTCAAACCGAACCAGGGGGAATGCTCCGCATCAGGCCCCTCCAGAGGAACTGAGGTCCGCTAGCTGTTGGATCCAGCCCAATCAAGTCAAGGCCCATCAAAGCCCACATCTTCCAAGGCCCAAGTACCATCCACCAATCCAAAACCCTTCAGCTGAAGCAATTATGAGGCTATTCAAGGTCAGATTCACGTGTGGGAATACAAGTAGCCAAGTGAATGGTTAGCTAAGCATTTGATTAGCCTAATTAAGTAGCATTAGTAATGGGGTTGAGGAATTGTAACGGATGGGGAAAAATGGGATAAAATGGGATTTCCAAAGTTGTAAGGCCACAATCCAAGAAGGGGAAGTCTTGGGTCATAAAAAACACTCTCTTTTTTACAAAAATCTCAATCAAATTACGTTCAAGCAATACTTTCGTTTCACCCCGATCTTGGCTAGAGCTTGCTAGATCTATAAGCAAATTTTGGCTAAAACAGTTTGGCGCCCACCGTGGGGCTGGAATCGAAGGTTTCCGCTTGAATCAATCAATCCATTCTCAACTCAAGATGAGCGTAACCAACCAAGATGTCCCGGCTGCCCGGCAAGACGGGGAACTGAACCCTCTACCGGTGACGGAATCCTCTGACCACACCCAGGCGGACGAGATGGCTGACTTCCGCCGGCAGTTAGATGAAAACTCCTCCCCCTGCTCCTAATTCCTAACTCCTAAGTCCTCTTCCCCCGTCCCTACTCTAAAGAAAACTTCTCCCCCTACTCCGAAGGTATATCAGACGAAGAGGACGTTAACTCAGGCCCAAACAGAGGGCATTTCACAGATAGAGATGGAGGTAATCAAGATGGTTGAAGACGTCTTTGCTAAGGAAGCCAAGGAAGACGCAGCTAGCCCTTCAAAAAAATCCAAAACCATCAAGCGAGCTCTTGTAGCGTCCCCTCCTCCGTTCCTTCCTCCTCCAACCCCAGCCATGTCAATGGCCTTGATTGTGTCCCCTCCTTAGGTGGAACCAAAGATGGTCATCTAGGACATGGTGGATGCCTAGAACCGAGAGAGCATGACATCCATCATCTCCTTCGTGGACTATGTCATCTCTTTAAATAGAGTACCCTCTCCTTCAAAGGCAAGTGATAAGGACGTCGTGCTCTTGGCTGAAATCGACGAGAACTTCGGGAGATTTGATCAAGTAGAGATCCTTGAGCGTATATTTAGGGAAAAGACCCCCCAAACATCCATATAGAGTCGCTCACTCTCTCTCTTACACTGGCGCCCTCACCCACTACTTCATCGTTTGAATGGTTGTGCCCCGCCAAGAAAAAATTCCTTACTATAGATAGCGGACGCAATCATCTTTAATCACTTTTTGAGGAAGTAGCCAATAAATCTGCCTAGGATCATGTTGGAGCACATGGCTAAGTGCATCTCCAAGGACCATGCGATCTCTACTCTTCCCTCAACTGGTCAAGGATCTAATGAAAAGAGCTTGTGTATGAGCTAGTGGAGGAGGTGTCCTTTAGTAATATCTAGGAGCTCAGCAAATTCAGAGACGGTTGATACCTTGAGGGCCTTCCTTCAGAGATCAAGAAGAGACATTGAGAGGAATGGGCTGCCGCTACTGCTTAATTTGAAAGGAGTGAGGTCCAGAGCAAAGGGACTGGGGATCAGGGCCAAGGGTACCCTCAGGTTGATGCTGATGATAATGCTCAGAACTTCTTGACTAAGGAACTGTTGGCCATTATGATAGAGACCCAACATAGAATGATTGAGGCCCAGGTGGACTCAAACTCCATCCTCAAGGAGATTAGGGACACACTTCTATGACCGTCCCGTTTATCACATTTGTTCCCCTTTTCTTCTTTTTATCTTTTGTACTTCACTTTTGATCTTTGCAATCTTTCCCTCTCAATCAATGAATGAAGTTTTCTTTGTAATTGCTTGTGTTTGCCTAAGTGTTCTTTGCATTAGTTATGATATTATAGTTGCATTCTCTTCACTTGTTCTCCTTTTCGATGATGCTAAAAGGGGGAAGTATAGTTCTGTAGAAATGCATTATTAAGACATGGACTTGCATTTGCTTAGGGGAATTATTAGTGATTCTATAGTAAGGGACTCATATAGATCAGAGAAGTTTGTACTCCGCCTTGTGTAGGGACTCAAGTAATAAAAGAAAGGAAGTCATTGAAAAATCCTCCAAGCGGAGGTAGAGGTTTACCCATTAGACTAGTTGGTTTAAGTGTGGTTTCTCTATAAGGAAAGCGTCTCTAATCTTTACTTTCCTGTATTTAACTTTATTTGCTTATTTTCCACTGCCTAGCTAGGGCGGCTTCCCTGTCTAACTACTAATGAACTACGATCCAACAATTATAATAAAACTAATTTTTAATAAGATAACTTTTTTAATAAAGAAGTGATGTGGCGCAATATAATTGTATAATTTACTTTTGCTTTAGTACATACTAATGGATAGATAAATGCATAATGAATAATATAGTTTTTAAGGGTTTAATTTCTTCGGTACGTAGAAGGTTTGAAAGGTAGGGGAGACAAATTAGAGGAGGGACGGGGAAATGAAGTTTAGGAATCGGAATATGGACTTGCTTGCAAAATTAGAAAAGTGTGTGTTTTTAATGATTTATACCATATTGGTATTAAAAAGTAATACCTTTGGACACTTGAGTATTAAAAAACATCTTTTGGACATACGAGCATTAAAAGAGCAAAAATTGGACATTTGGATAATAAAAAAACGAAAATGGGTCATTTAAGTATTTATCGATTAAAAAAATTGAATTTTATTCAAAATTTTCATTTATGTTGAAATTAATCTTTTTTTATTTTTTTTTGGTTGAAAAATTAATCTTTTTTCTTTCCAAGTAGTTAATATTCAATTTTCATTAAAAATTTTAGCTTATAAATTTTCAAATGTAGTTAGCCATATATTATTAATTGAAATTTAAAAAATTATTAAATAAATATCTATTCAAATTTGCTTGTAACTAAAAATATATAATGAAATGTGTTTTTAATTGTTTCTGTAATAGTGTAATCCGATAAATTCGTTATTCTTATAAACCCTATAAATTGTATGTCTTTTAAAATGAATAACATCAAAGATTTATTTCCATCGTAAAAAACTAATATATGCTATGATGGAATAATAAAGTTATTCTTTAAAGCAAATAAAACTTTTATTTGTATAAAAAAATTATTTCTAAATATTTTATTAAATGTTTAAGCATTTAAAATTTTTATTTTTATTTTTTTTCAAATAAAGTTCCAGTATAGGTTTGTTAACTATAAATAAAATTACTAGTTTTAACCTATTATAAGTATTTTGTTATAATATGCTAGTATTTTTTGTATGTAAATTTGATTATTTTCATAAAATTGTATATATTTTTTTTTTGACAGAAATAGAAATGTATTAAAATGACAAGTTTTTTCTTTTAAAAGAAAAAATTTGGACGTTTGAGTATTTTAAAAGAAAAAACTTGTCATTTTAATAGAATTCTATTAAAATGACAAGTTTTTTCTTTTAAAATACTCAAACGTCCAAATTTTAAACGTCCAAATTTTAATACAATTCTATTAATACAATTCTATTAAAATGACAAGTTTTTTCTTTTAAAATACTCAAACGTCGAAATTTTTGTTTTTAAATACCCATTTATCGAAATATGTTGTTTAAATACTCAACTATCCAAAAAGGGCTGTACATGTACGGCTACCTAACCTTTTGCAAAATGGTCAATTTGCTACCTCACCTTAGATTTTTACCTAATGAATCACTCAGCTCCACACATTGTGACCTATTGAATACCTGAATCCAATTTTATTTCGTACGTGAAACCAACGCGCCAGTTGATTAGTCCTGAATAGAGTGGGATGTAGTTGGACGCCGATGTGGCATGCCATGTAACAAAAAATTGATGATGTGGATTACAAAAAAAATATTAAGATAAAAAACAATAAAGAAATACAAAACCAAAAAAAAAGCCACATTTATTTTGGTTTAATAAACCATGTGTACACAGACCCCCTTCATCGTCTCTTCTTCCTCTCCTCTGTTCTCCATTTATGCACACAGACCCCCTCTCCAACCTTGATTCTTCAACTGGTTCATTCAATTAGGGCAATAAGAAGGCGATTGTACTCGAACGATTTCACAAGAGAGGCAAATGGCGTCTTCTTCGAACAACATTTCGAGGAGAGATGGACGAGATGCATTTCCAATCTGCAGGTGCGGGTGTGTAGCTACAGTGAATGTTTCATGGACAGTCTCTAACCTTGGAAGGAGGTTTTTTGGATGCCCGAACTATGGGGTAAGACCAATTCTTTGAATTTTCGATTTGCTTCAAAAAACCCTAATTCTGTGCAATTCAAAAACCCTAATTTTCGATTTGCTTCAACCAATTCTGTGCAATTCTTTGAACATGCTCAATTTGATATACAGAGAATTGGGGAATGTGGCTACTTTAGATGGCTTGACTCGCCTTTGCCTGATCATGAGAAGCAAGTGTTGTCGGGTCTTCTGAGAAGAGTGAAGAAGGCTGAAGAGGGGATGAAGAAGGCTGAAGCAGAGAGGGACATTGCTAAGCGTCGCGCCAACATCTTCTCTATCCTTGTAGCTGTTATTGTTTGTGTATTTGGTTTGAGCTTGTTGATGTGAAGGGAGCAACAAATGTATGCAAATCTCTTTTGCATTCTCGCTTAGGACTTTTAATGCTTTTCCATTGTAATGGCAACAAACGTAGCACAAACCTGTTGAATCTGAATGTAGCAAGAATTGGTTGTTGCTGAATTTGAATGCTTTTGCAAATCTGTTGCTTGGTGCTGAATTGCTTAGTGCTGAATTGGAATTGCTTTTCCATTGTAATGCTTTTGCAAAAATTGTTGATTGTTGCTGAATTGGAATGCTGAATTCTGTTGCAAGTGACACAAATATGTACTACATTTGGCCATTTGCACAAATCATGTAAGCCTGTTGCCATTTGCATAATGATAAATTTGCACAAAAACTGAATTCTGTTACAAGCCAATTGTTTCAATATTTGACCTCAATTTAGGAACAACAACAAGCAACTTGATCATCTCAAATCATGACCAAAAACAAGCAACTTGATCATAATCTCTTCAAACAGCTTTTAGACTTACAAAAGATGAACGAATTTTGTTGCAATACTTACAAAATGAGAGCAATGTTCAGATAGAGAAGGGTCAAAATATGAGCTCATTATGAGCTTGCTGTTCTGACATTGAGCACCTAATAAATTAAGGAGCTTTTAGACTAAAACTTAACTTGCAACAAATATGTTCATAACATGTTCAAAAGGAGCTTATAAGCTTGCAGTTTTCAGACTAAAATTAAGTTGGACTAGGGATTATTGGAGCTTGTTTGGCTGCTGAATGGCACTCCTTGTTGGTTCTCCACCTGGCTACTCCTTGTAACAGGCCTTTGCAATTGGTTTCTAGTCATAGGAGGCCTGCCATGCCATCTCATTCTCTTCCCTTGACCAATTTCAACTCTCTCTCCAGCATGCTTAGGGGGCTTTGGGTACCTCAAAACCCTGCTTGATCCAATCCCTGGTTGTGGAGTGCATAAAACAATTATATTCAGCCCAGTTTTATATATCAAAATTAAGCTAAACATGACAAGTGTAATAAATATGCAAACTACCAACTGCAACACTTACATTTAATATCTGCATTCCAGTTTCAGGGTTGGTGTAAAGACCAAACCCAACCAAATTTCCCTTCCTTTTACCCCTGGTCACGGGTCCACCACCAGCTGCAAGATTCCTTGCACTTGTACCCTGAAAAGTAGATAGCTACATCAATTTTAACACAACAATTATATTATATGGAGAAGTAAAGGAAAGTGGGAATATTATTCAAACCTGGTGGGCCTCAACTATAGGAGTATGTGTAGCCTGTCTTCTTGCCGCTTGTGTCCTTGTTTTTGCACCACCATCACTCCTTGTTTGAGATCCAATCTCAGATCCTGGCATCTCAGTCCTTCTTGGTGGTGCCCTATCAACTGGGGCTCTTGCATTTCCAACATTCTCAGATGCACTCTCACCTCTCACAACTGGGGCACTCTCAGCTCTTGCATTTGATGCACTCTCAGATCTAGCATTTCCAACATTCTTAGATCTTGCACCTTGCCTCAGAGTTGGACAACCTTTCTTGTTATGCCCTTGCTGTTTGCATACAGAACATGTCATCACAATCCCCCTTCTCGAGTACCTACTACTCTTCTTTGGCTCAAATCTAGCCTTTCTCATATGAATCTTTCTTCTACCTCTTTTCTTCCTAATCTCAGGGGGTTCTACTGGTGGGTTTTCTGAGGGAGGCCACATCTTCACGCTCAGGACAGGTTGGAGAGGGAATGCATAAGCTTTCAAGTATGTGACTTTTTTTGTGCCAATGAACCACATAATCATCTGGATTCAATTTCATGTGGTTCATAGCACAAATGGCATGAGCACAAGGAATACCTCTCAGTTGCCAACTCCTACAGGTACATGTGTATGCCCTCAGATCTATAGTGTGACCATATGGTCCATCTTGAATTTCAAATCCCCTATCTCCATTCCATAACAAGTCACACTCCATTGCTTTCTCTCTATTCCTTTCTAATTTCAGCAATGCCATTGGAGCAATGTCACAAATCCAGGTTTTTGAAAAATCATTCATCTTCCTAATTCTCTCCATAATCTACCTTCTAATTTCTTCCAACATAGAAATGATGGACTTGTGCCTAGCTCTCACTATCCAGGAATTGAAGGTTTCACACATATTGTTCTAACATGCATCACATTTCACATCAGTTCTAAAGTACGGCTTGCAAAAATTCTGTTTACCATATTCCAGGAAATCATCTACAAGCTCATTGCCTAACTTACCTAGAGTGTCTAGGTTGTCCTTCAGTTGAACTTCAAATGTAGACCAATTGCAAGCCCATAATTTCTTTCTCCTCTCAGCCCCTCTCCACTTTTTAGCCCAATTTGCATAGATGTGTCTAGCACAGAATCTATGCTCAGCCTCTGGCAACTCATTCTTCACTGCAGCTCTGAGTTCCTATAACACAAACATAAGATAAATGAGAAAAATAAAACAAAAAGAAGCACAAAACCTGCAGAATGAAACAAAGATCTCACCAGATGCATGTCAGACATTATAACTAGCCCTTCTCCTGTCCCAAGCTCCAAGTCTTGTTGAATTGTTCTTATGAACTTAGTCCAAGTCTGAGTTGATTCTGCAGAGGTAACCTCCCAAGCTATTGGGTACATTTGCCCATTTCCATCCTTGCCCACTACAACAAACAACTGCCCCTCAATAGGTCCTTTCAAGAAACATGCATCCAGGCCAATGATCTTCCTACATCCCTCCTTCCATCCTAGCTTCAGAGAGTTAAAACAAGATACAACCTTTTAAACAACTCCTTTCCTCGTTGAGTCTCCTTGTCTACAACTAAGAAACAAGTTGAGCCTGGATTGGATTTATTGACCTCATCAACATAGTCATGCAACCTTGCATATTCCTCCCTATAATCCCCCATATGCTTAGTCAGAACCTTAGATTTTGCTCTCCTACATATGGTTATCCCCACATATAACTTTAACTCCTTTCTACAAAGGTCCTGTATCTCCCAAAGCTTGATACCAGGTTGTGAAACAATTCTGTTTTCCAAATATCTTGACAAAAAGTTGGAATTGCACAGCTTGTTTGTGTTATACCTGCGCAGGTGTGCTTAGGAGTGTAGGTTTTGACCATGAAGTTTTTGCTTGCACCATCAATGCTTGCATGTATCATCCACTGGCACCCTTGGTGTTTGCACCTGGCTGTAACCCTCTTAGAATCATTTGGCCTAATGTGCAGCTTTACCCCTATATGGACATCATACTTAGCCAATGCTTCTCTAAATTGGCCAACTGTCTCGAATACCATCCTTTCCTCCCAAACTGGATAGACACAATTAGGATCATATACCACATGGCTACTCCTCCTTCTTCTCACAACATGTTCTTCCTCACTATCACTTGCACTCTCCATACTAAAATCACTATCACTTGCAAAATATGGCTCTGCCTGTGTAGTCATGCTTGGCATGCCCCTAGTTTTTAAACCCTTCATCACAGCCCACCTCACCTAATTCAACCTCTGCAGTTTGTTCACACCTTCTATGCACCTTCTTTCTAGCCTTTCTTTCCCTTCTTTCTGCCCTTAGTTCTTTGAGCTCCTCATCCACTTCACTATTGTCACTAATATCTAGCTCTAAGCTCTTATCACTCTCACTCTCACTCTCTTCAATGTAGTCATCACCCTCAGAGGATTCTTCATCTCCCTCCACCTCTTCTTCATTTTCAGCCTCACAGCATTCCTCTTCTCCCACCACCTCTTCTGCATTTTCTGCCTCAATCTCTTCACCCCTTATTTCAGCTTCTACAGCTTTTGCATTCTCAGCCCCATCTCCTACATTTCCAGCCTCCACATCCTTTTCAGTTTGAGCCACTTTCTGAACATTTCTAGCCTCCACATCCTTTTCAGGTTGAGCCCCATCTCTCTCATTTCCATCATCTTCCTCCACAACAATTGGTGAGGTAGGGGTTAGCCCAGAAGGAATTTCAGGGATCACATTTTGATCAGGCGCAATAATAGGCTGAGAAACAAAGTGATCCACATAGAAATTCACTTCATCCCCATCCTGGAGTTTGCTAGCAAGTTCAACTAAAGACTGATCATTCATCTCCCAAAAATTGGACTCTCCAAACCCCTTATAATAAATCCCATTGAAATCTGTGTACCCAACACTCTTCACAAACCATGCTAACTCAAAGTAACTAAACATATCTGTGTCATAGTTTCTCGTTTCAGCTTCTCCAATTTGGTCATAATATCCCATTCCACCTGAAATCTCCACAAATCTACCACCATGATGCCACACTATGTTCACTATTGGCATTCTCAGACCTTCAAATGAGGAACATTAAAAATGCAATTCAATATAGGTTATACAAAATCAAAGAATTGCCCTAAACTGATGAAAAGCCCCAAACTGCAAACCTAAACCCTACCACAAGCTCATCACTTCAGCAAATTCAAAATCCCCCATTTTCCCCAAACCTAAACCCTAATCGAAGCTTAGCATTTGCTTCACTAAGCTCAGCATATACACAAAAGAGGGATGGGATGCTTACCAAGGGTTCTTCAGCTTCACAAAGAGGGCGCCAATCTGGGATGCTTCCCAGCTTCGATTTGGCGTTTGCAATCTTCACATTCGCGTATGGAAGGCTCCAATTCACAGTGGCAAGCTTCAAAATCGCCTTTGATTTCGCCTCTAGTGTTCTTGAGCGGATTTGGGTGGAATTGTGGAAGAATGGCAATCGGGTTTTGGGTTTTAGGGCTAAATTAATTTTATTTTTATGTTTATTAGCAAATGTGGCGCCAATCCAACGTGGCTTTCAATTACGAGTGATTTTGGCAGTTGAGTTGGTATCTAATATGCTTAAAATTATTTTTTTATTGTAATGAGTGATTTGGCATGGTGATTAGGAGCGCGTGGTTTCACGTACGAAATAAAATTGGATTCAGAGATTCAATAGGTCCCAATGTGTGGAGCTCAGTGATTCAATAGGTAAAATCCTAAGGTCAGGTAGCAAACTGACCATTTTGTAAAAGGTCAGGGAGCCGTACATGTATTTGACCATCCAAAAAGTGATACTCCTTCCGTCCCTATTTGTTTGTCCAGTATTCCATTTCGGGTGTCCCCTTTTGTTTGTCCACTTTCCATTTATATCCACTCTTTTACCCTCATTATTCAACTCTATGACCTACTTTATTTCTTTTCACCCAATCAATCACATCTTTTACCCATACTATTCAACTCTCTCACCTACTTTGTACCAACTTTTCTCAATTACCAATACTATTTTATATCGTTCTTAAAACTCGTGTTAATTGTACTTTTGGACAAACAAATAGAGACGGAGGGAGTATTTTTTAATACCAATTTGAACCTTTTTTTTTTTTCCGTTGTGGACTCCAAAAGGCAAAAGGTGTTTAGTGACCGGTTCAACGGATTGACGCATACGGAGTAATTCAACCGTCCAAACCCGTAAGCGAAGAAGGAAAGAAAAACGTCCAACCACTCTGTCCCCAGTCTCCTCCCTCACTTGAGAATTCCCCTCTTCTTCTCAGACAACGAACGCGGCTTTGACGAACAAGTCCGCCATTAATTCTCTCCCTTCGTGCTTAGGTCACGCTCGTCCAATGGCGTCGGAGCGGGGAAGATTAAGAAAACCACTGGTGTTATGCAGCAAACCTCGCTGTTGGCTTTCTGCTTCTGCCTTTGACTTGTTTGCTCTTCCGTCTTCTAGGGTTCACGCCCTCCCATTTTAAAATTCTGCGCTGCTTCAATTTTAATCCACAGTGTTGATTGAGCGCTTCGAAATTTTTATCTTCACTAAAGGGGGAGCTAGCCACCGAATTTGAAGTTGATCCGCCCTTGGCTGAGATCCGTTTCCAACCGGAATGGTGAGGATGATCACGCCGATCTCGCAATCAGCGTCGCGCAACGAGTATGGCGAGGTCAGCGCGGAGTATTCCATCGCCATGGAGTATGAAGGTCCGCCGGTGGACCACTCTATTCCCTGGGCGGCGCCTCTTGATTTTCGCCTTATTCCCACTGCGGAGGCGGCGGCGCCCTCCTCCCATGCTCTGAGCTCGTTGCCGATGCCCGTTGTGCAGCCTGTTGCTGGTACTAGTAAGAAAAACCCTAAGAATTCGAGTCTAGGGATCGGAACCCTAGGGTTGGATGTGATTGGTGGAAACAATACGGTCTTGTCTTCGGAGTTGGGGCGGAGAGCGGTAGATGAGACCACCGAGTGCTCTGGAACCCTAGGGTTTTCGGACAGCAGGGATCATTCCCAAGAGCTCTCCGGGAGCTCAGATATGGCGGAAACACCTCTTGATTCCCAAGCTATCCAGGGTTTCCAGAGGTACATGGATCCAGAGAACTGGAATTCAACAGAGCCGAGCTCCAGCCCACAACCATTTGCTGTGGAGGTATCTTCCTCTTGTGATGAGGTCTCAAATGAGGAAGGTCTTCAGCGGAGGACTAGGAGAGCAAATGCCAATTTTGCTGAGCCGGAATCGGGTGAGAAGATTCATGGGGAGGGAGATGAAGAAGACGGAAGCGTAGCTCAAGTTGATTCGGTGAGCAGGCCAGTGCCTAGGACTGTTAAGAAAGGGGCTTGCCATTATTGTCTCAAGGGCCACCGCTTCTCAGAAAAGGAAGTATGTATTGTCTGCGATGCAAAGTATTGCTGTAATTGTGTTCTGGAAGCTATGGGATCAATGCCAGAAGGGAGAAAGTGCCTATGTTGCATTGGCTGTCCTATAAACGAGTCTAAGAGGAAGTCTCTGGGAAAATGCTCTAGAATGCTTAAAGGATTGCTGGACAAAGATGAGGTTCAGCAAATAATGAACTCTGAACTTTCTTGTGCTGCAAACCAGATCCTGCCAGTTTATGTGAATGGAAAATCTCTATCAGACGAGGAGCTGAATCGTTTGCAAAGTTGCCCTGTTCGGCCTAGAAAGTTGAAGCCCGGACGGTACTGGTATGACAAAGTATCTGGATTCTGGGGAAAGGTAATTTTTTTTTATTGCTTCCAGGATTCCTTTGTCTCATTCTCGTCCATTTATAAAAATTGTTACTGTCTATTACAGGAAGGGCATAAACCTTGTCAGGTAATTAGCCATAGTCTTGACATTGGGAACCCAATTAGGAGAGATGCTAGCAACGGAGACACACAATTGTTAATCAATGGCCGGGAAATCACTAAAGCAGAGCTTTGGATGTTAAAGGTTCAGTATGCTTTATGAAAATTCATACTCCTATTCAGCAATCTATCAAAAGTGATGCAAAAGTCTGAATGGTTATTTTGAATTTTTCTCAGTCAGCAGGCGTTCAATGTGCTGGCATATCTTCGCTTTGGCTTATGCCAGATGGTTCATATCAAGAAGAGGGAATGAATTTTGTGAAGGGGAAGAAGATTTGGGGCAGAGTACGTGTTTATCTTGGTTGGATACTACTTTCTGCATGTGCAACCTGTTTTTACATGCATTGTGGATAATTTACATGTCTTCTATTTTCAGAAAAGGACGAAGCTCTTGTGCACTTTTCTGTCCTTGCCAACTCCTGGATCGCCACATCTGCATATGGAAACATCAAACAGTAGTGCTGAAGGAGTCGTCTCTATGAATCATGACCCTAGGCCACTTTATAAGATCTTATTGGTAGGAAACTCTCAATCTGGGACATGCACCTTATTTAAGCAGGTAAAACATACACTGCCGGATTTGATTTTTATAATTTCATTTTTGTTTGATATCATATATATGATGATATTATTTACGCTCTTGTTAACCGGTAGAAAATGTATCTAGAAAGAAACATGGGTAGGAAGGTATTTTGTTCGGCTAAAAACAGGCTCAATCATGGGTACATATGAATTCTACTTTTTGTTGATATAGAAAATAGTTTCTTGTGAATAAAGCTTTGTTCTCACTTTATACAATCATCAGTTATAACAGGAATCTGTCTCAACATTCTCGTATACAACCTGTATTATATTTTCTCATAAAGGGGGAAAAACACCTTTCTGTATCACGTACTTGTACAAAAGCAAGTCATAAACATGCAATTAGTCAATTCATGGTTATACATTCTTCCAAAGATGGACATTATTTTAACAATTTGCTCCTACCGGTAGTGTACACTTTATTTCTCTTTCTACTTGAATGTTGGCACAATTGACTTTGGATTGTACTCATAAGTTAATGGCAGATACACATGTAATCTTTAGTGCGTTGTAGTATGTTATCTTACTCCATGTGATGAGAGATGCATTTTGCTTCCTTTTCCCAGGCCAGATTTAGATATAATGTTCCATTCTCTGAGGAAGAACGGCAAAGTATGAAATATATGATCCAGAGGAAGTTGTATGGGTATTTTGCAGTTTTGCTCGAAGGGCGTGAATATCTTGAAGAAGAATGCTTGGCTGAAATGAGAAAGCAAGCTGCTGATCAGCCTGGTCCGTCAAGTATGTAAACATGCATCTCTTTTGTCACTCTTTTGCACATTTCTGTCAAAAGTGTTTGAGATATATAAGCTGGAGAATTCAGATAAATTCTGAACCTTTTAGCCATAAATATATGTTAAAATCGATTTCATAAAATGATAACATCATTAATTTCATTGGGATTCACTTTTTGGACTCTGATCCAGGAGCACATTTTGTAGAACCTGAATCTGTCTAAACCTTAAAAAATTGACTTGCAAATTGCAATGTGGCCTATCTAGTAAGCTATTTGTGGACTATGTGGTAGCTCATGTCAGTTTGCTCGTGGCTGCTGGTGGTATTAAAGCGCCTTTATTATATTAGAACATGCTCAGCAAAATTCCTGTTTTCAAGCATCACAACAGAGCATGATGCATGTCTTCTATAAACGGAGAGAGTTTGTTTAGTTCTTACTGTGTGGAGTATAATTATATGATTTGCTGCAGATTACATCAGTGAGGAACATGAGACGAATATGTATTCTCTTCACCCTAACCTGAGATTGATCTCAGATAGGCTTATCAATGTTGTGGTATCGGGAAATTTGGAGAACATTTTCCCAGCTGCAGCTAGAGATTATGCTTCAAATATTGAATTACTGCTGAAGGATACAGCCATTAAGGCTACATACAACCGAATAGATGAATTAGGACTACCAAGGGAAGCCAGTTACTTTTTCACGAAGGTGAGAATTTGAGCAGATCCTTTGTACGTTTCAGGTTATTTATTTAAACTAAGTAATGAATTCATTCCTTGAGTATCTTTCTGCAAAAAGTTGTGCAGTACTATATTATACATTAGGAAACAATCTTTGTTTTGAACATGGTTGCTGTCTTGTCACACTTGTGAGAGCTATATTTTTTAAACAAGTTGTAATTTTCATGTATTTACCATTCAGTTAGATGAAAGAATGCATGCATTTTCATATCATCCAATAGAGAGTTATCATGGCAATCTTTTCTCTGAAACAATAAATTTGAGTTGGTTTAAGAATATCATGACAGTTTCTTTATTGGGCATGACAAAAGTTTATCTGAAATTTACGAACTAGTCATTAGTGCAAACTATTTACTTATATAGCAAAAATGATGCGGATTATATATCCAATTTATATCCTTATGAATATGCTGTCACGAAAGTATGTTGAATAAATGAATTATGAACTTGACACTATCAATTGAAAGAAAATTAGGCAGAAATAATCGACCCATATCTTGAAATAACTTGACAGAACTTTTTCACAAAGGTGTAGTTTATAGTGTTGTTTTTGTCAAATTTCCCTTATTTGATATATAATAATCCATATATTTATGTACACTTAAAATACAGGACGACTGCTTTTTCCCTCATAAATCAATGAGAACTTTTTTCTTTGAGGTTCTTGGATGCACCTCGTGCTGTGTCAGGATTGGGGTGCCCCATTTAACCCCCCAGATTCCTCTGGAGCGGAATCTTACTGGGTCAATGTTGTTGTTGTTGTTGATATTGTTCGGAGGTTTTCATCTTGATTGGGACTCCTTAGTTTCCTGAAAGAAACACATTGATAGAGGTTAAGAAACTGTAGTTTGTTGATAATCCATATGCTAATTGCATTAATTATGTAGGTAAATATCTTCTCTCTGTAAGTTAAAGCCATCTTATATCTAAAATTTTGCCATTCCTAGTATGCCTTAAATGCTTATAAAACATTTTGTTTCTTCTCTCATTTGGCTCCAGGGTGTCTACTTGACTTAAAACCATGTAACATACTTTCTTATGCAGGCAATTGAGATTGCAAAAGTTGAGTATGAGCCTTCTGACACTGACATCCTGTATGCTGATGGCATTTGCTCTTCTGATGGGCTTGCACAAGTGGAGTTTACATTTCCCGAAACACCTGAGGATGAATGCTTTGATAATGACTTTGGTGAACAGCCAAGTCTTATGAATAGGTCAGTTATCATAGTGCATGCGAGCTAAGAAAAAAAATTTGATTCATTTCCTTATTGATGTGTAAACTCAATCCTCCCATTCCAGATGCCAACTTGTGAGAGTACAAGCAAAAACCCTAGGAGATCAATGCAAGTGGCTGGAGATGTTTGAAAATTTCAACATTGTCCTATTCTGTGTTTCTTTGACCGATTACAATGAGGATTCGGCTGACAGCAATGGAGATCCTGTGAACAAGATGATGGCTAGCAAGAGGCTCTTTGAAAGTATTGTTACGCACTCCGCCATCTCAAACACAGCCTTTCTTTTAATTCTGAACAAGATCGATCTTCTTGAGAAAGTTGAGCAGATCCCACTCAACCAATGTGAATGGTTCAATGATTTCACCATGGTCCCAAGCAGCCACCACCACCGTAGTAAAAGGAACAATGCTAATGACGTAAGTGCACAGACCCAGAGAGCATTCCACTATGTGGCGCTCAAGTTCAAGCGGCTTTTCAAGTCATTGACAGGAAGAAATTTGTATGTTTGGCCAGCTACAGCCGTGGAGCAGGATTCAGTGGATGGAGCAATGAGGTATGCAAGGGAGATCATGAGGTGGGAAGAAGAGAAGGCCAACCTTAGTCTTACTTTTAATGGGATGTCTTCTGAGACAATGGAAGAGAGTTGTTCACAGTAGTTTGATTAGTATTCATAGAAAGATTGTTGTACGCCAAAGAAAAACTCTTTATTTTTCATTTTTTGGCAGAATATTGTATCACTGTGTAATTTTGATAGTATGTATCTAGTTTTGGTACCGGGGGGAATGAGAATAGAGAGATAGATTCAAACAAGGGTAGGTGAGGGAGACATTTCTCTCATGCATAAGTAGTGATGGTTGTAGTCTTATGTATGTACTTCCACTGTCTTGTGTTGGACGAAATATGATAGTTCTTCACTTGTGTAATTATTTTCTTTTGTTGTAATAAAGAAAAATGCTTATTTACAGATATCAAATTCACTGCGGCTGTATATCATTATCTGGGTTGCTGTAAGATGGGTTTTTGTGTTGATGCATTTGCAGGAACAATAATGAGAAGCTTCTCCATCAAGTGACGGCAAACAAGACTTGAAAGCTGAACATGTTACTCTTAGAGAGACCTAAATGCATTATATATTACATAGGTTAAGAAACTCTTCTTCTATATACAAGAGACGAGATTATATACATACGTTGCTTCTCCTTTTCTTTATTTGAAATTCATGACTCATGAGGATCCTAATAGGTCTACCAAGGAACAAAGCGATCCATGAGCAAGCAAACAGTGGACTCGGAAAGGCCATCCTCCTCCTTGACCACCATGGTTCTTGTGGGTGCTTGCTTTCTCTGTCCCTGTTCCTCCTGGGGTGGTCTTGATGAAGCCGATTTCTTGTTTGGGAAGGGGAAGAAGAAGAAGGGCTTGTTGGCGTTGTTAATGGCCTGGATGTTGACCGCCTTCTCCTTGAGCTTTGACAGTTCAACCCCCACCGTCGTCAGTATTCCGCCGGCCATGAAAGCAGTTCTTCACTGTTGTTGAGCTTTGATTTGAGAGGAAAAAGAAAACTGGCCTCTTTATGGTATATACAGAGCAAGTGTAGACTAAGCCTATATAGTGAGTCCAGCCAAGGGTGGATGTGGATATGTTCAAGAATCCAAGGCTTGTTAGGAGGGATATACGAATTCTGAAGCTAGGGGCTCCGGTTTACTGAATTGATGAGCCCATAGTTTGGAGTTTGGAATTTGGAATCTACGTGGGGGCTCCGTTGTGGGTTATCTGTAATGCCACATGGCTTCATCTCCCCGCCCTGCTCACGTTCTACTCATTATTATCATGATGATAAACGAGTACAGCAAGTGGGTAAGAAGAAGCTATTGTAAGAAGAAACCAATGACTTCTTTTTTTTTGGTTGAAAGAAACCAATGACTTCTTTTCCAAACCAACAACGGATACCATTATTGTCTCAGTAGACAATTCAATAAAGGAGTGACCGTCTCGATGTAATTTGTGTTTGGGAAGGGATAAGGATGGACGTCCGCCATACCTCATAAAAACGGTTTTTGGTTTTAAGCCTACATTATACGCCTATTAAATACAAAAATATTCCGATCAAAAAAAATTAAATACAAAAATATATGTATATATAACAGGTAATAAGTTCTATTACATTGCGCAACGTAGGGTTTTTTCACATGTTGTTTTCATATTTTGTCACTTAGGATTTTGACGCGTGTTTGTGTGTCGTTACTTCACATCACATATATTTTATTTTTCTTATTAAGTCACATCATAACTATATATTCATGACACATATATATAGATTTAGAGTTGAGTTCAGGTAGGAACTAACTTATAGTAAGGAGAAGGCTTATAGTAGGGACTGATAATAACCGTTGATACAAAGAAATGGACGAACGAGATTATACAAGATGATGCGCGCTGGTATAAGATTTTAATTTTTTTTAGTGGCAAGATAGTAATTTTGGCAAAATTCCTTCTATATCGTGTCTCAGCCGGGCAAAAACTACTTCGACGCTCTCAGACCTTCGACTCTCTCATCGCGCATCCTCTTTTGTTCTTCGATTCGCTCTCCACTAGACTCCACAACAAACGGTTTCGATTCCTTTGCTGATTCGAACAAGTAAGTAGATGCTCGTTCTAATTTCTGTGCTGATTTCGTTTTTTCAGGGACATTCAGCTTCGTTTTTTTGCTTCGATTTCTTTGTTTTTTAAGGTCTTTGATTCGTTTGTTGTTGCGATTTCTCCCCTTTGCTGAATTCGGTTGCTGATTTTGCGTTTAAAGAAATCGATTTCGCTTCTATTTGATGTTATACTAGTGATTTGTGCAAAATTGTGAAGTCCTAGGGTTTGTACGAAAACTTTGATTTGTGAAGACCTTAAAAATCGAATTCTAGTATTGTTCTGTTTGATTGGAGTCTGGTGGAGAAGTAAGGATGGATTGGAGCATGTTTGATTCCTGCATTTGCTATTGTTTCCCTTTATATGACTAGTTCAAATTTTTATGTGAGTAGTTCAAAAGTTTCTAAAAGAAGCTCAAAAACGAATATGAGCAGATTGGTGCATGTTTGTTTGATGCATGTTTAATTGTAATTCGATATCAGGAAACTGTCTTTCGTTTGTTTTTTTCTCATTTTTTTGTGAAATTTGTTAGTCGTTGCTGTTGTGGTTGATGATGATGAATTGATAATGATTTGTGAGATCGTCAAATTGCTCTTGTTCTGATGTCGGTGATGATTTGTGAGATCGTCAAATTGCTCTTCTTCTGATGCCGGTGATGTTTGTATAGTCCTTGATCATAGAGTGTAGAGGATTTTTGTGTTGTGTAAAGAAGAGTGTCGTAGGATTTCAAAAGATCTTGTTTGTGTTCTGATTAGTGCTCAACCCTAGGTTTTAGAATCAGCCAGTGATCATAGAGGATTTTTGAACTGAATTAGCCCTTATAATTCCTCTAGCTATGTATGCTTTAATGATTTGTTCCATGTGGAAGATCTGTTGTATGTTGTGGATTATTGACACACAACCATATTTGACATCTATATTTGCCTTGAACTCTTTAAGCAAGGACATATGCACGTTCTGGTGTGGTGTTTAGGATTGATTACCTTTCTTTCCAATAGAGAAGGATAAAACAAAGGTTAGAATAGTTGTTTATTAGTTGTTCAAAATTATCTATGGAAGAGTTCAATATTTTGATTAAAAGAGTTCAATTTTTAGGAAAAGGGTAAACAAGTGGCCGAGGCAGGACCACACAGCAAAGAGAAAGTTATTGCACCTGCAGAGAAGGATGCAACAAAGGTTAGAATAAATAGTTATATGCATGTAGAGCTTGAAAATCTTCATGTAGAAGTTTTGATGATAACTGATTATGTTAATAATTAAGGAAAAAGGGAAGGAAAAAATGACTAATACTAGGGAACAAAAAGGACCGCTCAACACACGTGTCTTGAGAACACAACGGAATACCGCTGTAACTCAGGCTATTAAGCCTCCTCTTGCTGCACCCAGTATTGTAAGTGAAAATTACTAATTTTGCATCCACATTCTACATAAAAAGGTACTAATTTGTATTTGAATTATATTAATGTTTGAGACTAAAGAAAAAGAAAAACTGACATAATGTGTGGAAGGTGCTAAGGTTATCATAAGGAAAGCTCAAGGGACAATTTCAATTGGAACAAAGAAGCAAGGACAAGCTTAAGCAAAGCAACCATTAGAGAAGGAATCACCGAAAAAGGTTAGAATTGAATTCAACCTTGACAAATTTTACTTTTGAAAAAATTCTATGAAAACACATAAAAATACATATGCTCCTTGTAATTAATTTGAACAATATACAGGCAAGGACACAACCGAAGAGGGACGTGATCATACCCAATGTGCTGCGAAGTCCGTTTTATGACTGGGTGATCAAGCCTGGAAAAGGGTTAACACAAGAACAAAAGAAGGCTGTCAGCTATGCTTTATTTGAAGATAAAGAGAAGTTATATATTCAAAATAACTTATAATAGTAAAATGAAGGTGTATTCAAATTAAAGGAATCGCAATATCGGTTTTGCAGTATCCCTATGTTCTTATGTGGAAATGTAAAGCTCCTAAGATCAGAACTACGAACAATGGAGCCACTAGCAAGAATGCTATCAAAGTGATAGATGTATGGGCAATGCTACTAAATGATAAAGAAAAACGCAGAGCTACTGGGTCTCCATACAGATTCTTTGCAAAAGCAAGCACATGTGTAAGTTTTCTAATCTTGTAGTTATAAATTATATTTCACATGTCTAGTATTTGTTGTTAGATTAAGCAAAAGTACCTAATGGTTATACAAAAAATGTAGGTATATACTCTTGTTAATCTACTGCATTCTAGACTTGATGATAGATATAAGATGTTTAAAGGGATGATGGAGCGGGATCTGAAATTCCCATCACAAATAAAGCTGAATGATATTGACATGGTAAAACTCATGAGTTTAGTATTTATATACTATGCGTATATTAATATTTTATTTAGTGTGATACTGACAAGGTAAAACTTATGGTAAAAATTATAGATGTTATTCCCGATTTTGAACTCGGACGACCATTACTATGTCATCAGTTTCAATTTCAACACCCATGAGATTTATATCATTGATCATGCTCCAATAGCTCTATTGGGAGAGAGTTATGAGGTGCAATATTGTTGGATCGTAAGTCTGTTAGAATGAGCGTCCCTAACTGGGTTAAGGGCGTCCTTAGGTGCAGCGGAAAATAGACTTAACAAGAAACGTAGAAAGATAATGGACACGAGTATTTATAGAGGAACCCCACTAAGACCAACTAGTCTTATGGGTAAACCTCTACCTCCGTTGGAGGATTTTCAATAGCCGTCCTTATCTTATTAAGAGAGAGTCCTTACAACTTAGGCGAGCTGTTACAATCCCCTGAGCTAAGCGTGCGTCCTTAGCTCTACTAGTAACACTCCTTTCAACCTAACAAAGTAACCTAACTCTCTTAGCTTATAAGGAAGGTATCGCTCACGTCTCTCACGGTTCGTTGTGAGAGACAAACAACTACTCTAACTATTTTGTGGTTTGATTTGGATTTGATGTGGTTGGACTTGCTTTCTCTTGCTTCAAGCTCACTTAGTCTCCTTGTTCTTCGTTCTTGAACTTGAATGCTTCGGGAGAGCTTGAGAGAAAGTCTTCAAAGTCCACACCGCTATGCATACCCCTTGGAGGGTATTTATAGCGGAAGTGGTTCTTGTCCTCTAGCGTCCTCTGAGACTTGGCAGGATCCTTGATCTTCCATCAACGGTGCGATGTGCATCTTGAGGAAGTCAACTCTGTTGACGCTTGGGAAGCCTCCGTGTGGTTAGGGGACCATTGTTGGGAAAGCGACATCTTTGGAATTGTTCACACGTGCCCAGACAAGGGAAGCTTCCTTTTGAGGACTACGGCCGAACGTGATGTAATCATGTTGGGGCGGCCTTGGTTTGAATTTGAACTTCGTCCGTATTTTGGCGCGCGTCCCTTCTTGATGAGGACGCCGTCCTATCTTCCCAGGGACTTCGCCAATTTCGTTCAGCTTTGGAAGTTCTGATGAAGTGCGTCCCGACAGCTTAGGGCCGGGATTGCCGTTCACTTGTCCTTTTCGCTCATGTACGTCCTCTGGACTCACCTAAGATCAACACTTGGACAACTTATCAAATACCTTTGAGTTTGTCATTATCAAAACTAGGGACGATCATTATTGGTTTAGATATTAATGACTAGCGTCCTTAATATCGTCCCAACAATTTCCCCCTTTTTGATGATGACAAACTCTTTTAAACAATGCGCACAGAAGTAAGGCTTTTAGCATGAGAGACTACACTTTGATTTTCTTTTCAGATTAGGTTGGCATGCAACTAATTCTTTTAAGTGCGTCCTAATTGATTCTACACTAGCGTCCTTTGGACTTGGCCGAAATTCCCCCTGAACACATGCTTTCTATGACAACTTAAAAAACAATTGCATCTCTGCAAAACTATACTTCCCCCTTTTGGCATCATCGAAAAGGAGAACAAGTTGAAAAGCATGCACACACAAAGTCATAACTAAAGAAAGAACGCTTGGACATAATGAATTGCAATGTAATGAACGTGATTAAAAAAGAAGAGAGAATACGATCATTATAGACAAGCACACATAAATTGTTCATAGGGGACAATGTCCCAAAGTCTTAACAAAAACACAAAGAAAAGATAAACTTTTTCAGGGTTAGGAGAGGGGGAGGAACGATCATTTGCGAGGACGCTTGCCAAGAGCTTTGAGAGTCTGCTCCTGAAGGTGGTTGTTCTGCGCTATGAGCTCATTGTTACGTTCTAGAAGCTCAGTGTGCTGATGGAGAGTGTCATGAACCTGTTGAATGAGATCTATCATCATGCATTGGTTCTCGATCATCATCCCAAGCAAGTATTTATGTGAACACTTCTCAGCTTCAGCAGGAACGCTCATATGATCTGCTTCATCATCCACATCCTCAGCGTCCTCAACTTGCGTCCCTACCACTTGCAAATTTTCTTCAGGCTCGCCTTCTCCAGCTTTGGCGGCAGCATCAGCAGCTATGGCTCTTCTCTCAGCCTCTTTCTTCTCCTTGGCCAACTGTCTTTTTACAGAGGGAAGCGGCTCATCGCACCTCAGTTTTCCAACTGGAGGCAGAGTGATTTGCCTCACGTCCCAATGAATGCCAAAAGACTTCTCCTCTCTAGGAACATAAAGGTGTTGCTGCTCAAGAATCTTTTTGACGAGGCCAGGGAAGGAGAGCGAGTGGCGTCCTCCTGTGCACTTACCCATATGCTCCAAGACGACCCGCGCCAAATTGACCGGCTTGCGGTTCAAGAAGGCGTCCAATATGATGCTGTCAGTGATTTGGACTATGGACTTCTTCTCTTGGCAGGGGACGACCATGCGCACAATGAAGTGATGCGCAAGGACGCCCGTCTTGGAGAGACAGTGGGCGACTCTATCCCTAGCGATTAACTGCCTTCCATTGAATATGTTGTTGAAGATTTCTTCCTGGGAGAAGCGACCAAAGTTCTTGCAAGGAAAGTCGTGCAAAGCGTCCTGAGGAGGGAGTCGTAGACCCAACATGTTGCGGACAACACCCTTTGCAATAGAGTACTCGTCCCCATCCAGTTCAAACGTCCCTTGAGGCTTCCCTTTTACTGTGGATACTTCGAATTTAGAGTAAAAGAGGAGAACCTCGTTGGGATCTACAGTTGCAGCCTCTTCGCCCAGGTGCGTCTAACCTTGGAACTCAAGCAGCTCTAGAAAATCTGTGCGGCCGTTCTCTTCAAGAAATTGAGATGTAAACAGGAGCGGCGGCAGAATTTTCTTGAGGCGCTTCTTCTTGTCGCCATTTCCAAAGATGACGTCGTCGCCGGCGTCCTCTACCTCTTCAGCATCTCCTTCCTCTTCCTCATGATCCTCATCTTGGAGAGGGGCGTCATCATTATCTGAGGCCTCGTCCCCTTGTTCAAGGGACTCGGCCATCTCTTCATCTTCACCATGAGTTGAAGGAAGGGCATCCACTGGAGTCCTGCTCATGGACTTTGTGGGGACTTCAGCAGAAGTCGTCCCCTGGACTTGCATAGTTTCCTCAACCACCTTTGCCGGAGGAGGAGGAGGAGTCTTTTCTTTGGTAGGAGAGGGAGAGGGAGTTCGAAGCTTAGCTTTTGTAGAGGGAGGAGCAAGAGAAGCACTAGGCTTGATCACTGAAATGGGAGTGGCAGCAATCGGCACTGGAGGAGGAGGAGGCTTTTTCACTGGCGAGTCCTCCACTGAAATGATCGTGGGCACAGCGTCCTTGGCCTGGACCTGTGCGGGAGGAGCGTCCCTTTGGACCTTTAGCATTGGCTTTGCCAAGTCCGCCTCAATTTCCGCTTCTAGCGGATCAGTAGCAGCCGTAGGAGCGTCCTCTGCCCTTGGTGGAGGAGGAGGAGGGAGTTAAGGGACGTCCTGCAAACTCTTCTGAATCGCCTGAGCAATGGCGTCCTCTTCTGCTTTGGCCTGCCTCGCCTTTTCTTCTTTTTCTAGCTGGAGTTCCGAGAGGCGAATGGCGGCCATTTGTTCTTCAGTGATGCCCTCTAGTTGGGCGGATGTCTTGAGCCTTCTCTTGGGAGCGGGGGGAGGGGAAGATGGGATTGGTTTAGGTTGGGAAGAGGAAGGGGCTTTGATTGTGAGCTGTTGGGAGGGAGGAGGGGAGGGTTGCCTCTTTCTCTTTTGGGATGGGACGGAGCCCGCAGGAGCCACCAGAAACTCCATTATATCAGGGAGCATCTTGGCGAGCTCGTCCACCATCCCTTGGAATGCTTCAGAGATGATGGCTGGTCCCATGAAAGGGGGGTTTGTGTATTTGGTTTCTTGGAGGCGGGGCTTGACGTATGTTACCATGAAGTAGTGTAACAAACGTTGGATTTTGGGAGGGTAGTCTTAGATGGACGCCCTTTGGCAGATGTTTGCTAGAGTTTTGGGCTCCCTTTCAAGCCAGTCCTCGACCAAAGGGTCAAGAGGAGGACGGCGTTTGGGCTGAGCGGGGAGTCCCCTGACTTGGGACTTTGTAGGGCTCCCTTGCTTTGGCTCGGGGGTATAGGGTTTTGCGAGGAATTGGAAACGTGGTTGAGAAGGTTTGGATTGAGATCGGGAGGATTGGGGTTTTTGTGGTGGAGGTTGGGATCTTTGTGGCTTTGGCGGGGTGGTGGAAGGGCGGCACTAGGTGGACTGAGAAGAGTGCTGGTGGCGAGGAGGTTCTTGGTGCCCAGCATGTCTGCCTCTCGAGTCCATAAGGGACCGGCCTTTCACCGGAGGCGTGGTTCTCGCCGGATTAGGGTTTCTCGCCGCCGAGGAAGACGGAGAGGGCTGTGTGTTCTTGGTAGCCCTTGTGTTGGCCATTTGTTTGAGAAATTTGGGTTTATATAGGAAGAGTTAGGGTTTTGGAGAAGAGGATTTCGAGATCTGGGATTGAGAGATTTGACAAGATCTTGAGAGATTTCCAGATTTGTGAAAACAGCAGAGAAGGCAAAGAAGGTTTTTCAGGGTGCGCAGGGGTGAATTTATGAAGACGAAGGGAAACTGTCAAGGGTAGCAGGGACATTACCTATGGCTTCCTCCTCCCGCGTTCCCACACGTGGCATTCTTCTTTGCTAAGTAACCAGCTGTTTTGCACCCGTTACACGGATCCCGAGATCTGCGTTCAACTTTTCTAAGACGGTTCACCTTCCCATTTTCAAATTTCAAACTTTTCACAACTGCAAAGGACTTTGTCTTGGCATCATTTCCACACACAACACTGCACCACTGAGAACTGTGCTACTGCGTCCCAAACACTGATCTCAACTACTGACTTTAAGAACTCTGCCCTGACGTCCTTCAGATCTCAACAAGCGTCCCTTTGATCACTTAGCACCGGTTTTAAAAATCAAGCAAGTACGTCCCGTAAAGATAAAACAAAGAACGCTCATAGGACGCGTTCGTAAGATTCTCGGCTTAGGTAAGCTTAGAGTTCCCATCATTTCGGCTTGTAATGAGGGTAGGGTGATCAGGGATACTCTTGAGATAAAAAGAGAAATGAACAGCGTTCAAAACATAAGCAAAATACATGTCTTAGACTAGCGTTCTTTCAAGATGACTTTAAATGCATGACATATTTTAAAACAAGTTCTCAACAAAACATAGCCAATCATAGAGGGAATAATAGAACGGGACTTGATCATTTAAAAGTTATCATCCCGAAGAGCAAACGGATCGGAGGTGCTCGTAGGGACGTCTATCAAGTGCTTTTGTGAAAATATCGGCCACTTGGTCCTGAGTCCTAACATGATCCACTCTTATCAATCAAAGTTCAACATTATCACGAAGAAAGTGATGTCTTATGTGAATGTGCTTCGTCCTAGAATGATGAATAGGATTCTTGGCAATACTTATAGCACTGGTGTTATCAGACAAGATAGAGACTGTGTTGAGGAATGTACCATAGTCTTCAAGTTGGTACTTGATCCATAGGACTTGGGAGCAGCACGAAGTAGCAGCAACGTAATCAGCTTCCGCGGTTGAGAAAGCCACGGAGTTTTGCTTTTTGGACCCCCAAGATACAAGGCAAGAACCAAGGAATTGTGCCATTCCAGATGTGCTCTTCCTATCCACCACATGACCAGCGTAGTCTGCGTCAGAGTACGCCACCAGGTTTAGGGACGTCCTTTTGGGATACCATAGGCATAGATCGTCCCATCCCTTGAGGTATCTGAAGATTCTTTTGACCTCTTGCATGTGGGACTCTTTAGGATTTGCTTGGAAGCGAGCACACAAGCATACAACGAACATGATGTTGGGATGGCTTGCCGTTAGATATAGCAAGGACCCTATCATTCCTCTGTAGAGCTTTTGATCCACACTCTTCCCTTCTTCATCAACGTAAAGGCGAGTGTTTGGAGAGATGGGAGTGTCAATGGATTTGGACGAATTCATTTCATACTTCTCAAGCATTTCACGAATGTACTTCTGTTGGTGAATGCGCGTCCCATCTTTGAGCTGTGTGATTTGATGTCCCAAGAAGAAGTTGAGTTCTCCTATGAGGGACATCTCAAACTCACTACTCATCAAGCTCTTGAATTCCTCTACAAGTTTCATGTTAGTGCTTCCAAATACTATGTCATCGACATAGACTTGGACAATCAAAACATCTTTAAGAACTTTCTTTAAGAACAGGGTTTTGTCAATGTTACCTCGAGAATACCCGTTGGACAAGAGAAAGGACGCAAACCTATCGTACCATGCACGAGGGGCTTGTTTGAGTCCGTAGAGCGCCTTGTCCAAGTAGTACACATGATCAGGGAGATCTGCGTTCTCAAAACTAGGAGGTTGAGCAACATACACCTCTTCCTTCAGCTTGGCATTGAGAAAGGCCGTCTTGACATCCATTTGAAAGAGCTTGAACCCCTTGTGAGCGGCGAAGGCAATGAGGAGGCGTATAGCTTCAATTCTAGCGATAGGAGCGAAGGTCTCATCATAGTCGATCCCTTCCTCTTGCCTATAGCCTTGAGCCACAAGCCTTGCTTTGTTTCTTGAAACTCGGCCACTCTCATCAAGCTTGTTTTTGTAGACCCACCTCATCCCTATTATGTTTTTGTTTTTGGGACGAGGGACGAGGGTCCAAACTTTGTTTCTTTCAAATTGATTGAGTTCTTCTTGCATAGCTTGAATCCAATCAGCGTCCTGAAGTGCTTCCTTTATGTTCTTAGGTTCAATTAAGGACACAAAGGCGTTGAATACACAAAACGCCATGTTTGCACTATGGGACTGATTCACAACTGATCTTGTTTGGACTTCTTTTGAGATGTCTGAGATGGTTTGATCCGTTGAATGAAGTCTAGAAAGATGGGATCCTCTGTGTGAGGCGTCCCTTCCAGGAATGTATCTAGGATCCGTCCAATCAGAATCATCGGAGTCAAATCCATCTTTATTGATAGGCTCAGTGTGTTCTCCCTCAGAGTGAGTGTCCACACTTTGCCTTTCTTCACCTTGTTGACTTGACTCAGCAGCGTCCACTTGGTTTAGCGACCAAGTTTGAGAGGGTTCTGGCTGTTCACTAGGGACTCCCGTTGAAACCTCATCACGAGTTTCAGGGGCGTTCCTAGGTACGTAGTACTTGTCTGAGGTCCCTCTTGGTTCTTCTTCATCATCTTCATCATCGTCCTTTGGAGAGGAGCGACGCTCCTTCTTACTTGGTTCTTTCTTGTGAGATGCATTTTCTTTGAACACCACATGGATACTTTCCTCAAGCTTAAGAGTCCTTTTGTTGAAGACTCTATAGGCTTTGCTTGTGAGGGAGTATCCAAGGAATATTCCTTCATCACTTCTGGCGTCAAACTTGCCGATGTTGTCTTTGCCGTTGTTGTGGATGAAACATTTACACCCAAAGACTTTGAGGTGTGAAATGTTTGGCTTTCTTCCATTTAGCAACTCATAGGATGTCTTTTTGAGCAAGGGACTAATCATGGCTCGATTTATGATGTAGGTTGCTGTGGTTACGGCTTCCGCCCAAAAGTGTTTGGGGACGCCGCTGGCCAAGAGCATCGTCCTTGCCATATCTTCCAGCGTCCTATTCTTTCTTTCAACAACGCCATTTTGCTAAGGAGTTCGAGGACAAGAGAAGTTGTGGGACACTCCTTGTTGGTCACAGAAGTCAAGGAACTCTGAGTTTTTGAACTCCGTTCCATGATCTGACCTTATGGCTTTCAAGCTCGTCCCAAGAGCAACTTCTACTTGCTTGATGAAGATCTTAAACATCTGGAAAGCCTCTGCTTTTGACACCAAGAAAAGAACCCAAGTGAATCTTGAAAAATCATCTACAATAACGTACATGTACCTCTTTCCACCATAGCTTTGGGTCTGCATGGGTCCACATAAATCCATGTGAAGGAGTTCCAATGGTTTCTTCGTGCTCACTTCATTTTTGGATTTGAAGGATGATCTTGTTTGCTTCCCCTTGATGCATGCTTCGCATTGCTCAATTTGTTCAGGATCAATTTGGGGAAGTCCTCTTACAAGCTCTTGTTGATGAAGCTTAAAGATTGTGCTAGGTCCGGCATGCCTAAGACGTCGATGCCAGAGATCGGCGTCCACAGCAGAGACGGATAGACACAACTTGGATGCAGGCTTGTACTTCTGGTTGAAGATGTAGACATTGTTCGAGTTCCTTTGAGAATGACTTGATTTGTTTTCTTGTTGATAACTAGGCATTCCTTAGAGTCAAATGTGACTAGGTTTTCACCTTGATCACAAATTTGAGAGACACTAAGGAGATTGAAGCCAAGTCCCTCAACAAGACTAACATTGGACGCTTTGATGGATTGATTTAGCTTTGCAGTGCCCGTCCCTTTGATTTTTCCCTTGCCCTTGTTGCCAAACGAGACAGTTCCTCCCATGGCACTAGATTGGATAGAAGTGAGATGGATCTGGCTTCCAGTCATATGATTTGAGGCGCCACTATCAATGATCCACGGGCTTCCTCTCACTTCCACTGAAAAGAAGAGTTAGTTCTTTGCGACCCAGGCAAGGTGACCCTTACCTGGTTCGCTACATGGGTATAACTCTTTCATGGGCAAATAATCATAAACATTCACATCATTTGTCCTTCTAGCATGCTTCCTAGGAGATTGAGTTTTAGCATTTGGCACACTAGCATGCGTCCTATCAGCAGATTTAGGCTTAGGGTTCTTACTACCGCTTCTAGCCTTTCTTCCATTCTCAAGATCTTGTTTCAGCTTAAGACACTCATACTGGTAGTGACCACCTTTGCCACAATGCCAGCACGTCCTATAATAGTTTCCAAGGTAGTACTTCTTGTTAGGACGTTGAATCCTATTCTCTTTCATTTTCTCAGGATCAACTACCTTAGATCCTTCTCCCTTTGCAATCTTCTTGTAGATTTTATGGCTAGTGGAATTTGTATAGTAGTCCTTCTTTCCTTTCTCACCACTCTCAAGGACTCTTATGCGTTCCTCTAGGTTCTTTGTCTTTTCTCTCTCAAGTTTTAGCTCAGTGGTTTTGCTAGCTTCGAAGTCACTGGGAAGGGAGTCCTTTGAGCCTGATTCATACCCTAGTCCTTTCCTAGCGGGAACAAAAACTATAGGATTTACAATTTCGGTCATAGGACTCTTTCCTAGGACCTTCACTTCGTCCCTAAGATTTGCATTTTCAAGCTTTAGGCACATAAGCTGACTCTTAAGGAACTTGATTTCTTCCTGAGAGGACTCCAGTTGAATAGACATGGTGTTCCAATTTTCACATTCCACAACAATATTTTCTGTTTCTTGTTCATCAAAACTTTGTTTCATAGCATAGTTTTCTTGCATGATTTGAGTGATTAATTTGATCAGATTTGGCTTGGAGCATTTGTCAAGAGAGCTTAGCATGGATTCATGAGTTACCTCTTGCTCAACCTCAGAGGCGTCCTCTGGAGCGTCTGAAGCGTCCTCCATGGCCATGTAAGCTACTTGGTTGGATGGTCCTTCATCGTCTGACTTGTTGTCGTCCCATGCTGTCTCATAGGCTCCAACCAAAGCCTTTTTCTTGATGTCTTCCACTGAGAGTCCGGAAGTGCAGTTCTTAACAATATGTCCCTTTTTGTTGCACTTGTAGTAGATTATCTCCTTTGTTGGATCGTTAGTTCAAGAGGGGACGTCCTTTACTCAAGTAAAGGCGTCCTTAAGTGAGGCGTCCTTACTAAGTATAAGGGCGTCCTTTAGTTATGCAGCGGAATTATAGAACTAAACAGGTGAACTTACTAAGTGTGGAACACAATGATTTATAGAGGAACCACTCAAGACCAAATAGTCCTTGAGTGTAAACCTCTACCTCCTTGGAGGATTTTTGAATAGATTTTGCTTTCTTATTAAACGTCATTGTGTTGTACTGGCGAGTCCTTTACACTTCTCTGGCACTTAGTATGCGTCCTAAGTCCACTAGTAAAGTTCTCCTTTAAGCCTACAACTCAATCGAGTATAACCTTCTAAAGGACTCTATCCCTACGTCCTACAGTACATTGTAGGACTCTCTCTTTCTTTTTGGGTTTTCTGAATTACAAACAAGTTGTGGTTTGGGTTACAATTCTCACTCGATCTAACACAAGCCTAGAACTGTTCTTGAGTGTTCTTGAGCTTGTTCTTTGTGTTCTTGAGTGAGTCGCTTTCCTCTGATTCTCTCTGAATATTCTCTGAAAGCGTTGATGTGACAATAAATGCCTTTGGCTATATATAGGACTTGGGAAGGGCGTCTTTCGTCTTCGGACGATCATGCCCTTCGAGGACGTGGCTACAGGATCTTCCTCCACGTAGTGTGGCGGTGATGAGGAAGCTTCTTGTATCCAGCTGTGTGTGATGGACTCCGCTACAGGATCTGCCGCCACGTGTTGATGAACTCTCCTACAGGATCGTCCGCCACGTAGTGTTGGACTCTGCTACAGGATCGGTCTCCACGTGTCATTGATGATCAAACGTTGTCGAGTGATGTCATCCTGTCGGCTAGTGAGTAAGGACGCTCTGCTTGCGTTCCTACTTGCTTGGGACTCCGTCCTTGCTCAAGTAGTCTCTTGCTAGTCCTTACTTCCTGTTAGCTAGCGTCCCTAAACCTAGGGGACGCCCACACACATGTTGTCCTTTTTGTCACATTTGATGTTCTTGAACACTTGGACAAATTTATTAGAATCAAAGTGAGTTTGTGATATCAAAACTAAGGGACGGTTTGTGTGGGCATACTACCAAGTACGCAAGCATCCTTGATAGCGTCCCAACAATTTCCCCCTTTTTGATGATGACAAACTCTTCAGCAAAATAGTTTTGACTTTGGAACTTAGCATGCATGAAAACTTAGAAGCGTCCTCTAACACTTAGAAGAATTTCTGTAAGCACAAGTTTTCATCCTTTGATTCTCTAGCATTTGGATTTTAAGGAGAGAGTAGTGTCCTAGAAAACTTTTCTAAGCGTCCTCTTGTTTATTCTAGCATGGCGTTCCTTAGACCTTTCACTTAATAGTTCCTCCTTAACACTTGCTTATTCTAGATAACTATTTTATAGCGCATCTCTGCAAAACTACACTTCCCCCTTTAGGCATCATCGAAAAGGATAACAAGTGAATAAGAACGGTAGCATAAAAACACAACTATAGGCAGTGGAACGCTTAAACAAACATATGCAAGCAAACAATGGAGCTTCCATTCAAACAAAAGTAGATTAATGCCATTACACACCAAGAGTTAAGTGTCTCAAAAAAAAAAAGAAGCACAAGCAAAACATATGAGGGAATAAGAGGGGACGTTGATCATTCAGGACGTCTGCTGGAGGACTCGTGAAAGAACTTAAGAAGTTGTGCATGAAGTTCCGCAGACTCCGTGAGAGTTTGTATCAGGACGCATTGATTGTGCATGATGGTGGCCATGAGCTCTTGCGGCGGATACAACTCAGGATGATCAGGAGGAGGAATGGGGGCTTGACCAGAACTGGAAGGAGGGGCGTCCATAGGAGGAGGAGGAGAGTTCGCCATCAATAACTAATCTAGAACTTCATAGTTGATGGTGGGCTCTTGTTCAGAAGCTGGTGCTTTACCCACAGAAGCAAGGCGTTCTTGTTCGGCTTCGAGAGCGAGCCGTTCCTGTACTTTCTTCTTTGCTTCTGCCTCTGCCTCTAACTGTTTCAGAATGGACGGAAGCTCTTCATTGTGTCGAATTTTGAGCAGTCCTCTCTTTTGATCCCAGTTAAGTCCCAGTAGCTCAGCATCAGCAGAGTCAACATAAGCGCTTTGGGACTTTAGAATGAGCTTGACAAGTTCGGGATAAGGAAGGGCATGCTTCTTCCTCCCACACTTAGCCATATGTTGCATAGCAATTCGGGCTAAGTTAATGGGACGGCGGTGGAGAAAGGCGTCCAGCAAAATGCAGTCATGTGTTTGGACGACAGACCTTTTCTCCTGCCTTGGAATGATAGCTCGGCATATGAAGTAGTGAGCTATTGCACCAACCTTTGTTAGCACATGAGCAACCCTGTCAGTCCTGTACGGACGCTTTCCTCGGAAGATACGTTCCAGCAGCACAACCTCTTTATCAGCATCCATCTCAAAACCATTCTCAAGAAGTGAACTTAGAGCATCGGCCAGAGGCTTCTGAGAAGTGAGACCCATGCATTGCCGCACTTGGCGTTCTGTAACATACGCACGCTCATCATCTATTTTGAATTACAGCGTACCGTCCCTGGATCTGAAGCATAAGTCCTTGAAAAACTCTCGGATCTGCTCTTTGTCAACCTCTGATGGCGCAGGTCCAACGCGCTCCCAACCTTGGAAACGCAACAGCTCAAAAAAATTTTGGACATCCTCATCGTCGAAGGATGCGAGCCATTGTTCAGAATAAACCAAGGGGCCGAGAACGTTTACCGGCTCACCATCGTCCTTCCTCTTTTTCTTGGAGCGCTTGGAGGATTCAGAATCCTCATCATCTTCATCAGCGTCCTCAGATTCATCCGATTCATTCTCATATCCGTCCTTGGCACCAGCGTCCTTTGTGCCTTGGACATTGTCATCAATGCCACCAGAAGCGGCCTGATCTGTTTCAGCTTGAGTTTCGGACGGCTGTTCTGAATTCTGAGCGTCCTGAGCAGCATCTGCAGGAGCTTCTGTCTGTTTAGCGTCCTGATGGGGTTGGGATTCAGTTTGGATTTGAGGGGAGGGTTGATCTTGAGGGGTTAAGGTAGGGTTCAGGATTGGGAGGGTTTGGTCATAAGGTGGGATCTCGGCAGCATCACGCGCAAGCTCATCGTCCAGACTGAGCTCGGCGTCCTTCTTCTGAGCGACCTGGTGCTCACCAGCGTCCTCAATAACTTGAACTTCATCACCATCTTTTTCTTGAGCGGGAGCATTCTCGACTCCTTCAGCCCCGTCATTTGAGTCCCCAATGATGTCAACAAAGGGTGAGGACTCACCGGCTGGCGTCCCTTTCTTGCTCTCAGAGGAGCTCCAAGAGGAGGAGGAGATGTGCTCGGGCTCAACAACTTCTTTTACCAGCACTTTCGGAGCTTCACCAGATTTCCTTCTTTTGAAGGTGTGCTCTAGGGCGGGACGGTCAGCATTGTCCTCTAGTGCTGATTCGGATGAAGGACAGCGGGACCTGGGAGTCTCGGGGTCCTTGGGAGGTGATATGTGAGCTGGGGCCGAGGGGAAGTTGGCAAGATTTAAAGGTGAGGGACAAAATTGGATAAGGGCATTTGATTTTGATGGTTTTGGGGAAGGTGGAGGAGTTGGAAGCTGTACAATTTTGACAGAGGGTTGGGAAGGTGCAAGTTTTGATTTAGAGGGTTTGGACAGGCCTTTGGAGGAGATAGGCCGTTTTGTGGAGCTTGGTTTAGTAGAGGAGGGGACGTTAGATGACTTGGCCTTTTTGAGAGGTCGTGAGTCATGTTTTCTTTTGGAGCGTCCCTCCGACAAGTCTTTAGGGAACTTGTCCACTATTTCAGTAGGTTTGGAAGAGGTGATTGATTTTGAGGTTTTAGAGAGGGGGGACTGTGGAGCAGGGCGTTTGGCTGGCAAAATTGATTTGGTTGAAATTTGAGGAGGAGGAGGAGATCGAAGGACTCGGCAATCGATTTTGAAGCATACGGAAGGCCATGGAGTCCTTTGGGTACATAGGAAAGTCCGGAAGGACTGCATTATATAGGTCAGGGATAAGATCAAGGAGGTTACCCAGATGTTCACCGCCGTACTGTGAGAAGAAAAGAACATCCTCCATTCTTCCTGGCAAGTCCTTGTAGTTATTCTTGTGGAGGCCATGAATAACAAACCTTTCTAGGAACTTCTCATAGTTCCTTGTCTTGATGGCGTCCTGCTTGACGTCCTCTCTGTCCATCCTTTCCCTCATAAGTCTGTACAGAGTCTTGGGCTTCTTGTTGATGAAGTCCACAAGCGACTTGTTCAAAACTCTTTGTTTAGGCTTTTCAATAGTATGGGACTTCACCAGCTTTCTTCTCTTGCCGCCGGCAGAAGATCCGGCCACGTTCTCAAGTAGTTGAGACATTTTCTGGCTGATTTCTAGAGTGAGAAAGTCATAGGACTTTTAGAGAGAAGGCAGAGCAAAATGAGAGCAAGGAAGTAGTTGAGCGAAGTAAATGAATGATGGCGACTGTTGAGCCTTATATAGAGGAAGCGGTGGCACAATCCGTAAATAAAACGGTGATCCTGTGTGACACGTGGCATAACTCCCCCCTTAAGATTTGAGCAAATACAACTGTCACTGTTCAAACGTTCCAAATTTCAAAATTTTGACTCTTCAACTTCTTCTCAAAACTGAACTAGCGTCCTCTCTTAGAAACAACTGGCGTCCTCTCTTACTTAGCAAAAACTACTTCGTAAGCAAACCAAGATCCTGAGCAACCGTCCCTGTGATCACCTTGCGAACCATTTGAGAACAAAGCAAGTACGTGCCGTAAAAGAAAATATGAAGCTCATAGGACGCTTTTGCAGAGTTCTCGGCTAGGGTAAGCTTAGAGTTCCCATCATTTCGGCTTATGATGTGGGTTGGGTGATCAGGGATACTCTTTTCAAGAGAAATAGAGAAGTTGAGTGGCGTTCTAAAGTAGCAAACACATGAAGTTTTAGACTAACGTCCTTGCAAATATGAATTCAATGCATGATAGTCCTTAAACACTTAGAATCTACTAAACATAGCCAATCACTGAGGGAATAGTAGAACGAGACTTGCTACTTAAAAGTTATCATCCCCAAGAGCAACCTGAGATGCTCAAAGGGACGTCTATCAAGCGCCTTAGTGCAAATATCAGCTATATGGTCTTCAGTCCTTACATGCCCCATACTAATAAGTCCTAATTCAACATTGTCACGCAAGAAATGATGCCTTATATGAATATGCTTTGTGCGTGAATGAAAAACAAGATTCTTAGCAATTTCAATAGCACTTGTATTATCACAAAGAATGAGAATAGTTTCAAGGGTGATACCGTAGTCCTCAAGTTGATATTTGATCCAGATGACTTGTGAACAGCACGAGGCAGCAGCAATGTACTCAGCTTCAGCAGTTGAAAGCGCCACAGAGTTTTGTTTCTTGGATCCCCATGAGGCTAAGCATGAACCATGGAACTGCGCCATTCCCGAAGTGCTTTTTCTATCAATCACATGACCAGCATAATCAGCGTCCGAGTAGCCAACAAGCTTGAAGGACGTCTTCCTTGGGTACCAAAGGCAAAGATCGTCGCTTGGATTCTCTTGAGATAGCGAAAGATTCTCTTAACTTCTTGCATGTGGGATTCCTTTGGATTCGCTTGGAAGCGTGCACACAAGCAAACGGCAAACATGATGTCGGGACGGCTTGCGGTCAGATAGAGCAAAGAGCCAATCATTCCTCGATAAAGCTTTTGATCAACGTCCTTCTCTTGTTCATCTACGTAAAGACGCGAGTTGGGAGAACAAGGTGTAGCCATGGGCTTGGACGTATTCATCCCATACTTCTCAAGCATTTCACGGACGTACTTCCATTCAACAAGGAATATGGCTTGTGAGAGAGTACCCAAGGAATATGGCTTCATCACTTCTTGCATCAAACTTTCTAAGTCTCTCTTTGTCATTGTTGTGGACGAAGCACTTGCACCCAAAAAATCTGAGATAGTCAATGCGAGGCTTCCTTCCATTCAACAACTCATAGGACGTCTTCTTCAGTAGGGGACGGATCATGTCACGATTGATAATGTAGCAAGCTATAGCAATAGCTTCCGCCCAAAAGTACTTGGGGACGCTATTCGCTAAAAGCATAGTCCTTGCCATATCCTCCAACGCCCTGTTCTTTCTTTCCACAACACCATTTTGTTGAGGAGTCCTTGGAGCTGAGAAGTTATGGGAGACACTCTGTTGATCACAGTAGGCCAGGAACTCTGAGTTTTGGAACTCCGTCCCATGGTCTGATCGTATGGCTTTCAGTGGCGTCTCAAGAGAAACTTCCACTTGTTTGATGAAGACTTTGAATGCGTTGAAACAATCTGTTTTTGACACCAAGAAAAGAACCCAAGTGAATCGAGAAAAATCATCTACGAGAACGTACATGTACCTCTTTCCACCGTAGCTCAGCGTCTTCATTGGTCCACAAAGATCCATATGGAAAAGTTCCAAAGGCTTCTTCGTACTGACTTCATTTTTGGACTTGAAGGACGTTCTTGTTTGCTTCCCTTTGATACAGGCTTCACATTGTTCAATTTTCTCAGGATCAATTCGGGGAAGTCCTTTGACAAGATTTCTTTGGTGTAGCTTAAGGATTGTGCTTAGTCCAGCATGGACAAGACGGCAATGCCTAAGGTCAACGTCCTCCTTTGAAACAGATAAACACAACTCAGATACAGGCTTGAACTCTTGGTTGAAGATGTAGACATTGTTCTTGCGTACTCCTTTGAGAATAACTTTGTTTGATTTCTTGTTGATGACAAGGCATTCCTTTGAGTCAAATGTGACTAGGTTTTCACCTTGATCACACAATTGCGAGACACTAAGGAGATTGAAGCCAAGTCCCTCAACAAGTCTGACATTTGTTGCTTTGATGGACGAATTGAGAATAGCAATTCCCGTCCCTTTGATCTTTCCTTTGCCCTTGTTGCCAAACGAGACAGTTCCTCCCGTGGCACTATTTTGGATAGAAGTGAGATGGATCTGGCTTCCTGTCATGTGATTTGAGGCGCCACTATCAATGATCCACGGGCATCCCTCACTTCCACGTGCTAAAACAAAGTTAGTTTTTGGCGACCCAGGCAAGGTATTCCTTACCTGGTTCATTACAGTAGTAGAACTCCGGTTCTGGCAAATAGTCATTCAGATTAACATCATTGGAAGTAGCATGCTTTCTGAAAGAACTTCTAGAACGTCTAAGACGCCCAACATTAGTCTTAGGGACGGACTCATCATCTTCAATGGTAGTCCTAGCATCTTTTCCACTCTCAACGTCTTCCTTTAGTTTTACACAATCATACTTAAAGTGATCTCCTTGTCCACAGTACCAGCACGTCCTGTAGTATGTACCAAGATAGTACTTCTTATTGGGACGTTGGATTTTGTTCTCTTTCATTTTTTGTGGATTACAAACTTTAGAACCTTCCCCCTTAGCAATTTTCTTATAGATCCTATGACTGGTGGAGTTAGTGTAGTAGTCCTCTTGACCTTTTTCTCCACTTTCTAGGACTCTAATGCGCTCAAGAAGGTTCTTAGTTTTCTCCCTTTCTAGTCCAAGTTCTGAAGTTTTACTTGCCTCAAAATCGCTTGGGAGAGAGTTCCTAGAATCAGACTCATAACCTAGTCCTCTTTTGGCGGGGACAAAAAGCATAGGTCTGACTTCTTCAATGACGGGACTCTTCCCTAAGAGCTTAACTGCTTCCCTAATCTTTGCGTTCTCCAGTTTAAGACACATCAGTTTTTAGGGATTTATTTTCTTCATAGGATGACTCTAGTTGTAAAGACACTATAGCACAGTTCTCACATTCAACTACTATGTTTCCATCTTCAAGTTCATCCATTTTATGTTTCATAGCAAGACTTTCTTCCATGATTTTACCAATGAGTTTTATGAGCTTTGGTTTTGAACAATTCTCTAAGGAACGCATCATGGAATCGTGAGTTACCTCTTGCTCATTTTCGGAGGCGTTCTCTTCAACAGCTGGGGCGTCCTCCATTGCCATGTACGCGACTTGATCTTTTGGTTCATCATCATCAAAACTAAGATTGTCCCAAGCAGCTGCGTACGCATTTATGAGAGCTTTCTTCTTCATATCCTTGGAGGACATTCCTATGGTACACTTATTAGCAAAATGTCCTTTCTTGTTACATTTGTAACAAATGAGTTCCTTCATTTCTGCTTCAGTGTACTTGGGACTCTCCTTTTTGTAAGGCATCTTGTGCTTGTTGAAGTGCTTGTTCCTTTTACCATAGGAACGGAGAGCTTTGTGGATAAGAGAGAGTTCTTCTTCTTCATCAAGCTGTTCTTTTGACTTACTTTCATTCTCTTTCAAGGTTTGAACACGCAAGTTCTCACGGTGTTCTGTTGTTTTAGCCTGCATCATCAATGCTAGTTCTCTTTGTCTGCGTAGGTACTCTGCGTACTCTGGCGTTGTGGACGCCAATGCAAGATCCGTTTGAGGGTTCCATCCTAGCTCAGCCATGTCAGAATTCCTTCTTGCTTCGTACTGCCTCAGTTTCCCGTAGATCTCTTCCATATCTAGAGTCTTGTTGGCTTGATTTTCTTTGAAGGTTGTTCTATCAAAGTTCCAGATACCAGTCAACGCATCAATAACCACTTGAACTCTATTCCTCATGGAGATTTCAGGTTCTGGGATGCCCAAGTTCTTCATCTTGGTGACAAGAGCTTCAAAACGGTAGGAGTAGTCCTTGACCGTTTGATTTGGCAACATTCTAAAAGCATAGAATTCTCTTTTGATTTCCAGCTGGACGTCCTCTTTCATCTCAGCAGTTCCCACGTGGAACTTCTCGAGAGCTTCCCACTGTAACTTGGCTGTTGCCAAATTGTTGACTCTGGTGGCGTCCCTTTCACAGAGGGACGCTTGAAGAAAACATATTGCCTTAGCATTTGTTTCCATTAACTTGAATTCATCCGGACCCCACTCGTCCTCTTTGTCAGCTTTGTTAGCGGGAACCTTGAGATCACCCTTCATGATCACTTTCCAACATTGATAATTCTGGCTCCTACAAAAGTTCTCAAACCTTATCTTCCAGCGATTGAAGTTGCCGTCCGTCAGGCGCGGAGGCTTCCCAAAAGAGATTCCGTTTGGTTCCATGTCCATTTTCACCTGCAACTCAATAAAATCTAGAGCGCCTGGCTCTGATACCAATTGTTGACAAGAGCTTCAAAACGGTAGGAGTAGTCCTAGATGATGTATAGGTGCAAGTATAAACGTCTTTATGTAATTTAAGTTTTCTCATCTTCCGTTGTAAAATTTTAAACTCCATTGAGAGAAGTTTAATAATAAAAAAAAAGTTTATCCACTATTTTATTTCTTTTATTCTTTAATGTTATTAAATTAATTGTTCGGATCAAGCATAGGGTGGCTTCGGACTTCAAATCCGAGGTCACTAGCGTGTAACATTCCTGGTTTAAAATTGGGGTGTTACAAATATGGTATCAGAGCAATGGTTTTTAAGATCCTTCGCCTATTGTTAGGTTGGAGAATCTTCGATTTTGTTTTCATCTAAGGTTTTCTGCAAAATGGTTTTGAATAGTTCTCTTGACTACAACTAAGGTGTCTTGTTTTAATGTGAGTTAAAGTATAGAGCAAGAAAAGTATTTCAAAATGCTTTTTGAGTGAGGTGTTGTACCTTTACAGAAATGAAGTTGACATTGTTTTCAAACCACTGCAAGCTCTAATCCATTACTTCATCCTTAGCTCTGGTTGTCGTCCCTTAGGTTGATGTCAATTAGAAATATTGACAAGTCCCTTTGATGTTCTTGTCATTTTCCCTTTTGCTAGAACTCCGTATCTTGGGAAATACTAATAAATCCCTTGTCGTGTTATTAGATGAGCAACTCTAACCAGCACGGTCACACCGGACAGAACAATGGTGAGGGGTCTGGTGCCCTCAATCAGAATCAAGTGCCAGAAGTGAGTGTGCCGCACCCTGAGGTTCCTAACCCACCAATTCCTGTGATGCTAGATGCCGCTACTGCGGAGGCTTTTAGGGCTTTCTTGGCTCAATTCACAGTCCATAACTTGCAACCAGTTGGTCCGGACGCTGAAGTTGAGCAATTAGTTAACTCTGGTATTAACAACTATCAGGCTGCTCCAAATGGAAGAGGCACGAACTTCAACCTAGCGTTGAAGACTTTCATGTCCATGAAGGCCGACAGTTATGATGGCACCGGAGAACCATACAAGATCTCATATTGGTTTTCCCACGTGGAGCGCTTATTGCGCAACCTATCATGCACCGAAGCTGAAAAGGTGCAAATCGCCTCTCTATAATTGAAGGAGGGGGCGAGTGAATGGTGGGAAAGCACTGGGTTGGTCAACCACCCGGGACTCAATTGGGCTATGTTTAAAGAGAAAATGTATGCCCGTTATTTCTCCCCTGCTATGAGGAAGGAGAAATTAAAGGAGTTCTTGTACCCACAAATTGAAGGGATGAAGGTGCCAGAGTTGGCTGTGAAATTCAATCATTTACTCCAATATGCTGGTTCCGAGGTTTCTACCGAGTCCCAAAAGACCGATTATTTTCATGAGTGGATGAACCCTAGGGTGAAACCACATATGGTGCATCACATGTGTTCAACGCTGGAGGAATACGTTGATGCTGCATACAAGGTGGAAGTGACTTTAGAAGAATCCACCAAAAAGATGAGGGGTGGAGGAACCTCACCCCAACAAGGTTCTAAGTTCAGCGGTTTCAAGAGGCCAGCTCCCCCATCGCAACATGATAGATCTAACCGGACCAAGACCGAGTCAACCCAGTCAAAGTCAACTCGGAACTCAGGTCAACAAAGGGGCCCAATTGTGTGTTATAACTGTGGGGAGTCAGGGCATGTTAGTAGTTCAAGTGCTAAGGGCAAGAGAAAGTGTTATGTGTGTGGAAAAGAGGGACATATAAGGTTCTATTGTCCACAAAGAAGAGAGGAAGTTGAGCAGTCACATCAAGCATCAGTTTCCCACAATAACCAAGCTGTTGCTAGTCCGCCAAAATCTACTACGGTGCGATCAACTGTCCAAGAGAAGGGCAAGACTCCAGTTGCATCTTCAAGCCAAGGACAAAGGCTATATCCGATGTACTTGGATGAGCAAGTCAATGCACCAGAGGAGTAGTAGATTTACTTCTGTTATAATTAAGGGACTTATAGCTAGTGTGCTTGTAGTCTCCACCATTGTGGTCCTTTCCTTGCATTAGACAATTTTTATTTTGTGAAGGTCATGTTGTTCTTATTTAGACATTTTGAGATACAATGTGTTATCCCATTCCAATTTCATATTTGAAGTATTCAAATTCATATTTGAAGCATTAAGTTTAATTTCTCATCATCATCGACGAAAAGGTTGGTTCGAAGTAGAATTCAACCTTGTAAAGTTTTATTGTAGCTGAAGTCAACGAAAGACTCTAGGATGAGAATTCCTAGCCATCATGGGTAAAATCCTAGTTTCGAGGACGAAACTCATTTAAGAGGGTACTATTGTAATGAGCCTCACTTCCATAGAGATTCTCGGGTCGAGTGTAAGCTAGTTTCGGGGACCAAACTATTTTTAAGGGGGTACTATTGTAATAACCCTCTCTTTCGTAAGGGTAAAAAGGTAACTTTATCTTTTTATCGAAAATATTAATAATAAGTTGTTATTAATATTTATTAAAATTAATAACCCTTGTTAATAATATAAATTGTGTTGGAACTTATGGGTAAATGAATTTTAAGAATAATGTTATGGTAACACAAGTCTTAAGATTATAAAATCATCTGAATAATTATTTAAATTATTATAAGTTTAATTATATTGTAATGTACAAATTTATGTTCATATATATACTCCCTCCGTATCAAAATAGATGGTCTTTTAGCCAATTTCCGTTGTTTCATAAAACATGACCCTTTCATACTTTTCCCCTCTTTTTTCCGGAAATACCCTTGATGATAACCTCTGAAACCTGTTATGTAATTATGTAGTCTTTTCTCAGTTTGTTTCGTTCAGAGTGAAGAGCGCAGACATGAATTACAGTAATCTAAGAGTCCCTTCCTCTTCTTCTTCTACCAAACCACACCACCGGAAAAAATAAAAGCCTTCTACTATTCACAATGTATGTACATCCTTGCACAAAACCTCTCAGGTAATACTCTCTTTTTGTTTTCAATCTCAATTTAACGTAGTACTCTTCTTATATCCCTTACTTTCTTTTTATTTTCAATCCCAATTTAACCTAGTACTCCAACCATCAGTGTTTACAGGAAGTTTGAGATAGCAATAAGATGAACTCCGATCGTCGAGAGAATGGATTCGACTTTGATTTGAACCTACAACCGAAAGAAGACATTCAACCTAAAGTCAAGTATGATTTTGATTTGAATCTCCCATCAGATGTATCTTTTGAGGAACTCAAGCCTCCTCATGATTTTGATTTGAATTTATTACCGGATGAACATTCGGAGTCTGATTTCAATAGTACTATTTCCAGTTTACCAAGCAAGCCACCTATCCACGATAGAGAGAATTTTCTGACCAAGGAAGTACGAGAATTCCTAATTCACTTCTTCCCGTTGATGGCAAGTGTTCTTAAGGAATGATCTTTTTGGAGTCGACCTCTGCTTCTTTGGTGTTTGATATTTTGATTTCATGGATTTGGTGATTTTATATCTTATGGACCGTTCATGTTTGTATAAACTTGAACAATTTTCTTCTGTTGCAACAAAAGTTCTGATGTAATGCAATTTTTATTATCTTCAATGCATTTACTATATTGCTAATCTTGAGCATTTATTTGAGTGGATAAATTGGAAATGAAGAAGCTTTTGAAATTTTATTCAATGCTGGTGTTTCCCTTTCTCAACCAAACACTAGGAAATTTAGTTAATTAAATCAACATGAGAAGAGGGTATAAGGAAATCAGTACAAGAACTTCCCCTGTTGAATGAATTTCCTCTCAACACCATTATACACTTGCTTTGAAATGGAGCTTGGCAGATTGCATAAGCACCTCTTGAACTGCTTTACTCACTTAAGTGTCACTTTGAATGCTAAAATGCCATTGATTCTCCAGATTTAGAAAACAGATCCATAAAACCATAATCAAATGGTTCCTTTAGTGGGCTAGCTCTCTCAGATAAACTTGTCACACTATTAGGTGGAATCTGACAATTGCAACAAGCAGCTACCACTTTCAACACCAGTACGTTACCACATGAATCTGTTTTTTTAAGCTTGCCTTTCATTCTTTTAAAAAAAAAAAATTCTATGAGATGCAAGGACCTTAGTGTTTGAGGTTTCTTTGTGAATTTCCTTGCATAGTAACATTACTTAGTCATGTAAAAACATGACTATGAGGTTCATTTCTACAATTAAAGACTTATATAAAGGGCATGTTTAACATGGCAGAGTATGCATTATCACGCTCCCTTGTCAACAATTCTTTATTTTATTAGCTACCTTGTCATGCCTATCTAGCAGCCTTAGCAGACATATTAGCAAATATCAACAAGTACCTAATCACCAAATCATATACTCATATTCCAGACATGCCCATAGCTGAACTAGGACTGAATTTGCTGTAAATAACCAATGTTGGATCACCAGTGCAGGTTGGTTATCTTGTTTTGCCTAGTGCATTCATCAAGATGCTTTTGAAGGTCAAAATTTGTCCTTTGTTCTTGTTTATATTTTTCATACTCTTGCTAAAACGATTACTATAGCAACAAATGCAGAACAGTCAAGGGTCACAAAATCCAATTTCTAGCCAACAAACCCAAATACAGAACCCGCTTCATCAGCCAGACAAGATGATTGGCACTAGTAGCATGACAATGGATAGTACATATAAGCACCAATACATTAAAAGAACAAGATCACTATAGTGAAAAAAGATAATCAACTAATTAAAGAGTATGCTTTTGATCAAAAAAATAAATAAAGAGAATGCAAACACCAGTATATAAACAAATCAGTCACATATGCCATTAGAATACAAAACTCCAAAACAAGATCACTATAGTACGTCACATATGCCTTTAGATCACTGTAATGCAAACACCAGTACATAAAAAAATAAATAAGGACACACTTCACATGCCTTTAGAATACAAAAGTCAACAGCACCAATATATAAACAAATCAGTCACATCTTGCACCGGTACATAAAGAGCTTCTATTTATGGGCTCTTAAAGCACCTCTGTACATAAGCAAACACCAGTACATATAGGTACCAATACGTATAAGAAAACACCAGTAAATATAAGAAAACACCAGTAGAAAACACCAGTACATTTAAGAAAACACCAGTACATATAAGTAGTAGCAAAATCATTTCCTTCTAGTAGTAAATGCCATTAGCAAAAGCACCAGTAGAAAAAGAATGCTCTTAAAGCTCTTGTGGGAGTACTTCTATTCATGGGCTCTTAACACATTCATGACATTTTCATACACATCAGGAGGACATTCAATTTCTTTAGGAAGACAACCTCTTCTTTCTAAACTAAGCTTACCACTATGAGGAATTTTATAATTATTCGACCCTCCAGATTTCATAGTTTCCTTCATGCAGTCTTGCAAAGTCAAGAAGACGTGATTGATCTGTTTTGTTGGATATGCTTCGAACGCCCTCTGAACCGCTTCAATAAGATCGTCAACTGTCCTTACACACTCCTTATCTTTCAAAGACTGAATAGCATTAAAAAAACCAAGATCTAAGACATTCATGTCCGGAGAATTAGCCGGTTGGCAAAGTAGTCTAATATCGAATCCACTTTGTGAAGATGCAGTCTGAAACTCCTCGTCATCCGGTCGAACATGTGTCCGCGCATTGTCTTGTTGAATGAAAATTGTTTTCCCTAACTCCTCAGCTGGCCACTTCGCTTGAATAGATGGAATGATCTTTTCAAGTAGGAAGGCTCGTATGGTTTCTTTCGTAACAGACGTGATTGGTTTCGTTACCAATGTCCCAGCTTCTCGGTTTCGACTTCGTCTTACAGCTGGTTCCTTGGTTACAAATGGAAACACGCCTATTTTTCCGGAAAATACCTCATTGCCTTCCTCATCAAGTCTCGGTCTTGCAACAGCAGCGATGAACATTACTTTTACAATGAAATTCTTGCTCTGGCATGAACGCACTGGATCATCCTCATTTGGGAGTAAGTAGTATGATGTTGTCTTCTTTGACATATAGAACCACTTCTCGTCAATATGCACAGTGTTATACATACCTGAAAATTTTGGTGCTCGTGGTACACTAATCGGGTCCAACATGGATATGCAAAACTTGAGTCGTGCTAGCTTGTGCTCCTCCTTTAGAAGTGGTTTGATCGCATTGGAATGACGTCGGAGAAAACCTTCCTTCTTGCGTCTGTATAATGTGGAATGACTGACTTCTGAAGAACTAGCAAGTGACCGTAGTGTTGTTCTTTTAGATAAAGGTATCTCCGCAATCTGATTGTAGTCAACCGTAACTCGCTTTCGGCCACTATTTCTAGCTCTTCGATCGGACACATCAACAAACAAGTCAGGTGGGGTTTGTTTTGCACGGTTCCAGATTCGTTGCACGGTTCTACGTCGCACCGAGAAGAAAGACGAAATTTCCTTCGTTGCAGCACGTTTCAATTTCCCGTTCTCACTCCTTTCAAGCAAAGCATTATAGATCATTTGTCTTTCTTCATTTGTCAATGTCCTTTTCTTTGGTTGTTGAACTTCACTAGTTACTACATCTTCTGTTAAAAGGAAAAAGCAAAAGCAAATTTAACTTGAACCACTTAATTAATCATAGCAGAGTACCTCAAATAAAACATTAGCATACATAAACGCAATTGAAATTAGAGCAAGTAAATAAAGTCAGAAGCTTTAAAGTTTGTTTAGATTTGGATGAGTCATTAGCATGGAGTGAGTTGTTGGTTTGTAGCATCCACGTCCTTCTTCTGTTGCAAGTTTATTTTAATCCATATAAAAGAAAAAACAGGTGATGAAGCCATTTAGAGCTTCACACCGCCAAAACCAACAATTTGTCTTGTCTTCTCAAATGAAAAAGCAAAGCCATTTAGAACTCCTTTCAAGCAAAGCTTAGCACGTTTCAAATGAAAAACCAACAATTCCTGTTCTCACTCCTTTCATTGATTCACAGGAAGCAATCTAATCCCTATCACCAACTTAGGAGGAAATAAAACACCTATTATAGTAGAAGTATAACATGAAAACTGGAGGGGTACATACCTTCCTCAAGTTGTTCATTCTCTTCACTAAGCTCTGGAACAAAGCTTTCTTCATTTAATTCTTCACTTGGATCAAGCACCTCGACGACATCGGAGGATGACCGAACTGAAAACCGGGCATTAGCTTCACTAGTTCGATCGACATGTGAAACCTCATTAACAAAATCGATTCCCGCCGCTTCGTCTACACATTGCCCATGCTCTGTATTTTGATTAGGAATCACCAATTCTTCATCACTTATCATGTTCAAGTTAGACACTTCATTCAAATCAAGTAACAACTCATTTGGAAGACAATTCAAATCAAAATTCTTAAGTGTAGCCATGAATAACAAATGAGAGCTTCTAGCTACTTAATTAACGTTTCAAGTCACAGGTTAATATTTAGAGCATTAATTTTGTTAAATTTGCAAATTTGGCTCCAATGAAATGGCTTATTTTTGTTAGTAAAATTTGAAATAAAAAATGGAGGGAGTGAATAAAATTGATGATTCACAGTGAATCCGGCGTTTGATGGTTGGAGTTCCAAATTGTTGCCAAAACAAAACGTGTAACAGCCTGCATACATGCATGCTTTTTCATTTTCATTTTTTTATCAAACAAAACATGCATGCTTTGTCTTTTTTACAAGGGTATATTGGGTAATACTAAAAATTCTTATGTGATAAATTATAATATAAGTTTTATCCTAGTGAAGTGTTCAATTTTATAAGTAATTATGTCATAAGAACATAATTGCAACTTTTCGGAAATGTTGGGCTATTTGGGCAAAACCCAACATCTTCTTCTCCAACTCAACCCAAACTAAAACCCGATTTTCAATCCATGATTTCTCCTTCGTTTCTCCGTGAAAATGGATGCCGTCAGTGGCATTGGATTCCTATCTTCGAGCACTTCAATACCCCTCAATTAATTGGAGGAATTGATTAGCTAATTAACCACGGTTTCAAGTGGGAAAAGTAAACTTAGAGTAAGTATTTCGCCCAAAAGTCGTCCAAATTCACTCAGATTTGGGAACGATTTGAACAAGGAAGGACGTGTGGATAAAGATAAGGATAAGTACGAGTTTAATGTGTGATGACTTGGAGATAAGACGTAAAAGTGAAACGGGATAATCACTCAGATGGAGCTAAGTTCTAGCTCGGATCCGAGGAACCTCGTCCAGAGATCGACTATTGAGAAAGAAGAATCGATCCGGTGGATTGGAGATTAGGAATCATGAAACTCCATTGATTCATCGGGAGAGTTGACAGGTTTGGGAATTTTGGGTTGTAAATCTGATTATGAGAAAGAGGGCATAAAAGCCTTTTAAGTACAATCTAGCATTCTAAACCGGGACAAACCGGGTCAAAATAACATGAGTAAAGAACCGGGTTTAAGTCATAGAAATGCATAATAAAATAGATAAACTATGATATCTAAAATCCTGCATCAGTACTCCCCGCTTGAAATGATCCTTGTCCTCAAGGATCGATTCGATGAGCTTTGAAATCTTGATGAACCTTGAACATCTTCCACCGGGATCAAAAATAAATCTCAGGCCAAACCCCCAAGTGACACACTCTAAGGTTGCATCAGTAGTCATTGAACTACTGCCAAGCAGGTTTGAGAATGAATTTGCAACATCCATTTCAATCTTCTCACTTGATATCACACATGGGTAATTTGAACTAAAAGGAGCAGCATGAAACAACATCAATTCTCCTCCTGGATCATAGACCATTCGATCAAAGCCTCCCTCCACCATGCTAAAAATTGCCAAACCAACTAACACAACAACCAAGTTATCTTCACCCAGCCATTCTTGCTGTAATTTTTCACAAAAAACCAGCAAACTAGCCTCATTTGGTAAATAATCAGCACTGCATATAAGCATAAAACCCTCATAATCATGAGCTAAATCTGTAATTATTCTACTCTCCTTTGTACTAACCCATGGCTTGAACCTTAATATGTAAATTTCGGCAAGTGAAGAATCAATTCTTGAGCTCAAACCTCCTCTTGGATCAAAAATCAGCATTGCTAGACAAGAGTCCTTCGCCCTTTCCTCTTGTTCCAGGGACCTATTTAGCAAATTAAGCATATCATTTTCACTAGTTAATAAACTCAACCATGCTTCCTCAATTAATGCCCATTTCTGATGCATAACACTCACATTAGCATGACTATAATTCAAAGCAGGATTCATACTAAGACCAACAGTAGCAGCCCCAAATGAGTATCTCATTGCACCTATCTCCTCAGTACACCATAGACCACCGTTCATTCTAAGTATACAGTTCTGATTGACGGGATGAATATCATGGGTCATCGACACCCCTCCAGGATCAAAACACAGTGCTGTCATATAGCCCATTGAAGCATATGCTCCATTTAACAACCCATGTTTCTTAAGAAACTCACTAACTAGTAGCAAGGAGGTAGCATTATGTAAGGAACTTACCTCAAAAACCTTAACCCTGGACTGTTTTAACCTTTGTTGTGGTTCAAGCGTTTCATCGAACACTTGGTGGGCGATAAATTTTGTTGGCTCCCTAGCAAGCTTTGCCTCACCTTCCCACTTGCTTTGAACCGTTTCCCCAACAAGGATCACGTAATCATCAATTTTCATCGCACTTCCAATGAGGTTTCCGAGAGTTACCTTCTTTGCGACGATTTGCTCATCATCATCCCGTGACAAAGTGGTGTGTTCATCCTCTCTAGCGTCCCCTGACTTGCGCATTTCATCGAGCAGTTGGTGGGCGTTCATATCCGAGACTTCTTTCCTTTCAACTAGCCCGGTCTTTGAAATCTCGTCATGAGCTGAATGTTTGCTCACCGTTGTCACGCCCTTCATCGTCGTGGTTCTAAATCTGGCAGGATCGGGAATCAACGTTTCTCTGCCGGTCGTGTTTGAGGGGCCGTCGGTTTCCACTGAACAGAGAGGAGTGACCGGCGCAGGAAGACGACATGCTATCCCTTCGATCGCGTCCTTGAGTCCATTAAAGCTTCTCCTGAGTTCTTCAACGCTCCTGGCCAATTCGGCCCTCTTCTGCCGATGGGCTTCTTGTTCCTCAGCCATCAACACAACTTTCTGGTTTAGCTTTGCAAACATCACCGCGTCCACCATCATCGCCGGTCACCGGATCTTCCAGCTCTGATACCAATGATGCCAGAGATTCTAAACGTAAAAGTGAAACGGGATAATCACTCAGATGGAGCTAAGTTCTAGCTCGGATCCGAGGAACCTCGTCCAGAGATCGACTATTGAGAAAGAAGAATCGATCCGGTGGATTGGAGATTAGGAATCATGAAACTCCATTGATTCATCGGGAGAGTTGAGAAGTTTGGGAATTTTGGGTTGTAAATCTGATTATGAGAAAGAGGGCATAAAAGCCTTTTAAGTACAATCTAGCATTCTAAACCGGGACAAACCGGGTCAAAATAACATGAGTAAAGAACCGGGTTTAAGTCATAGAAATGCATAATAAAATAGATAAACTATGATATCTAAAATCCTGCATCAAAGACCGATTTAATTCGATTGGATTGAATCGAATTGAAGTTGGGGTTTTAATTGCGGGTATCGACCGAATCTTCAAGGAATTATGCCAAATTGAGCCTCGAATCTTCAATATAAATTGGGGTTTTATCCATCCTTCAATAGCACACCCTCAAACACTCCAGAATCTCCCAAGAATCGTTCGAATTCATTCAAAAACGGGCCGGAAATCGTTGATTTGGCTGCTGTCCTCTGCTTGCGAGGAGCCGACTTCGACGGCCTCGTTCTCCCTCGTCCAACCACGAAACGCCGAGCCGTCACCACAATCGTCTTCTTCTCATTCCCTAGTTTCTGAATCTGCAATTGGCTCGCCGAATAGCCGCCTTAAATCGCCCAGAAATCTCCGGGAAGTAAGGTCCCTATGCTCTGTTTTTTTCGGTTTTAGGGTGAATTGGCTGGGCATTTCAGCCCGTGAAATCGTTCGGGCCGACCCGGCCCGATCGACCTGGGTATTGTTCGGTTTTGTTATTAAAAAAACAAATAATAGTAATATTTATTTTTAATTAATATTAGTTAATTTTATTAATAGTGATAATACTTTATAGAAAATAATCCTTATGAAAGTAAAATCTTATATGCTTTTGTATATGATAAAATATAGTATAAGTTATAGTCACCTTATAATATTCAAGTATGTAAGTTCTTTAGAAATAAAATGAGAATGAGTATTTTAGATTAATGGACATATATAAGATAATTCCAATACATGGATAATATGAGAATAATATTAATAAGGAGTATATGGATGATTAAGAATTGAACATATTATATTGTGAAATAAAGTGGTCAAAAATATAATGAAATTCTCTTATAATCATTAATGTTAATTAAATATTATATGAGTAGAGTATTAAGTTATATATACAACTTGAATGAAGGCTTAGTAAAAGATGCTATGAAATATATAGTGACTGATAAGTGAACAAATTGTCTTATAGAAATTATATAAGATTTTATTAAGAAACTTTTCAATAAAATGGTTGACGGAAAAATTATAAATACAAAGGGGTTATTATTAAATTAGAGTCATGAAGGATATGAACTCTAATTTTCCTTTCTTCAAAATAAATTATTAAAGTTTATTTTGAATTATTTCCTTTCCGGTATCGTTCGATCAACGAAGATTCGAGTTGTCGTCGTTAATCTTTCCTCCGTGAGCCAACCGTAGTCAAACGTCGTATCCGAGGCAAGTGGTTTGGTTCAGTTTTAGCATACTCGTTTTTATCAGTTTGTTGGGAACTAACTCTGTGAAATTAAAATGAACTAGGTTGTTGCTTTATTTCCTAGTATTAACGACATTGTTATTCGCGTAGTTATTATTGCTAGGCTACGCTAGTATGGACTTAGGTTCGATCTATGTTGGCCTTGTACGTGGCCTTGCTTGTTGTTAGCCTCGTAGTGGCTTTGTTTGTTGTTAGCCTCGTAGTGGCTGGTTATGGACTTAGGATATATAGAAATAGGGGTGGAGCCCTCGGTACTCAAAACACCTCTCTATAACTGCATTAGGATGGCCCTATAACCTAATGGTGGTCATGACCATGTCTCCTCAACTGTGCGTGAGGGACGTTGCACCTAGCTAGTGCGTTCTTCAAATCCGCGAAAATCGTTGTTCGTTGTATCTCGACTAGTGTCGATAAAGAAGTAAAAGTTATTAACGTGAAGTGTGAAGTTTTGAAACTAATAAGATAAGTGCTAGTGCACGTAATTAATGAACCAGGATGGTTAGTACAACTTGGAAAACCATTCTTGCTCCCGGCTCATGACGGTCCTCTTTCCAATCTGAATTCGCATATGCGGTGAGGTTGGTCGTGGATCCAATTAGTCGACGGAGGCTTTTCAAAATCTTGTGTGAATAATAAACGTTCCCAACAAATCGATCAAGCTTCTAAGGAACCATACTCGTGTGGTGTCCTAATCCTTTTTGTTGCATCTCATCGTTTTCCTCGTCCGTGGGAAGTACTTGGGTTGCTAGATCATCGACCGGCTTTTATTCGGAGTTCGATGCTAGTGACTGGGTATCACCACAAAAGAACCATTTTCAAAACCCCATTTGCTTAGTCTGTCACAAGACTAACCCGACCACATTCTTTCCTTTGCATGGTTCGGCTGGTGTCAACCGTATTTCTCGTCACGGCACATCAGACGATCTTATTCTTCAGGTCGAAAGAAGTAAGTTGGAGAAGAGTTGAGCTGCAGTTGGAACTTTTGCAGTATAGTATATAAAGTTAATTTGGTTTTTAATTTGACAAAATCAGAACTAGGATTTTCAATTCCTAGATGATGTATAGGTGCAAGTATAAACGTCTTTATGTAATTTAAGTTTTCTCATCTTCCGCTGTAAAATTTTAAACTCCATTGAGAGAAGTTTAATAATAAAAAAAAAGTTTATCCACTATTTTATTTCTTTTATTCTTTAATGTTATTAAATTAATTGTTCAAATCAAGCCTAGGGTGGCTTCAGACTTCAAATCCGAGGTCACTGGCGTGTAACATTCCTGGTTTAAAATTGGGGTGTTACACTAAGCAGGTGAACTTACTAAGTGTGGAACACAGTGATTTATAGAGGAACCACTCAAGACCAAGTAGTCCTTGAGTGTAAACTTGTACCTCCTTGGAGGATTTTTGAATAGATTTTCCTTTCTTATTAAATGTCCTTGTGTTGTACTGGCGAGTCCTTTACACTTCTCTGGCACTTAGTATGCGTCTTAAGTCCACTAGTAAAGTTCTCCTTTAAGCCTAGAACTCAAGCAAGTTTAATCTTCTAAAGGACTCTATCCCTACGTCCTACAGTACGTTGTAGGACTCTCTCTTTCTTTTTGGGTTTTCTAAATTACAAACAAGTTGTGGTTTGGGTTACAATTCTCACTCGATCTAACACAAGCCTAGAACTGTTCTTGAGTGTTCTTGAGCTTGTTCTTCGTGTTCTTGAGTGAGTCGCTTTCCTCTGATTCTCTCTGAATATTCTCTGAAAGCGTTGATGTCACAATAAATGCCTTTGGCTATTTATAAGACTTGGGAAGGGCGTCTTTCGTCTTCGGACGATCATGCCCTTCGAGGACGTGGCTACAGGATCTTCCTTCACGTAGTGTGGCGGTGATGAGGAAACTTCTTGTATCCAGCTGTGTGTGATGGACTCCGCTACAGGATCTGCCGCCACGTGTTGATGAACTCTGCTACAAGATCGTCCGCCACGTAGTGTTGGACTCTGCTACAGGATCGGTCTCCACGTGTCATTGATGATCAAACATTGTCGAGTGATGTCATCCTGTCGGCTAGTGAGTAAGGACGCTCTGCTTGCGTTCCTACTTGCTTGGGACTCCGTCCTTGCTCAAGTAGTCTCTTGCTAGTCCTTACTTCCTGTTAGCTAGCATCCCTAAACCTAGGGGACGCCCACACACTTGTTGTCCTTTTTGTCACATTTGGCGGTCCTGAACACTTGGACAAATTTATTAGAATCAAAGTGAGTTTGTCATATCAAAACTAAGAGACGGTTTGCGTGGGCAGACTACCAAGTACGCAAGCGTCCTTGATAGCGTCCCAACATCCTTCATTTCAGCATCTGATGTTTTGGGGTGCTCCTTTTTGTAGGGCATCTTCATCCTTGAACTCCTGTTCCTGATAGCCCATGCACGAAGGGTTTTGTGCAAAAGGGCTAGCTCGTCCTCTTCAAATAGTTGTTCTTCCGACTTTCCTAGTCGTTCCTTCACTGCCTGAAGACGGAGATTCTCTTGATGCTCTGAGGTTTTGCCTTCCATTACCAAAGCCAATTCCCTTTGTCTTTGGTAGTATTGTTCGTACTCTGGAGTTCTTGACGCATGAGTCAATGCTAGTTCATTTTGAGGACTCTTTCCCATTTCTAGCAAATCCTGGTTCCTCCTAGTCTCGTACCCTTTGAGCTTTCCGTAGATTTCCTTCATGGACAGTCCTTTGTTGGCTTGGTTTTTCTTGAACGTCATCCTATCAAAGTTCCATGGTCCCGTGAGTCCATCAATCAAGACTTGAACCTTCATCCTTTGGGTGATCTCCGTTTCTTTGACACCCAAGTTCTTCAGCTTTGTTAGCAAGGCTTCAAAGCGGAATGAGTAGTCAGTGATGGTTTCATTTGTGAACATCCTGAATTTGTAGAAGTCCCTTTTTGCTTCAAGCTGGATGTCCTTTTTCATCTCGAGCGTCCCAACGTGGTACTTATCAAGGGCTTCCGATTGGAGCTTAGCTGTTGGAAGGTTGCTCACAAGGGTAGCGTCCTTTTCACAGAGGGACGTTTGTAGAAAACAGATAGCTTTGGCGTTTGCCTCCATGAGTTTAAATTCCTCGGGACCCCACTCTCCTTCTTTGTCCTTCTTGGCAGCAGGGACTTCGAGGTCACCGTTCTTTATCACCAGCCAACATTGATAGTTTTGACTTCGCATAAAGCACTCAAACCTTGTCTTCCATCAGTTGAAGTTTCCGTCCGTGAGGCGAGGAGGCTTCGCACTTGAGATACCTATAGGTTCCATCTCCATGTTTCCTGCAACTCAAACTTAATCTAGAGCGCCTGCTCTGATATCAATTGTTGGATCGTAAGTCTGTTAGAATGAGCGTCCCTAACTGGGTTAAGGGCGTCCTTAGGTGTAGCGGAAAATAGACTTAACAGGAAACGTAGAAAGATAATGAACACGAGTATTTATAGAGGAACCCCACTAAGACCAACTGGTCTTATGGGTAAACCTCTACCTCCGTTGGAGGATTTTCAATAACCGTCCTTATCTTATTAAGAGAGAGTCCTTACAACTTAGGCGAGCTGTTACAATCCCTTGAGCTAAGCGTGGGTCCTTAGCTCTACTAGTAACACTCCTTTCAACCTAACAAAGTAACCTAACTCTCTTAGCTTATAAGGAAGCTATCACTCACGTCTCTCACGGTTCGTTGTGAGAGACAAACAACTACTCTAACTATTTTGTGGTTTGATTTGGATTTGATGTGGTTGGACTTTCTTTCTCTTGCTTCAAGCTCACTTGATCTTCTTGATCTTCGTTCTTGAACTTGAATGCTTCGGAAGAGCTTGAGAGAAAGTCTTCAAAGTCCACACCACTATGCATACCCCTTGGAGGGTACTTATAGCGGTATGAGTTCTTGTCCTCTAGCGTCCTCTGAAGCTTGGGCAAGATCTGTCGTCTTCCTTCAACGGTGCGATTTGCATCTTGAGGAAGTCAAGTCTGTTGACGCTTGGGAAGCCTCCGCGTGGTCAGGGGACCATTGTTGGGAAAGCGACATCTTTGGAATTGTTCACACGTGCCTAGACAAGGGAAGCTTCTTTCTGAGGACTACGGCCGAACGTGATGTAATCATGTTGGGGCGGCCTTGGTTTGAATTTGAACTTCGTTCGTATTTTGGCGCGCGTCCCTTCTTGATGAGGACGCCGTCATATCTTCCCAGGGACTTTGCCAATTTCGTTCAGCTTTGGAAGTTCTGATGAAGTGCGTCCCGACAGCTTAGGGACTGCCGTTCACTTGTTGTCCTTTTCGCTCATGTACATTCTCTGGACTCACCTGAGATCAACACTTGGACAACTTATCAAATACCTTTGAGTTTGTCATTATCAAAACTAGGGACGATCATTATTGGTTTAGATATTAATGACTGGCGTCCTTAATATCGTCCCAACAAATACGATGATATCCCTTAAAGTTCAATTTTTCTAAGCATTTAGTTCATTATTTATATGGCAAGCTTAATCTTTTATTTAGATAACAGGTTCAATATTTATATGGTGTAATCTCTTCATGTGCAGAAACAAATTGTTGTGTGGTTCGCTCTTGAGAGAAGAGATTTCAAGAAGCTTGGAGTGAAAAAATCTGACCCAAATTGGATGCCAATAAAATGGACGAACCCACAAAACCATGTTGATTCTGGGGTCTATGCTATAAGGCAGGCATCTAGAGACGTACAAGGCTGAACGAAACTGGTCGTGTGACTTCAGGGAATCAAGCTCCAAGAACATCACGTCATTGAGCATGCATTATGCATTAGCAATACTTTCATCTCCTTGGAACGACCTGCAAAGTATTACAAAAGAAGACGAGTAATACCACTATATAACCCCTGGCAGTGAAAAAACTTTGGAAAGCATTTTGTTTGGAAATTTTTTATAATGTGTTAACTGTTAAACAATGTGGGGGCTAAAAATTACACTGTTGTTGGGATACTAATATAACACCTTATGGATGCATATGGGCTACTAGGATACTAATGTAACCCATGATGAATCTTTATAGCTTAATTGGGAAACTAATGATCAAATGAACAAGTTGATGTTTTGAATTCTTGAGGCTGCTATATTGTGCAAATCTATATCAGGAAATTAAGTGGAGCTACTAAAAAATGCAGTTCAAAATTGTTTTAATGACTAGTTTAAATTTTTACGTTATGAGTTCAAAAACTTAACATAAGTAGTTCAAAATTTTCTATTCCCTTTATTTTATACATAAATAATTTATTTGGAAATACTTTGCGTATCCTGTGTTTCTAAAAAATATAGTTAAAGCTCAAGCAGTTGAGAACAACTAAAAAAGAAATTACAAAAGAATGTCAATGGAAGAATTATTGAAAGAAGAGAACTAATTACATAGTGTATCACCATATTAAGTGAGAAAGGGAAAACAATGATAAGAATTCAATACTTGTCTAATATGTGGTGAGTTGTTCGTATAAAACATCACAGAATACGACCTAAACATTATGAAAAAAAATTTCTGAATGGAAGTTCAATATTCTACCGAAAACAATTCAATTATTTATAAAGATGAGTTCGGATTTTGAGACGATCACTTTCATTCAGAAGTCTTCTTCTTCTTTTACCTCTAAATTTTTTCACAGTTCCTGCTGTCATAATCAACATACTGATTACACTTGTTGCACTTCCTTTTAGGACGGTCCCTTTTTCAACCGGTTTCTCTTTACCACCTTTGATGCGCTTTCCACTACCATTGTTGTTGGTGACAGCATAGTAACTTGACTCGGAGCCCTGATCCCAACAAAGCTCTCAACTAAATCAACATTGCTTGGTGCACTTACACAAGAAGAATTCAATGATTCCTTGAACCCCTTGATCGAATTCTTGCAAAGGACCATTGTCATTCTCTACAAGCCCAATACAATAATAAATGTCTGCCCAAACTCTGTTTATGATAGCTTGCCTTTCATGCATTGCATCACATTCTTCAATAATCTCATCATCAATGTGAAAAGTTGGAGATGAAGCAACTAATTTTGTCCATCTAGTAAGCATCAAACTAGATGGCAATCTATCCAAATTCTTATCCTTCAACACAAGAAAGATATGACGATAAGGTATACTAAGTCTCTCAAACATATGACAAGTGCATGTAGAATGACCATCAATTCGATTATATCCAACTACATAATCTTTGTTCTTACTTGTGTGATCTCCGATGGTGTAAGAATCAATGTCAATTCCCCTTCCAATACTAAGTACATGGCAGGAAAAGCATGTAGAGATGATTTCATCTTGAATCAAAGAGAAAGCAAATAATGTAAACAAGCTACCACAGTACCTCTCAATAGCCAATGGAGTCTTCGTATCGGGGCTCTTAGTCTGACAATCAAAGTTCAATTGGCTTTGAGTATAACACTGAGTATCCATGGCGCTTTCAAAGCTCAACCAAAATATAGTATCTTTCGGTGTAATCTTTGAAAAAGTAGTTCACGGACTCAGGAATGGAAGTTGTTCTAATAAGGCCACCATGAATAACATCCTATTAGTATGCTGGAATCCATGAATTGCGGATCTCAAACATGAGATTAAACCATCGGTTGTCTAGAAGCTGAAACTCTGTCATTATTGTAGACTATTTCTCTTCAAATTCAAGGGGCTCACTCTCTACATTCCACACAACAACACCCAACTTTGAATTAAAATCACTTGGTTTTTTGAGCTCAAGACTCACATTATCGGGAACTTTAGTCATGTTATGCCACATGCAAAATCGATGACGAGTTGAATGGAAATCCCTCTCAACTGCAATCTTTATGGAAGGATCTTGATCATTCACCAAAATCCTAGGAGCATGTACCACTTATTTTTTGAACATTTCGAACAACCAAACAAATGAAGGACATCCTCTTTGAGAAGAATCCCAACCCCAAATATCACACATCTATTATGGTTGTCTAAACTAGTAAAACGATGCAAATACAATATTATACCTACAAAAATAGTAAGGAAAAACATAACGTCAGAAAGCTGTCCGTAAGTGTTCATATTTCGTTGATAAAAGTTCAAGCATTTGATAGTGAACGTTCAAAAAATAAGATAGTACCCGTTAGTTCTGTACGTTGCATCAAAGGAGATAGCATCACCAAATATAGCATAGTTTCTCCTTGATATAGGATCAGCCCAAAAAATCCATGTCAAACGATCACAATCATCAACATCATAGTTGAAGTAATAAGCGCTACAAATCTGTTTCTTTCTAAATATCTTATCTAGAACCATCTGCGCATCAGCACCACTTATATATGCCATCAAATCCCTCTTAAATTTTTTGTAATCAACGACAGTGGCACTTACATTGTCATAACCCCTTACAAACTGTTTGAATATCCTATAAAACTTCATTGGGCCAATATCGGATTTAGAACAACTAATCACAAAATTTTGATGGCCTAAATCGAAATTTCTATTTGACTTAGAGAATTTCTTTGAAGAATTATCCATAAAGGCATGAGTATGAAGTTCTTCAAACACCCTAACCACAAATGAACCGTCTCCCAAGCGCTAAATCCAACTGTAGCAATGCATCCAACTCTATTTGAAGAAGTATTCCTTTTGCCTGTACTATTTTTTGTATTCCTTTTTCCCTCTCTAGTGCATACACAATACCTAAGTGTTACACAACCTCTTTTTTTATTCAGAGTACTCATATGAGTATTAAATCCACGAGTACTGTCGTACTCCCTATATAAAGCAATACCTTCATCTAGGGTGGAAAATACCCTACCAATATATGGCTTCTTATCCTCATCACAAATTGGAACCCAAAATTTTGGTTTAGTTGTGATAGTTGAAGAATAGACAATTGATTTATTTCTGAAGCATCGCCATTGACCCTTGATAGTCCCTCATTAATTTCTATAAAAGTGCTTTATAAAAGATAGACACATAGTTTAGAAAATAGTGAAATAAGTTCAAAAACCAGTGTAAATGAGTTCAAAAAAAATTACATAAAAGCAGAGCATGTCATACGAACCTAAATAAAATCACACTTGACAACATATAGAGAACTGCCATAACAAACATGTATAAGTTGATTTTTTGTCTGAATCATAGCAATTACAAATAATTATTGAAATGGCACAAAACATGTATTGTTCATGACAGATCAAGCAAAAAACAAGTTCACCAAATCTAAATCTAACATGTACAATTTGAAACAGTTGGTTGGTTACATGAAAGAGGAAGAGCAAAATTCACCAAATCTAAAATCTAACATGTCCAATTTGATCACACAATCAGATCATACAAAACAAAATTGAACACAAAAAAAAGCACTATTGAACATCAACAGTTCCACACTTAGATTGCCGTCAAGTGAACGCTGAAGACGTGCGAGGTCTGACGATGCCGAGGAGGGCGAGTGCGGGGACGACGCCGAGGAGGACGAGTACGAGGGCAACGTCGAGGAGGGTGATGTCTCTCATTTTGGTGGTATTTTAGTAGTTAATTTCCCATGTAAATATGTGTCTTTTGTTCCTTTCTTTGTTAGTTTTGTCCCTTTATAGCTTAGTTCCCGATTTTCTATGAGATTCGGAGACTATGCGAGTTTGTTGTGTTTTGTAGGTAAAATGGCGCATTTGAGGACGTTTTGAAGGAGTTTCTAAGGAGGAGCCAAGCTAAGGAGCAAAGGAGCGGAAAGGCCATGCAAGGAACGAAGAGGAACTCAAGGAAAACCAAGAAAAGAAGAGGATTGAGGCCCAGGATCGATGTCCCATGAAGTCGGGCCTGAGCTAGAGCGATTTGAGGCTAGGACCGATGTTCCCAACGTCGGGCCCAAGGTCTAAGCGTGTCGGTCCGAGGCGGCTAAAAGAGGATTGGGCTCCAAGGCACATGGTGATCTCCCACTTTTGTCCTTCTTCTAATTTTGGAATTCCTTGGTCCCCAATCAAAGGTGAGGATAATTAGAGGATGATTAGAGAGAGAAAACAACTAACAAGGGGGAGAGACATCTAATCACTCTCAAGAGGCTCAAGGAAGACTTGGAGAGCAAGGAGGAGGAACGAAGAGGAGAAGAGGAGAGAAATCGGTGGAGTCTAGGAGAGGATTAGTGAGTTTGAACTTGTTTTGCCTTTGTTTTGTGGATTTGAGACTTGGATATTGTGAACCCCCTTTTGATTTGAACGCAATTTGGCTTTGGATTGAGTTTGATGATTGAGATTTGCTTGCTTTGCTATTTGATTGCTTTTTAATCTTACTAGATGGAGTAGATTCCATAGTCTTGGGCTATGGGGGAATCCCCTAGCTAGGATTGGGTGTGAACCCCCAATTCCATAGCCTTGAGTGCTTGATCTATGAATCCTCTCTACATTGAGCTTCAATTCTCCTGTGGGAATAAGGCATCTAGGGCTTGTGATTGGTAAGAGTAAGCGGGAGCAATCTCGAGCCCATCACTTGCCTTTGCATCGAAGGGAAGGTGGAAGCCCCCATGGTCGATGTGTAGAGTGGAGGGATCGAAGGCGAACAACCTCGATCTCACAAGGATCCACTCTTATTGGCTGAATTGGGGTGTAATTACCCAAGTCTAGTTAGGGAAGGAACCCAAAAACCCAAGACCGATCTACTATTTTTGCCTAATCGAGTTACCCAGTACCTCTGGCCCGACTTCCCCTGTGTCGGTCCCGGCCAAACTCGCATCGATCCAACCTCGGACCGAAGTGACCAAAGTCGGTCCGGGTTGTTCCCTTTGATTTTCCTTGTTTTTGCCTTTCTTTTCCTCCTTTTTAGTCTTTTTGGTACACTCAACGCACGAACTCCCGTGTGTTCGACAGCCTACCCTTATACTACAATTGGGGGTTCGGTTTATAAATTTAAATTTTGATATCATCCGATCCGGACGACCCCCATCAGAATTTTGGCGCCGTTGCCGGGGAGTTCTACTTGTTCGAGGTACCACCTTTTGTTGAGTCTTTGATTTGGTAGTGATTTGGGTGAGGGACTAGCCCAAACCCCTTGTTTGTTTTGATTCGGTTTTGTTTGTGTCTTTGGTTATAGGTGTATGCGAGCTCGTTCCGTCCGAGGAACACTTGAGTTCGACTTTGTGTGTGATCTGGAGAGCATTATCAAACAAGCTCGAAAGAAGAAAAGGATGGAGAACCAAGGACAACGTGATGAGGAGGTCGAAAGGATGAGAGCCGACATGGCTCGTATGCAACTTGAGATGGCGAACCGAGATGCCGAGGCTAGGAGAGAGCGTGAGCAAAGGATGAGATTGGAGGCTCAAATCAACACCCAACCCCGGAATGCAAGACAATATATGCATCCGGAGTTGAAGGTGCCGGAGCCGGCCATTATCTTGCCGGAGGTGTCTGCTGGGACGATATTAAGGACGCTATTCATTAATACCTAAACAATTAATAATCGTCCCTTGTTTTGATAATGAGAAACTCAAAGGTATTTGATATTTTGTCCAAGTGTTGATCTCAGGTAAGTCCAGTGGACGCACATGCGCGAAAAGGACAACAAGTGAACGAGAGTCTCTAACCCTGTAGGGACGCACTTCATCAGAACTTCCAAAGCTGAACGTAATTGGCGAAGTCCCTGCGCAGATAGGGCGGCGTCCTCATCAAGAAGGGACGCGCGCCAAAATACGGACGAAGTTCAAATTCAAAATCAAGGCCGCCCCAACATGATTACATCATATTCGGCCGTAGTCCTCAGAAGGAAGCTTCCCTTGTCTGGGCACGTGTAGACAACTCCAAAGATGTCCCTTTCCCAACAATGGTCCCCTATCCACACGAAGGCTTCCCAAGCGTCAACAGAGTTGACTTCCTCAAGATGCACATCGCACCATTGATGGAAGATCAAGGATCCTGCCAAGTCTCAAAGGACGCTAGAGGACAAGAACCACTTCCGCTATAAATACCCTCCAAGGGGTATGCATAGCGGTGTGGACTTTGAAGACTTTCTCTCAAGCTCTCCCGAAGCATTCAAGTTCAAGAACGAAGAACAAGGAGACCAAGTGAGCTTGAAGCAAGAGAAAGAAAGTCCAACCACATCAAATCCAAATCAAACTACAAAATAGTTAGAATTGTAGTTTGTTTCTCACAACGGACCGTGAGAGACGTGTGTGATAGCTTCCTTATAGCTAAGAGAGTTAGGTTACTTTGTTAGGTGGAAAGGAGTGTTACTAGTGAGGCTAAGGACGAACGCTTAGCTCAGTGAAGTGTAACGACTCACCTAAGTTGTAAAGACTCTCTCTTAATAAGATAAGGACGGCTATTGAAAATCCTCCAAGCGGAGGTAGAGGTTTACCCATAAGACTAGTTGGTCTTAGTGTGTTCCTCTATAAATACTCGTGTCCATTATCTTATCTTGTTTCCTGTTAAGTCTAATTTCCACTGCACCTAAGGACGCCCTTAATCCAGTTAAGGACGCCCATTCTAACAGACTTACGATCCAACAATTGGTATCAGAGCAGGCGCTCTAAATTAAGTTTGAGTTGCAGGAAACATGGAGATGGAACCTATAGGTATCTCGAGTGCGAAGCCACCCCGCCTGACACACGGGAACTTCAACCGGTGGAAAACAAGGTTCGAGTGCTTCGTGCGTAGTCAAAACTACCAATGCTGGCTGGTGATCAAGAACGGCGACCTTGAAGTCCCTGCTGCTAAGAAGGACAAGGAAGCAGAATGGGGTCCCGATGAGTTTAAGCTCATGGAGGCAAACGCTAAAGCTATTTGCTTCCTACAGACGTCCCTCTGCGAAAGGGTCGCCACTCGCGTGAGCAATCTTCCAACTGCCAAGCTCCAATGGGAAGCTCTGGAGAAGTACCATGTTGGGACGCTTGAGATGAAAGAGGATGTCCAGCTTGAAGCTAAGAGGGACTTCTACAAGTTTAGAATGTTCACAAATGAGACCATCACCGACTACTCCTTCCGCTTTGAGGCCTTTCTCACAAAGTTGAAAAACTTTGGTGTCAATGAAACGGAGATCACTCAGAGGATGAAGGTTCAAGTCTTGATTGATGGACTCACGGGACCATGGAAGTTCGATAGGATGACGTTCAAAGAAAATCAAGCCAACAAAGGACTGTCCATGGAGGAAATTTATGGAAAGCTTAAGGGGTACGAAGCAAGGAGAAACCAAGATCTGCTGGAAATGGGAAAGAGTTCCCAAAATGAGCTGGCTTTAACTCTTGCGGCAAACACGCCAGAGTATGAGCAATACTATCAAAGGCAAAGAGAGCTGAACTCAATGCTAGAGGCCAGAACTCAAGAGCACCAAGAAAATCTCCGTCTTCAGGCTTCGATAGAACGCATAGGGAAGACGGAAGAACAAATTTCTGAAGAAGATGAGTTAGCCTTGCTACACAAAACTCTTCGTGCACTGTACAAAAGAGGCAAAGTCCCAAGAATGAAGATGCCTTACAAGAAGGAATGTCGCAAACCTACAGACGCTGAAATGAAGGAAATAGTCTGCTACAAATGCAACAGGAAGGGACACATGGCTAAGAAATGTACAACAGGGCTAACATCAAAAGAAATGAAGGAAAAGGCTCTAGTTGGTGCATTTGAGGGCGCATGGGACGACCTTGACTCAAGTGATGAGGAACCAAAAAATCAAGTGGCTTACATGGCCATGGAAGACGACTTATCTCCTCCAGAGGACGTCTCTGAAACTGAGCAAGAGGTAACCCATGAATCTATGCTAAGCTCTCTTGAAAAATGCTCAAAGCCCAAGCTCATCAAACTAATCACTCAGATCATGCAAGAAAGCTATGCCATGAAACAAAGTTTTGAGGAAATTGAATCCGAGAATATTGTTGTGGAATGTGAAAATTGTAATACCATGTCTATTCAACTAGAATCCTCTCAGGAAGAAGTTAAGTCCCTCAAGAGTCAGCTTGTGTGCCTAAAGCTTAAAAATGCAAATCTTAGGGACGAAGTGAAAGTCCTAGGGAAGAGTCCCATGACTGAAACTGTGAATCCGATAGTCTTTGTTCCAGCTAGGAAGGGAGTAGGGTATGAATCAGGCTCTAGGAACTCACTCCCCAGCGACTTTGAAGCTAGCAAAACAACTGAACTAGAACTTGAGAGGGAAAAGACAAAGAACCTAGAGGAACGCATAAGAGTACTTGAGAGCGGTGAGAAAGGCCAAAATGACTACTATACAAATTCCACTAGCCATAAAATCTACAAAAAGATTGCAAAAGGTGAAGGATCTAAGGTAGTTGATCTTGAGAAGATGAAAGAAAATAGAATCCAACGTCCTAACAAGAAGTACTACCTTGGAAACTACTATAGGAGATGCTGGCATTGTGGCAAAGGTGGTCACTACCAGTATGAGTGTCTTAAGTTAAAACAGGATCTTGAGAATGGAAGAAAGGCTAGGAGTGGTAGTAAGAACGCTAAGCCAAAATCTGCTGATAGGACGCATGCTAGTGTGCAAAATGCTAAAAGTCGATCTCCTAGGATGCATGCTAGAAAAACAAACGATGTGAATTTGTATGATCATTTTCCCATGAGAGAGTTGTACCCATGTAACGAACCAGGTAAGGGTCACCTTGCCTGGGTCGCAAAGAACTAACTCTTCTTTTTAGGTGGAAGTGAGAGGAAGCCCGTGGATCACTGATAGTGGCGCCTCAAATCACATGACTGGAAGCCAGATCCATCTCACTTCTATCCAATCAAATGCCACGGGAGGAACTGTCTCGTTTGGCAACAAGGGCAAAGGAACAATCAAAGGGACGGGCATAGCAAAGCTAAATCATTCCATTAGTGCGTCCCAAGTTAGTCTTGTTGAAGGCCTAGGATTCAACCTCCTTAGTGTCTCTCAAATATGTGATCAAGGTGAAAACTTAGTCACATTTGACTCTAAGGAGTGCCTGGTCATCAACTAGAAAACAAATCAAGTCATTCTCAAAGGGACTCGTAAGAACAATGTTTACGTCTTCAATCAAAAGTTCAAGCCTGCATCCAAGTTGTGTTTATCTGTCTCTGCGGTGGACGCCGATCTCTAGCATCGACGTCTTGGACACGCTGGACCTAGCACAATCTTCACACTTCATCAAAAAGATCTTGTAAGAGGACTTCTCTGAATTGATCCTGAGCAAATTGAGCAATGTGAAGCCTGCATCAAAGGGAAACAGACAAGATCGTCCTTCAAATCCAAAAATGAAGTGAGCACAAAGAAGCCTCTAGAACTCCTTCACATGGATTTGTGTGGACCCATGCAAACCCAAAGCTATGGTGGAAAAAGGTACATGTACGTTATTGTAAAATGATTTTTCCAGATTCACTTGGGTTCTCTTCTTGGTGTCAAAAGAAGAAGCCTTCCAGATGTTCAAAATATTCATCAAGCAAGTAGAAGTTGCTCTTGGAACGATCTTGAAAGCCTTAAGGTCAGATCATGGGACGGAGTTCAAAAACTCAAAGTTCCTCGACTTCTACGACCAACAAGGAATCTCCCACAACTTCTCTTGTCCTTGAACTCCTCAGCAAAATGGCGTTGTTGAAAGAAAGAATAGGACGTTGGAAGACATGGCAAGGACAATGCTCTTGGCTAGCGGCATCCCCAAATACTTTTGGGCAGAAGCCGTTGCCACCGCTACCTACATCATCAATCGAGCAATGATTCATCCTTTGCTCAAAAAGACGTCCTATGAGCTGCTAAATGGTAGAAAGCCAAACATCTCTCACCTCAAAATTTTTAGGTGCAAATGCTTCATTCACAACAATGGCAAAGACAACCTCGGAAAATTTGACGCTAGGAGCGATGAAGGAATATTCCTTGGATACTCCCTCACAAGCAAAGCTTACAGAGTCTACAACAAACGGACTTTGAAGCTTGAGGAAAGTATTCATGTGGTGTTCAAAGTATATGCTTCTCTCAAGAAAGAACCAAGTAAGAAGGAACGTCGTTCCTCCCCAAGGGACGATGATGAAGATGATGAGGAAGAACACAGAGGCTCCTCCGACAAATACTACGTCCCTAGGAACCCCTCTGAAGCTCGCGATGAGGTTTCAATGGGAGTCCCTAGCAAACAGCAAGAGCTTTCTCAAACTTGGTCTCTAAACCAAGTAGATGCTGGTGAATCAAGTCAACAAGAAGAAGAGAGGCACAGTGTGGACGCTCATCCTGAGGGGGAACACACTGAGCCTATCAATGAAGACGATGGTTTTGACTCCGATGACTCTGATTGGACTGGTCCTAGGCGTACCCCCACAAGGGACGCCACTCATAGGGGATCCAATCTTTCAAGACTTCATTCAACGGATCAGATTATCTCAGACATGTCAAAAGGAGTTCAAACAAGATCAGCTGTGAATCAGTCCCTCAACGCCAACATAGCGTTCTGTGCATTCAACGCCTTTGTGTCCTTAGTTGAACCCAAGAACATAAAGGAAGCACTTCAGGACGCTGATTGGATTCAAGCCATGCAAGAAGAACTAAATCAATTTGAGAGAAATAAAGTTTGGACCCTCGTTCCTCGTCCGAGAATCAAAAACATAATAGGGACGAGGTGGGTCTATAGAAACAAGCTTGATGAAAGTGGCCGCGTATCAAGAAATAAAGCAAGGCTTGTGGCTCAAGGCTATTGGCAAGAGGAAGGGATCGATTACGATGAGACCTTCGCTCCTGTTGCTAGAATTGAAGCCATTCGCCTCCTCGTTGCCTACGCTGCTCACAAGGGGTTCAAGCTTTTTCAAATGGACGTCAAGACAGCTTTTCTCAATGGCAAGCTCAAGGAAGAAGTGTACGTCGCTCAACCTCCGGGATTTGAGGACGCTGATCATCCTGATCATGTGTACTTCTTGGACAAAGCACTCTATGGACTCAAGCAAGCCCCTCGTGCCTGGTACGATAGGTTTGCATCCTTTCTTTCTTCCAACGGGTACACACGAGGTAACATTGACAAAACCCTATTCTTAAAGAAAGTCCTTAAAGATGTTTTGACTGTCCAAGTCTATGTCGATGACATAGTATTTGGAAGCACTAACATGAAACTTGTAGAGGAATTCAAGAACTTGATGAGCAGTGAGTTTGAGATGTCTCTTATAGGAGAACTCAACTTCTTCTTAGGACTCCAAATCACTCAGCTTAAAGATGGGACGCGCATTCACCAACAGAAGTACATTCGTGAAATGCTCGAGAAGTATGGGATGAACTCATCAAAGCCTACAGCTACTCCCATCTCTCCCAACACTCGCCTTTATGCTGATGAAGAAGGCAAGAGTGTAGATCAAAAGCTTTACAGAGGAATGATAGGGTCCTTGCTATATCTAACGGCAAGTCGTCCCGACATCATGTTCGTTGTGTGCTTGTGCGCCCGCTTCCAAACAAATCCAAAGGAGTCCCACATGCAAGAGGTCGAAAGAATCTTCAGATACCTCAAGGGACGGGATGACCTATGCCTATGGTATCCCAGGAAGACGTCCCTCAACCTGGTAGCGTACTCTGATGCAGACTACGCTGGGCATGTGGTGGATAGGAAGAGCACCTCTAGAATGGCTCAATTCCTAGGCCCTTGCCTTGTATCTTGGGGATCCAAACAAAACTCCGTGGCTCTCTCAACTGCGGAAGCTGAGTACGTTGCTGCTGCTTCGTCCTGCTCCCAAGTCCTGTGGATCAAGTACCAACTTGAAGACTATTGTACGTTCCTCAACACAGTCCCTATATTGTGTGATATCACCAGTGCTATAAATATTGCCAAGAATCCTGTTCATCACTCTAGGACGAAGCATATTCATATAAGACATCACTTTCTTCGTGATAATGTTGAACTTGGATTAATTAAAGTGGATCATGTTAGAACTGAGGACCAAGTGGTCGATATTTTCACAAAAGCACTTGATAGACGTCCCTACGAGCACCTCCGGTTGCTTTTGGGGATGATAACTTTTAAATGATCAAGTCCCGTTCTATTATTCTCTCTATGATTGGCTATGTTTTGTTGAGAACTTGTTCTGAAGTGTGTCATGCATTTAAAGTCATCTTTAAAGGACGCTAGTCTAAGACATACGTTTTGCTTGTGTTTTGAACGCCATTCATTTCGCTTTTCATCTCAAGAGTATCCTTGATCACCCTACCTCATTACAAGCCGAAATGATGGGAACTCTAAGCTTACCTAAGCCGAAAGTCTTGCAAACGCGTCCTATGAGCGTTCTTTGTTTTATCTTTACGGGACGTACTTGCTTGATTTTCAAAACTGTGCTAAGTGATCAATGGGACGCTTGTTAAGAGGTGAAGCATGTCAGAAAAGTGTTCCAAGAATCAAAGGTTGTGATTAGTATTTGGGACGCCGTGGTTCAGTTCTGAGTAAAGCAGTGTTGTGTGTTGAAAGGACGCCATGATAGAGTCCTTTGCAGTTGTGAAAAGTTTGAAAGTTGAAAATGGGAAGTTGAACCGTCTTAGAGAAGTTGAACGCAGATCTCGGGATATGTGTAACGGGTGCTAAACAGCTGGTTACTTAGTAAAGAAGAATGCCACGTGTGGGAACGCGGGTGGAGGAAGCCAAATGAAAAAGTCCCTATTACCCTTGACCCCCTCGCTTTGCCTTTCTGAACAAACCCTATGTCCCTGAAAAAGAACAGGGGAGTCCCACAAAATCCCAAATCCGGGGCCTCCCTGCTCAACCCAAACGCCGTCCTCCCCTCGACCCACTCATTGAGGACTGGCTAGAAAAAGAGCCAACGACGCTCGCCAATATTTGCCTACGGGCGTCCGCACATGAACATCCCCCAAAGATCCAACGCCTCCTTCACTATTTCATGGTCACTTATGTCCAGCCCCGCCTCCGTGAAACCAACCATACCAATCCTCCCTTCATGGGGCCAGGCATTATTTCTGATTCATTTTGTGGGACGGTGGACGAGCTCGCCAAGCTTCTCCCCGATATAATGGAGTTCTTAGCGGCTCCTGCGGGCTCCGTCCCATCGCAAAAGAGAAAGAGGCCCTCTTCGCCTTCCCCTTCTCAACAGCTCGAAATAAAAGGCCCTTCCTTCTCTCAACCAAAACCCATCCCATCCTCCCCCCCTCCCGCACCAAAGAGAAGATTAAAGACGTCTGCTCAGCTTGAAGGCGTCACGGAGGAACAGATGGCCGCCATTCGCCTCTCTGAAATTGAACTAGAGAAAGAGGAAAAGGCGAAGCAGGCCAAAGCTGAAGAGGACGCCATCGCACAGGCGATCCAGCAAAGCTTACAGGATGTCCCACGACTCCCTCCACCTCCACCAAGGGTAGAGGACGTGACCCCTGTTTCTGAGAAAGCTGCGGATCCGCTTGAAGCGGAAATCAAGGCGGACCTGGCCAAGCCTATGCCTAAGGTCCAAAGGGACGCTCCTCAAGCGCAGGTCCAGGCCCAGGACGCTGTGCCCAAAGTTATCCATCTTGAGGACTCGCCTGCTAAGAAGCCTCTTCCTCCTCCCGCTCCGCTCAAGGTCAAGCCCATCTCAGTAGCGCCGCCTAGCTCCATATCTGCTCCCGCCCCCAAGGCCAAGCTAAGAACACCCACTCCCTCTCCTCCTAAAGCAAAATCTCCAACTCCTCCGCCTGCTCTGGTTGTCGAGGAAAATACACAAGTCTAAGGGACGCCTTCTTCTGCAGTCCCTATAGAGTCCTTGGCAAGGACTCCAGCTGTGGACGCGCCTCCTCCAGCGCAGGCGTTGACTCGGGCAAAGTCGTTGTTCCCGTATCAAAAAAAATCCCAAACATGCAAACAACAGTATAGTAGGCAAGCAAGGGGTCGAACCCAAAGGAATCAATTTTTATTCAGATTTTATGGTTTTCATGCAAGAACTCAAAAGGGGGTTTTGAAAGTTGGTTTCAATCAAAGGTTATCAAGTAGAGTTTATCCAATCAATTCCACTTTATTAATCCGTTGATCATGAATTCATCCACCTCTTTATATGCCTAGGTCAATTCCAATCCCAATCATTAGCAATCGCAAGTCCACGGTCCAAGAAATTCTATAACCCTAGGCAAGGACGCTTAACCTAGAATTAGCATAGAGCACAGGGATATTAGGAAATCAAATCATGCAATCAAGCTACGAGTCTCATGCACAATTTAACCATTGAATACTCTTCCCTAAACTAGTCCACGGTCCTAGAATAGAGTTGTTTCGAGAAATAGGAAAGATGCATAGACAACAACCAATCCTAAATCAAACAACAGATCTAAGTCAATCAAACAAGTTGATCAGGCTCATAAAATCAAACATAGATCATGAGATGAAGCACAAGAGTATCAATAAAGACCTAGGGATAAAGAGATTACCAGAATTTCACAACTTCATAATCAAGCTTCCTTGATTGAATAAACTCAAGAGGAGAGTTAGTTCTCCATTACAAAGAAAACTCTAATCTTTATTGAAAGACAATTGATTGACAAGTAAGTTTGATAACCTAAAAACCTAGAAAGGTTCCCCTTATATAGCCCCAAAGATCATCCTTTTCGGACTAAATAAGATAGGAAACCGAAAGATAAGAAAGGAAACAAGATAGAAACGGTGAAATCTCGTCCGCTTGAAAGTCGGTCGCACCGCGACCGCGGCACCACCACCGCGCCCGCGGCGGTCTACAATCGGTCAAGTGCTGAGTCGGCTTCTACCACGACCGCGCCCTTCATAGGTCTTCATGGTTCGCTTCTTCACGCCACCGCGCCCGCGTCATAGACAACGCAACCGCGATATCCATGCAATGGCGAATCTTCGTCTTTAAGCTCTTTAACTCTTGATTCTTCATATCTTGTGTCTTCGGTCTTCATATTACAATAACACTCAAAACTAACCTAAACACTCTCTAAATCATCTCAAAATACAAGAGTTATCCTATACAAAATAGCTTGAATCAAATTCCCCCATACTTAGATCTTGCTCGTCCTCGAGTAAGCTCAAAACAAATACATCAAGGTAGCAGATCTAAGATCTCAGGAAATACAAGGGAAGATATAAACACTCAGCTCACAACCCGAACCCAAAAATATAGAGAAATCATGAGCATAAAACAATGAAGCTCAAACACACACCTCACAACAAAGATATAACACTCAAGCTCTAAAAATATGAAAGAGAGCAACCTAGGATCTACCCAAATCTAACATGATGCCCCAAAGTCCCCAAGCAAGAATGATCCTAAAACACTCATATTTTACCGCTCAATTCTGCTTAGGCGCCCTTTCGGGTTTTCACCTAACCGCTCTTTTCATTTTTCTCAAGGTGTGCTCACAAAACTCACAATCACTCATTAACCTCATATTACCCCAGCCTAATGCTGGTCCGGGTTACCTGCTTATTACTTGAGCCGCCCTTTCGGGTTTTCGACTCATCCCAAGATTTAATATGCCTTTTTTCAATCTTTTTATGGCTCTTTCTATCTTTTTCTTTTCTTTCTTTCTTTATTATGTAAAAAATATGGTGTAAGTGCTCCATGAAAAGAAAAAAAATCAAAAATCTGAAGCAAATATCTAACTAAGCTAACTAGGATAAGGGAATGCGAGTACTCCCTCCCCCATACTTAAATCCTTCATTGTCCTCAATGAAGCAAAGAGAAAGGATAGAAGCAAGGAAGAAGGTATATCAGAAGACTCACAATCGAATGAAGAGAGGTGGAATGGACGAACTCTTCATAAATGGAAGAAAGTAAAGCTTCGTATTTCCAATCGGTAGGCATACCGCGGGCGCGGAATCAATGCAGAGAACAACATCTTGACTTCATCTCGAAAAGCGTGATGTGTAAGCAACCTTCGTATCGTGGCTCGTCTCTCGAGAGATAGATGAATACTTGAACTCGAGCCGTGGAGATGCAATCCCGGGGAAACAAAGCTCCCCCATACTTAGGCTTTTACACATAGCCAAAAGAATGGAATTACAAAGGTGAATGGAAAGAAGAAATAGAAGATGGATAGAATGGATGTAGATAGATGACATAGGATGGGACCAAAAAGTCCTCTTTTGTCTTTTTTTTTTTTGTAATAAAAACGAGCTAAAACCGAGACGCAGTATGGTTGCCGCGAGCACGGGCTAGTACCTGTTCGTCGGGGCGCGCTGACGATCCACCGCGGGCACGGTCAAGGCGGCGCGGTCGCGGTTTCACGTCAGGCGTGTCCTTTCGGACCTAGTACGTGCATGTTAGCTAAAAACACAAGCAAATCCTAAGCTAGGAATGGAAAAACAATCTAACTAATCCTTGGGTTGCCTCCCAAGCAGCGCTTTTGTTTAACATCGTTGGCTCGACGTGGATACGATCAATATGGGTCCTCATCAACATCAATTTGGACCGTGTTTCCACTATGAGATATGGAAAGATATCCATTGGCAACGTCGATGACCGTGTTGGCGGTTTTCATGAAAGGACGACCTAGTAAGAGAACCGGGTCGTACCGCCCTTCGCCTATCTCCATCACATAAAAATCTGCAGGAAAGATCAAACCCTGCACATGCACTAGAACATCCTCAACTAACACTTTCGGGCGCACATTAGAGTGGTCAGCCAATTCAATAACAATATCAGATTCCTTTAAAGGACCAAGGCCTAACCTATCATACATGCAAGCTGGAAGAACATTAATGGAGGCACCTAAATCTAGCATAGCACGCTCAATTTTAGTTTCTCCAATAGTGACAGGGACGGTGAATCTTCCTGGGTCTGAGCATTTTTTAGGTAATTGCTTTTGGAGTAGGGAATTACATGTCTCAATTTTGTTATCTTGCGTTTTTTCAACTAGAGCTACCTTCTCAATTTTAGGACTAGTCCTATTCTTTCTTTTTATGGTGCATAGTTATTTCATAAACTTAGCAAAACGAGGGACACTTTGGATAAGATTAATAAGAGGAACATTTACCCGACAATTGGCGAAGGTCTCGAAGAGTTACTTGTCATGTGCCGGCTTCCTTGTGTCCTTGAGTGCTTCGGGGAATGGAGGGGTTGAGCCACATAGCCATCGTCCTCCTCTGCTGCTCGGGCTCGGTTTCGTCTAGGAGAGCTCGGACGTGGAGGCGAATAATTCTTGAAAGCATAATCGAGTAAAGCCTCGAAGTTCCGCTCGGCCTCCTTACCGCAGGCGCGGTCCGGACTCCGCGGTCGCGGCTCGTTACGCCTCTCGTGGTCCGAGTCCTCTATTGGAATTTCGCGGGCGCGGAGCAGAGAGCGCGGGCGCGGAATTCCAACAGAGACTTGGTCTTCTTATCCAGCTGCCCCGGCGCGGTCGCGGCCAGGGGAACGCGGTCGCGGATCATCACCAGGGGGTGATTCCCGACTCGCCAGTGTTCTTCCGCTCCTTAGGTTCATGGCACTCACATTCTCCTTGTGGTTGAGCGCTTGGGAGGGAAGTTTCCCGGAATCCTTAGACTCGAGCCTTGATGTCTCTCATTTTGGTGGTGTTTTAGTAGTTAATTTCCCTTGTAAATAAGTGTTTTTCATTCCTTTCCTTGTTATGTTTCGTTCCTTTTTAGCTTAGTTCCCGGTTTTCTTCAAGATTCGGAAACTATGCGAGTTTGTTGTGTTTTGTAGGTGAAATGGCTCATTTGAGGACATTTTGGAGGAGCATCTAAGGAGGAGCTAAGCAAGGGAGCTAGGGAACGGAAGAGCCATGCAAAGAATGAAGAGAGACTCAAGGAAAACCAAGAAGAGACAAGGATCGAAGCCCAGGACCGAGCACCACAAAGTCGGGCCCGAGTTCGAGCACCAGAGCACAGGACCGACGTTCCCAACGTCGGGCCCGAGGTTGCCCCGTGTCGATCCGAGTCGGCGAATGGGAAGATTAGGCTCCAAGGCACAAATATTGTGATCTTCCAATTTTGCCCTTCTTCTAATTTGGAATTCCTTGGTCCCCAATCAAGAGAAGAGGATAATTAGAGGTGATTAGAGAGGATTAGAGGGGGGATCACAAACACACACACACACCAAAAATCACTCTCAAAGGCTCAAGGAAGACTTGGAGAGCAAGGAGAAGAAAGGAGGAGGAGAAGAGGAGGAAATCGGTGGAGCTAGAGAGGAGATTAGTGAGTTTGTACTTGTTTTCCTTTGGTTTTAGTAGAATTAAGACTTGGATCTTGTGAACCCCTTTGAATTTGAATGCAATTTGAGTTTGATTTGAGATTGATGATTGAGATTTGCTTGCTTTTCCATTTGATTGCTTTTTACTCTTACTTTATGGAGTAGATTCTATAGTCTTGGGCTATGGGGGAAACCCCTAGCTAGGATTGGGTACGAAACCTTAATTTCATAGCCTTGAGTGCTTGATCTATGAATCCTCTCTACATTGAGCTTCAATTCTCTTGTGGAAGCAAGGGACCTAGGGCTTGTGATTGGTAAGAGTAAGCGAAAGTGATCTCTAGCCCATCACTAGACCTAGCATCGAAGGAGAGTGAAAACTCCCTTGGGTCGAAGTGTAGAGTGGAGGGATCGAAGGCTAGCAACCTCGATCTAACAAGGATCAACACTTATTGGCTGAATTGGGGTGGAATTACCAAAGTCTAGGTAGGGAAGGAACCCAAGAACCCAAGACCGATCTACTATTTGAGCAAGACCGAGTTTCCCAGTACCTCGGGCCCGACGTCGTGTAAGTCGGTCCCGGCCAATCTGACCTCGATCCACCCTCGGACCGAAGTGACCTATGTCGGTCCGAGGTGATTTCTCTTGTTTTTCCTCGTTTTGCCTTTCTTTTATCTCTTTTTAGTCTTTCGGGTACTCTCAACGCACGAACTTCCGTGTGTTCAACACCCTTCCTCTTTACTACAATAGAGGTTCGGTTTATAAATTTAGATTTTGAGACCCTCCGATCCGGACCGATCAGAATTTTGGCGCCGTTGCCGGGGAGTTCTACTTGTTTGAGGTACCCTCTTTTATTGAGTCTTTGATTTGGTAGTGATTTGGGTGAGGTACTAGCCCAAACCCCTTGTTTGTTTTGATTCGGTTTTGTTTGTGTTTTTGGTTATAGGTGTATGCGAGCTCGTTCCGTCCGAGGAACACTTGAGCTCGACTTTGTGTGTGACCCGGAGAGTATTCTAAAACAAGCCCGAAAGAAGAAGAGGATGGCGGACCAAGCCCGTGATGAGGAGGTTGAAAGGATGAGAGCCGACATGGCTGGAATGCAACTTGAAATGGCGAACCGAGATGCCGAGGCCCGGAGAGAGCGTGAGCAAAGGATGAGATTGGAGGCTCAAATCAACACCCATCCCCGGAATGCTAGACAATACATGCATCCGGAGTGGAAGGTGCCGGAGGTGTCAAAGAACTTTGATATCAAAACTCAATTCATCTCACTCATCAAGAGAGAGCAATTCCAAGGGAGACCGAATGAGTGCCCGATCGAGCATGTGAAGCAATTCAAGGACCTATGCGAGACCATCTCGACGGATGATGAGACACTTGAGTACGTGCTACTCAAGGCCTTCAAGTGGTCGTTGGGAGGCAAGGCGTTGCATTGGTTGGAGAGTCAAGCAATTCGTTCCATCACATCATGGAGGGCTCTCAATGAAGCGTTCTTGATGAAGTTCTTCCCGCCCACCAAGACGACGGAGCTTAGAAGGAAGATAGCGAGCTTTCAACAAGGAGCCCACGAGCCACTCTTCGAGGCTTGGGATCGGTTCAAAGAAATGTTGAGGGCATGTCCAACGCATGGGCGACAACCTTATGTCCTTCAAGACATTTTCTTCCAAGGAATCAACCCCGCCACCAAGGATAAATTGAACCTCCATACCGATTGTGGGTTCATTGACTTGCCTCCGGAGCAAGCGTGGGAGTTGCTAGACAAGCTCTCCGATTATGAAGCCATGTATGGAGTAAATCAAGTGAACAAGGAAGTAAGAATCCATGGAGACGGTCCGAAGAGGCTCTACGATCCAAAAGGTGAAGAGGTGGATAAAGATGTGAAGATCCAATTCTTGGAGGATGAGTTAAACAAGATGAGGAGGAAGATGGGTCATCTCCAACAAAACACAAGAGCTTGTGAAGAGTGTGGTTCTTTGAAGCATGGAGCTCAAGAGTGCCCAAATGAGCGCCAAGTTCGATTGGCCGAGCAAATTGAGGAGGCTCACTATGTTCAAAGGAACTTCGGAGGGAGAGACAATTTCAACAATGGAGGAAGGTGGAACCAAGGCCAAGCTAGTGGCTACAACAACAACTTCAACCAAAACGAGCCAAGGGCCCAACCACCACCATACCGACCTCCGGGTTTCTATGAGCAAACTCCACAATGGGCACAAGAGATGAGAGGCGAGTTCAAGGACTTGAAGAATCAATTCACCAACGTTGAGAGAAGAGTTGATGAAATGGGTGCCCAATTCAAAGAGTTTGGTGTATGGAGAAGACAAGTGGACAACCAATTTGTTCACATGGCGAATCAACTTCCAAGAAAGGAAGGGAGACTCCCGGGCCGACCCGAGGAGAATCCCCGTGCTCAACAACAACAAAATGAAGTTCGAGCCATAGGATTGAGGAGTGGACAGAGTTTGCCGGAGCCACAAGTTCAAAGAACAAGAGAAGAAGGTCGGACCGAGGTTCCCAGCACCCCGGGCCCGACGTGCTCAAACGTCGATCCAGTAGACGGAGGAGGTCCCTTGAGTTGGACCGAGGTTGAGCATAACTCGGGCCCGACATGCCCTGAAGTCAGCCCGAGTTACCCAGAAATTTCCTGCCCCAAGACCGAGGTTCCTGAAGTCGGTCCCGAGATTGATCCGACGTCGGTCCAAGCCGAAAATGTTGAGAGAAGGCAAGATCGATCCAAGGAGGTGGATCCAACCAAGAAACAAGGTGGCACAACTCTTTCATGTCCTTTGAAGAAGCGCAAGGAGATTGTTGAGGGCAAGTTCAAGTGGTTCTTGAAGCTTTTGCAAGGCTTGAACATCACCATTCCATTCACCGATGCTCTAAGCGAGATGCCATCCTATGCAAAGTTCTTGAAGGAAATCTTGAGCAAGAAGAGGTCAATTGTAGAGATGCAAGATGAGGTGAAGATCTTGGAGCTACCTCAAAAGCTAAGTGATCCCGGAAGATTTGCCATCACCGTGGGGATTGGATCCCAAAACTTCAAAGCTCTTTGTGATTTAGGAGCAAGCATATCGGTTATGCCCATGAGCATATGGAGAAGGGCTAACCTCGGAGATATGGAACCGGTTGATATGAGTCTTACTATGGCCGATGGTTCATCAACAAAGGCCACCGGAATTCTAGATGACGTCCCGGTTAGAGTTGGGAGGTATTTTGTGCCCGATGATTTTGTGATCCTTGACATGAAAGAAGATCCGATGGTGCCCATTATTCTTGGAAGGCCGTTTCTAGCTACGGCGGGTGCCAAATTCGACGTAAGAAATGGGAAAGTGACTTTTGAGATTGGCGAGGAAAAAGTGGAGTTCCATTTCAACAAGGCTCTTAATGAACCGGATGCTTTGGCAATCTTGAAGTTGGAGGAAAGTGCCAAGTGCAAGAGAGAGGAGTTGGAACCCATAAGAGAGGAAAAAGCACCATTGAGAGATCATGACATGGTCTATGTTCAAGAACAAGAAAGAGAGTTACTAGATCCATTGGTGAACCATGAAGAACCAAGAGGTGGAGATAGCCCGAGAAGCCATGAAGAGTATCCTTCTCTATATCCTTTTGATGTGGGAGACTCTTACATTTGTTTAAGTGACTTGAAAGAGGATCTAGAGGATGATTACCTTTGCTTGAGTGATTTGCAAGAAGACTTGAGTTATAATGTCATTGAGTCCCCTAGAAATTCTTTAGACTTTTGTGGTGTAGGTAATGAAAAGCAAGTTGAGATGATGCAAGAGATGCCAACCTATACTTTGGAGGAGAAGAATGATGGAGAAGTTGGATGCCACACTTTCATCAAACACAAATGGTGGTACTATGGCTATGAGGAGTGTGGAGATGGATATGACAAGGATGATCAATTCACCATTTTTCATCCTCCTTGAAGGGTAGAGGTTAGAAGTCAAGCTATTGACTCAAAAGAAGCGCTCCTCGGGAGGCAACCCGAGTTTAATAGGTTCATTTTCGTAGTTTCTAGTTTGTTTTTCCTTTGCCTTAGCTTAGATTCTTTCTAATCTCTCTTTAGCATGTGTTTTGTGAAATTGTGTGTTATGTGAGCTTCATGAGCATGTGTGGTATTTGTGGAAATGATGCAAGGACTTGTGGGTAGAAAGTTGCCAAACCGAGGAATTTTAAGGAAGCCAAAAAGAGTAGGACCGAGGTACCCAGTACCTCGGGCCCGAGGTCCCCAACGTCGGTCCCCTTTGGCCGGTCAACTTTGGCCTTACTTTGGACGAAATTCCCATTGTACCCCTCTGACCCAACTTTGTCTTCTTACCCATTTAAAGCCTTCTTTCCCATACCTAACACTCCCACCCTCATAACCACCTTCCCAAAATACCAAGCCACTTCAAAAACCCCCAAATCGATCCACCATCTCCACCATACTCGAACCTCAAGCAAATCTCACCACCAAAATCGATCCATACCCCTAGCATCCTCAAACATCGATCCACAAGTCAAAAATCCCAACAAAATCCCATAGATCTTCATCCCTCTTCTAGATCTAGAAGAGAAATTTGGGTTCTAAGAAGTTGATTGCTAGAAGTCTTTGTTTCTTCATATTTGGTATGTGAATCTCAATCTCTACTTGATTCCTTGTGAATTTCATGCTTTCATTGCTAGGTTTGAGATTTGCCATGATTGAGTGAGCTTAGACCTTGAGCATCCATGGTGATTTGCATGCATAGTGAAATTTGTGCTTAATTGTTGCTAGAACCTACTTAGAACTTCGATTGATGATGAGAAATGGTTGATTTTGGATTTTAGGAGCATGATAGAGTGTTTTATGGATGAAACTAGGAAGAAAAGTCGGATTAGACTCGGTCCGAGGTACCCAGAACCTCGGGACCGATGTTGCATGTCGGTCCAAGACTCGGACCGAGGTTGAGAACCTCGGACCCGATGTCTTTTGTTCGTCGGTCCTATGCTTTTCGATTTTCTCTTGTGTGAACTTAGGGATTCATGAGCTTGAATGTTGGTTATAGCATGTTTATCATGATATATCTTGTATCTTGACCATTGTTATGTGATTCTTTGTTCATGCATGATTGGATTTTGTGGATTGAGTGTCTTAAGAGCAAGTATGGGGTTATTTTCTTGCATGATGAGTTGTTTGTGATGGAAGCTTGTGATTTTGTTGTGATTGTATAGATTTTATCTTGGAGTTCTTGGCTTTGATTGTGTGTAGGTACCATGACTACCCGAGCATCTTCTTCAAGGATGGAGAAAGCAACAAGAAAGTCCAAGAAGTCGTCCAAGAGGGTCCAAAGGATGGACGATGTGCGTTTCGAAGATGATGATGTGGCTAGAGAGTATGAGCGACTCATGGGTCTATCTCACCACACTCGGTGGTTAGATTGGGAGTCCATTAGAAAGATGTGCATGGAAGAGGCTCTTACTCGGTGTTACTCTCACATTGGGCTCAATGTCTTGCTAAGGTGCAACAACACTCATTATCCCGCCTTGACGTCCGAGTTTATGGTGACTTTCAAGTGCATATATGAAGGAGTCGAGAGTGAAGGCATGATCTCCTTCCAAATGGGCAATGAGTTGCATGAGGTCTCTCTCCGGAACTTGGCTACCTACCTTGGGTTTCCATTTCCGAGAGATGAGGCCTATGTTGAAAATGAGAAGGTAGACTATCTTTGGAGGTTTGTAGCCGGAAGAAGTGAGATGAGGAAAGGCGCATCGACTAATGAGATAGCAAATCCACTCTTCCGAGTCATGATCCGAGCCTTGGGTTGTTCCATCTTTGCTAGGCATGAATTGAGCAAGCCAATGAAGGAGGAGGCCATGCTACTCTATGAGATGTTGTTTGAGAATGAGAAGCCAATGAACCTCACATGGGAATGGGTGAAGATGGTGAGGGATTTCCAAAGTTCCTCATGGATCTATTTTAGAGGCATGATAGCCCACTTGGCTCATCATCTTGAGGTGGACTTGTCTACCTACACGCCGGCCCCAAATGGTGTGGAGTTCATGGACCTAAAGTACTTCAAGAAGGCCAACATCATCAAAGAGAAGCAAGTGACCGGTGCCACCACCTACCTAGCCCCACACTCCAACTTCGACAAGGTGCACATTCCCTTGGGGCCACGTCTCTTCAACCTCACAAGCTATTACAATTGGTTTCAAGTGTGGGCGGGCAAGGAGAATTCCTATGGAGAGCCGGAGGGGACACTTGAGTGTAGGAGACAAGCACAACACATTCGTTTCACTACTCGTCAAGCTTCCCCGGACACCGAAGAAGAGGAGCCCAACCAATATGAGTTCGTGAGAAGAGATGACATGGACGTTGACTTGCCTAGAGAAGGAGAAGAAGAAGAAGAAGAGGGTGGTTACCACAATTTGCTCACCGACCACGCACCAGCACTACTAGACCGAGGTGCATCCCATGTCGGGCCCGACGTTCATCAACGTCGGTCCGATGTCTTTTTGCCCGATCCGGTCCCGAGCCAATTTGAGAGGGGTGAGGGAAGTGGAGCAAGACAAGAACCACCAAGCTATGGAGGATATGAAGGGTATGCCCAATGGTATGGGCCCGGAATGGTGTTCCCCGAGCCTCAACAATCGGTGGACATGAACTTCTTGGCCAACCAATTAGCTCATCTTCAACTTCAACAATCTAGCATGCTTCAAGAGGCACACCAAATCAATCTTCAACAACAACACCTCAACTTCCAACAACAACAACTTTTCCACCACCAAGAAGACTTCCAAGCTCAATTTGAAGAAGTGAACCGCAACATCGCTTACACTAGACGTGATGTGGACGACTTGAGGGCGGTCGAGGACCAAAGATGGAGCGTCCAAGAAAGCTTCAATGAGTGGATGACCGGGAACTTCTCTTCCCGTGAAGATCAATGGAGGCGTCCCGCCCCACAAATTCAACCGCCAAGCCAAGACCCTTTCCACGACCAAGTGTATGAGCAAGAGCGGCACGCACGGCTCCAAAGGAGACAACGCCGTGGTCACCCTCCAAACTAAGCCTCAACATGCCATTTAAAAATAAAGAATTGTGAGCTTTCTCTACTCTTCTCTTTACTTTTGAGTTTTGATTTCTTTTGATGAGGACATCAAAATTTTAAGTATGGGGTGGGTTAGTAGCTCATAGTTCCATGTGTAGTTTCATGCGTTTATGTTTGCCTTGTTAAGGGATGTTTCATTTTGGGATAGTGGCATGATATGTTGAATGAATGATGATTGAATTTTATGGCATGAATGGATGAGTTTGTTTGTTTTGTGTTTAAGAAAATTTTCAAAAATTCCATAAAAATTTGAAAATTTGTGTGTTGAAAATGTCAAAAAGATTTTGTTTTTGGACTAGGAATTCCCATCTTAGATGTCCATAAAAAGGCTAATGATGATGTGAGCATGTAAAGTCCTTTGCATATTTTTGGATAGTTTAGCCTCTAAATGGATGTTGCTTTTAATGTGATGTGATATCTTGCATATTTTTATTGAGTACATGAGTTCTTGGATGAGGTTTTGATGCAACTAAGCTAGAGTGAACCTTGTGAGATGATTTTTGGCCATTTTAGGGATGTTTGTTCATATTGCATATCCCTCATTTTCTTGTGTGAATTAGCTCATGCATGCTTAGTAATACTTGCTATTGAGGTGTTTATCTATTTTCCAAGACCAATATGAGACTTGTTCTATGCATTGTCACATTGATTTGAACTTTATTTCATTTAGTCACAAAATCTTCCATATCCTACCTTGAAGATAAACCGTTGTTTGTAGCCCCGTTTTAGCCTTAGACCTTTGTTTGAAACTCCTCAAAAATATGATTCCTAGCCTATATGACTCGACCCTTATGGGATTGGACTTTAGTGAGAGGTTTGGAAGAATATTTAGAGAGTTGAGATTCTCTTGGGTGAAGGGCAAGAAATGGAGTTATAAATCAAGTGGGTAGTGCATCTTTGTTGTGAAGAAAGAAAGAAAAAGTTGGAAAAAAGTAGTGGATTGAAAGCAAAGTGCTTAAGTGTAGAGAAAAAGGGCACCGACCGAGTTAAAGTGCACATCGGGCCCGACGATGTAGTGCAAGTCGATCCTAAGTGGAAAAAAGTGTGAAAAATCCAACAAAAAGTGTAGTGCAAAGATGAAGTGGAATGTTAAGTGAAGTGTGGGTTGGAAAAGAGGAAAAATCAAAGTCTTTTGGGATGAGTAAAGTTGAAAGTGGAATAATTTGGTGAAGTTTGTGAGAGACTAGAAAGTTCAATCCCCATTGTAAGCACCACAAGACCAAAATGATTCCCACCTTGAGAAATACCAAAAGCCCCATTACAACCCGCCGAATGGAACCTCTTTGAGGACCTCCATTGAGCCAAGTTCATATTCTTTGTGTGCATTGTAATAGGCATCTCTAGGTGGAGGAATTGGTGATATTAGCTTCAATGGTAAAGCCTTTATTTGCATGATTGTTGAGTTTGAGTGTTCATTGCTAAACCTAAACACATGATGAGTGATACACATTTCACATACCTAAAGTGAGGCTTTGTTGCATTAGACTATATTCCTTGAACACTTGATCATGTGTGATGACGTAATGTTGCTTGAATATCTATCACTTGTGCTTACTTGAGTTTTTCATATGAGGCTTTACTTGAAGATTGTGCTTCGGTCTTGTTTACATTGTTATTGCTTGAGGACAAGCAAGTTTATGTATGGGGTATTCTGATGTCTCTCATTTTGGTGGTGTTTTAGTAGTTAATTTCCCTTGTAAATATGTGTTTTTCATTCCTTTCCTTGTTAAGTTTCGTTCCTTTTTAGCTTAGTTCCCGGTTTTCTTCAAGATTCGGAAACTATGTGAGTTTGTTGTGTTTTGTAGGTGAAATGGCTCATTTGAGGACATTTTGGAGGAGCATCTAAGGAGGAGCTAAGCAAGGGAGCTAAGGAACGGAAGAGCCATGCAAAGAATGAAGAGGGACTCAAGGAAAACCAAGAAGAGACAAGGATCGAGGCCTAGGACCGAGCACCACAAAGTCGGGCCCGAGTTCGAGCACCAGAGCACAGGACCGACGTTCCTAACGTCGGGCCCGAGGTTGCCCCGTGTCGGTCCGAGTCGGCGAATGAGAAGATTAGGCTCTAAGGCACAAATATTGTGATCTTCCAATTTTACCCTTCTTCTAATTTGGAATTCCTTGGTCCCCAATCAAGAGAAGAGGATAATTAGAGAGGATTAGAGGGGGGGATCACACACACACACCAAAAATCACTCTCAAAGGCTCAAGGAAGACTTGGAGAGCAAGGAGAAGAAAGGAGGAGGAGAAGAGGAGGAAATCGGTGGAGCTAGAGAGGAGATTAGTGAGTTTGTACTTGTTTTCCTTTGGTTTTAGTAGAATTAAGACTTGGATCTTGTGAACCCCTTTGAATTTGAATGCAATTTGAGTTTGATTTGAGATTGATGATTGAGATTTGCTTGCTTTTCCATTTGATTGCTTTTTACTCTTACTTTATGGAGTAGATTCCATAGTCTTGGGCTATGGGGGAAACCCCTAGCTAGGATTGGGTACGAAACCTTAATTTCATAGCCTTGAGTGCTTGATCTATGAATCCTCTCTACATTGAGCTTCAATTCTCTTGTGGAAGCAAGGGACCTAGGGCTTGTGATTGGTAAGAGTAAGCGAAAGTGATCTCTAGCCCATCACTAGACCTAGCATCGAAGGAGAGTGAAAACTCCCTTGGGTCGAAGTGTAGAGTGGAGGGATCGAAGGCTAGCAACCTCGATCTAACAAGGATCAACACTTATTGGCTGAATTGGGGTGGAATTACCAAAGTCTAGGTAGGGAAGGAACCCAAGAACCCAAGACCGATCTACTATTTGAGCAAGACCGAGTTTCCCAGTACCTCGGGCCCGACGTCGTGTAAGTCGGTCCCGGCCAATCTGACCTCGATCCACCCTCGGACCGAAGTGACCTCTGTCGGTCCGAGGTGATTTCTCTTGTTTTTCCTCGTTTTGCCTTTCTTTTATCTCTTTTTAGTCTTTCGGGTACTCTCAACGCACGAACTCCCGTGTGTTCGACACCCTTCCTCTTTACTACAATAGAGGTTCGGTTTATAAATTTAGATTTTGAGACCCTCCGATCCGGACCGATCAAGCCTATTGATCATGGTGGCAAGTTGGCTCATTTGAGTCTCAAGATTCTTTACAGCAGCTCTCGTCTCTTGGTTCTCCTTCAAGAGGGCGGTAATAACATCATTCTGAGACGGAGCAGGTGCTCTCGGGGCATAGTTATTGGACTGAAACTGTTGTTGCTGGCCCTGAGGAGCGTATTGCTGCTGCTGTTGTGATGGGTCTTGTTGCTGCTGGTTGCTCCACCTTAGGTTAGGATGATTTGCCCACCCCGGATTATAAGTATTCGAGTAAGGATCATTCCGAGGCCGGGGCGCACCATAATTGCCAATAGCATTGACGGACTCCTCGGTCTCATGAATAGTAGGGCACTGATCTGTGTGGTGGCTCGCATCATAGCAGAGACCGCAGGCATTGACCTGTTGGGTCGTCTTCTTCGTGAGCAGCTGCTTCATAAGATCCTTGAGCTCCCTTACTTGAGCATTCAGGGACTCATTCACCACATTAACGGACCACACATTGGTCGTGGACCTCTGATTGCGGTCTTGCTCCGCCAAGATCTAAACTTTCTGAAAAGCTGCAGCAGGGGTCAAGTTCTCGTAATTACCCCCATAAGATGCATTCACGAGCCTCTTGTCATTGTCGCAGAGTCCCTCAATGATGTAGCAAATAAGATCCTTGGCTTGGTAGCCATGGTAGGGACAACTCGCGATGAGCCTCTTGTAGCGCTCATAATAGTCATAGAGGTTCTCGTCCTCTCCTTGCTCCAAACTGCTGAGTTGCTTCTTAATAGATGTTTGTTTGGAAGCGGGGAAGTACTTTTCAAGAAACGCTTTCTTCATGTCCACCCAAGTAGTGATAGAACCCGGCACCAAATAAAGGAGCCAGTCCTTGGCGGTGTCTTCAAGAGAGAAGGGAAAAGCCCGGAGCTTGATTTGATCCTCCGTCACATCAGTGCGCTTCATACTCACGCACACCGCGTGGAATTCTGTGAGATGCTTGTTCGGGTCCTCACCACTCAACCCGTGGAATTTAGGCAAGTGGTGGATGAGACCAGACTTCAGTTCGAACTTTACACCTTCTCCGAGTTCGGGGAATTGAACAGCGACATGCTGTTGCTGGAGATCAGGCGCTGTGAGTTGGCGAAAGGTTTGTTCCGCCATGGCGCCTTCTGGTTTAGAATCAGAGAGAGAAAGAGAGTCAAGAAGATTGTAGGATGTAGACACTTTGGGGGCACTCCTTATCTTCCGAAGAGTCCTGTCAATTTCTGGATCAAAACGAACAGGAGAAGTATTAGTAGACCGGGTACGGACCATGTGTTAGGTCCGCACCCAAAGGATGATTCTGCGCGCGAACCGCGGGCGCGCCGAGGGGGCCGCGGGCGCGGTTTGAGCGCAGAGCACGAAAACACACAAAATCAAAACAAGAAAAAGGATTCCCCAGCAACGGCGCCAAAATTTGACTCGGGCAAAGTCGTTGTTCCCGTATCAAAAATAAATCCCAAACATGTAAACAACAGTATAGTAGGCAAGCAAGGGGTCGAACCCAAAGGAATCAGTTTTTATTCATATTTTATGGTTTTCATGCAAGAACTCAAAAGGGGGTTTTGAAAGTTGGTTTCAATCAAAGGTTATCAAGTAGAGTTTATCCAATCAATTCCACTTTATTAATCCGTTGATCATGAATTCATCCACCTCTTTATATGCCTATGTCAATTCCAATTCCAATCCCAATCATTAGCAATCGCAAGTCCACGGTCCAAGCAATTCTATAACCCTAGGCAAGGACGCTTAACCTAGAATTAGCATAGAGCACAGGGATATTAGGAAATCAAATCATGCAATCAAGCTATGAGTCTCATGCACAGTTTAACCATTGAATACTCTTCCCTAAACTAGTCCACGGTCCTAGAATAGAGTTGTTTCGAGAAATAGGAAAGATGTATAGACAACAACCAATCCTAAGTCAAACAATAGATCTAAGTCAATCAAACAAGTTGATCAGGCTCATAAAATCAAACATAGATCATGGGATGAAGCACAAGAGTATCAATAAAGACCTAGGGATAAAGAGATTACCAGAATTTCACAACTTCATAATAAAGCTTCCTTGATTGAATAAACTCAAGAGGAGAGTTAGTTCTCCATTACAAAGAAAACTCTAATCTTTATTGAAAGACAATTGATTGACAAGTAAGTTGGATAACCTAAAAACCTAGAAAGGTTCCCCTTATATAGCCCCAAAGATCAGCCTTTTCGGACTAAATAAGATAGGAAACCGAAAGATAAGAAATGAAACAAGATGGAAACGGTGAAATCTCGTCCGCTTGAAAGTCGGTCGCACCACGACCGCGGCACCACCACCGCGCCTGCGGCTGTCTATAATCGGTCAAGTGCTGAGTCGGCTTCTACCGCGACCGCGCCCTTCATAGGTCTTCATGGCTCGCTTCTTCACGCCACCGCGCCCGCGTCATAGACAACGCGACCGCGATATCCATGCAGTGGCGAATCTTCGTCTTTAAGCTCTTGAACTCTTGATTCTTCATATCTTGTGTCTTCGGTCTTCATATTACAATAACGCTCAAAACTAACCTAAACACTCTCTAAATCATCTCAAAATACAAGAGTTATCCTATACAAAATAGCCTGAATCAGGCGTCCACTGCTGAGGACACGGAGATGGCCGAGTCCCATGACCAAGGGGACGAGGCCTCAGATGAAGATGATGCTCCTTCCCAAGATGAGGATCATGAGGACGAGGAGGGAGACGGTGAAGAAGAAGACGCTGGTGATGAGGTTATTGTGAGCAACGGCAACAAGCAGAAAAGGCTCAAGAAGATTCTGTCGCCGCTCCTCTTTACTATCCAGTTCTTGATGTCGTGCTTTTTAGTTAGATTTCTTAGGTTGTTTTCTAGTTTGTTTTGCATATTTTCCTATGTGTTTGTGTGTTTTGCATGAGATTTCCACTCTCTTTCGAGAGTTGAAGTCGTTTGTGTTTGCATTTGTGTTTTGTAGGTATTTGGAGCATTTTAGAGGAGTTTTCGAGCTTTTCCGAGCTTTCTAGGAGGTGGTGTTTTGTAGTGGTTTTCAAGTGTCAAGTAGTGAAGTCGAGTGGAGTTTTTCAAAGATTTCAAGGATAGATCTTCAAGCCAAAAAGTGCCTCAAAAGAAGCTACAATAAGTCTAAAAGGAACCCAAGAAACATCGAAAAAGAAACCCCGAAGAAAGGCTAGCAATGGAGCAAGTTCGAGCGAAAACACGAAGAAAACATGATCCTGCTGTAGGTCGGGGCCGACCATCCTGAGGTCGGCCGCGACCACCCTGAGCTGCGACCAAAAGCGAATCCTTGCCGCCCAAGTAATGCTTTTTGCGGGATTTTTGAAATTCGAAAAGGGGGACAAAAGTGGTAGCTGTGGCAGGCTGAGGAAGCTTCCTTTTAAGTTGACTTTTTTTGGTACTTCTATTTAAGGGGCTTTTGGGCTTCTTTTCTAAGAAGCTTTTGATAGAGAGAGAGGGAGGCTTGTGTGGGAAGCTTAGGGTTGGAGAGAGATCTCTCTCACTCTCCCTCTTTGGGAGGTGAGGAGGGAAGAGGACGAAGATGGAGGAGGAGAGGGAGAAGATGGAAGACAAGGGTTTGTAGGGAGAGAGTTGTGGGATTGCAAAGTTTGTAAGTTTGGATCTTGTTTAATTTAAGTTGTTTGCTTTGGATGATGTTTTCCCCTTCTCTTGTGTTGTTTGTGTGTTTGGTGATGTGTGAGTAGTCTTCTTTCTAGGGTTGGGGTGAAACCCACCATGAAAGTGCATTTGAAACCTTGATTGTTTGGATCCATGCTTAACTTGAAATCTCTGCCCATAAATCCCTCTTGTGTGCTTAAAACCCTTGAAGAAGGGGGAATGTTCTTGTTTGCTGCCTAATTGAGAGGTTTGGTTGTGAATGTGGACTATCTGGGTTAGATGAAAGTCGAACCCTTCGAAGAACAAGTTGGATTGCATGTTAACCCCTTCATGTAAATGGAGGCTCTTTATGTGTTCTTTTGTGATGAAAGTCACCCATGAGGTTATGAGTTGAGTTGGTCTTCTATCATTGTTTGAATGCATGCTTGTGGTGTGGTGAATCCCTACCCCTAGTCGTTTCCCCTGTTTTTTCGAAACCAATCTTCGTGACCAGAAAAGGTCGGCCCCGACCTGCAACTGGTCGGCTGCGACCCCCCTCAGTAGGTGTTTTTAGTGTGTTGTTACGTTCTGTTGTTGGTCGGCTGCGACCCCCATTAGGTCGGCTGCGACCCCCCTCAGAACGTGCAATTTGGCTCCTCAAGGTGTGCAATTTGTGTTTGTTTGCTTGTTTTGCTTTGTTTTTTGTTTTGTTTTCGTAGTTTGATTGCTAGATTATAGAACTACTAGCTCCCGTGGACGATCCTGACTTCGCTATACTCAGCGGGGTCTTGAAAAATTTATTTGTTAAGGTAAAACCCTACCCAACAAATTGGCGCCGTTGCTGGGGAGTTAGTTTAGTTTCTTGGTCTAGCTTTCTTTTGGGTGAGGGACTAGCCCAAGCCCTTTGTGTGTTTTTTATTTGTTTTGTGTTGTTTTTGTTTTTAGGTTTGATCTAGCCATGGCGACCTTTGAGTCCCTTGATAGAGAGTTGGTCGATCTTCGTCTCGAAGTGATAAACCTCCAAAGAGAAAGAGATGCCGAGGCTTATGCATGTCAAAGAGAATGGGAAGCCCGAGCCTATTTCCAAGCACCACCAAGCGGCTTCCAAGAGGATGCTCTACATCAACATCAATTTCAAGAGCCGTTAGCCGCACCTTATACTTGGGATCCCTATTGGACAAGTAATGATTATCCCAATTGGGGTTATTATGAACCTCCTAGCTATGAAGAGCCGCCATCATGGGTGCAAGGGTTGAAAAAAGAACTCATTCAAGGAATCCATGAAGTGTGCACCGACCTTATAGGAGTTCAAAACCAAGGAGGAGATTTCAAAGCGGCTCAAATTCCACAACTCCAAGGGCGATTATCGGGCCACCCCGAGGAAAGCCCGAGAGGTCACATTGATGCGGTTCACCTAAGGAGTGAAAAGAAGTTGCCGGAACACGTTCTCTCTTCTTCGACAACAAATGCACTTCCTTTCTCACCCAAGAAGGCCGAGGAACCTCTCGTTGTTCATATTAAGCCTTTATCCAAGTCAAGCCCTCCACTTATTCTAAGCCAATCATTCCTCATCGCGACCGGAGCTATCATTGATGTCAAGAAGGGACTCGTATCATGTTATAATGGTGAAGAGAAAGTAGAGTTCCGCTTCGACAATGCTTTGAAAGAGAACCGTGAAGAGAAGATGAACAATTTGGAGGATGACCCGGAAGAGAGTTTCTTGCTAGTTGAGGCCGAGAAAAACCAAGTCGAGACCCAAGTTGAGGATGGAAGTCTCCTACTAGGAGAAGGTGAAATTGAGGAGGTTAAGGCCCAAGAGGATGAAGGATGGACGGGGTCTTTGCTACCAATGTTGAAAGCAAACCCACTCGTGGAGCAAGGTGAAGAAAATGTGGTCGGGTTTGGACCTTCATTGACCCCGGATGCTAGCAAAGGGTGGGCCAAGCATGAAGAGATGCAGATCGTCACCCTAGGACGCAAGGAGCTATGGACCTACATGGACGACTTTGATGAGTATTGTGAGGCGCCACCACAACCACCAAATTGGTTTTATTCTAATCCCTCTCATGAAAAATTTTCTTGCGCTTTTGATAAGTTGAAACGATCTTTTAGTGCTATATTATTTGTTCTCAATTTATCAATATGCTACATATGCTTTCATGAGGTGCCTTCACAAGACTTTGATAGGTTACTTAGAGCTTTGACGATGTCCGATCATAGAGATTGAGCACGGATACCCCTCTCTCCACACCTTCTTCCACCCTCTTTTCTCATTCTAAGTATGGGGTGGCGATGAGGATATCTGAGACAGTATGGGCTCTCACAACCTCCGACTAATGAGGTACTTCTCGTCTAGCTCAAAGACGTTAAAGAAAGCGCTTTTCGGGAGGCAACCCGTTCTTTCCCTTTTCTTTTCTTTTTATTTTGGACTTTTTAGCTTTGGTTAATTTAATTTCCTTAGTCTAGACTAGATAGATAGCTTGTCTTGCACCTCCACTAACCTTTTGTAGAAACCCAAGACAACGGAAGGGCATAAGAGGACCGGAACGAAAGACAATGCAAAGAAGGCGCTCTCAGAGAAGGGTCGGCCCCGACCTCCATATGGTCGGCCCCTACCTTCATATGGTCGTGCCCTACCTTCATATGGTCGTGCCTTACCCTCCCCTGCAGCCCAAAACTCGAGCATTAATGAGAACGACACTTCTCCGCCGCCTCACCTCAAAGATGAATCTTCTCCAATTAAATGCTCCAAGTTCAAGTTAGTTTCTCTTTTCCCTCTCTTTACTTTTAATCAATGGGGACATTGATGTTTTAAGTATGGGGTGGTTTGGGGAAATTGCTTGATTGTGTCATTTGCATGTTATGTGTTTGCATGTTTGTGTGTTTGCATATGTGTATGTGTTTGCATGATTGAGTCTTTCCTTTTTTGTTTTTCATGATGGAAAAATACCTTTGCTAAGATGTCCTAGGATAGTGAGCATCATCATGTAATTCCTTATAACTTGCTTTGAAAGATTGCCTACCATGATTTTGATTTTCGAAATTTGAGCATATAATGGACATTGAGCATGCATGATTCTAAGTGAAAAGCAATCCAACAATTTGAACCTAAGTGAGAATTTTTTTGGCCACAAGGAATGTATGTTTTATTCCTTGGTTTTTCATGTGTGATTTTTACTCTTCCATATGCATTTATCACTTGACAATGGCATGCTTATTTGAAATTTGAAACCAATGGAGATGTATTCACTACTTGTTAGATCAAATGATATTGAACTTATTTTCATTAGCCTATTTCTTTCCTTTTTATCCTACCTATGCATGATCCTTGATTTGAATCCCCTTGTTTGATCCTTAAGCCTTATTTCTAGCCCCACAAAAGTATCCTAGCCATTATAAGCTTGACCCCATTAATCCGGGAATTAGGACTTAGAGTGGATTGTGATGTTGATGTGGATGAGGGGTGAAGATGAAGAGATTGTGAAAGTAGGAATTGAAAAGTTGTCTTAAGAAAAGAATGGAAAAAGATGAAGTTTTGGCTCGGGTAGCATGATTGTAGTGAAAAGAAAGCCCTCTGCTGTGGGTCGGGGCTGACCACCTTGAGGTCACAGCCGACCCTCGACAGCCCCCCCAAAAAAAAAAAAAACAAACCCGAAAAAAAAAATCAAAAAGAGAGAGTGTTTGAATAAGTGCAAGAGCCAATGCTTCCTCCTAAGAAGAAAGACAAAGAAATAGGTGAAGTGAAGTGTGCTTGAAGGTTAAGTGTTTGGTATTTGGAGGAAGAAAGAAGAGTTGGTTGAGTGTAGTTGAGTTTTGAAGTCTAGGAGTCTCGGTTCCCGGATTCATTAGCACCACAAGACCAAATTATTCCACACCCTTCGAAATACCGAGCCCCATTACAACCCGGCCGAATGAAACTTCTTTGAAGTCTTCATTGAGCCACCCAAGTTCTTTTGATGATTTAACTTGTTTTGATTTCTTCGGTGGAGAATTTCGAATATAATTTCCATTGTCTATGAGGTTTTGCATTTGGAGTTGAGATTGAGTGCTCATTGACATATCCTAAACACTTGAGAGCGAGTGAAACACATTACCCTTGTGAGTTTGGATTGATTGTTATTGCTTAGAATTTACACATGTGTGCTAGGATATCGAAGTTGTTTGCTCATTATTCTATCTTGTGCTTGTTTTCCTTGAAGGCATTCTTTGAGCTTGTTATTTGGTATTGATGCATGAGAGGTATTGCTTGAGGACAAGCAAGTTTAAGTATGGGGTATTTTGATGTCGTGCTTTTTAGTTAGATTTCTTAGGTTGTTTTCTAGTTTGTTTTGCATATTTTCCTATGTGTTTGTGTGTTTTGCATGAGATTTCCACTCTCTTTCGAGAGTTGGAGTCGTTTGTGTTTGCATTTGTGTTTTGTAGGTATTTGGAGCATTTTACAGGAGTTTTCGAGCTTTTCCGAGCTTTCTAGGAGGTGGTGTTTTGTTGTGGTTTTCAAGTGTCAAGTAGTGAAGTCGAGTGGAGTTTTTCAAGGATTTCAAGGATAGATCTTCAATCCAAAAAGTGCCTCAAAAGAAGCTACAAGAAGTCTAAAAGGAACCCAAGAAACATCGAAAAAGAAACCCCGGAGAAAGGCTAGCAATGGAGCAAGTTCGAGCGAAAACACGAAGAAAACATGATCCTGCTGTAGGTCGGGGCCGACCATCCTGAGGTCGGCCGCGACCACCCTGAGCTGCGACCAAAAGCGAATCCTTGCCGCCCAAGTAATGCTTTTTGTGGGATTTTTGAAATTCGAAAAGGGGGACAAAAGTGGCAGCTGTGGCAGGCTGAGGAAGCTTCCTTTTAAGTTGACTTTTCTTGGTACTTCTATTTAAGGGGCTTTTGGGCTCCTTTTCTAAGATGCTTTTGATAGAGAGAGAGGGAGGCTTGTGTGGGAAGCTTAGGGTTGGAGAGAGATCTCTCTCACTCTCCCTCTTTGGGAGGTGAGGAGGGAAGAGGACTAAGATGGAGGAGGAGAGGGAGAAGATGGAAGACAAGGGTTTGTAGGGAGAGAGTTGTGGGATTGCAAAGTTTGTAAGTTTGGATCTTGTTTAATTTAAGTTGTTTGCTTTGGATGATTTTTTCCCCTTCTCTTGTGTTGTTTGTGTGTTTTGTGATGTGTGAGTAGTCTTCTTGCTAGGGTTGGGGTGAAACCCACCATGAAAGTGCATTTGAAACCTTGATTGTTTGGATCCCTGCTTAACTTAAAATCTCTGCCCATAAATCCCTCTTGTGTGCTTAAAACCCTTGAAGAAGGGGGAATGTTCTTGTTTGTTGCCTAATTGAGAGGTTTGGTTGTGAATGTGGACTATCTGGGTTAGATGAAAGTCGAACCCTTCGAAGAACAAGTTGGATTGTATGTTAACCCCTTCATGTAAATGGAGGCTCTTGATGTGTTCTTTTGTGATGAAAGTCACCCATGAGGTTATGAGTTGAGTTGGTCTTCTATCATTGTTTGAATGCATGCTTGTGGTGTGGTGAATCCCTACCCCTAGTCGTTTCCCCTATTTTTTCGAAACCAATCTTCGTGCCCAGAAAAGGTTGGCCCCGACCTGCAACTGGTCGGCTGCGACCCCCCTTAGTAGGTGTTTTTAGTGTGTTGTTACGTTCTGTTGTTGTTCGGCTGCGACCCCCATTAGGTCGGCTGCGACCCCCATCAGAACGTGCAATTTGGCTCCTCAAGGTGTGCAATTTGTGTTTGTTTGCTTGTTTTGCTTTGTTTTTGTTTTGTTTTCATAGTTTGATTGCTAGACTATAGAACTACTAGCTCCCGTGGACGATCCTGACTTCGCTATACTCAGCGGGGTCTTGACAAATTTATTTGTTAAGGTAAAACCCTACCCAACAGTTCTTGGAAGAAAACCAGCGTGCAGAGTTTTTGGAACTGCTTGAGTTCCAGGGTTGCACGCATCTAGGCGCTGAGGCCGCTGAAGTCGACCCCGAACAGGTTCTCCGCTTTTACTCAAAATTTAAGATATCTGACGTAAAAGGGAAGCCTTAAGGGACGTTCGAGATTGATGGGGACGAGTACTCAATTGTTTAGGGTACCGTCCGAAACATGCTAGGCCTGCGTCCTTCTCCGCCTGATGCTCTGCACGACCTTCCCAACAAAAACTTTGGCCGCTTCTCCCAAGAAGAGATCTTCAACCACATTTTCAATGGGAGACAGCTAGTTGCTAGGGATAGGGTTGCTCATTGTCTCTCCAAGACCGGCGTCCTTGCGCATCACTTCATAGTGCGCATGGTCGTCCCACGCCAAGAGAAGAAGTCGATCGTCCAAATCACTGACAACATCTTATTGGACGATTTCTTGGAACACAAGCCCATCAACTTGCCGCGAGTTATCTTGGAGCACATGGGCAAGTGCACAGGAGGACGCCACTCGCTCCCCTTCTCTGGCTTGGTCAAACAGATCTTAAAGCAACAACATCTCTATGCCCCCAAACAAGAACAGTCCTTTGGCATTCACTGGGACGTTAGGCAAATCACTCTGCTCCCAGTTGGAAAACTAAGATGTGATGAGCCGCTCCCTTCAGTAAAGCGTCAACTGGCCAAGGAGAAGAAAGAGGCTGAAAGAAGAGCTAAGGCTGCTGCTACTGCTGCTAAGAATGTGGAAGGTGATGTCTCTCATTTTGGTAGTGTTTTAAGTGTGTTTTCCTTGGTAGGTTTAATCCTTTTTCCTTCTTTTCTTGTGTGTTCTGTCCCTTTTTAGCTTAGTTCCCGCATTTCTATGAAATTCGGAGACTATGCGCGTTTTGTGTGTTTTGTAGGCATTTCGGAGCAAAAATCATGGAGTTTGGAGCATGGAGTGATGGAGGAATTAAAGGATGGAAAAGGAGCCAAAATGGAGCTAACAATGCATGGAAAGAAGCCTCAAGTGAAGACGAAGAGAACGGCGAAAGAATCAAGTCAATCGGAGCTAAAACGAGGGAGAACGGAGCGAAACAAGCTGAAAAGTGCCTTAGGACCGAGGTACCCAGCATGTCGGGCCCGAGGTACCATGGTGGCCCGAGGTGGTGGTCCGAGGTGTGCATGTTGGGCCCGAGGTCTTTGGAACGTATGCCTTTGGACCGAGGTTGAAGCAAGTCGGGCCCGAGGTTCCTCCGTGTCGATCCATGTCGGTCGTGGCTCCGGATTCCTTTCTTTTTGGGATTTTCTTATTAATTCCCCAAATTATATTTGCTTCCTTGGAGGTCAAGGAGTATAGAAGCCTTGGGGATCAAGGAGTTCTAGAAGCCTTGGAGGTCAAGGACTTGCCTTGGAGCCTAAGGAGTTTAGAGGGGTAATCTAGTCTTTGTAGTAGGGGGAATAATCTCTATTAAAACCCTTGTAATCTCTCATTTGGGGGCAATCGAGAAACACATACACTTTGGAGAGAGTAGAGAGGGACGTTTGAGAGGGTAGAAGGAAGAAGGGGGTGGACTCTTCTCCAAGGGAGGGAAAGAACCCAAGATCTAGAGGAGGATTTGGGTGAATTCCTTTCCTTGGAGAAGAAAGAAACCCTTAGGCTTGGAGCGGGAGTAGAGATTGTAAGAATTCTTCCTTTGTTTAATTCAAGTTTGCTTTTGTTTTGATTTTGTGTTTGTTGATTGTGGATTTGACTTGCATGAATCATGATTTGCTTATGGTCTTTGATGATTGCTAGCTTAAATTCCATGATTAGTGAGTAGTTAGCTTGATCTTAAGGTAGGGGGCGAAAACCCCAACTCAACTGCATGTGCTTGAACGAATTTCATGATTTGATTGCCTAAATCCATGTCTATTTACCTTATGAGCAAGATCCTTTGTCGAAAGCCTAGGAAAATTGGTTCGAAGGGATGAAGAGAGAATCTCTTGATCCCGCGGTCGAGTAGGAGTAGATAGAGATTCGTTTGGCTTGAATGAATGCGAAAGCCTAGTTCCATGAGATTAATGGCATGATTTGATTGGAATTATTGATCTATGTGTAAGGCGAAAGCCTCTAGTTCATTTATCTATATTAGAGCATGTGAAGTTGATGTTTGGCATGAACCCCTAGCCCTAGGATCTCCTTAGCCTAGCTTGTTTCTTCCCTTTTGCATTGATTATTGAGTCGAGCCCGAGTCCCCTAGCCTCGAGCCCGACTTTGTTTGTGCCTAGTTACCTCGGTCCCGAGATTGACAACCTCGGTCCCGAGTTGCTTCGTGTGTTTTCTCTTTCCCTTGTGTGTGTGTTAGACAATCAACCGTTCAAACGCGCATGAAATAATTCCCTGTGATCGACCTCGACCACCGTACTACAACGGGGTCGTGATACAAATATTTTTTTGTTGATTGACCCGGGGCCCTATCCTTTGTTTGGTATAGGACATCGGGCCTGTCACCAGAATGGCGCCGTTGCTGGGGAATTATTGTGATTGTGCGCTTGTTTGGTTGATTTGTTTTGGGTAAGGGACTAGCCCGAACCCTCTTGTGTTATTTGATTTGTTTCGTTTTGTCTTTTTTGTAGGTGATTCCATCAAAAACAAAAAAAACGAAAAAATGGATTTTTATGATAGTGATGATGAGTGGGAGATTCTCTACCTTGAAATTAAGATCAAGCGTCTAAAAAGAGAACTCCACGAGGCAAAGGAGCAAGCGGAAAGAGAAAGGAGAGCTCAAGCTCGAGAGCAACTTGATGCCCGGATTAGAATGCAACAAGAGATAGAAATGAGAGCCTATGAGGAGGAGTGTTACATGAGAGAGGTGTATGGGAACAGAGACCACTATGAATGATGGACGAGGTGGTACTCAATCCTATGGGGGAAGTCCCACTTGGGGAAGTCCCACCTACACTCAAATGCAAGGAGTACCTTCCTACCAACCTCCGAGCTACGAAGAAACTCCTCCATGGGAACATATGTTGCAAGAGGAAATTGATGAGGAACCACAATGGGCTCAAGATTTGAAGAATCAAGTCACCAACATTGAGACCCAATTCAAAGAGTTTGGTGCATGGAGGATGAGCGTAGACGCCCAACTTGATTATTGGACCTCCTTTCCGAGTTCTCAAGTGCAACTTCCGAGCTATCATGATGAAGAGAGCTATGATGAGGTCCGAGTCGAGCCACCACAAGTCGAGAAGAGTGAGCAAGCCTGGACCGACGTACCCAGTGTGTCGGGCCCGAGTTGCTTGCAAGTCGGACCAACACCGCAACCAAGGACCGAGTTGGAGGTCATGTCGGGCCCGAGGTGCCCAGACATCGGACCACCTCCCCTGCCCCAACTCTACCCCCGGGCCGATGCACACCAACTCGGGACCGACTTGCATCCACTTAGATCGGTGACGATGGAGGAGAACTACCTCATGGCTCTTAGGCGTGCAAAGATTGAAGTGAAGGAAAGTTCTCCCTCTCTTATGATTGAAGAAGAAAAAGTCGAGTCTCGGTTGTTGGATCGTTAGTACTGAGGAACGCTCTTTACTTTGGTAAAGGCGTCCTTTGGTCAGGCGTCCCTACGAGGTGTAGGGGCATCCTTGATGTATGCAGCGGAATAAAGTACTAAACAGGTAATAAATGAACGCAGTGAATTATAGAGGAACCACTCAAGACCAAGTAGTCCTTGAGTGTAAACCTCTACCTCCTTGGAGGATTTTTGAATAGTTCTTTCCTTTATATTGAACGTTCTTACAGTTGTACTGGCGAGTCTTTACAGTTCTCTGACACTTAGCTTTTCCCTAAGTTCACTTGTAAAGGACTCCTTTAAGCCTACAACTCAAGCTTGTTCAATCTACTAAAGGACTCTATTCCTACGTTCTGCAGTACTTCGCAGAACGTTCTCTCTCTCTTTTTGGTTTCTCTGATTGCAAACTGTTTTGTGGTTGGGGTACAAAATCTCACTCGATCTAACACAAGTTCTAGCACTGTTCTTGAGTTCTTGAGTTAGTTCTTCGTGTTCTTGAGTGAGTCGCTTTCTCTTTGATTCTCTCTGAATATTCCTGAAAGTGTTGGCGTCACAATAAATGCCTTGGGGCTATTTATAGGACTTGGGAAGGGCGTCTTTTCACTGGGACGATCATGCCCTTCGTGGACGTGGCTACAGGATCTTCCTCCACGTAGTAAGGCGGTGATGAGGAAGCTTCCTGTATCCAGCTGTGTATGATGAACTCCGCTACAGGATCGGCTGCCACGTGTTGATGGACTCTGCAACAGGATCGTCCGCCACGTAGTGTTGGACTCCGCTACAGGATCGGTCTCCACGTGTCCTTGGATGATCAAACATTGTCGAGTGATGTCATCCTGTCGGCTAGTGAGTAAGGACTCCTTGCTTGCGTTCCTACTTGCTTGGGACTCCGTCCTTGCTCAAGTAGTCTCTAGCTGGTCCTTACTTCCTGTCAGCTAGCGTCCCTAAGCTTATGGGATGCCCATACACACTTGTTGTCCTTTTGGTCACTGGCGTTCCTGAACACTTGGACAACTTTATTAGAATCAAAGTGAGTTTGTCATATCAAAACTAAGGGACGGTTGTGTGGTACACCAACAAGTACGCAAGCGTCCTTGATAGCGTCCCAACAATTTCCCCCTTTTTGATGATGACAAACTCTTCAGCAAAACGTTTTGACATTGGAACTTAGTATGCATGAAAACTTAGAAGCGTCCTCTAATACTTAGAGAAATTTCAATAAGCACAAGTTTTCATTCTTTGATTCTCTAACATTTGGATTTTAAGGAGAGAGTCGCGTCCTAGAAAACTTTCTAAGCGTCCTCTATTATTCTAGCATGAGCGTTCTTTAGACCTTTCACTTAATAGTTCCCCCTTAACACTTGCTTATTCTAGATAACTAATTTATAGCGCATCTCTGCAAAACTACACTTCCCCCTTTTGGCATCATCGAAAAGGATAACAAGTGATAAGGACGTTAGCATAAACACACAACTATAAGCAGTGGAACGCTTAAACAAACACAATGCAAGCAAACCATGTAATTGCCATTCAAACAAAAGAGAGTACGTGTCATTACAGACCAAAGTGTTTGAAAGATAAAAGAAGCAAAGGAAAAACAATTTAGGCATAAAGGGGTTGAGGACGGCGATCACTAAGGACGACTTTGATCTTGGTAGAACTTGAGAAGCTTCTCTTGAAGTTCAGCCGACTTGGTGAATGCCGAAGATAAGTCTTTGAGAGAATTTAAGATCAGGCACTGGTTGTGAAGAATAGCACCCATGAGTGCTGCCGGAGGATGTTGGACCAGGAATAGGCGCTGGACCAGAGCTGGAGGAAGGAGCGTCCATGTGAGGCAAGGAAGGAGGTGAAGAGGCCATTAACATCTGATCAAGAACGTCAAAATTCACAGCTTGCTCTTCTTCATTGAGGGGATCTTGATGCAGAGAGGCAAGGCGTTCCTGTTCAGCTTCAGCTGCTAGGCGTTCTTGCTCTGCTCTTTTCCTGGCTTCCTCAGCTTCAGCCTCTAACTGCTTCTTTATTGAGGGTAGTTCCTCATTGTGCCTTATCTTGAGCAGTCCTTTCTTTTGATCCCAGTTGAGTCCCAGCAATTCAGTAGGAGCAGACTCATCATAAGTGTTTTGGGACTTTAGGATCAGCTTGACTAGCCCAGGGTATGGCAAAGCATGTCGCTTCCTCCCACACTTAGCCATATGTTGCATTGCAATTCTGGCAACATTGATGGGACGGTGTTCGAGAAAGGCGTCTATTAATATGATGTCATGCGTTTGAACTATAGAACGCTTCTCTTGCCTGGGAAGGACGGCGCGGCAGATAAAGTAATGTGCAATGGCGCCGACTTTGCTCAACACGTGAGCCACCCTGTCAAGTCCATAGGGTCTTTTACCCTGGAACACTCTTTCAATCATAGCAACTTCTTCGTCCTCTATCAGCTCAAAGCCGTTCTCTGGAAGAGAGCTTAGCGCGTTGGACGGAGGCCTTTGAGTGCTCAGTCCCATGAAAGTACGGACTTGGCGTTCATTGACAAAGGCTTTGTCGTCCTCTATCTTGAAATGGAGAGAGCTGTCCTTGGACTTGTAACGCAAGCTTTTGTAGAACGCTCGGACCTGTTCTTTGTCAACTTCAGAAGGGGCAGGTCCGACGTTCAGCCATCCTTGAAATCTGAGAAGCTCAAGAAACTCCAGAACTTCTTTTTCCTTGGTGAAGGAGGCAAGCCATTGCTCAGAATAGACTAAGGGGCCTAGAACGTTGACAGGTGCGCCATCGTCCTTGCGCTTCTTTTTGCCTTTTGGCGACTCAGAGTCCTCATCATCTGAACTTTCATCAGCACTGTTCTCGGACTCGTTCTCAGCATCGTCCGGGCCAGCAGCGTCCTCCGTGCCTTGTGCATTTTCATTATTACCACCAGCTGTGGCCTGATCGGCATCGGAGGAAGCTCTGCCTTGGGATGTGTCCACAGCGTCCTGAGCTTGTTCTTGATTTTCAGTTGGAGGCTCAGCGTCCGCAGGGACATGGTGGGATTCTGTTTGGATTGTGGGGGAGGGGTTTTCTTGAGGAGTTGGGAGGGGATTGAGGAGGGGAAGGGATTGGTTGTAGGGTGGGATTTCTTGTGCATCACGCTCGAGCTCATCCGATAGTGTAGGCTCGGCGTCCTTGTGAGCGACCTGGTGCTCGCCAGCGTCCTCAGCAACCGCAATAACTTCTGCCTTTTTTGCAGCAGGAGCACTTTCAACACCTTCTGCCTCGTCGTTGGAGTCCCCAGTTATATCAACAAAGGGTGAGGACTCACCGGCAGGCGTTCCTTGTTTGCTCTTTGAAGAAGAGCTTGATGAGGAGGAACTGGAGGTGGAGATGTGCTCCGGCTCTGTAGCTGCTTGGACCAGTAGCACCTTGGGAGATTCACCGACTTTGCGGCGTTTAAATGTGTGCTCAAGCGCTGGACGTTTCTCGACGTCCTCTGGACCACTTTCGGATGAAGGACGGCGGGACCGGGGAGTCTCGGGGTCCTTTGGTGGGGAAATGTGGGCAGGGGCGGAGGGGAATTGGGCGAAGTTTATTGGAGAGGGGCAGAATGGAATTAGAGCGTTTTCGTTTGAAGGCTTAGGGGACGGTGGAGGGGTTGGGAGTTGTTTGATTTGAATGGCCTTTTGAGGAGGAGGAGGAGTGGATTGCTTTGAAAGTTTGGAGGGGCCTTTTGTGGAGGTTGGCCGTTTTGTGGAGGAGGGGACGCTTGACGACTTGGCCTTTTTGAGGGGCCTTGGGTCATGGGTCTTTTTGGAGCGTCCCTCCTTTAAATGGGGTGGAAACTTGTCCACAATTTCGGTGGGTTTGGAGGATTTAGAGAGAGGGGACGATGGAGCTGGTCGTTTGAGGAGCTTCTTGGATGTGACGGTGGGAATTTGAGGAGGTGGGGGAGAAGGACTGGGTAGCCTTTTTTGTAACATTTTATAGGCGGGGGAGTCTTTAGGGTACATGGGGAAGTTAGGTAGGACGGCGTTATGCATGTCGGGAATGAGATCGAGTAAGGGAGCAAGATTCTCACCACCGTATTGCGAGAAGAAGAGCACGTCCTCCATCTGGCCAGGCAAGTCATGATAGTTGTTTTTGTGGAGGCCGTGGATGACGAAGCGTTCGATGAACTTCTCATAATTTCTTGTTTTGACGGCGTCCCTTTTGACTTCCGGCCTGTCCATGCGTTCCCGTATCAACATGTACAAAGTTTTTGGCTTCTTGTTGATGAAGTCCACTAGAGATTCATTGAGAACAAGCGGTTTGGGCTTCTCTATAGTGTGGGACTTCACCAACCGTCTTCTCTTACCGCCGGTAGAAGATCCGGCAACGTTCCCTAGAAGCTTAGACATGATTCTGATGACTTGTAGAGTGAGAAAGTCGTCGGAGTTCTAGAGAGAGGGCAGAGCAAATTTGAGAGCGAGGAAGTGGTTGAGAGCAATAAATTTTTGATAGCGACTGTTACTGCCTTATATAGAGGAAGCGGTGGCACAAGCTGTAAATAACACTGATTTTCTGTGCTACACGTGGCAAAACTTCCCCCTTAAGAGTTGAGCAAGTAAAACGGTCACTGTTTGCCCTTTCAAAAGTTCAAAATTTCTGACACTTCAACTTCTTCTCAAAACTGAACTGGCGTCCTCTCTTACAAGCACTGAGCGTTCTCCCATACTTAGCAAAGTTCACCTCTTCAAGCAAACCATTAACCAGTTCAACCGTCCTTGTGATCACCTTTCGAACCATTTGAGAACAAAGCAAGTACGTCCCGTGAAAGAAAAATATGAAGCTCATAGGACGCTTTTGCGGAGTTCTCGGCTAGGGTAAGCTTAGAGTTCCCATCATTTCGGCTTATAATGAGGGTTGGGTGATCAGGGATACTCTTTTCAAGACACAATAGAGAAAATTTGAATGGCGTTCCAAAGTAGCAAACACATGAAGTTTTAGACTAGCGTCCTTGCAAATATGAATTCAAAGCATAACAGTCCTTAAACACTTGGAATCTACTAAACATAGCCAATCATTGAGAGAATAGTAGAACGGGACTTGCTACTTAAAAGTTATCATCCCTAGGAGCAACCTGAGATGCTCAAAGGGACGCCTATCAAGTGCCTTAGTGAAAATATCAGCTATTTGGTCTTCCGTTCTAACATGCTCCATACTAATGAGTCCTAGTTCAACGTTGTCACGCAAGAAATGATGCCTTATATGAATATGCTTTGTGCGTGAATGAAAAACAGGATTCTTAGAGATTTCAATAGCACTCGTGTTATCACAACGAATAGGAATAGTTTCAAGATTAATACCGTAGTCATCGAGTTGATATTTGATCCAGATAACTTGTGAACAGCACGAGGCAGCAGCAACGTACTCGGCTTCCGCAGTTGAAAGCGCCACAGAGTTCTGTTTCTTAGATCCCCAAGAGACTAAGCATGAACCAAGGAACTGTGCCATTCCTGAAGTGCTTTTTCTATCAATCACATGACCAGCATAATCAGCGTCCGAGTAGCCAACAAGCTTGAAGGACGTCTTCCTTGGGTACCAAAGACAAATATCATCGCGTCCCTTGAGATAGCGAAAGATTCGCTTGACTTCCTTCATGTGGGACTCCTTTGGATTGGCTTGGAAGCGTGCACACAAGCAAACGGCAAACATGATGTCGGGACGACTTGCGGTCAAATAGAGCAAAGAACCAATCATCCCTCGATAGAGTTTTTGATCAACGTCCTTCCCTTGTTCATCTGCGTAAAGACGCGAGTTTGGAGAACAGAGAGTAGCAACTGGCTTGGACGCGTTCATCTTGTATTTTTCAAGCATTTCACGTACATACTTTTGTTGATGAATGCGCGTCCCGTCCTTGAGTTGGTTGATTTGGAGTCCCAAGAAGAAATTTAGTTCTCCAATGAGGGACATCTCAAACTCACTACTCATTAAGGACTTGAACTCATCTACAAGTTTCATGTTAGTACTACCAAAGACTATATCATCAACATAGACTTGGGCAATCAAAATGTCCTTGTGAACTTTCTTAATGAACAAAGTTTTATCAATTGAACCTCTTATGTACTTATGAGACAAGAGAAAGGACGCAAACCTGTCGTACCATGGACGAGGGGCTTGCTTGAGTCCGTAGAGAGCTTTGTCTAAGTAGTACACATGGTCTGGGTGAGAGGCGTCCTCAAAGCCAGGGGGCTGAGCAACATACACTTCCTCCTTGAGTTTTTCATTGAGAAAGGCAGTTTTGACGTCCATTTGAAATAACTTGAATCCTTTGTGAGCGGCGAAGGCAATATGAAGACGAACGGCCTCAATTCGAGCAACAGGAGCAAAGGTCTCATCATAGTCTATGCCTTCCTCTTGCTTGAATCCTTGAGCCACCAGTCTTGCCTTGTTCCTTGACACACGTCCACTCTCATCAAGTTTATTTCTGAACACCCAACGCGTCCCTATGATGTTTTTGCCTTTGGGACGTGGGACGAGGGACCAAACTTTGTTCCTTTCAAACTGATTAAGTTCTTCTTGCATTGCTTGAATCCAGTCAGCGTCCTGGAGTGCTTCCTTGATGTGCTTTGGTTCCACCATAGAGACAAAGGCATTGAAAGCACAAAAGGCTAAATTTGCACTTTGGGACTTGCTTGCAACTGACCTGGTTTGAACTCCTTGAGAAGGATCTGAGATAATCTGAGTAGTTGGGTGGTCCCTAGAGAAGCGGGACTCCCTTTGGAATAGCTGAACAAATCTTGGATCAATGTCTCCATCAGAATCATCACTATCGCCTTGAGCATAGTCCTCAGTGTGTTCCCCCTCAGTGAGAGCGTCCACACCTTGACTTTGCTCGCCTTGTTGACTTGATTCAGCTACATCTTGTTGAACTGGAGATTCACTTCGAGAGGGAACTCCTTGAACAACACTAGGAGCGTCCACTGAGACTTCTTCAGGATTTGGAGAAGCGTCCTTAGCTACATAGTATTTTCTTGAGGACCAATCTTCAACTTCGTCTTCAGAGTCGTCCTGCTGTTGTGAGGAAGAGCGTTCTTTCTTACTTTGTTTTTCTCTGTGAGAAGAACTCTCTTTGAACACAACATGAATACTCTCCTCAAGCTTTAGAGTCCTTTTGTTGAAAACTCTATATGCTTTGCTTGTGAGGGAGTATCCAAGAAATATGGCTTCATCACTCCTTGCATCAAACTTTCCAAGTCGTTCTTTGTCGTTGTTGTGGACGAAACACTTACACCCAAAAACTCTGAGATAGTCGATGCGAGGCTTCCTTCCATTCAACAACTCATAGGACGTCTTCTTCAATAATGGACGGATCATGGCACGATTGATAATATAGCAAGCTGTAGCAACAGCTTCTGCCCAGAAATACTTAGGGACGTTTTTTGCTAAAAGCATAGTTCTTGCCATATCCTCCAACGTCCTATTCTTTCTTTCAACGACTCCATTTTGTTGAGGAGTTCTTGGAGCTGAGAAGTTGTGAGAGACTCCATGTTGATCACAGTAGGCCAGGAACTCCGAGTTTTGGAACTCCGTCCCATGGTCTGATCTTAGAGCTTTGAGAGGCGTCTCCAGGGCAACTTCCACTTGTTTGATGAAGACTTTGAACGCATTGAAACAATCTGCTTTTGACACTAAGAAAAGAACCCAAGTGAATCGAGAAAAATCATCTACGAGAACGTAAATGTACCTCTTTCCACCGTAGCTCTGCGTCTTCATTGGTCCACAAAGATCCATATGAAGAAGTTCCAGAGGCTTCTTCGTACTTACTTAATTTTTAGACTTGAAGGACGTTCTTGTTTGCTTCCCTTTGATACAGGCTTCACACTGTTCAACATTCTCAGGGTCAATCCGGGGAAGTCCTTTCACAAGATTTCTTTGATGTAACTTAAGGATTGTGCTTGGTCCAGCATGGCCAAGACGGCGATGCCAGAGGTCAGCGTCCTCCTTTGAAGCAGATAGGCACAACTCTGATTTAGGCTTGAACTCCTGGTTGAAGATGTAGACATTGTTCTGGCGTACTCCTTTGAGAACAACCTTGTTTGATTTCTTGTTGATAACAAGGCACTCCTTTGAATCAAATGTGACTAGGTTTTCACCTTGATCACACATTTGAGAGAGGCTAAGAAGATTGAAGCCAAGTCCTTCAACAAGACTGACATTTGATGCTTTGATGGACGCATTAAGAATAGCAGTTCCCGTCCCTTTGATCTTTCCCTTGCCCTTGTTGCCAAACGAGACAGTTCCTCCCGTGGCACTACTTTGGATAGAAGTGAGATGGATCTGGCTTCCTGTCATATGATTTGAGGCGCCGCTATCAATGATCCATGGGCGTCCCCTCACTTCCACCTGCCAAAACAAAGTTAGTGTTTGGCGACCCAGGCAAGGTGTTCCTTACCTGGTTCGTTGCAATAATAGAACTCTGGTTCTGGCATGTAGTCATTTATATTCACATCATTTGAAATAGCATGCTTGCGGAAAGAACTCCTAGAACGTCTAGGACGCCTAGTGTTACCTTTAGGACCGGACTTATTATTCTCAATGTTAGTCCTAGCAGCTTTACCACTTTCAATGTCTTCCTTCAGTTTTACACAATCATATTTAAAGTGGTCTCCTTGTCCACAGTACCAACACGTCCTATAGTAAGTACCGAGATAGTACTTCTTATTGGGACGCTGGATTTTGTTCTTCTTCATCTTTTCAGGGTTACAAACTTTAGAACCTTCCCCCTTAGCAATTTTCTTGTAGATCCTATGACTTGTGGAGTTAGTGTAGTAGTCCTCTTGACCTAACTCTCCACTTTCTAGGACTCTAATTCGCTCAAGAAGATTCTTAGTTTTCTCCCGTTCAAGTTCAAGTTCAGAAGTTTTGCTTGCCTCAAAGTCGCTAGGAAGAGAGTTCTTAGTGTCAGATTCATAGCCTAGTCCCCTTTTGGCTGGGACAAAGACCATAGGTCTAACTTCTTCTACCATGGGACTCTTACCCAACACTTTCACTTCTTCCCTGAGCTTAGCGTTCTCAAGTTTAAGACACATAATTTCAGTTTTCAGAGATTTAGTTTCTTCACATGAAGACTCTAGATGAATGGTCATGGAACTACAGTTTTCACATTCAACCACAATATTTTCATTTTCAAGTTCCAGTTCATCCATTCTATTTTGCATGATCACACTTTCATCCATGATTTTTTCAATGAGTTTAATAAGCTTGGACTTGGAACAATTTTCTAAAGAACTCATCATAGACTCACGGGTTACCTCATTTTCAGATTTCGGAGCGTCCTCCTCAACAACTTCGACGTCCTCCATAGCCATGTATGCTACTTGTTCATTATCAGAGGCGTCCTCAAGAGCTATGTATGCCTCTTGTTCATCAGGTTCTTCATCATCAGAACTGACGTTATCCCATGCAGATGCGAACGCTCCAATGAGGGCTTTTGTCTTCATCTCCTTTGAGGACATTCCCGTTGTACATTTTTTAGCAAAGTGTCCTTTCTTGTTACATTTGTAACAGGTAAGTTCTTTCATTTCTGCTTCAGTGTACTTGGGACTTTCTTTCTTGGGCATCTTGTGTTTGTTGAAATATTTGTTCCTTTTGCCATAAGAACGAAGTACTTTGTGAAAAAGAGCAAGTTCTTCTTCTTCATCAAGCTGTTCCTTAGATTTGCTTTCCTTCTCTCTCAACGCTTGAACGCGCATCTTCTCACGGTTCTCATTTTTGTTGGCTTCTATCAATAAAGCAAGTTCTTGATGACGACGAAGATACTCAGCGTACTCTGGTGTTGATGTTATCAATGCTATATCTGTTTGAGGATTCCTTGCTAGCTCAGCTAAATCGGAGTTCCTTCGTGCTTCATATCCTCTTAGCTTCCCGTAGATCTCTTCCATATCGAGAGTCTTGTTAGCTGTATTCTCTTTGAACGTGGTTCTATCAAAGTTCCACTTTCCTGTTAGACCATCAATAACCACTTGAACTCTGTTTCTCATTGAAACTTCAGCTTCGGGAACGCCTAAGTTCCTCATCTTGGTAACAAGTTGCTCAAAGCGGTATGAATAGTCATTGACAGTTTCGTTGGGTAGCATTCTGAAAGCATAGAACTCTCTCTTGATTTCAAGCTGAACGTCTTCCCTCATCTCAGCAGTTCCTACGTGGAATTTTTCAAGAGCTTCCCACTGTAGTTTGGCAGTTGCCAAATTGCTAATTCTGGTGGCGTCCCTTTCACAAAGAGACGCTTGAAGGAAGCAAATAGCCTTTGCATTTGTTTCCATCAACTTGAATTCATCAGGACCCCACTCGTCCTCTTTATCCTTCTTGTCAGTAGGAACGGCAAGGTCGCCTTTCATGATCACTTTCCAGCACTGATAGTTCTGACTCCTTACAAAGTTCTCAAATCTAATCTTCCAGCGGTTGAAATTGCCGTCCGTCAGGCGCGGAGGCTTCACAAAAGAGATTCTTATAGGTTCCATGTCCATTTTTACCTGCAACTCAGTAAGAATCTAGAGCGCCTGCTCTGATACCAATTGTTGGATCGTTAGTACTGAGGAACGCTCTTTACTTTGGTAAAGGCGTCCTTTGGTCAGGCGTCCCTACGAGGTGTAGGGGCGTCCTTGATGTATGCAGCGGAATAAAGTACTAAACAGGTAATAAATGAACGCAGTGAATTATAGAGGAACCACTCAAGACCAAGTAGTCCTTGAGTGTAAACCTCTACCTCCTTGGAGGATTTTTGAATAGTTCTTTCCTTTATATTGAACGTTCTTACAGTTGTACTGGCGAGTCTTTACAGTTCTCTGACACTTAGCTTTTCCCTAAGTTCACTTGTAAAGGACTCCTTTAAGCCTACAACTCAAGCTTGTTCAATCTACTAAAGGACTCTATTCCTACGTTCTGCAGTACTTCGCAGAACGTTCTCTCTCTCTTTTTGGTTTCTCTGATTGCAAACTGTTTTGTGGTTGGGGTACAAAATCTCACTCGATCTAACACAAGTTCTAGCACTGTTCTTGAGTTCTTGAGTTAGTTCTTCGTGTTCTTGAGTGAGTCGCTTTCTCTTTGATTCTCTCTGAATATTCCTGAAAGCGTTGGCGTCACAATAAATGCCTTGGGGCTATTTATAGGACTTGGGAAGGGCGTCTTTTCACTGGGACGATCATGCCCTTCATGGACGTGGCTACAGGATCTTCCTCCACGTAGTAGGGCGGTGATGAGGAAGCTTCCTGTATCCAGCTGTGTATGATGAACTCCGCTACAGGATCGGCCGCCACGTGTTGATGGACTCTGCAACAGGATCGTCCGCCACGTAGTGTTGGACTCCGCTACAGGATCGGTCTCCACGTGTCCTTGGATGATCAAACATTGTCGAGTGATGTCATCCTGTCGGCTAGTGAGTAAGGACTCCTTGCTTGCGTTCCTACTTGCTTGGGACTCCGTCCTTGCTCAAGTAGTCTCTAGCTGGTCCTTACTTCCTGTCAGCTAGCGTCCCTAAGCTTATGGGACGCCCATACACACTTGTTGTCCTTTTGGTCACTGGCGTTCCTGAACACTTGGACAACTTTATTAGAATCAAAGTGAGTTTGTCATATCAAAACTAAGGGACGGTTGTGTGGTACACCAACAAGTACGCAAGCATCCTTGATAGCGTCCCAACATCGGTTCAAACAAGCTTTGGAGGAGATGCTAGAAGTCGGGTCCGATGTGGCGCCGATGTCGGTCCAACCTGAAAAGCAAGCCTCCAAGATCATGTGTGAGACTCGTTTGCCCTACCTCCTTTGCTCTTTTGTGACGATTACTTGTGAGTCATATGGTGCGGATGGACCATACCCGGTGGATTTGATTTCCGACTATTCTTGGTCTAAGTATGGGGTCCCCCGCCATTATGACGAGGCCGAGGCGCATGTTTGGTTGAACTATAGTGAATGGCCTCGATTCTACTTGAGTGATGAGATGGTCCTTGGAGAGTTCATGGACCCCGAGCCTTATTTTCCACCCTAACCGAGATTAGGTGGCCGGCACGTCAAGATAATGACGTTAAAAGAGCGCTTCTGGGGAGGCAACCCGATGTATCCTTCGTATCCTTTGTTTTCCTTTGATTTGTTTTCTTATTTCTAGGATTTGAGCTTAATGTGCTAACCCTTTCTCTAAACCCCTTGAATGCAAGTATTTTGGGATGTATCTTTGGTGTGATCTTGTAAGTATTCTTGATTCAAATGATGAGCTCAAAGGGACAAGGTGTATGATGCAAATGGACAAACAACTAGGAGGTGAGACGAGCAAACGGTCTCGACCACTTCTCAAGTAGTTCGAGCCTCAAGTGCTCCACCTTCCCCTCCCCTTGTGCCGATGTCAACAATTCACCATTCTTCCTAGCTTCAAATGCCTTGTCTAGTGAGTTTCCCTTTTCATTTTCCCTTTTGGTTTTATTTGGATGCAATGAGGACATTGCATATTTTAAGTATGGGGTATGGGAAAAGGAAACTCTCTTGTGCCTAGTGTTTGTACATATGTGTGTTTTGTGTGTCTTTTGCTTTGTTTGAGAAACATTTTTGCAAAAATTCCTAAAAATTCAAAACAATTGTGTGAAAATGTCAAAAAGATTTTGTTTTTGGACTAGGAATTCCCATCTTAGATGTCCATATGAAGGCTAATGATGATGTGAGCATGTAAATTCCTTTGCATATTTTTGGATAGTTTAGCCTCTAATGGATGTTGTTTTTGATGTGATATGATATCTTGCATGTTTTTATTGAGCACATGAGTTCTAGGACGAGTTTTGATGCAACTAAGCTTGAGTGACCCTTGTGAGATTATTTTTGGCCATTTTAGGGATGTTTGTTCATATTTGCATATCCCTCATTTTCTTGTGTGAATTAGCTCATGCATGCTTAGTAAAACTTGCTATTGAGGTGTTTATCTATTTTCCAAGACCAATATGAGATTTAATCTATGCTTTGTCACATTGATTTGAACTTTGTTTCATTTAGTCACAAAATGTTCCATATCCTACCTTGAAGATAAACCGTTGTTTGTAGCCCCGTTTTAGCCTTAGACCTTTGTTTGAAACTCCTCAAAAATATGATTCCTAGCCTATATGACTTGACCCTTATGGGATTGGACTTTAGTGAGAGGTTTGGAAGAATATTTGGAGAGTTGAGATTCTCTTTGGTGAAGGGCAAGAAAGGGAGTTATAAACCAAGTGGGTAGTGCATCTTTGTTATGAAAAAAAAAGGAAATGTTGGAAAAGTAGTGGATTGAAAGCAAAGTGCTTAAGTGAAGAAAAGGGTCCCGACCGAGTTAAAGTGCACATCGGGCCCGAGTTAGTGCAAGTCGATCCTAGTGGAAAAGTGTGAAAAATCCAACAAAAAGTTTAGTGCAAAGATGAAGTGGAATGTTTAGTGAAATGTGGGTTGAAAGAAAAGAAAAGAAGAAAATCAAAGTCTTTTGGGAGTGTGAAGTTGAAAGTGGAATAATTTGGTGAAATTGGTGAGAGACTAGAAAGTTCAATCCCCATTGTAAAGCACCACAAGACCAAAATGATTCTCACCTTGAGAAATACCAAAAGCCCCATTACAACCCGGCCGAATGGAACCTCTTTGAGGACCTCCATTGAGCCAAGTTCATATTCTTTGTGTTCATTGTAATAGGCATCTCTAGGTGGAGAAATTGGTGATATTAGCTTCAATAGTAAAGCCTTTACTTGCATGTTTATTGAGTTTGAGTGTTCATTGCCTAAACACATGATGAGTGATACACATTTTCATGTCCCTAAAGTGAGGCTTTGTTGCATTAGACTATATTCCTTAAACACTTGATCATGTGTGATGACGTAATCTTGCTAGCATGTCTATCACTTGACCTTACTTGATTTTTCATAAGAGGCTTTACTTGAAGATTGTGCTTCGGTCTTGCTTACATTGTTATTGCTTGAGGACAAGCAATAACAAGTATGGGGTATTCTGATGTCTCTCATTTTGGTAGTGTTTTAAGTGTGTTTTCCTTGGTAGGTTTAATCCTTTTTCCTTCTTTTCTTGTGTGTTTTGTCCCTTTTTAGCTTAGTTCCCGCATTTCTATGAGATTCGGAGACTCTGCGCGTTTTGTGTGTTTTGTAGGCATTTCAGAGCAAAAATCATGGAGTTTGGAGCATGGAGTGATGGAGGAATTCAAGGATGGAAAAGGAGCCAAAATGGAGCTAACAATGCATGGAAAGAAGCCTCAAGTGAAGACGAAGAGAACGGCGAAAGAATCGAGTCAATCGGAGCTAAAACGAGAGAGAACGGAGCGAAACAAGCTGAAAAGTGCCTTAGGACCGAGGTACCCAGCATGTCGGGCCCGAGGTACCATGGTGGCCCGAGGTGGTGGTCCGAGGTGTGCATGTCGAGCCCGAGGTCTCTGGAACGTATGCCTTTGGACCGAGGTTGAAGCAAGTCGGGCCCGAGGTTCCTCCGTGTCGATCCATGTCGGTCGTGGCTCCGGATTCCTTTCTTTTTGGGATTTTCTTATTAATTCCCAAAATTATATTTGCTTCCTTGGAGGTCAAGGAGTCTAAAAGCCTTGGGGATCAAGGAGTTCTAGAAGCCTTGGAGGTCAAGGACTTGCCTTGGAGCCTAAGGAGTTTAGAGGGGTAATCTAGTCTTTGTAGTAAGGGGAATAATCTCTATTAAAACCCTTGTAATCTCTCATTTGGGGGCAATCGAGAAACACATACACTTTGGAGAGAGAGTAGAGAGGGACGTTTGAGAGGGTAGGAGGAAGAAGGGGGTGGACTCTTCTCCAAGGGAGGGAAAGAACCCAAGATCTAGAGGAGGATTTGGGTGAATTCCTTTCCTTGGAGAAGAAAGAAACCCTTAGGCTTGGAGCGGGAGTAGAGATTGTAAGAATTCTTCCTTTGTTTAATTCAAGTTTGCTTTTGTTTTGATTTTGTGTTTGTTGATTGTGGATTTGACTTGCATGAATCATGATTTGCTTATGGTCTTTGATGATTGCTAGCTTAAATTCCATGATTAGTGAGTAGTTAGCTTGATCTTAGGGTAGGGGGCGAAAACCCCAACTCAACTGCATGTGCTTGAACCAATTTCATGATTTGATTGCCTAACCCATGTCTATTTACCTTATGAGCAAGATCCTTTGTCGAAAGCCTAGGAAAATTGGTTCGAAGGGATGAAGAGAGAGTCTCTTGATCCCGCGGTCGAGTAGGAGTAGATAGAGAGTCGTTTGGCTTGAATGAATGCGAAAGCCTAGTTCCATGAGATTAATGGCATGATTTGATTGGAATTGTTGATCTATGTGTAAGGCGAAAGCCTCTAGTTCATTTATCTATATTAGAGCATGTGAAGTTGATGTTTGGCATGAACCCCTAGCCCTAGGATCTCCTTAGCCTAGCTTGTTTCTTCCCTTTTGCATTGATTATTGAGTCGAGCCCGAGTCCCCTAGCCTCGAGCCCGACTTTGTTTGTGCCTAGCTACCTCGGTCCCGAGATTGACAACCTCGGTCCCGAGTTGCTTCTTGTGTTTTCTCTTTCCCTTGTGTTTGTGTTAGACAATCAACCGTTCAAACGCGCATGAAATAATTCCCTGTGATCAACCTCGACCACCGTACTACAACGGGGTCGTGATACAAATATTTTTTTGTTGATTGACCCGGGGCCCTATCCTTTGTTTGGTATAGCACATCGGGCCTTCACCAGAAGGCGATCTTGAGGCTGAAAATTTGCAAGTAGTTGGGACGCCAGTTGAGGACGCCGACGCTGAAGAAGAAGAAGATGAACTTGATGGCATGAGCGTCCCTCATGAGGCTGAGAAGCACTCCTAGAAGTATTTGCTTGGAATGATGATCGAGAACCAGTGCATGATGATTGATCTCATCCAACAGGTTCATGACACTCTCCATCAGCACACAGAACTTCTGGAACGCAACAATGAGCTCCTCGCGCAGAACAATGATCTTCAGGAGAAACTCTCAAAGCCCTTGGCAAGCATCCCAGAAAATGATTGCTCCTCCCTCTCTCCAACCTGTAAAAGTTTATTTGTTCTTTGTTTTTGTTTTTGTTAAGACATTGGGACGATGTCCCCACTTTGGAACCTTTGATTGCATGTCTGTAATGATCGTAATCTCTTCCTGAATACAGTTCATTACATTTGCAAATTTCTTGTGTCTAAGCATTCTTTCTCTAGTTATGACTTTGTGCCTGCATGCTTTTCAACTTGTTCTCCTTTTCGATGATGCCAAAAGGGGGAAGTATAGTTTTGCAGAGATGCGATTATTTTTAAGTCGTCATAGAAAGCATTTGCTTAGGGGGAATATTTGGCCAAGTCCAAAGGACGATAGTAGAAAATAAAATAGGACGCACTTAAAAGAATGTGTTGCATGCCAATCTAAGCTAAAAAGAAAATCAAAGTGTAGTCTTTCATGCTAAAAGCTCTACTTCTGTGCATTTTGTTTAAAGGAGTTTGTCATCATCAAAAAGGGGGAAATTGTTGGGACGATATTAAGGACCCTAGTCATTAATACCTAAGCCAATAATAATCGTCCCTTGTTTTGATAATGACAAACTCAAAGGTATTTGATATTTTGTCCAAGTGTTGATCTCAGGTAAGTCCAGTGGACGCACATGCGCGAAAAGGACAACAAGTGAACGAGAGTCTCTAACCCTGTAGGGACGCACTTCATCAGAACTTCCAAAGCTGAACGTAATTGGCGAAGTCCCTGCGCAGATAGGGCGGCGTCCTCATCAAGAAGGGACGCGCGCCAAAATACGGACGAAGTTCAAATTCAAAATCAAGGCCGCCCCAACATGATTACATCATATTCGGCCGTAGTCCTCAGAAGGAAGCTTCCCTTGTCTGAACACGTGTAGACAACTCCAAAGATGTCTCTTTCCCAACAATGGTCCCCTATCCACGCGGAGGCTTCCCAAGCGTCAACAGAGTTGACTTCCTCAAGATGCACATCGCACCGTTGATGGAAGATCAAGGATCCTGCCAAGTCTCAGAGGACGCTAGAGGACAAAAACCACTTCCGCTATAAATACCCTCCAAGGGGTATGCATAGCGGTGTGGACTTTGAAGACTTTCTCTCAAGCTCTCCCGAATCATTCAAGTTCAAGAACGAAGAACAAGGAGACCAAGTGAGCTTGAAGTAAGAGAAAGAAATTCCAACCACATTTAATCCAAATCAAACCACAAAATAGTTAGAATTGTAGTTTGTCTCTCACAACGGACCGTGAGAGACGTGTGTGATAGCTTCCTTATAGCTAAGAGAGTTAGGTTACTTTGTTAGGTCGAAAGGAGTGTTACTAGTGAGGCTAAGGACGGACGCTTAGTTCAGTGAAGTGTAACGACTCACCTAAGTTGTAAGGACGGCTATTGAAAATCCTCCAAGCAGAGGTAGAGGTTTACCTATAAGACTAGTTGGTCTTAGTGGGGTTCCTCTATAAATACTCGTGTCCATTATCTTATCTTGTTTCCTGTTAAGTCTAATTTCCGCTGCACATAAGGACGCCCTTAATCCAGTTATGGACGCCCATTCTAACAGACTTATGATCCAACAGTGTCGAAGAACTTTGAGATCAAAACTCAATTCATCTCACTTATCAAGAGGGACCAATTTCAAGGGAGACCGAATGAGTGTCCGATCGAGCATGTAAAGCAATTCAAGGATCAATATGAGACCATCTCGACGGATGATGAGACACTTGAGTACGTGCTACTCAAGGCCTTTAAGTGGTCGTTGGGAGGCAAGGCATTGCATTGGTTGGAGAGCCAAGCACCTCGATCCATCACAACATGGAGGGCTCTCAATGAAGCATTCTTGATGAAGTTCTCTCCGCCAACCAAGACAACGGAGGTTAGAAGGAAGATAGCAAGCTTTCAACAAGGAGCCCACGAGCCACTCTTTGAGGCTTGGGATCGGTTCAAGGAAATGTTGAGGACATTTCCGACGCATGGGCAACAACCTTATGTTCTTCAAGATATATTCTTCCAAGGAATCAACCCTGCCACGAAGGACAAGTTGAACCTTCACACCGATTGTGGGTTCATTGACTTATCACCGGAGCAAGCATGGGAGTTGCTAGACAAGCTCTCGGACTATGAAGTCATGTATGGAGTGAATCAAGTCAACAAGGAGGCAAGAGTCCAAGGAGACGGTGCAAAGAGGCTCTACGATCCAAAGAATGAAGAGGTGGATAAGGATGTGAAGATCCAATTCCTTGAGGATGAGTTGAACAAGATGAGGAGGCAAATGAATCACTACAAGCAAACCGCAAGGGCATGTGAAGAATGTGGTTCTTTGAAGCATGGAGCTCAAGAGTGTCCCAATGAACGCCAAGTTCGTTTGGACGAGCAAATCGAGGAGGCACAATATGTTCAAAGAAACTACGGAGGAAGAGTCAACTTCAACAATGGAGGGAATGGAAGGTGGAACCAAGACCAAGCTAATGGCTACAACAACAACTACAACCAAAACGAGCCAAGGGCCCAACCACCACCATACCGACCTCCGGGGTTCTATGAGCAAACACCACCATGGGCTCAAGACTTGAAGAATCAATTCACCAATATGGAGATAAGATTTGATCACATGAGCACCCAATTCAAGGAGTTTGGTGTTTGGAGAAGGCAAGTGGACAATCAATTTGTTCACATGGCGAATCAACTTCCAAGAGAGGAAGGGAGACTGCAGGGCCGACCCGAGGAGAATCCCCGTGCCCCACAACAACAAAATGAAGTTCGAGCCATAGGATTGAGGAGTGGAAGGAGTTTGCCCGAGCCACACGTGCCAAGAGCAAGAGAAGAGAGTCGGACCGAGTTGCCCAGTAACTCGGGCCCGATGTGCCATGAAGTCGATCCAGAGGAAGGAGAGAGTCCCTTGAGCCGGACCGAGGTAGAGTTGAACTCGGGCCCGACATGCCCTGTAGTCGGACCGACGTTCCCAGATTTGCCCTGCCCTAGGACCGAGGTTCCAGACATCGGTCCCGACGTCGATCCTACGTCGATCCAGGTTGAAAATTTTGAGAGAGATCTAGGCCGGTCCAAGGAAGTGGATTCAACCAAGAAACAAGGAGGCACAACTCTTCCTTACCCATTGAAGAAGCCCAAGGAAGTTGTAGAGGGCAAGTTTAAGAGGTTCTTGAAGCTCTTGCAAGGTTTGAACATCACCATACCATTCACCGATGCTCTAAGTGAGATGCCATCCTATGCAAAGTTCTTGAAGGAAATTTTGAGCAAGAAGAGGTCGATTGTGGAGATGCAAGATGAGGTGAAGATCTTGGAGCTACCTCAAAAGTTAGGTGATCCCGGAAGATTTGCAATTACCGTGGGGATTGGGTCCCGGAAGTTTCAAGCTTTGTGTGATCTTGGAGCAAGTACTAGTGTCATACCATACACCATATGGAAGTCTACCGCCATGGGACTCATCGCTCCGGTTAACATGAGATTGACCATAGCCGATGGAACATCAATCGAGCCGATTGGAGTGGTGGAAGATTATCCGGTATGTGTGGAGGGACACTATATCCAGGCGGACTTTGTTGTGGTTGACATGCTAGAAGTACCGGGCGAGCCTATCATCTTAGGAAGGCCATTCCTTGCTACGGTAGGAGCTATTATAGATGTGAAGAGAGGTCACTTGTCCCTTGAATTTGGAGGAGTAGAGCTCGATTTCTCCTTCAAACCAACTTCGAAATAAGCCTTGCATAGAGAAGCCAAGGTGATCCAATCCTTTCCAAAAGGAGTGCAATGGGAAGCTATATCCAACAAGCCAAGCACAAAGAAGCTAGAGTTGAAAGCCATACCACCACCTTATGGAGTTGAAGTGACAAATGAAGGTTTAGCCACCAATCTAGAGGAGAATGAGAAAGTGGAGAACGGGATGTCTTACGTGGAGGTGTTCAAGGCCGAAACGGAGGAAGCCCAAGCACCACCGAAGCCTTCTCATGAACTAAAGGAGCTTCCAAAGGACTTGAGGTACGCCTTCCTTGGTCCTAACTCTTCATTACCCGTAATTGTGAATTCTAATTTGAATGATGAGGAAGAGTCTAAGTTGTTAGCGGTCTTAAGGAAGCATAGAGGAGCCTTAGGGTATTCATTAGAGGAACTAAAGGGAATTTCACCATCAATTTGCATGCATAGGATCTACATGGAGGAAAATCATAAACCCACTATAGAACCACAAAGAAGATTAAATCCTAATATGAAAGAAGTGGTTAAAAGTGAGATACTTAGGATGTTGGATGCGGGAATCATCTTCCCAATTTCGGATAGCAAATATATTAGTCCCGTACATGTAGTTCCTAAGAAGGGTGGATTGACCGTAGTGCAAAATGAGAAAGGAGAAATGATTCCAACGAGAACCACTACAAAGTGGCGCATGTGCATTGATTACCGAAAGTTGAATAGTGGTACTCGTAAGGATCATTTCCCCCTTCCTTTTATTGACCAAGTTCTTTAAAGATTGGCACAACATGAATACTTTTGCTATCTTGATGGGTATAGCGGATTTTGGCAAATTCCTATTCACCCCGATGATCAAGAGAAGACGACTTTTACATGCCCCTATGGAACATTTGCCTATAGACGCATGCCTTTCGGTTTGTGTAATGCTCCGGCAACGTTTCAAAGGTGCATGATGTCTATCTTCTCCGATATGGTAGAGGAAATAGTGGAAGTATTCATGGATGATTTTTCGGTCTATGGTTCCTCTTTTTACGCTTGTTTGGCTAATTTGGATAGGGTGTTAGCTAGATGTGAGGAGACTAACCTTGTGCTAAATTGGGAGAAATGTCATTTCATGGTTAAGGAGGGAATAGTTCTAGGACATCTCATTTCTAGTAGAGGGATAGAAGTTGATAGGGCCAAGATTGAAATAATTGAAAAACTTCCCCCACCTACTTGTGTGCGTGATGTTAGGAGTTTCCTAGGTCATGCGGGATTTTATAGACGCTTCATCAAAGATTTCTCTAAAATCTCAAAACCTTTGTCTAACCTCTTAATGAAGGATGTTCCCTTCGAATTCTCCGAGGATTGCATGAGTGCTTTTTGTAGGTTGAGAGATGCTTTGGTTTCGGCACCTATCATGGCGTCTCCCGATTGGAATCTTCCATTCGAAATGATGTGTGATGCAAGTGATTTCGCCGTGGGAGCCGTTCTTGGGCAAAGAAAGGAGGGAAAGTTGCACGCCATCTACTATGCAAGTAAAACCTTGGATGAAACTCAATGCAAATATACAACGACGGAAAAGCAGTTCCTTGCGGTGGTGTTTGCATTTGAGAAATTCCGGTCATACCTTGTGGGGTCTAAGGTGGTAGTCTATACGGATCATGCGGCAATCAAGTACCTCATGAAAAAAAAGGATGTTAAGCCGAGGCTCTTAAGGTGGATGCTTCTCCTTCAAGAGTTTGATCATGAGATCAAGGATAAGGTTAGTGCGGAGAATGTAGTGGCCGATCATCTATCTCGATTGCCCATGGAGTACATGCTTGAGATGGAAAATGGCGTGGAAATAAATGATATGAGGGCGGATGAAGGGCTGATGAGTAGCAAGAAGGAAAGGGAGGAGGGATCGACTAAGGTAGTGCATCGGGCCCGAAGCATAGAATGTCGGACCGAGGTACCCAGCAACTCGGGACCGAGGTCTATCATGTCGGTCCAGAGAGATTTGTGCACCTGTGCGACCCGATCGACGTCCACACACGTCGGGCTTAATACCTTGCAATGTCGGTCCATGAAATCAAGTAAGATACTCCCCTCGGTCTCTATTCGATCCCGTTCTCAATTGATTAAATCTTCACCTCCCACTTGTCTTCTATCTATTGAGACCATGAAATCAAGGGTTACCCCTTGGTTTGCGGATTTTGCTAACTTTGTTGTAGGGGGAGTGGTCCTACCAAATTTGTCTTATTCGGCTAGGAAGAAATTCTTACATGATGCTAGGCAATATTATTGGGATGATCCATACCTATACAAGGAAGGGAGCGATAAAATCTATAGACGGTGCATTCCAAGTGAGGAGATTGATAGTGTCATCCGTCATTGCCATTCTTTGCCAACCGGAGGTCATGCCAAGAGTTCGAAAACCACGGAAAGGATTCTACATTGTGGTTTTTATTGGCCAACCATGTTTAAGGATGTGCATGAGTTCGTGAAGAGATGTCAAGAGTGCCAAAGAGAAGGGAACTTGTCAAGGAGAACTGAGACTCCGTAAACCGGAAAGCTAGAGGTAGAGCTCTTCGATGTATGGGGGATCGACTTCATGGGACCATTCCCCACTTCGGGCCCGTACAAATACATTTTGGTAGCCGTGGATTATGTCTCTAAGTGGGAAGAATCCATTCCAACAAGGACCAATGATGCAAGGGTGGTGATGAAGTTCTTGAAAAGCAACATCTTTGCTAGATTTGGCGTGCCTAGAGTTCTCCTTAGTGATGGTGGCCCTCACTTCATTGAAAAATGCTTTGAGAATGTGTTGATTAAGTATGGGGTGTCTCACCGAGTTGCTACTCCTTATCACCCTCAAACAAGTGGGCTAGTTGAGGTTTCGAATCGTCAAATCAAGGCCATCTTGGAGAAGATGGTGTCTAAGTCAAGAAAGGATTGGGCATCCAAGCTTAATGATGCACTTTGGGCTTATAGACCGCTTACAAGACACCTTTGGGGACTACACCTTTCAATCTAGTGTATGGCAAGGCGTGTCATCTTCCGGTAGAGTTGGAGCACAAATCCAAGTGGGCTCTCAAAGAAATGAATTGGAATGTAAACTTGGCCGGAGAAAAGAGGTTCTTAGATCTCCATGAGTTAGGGGAGTTGAGGCTAAAAGCTTACGAGAATGCCAAGTTGTATAAGGAGAAGACCAAGAGGTGGCATGATAGGAAATTGATCCCAAAAACCTTTCAAGTTGGCGACAAGGTCCTCCTTTTCAATTCAAGGCTTCGATTCTTCCCCGGAAAGCTTCGAACAAAGTGGAGTGGCCCGTTCGTGGTACATCAAATCCATTCTCAAGGAGCGGTAGATTTGGTTGGTGAGGATGGACGCACCTTTCGAGTAAATGGTCATCGAGTAAAGAAGTTTTATGACAAGATTGACCCAAGTGAAGAAGTAAGAGCTTCATGGGCTCTCCTTCTAGCAAACTAAGCCTCAACATGCCATTCAAGAATAAGGAATTGTGAGCTCTCTTGACCTTTCTCTTTTACTTTTGAGTTTTGATTTCTTAGTTTTGATGAGGACATCAAAATTTTAAGTATGGGGTGGGTTAGTAGCTCATAGTTTCATGTGTAGGTTTCTTGTTTTTGTTAAGGGATGTTTTCTTTTGGATAGTGGAATGATGTGATGCATGGATGATGATTGAATTTGATGGCATGAATGGATGAGTTTGTTTTGTTTTTGAGAAAATTTTTGCAAAAATCCATAAAAATTCAAAAATTGTGTGAAAATGTCAAAAAGATTTTGTTTTGGACTAGGAATTCCCATCTTAGATATCCATATGAAGGCTAATGATGATGTGAGAATGTAAAGTTCTTTGCATATTTTTCGATAGTTTAGCCTCTAAATGGATGTTGCTTTTGATGTGATATGATATCTTGCATGTTTTTATTGAGCACATGAGTTCTTGGATGAGTTTTGATGCAACTAAGCTAGAGTGAACCTTGTGAGATGATTTTTGGCCATTTTAGGGATGTTTGTTCGATATTGCATATCCCTCATTTTCTTGTGTGATTAGCTCATGCATGCTTAGTAAAACTTGCTATTAAGGTTTTTATCTATTTTCCAAGACCAATATGAGAATTGTTCTATGCTTTGTCACATTGATTTGAACTTTGTTTTATTTAGTCACAAAATGTTCCATATCCTACCTTGAAGATAAACCGTTGTTTGTAGCGCCGTTTTAGCCTTAGACCTTTGTTTGAAACTCATCAAAAATATAATTCCTAGCCTATATGACTTGACCCTTATGGGATTGGACTTTAGTGAGAGGTTTTGGAAGAATATTTGGAGAGTTGAGATTCTCTTTAGTGAAGGAAAAAAATGGAGTTATAAATCAAGTGGGTAGTGCATCTTTGAAGTGAAAAAGAAAGAAAAAAAAATGTTGGAAAAAGTAGTGGATTGAAAGCAAAGAGTTTAAGTGAAAAAAAGGGTACCGACCGAGTAAAAGTGCACATCGGGCCCGATGTAGAGTGCAAGTCGATCCTAAGTGGAAAAAGTGTGAAAAATCCAACAAAAAGTGTAGTGCAAAGATGAAGTGGATTGTTAAGTGAAAGAGTGGGTTGAAATTGAAAAAGAAGAAAAATTAAAGTCTTTTGGGTAAGTGAAGTTGAAAGTGGAATGATTTGATGAAGTTGGTGAGAGACTAGAAACGTTCAATCCCCATTGTAAGCACCACAAGACCAAAATGATTCCCACCTTGAGAAATACCAAAAGCCCCATTACAACCCGGCCGAATGGAACCTCTTTGAGGACCTCAATTGAGCCATGTTCATATTCTTTGTGTGCATTGTAATAGGCATCTCTAGGTGGAGGAATTGGTGATATTAGCTTCAATGGTAAAGTCTTTACTTGCATGTTTGTTGAGTTTGAGTATTCATTGCTAAACCTAAACACATGATGAGTGATACACATTTCTACATACCTAAAGTGAGGCTTTGTTGCGTTAAACTTCATTCCTTGAACACTTGATCATGTGTGATGACGTAATCTTGCTAGTATATCTATCACTTGTGCTTGATTGATTTTTCATATGAGGCTTTACTTGAAGATTGTGCTTCGGTCTTGTTTACATTGTTATTGCTTGAGGACAAGCAAGTTTAAGTATGGGGTATTCTGATGTCTCTCATTTTGGTGGTATTTTAGTAGTTAATTTTCCATGTAAATATGTGTCTTTTGTTCCTTTCTTTGTTAGTTTTGTCCCTTTTTAGCGTAGTTCCCGATTTTCTATAAGATTCGAAGACTATGCGAGTTTGTTGTGTTTTGTAGGTAAAATGGGGCATTTGAGGACGTTTTGAAGAAGTTTCTAAGGAGGAGCCAAGCTAAGTAGCAAAGGAGCGGAAAGGCCTTGCAAGGAATGAGGATTGAGGCCCAGGATCGATGTCCCATGAAGTCGGGCCCGAGCTAGAGCGATTTGAGGCTAGGACCGACGTTCCCAACGTCGGGCCCGAGGTCTAAGCGTGTCGGTCCGAGGCGGCTAAAAGAGGATTGGGCTCCAAGGCACATTATGGTGATCTCCCACTTTTTCCCTTCTTCTAATTTTGGAATTCCTTGGTCCCCAATCAAAGGAGAGGATAATTAGAGGATGATTAGAGAGAGAAAACAACTAACAAGGGGGAGAGACATCTAATCACTCTCAAGAGGCTCAAAGAAGACTTGGAGAGCAAGGAGGAGGAAGGAAGAGGAGAAGAGGAGAGAAATCGGTGGAGTCTAGGAGAGGATTAGTGAGTTTGAACCTGTTTTGCCTTTGTTTTGTGGATATGAGACTTGGATATAGTGAACCCCCTTTTGATTTGAATGCAATTTGGCTTTGGATTGAGTTTGATGATTGAGATTTGCTTGCTTTGCTATTTGATTGCTTTTTACTCTTACTTGATGGAGTAGATTCCATAGTCTTGGGCTATAGGGGAATCCCCGAGCTAGGATTGGGTGTGAACCCCCAATTCCATAGCCTTGAGTGTTTGATCTATGAATCCTCTCTAGATTGAGCTTCAATTCTCTTGTGGGAACAAGGGATCTAGGGCTTGTGATTGGTAAGAGTAAGCGGGAGCAATCTCGAGCCCATCACTTGCCTTTGCATCGAAGGGAAGGCGGAAGCCCCCATGGTCGATGTGTAGAGTGGAGGGATCGAAGGTGAACAACCTCGATTTCACAAGGATCAACTCTTATTGGCTGAATTGGGGTAGAATTACCCAAGTCTAGTAAGGGAAGGAACCCAAAAACCCAAGACCGATCTACTATTTTTGCCTAATCGAGTTACCCAGTACCTCGGACCCGACTTCCCCTGTGTCGGTCCCGGCCAAACTCGCATCGATCCAACCTCGGACCGAAGTGACCAAAGTCGGTCCGGGTTGTTCCCTTTGATTTTCCTTGTTTTTGCCTTTCTTTTCCTCCTTTTTAGTCTTTTTGGTACACTCAACGCACGAACCCCGTGTGTTCGACACCCTACCCTTATACTTCAATTGGGGTTCGGTTTATAAATTTAAATTTTGATATCATCCGATCCGGACGACCCCCATCAAAGGGAAAATGCGAGGACGGCGCCGAGGAAGCCGATGATGAACAAAGAAGTATGTGGGAGATGGAGATTTGACTTCTTGGAATTAAAAAGTATTATGCTATGAAGAACAGAGAAGTAGTGGTGAAGATATGTAGAGCTCCACAAATCAACAACCGACAACCCTCTAAACATATTATGCTACGTATTAATATTTTTTATTTTTTTTAAAACTCGGTTTAACCGAACCGAACTGAAAAAAAAACAAATCGATCCGAAACCAAAATGTTCAAATTACTTGAATTGATGTCCGAACCGACTATCCTCGGTTTCGGTTAAGATTTTCAGTTTTATCGGTTCTATGCTTAGCCCTAGATAATATATAATGACATAATAACATATATACTATAACTATACCATATCATATCAAAGAATGAATTTAAACCAAAAGAAAACATATCAAGGAAGTGGACAATTAATGCCAAAAGTTCCAACTTTACTAGTTGGTTAGATAATGCACTTGATGCTCTTATTATATGACAGTTCATGCTCATAACCTTTGATGAATTGGTTCATGATTCAACTCTATTATTTGATGAAAGAAAACCTTGTAAAATGCATAAATCTTGGTATGCATAATCATTGTAGGTTCATTGTGTAAACGATAAAAGTTTGTAGTTTCAAATGTAGGGCTTGTGAAGTTTAATTTTTCGGCTCACTATCTTCGATGTGATGGTTCAAGAATGTCACTCACTCGGTTTACATATGACAAAATGCAAAAATTATGTAAACAGAATGTGTTTGGTAAGCCTACTAGCTCAAATGGGAAATTTATGTGCTTGTGCACATTAATGTGGGTTCAAATCCCACGTAGGCTAATTCTATCTATGGTACATGTCTTTTGGTATATACTAGTTGCTTTTTGGTTCTTTGGCTATACAACAGTATCGTGCCTATTCAATTTAACGGCTATTATATACAATAATACGGTTTATAAGTTTGATCTCATTGATGTTAATGTAGGAGTGAATTCAAATGTTCGATGAGCGAAGATGAACTTAGCTCATGCAATAATAGAGTTGGTTGAAATTGTTGTGTTGTGACAAATACGGTTTGAAGAAGATTAGACACTTCAATAAATGTAAAATATTGATCCTTAAATCTTTGTTGAATATGGTTTATTCTCTTGAATGCGAAGGTTCATTGTGTTCCACTTGTAGGCTCATTGTGTTCCACTTGTATAGTTCATTGTGTAGATGAAAGTATTGAGTTCATTGTTGGTAGGTTCATGAAGTTTAATTATTTGGTTCATTGTGTTCAACGTGATGGTTCAATAATTTGAATCACTCGGTTCATATACGACAAGATGCGTAAATTATATAAAAGAAAAATATCGAGTTCATTGTTTTTAAGTTCATGAAGTTTAATTATTTGGTTCGTTGGATTCAATGTAATGGTTCATTGATTCAGGCTATTTTGTATGATGTAACTCTTGTATTTTAGGGCTATATTGAGTGTGTTTAGGTTAGAGTTTGCGCTAATTGTAATATCAAGGCCGAAGACACAAGAATGCAAGAATCAAGAGTTTAAGGCGTTTTGAGCTGTCTGTGCGACACCACTTGCTGGAGAAGGCTATATCTTGAGATACAGAGGTCAGATTGAGCTGATTTTGGTGCCATTGGAAAGCTAACTCGAAGGGATTCAATTCATCTTTTTACACCAAAGTCAGATTCCAAGCCGAAGATGGTCAAAACAGCCTCCGAAGTGACACCAGAGGTTCTGTCGAGATTCCGCGACCGCAGTGGCTGCCGAGACGACCTATTCTTCTCTGTCGTGAAAGCGCGGGCGCGGTGGAGTCGACGCGACCGTGGCGATGCTGGATCCGATATGGGCCGAAGATCTATCTTCTTTTCTTCTTCTTATCTTTCCTCTTTCCTTTTCTATCTTTTCTCCTTTCCTAATTAGATTAGAGGAGCATGTTCCTTGGGTATATAAGGAGGAGCCTCCTTAGGTTTTAGGTATCTTCTTTCTAATTACCAATTTTCTCAAATTAATTCTTTTTAGTTTAGTTATGGAGAGCTAGTCTCCTTAGGTTTGTTCAAGGGAGAAGCTCTGATGTATGAACTCGTGAGGTTTTGGTAATTCATTTCTATCCTTTAGTTAATATTGATTCTCTTGTGCTTCATCTTATGAATGTTTATTGTGTAACACCCCGATCTCACAAGCATAAGGGTATTACCGCCAACGACCTCGGATTTCACGGTCCGAAGCCGTTTAAGGCTTGAGTATCATAACACGAGAATAACAAATCTAAATCTTATTTTTATAACAAAATTTGGATTCGGTTACAAAGGCTCTTACATCCTTAGTTGTTTGATAATACAAAAGTAAAGAGTTGCAGCGGAGAAGATAAGTCTCGAAGAGAGACGAAAGCATGTGGGAACCATAAAGTATGGTCAAAGCAAAAGACGTTTTAAAGACTTCTTCCTTCCTTTCTTCCGTCATGTCTTCCTTCCTTCCTTCAGATCCTGATGACTCCGGCTTCCTTCTGAACAGCTTTCCCTTTCCTATCTGATATCCCCATAAAGGCAAGGAATACCAGCCAACAATGTAGGGAAAGAAAGAAGGGATGTTAGTCTAACGCGAGACTAAGCAAGTGGTAGAATAAAGTTCGGTTCTCAGAAAGGTTTAGACATGAGGGCATCATAGACCAACGGAAAACCGACTGATGCCCAACAGTCAAGGGTTCTTTATAGTGGAACGCATAAGGCTCTTTCAGCGAGAGGTTTAAGTGTTTGGCACGATGTACAAAGGGTAACGAGAGAAGATAAAACTTCCTCGGGAATAGGACGTTATTAGGAGATAACGCCTAAGAAAGAAATGTGTTTATAGATTTGTTGGGAACTTTAATCATTCAAGAGTTTTAAAAGCATCCAACATAAATCAAATCGTATCAACCTCATCACGACTCGAAGATGCTGACAGGGAGGTGGCCACAAGGACGCTTAAACACCTGAACCCATCTTGCCATTTTATAGGCGTTTTAACAACTCGAGTCATGCATTCAGATTGGATAGGCGATTGTCAATAATGTGGACCCGAAGTGATTTTCCAAGTTGTACTAATCACCCCGCGTTCATTGATTATTATGCACGAAGCACTAATCTTTCATTAGTTATAAATCAATGCACTTCTCTTAGTGACTTTTAGAGATAGGCAAGCCCTAATGAGGGACGAACCAAAGTGAGGAACCTAATCCTCAACACTTTGCAAGAGTGTTCACCTCTCTATTCGGAGAGAGGTAGAGTCATGACCCAGTATCAGGAGCCGATAACGAAATATACCTCCTAATACGCTATAAAGAGACAGCGGTTCACTAAACCGGCAGTCCCTAACTTAAGCTAATCCAGAGCAAAGTCTCGAAAAGAGACTTGAAACAATCAAAGGCCACACATCATCGGAGTCCTAAGTCCAAGTCTAATATTCGATAATAATAATAAATAATAACAATGGTCATTATTTCTAAGCATAATAATCCTAATCAAATTATTAGCAAACAAGTTTGTTCCCAACGATTATTTTGATAACGGAAAGCAATTTCACAATTATCGAGTAAGGAAACGAAGAACCATCCACTTGCCTTAAGACGTTCTTAAAAACGTTAATCGAGGCGTGAAGTCGAGGCTAGCAAGGCCCTAGACAAGGCCTAAGACAAGGCAAGAGGCAAGGCAAAGGCAAGGCACGGCCCGAGCAACGGCTAGGCAACGGCCCGGGACGAAACGTAAGCTAGGACATTGGCGGCGGTCGCTGCCCCTGGCGGCGGTCGCTGCCCCTATTGGCGGCGGTCGCTACCTACTGCAGTGACGACGGCGCGACTTTGCAAGCTTCCTCCGATCAACTCCGGCCACCTTTCGACGAGCTTTTGCCAACAGTAGCAAGAAGAACACTTGAACTTTACAGTGGGAGTGATTTCGGAGGGAGAGAGGTGAGATTTGTGTGTGGAATTGCCTCCAACTTCCACCCCTATTTATAGTGTTCAACTCCCTAATAATCCAAGAAGAGTTGACAAAAACGCCTAACAATCCAAAAGGGGTTGACAAATGCATAGTTGACATTGCCAAAAAGGTGTTAGGATTGATCTCCAAGCAATACCATAACAACCAAAACCACGGCGCCCACAATATAAGTGTTCGTCGAGCCACTTGCGTCTGCAGCAAAGCGGCGGTCGCTGCCATTTTGGCGGCGGTCGCTGCCTTTTGGGGACTGGGCAACGTCTTGGTAAAATTGGCATAACTTTTTGGATACTTATCGGAATTGCCTCAAATTTTGAGGGATGAAACTAGACTCCTTTATCTACCATTAGGCTTTAGAATTACTCGATTCCGAGTTCTAATAAAGGTTTTATGAATTTTTGAATTTAAGGTATCCGTTTAGCGTTATCCAACGCTATTCGGTTAATCGGGTGACCATTGCCCTTTCTCTTGTCGTTCCAAAGACAAAATTGAGTCATAAAACTAAGGAGAATTTCATAATCCATTTTATAAAATTTGCGGATATTACATATTGTTTCTCTAGGAGTCATGAACCTATTGAATTGATTTATGTTCTATTGTTGGATTAGGTTTGGACCGTGGACAAAACTAAAAACAACTTAACCTAGACCTGTTGTCTATGCTACTAGGATTAAGAAGAGAATTGATTGTTTTATCTTACAATTGACTCATAGCTTGATTGGTTGATATTATATCCTACATATCCTTGTTCTCTATGCTAATTCTATGTTAAGCGTCCTTGCCTAGGGTTATAGAATTGCTTGGACCATGGACTTGCGATTGTTAATGATCAAGATAAGAATTAACCATAGGTGTGAATGAAATCAATGGATGAAGCTATGATCGAGTGATTATTTCATGAGTGGATCTTTTGAATGAACCTTTTCCTAAATTGGTTTGTTTGATTGTTTGTTTTGTTTGTTTCTTAGATTAGATTAGTTTAGATTCTTCTCTTCAATCCCCCCTTATCTTTAGTTGGTAATTATATTAGTACTAGAAGCCTTAAGTTCTCTTGGGTTCGACCCCTTACTTACTTGCTATACTTAGTTTGTAGTTTGGGTTATTTATCTTTGATCTTGGCACGACGACTTTAGCCGAGTCATTCATGTATTTAAATCACTCAGTTCATATATGACAAAATCCGTAAATTGTTTAAAAGAAAAGAATTTGGTTCATTGTGTTCCACTTGTAGGTCCATGCCGTGTAATTATACGGTTCGTTTAATGTTAAAGTGCATAGAAGATAACTTAATCCTCAAACACACATAACAAAATATTGTTTGAGGTTTATACTTAATCATACAAGTAAGAATGAAATAAGGACAATCTTGTGATAAGTGAAGAATGTAGGCATTGTTATCATTCTCATCATCATCCAATGGGGCTCCACCAGTAGTACTAGTATCATTATGAAGATCCTTTAATGAAAGTCCATCGGTACTAGCATCACTATTTGAATGAGACATGCAACATGAAACACATAGTGAGTACTACAAATGTGCAAATACGATTCTTCTTTTAGTTCACAAAGAATTTCATTATGGTTTATCAATTTTCAAGGAAACATTCATTGAAAACCATAAAACGGTTCATGTAAATTAAGGCACATGTGTTGAGGCATTTTGTCGAACACATGGTGGGAACTAGACAAGCATACACTTTTAACCTCTCTATTCAATCGAAATATATTGTCAATTTGCAATGTAATAGACATAACAATCTACAAAAGAAACGTAAAAGCTATGAGTGAAGCAACATGAAACACATAATGAGTACTACAAATGGACAAATACGATTATTCTTTTGGTTCACAAAGAATATCATTTTGGTTCAAAAATTATCAAGTAAAGGTTCATTGAAAGCCGTAAAACGGTTCATGTAAATTAAGGCACGTGTGTTCAACCATTTTGTCGAGCACATGGTCGGCAACAAGACAAGAATGAACTTTCGCTATTGCTATTCAATTGAATCCATTAAAATTGAGTTGTTCATGTTGCCATAACCTTTTAACAGTGTAAAATTTAACGAGTTTACAAAAATAAAAAAGAGCAGATTAAAGTGAAAACATCCATAGATTAACGAGTTTCACAATTACAAGCAATTGATAGAAGTTCACAAAAAAAACCAGTTTCAAAATTTGAAATCATCTACCTAAATCTTTAAGAAGGGAATTGAAGGTCGAAGGAATCACATTAAATTGTGTTGGAGAAGGGAATTGAAGCGAATCGTGTTAGAGAAGAACGATGGATGAACTTGGGGGAAGGAATCAGTTTGGAACAATCGTGGTAGAAGAATGAAGGAGTAAGTTTGGAACGATCGTGGTCAAAGGGAGAATGAGAGTAGAAAAAGACAAAAGTGTCTTTTACATATAAAAGCAGCTTAAAAAAGTGGAGTGCATCCGGGCCATTGAATTCTCAAAATCAAACGGATGAGATTTGATCTCATTTTATACTTAAGGGTTGATCTCATCTCATCGCCATTCCATATATATATATATTGGTTCCGGTAGGGATCAACCTTATGGTAAGGAGAGGTGCTTATAGTAGGGACCAATCTCAGCCCTTAATCTTAGGAAATCAACGATCCAAAATTTGTGTGACAGCTCACCCAAAAACAAAGGCGCGTCTCTCCTTGTGTGTTTGTTGTGCTGCACGATATGCTTCTCCTCCACTCCTGATCGATTTTTTCTTCCCCACTCCCCTCCTGATCGATCACAATCCCCTCCCATCCTGATAATCTAGGCGCCTACAGTCAAATCCTGATCGATTGGTTTTTTCCCGCCCCATTTCAGTCAACGAAATTCACAGATTTGAGAATCAAAAGCTTCCAGTCCATGAAATTCAAAAGGTACGCTAGTTGAAATCAAAATCACAATCCCCTCCCTATTCCACAAAATTCTTGTGCTCCTTCAAATTCAATTCAGAGGGATGGTTGAAGGTTAGTGAATTCCACGAAATTCCTTCGGTTGTGCAGATTTTTCAAGTGATTTGCGCTGAAGAACTTGATTAAGTGTGTTGAATTTCGAACTTGATCTTGCTGATTTCGAATTTGATAGCAAATTGTGTGCTGTTGGTCTGTTATTGACGTGTTTGCTGATTTTTCACTAGATTTTGTGATTTTTGTGTGCTGAATTTCACTTGACAACAAATTGCTTGTTGAATTTCTCTCTTGATAGTACATTAAGTGTGCTGCAGATTTGTTGTTGATGTGCTTGCTGATTTTCACTTGATTTGTGATTTTTGTGCGCTAAATTTCACTTGACACCATTTGCTTATTGAATTTCTCTTGACAGTAGATTAAGTGTGTGAATTGTTGATGTTCAATTGTGATTTTTTTGCTTTATTGATTTTGTTGACCTTCTTCTTTCATGTAACCTACCAACTGTTTGATGAAATGCTTGATCTAAGTCATGAGAAATACATATTGTGTGGCATTTCAATGCCAATTTGTAATTGCTATGATTCAGACAAATACTCATCTTCTACATGTTTGCTATGACAGTTTTTTGTATGTTATCAAGTGTGATTTTATTTAAGTTCGTATGACATGCTCTGCTTTTATGCAATTTCTTTTGAACTCATTTTCACTAGTTTTTGAACTTATATCACTATTTTCTGAACTATGTGTTTGTCATTTATACATATTAAACGGGGTCCATCAACGGTCAATGGCGATGGCACAGTAGCGCTTCTCCCCAGTGATGGTATGAATTTCGTGCTGAATTTTAAGTGATTGTGCTAAACTTGATTCTTATGCTCTCGCCATCATTGCATCGCCAGTCGACAGTTGCCTCTCGTTGTCCCAATCTTGTCGTCGAAGTCCTCAAAGCCAGTGGCAGATGTCCTAGTCCCGATTTCCGAGCGGCACCGTTCACGTCGACAGCCTCTTGCTAGTCCCGATTTGAACTGTCAAAACTCATAAGTAATTTTTTTCGATTTTCAATTTTTTTCAGTTTTTTTCGGATTTGTTGAAACCGAACCGATTTTAGTCGAAGTCAAACCGAACGAATCGAAATAACGTGGTTTGATTTTCGGTTCAGGAAATATCAAAAATCGGTTTTTGGTTCGGTTCGGTTATTATCGGTTAGGATCGGTTTTGAACCGATGATCAGCCCTAATATTATCTTTGTTATATATGCTACATATGCATCTATCTATCTTATCTACACGTAAAGTTGGAACTTTGTGGCATTAATTGCCCTCACTCCAATTTTTTTCTTCATCTTATATATTATACATGCTATTATGTCATTATTTATTTTTATCTATCCTATCTACCTATCTATCTATCTTTTTTTTTCCGATCAGACCTATCTATCTATCTATCTACATGTAAAGTTGTATTTTTTTTATTAAACTGATCTATGTTCAATCTAATAAAGTATTGTTATTATTACTTTATACTATAATGTTTATTTTTATTTTATACTATTTATTATCTCAATAAATTAATTTAAATTTATGATTATATTGTTATCAATTTATACTACATATAATATACTTCATCTTTTTAAATTTATTCCTTATTAAATTTCTATTAGTAAATAAATTGTCATTATTAAATGTAAGATATTACTCTTGATAAGTATTTAGATATATCATATATACTTTTTTTTTTGGTCAAAAGATATATCATATGGCTAAATAGCTGAAAACCACCCCTATAATATGCGATATTCTCAGTAACCACCCCTTTAATGCGAAATTCCTGTAAACCACCCTTTTAACGAGCTCCGTTAACAAGTCACCACCCATCGTCTGACGTCTCTCATTTTGGTGGTGTTTTAGTAGTTAATTTCCCTTGTAAATAAGTGTTTTTCATTCCTTTCTTTGATTAGTTTCGTTCCTTTTTAGCTTAGTTCCCGGTTTTCTTCAAGATTCGGAAACTATGCGAGTTTGCTACGTTTTGTAGGTAAAATGGCGCATTTGAGGACGTTTTGGAGGAGCGTCAAAGGAGGAGCTAAGCAAGGGAGCTAAGGAACGGAAGAGCCATGCAAAGAATGAAGAGGAACTCAAGGAAAACCGAGAAGAGACAAGGATCGAGGCCCAGGACCGAGCACCACCAAGTCGGGCCCGAGTTCGAGCACCAGAGCACAGGACCGACGTTCCCAACGTCGGGCCCGAGGTTGTCCCGTGTCGGTCCGAGTCGGCGAATGAGAAGATTAGGCTCCAAGGCACAAATGTTGTGATCTTCCAATTTTGCCCTTCTTCTAATTTGGAATTCCTTGGTCCCCAATCAAGAGAAGAGGATAATTAGAGGTGATTAGAGAAAATTAGGGGGGGATCACACACACACCAAAAATCACTCTCAAAGGCTCAAGGAAGACTTGGAGAGCAAGGAGAAGAAAGGAGGAGGAGAAGAGGAGGAAATCGGTGGAGCTAGAGAGGAGATTAGTGAGTTTGTACTTGTTTTGCTTTGGATTTAGTAGAATTAAGACTTGGATCTTGTGAACCCCTTTGAATTTGAATGCAATTTGGCTTTGAATTGAGATTGATGATTGAGATTTGCTTGCTTTTCCATTTGATTGCTTTTTACTCTTACTTGATGGAGTAGATTCCATAGTCTTAGGCTATGGGGGAAACCCCTAGCTAGGATTGGATAGGAACCCCCAATTCCATAGCCTTGAGTACTTGATCTATGAATCCTCTCTACATTGAGCTTCAATTCTCTTGTGGAAACAAGGGACCTAGGGTTGTGATTGGTAAGAGTAAGCGAAAGTGATCTCTAGCCCATCACTAGACCTAGCATTGAAGGAGAGTGAAAACTCCCTTGGGTCGAAGTGTAGAGTGGAGGGATCGAAGGCTACCAACCTCGATCTCACAAGGATCAACACTTATTGGCTGAATTGGGGTGGAATTACCCAAGTCTAGTTAGGGAAGGAACCCAAAAACCCAAGACCGATCTACTATTTTTGCCTAATCGAAGTACCCAGCACATCGGGCCCGACGTAGTGTGTGTCGGTCCCGGCCAATCTGACCTCGATCCACCCTCGGACCGAAGTGACTAGTGTCGGTCCGAGGTGATTTCCCTTGTTTTTCCTCGTTTTGCCTTTCTTTACATCTTTTTAGTCTTTTTGGGTACTCTCAACGCACGAACTCCCGTGTGTTCGACACCCTACCTCTCTTCCTACAATAGAGGTTTGGTTTATAAATTTAGATTTTGATATCATCCGACCACCACACCCGGACCGATCAGAATTCTGGCGCCGTTACCGGGGAGTTCTATTTGTTTGAGGTACCCTCTTTTGTTGAGTTTTTGATTGGTAGTGATTTGGGTGAGGGACTAGCCCAAGCCCCTTGTTTGTTTTGATTCGGTTTTGTTTGTGTTTTTGGTTATAGATGTATACGAGCTCGTTCCATCCGAGGAACACTTGAGCTCGACTTTGTGTGTGACCCGGAGAGTATTCTAAAACAAGCCCGAAAGAAGAAGAGGATGGCGGACCAAGCCCGTGATGAGGAGGTTGAAAGGATGAGACCCGACATGGCTCGAATGCAACTAGAAATGGCGAACCGAGATGCCGAGGCCCGTAGAGAGCGTGAGCAAAGGATGAGATTGGAGGCTCAAATCAACACCCAACCCTGGAATGCTAGACAATACATGCATCCGGAGTTGAAGGTGCCGGAACCGGCCATCGTCTTGCCGGAGGTGTCAAAGAATTTTGAGATCAAAACTCAATTCATCTCACTCATCAAGAGAGAGCAATTCCAAGGGAGACCAAATGAGTGCCCGATCGAGCATGTGAAGCAATTCAAAGATCTATGCGAGACCATCTCGACGGATGATGAGACACTTGAGTACGTGCTACTCAAGGCCTTCAAGTGGTCGTTTGGAGGCAAGGCATTGCATTGGTTGGAGAGCCAAGCACCTCGTTCAATCACATCATGGAGGGCTCTCAACGAAGCGTTCTTGATGAAGTTCTTCCCGCCCACCAAGACGACGGAGCTTAGAAGGAAGATAGCGAGCTTTCAACAAGGAGCCCACGAGCCACTCTTCGAGGCTTGGGATCGGTTCAAAGAGATGTTGAGGGCATGTCCAACGCATGGGCAACAACCTTATGTCCTTCAAGACATTTTCTTCCAAGGAATCAACCCCGCCACCAAGGATAAATTGAACCTTCATACCGATTGTGGGTTTATTGACTTGCCTCCGGAGCAAGCGTGGGAGTTGCTAGACAAGCTCTCCGATTATGAAGCCATGTATGGAGTAAATCAAGTGAACAAGGAATCAAGAGTCCATGGAGACGGTCCGAAGAGGCTCTACGATCCAAAAGGTGAAGAGGTGGATAAAGATGTGAAGATCCAATTCTTGGAGGATGAGTTGAACAAGATGAGGAGGAAGATGGGTCAACTCCAACAAAACACAAGAGCTTGTGAAGAGTGTGGTTCTTTGAAGCATGGAGCCCAAGAGTGCCCAAATGAGCGCCAAGTTCGATTGGCCGAGCAAATTAAGGAGGCTAACTTTGTTCAAAGAAATTTCGGAGGGAGAGCCAATTTCAACAATGGAGGAAGGTGGAACCAAGGTCAAGCTAGTGGCTACATGATGTCGCGCTTTTTAGTTGATTCCCTAGGTAGTTTTCTAGCTTGTTTTGCATGTTTTCCCTTTGTGTTTGTGTGTTTTGCATAAGATTTCACCTCTCTTTCGAGAGTTGGAGTCGTTTGTGTGTTGTTTCGTGTTGTGTAGGTATTTGGAGCTTTTTGGAGACATTTATGCATTTTCGGAGCTTTCTAGGGACCGTTAGTTATCGAGAGTCAAGATGTCAAGCCCAAAGATCCAAAGTCGCGGTCAAGAACTGAAAGAAAATCAAGGAGCAAAAGAGCAAAAGCACCCAACAAAAGTCCAACCAATTGAAGCAAGACCGAAGCAAAACGCGAGAAAGTCCACGTCCTGCAGAAGGTCGGCGTCGACCCCCATATGGTAGCGGCCAACCCCTCTCAGCATCCGAAAGTAACCCCGTGCGCTGCAAGTAATGCCTTTTGGCGGGATTTTCGAAACCCGAAAAGCAGGCGGCTGTGGCAGGCGTGTGGCAGACTTGTTGTAGTGGAGGAAGCTTCCTTCCTTTGCTTTTGTGGGCTGCTATGAGACCCATTTTGTCTCCCTATGAAATCAGCTTTTCCAAGGAGGGAAAAGGCTCAGGAGAGAGAAGAGAGTGTTAGTTGAGGAGAAGAAGGAGAAGAAGAACGTGAAGGTGAAGAAGAAGAAGAAGAGGGCAGTAGAGAAGAAGGTGTGAGTGTGAGAGAGAAGTGGTTTGTAAGAGAGTTAGTGAGGAAGAAAGCTTGTGTTGGTTGTGTTCTAGTAGGAAGACAACAATGGTGCTTGAAGGAATTTATGGGTTTGTTTAAGTTGTAAGTTTGGATCTTTGATTTATTGAAGTTGTTTGTTTGTGATGATGATTTCCTCTTTCCTTTTCTTGTTTGCGTGTTTGATTATGTGTGAGTAGTTAGCTTGCTAGGGTTTGGGGTGAAACCCACCATGAAAGTGCATTTGAAGCCTTGGTTGTTTTGGATCCAGGCTTAGCTTGAAATCTCTACCCTTAAATCCCTCTTGTGTGCTTAAACTAATTGCAAGATTATGTTGTGAAGAAGGACTATCCGGGTTAGATGAAAGTCGAACCCTTCGAAGAACAAGTTGGATTGCATGTTAATCCTTCCATGTAAATGGAGGCTCTTGATGTGTTCTTTTGTGATGAGAGTCACCCATGAGGTTTCAAGTTAAGTTGGCTCTTTATCATTGTTCGAATGTATGCTTGTGGTGTGGTGAATCCCCTCCCCTAGTTGTTTTTCCTTGATTTTACGAAACCCACTTTCGTGCCCAAAATAGGTCGGCCGCGACCAGTTGCAGGGTCGGCCGCGACCTCCTCTGTGTTGTTTTCCTTGCGTTGTGAAGTTCAGTGATAGGTCGGCCGCGACCTCCCTAGGGTCGGCTGCGACCTCTTCCCGAGACTTGTTGTTTGTGTTCGTTTGCTTGTTTTGCTTTGTTTTGTTTTGCTTTGTTTTCGTAGTTTGATTGCTAGACTATAGAACTACTAGCTCCCGTGGACGATCCTGACTTCGCTATACTCAGCGGGGTCTTGACAAATTTATTTGTTAAGGTATACCCTACCAAACAAATTGGCGCCGTTGCCGGGGAGTTAGTTTAGTTTCCAAGTCTGGCTTTCTTTTGGGTGAGGGACTAGCCCAAACCCCTATTTTGTTACTAATCCGTTTCTCTAGTGCTTTGTACGCAGGTGTATGCCCTCTAGTTCGCAAAGGGTGATTGACCATTTCCCCTTTGATCCCGAAATAGAGAGAACTCTTCGCCGAAGACTAAGAGAACGAAAAGCAATGGCCGATGCTGAGGCTCTTGCTCATAAAATGGCCGAACTTCGCGCTCAAATGGAGCGTACGCAAATGGAGCGTGATGCTCAAGCCGCAGTTGTGCGGCAAGAAAGAGAGGAGGCCGCCCGCCTCCGAGAACAACTTGATGCTATTCCGAGGAACGCTAAGCAATACATGCATCTTGAGCTTAGGGTTCCCGAGTCCGCTATTGTGCTCCCGGCAATAGAGCGTGCTTTTGAGATCAAGTCCCACTTCATCACTCTTATCAAAAGATCTCAATATGAAGGGAAGCCCACCGAATGCCCCATGGAGCACATCAAGAACTTCACCGACCTTTGTGACACTATCGCCGCCGATGGTGTCTCACTTGAGTATGTTCTCCTCAAGGCGTTCAAGTGGTCTTTGTGTGGGAAAGCTCTTCATTGGCTCGAAAGTCTGCCCGCTAGATCCATCACTACATGGAAGGCTTTGCACGACTTGTTCATGACAAAGTTCTTTCCACCGGCCAAGACCACCGAGCTAAGGAAGCGCATCACCTCCTACCATCAACTTCCCAACGATACATTTGTTGAAACATGGGAGAGATTCAAGGAGCTTCTTCGGCAATGTCCAACTCATGGGCAACCTCCTTATGTCCTCCAAGAAATATTCTTTCAAGGGATCAATACCGCAACAAAAGACCGCATCAACCTCCACACCGATTGCGGTTTCATTGAGATGGATCCCGACGAGGCATGGGGTCTCATGGACAAACTCACCAACTATGATGCCATGTATGGGACCCAACAAGCCGTCCGGATTCCACCAAGAAAGCTCTATGATCCTAATAGTGAGCCAATTGATCAAGATGTGAAGTTCCAATTTATGCAAGATGAGATCAACAAGCTCAAGAAGCAAGTGAGCTACTTCAAGTCCGCCGGCCCCCCTTGTCAAGAGTGCGGTTCTCAATCACACACCGCCGCCTCTTGTACTAATGTGGAGCAAGTCCGGGCCGCCGAGGCTTATGCGGAGGCAAACTATATGAGAGGACCCTACCGAGGCCAAAATAATGTTTATGCGGGGAGGAACAACAACTACCCTCAATGGAATAACCATGGCCAAGGTCAAGGTTATCCACCTCCCCCGCACGAACAAAGGGCCCCTCCTTATAGACCTCCCGGTTATCAAGTGGAGCCATCATGGGTCCAAGAGTTGCAAGAAGGATTGATGCAAGGGGTGAGAACCGAGCTCACCACTCAGTTGAATGGTGTCCACACAAGATTGGGAGATCTTGACACATGGAGAAAGAATGTTGACTCCCAACTCGGTGATCTTGCGGCTCAAATCCCCCGACCTCAAGGGCGCTTATCGGGCCACCCCGATGAGAACCCAAGAGGCCATATTGCCGCCGTTCACCTAAGAAGCGGGAAGAAGTTGCCGGACCGAGTTATAAGTGAAGAAACGGCGAACAAAGAGGACGAGACTCCCCTGGAACAGGCCGTGGCCGACCCCCCTATGGTCTCCACCGACCCTGTCCCAACTGCAGAGGAGGTCGCAGCCGACCACCCCCAGGTCGCTGCCGACCCTCCTCAGAGAATCCCAATTTCCGTCCCCTTGCCTCCGACAACGAAGGTACTTCCCTACCCATCCAAAAAGGCTAATGATTTCACGGAGGGAAAGTTCAAACGCTTTGTGAAGGTCCTCCAAGGCCTCAACATCACCATTCCCTTTGCCGAAGCGTTGAACGACATGCCCGCCTACACCAAATTCCTCAAGGAAATCTTGTCCAAGAAGCGGTCAATGTCCGAACTGACCAATGAAGTTAGGTCTATTGAGCTCCCGGAAAAACTTGGTGATCCGGGTAAGTTTGCTATTACCATTGGCATAGGTGCTCACCGATTCAAGGCTCTATGTGATCTTGGTGCAAGTGCTAGTCTCCTCCCTCTTTCTATATGGTCCAAGACCAACATGGGTCCCTTGGTCCCGGTGAACATGAGGCTCTACATGGCGGATGGCTCTTGTGTGCAACCCACCGGCATTGTTGATGACTTTCCTATCCAAGTCGGCAAGTTCTTTGTGCCCAATGACTTTATTGTGATGGAAATGCCGGAGGATCCCGTCGTCCCAATCATTCTTGGACGGCCGTTCCTTGCCACCGCCGGTGCCGTGATTGACGTGAAGAAAGGTCTCCTCACTTTTGAGATTGGAGAAGAAGTGGTAGAGTTCCGATTCAACCCTACCATGAAGGAGACCGGTGAAGTTATGGAGGTCAAGGCGTTGCTTGGAGAATACACAAGTGAAGATGACGAAGAAGAGGACCTCCCCTGTGATAGGTCGGAGCCGACCTTCCCTAGGTCGCCCGCGACCTCCGACAGGATCTCACCTACATGCTTGATTGAAGATGAAAATGGCGAAGCGAAGGAGTTTCTGAAGGCGGATGAAGACGATGACATTATCACACCACCACCGCCTACTCCGGAGCTTAAGACTCTCCCCGAGTCTTTGAGGTAGTAGTTTCTTGGCCCAAATTCCACTTTTCCGGTTATTGTAAATGCAAATCTAAATGCGGAAGAAGTTGAAAAGTTGCTTGATGTTCTTAGGATTCATAGGAAAGCCATTGGGTACTCGCTTGAGGACTTGAGTGGACTTTCACCTTCCTTGTGCATGCATCGAATTTTTCTTGAGGAAGGGCATAGGCTAACCATTGAGCATCAACGACGCCTCAATCCAAACATGAAGGAAGTGGTGAAGAAGGAGATTTTGAGGATGCTTGATGCGGGAATCATATTCCCGATCTCGGATAGCAAATGGGTGAGCCTGGTTGATGTAGTGCCTAAGAAGAGCGGCCTCACCGTTGTAGAGAATGAGAAGGGCGAATTGATTCCTACTAGGACTACTACTAGTTGGCGCATGTGCATTGATTATAGGAAACTCAATAGTGCCACTAGGAAGGATCATTTTCCTTTGCCCTTTATTGACCAAGTGTTAGAGAGATTAGCTCTTCATGACTACTTTTGTTATCTCGATGGCTATAGTGGTTTTTGGCAGGTTCCAATACACCCCGATGACCAAGAAAAGACAACTTTCACATGCCCTTATGGAACATTTGCCTATAGGAGGATGCCATTCGGACTGTGCAATGCACCCGCCACCTTCCAAAGGTGTATGATGGCCATTTTCTCCGACATGATTAAGGACATTGTGGAGGTGTTCATGGATGACTTCTCGGTGTACGGTACCACTTTTGACTCTTGCCTTGCTAATCTTTCTAGAGTGCTTAAGAGATGTGAAGAAACCAACCTAGTGCTAAATTGGGAAAAATGCCACTTTATGGTTAGAGAAGGGATTGTCCTAGGTCATGTAGTGTCTAAGAGAGGAATTGAAGTGCATCAAGCTAAAATTGAATTGATTGAAAAATTGCCACCCCCCACCTCCGTAAAAGGAATTAGAAGCTTTCTAGGACATGCCGGATTTTATAGGAGGTTTATTCAAGATTTTTCAAAAATTTCCAAACCATTGACTAACCTCCTCATGAAAGATGTTGTGTTTGAGTTTTCTTCCGAGTGTCTTAAAGCTTTTCATAGGATCCGGGATGCACTTGTGTCGGCACCTATCATGCAACCACCGGATTGGACACTCCCCTTCGAGATCATGTGTGATGCAAGTGATTATGCCGTAGGTGCGGTTCTTGGGCAAAGAAAAGAGAAGAAGCTTCATGCTATTTACTATGCAAGAAAGACGCTTGATGAGGCCCAAGGCAAGTACACAACAACGGAGAAAGAGTTTCTAGCCGTGGTGTTCGCATTTGAGAAGTTCCGTTCTTACTTGGTTGGCTCGAAAGTGATAGTCTACACCGACCACGCGGCTGTCCGTTACCTCATGGACAAGAAGGATGCTAAACCACGCTTGCTCCGGTGGATGCTCCTCCTTCAAGAATTTGATCTAGAGATACGAGACAAGAAGGGAGCGGAAAACCTAGTGGCGGATCACCTTTCAAGGCTACCCATTGAGCACATTACGGAGTCCGGAATCATGGTACCCATCAACGACTCCCGCCCAGACGAAACTCTCCTAAGCTGTGAAGTGTTGCGAGAAGAAGGATCCTAGAGTAGGTCGGCTGCGACCCCCTTTTGGTCGACCACGACCTCCTCTACCCCTCCTCCGGTTGTTGATGATGGTCGAGACGGTATGCAAGCGGCCCCGCGCGAGGTCGCCCAAGGTCACATCTTTTACCTCTCTTGTGTACTTCCTAATCCTCCTTCCCCTTCTCCGATTTTGCACTCAATAGATGCTATTAAGGGGGTGAAAGCTCCGTGGTTTGCGGATTTTGCCAATTATGTTGTAGGTGGCATTGTTCCGGATGGATTGACTTCCCAAGCCAAGAAGAAATTCCTCCACGACGTCAAGCGTTACTATTGGGATGACCCTTACTTGTTCAAGCAAGGAAGTGATCACATCTTTAGACGTTGTGTGCCGGATGAAGAGATAGAAGAAGTAATCCGTCATTGCCACACTCTTCCGACGGGAGGCCATGCTAAGGGATTCAAAACCACCGCGAAGATTCTTCAAAGTGGGTTTTATTGGCCTACCATCTTCAAGGATGTGCAAGCTTATGTGACCACTTGTGGTGAATATCAAAGAGCGGGCAACATTACATGGAGGAATGAGAACCCGCTCACCGGAATCTTGGAGGTGGAACTTTTTGATGTTTGGGGTATTGACTTCATGGGACCCTTCCCCTCTTCGGGTCCCTATAAGTACATACTTGTGGCGGTTGATTATGTTTCCAAATGGGTTGAAGCCGTAGCCACAAGAACAAATGATGCAAGAGTGGTGGCGAAGTTCATGAAGACGAACATTTTCCCCCGGTTTGGTGTACCCCGAGTTCTCATTAGTGATGGTGGTTCACATTTCATTGAGAGGAGCTTTGAATCTCTTTTGACCAAGTATGGGGTCTCCCACAAGGTGGCCACACCTTATCACCCCCAAACTAGTGGTCAAGTGGAGGTTTCTAACCGGCAAATCAAGATCATTCTTGAAAAGACGGTGTCCCGCTCAAGGAAAGATTGGTCCTCCAAGCTTGATGATGCTTTGTGGGCATACCGCACCGCCTACAAGACCCCACTCTGCACCACTCCTTTCAACCTAGTGTATGGCAAGTCATGTCACTTGCCCGTCGAGATTGAGCATAAAGCTTTATGGGCTCTCGAGGAGCTCAACATGGACCTCGATGCGGCCGGGGCAAAAAGATTCATGGACTTGCAAGAGTTAGAGGAATTGAGGCTTAAGGCATATGAGAACTCAAAGATCTACAAGGAGAAGACAAAGAAGTGGCATGATAGGAAGCTTGTGCCCAAAAACATTAAGGAAGGTGACCGAGTACTTCTCTTCAACTCTCGGCTTCGCCTCTTTCCCGGGAACTTGAGAACCCGGTGGAGTGGACCGTTCACGGTTCATCGTATGTACCCTTACGGAGCGGCCGACCTCATAGACAACAATGGAGGAGTTTTCAAGGTCAATGGCCACCGGTTGAAGAAGTACTATGAGAAGGTGGACCCCGATGAGGAAATCCGAGTCACTTGGGCTCTCACCACCATCATCTAGCCAAGGTATCCCACGTCTAGCTCAAAGACGTTAAAGAAAGCGCTTTCCGGGAGGCAACCCGTTGTTTCCTTTTCTTAGTCTAGATAGGTAGTTTGCTTTGCATTTCCATAAGTATTTTGTAGGGACCCGAGGCTTTGGTCGGGAGTAAGAAGTTGGAGACAAAAGAACAAAGTGGTGGAAAGTCCCCTGGAACTGGTCGGCGCCGACCCCCTGGTGGTCACGGCCGACCCCCTCCGGTGAAAGGTAGAAATTGGCTAAAAATTTCGGGAAATTACAAGTAAGCCCCTGAACTTTTTCTTTACAATTTTTATCCCTTCCCACCCCTTTTTACCCTCATCTCCACGACCTAGCAGCCCATACCCACGACCCCGACCTCCCACAACCTCGGCTTCGACCCCTATTTTGTTTGCATTCATCTTGTTTAACACTCTTTTGGTATGTTCTTCTACTCCCTTGCTCTTAAATTCAAGTTTACTTGGGTTATTTTGAGGGTTTAGTTGAAATCTAGATTTGGGTGTTCTTGAGCTTGAATGTTGAAATTTGGGTTGTATGTGCTTAGATTTACATGTTTGGTTGTGGATTGTTGAGTTTTGGCATGCTTTCTTGCTTGATCTATGCTTATTTGGGTGATTTTGGGTCAATAGAATTTTTCCATGATTTTTGGTAGCCATTAGAAGGGGCTTAAGCTGAATTTTCGAGTGTCATGACCTGTAGCAGGTCGGCGCCGACCACCGACAGAGTTTGAATATTATCGTTGCTTGTTTTGGCGCGTACCTGTGTATAAACGAGCTCCCATGGGTCGTCCCCGACCCCAGATGTCTTGTAATCTTTTCGAAAACATGCTATTTGAGTTGCTCTTGCCATGAATTGATTGATTAAAACATGAGTCCTTCCCATTTCTTGCTTGCGTTTCATAATTATGCATGCTTGGTTGAGAATTTCCATATGAATTTGAAAGTGTGTGTTTCTTGCAAGTATGGGGTGACTTATTGGCAAATTGGTTCTGTGATTATTGTGTGGTGCTTGTGTTGTTTGAATTGGAAATTACCTTGGAAATTTCTTGTGTAGTTTGTAGGAAAATGGCATCATCCTCAAGGGCAACCAAGAAGCAAAAGAAAGGCAAAAATGTAGCGGCGATGGACGACGTGGTGATCCGCGACGAAGGGAAAATGCAACTTTATGTGGACATGATGGCGGAGACGGTGAAGGCGAGGTCCTACTATCCCGATTCGCATGTGAGCCTTCATATGCAATCGGCGGTGGAGGAGGCGTTCCGCTTACTTGGAGCCGAGCGGCTCCTTGAGGACCCCGTCCCGAGACATTACCCGGCGCTTACTTGTGAATTCGCCGCCACCCTCACCATCTCGGGACCACACCCAACGGACTTTGGCAAGACCAAGATTGAATTTCAAATGGGCGGGAAGAAGCACTCCACCACCATCACCAAGCTCAACAAGATGCTAGGCCTTCCTACACCATCGGGAGCCTACGCCGTGAAAGACTTCCCCGTTCAAAAGATGTGGTCTTGCCTAGCCTGCAAGACCGAAACCACGAGCAACCCTCACGCTCGGGACATTGCTAGCCCGGTATTCAAGGTGATTTTGCGCATTCTTGGCGCCGCTATTTGGTGCAAGTACGAGCTCTCCCGCCCCACCTTGCGAGAGCTCGCGTGCTTGACCTCCATCCTCTTCACCAATGCCCCCACAATGAACTTTGCCTATGAGTTCGTCCACAACATCATCAACCAACGAAGGAACCCGAAATTTACTATGTGTGGTTGGTTGGTGGTCCTCATTGCCCGAGCCCTCAAGGTTGATCTTGCCCGCTACAACTCCAAGCCCGTGACCCGCATGGATGTCCGGTACTACTTGAATGCCCGAGTGGTTGAGTGGACTGAGGCGATTGGCTACCACAACAACTTCATCGATCCCACCGGAGCCACTCACAAGGTCCGCCTCAACGACGAAAATTGTGAGTTATTCTACCTCCCCAATTGGTATGATGCTTGGGCACCTTCGGAAGATCCCTCCCCCTACTATCAACTCCTCTCGGAAGATGAGCACGTAAGAAGACAGCCGAGTCGGTTCCCGAGAGACGGCCCAACCCCGCGCACAAGGCGAAAACGTGGAAGACGTGACTCCCTGGAAGGGGTCGGCGCCGACCATCCTGAGGTCGCCCACGACCACTTCCAGGAAGGTGGAGTTGCGCACGATGGGGTCGGCTTCGGGCAGAGCCAGGTCGGTGGCGAGGCAGGGCAGAGCAACAATGATCCTATGGACTACACGATGGGTCCCCAGCCCGGGTTGTTCCCGTACTCCTCCAATCCTTCGGGATTCGGGTGGTCCGGTGGTCCACAATTCGAGCCTCAAGGCGGCGATTCTAGCACCCAAGTTCCCCCCACCATGGAGATGCTCAGCGACAAGATGCACGCCCTCGGTATTCAACAAAACTTCTTGTATTCCCAAATCCAACATCACCACGATCAAAATTTGGCCCGTTTCCAAGATTCAACTAGAGGCTTTGACAACTTCCGGGATGAGTACTATGAAGACCGCCAAGCCCAATTTGCCTACAACGCTTGGCTTGCACAAAAGATGTTCCCGGACTCTCCGTTCCCTCAACCTCCTCCGAGGTGAACCTTCTCCAACAATGCTCCAAACCCAAGTTAGTTTCCCTTTTCCCTCTCTTTACTTTTTAATCAATGGGGACATTGATGTTTAAGTATGGGGTGGTTTGGGAGATGCTACTTGTTTGTGTTGTGTGTTTCCATGTTTGTGTGTATGTTTGCATGTGTGATTGTGTGTGTCTTAGCATGATTGAGTCTTTCCTTTTTGATTTTTATGATGGAAAAATACCCTTGCTAAGATGTCCTAGGATAGTGATTATAAGCATCATCATGTAATTCCCTGTAACTTGCTTTGTAAGATTGCCCACCATGACTTTGATTTTTGAACTTTGAGCATATAATGAACATTGAGCATGCATGATTCTAAGTGAAAAGCATTCCAACAATTTGAACTTAAGTGGGAAATCTTTTGGCCACAAGGAATGTATGTTTTATTCCTTGGTTTTTCACGTGTGATTTTTACTCTTCCATATGCATTTATCACTTGACAATGACATGCTTATTTGAAATTTGAAACCAATGGCGATATGTTCATGACTTGTTAGATCAAATGATATTGAACTTATTTTCATTAGCCTATTTCTCTCCTTTCTATCCCACCTATGCATGATCCCTTGATTTGAAGCCCCTTGTTTGAGCCTAAAGCCTTATTTCTAACTCTACAAAAATATCCTAGCCAATATAAGCTTGACCCCCTTAATCCGGGAATTAGGACTAAGAGTGGGTGGTGATGTTGATGTGGATGAAGGGGTGAAGGTGAAGTGATTGTGAAGGTGGAAGTGGAAGGAGTTGTCTCAAGAAAAGAACCGAAAAAGGATGAAGTGTTGGCAAAATGGTGCACAAGTGTAGGAAAAGGGCGCCCCTGCTATGGGTCTCGGCCGACCTTCCCTAGGTCGTGGCCGACCCCCACCAGGCCCTTCGAAAAATAAAAAAAATAAAAAAAAAATGGTGTTTGAATAAGTGCAAGAGCCAATGCTTCTACATGAGAGAAAGACAAAGGAGTAGGTGAAGTGAAGAAGGATGAGCTTTGAAAGTTAAATGTGTTTGGTGTTTGGAGGAAGAAAGAAGAGTTGGCTGAGTGTTGTTGAGTTTTGAAGTCTAGGAGTCTAGGTTCCCGGATTTACTAGCACCACAAGGCCAAATCTTTCCACACCCTTTGAATTACCGAGCCCCATTACAACTCGGCCGAATGAAACTTCTTTGAAGTCTTCATTGAGCCACCCTAAGTTCTTTTGTTAATTTAACATGTTTTGATTTCTTCGGTGGAAGATTTTGAATATAATTTCCATTGTCTATGAGGTATTGCATTTGGAATTGAGATTGAGTGCTCATTGATATATCTTAAACACTTGAAAACAAGTGAAACACATTGCCCTTGTGAGGTTGGATTGGTTTTGCTTGGAATTCACACATGCGTGCTATGATATTGAAGTTGTTTGCTCATTGTTCTATCTTGTGCTTACTTTTCCTTAAGGGAATTCTTTGAGCTTGTTATTTGGTATTGATGCATGAGAGGTATTGCTTGAGGACAAGCAAGCTTAAGTATGGGGTATTTTGATGTCGCGCTTTTTAGTTGATTCCCTAGGTAGTTTTCTAGCTTGTTTTGCATGTTTTCCCTTTGTGTTTGTGTGTTTTGCATAAGATTTCACCTCTCTTTCGAGATTTGGAGTCGTTTGTGTGTTGTTTCGTGTTGTGTAGGTATTTGGAGCTTTTTGGAGACATTTATGCATTTTCGGAGCTTTCTAGGGACCGGTAGTTGTCGAGAGTCAAGACGTCAAGGCCCAAAGATCCAAAGTCACGGTCAAGAACTCAAAGAAAATCAAGGAGCAAAAGGGCAAAAGCACCCAACAAAAGTCCAACCAATTGAAGCAAGACCGAAGCAAAACGCGAGAAAGTCCACGTCCTGCAGAAGGTCGGCGCCGACCCCCATATGGTCGCGGCCGACCCCTCTCAGCATCCGAAAGTAACCCCGTGCGCTGCAAGTAATGCCTTTTGGCGGGATTTTCGAAACCCGAAAAGCAGGCGGCTGTGGCAGGCGTGTGGCAGACTTGTGGCAGTGGAGGAAGCTTCCTTCCTTTGCTTTTGTGGGATGCTATAAGACCCATTTTGTCTCCCTATCAAATCAGCTTTTCCAAGGAGGGAAAAGGCTCAGGAGAGAGAAGAGAGTGTTGGTTGAGGAGAAGAAGGAGAAGAAGAACGTGAAGGTGAAGAAGAAGAAGAAGAGGGCAGTAGAGAAGAAGGTGTGAGTGTGAGAGAGAAGTGGTTTGTAAGAGAGTTAGTGAGGAAGAAAGCTTGTGTTGGTTGTGTTCTAGGAGGAAGACAACAATGGTGCTTGAAGGAATTTGTGGGTTTGGATCTTTGATTGTGTTTAAGAGAGTTAGTGAGGAAGAAAGCTTGTGTTTAAGTTGTAAGTTTGGATCTTTGATTTATTGAAGTTGTTTGTTTGTGATGATGATTTCCTCTTCCCTTTCTTGTTTACGTGTTTGATTATGTGTGAGTAGTTAGCTTGCTAGGGTTTGGGGTGAAACCCACCATGAAAGTGCATTTGAAGCCTTGGTTGTTTTGGATCCAGGCTTATCTTGAAATCTCTACCCTTAAATCCCTCTTGTGTGCTTAAAACCCTTGAAGAATGGGGAATGTTCTTGTTTGCAAACTAATTGCAAGATTATGTTGTGAACAAGGACTATCCGGGTTAGATGAAAGTCGAACCCTTCGAAGAACAAATTGGATTGCATGTTAATCCTTCCATGTAAATGGAGGCTCTTGATGTGTTCTTTTGTGATGAGAGTCACCCATGAGGTTTCAAGTTAAGTTGGCTCTTTATCATTGTTCGAATGTATGCTTGTGGTGTGGTGAATCCCCTCCCCTAGTTGTTTTTCCTTGATTTTACAAAACCCACTTTCGTGCCCAGAATAGGTCGGCCGCGACCTCCTCTGTGTTGTTTTCCTTGCGTTGTGAAGTTCAGTGATAGGTCGGCCGCGACCTCCCTAGGGTCGGCTGCGACCTCTTCCCGAGACTTGTTGTTTGTGTTCGTTTGCTTGTTTTTCTTTGTTTTCGTAGTTTGATTGCTAGACTATAGAACTACTAGGTCCCGTGGACGATCCTGACTTCGCTATGCTCAGCGGGGTCTTGACAAATTTATTTGTTAAGGTATACCCTACCAAACACTACAACAACAACTTCAACCAAAACGAGCCAAGGGCCCAACCACCACCATACCGACCTCCGGGATTCTATGAGCAAACACCACCATGGGCTCAAGATTTGAAGAATCAAGTCACCAACATGGAGAGAAAATTTGATGATCAATTCAAAGAGTTGGGTGTTTGGAGAAGGCAAGTGGACAACCAATTTGTTCACATGGCGAATCAACTTCCAAGAGAGGAAGGGAGACTCCCGGGCCGACCCGAGGAGAATCCCCGTGCTCAACAACAACAAAATGAAGTCCGAGCCATAGGATTGATGAGTGGACGGAGTTTGCCCGAGCCACAAGTTCCAAGAACAAGGTGCCCAGCACCTCGGGCCCGACGTGCCATGACGTCGATCCTGTAGACGGAGGAGGTCCCCTGAGTCGGACCGAGGAGGAGCACCACTCGGGCCCGACGTGCCCTGAAGTCGGCCTGACGTGCCCAGAAATTCCCTGCCCCAGGACCGAGGTTCCTGAAGTCGGTCCTGAGATTGATCCGACGTCGGTCCAAGCTGAAAATGTTGAGAGAAGGCAAGATCGATCCAAGGAGGTGGATCCAACCAAGAAACAAGGTGGCACAACTCTTCCATATCCTTTGAAGAAGCCCAAGGAGATTGTTGAGGGCAAGTTCAAGCGGTTCTTGAAGCTTTTTTAAGGCTTGAACATCACCATTCAATTCACCGATGCTCTAAGCGAGATGCCGTCCTATGCAAAGTTCTTGAAGGAAATCTTGAGCAAGAAGAGGTCAATTGTAGAGATGCAAGATGAGGTGAAGATCTTGGAGCTACCTCAAAAGCTAGGTGATCCCGGAAGATTTGCCATCACCGTGGGGATTGGATCCCAAAACATTAAAGCTCTTTGTGATTTAGGAGCAAGCATATCGGTTATGCCCATGAGCATATGGAGAAGGGCTAACCTCGGAGATATGGAACCGGTTGACATGAGTCTTACTATGGCCGATGGTTCATCAACAAAGGCCACCGGAATTCTAGATGACGTCCCGGTTAGAGTTGGGAGGTATTTTGTGCCCGATGACTTTGTGATCCTTGACATGAAAGAAGATCCGATGGTGCCCATTATTCTTGGAAGGCCGTTTCTAGCTACGGCGGGTGCCAAATTCGATGTGAGAAATGGGAAAGTGACTTTCGAGATTGGCGAGGAAAAAGTGGAGTTCCATTTCAACAAGGCTCTCAATGAACCGGATGCTTTGGCAATCTTGAAGTTGGAGGAAAGTGCCAAGTGCAAGAGAGAGGAGTTGGAACCCACAAGAGAGGAAGAAGCACAATTGAGAGATCATGACATGGTCTATGTTCAAGAACAAGAAAGAGAGTTGCTAGATCCATTGATGGACCATGAAGAGTTAAGAGATGGAGATAGCCCGAGAAGCCATGAAGAGTATCCTTCTCTATATCCTTTTGATGTGGGAGACTCTTACATTTGTTTAAGTGACTTAAAAGAGGATCTAGAGGATGATTACCTTTGCTTGAGTGATTTGCAAGAAGACTTGAGTTATAATGTCATTGAGTCCCCTAGAAATTCTTTAGATTTTTGTGGTGTAGGTGATGAAGATCAAGTTGAGATGATGCAAGAGATGCCGACCTACACTTTGGAGGAGAAGAATGATGGAGAATTTGGAGGCCACACTTTTATCAAACACAAATAGTGGTACTATGGCTATGAGGAGTGTGGAGATGCATATGATAAGGATGACAAATTCACCGTTTTTCACCCTCCTTGAAGGGTAGAGGTTAGAAGTCAAGCTAGTGGCTTAAAAGAAGCGCTCCTCGGGAGGCAACCCGAGTTTAGTAGGTTCATTTTCGTAGTTTCTAGTTTGTTTTTCCTTTGCCTTAGCTTAGATTCTTTCTAATCTCTCTTTAGCATGTGTTTTGTGAAATTGTGTGTTATGTGAGCTTCATAATCATGTGTGGTATTGGTGAAAACAATAAAAGGACTTGTGGGAAGAGACTAGCCAAGCCGAGGGATTTTTAGGAAACCAAACCGGGTAGGACCGAGGTACCCAGTACCTCGGGCCCGAGGTCCCCAACGTCGGTCCCCTTTGGCCGGTCAACTTTGGTCTTATCTTGGACGAAATTCCCATTGTACCCCTCTGACCTAACTTTGTCTTCTTACCCATTTAAAGCCGTCTTTCCCATACCTAACACTCATCACCCTCATAACCACCTTCCCAAAATACCAAGCCCCTTCAAAAACCCCCAAATCGATCCATCACCTCCACCATACTCGAACCTCAAGCAAATCTCACCACCAAAATCGATCCATACCCCTAGCATCCTCAAACATCGATCCACAAGTCAAAAATCCCAACAAATTCCCATAGATCTTCATCCCTCTTCTAGATCTAGAAGAGAAATTTGGGTTCTAAGAAGTTGATTGCTAGAAGTCTTTGTTTCATCATATTTGGTATGTGAATCTCAATCTCTACTTGAATCCTTGTGAATTTCATGCTTTCATTGCTAGATTTGAGATTTGCCATGATTGAGTGAGCTTAGACCTTGAGCATCCATGGTGATTTGCATGCTTGGTGAAATTTGTGCTTAATTGTTGCTACCACCTACTTGGAACTTCGATTGATGATGAGAAATGGTTGATTTTGGATTTTAGGAGCATGATAGAGTGTCTTATGGATGAAACTAGGATGAAAAGTCGGATTAGACTCGGTCCGAGGTACCCAGAACCTCGGGACCGATGTTGCATGTCGGTCCAAGACTTGGACCGAGGTTGAGAACCTCGGACCCGACGTCTTGAGTTGGTCGGTCCTATGCTATTTGACTTTTTCTTGTGTGAGCTTTAGGATTCATGAGCTTGATTGTTGGTTAAGGCTTGTTTATCATGATATATCTTGTAGCTTGACCATTGTTATGAGATTCTTTGCTCACACATATTGGATTTTGTGGATTGAGTGTCTTAAGAGCAAGTATGGGGTCATTTCCTTGCATGATGAGTTGTTTGTTGTGGAAGCTTGTGATTTTATTGTGATTGTATAGATTTTATCTCGGAGTTCTTGGCTTTGATTGTGTGTAGGTACCATGACTACCCGAGCATCTTCTTCAAGGATGGAGAAAGCAACAAGAAAGTCTAAGAAGTCGTCCAAGAGAGTCCAAAGGATGGACGACGTGCGCTTCGAAGATGATCATGTAGCTCAAGAGTATGAGCGACTCATGGGTCTATCTCACCACACTCGGTGGTTAGATTGGGAGTCTATTCAAAAGATGAGCATGGATGAGGCTCTTATTCGGTGCTACTCTCACATTGGTCTTAATCATCTGATGCTAAGGTGGAACAACACTCACTATCCCGCGTTAACATCCGAGTTTATGGCGTCATTCAAGTGCACATATGAAGGAGTCGAGAGTGAAGGCATGATTTCTTTCCAAATGGGCAACGAGTTGCATGAGCTCTCTCTCCGGAACTTGGCAAATTTTCTTGGATTTCCTTTTCCGAGAGATGAGGCCTATGTTGACAATGAGAAGGTGGACTATCTTTGGAGGTTTGTAGCCGGAAGAAGTGAGATGAGGAAAGGTGCATCAACAAACGAGATAGCAAGTCCACTCTTCCGAGTCATGATCCGAGCTTTGGGTTGTGCCATTTTTGCTAGGCACGAGTTGAGCAAACCAATGAAGGAGGAGGCCATGTTGCTCTATGAGATGTTGTTTCACAATGATACGCCAATGAACCTCACATGGGAATGGGTGAAGATGGTGAGGGACTTTCAAAGTTCTTCATGGATCTATTTTGGAGGCATGATAGCCCGCTTGGCTCATCGTCTTGAGGTGGACTTGTCTACCTACACGCCGGCCCCGAATGGTGTAGAGTTTATGGACCTTAAATACTTCAAGAAGGCCAACATCATCAAAGAGAAGCAAGTGACCGGCGCCACCACCTATCTAGCCCCTCACTCGAACTTCGACAAGGTGCACATTCCTTTGGGGCCTCGTCTCTTTGATCTCACGAGCTACTATAATTGGTTTCAAGTGTGGGCGGGCAAGGAGAATCCTTATGGAGAGCCGGAGGGGACACTTGAGGTTAGAAGACGAGCACAACACATTCGTTTCACTTCTCCTCAAGTTTCCCCGGACACCGAAGAAGAGATGACATGGACGTGGACTTGACTAGAGGAGAAGAAGAAGATGGTGGTTACCACAATTTGCTCACCGACCACGCACCAACACTACTTAACCGAGGTGCAAGCCATGTCGGGCTCGACGTCCACCAACGTCGGTCCGACACATATTTGCCCGATCCGGTCCCGAGCCAATTCGAGAGGGGTGAGGGAAGTGGAGCAAGACAAGAACCACCAAGCTATGGTGGATATGAAGGGTATGCCCAATGGTATGGGCCTGGAATGGTGTTCCCCGAGCCTCAACAATCGGTGGACATGAACTTCTTGGCCAACCAATTAGCTCATCTTCAACTTCAACAATCTAGCATGCTTCAAGAGGCACACCACATCAATCTACAACAACAACACCTCAACTTCCAACAACAACAACTTTCCCACCACCAAGAAGACTTCCAAGCTCAATTTGAAGAAGTGAACCGCAACATCGCTTACACTAGACGTGAAGTGGACGACTTGAGGGCGGTCGAGGGTCAAAGATGGAACGTCCAAGAAAGCTTCAATGAGTGGATGACCGAGAACTTCTCTTCCCGTGAAGATCAATGGATGCGTCCCGCCCCACAAATTCAACCGCCAAGTCAAGACCCTTTCCACGACCAAGTGTATGAGCGAGAGCGGACAACGCCGTGGTCACCCTCCAAACTAAGCCTCCACATGTCATTCAAGAATAAGGAATTGTGAGCTTTCTCTACTCTTCTCTTTACTTTTGAGTTTTGATGAGGACATCAAAATTTTAAGTATGGGGTGGGTTAGTAGTTCATAGTTCCATGTGTAGTTTCATGTGTTTGTGTTTGTCTTGTTTATGGGATGTTTCGTTTTGGGATAGTGGCATGATTTGATGCATGAATGATGATTGAATTTTATGGTATGAATGGATGAGTTTTGTTTGTTTTGGTTGAGAAAAGTTTTGCAAAAAAATCCTAAAAATTCGAAATTTCGTGTGAAAAACAACAAAAAGATTTTGTTTTTGAACTAGGAATTCCCATCTTAGATGTCCATATGAAGGCTAATGATGATGTGAGCATGTAAATTCCTTTGCATATTTTTGGATAGTTTAGCCTCAAAATGGATGTTGTTTTTAATGTGATACGATGTCTTGCATGTCTTTATTGAGCACATGAGTTCTTGGATGAGTTTTGATGCAACTAAGCTAGAGTGACCCTTGTGAGATGATTTTTGGCCATTTTAGGGATGCTTGTTCATATTGCTTATCCCTCATTTTGTTGTCTGATTAGCTCATGCATGCTAAGTAAAACTTGCTATTGAGGTGTTTATCTATTTTCCAAGACCAATATGAGATTTGTTCTATGCTTTGTCACATTGATTTGAACTTTGTTTCATTTAGTCACAAAATCTTCCATATCCTACCTTGAAGATAAACCGTTGTTTGTAGCCCCGTTTTAGCCTTAGACCTTTGTTTGAAACTCCTCAAAAATATGATTCCTAGCCTATATGACTTGACCTTTATGGGATTGGACTATAGTGAGAGGTTTTGGAAGAATATTTGGAGAGTTGAGATTCTCTTTGGTGAAGGGCAAAGAAAGGGAGATATAAACAAAGTGGGTAGTGCATCTTTGTTGTGAAAAGAAAGAAAATGTTGGAAAAAGTAGTGGATTGAAAGCAAAGAGCTTAAGTGAAGAAAAAGGGCACCGACCGAGGTCAAGTGCACATCGGGCCCGAGTTGTGTTGCAAGTCGATCCTAGTGGAAAAAGTGTGAAAAATCCAACAAAAAGTGTAGTGCAAAGATGAAGTGGAATGTTAAGTGAAAGAGTGGGTTAAGAAAAGAAAAGAAGAAGAAAAATCAAAGTCTTTTGGATGAGTGAAGTAGAAAGTGGAATAATTTGGTGGAGTTGGCGAGAGACTAGAAAGTTCAATCCCCATTGTAAGCACCACAAGACCAAAAGGATTCCCACCTTGAGAAATACCAAAAGCCCCATTACAACCCGGCCGAATGGAACCTCTTTGAGGACCTCCATTGAGCCAAGTTCATATTCTTTGTGTGCATTGTAATAGACATCTCTAGGTGGAGGAATTGGTGATATTAGCTTCAATAGTAAAGTCTTTACTTGCATGATTCTTGAGTATGAGTGTTCATTTGCTAAGCCTAAACACATGATGAGTGATACACATTTTCACATACCTAAAGTGAGGCTTTGTTGCATTAGACTACATTCCTTGAACACTTGATCATGTGTGATGACGTAATCTTGCTAGTATATCTATCACTTGTTCTTACTTGTGTTTTTCATAAGAGGCTTTACTTGAAGATTGTGCTTCGGTCTTGCTTACATTGTTATTGCTTGAGGACAAGCAAGTTTAAGTATGGGGTATTCTGACGTCTCTCATTTTGGTGGTGTTTTAGTAGTTAATTTCCCTTGTAAATAAGTGTTTTTCATTCCTTTCTTTGACTAGTTTCGTTCCTTTTTAGCTTAGTTCCCGGTTTTCTTCAAGATTTGGAAACTATGCGAGTTTGCTACGTTTTGTAGGTAAAATGGCGCATTTGAGGACGTTTTGGAGGAGCATCAAAGGAGGAGCTAAGCAAGGGAGCTAAGGAACGGAAGAGCCATGCAAAGAATGAAGAGGAACTCAAGGAAAACCAAGAAGAGACAAGGATCGAGGCCCAGGACCGAGCACAACCAAGTCGGGCCCGAGTTCGAGCACCAGAGCACAGGACCGACGTTCCCAACGTCGGGCCCGAGGTTGCCCCGTGTCGGTCCGAGTCGGCGAATGAGAAGATTAGGCTCCAAGGCACAAATGTTGTAATCTTCCAATTTTGCCCTTCTTCTAATTTGGAATTCCTTGGTCCCCAATCAAGAGAAGAGGATAATTAGAGGTGATTAGGGGGGGATCACACACACACACCAAAAATCACTCTCAAAGGCTCAAGGAAGACTTGGAGAGCAAGGAGAAGAAAGGAGGAGGAGAAGAGGAGGAAATCGGTGGAGCTAGAGAGGAGATTAGTGAGTTTGTACTTGTTTTGCTTTGGATTTAGTAGAATTAAGACTTGGATCTTGTGAACCCCTTTGAATTTGAATGCAATTTGGCTTTGAATTGAGATTGATGATTGAGATTTGCTTGCTTTTCCATTTGATTGCTTTTTACTCTTACTTGATGGAGTAGATTCCATAGTCTTGGGCTATGGGGGAAACCCCTAGCTAGGATTGGGTAGGAACCCCCAATTCCATAGCCTTGAGTGCTTGATCTATGAATCCTCTCTACATTGAGCTTCAATTCTCTTGTGGAAACAAGGGACTTAGGGCTTGTGATTGGTAAGAGTAAGCGAAAGTGATCTCTAGCCCATCACTAGACCTAGCATCGAAGGAGAGTGAAAACTCCCTTGGGTCGAAGTGTAGAGTGGAGGGATCGAAGGCTAGCAACCTCGATCTCACAAGAATAAACACTTATTGGCTGAATTGGGGTGGAATTACCCAAGTCTAGTTAGGGAAGAAACCCAAAAACCCAAGACCGATCTACTATTTTTGCCTAATCGAAGTACCCAGCACATCGGGCCCGACGTAGTGTGTGTCGGTCCCGGCCACTCTGACCTCGATCCACCCTCAGACCGAAGTGACTAGTGTCGGTCCAAGGTGATTTCCCTTGTTTTTCCTCGTTTTGCCTTTCTTTACCTCTTTTTAGTCTTTTAGGGTACTCTCAACGCACGAACTCCCGTGTGTTCGACACCTTACCTCTCTTACTACAATAGAGGTTCGGTTTATAAATTTAGATTTTGATATCATCCGACCACCACACCCGGACCGATCATCGTCCCCTTTCCGTCAAAAATAGCTGACGTGGCTTGGTTTTTTAGCGTTTTTTGCCAGAATTGCTTATGTGGCTTCCATTTGCTGGCCACCCAAGCTCCACCTCAGCTCCATTTTACCCATCTTTTTTTTTAATTTTTATGTTATAAAATTTACCATTTATCTGGCAAACCCAACCCATCGCCATCTTCATCGCTCCACCACAACTCCATTTCCACCCAAGCTTCCATTGCTCCAATTCGCAGGTGCGTCTCCCACATTCTTCCATTGATTCATAAGTTATTATTGATCTCATTGTTGTATTGGATAATTGCTTGACAATTTAGGGTTTACGTTGCCCTAATTCCCCGATCTGGACAGTGTAAAATTAGGGCAAAATTTGGGTTTAGGGGCCCGATTAATTGTGTGTTGTTGCTTCCAATTGGGATGGGTTTTGATATAGTGGTTGATTTGCGACAAGTGTGCAGGTGTATCATGTCGCGTTCAAGCTCTTCATCCACATCTATAGAACAGAGGTTGTGTTATTGTGGGATTCCTGCAAAGGAGTCAACTGCACATACAGAATTGAACTATGGTAGGAGGTTCTATGGATGTCGCCTATATGGATTGCCTAACAAGTGCAACTACTTCGTATGGAGGGATGAAAAACACAATGCAAGATCAATCTGTGTTATCAAGAAGCTTGTGAAGGAGAAGCAAAAGATGGAAGCAGAGTTGGAGCACTTAACACGAATTCATGACATAGAGATGCAACAGATAAGAGGTGAGCTTGCAAGTACAAGGGAAATGAAGGCTCATAATTCAAATTGGAAAGTTATGATCACTGGCTTCATGTTTGGTGTTCTGGTGTTGCTTGTTGCTTTGGTGAAATTGATCTGAGATGCAACAGATGAGGGAGTTGCTTTGATTGTTGCTATGTAATGTTGCTATGCTACAATTTAGGTGGTTGTAATTGACTTGTTTGTGTTGTTTTGAATGAATCTGCATGAGGGTGACCTCTTATTTGTGTTGTTTGGAATGAATTTGTGTTGGAAAACTGAGTACAAAACCATGCTAGAAAACTTATCTGTAGCTCGGAAATGGTATGCATAAAAAGTTGGAAAATTGAGTACAAAACCACACCACATAATAGCATAAACCTGAGCACAAAAACTGAGCACAAAAACCACAAATCCAAGTTGTAAATCACACCATATAAAGCTGTAAATCACACCATATAAACCACACCATATAAAGCTGTAAATCATGGTAGAAAACTGAGCACAAAAACGAGCTTGACAATAGGAGAAAATGCACTACATAATACCATAATAAAGCCTAGTTGGCATTTCATAACAGAGGTCCACAAATCCAAGTTTCACATACCATCAAATCACAACATAGGTTCATAGTGGCAGTCACACCAGACCCCTACACATGATACCTTAAAAGTCTGACATAAGAAGCTACATAGCATCAAAGTTTGAGTGCATAAAATCCCAACAAAAGTACTCATCTTTGGACATTCAAAATGATAACATAAGTCACACTTGTTCAACAAAAGCCTTATGTCAACAACACTTCAAAGTTTGGAATTGTTCCTAGCTGAACGCCTCACAGTTGTTGGTGGTCCACTGGTGGTTGTCTTCCTCCTAGGTGGTCCACTGGTGGTTGTCTTCTTCATGTTGCCTGGAGTACTTGATGCTTGTTGGGGAACCTACAATTGCATCAAATGTGAGTACCAAGAGTGTGAATAGACAACAATATTATGAACAGAAGTGAGCTCTCCAAGAATATACCTGTGCCACCAAAGAGCTACCAACAACAGAACCTTGAGTTCCCATGTTATCCATTGCACTTCCAGCAACAGAACCTTGAGTTCCAAGGTTATCCATACAACTTCAAGCCTAAAAATTACCACACAACTCAACTCATCAATAAAACTCACCTTCTTGGTGGTGGGATGAAACATACAACACAGAAATGAAACTTACAACATCATAGGTAGATTGTTCATTTGAAGAGCTTGGTGGTGGGATGGTTTCAGCTGGGGTCTTGGCCTGCAAAAACACCAATCTCAGTCAACTTAGGGTTATAAATTCCAGAAATTCCAAGCATGTTACAACATAAAACACCAATAAAACTCACCTTCTTGACATACTTCCTCTTGGTGCGGCCAATGTACACAGTGTTAGGATTGACAGGCTTTCCTCCAAGATTTGGTGGATTTGGCTGTTGGGGCCCTTTTGGTGGATTGGAGCATTTGTTTTTGTAGTGGCCAGGCTGTCCACACTTTGAGCACTTCACTTGGCCAACAACTCTAATCCTCTTTTTTTCGCCCAGGAAGTTCTTCACCTGGCTCTCTTCTCCTAGCCTTCTTTGGTCTTCCTCGTTGAACAATATATTTTGGAGGCTCTGGTGTTTGTTGATTGGTTCTCTCCCATTGTGCTTCTCCTAGAATTGCCTTGATTATTGGCATGTAGGCCTTCAAGTAAGCTTCCTTGGTAAAGAATGGATCCACATAGTCTTCAATCCTCCTTCTGTCCTTCAGTATGCAGCAAAGGGCATGTGAGCAGGGAATGCCTGTGAGATCCCATTTGTTGAATCCACAAGTCTTATTCTGAAGGTCCACAACATAGGTCCTTCCATAGTGGTCCACCTCAAAACAATCCCCACCTCCATAAAATGGTGTGCAGCTTCTCAAACACTCCTCCTTTGCAAACTCAATCCTCTTCTTTGTATGTGGTGTAAGCACACCCTCATACTTCATCATCCCCTCGCGGTTGTCCAAGAACCTCTTCATGAGTTTTCTCCTGATCCACTCACACATAGACAATACTGGAAGCTCTCTTGCAGGGAGAATCATTGAATTGAAGGTCTCACAAACATTGTTCAGCAACATGTCAGACTTGGTGTGACTCTTGAATCCATGCCTAGACCATGTGTTGGGGTTTGCATCAATGAGATATTTATAGGCACCCTCATCCAGCTTTCTCACCTCTTCCATAGGAATCTCAAAATCTGGTAAGTTGGAGGCCCTTGCAGCAGCCCAAACAAGATCTTTGAAGGTCTTTCCAGGCCATCTAGCTTTGAAATTATTGTACATGTGTCTCACACATACTCTTGTGTCAGCTTCAGGAACAACTTCATGTAAAGCTTCAATTAATCCCTGCACAATAAAAACATATAGTAAGTGCAAGACATATAACATTATCTGCCTCTACAACAGCATAAGCAATGGGATAGACATTTTCATTTCCATCCTTACCAACAGCAACTAATACTTGGCCTGTGTATGCACCCTTCAAATGGCAGCCATCCAATCCAACTATAGGCCTACACCCCTTCATGAAACCTTGCTTGCAAGCATCAAAGCATACATATAACCTCTGAAATAGTGGCTTCTCAGGATCATCCAAACAGACCTTCACAAAGCTAGAGCTACCAGGATTCCATTTCCTAATTGTTGCAACATAGTCCCACACCTTCCCATATTGAATCCTAGCATCCCCATGTGTCATCAACATTACTCTAAACCTAGCTTTCCAAGCACGCTGGTATGTTATGTTAACTCTGAATTCCCTTCTCACAGCATTGATGAACCCTATAAGTTTCCATTGAGGATCATCTCTATAGAACTCTAGGTACCTCTCCGCAAGCCAAACTGAAGTGACCTTTGTGCTGTAATGCTGCCAACCACACTCATGCTTTCCAACAAACTTCTTCAACTGAAAACTGCCATCTCCTCCCATTCTCCTAGCACAAGCAGTAAAGGAACACAACACCTTCTTATAAGTACACTTTTTCCTAGAGTGTTTCATAACACAAGCACACTTGTTAAGGCAGTATGCATACACCTTTTTCTTATCATTATGCAGATAGTAAAAATCCCCTCCATTCTCTATAGATTACTGTCTCAAAGCTTTTCTAAATATGTCATTTGACCCAAATATCATACCAGACTTGAGCACAATTTTCTTCTTGAAATCTACAAGAGGGTTGAATGGGGGATACCTGCTAGATCCTTCAAGATCTGACCCTGAGCCACTCCTCAACTCATCAGAACCATCCAAGGACTTCTCATCATCATCAAAGCCACCTTCTTGACCAGCATCTAGGATAATATCATCTGCCCAGCTCCTACCAACATTTTTGTCAACATTTTGAAGGAACAAATCATCATCCTCACCTTCACTTTCTATGAACTCATAATCTTCATCCTCAAAGGACTCTGACCCTAGCACCTCTTCATCATCATCACTGGAAGCATCTGAGAACTCTACATCTAACTCAACAGGTGCCTTGGAGCTTCTGCTGGATGCATGCCTCTTTGTGGGGATTGTTTTGTTAGGCACGGTTTCCTCAAGTGATGATGACCTAGCTGGTGGTGTCAAAATGGAGGATGTGCTTTGACTTATGGGCTGAGGATGTGGCTGACTTGTGGACTGGGTTGTGGCATGGCTTGTGGGCTGGCTTATGGGCTGCCTACTGGGCTGAGTAATGGGCTGAGATGATGGGGAGGCAGCAAGCAAGGCAACTAGAGTAGGCTCATCACCTTGGACAGCATAAATGTGCACAGTTCTGTCATGGCCAACAATTTCTATTGAATCCAACACATCTTTGTCAACCTTGATTTGCTTCAGGCCTGTGTGTATAGTTTTTCCAGGGACCAAATACCATAGCTCCCTCACATTAGTCACAAAAGCATCCTCAGCAAGCACTTGCTCCAAAACTACCTTTGAAGTCAAGTCTGGATCAACAGCTTCCCAGACATAGACCTTGCCTTTTCTATAACAAAGTTTTTCAAGTGGAGAAAGGTAAAATCTACCTTCATACATGAACCTGAAATTGACATTCATACCTGTACAAAATGGTGCACTTGTAATCAATTATGCAATAGTATAAAGCCACTGTATAAAGCCACTGTTTTGGGTCAATATTGACCAAAAATGGCATCTTTATCTACCAAGTTTCAACATTAAATATTGCCCCACTTTTGATCTCTTCAAAAACGAATCTTTTTCATACATAGCCCCACTCAACTGCATACTCACACATCACTCATACCCTTCAAACCTCTGTTTTGCAGGTCTGTTAAATGCCCCGTGACCCCAAACCCTAAAACCCCAAATCAGTAGCCCTATCCCTTTCCCAACTACTCTAATCTAACACCAAAAATTAGTTTCGAAGTAAGGTGAGCACTTACTTAAGCTTGGATGAAGGGGTAGCCTCGCAATTCAGCTTCGATTTGGTGGAATTTGTACAAGCCCTTGAAATTCCCTTGCTGCCCAGATTCGCGATTTGGCCCAGCTATGGAGGAGTTGAGCGAATGTAGCCACCTTCCCAGACGCGAAACACCTTGTCTAACCACTATGTAACTGCTATCGAGTTGGATTTCGAGTTGTGTTGCTCAATCGCTCAATTCATCGCACCCACAGTAAACCCCCAATTTTTGACCTAATTTGTGTGCGGATGAATGAAGTTGGTGAAATGGGGGGTGGTAAATTTTTAATGGGTGAATTATGAAGCTAGGTGGAGCTTAGGTGGCCAAATTTAATATGCCACATAAGCAATTCTGGCAAAAAACGCTAAAAAACCAAGCCACGTCAGCTATTTTCGACGGTTTTTTACGGAAAGGGGACGATGGGTGGTGACTTGTTAACGGAGCTTGTTAAAAGGGTGGTTTATAGGAATTTCGCATTAAAGGGGTGGTTACTGAGAATATTGCATATTATAGGGGTGGTTTTCAGCTATTTGGCCATATCATATATATTATCTTATTGAATACATTTCTGATTGAATGATGCGGCTTAAAAATGAAAATTTTATTTGTTTATTTTATAATAATTCATATCTCCCTTATTAGCTTAGAGTCCTAGACTATATATGTTATTGGATTTTTTTCTATATGAATCATAAACTTTTATTTTAGTGCGAGGAGTTCCGTAATAATCAACTATTTAGACATAGATTTTTCTTATTAAATATTAAATTTTATATTATAAAAAAATTTATAAGACTCTTTACGTAATTTTTCTATTAAATTAGTTTTGGATAATTAATGTCACTATTCTAACTAAAAGCTTATAGATTAAGGATATACTATTTTAAATTCAGTGAATTATAATCTTAATCATACAAAAGTACGATAATGATATCATTTCAATTAGTTAAATAACATAATATATTGTTTGAATATAAAAAAAAAAAACAAAAACATAAGATAAATAACAACCATACAAAACGATCAAAATAGTATCAAAGAACCGTCCCGAGCAAGGCCGGGAGTGGACGTCTAATATTCAAAAGAACTGGAAACTCGTAATTATGATTTCATTAACCATTTGTTGAAGGAGATTGAATTTTCTTTTGCCTATCATCTTGAGCATTTTTGCTTCGAATTTCTCTCGTTTGACAATCTTCACCTATATTGGCTTCTTGTAATGTACCTAACCAGACAGCCACACCAAACGAGAGAAATTCTGTCATATATGAACCGAGTTATTTAAAGTCATGAACCATCAAATCGAAGATAGAGAACCGAAAAATTAAACCATCAAACGAAGTTCAAGAATTATCAATCCATCAATTTTTACACAACAACAACAAGAACAACCATCAAACTATCGGATTATCAAACTATCCTGAACCGACATTTCATTTATGAACCAAACAAATGTCGTTTATGAACAAATTAATTAAACTTCATGAACTGACAAGTTGAGCATAATGAACCGATAAAAAAACGAACCAGACAAAACAGCATCAAGATTCGACAAGTTGAACAGAATGAACCAAACAAAATGAACAAAGTGATTTTGAGATGCTTACGAGATTTCCCCATGGCTAGCGGCAACGGTGACGCTACGGCTTGCAGCGACGGCAAACGGCGGTTGCGAGGATGAGCGACGGTGAAGGTCGGAGATGGCCGACGCCAAGGAGCGAGCGCCGCAAGAGGGAGGCAGGGAGCAACACCGAGCGAGCGAGGGACGGCGGAGGGAGCGACGCCGAGCGAGCGAGGGACGGCGGAGGGGGCGACGACGAGGAGAGCATGGGGGAAATCGCCCGATTAAGAAAAAGCAGTGAGGAGTGAAAGTCGGTGAACGAGACAAATGAGAAAGGGATTAGGTTTTGTGTCTTGAGAGTGAGGCTATAATTGTTTTTTAGGGTCAAAATCAGCTTATTTACAAATTTGCCACCGCCTCTCCCCTTTTCCTTAATTCCACCTTTAATCTCTACCATTAGATCCGAATTTCTCATTTTACACTATAAGCGTTATTAGCACCAGAACCAAACTCTATATATTCGTCCACATAAGATTTTATTAAACCATATCATATTCATTGATTAAGTAATATAATATTTATTTAGATAAATGAGATTGTTTTTCCTACCAAAAAGGTGAATATTGAAATTATTTATAAAATATTTTATGTTTTTTGTAGTTGTAAAAAACTTATATCAAAGATACTAACTAAGAAAGGAATGATTTTGATAATTATTTATGGTCAATAGATATTCTGATCAAATAGTCAAAATCTTTCATTTCTCAATTAATATGTTAATTACTTTTTTATTTCTTAATTAAATATTTTATTTTAGATATATCCCTTTAATTCTTATCAAATAGTCAAAAAAGATTCATTTCTTAATTAATATGTCAATTAGTCTTTTATTTCTTGATTAAAGATTAGACTGTCTATGGTTTATCCTTATAATTCATTATATGATTGTAATCCTTATTTTCAAAAATGACTATATAAATGAATATGGTCAAAATTTCTCAAACAATCCTAATTATGTATTTTATAGCACTATTATTAAATATAAACTTTATTTATATACGAGATCAATAAACTATTTAGAAATAAAATAATATTAAATTTTTTTTATTTAAATCCTGTACAAGTTACGAGGATTACACTAGTTAAACCCTAAATAAGAAATACAAAACTCATCACAAAAAAGATTAATAAATCTAAAATTTAAGGTTTACCAAATCTTTTTAATATTAGCATCTTATAGTGTGCCCTTATAAAAATATTCACATGCTACTCATCACCCACTCGTCCAAAAATCATTGCTACTAAATTCAATAAACATTGAGTATTGTTATGAAAAAATTGTAACACCCTGTCTTTCTGACAAGGTGCTACTAAGCAGTAAACCTCACTAGGCACTACCAAGCTAGCTGACAACTGAACATCTGGATCTTGCAACGTGGGCATGACGAGAAAATATGAAAATATCCAACTCGTATTCTATAAAAACTATAATTCAAATACAATATCATAAACCTAACCCACACAACATCTTAACAACACCAGAATTCCCACAACTCCATAATAGTTCATCAATAAAACATCAATATCTAAGAAAGAAAACAGGGGCAACATCGAACACTCGACTATATAAGACACGTGAGCCCCTACTCAGCATCACCATTTTCGCCTAGACTCGGTCACGACATCCTGATCACCTAAACTGGAAAATAGTTTCCCTAAAGGTTAGATCCTACTCTATCAAGTAGAGCAGCTACAAGACGTTTAAAAACAGTTTTTCCTAAAGTCGGCAACCAAGTGTCCACAAACACACACATAACTCTAGTCCCTTCCTAAATCCAATTATTCACAATCAGCTCAAAAGTCTATCTCTAGGCTATTAAACTATTATACCCAATCACTTAATAACCCATTTAAACACATTAATCAATTTAACACACGATATCATACTCTTCACCTCACCTTCCCCTACACATACTTTGTAACACTCCGAGAATTCCTAAGGGATTGAGGTGCTCCCCATGCCAACAAGAGCTCTTCCTTTTCATGGTTCGAGATGTCAAAAGAACTATGAAGTTAAGCGTGCTAGGATGAGAGTAGTCTCAGGATGGGTGACCTCCTGGGAAGTCTCTCGGGTTGGCATGGGATTGCGCTTTCAAGGCCTCGGGCCTTACAAATGGTATTAGAGCCGACTCTGGGTTACGAGTTGGCTTGGCCGGAGGGCGGTCACTCGACCCAGGGGGCGGTCCTTGGGCCTTGACGAGGTCGTCAAGTGCTTAAGTGGGGGAGATTGTAACACTCCGAGAATTCATAAGAGATTGAGGTGCTCCCCATGCCAACAAGAGCTCTTCCTTTTCATGGTTCAAGAGGTCAAAAGAACTATGAAGTTAAGCGTGCTAGGACGAGAGTAGTCTTAGGATGGGTGACCTCTTGGGAAGTCTCTCGGGTTGGCATGGGGATAGCGCTTCCAGGGCCTCGGGCCTTACATACTTACACCAACACCATCACATATCCAAAATCTCATGTCCATTAAACGACGATGCAACCCTTCACTGTCATTGCATCCCGAATCGACGATACAACCCTTCCCCATCATTGCACGTCTGCATGTTGATGCAACCCTTCCTCATCGTTACACCCGGACTTTTCTTATACATAGAAAACTCTCTGAAACCTTAATCATTACTGAAATACACTGGAAATCTTTATCAACCATCAAACATATAAAAACAACGTTGCACACAATATCACACTATAACAAAAATTATTCATAGAAATAATCAATCGAGACTAGTTCCCAAAACCGATCTCATATCCACAATGCAAACTCTAACAAGTTAGAAAAGAACCGAGTAAGCCGAAAATCGACATACCTTGAAAGTGGAGATTTTCCAACTAAAATCCGAAAATTAAACGAACCACTACGAGCTCCTGAATAATTTTAATAATGAAATTTAGGACTTAGACATTGAAAGAATTGACTCAAAAATTTGAATTAATTATAGCCCGACTCCAGATCCTAAACCGAATCGAGTCTGAACTGGTCCTAATTTAATGCCACTTAAAACCCTTTCTGCTACTTGGTCAAACTTTGACCAATTTTTAACCCCCTTCCTACTGTCAACTCTTGCCCAAATCTCCTACTTCTTCTTCTGTTTTTTACTTCCCATGGGTTCCCTAATCTCCTTCTTCACTTAATCCTCCCCTTTCCGACTTCTCCTCTATTATAGTTGATCTGCAAACACCCCCTACTGACAACCTTCGTTCGTCGGCCACCATCCACAGCAGCCCCCCTCACGAGCTCCGCCCGCTCACCTCCGCGCTCGCTCGTCTCTCGGGACAACAGAACGCCGTCCGATTAGCCGGCTTTGTCCACGGTCTGATCTCCCTCTTCCACATTGCCCAGATCTGAGCCCCGGTCTTTCTTAGGTTGCAGTTGGAGACGTTGGCGCCCGACCCAGCGGCTTCTCTCTCGCTCACCTCCTCTGCGCTCAGATCTGTACCCTTACACCTGCGGCTCGCTCTCGCCCTCTCACTCGCTCACCCTCACGGGCAGATGATATGCTCTATTTAGGATAAGCTAACTCTTGTATTTTAGGGCTATATTGAGTGTTCTAGGTTAGAGTTTGTGCATAATTGTAATATCAAGGCCGAAGACACAAGAATTCAAGATTCAAGAGTTTTCATGACGTTTTGAGTTGTGTGCTCGACACCTCTTGCTTGCAAAGGCTATATCTGGATCTACAGTGGTCGGATTGCACTGATTCTGATGCCATTGAAAAGATAACTCGAAGAGCTTCAATTCATCTGTTTACACCGAAGTCAGGTTTCAAACCAAAGAGGGTCAAAACAGCCTCCGAAGTGCTGTCAGTGAACAGTACCCGCGAGGGGGCTTCGGAACCGTGGGCGCGGTTTGGTGCCAGAGACGAGATTCCCGCCCTCCGTAACCGCGGGTGCGGTTTCCCAAGCGCGGGCGCGATTTGTTCCAGATCCGAGCGGACGCGTTTTTCTATCTTGTTTCTTTTTTCTTATCTTTGTCTCTTACCTTATTAGATTCGGGGAGCATGTTCCTTGGGTCTATATAAGGGGAGCCTTGTCTTAGTTTTTTGGCATCCAATCTCATAATCCAATTTACATCCGTTATTCATCCAATTAATTTTTTAGTTTTATTTTGTATCATGGAGAGCTAGTTCCTAGGGTTTGTTCGAAGGAAAAGCTCGGATGTATGAACTCGTGAGGTTTTGGTAATTGATTTCTATCCTTTGGTTAATATTGATTCTCTTGTGCTTCATATCATGAATGTTGATTGATTTTGCATATTTGGCCAACTTGTTGAATTGATTGATTTTCTATTGTTGGATTGGGTTTGGACCATGGACAAACCTATTATGTGAAAACAACTTAACCTAGACCTGTTGTCTACGCAACTAGGAATAAGAAAAGAATTGATTGTATGCTTTTGCAATTGACTCGTAGCTTGATTGTTTTTGCATGTATCATGCATATCCTTGTTCTTTATGCTAATTCTAGGTTAAGAGTCCTTGCCTAGGCTTAAAGAATTGCTTGGATCGTGGACTTGCGATTGTTAATGATCGAATGATTATTTCAGAGTGGATCTTTTAAATAAACTTGTTTCTCCAGTATTTGTTAATTTGTTTGTTAACTGATTGTTATTTGTTTCTTAGTTTAGCTTAGTTTAGATATCTCCCTTGATTTCGGTAACATCCCGAGAATTTATAAGGGATTGAGGTGCTCCCCATGTCAACAAGAGCTCTTCCTTTTCATGGTTTGAGAGGTCAAAAGAACTATGAAGTTTAACGTGCTAGGACGAGAGTAGTCTCAGGATGGGTGACCTCTTGAGAAGTCTCTTGGGTTGGCATGGGATAGCGCTTCCAGGGCTTTTGGGCCTTACAATTGGTATTAGAGCCGACTCTGGGTTACGAGTTGGCTTGGTCCGGAGGGGCAGTCACTTGACCCAGAGGGTGGTCCTTGGGCCTTGACGAGGTCATCAAGTGCTTTAGTGGGGGAGATTGTAACATCCTGAGAATTTATAAGGGATTGAGGTGCTCCCCATGCCAACAAGAGCTCTTCCTTTTCATGGTTCGAGAGGTCAAAAAAACTATGAAATTAAGCGTGCTAGGACGAGAGTAGTCTCAAGATGGGTGATTGACTCGGGCAAAGTCGTTGTTCCCAAATCAAAGATAATAACCCAAACAAAGCAAACACAGTATAGCAAGCAAGTAAGAGGTCGAACCCAAGAGAATCAGTTTTCTTAGATTGATTTTAGTTCGAATCATGCAAACAAACAAAAGAGGAAATTTTGAAAGAGGTTTCAAACAATATTAGTAGACAGAGTTCATTCAATCAATTCCACCTTATTAATTCATTGATCATCAATTCATCCACTTCTTTATATTCCTAGGTCAATTCCAATCCTCATCTTAAATATTCGCTAGTCCACGGTCCTAGCAAAACTATGACATGAACAAGAAAGCTTAATTCAAATCATGCAATACACACAAGGATAATAGGAAATTGAATCATGCAATCAAGCTACGAGTTTCATGCATAAAACAACCATTGAATACTCTTCCCTAATCTAGTCCACGGTCCTAGAATAGAGTTGTTTCGAGAACAGGAAAGATGCATAGACAACAACCAATCATAATTCAAACAATAGATCTAAGCCAATTAGACAAGTTGATCAGGCTCATATAATCAAACAAAGATCATGGGATGAAGCACAAGAGTGTCAATAAAAACTTAGGGATAAAGAAGTTACTAGAATTTCACAACTCCATAATAAAGTTTCCTTGATTGAATAAACTCCAAAGGAAATTAGTTCTCCATTACAAAAGAAAACTAAAACAATTAATTAAGAGAAAGTTGGGATACAAGAGATATGAATTGGATTCCTAAAACCTAAGGTAGGCTCCTCCTTATATAGCTCAAGGAATAGGCTCCCCGAGATAGATAAGGAAAGAGGAAAAAGATAAAAAAAGGAAACAAGATAGAAAAGATCTCGCTCGCTCGGGATCCGACATCACCGCGCCCGAGGCGGAACCACCGCGCCCGCGGCGGGTCTATCTTCGGGTTGGATATGTCGGCTTCTACCGCGGCTGCGGCCATGGCGGCGCACCTGCGGCCTTCACTGGAGCAGATCATCGTCACCTCCCTTCACCGCGACCGCGGCACAGGCACCGCACCTACGGAAATTGGACAGTGGCGAACTTCTTTACGAACATAGCTCTAAAAATCTCTCGTTTCTTAAAATCTGGTGTCTTTGGTCTTCATATTACAATAACGCTCAAATCTAACCTAAACACACTCAATGAAGCCCCAAAACACTAGAGTTAACCCATACAAACTAGAGCGAATCATATTCCCCCATAATTAGATCTTGCTCGTCCTCGAGTAAGCTTAAACTAAATATGACAATTTAGCACATCTAATATCTCAAGAAATACACGGGAAAGCAAAACACTCAACTCACAACCCGAACCCAAAATAGAGAAATCATGAGCATAAAAAAATGAAGCTCAAACACACACCTCACAATCTAGGATCTACCCAAATCTATAATGTAAGCCCCAAAGTTCCCAAGCAAGAATGATCCTAAACACTCAAATTTTTCCTCTCAATTCTGCTTAGGCACCCTTTCGGGTTTTCACCTAACCGCTCTTTTCTTTTTTCTCAAGGTGTGCTCACAAAAACTCACAATCACATATGAATCTCATATTACCCCAGCCTAATGCTGGTCCGGGTTACCTGCTTATTACTTGAGCCGCCCTTTTGGGTTTTCGACTCATCCCAAGATTTATATGCCTTTTTTCATTTTTTATGGCTCTTTCTATCTTTTTCTTTTTCTTTCCTTCTTTATTATGCAAAAAGTATGGTGCAAGTGCTCCACGAAAAGAAGAAAATCAAAAATCTGAAGCAAATCACTATCTACTCTAACCAGGATAAGCGAATGCGAGTACTCCCTCCCCCATACTTAAATCCTTCATTGTCCTCAATGAAGTAAAGAGAAAGGATAGAAGCAAGAAAGAAGGTATATCAGAAGACTCACAAACGAAAAAGAGGGGTGGAATGAAAGAACTCTTCAAAGGTGGGAAAAGAATGAAAGAAAGGAACATCGGAATACCGTTCTGATGGCAAATCGGAGGTGCGTTGGGAGTGGCGCAGTTGCGGAAACACGGCAGAGAGTAATAGTCAGCATCGGGTGGACCACCGCGGGCGCAGCTGATGGAGCGCGGGCGCGGTAATCAAGCATTGTGGTGCTCGTGACGTCGTCTCGAGCATTGGGTGGAACACCGCGGGCACAGCTTTCTTTACAATGCTTGATTACCGCGTCGGGTGCGGTAATCAAGCATTGTAAACAATCTTCGTAACTTGACTCATCTCTCGTGAAATAGATGAATAATTGAACGTCGAGCCTTGAAGATGAGGACCTCGGGGAACAAAGCTCCCCCAAAAGAATGGATCTCTAAAGGTTAATGAAAAGAATATATAGAAGGGGTGAAAAGATAGAAGATGGAAAAGAATGAAACAAATAGATGGAAGATATAGAGATAGAGTGGGACCAAAAAGTCCTCTTTTTTTTCTTTTTTTTTTATAAGAAAGCGAGCAAAAACCGAGACGCAGTATTGTTGCCGCGATCACGGGCTAGTACCTGTTTGTCGGGGCGTCACTGGTGGTCCACCGCAGGCGCGGCCGGAGCAGCGCAGGCGCGATTTCGTACTAGTGTGTCCTTTCGGACCTAGTACCTGCATGTTAGCTCGAAAACGAATTAAATCCTAAACTAAGAATGGGAAAAACGATCTATCTAATCCTTGGGTTGCCTCGCAAGTAGCGCTTTTGTTTAACGTCGTTGGCTCGACGTGGATACGCTCAATATGGGTCCTCATCGATGTGAAATCGGACCTCGTTGCCACCATGAGAGATGGAAAGTAAACCGTTGGCAACGTCTATAACCGCCCTAGCGGTTTTCATGAACGGGCGACCCCGTAAGAGAACTGGGTTGTAGCGCCCTTCACCTATCTCCATCACATAGAAACCTGTAGGGAAAATCAAACCATCGACCCGTACTAGAACATCCTCCACTAACCCCTTCGGGTGCACGGTAGAATGGTCAGCCAATTCAATAAAAATATCGGTGTCTTTTAAAGGACCTAGGCCTAACTTCTCATATATGCATGTGGGAAGGACATTAACAGATGCACCTAAATCAAGCATGGCATGCTCAATTTTGGTTTCTCCTATCGAGACAGGGACGGTAAATCTTTCTAGGTCTTCACATTTTTAACGCAATTGTTTCTAGAGAAGTGAATTAACCGCTTCGATGTTGCTATCCCTAGTCTTTTCAATTAGAGCTATTTTTTCGATTTTAGGTTTAGAATTTTGTTTTCTTTAAATTGTACATAGCTCTTTCATGAATTTAGCAAACCGAGGGACTCCTTTAATGAGATTAAGAAGAGCAACATTTACCTGACAATTGGCGAAGGTCTCGAAGAGTTCCTTGTCATGGGCAGGCTTCCTTGTAACTTGTAGTGCTTCCGCGAAAGGAGGAGAAGGCTTGAGAGAGCTGAGAGGAGGGAGCTTTGGTGCGACATACCCGTCATCTTCCTCGGGTGTGGTACCGCGGGTGCGGTCGGGAGAGCGCGGGCGCAGACAAGCTTAGTAGTTCTTGAAGGCGTAATCGAGCAACGCCTCAAAGTTCGTCTCTGCATGATTTCCGCGGGCGCGGCTCTTCGTCTGTGGTTGGCTCCGGGCCTTCTGTTGAGGTTCCGCAAGCGCGGTGAGGCGAGCGCATGTGCAGATTCTCGACAGAGACCTGAATTGCGTGGTGAGGCAACCCAAGGCTTAGATAGATTGTTTTTCCATTCCTGGCTTAGGTTTATTCTCGTTTTCGGGCTAACATACAGGTACTAGGTCCGAAAGGACATCCTCGTGTGATACCGCGACCGCGCCGCCTTGGCCGCGCTCGCGATGGATCACCATTGACGCCCCGACGAACAGGTGTTAGCCCGTGCTCGCGGCAACCATAATGCGTGGGTTTTAGATCATTTGAAAAAAAAAGAAAAAAAAAGAAAAAAAAAAGAGGACTTTTTGGTCCCATTCTATCTCTATATTTTCCATCTATCTATCCCATTCTAATCCATCTTCTATCTTTCCACCTTCTATTTATTTCTTTCCTTTCACCTTTGTAATTCCATTCTTGTGGGTATGTGTAAAAGACTAAGTATGGGGGAGCTTTGTTCCCCGAGACTTCTTTTCTCCACCGCTCGAGTTCAAGTATTTGTCTATCTTCAAGGAGACGGGCCAAGATACGAAGGTTTTTCGCACATCACATTTTTCAAGAAGAAGTCAAGACGTCGTCCCTGCATGAGTCCCGCGACCGCGCCTGATCACCCGCTCCCGCGGTGGTTTGCCAGCCCACGACTTCTTCTCTCTGCCGTGTATCCGTCCCGCGCCACCCTCAACGCGCCCACGGTTAGCCTACAGAATGGGATTTCGAAGTTCCTCTCGTCCATTTTTCTACCACCTTTGAAGAGTTCTTCCATTCCACTCCTCTTCATTGTTTGTGAGTATTCTTATATACCTTCTTCCGTGCTTATATCCTTGCTCTTTGCTTCATTAAGGACAATGAAGGACTTAAGTATGGGGGAGGGAGTACTCGCATTCGCTTATCCTAGTTAGCTTAGTTAGAAATTTACTTCAGATTTTTGATTTTCTTCTTTTCATAGAGCACTTGCACCATACCTTTTTGCATAATAAAGAAAGAAAGAGAAAGAAAAAGATAGAAAGAGCCATCAAAATTGAAAAAAGGCATATGAAATCTTGGGATGAGTCGAAAACCCGAAAGGGCGGCTCAGGTAATAAGCAGGTCACCCGGACCAGCATTAGGCTGGGGCAATAAGAGGTTAAAGAGAGATGTGAGCTTGTGAGCACACTTTTGAAAAATGAAAAGAGTGATTAGGTGAAAACCCAAGAGAGCGCCTAAGTAGAATTGAGTGGTAAAATTGGAGTGTTTAGATGTTGGGTAGATCCTTAGGATTTCATTCTACTTTGGGGCCTGGGGATACATTTTAGATGTTGGGTAGATCCTTAGGATTGCTCTTTCATGATTTGGAGCTTTGAGTGACTTGATGTATTCTTTGTGAGGTGTGTGCTGAGCTTTCATGTGTTGCTCATTATTTCTCTACTTGGGTTCAGGTTGTGAGCTGAGAGTTTATGGTTGTCATGTTACCCTTTACTTCATGAGATCTTTTGATGTGTTGATTTGTATATGTACTTTGAGCTTACTCGAGGACGAGCAAGATCTAAGTATGGGGGAATTTGATTCGGCCTATTTGTATGAGTTAACTCTTGTATTTTAGGGCTATATTGCGTGTGTTTAGGTTAGAGTTGTGCGTAATTGTAATATCTAGGCCGAAGACACAAGGATTCAAGAATGAAGAGTTTTAAGGCGTTTAAAGCTGTCAACGGCTCAACGCGAGACCGCTGGCTTGCGAAGGATATATCTGGAGATACAGAGGTCAAATTGACCTGATTTTGGTGCCATTGGAAAGCCAACTCGAAGGGCTTCAATTCATATGTTTACACCAAAGTCAGTTTCTAAGTCGAAGAGGGTCAAAACAGCCTCCGAAGTGACGCTAGTGTTTTTGTCCCGATTCCGCGACCGCGGATTGGCCGACGCGACCGCAGTGGCTGCCCGAGATGAACTGTTCATTCTGTCGTGAAAGCGTGACGCGGCCGTGTAGACGCGACCGCGGTGGAACCGACTTCAGCGGGACACGAAAATCTATCTTTGGGCCGTTTCTTTTAATGCTTTGTTTTATTTTTGGATATTTCTTTCGTCCCAGGACATATTTAAGGGATTGGAACCCTTTAGGACTGTAATCAATCTTTGACCTTTGTTTTGAAGACTTAAGTCTTATGAGAATTATGGAGAACTAAACCTCTCTAGGGTTTGTTCAACATTGAAGCTTTAATTCATGAGTTTGTGAGATTCAATTCTAAATCCTTTTCCTATTCCTTTGGTTATTATTGATTCTCTTGTGCTTAATTACATGATTATTGATTGTTTCTCTAGGAGTAATTAACCTATTGAATTGATTGATCGTCTATTGTCGGAACGGGTTTGGACCGTGGACAAACCTATTCTATGAAAACAACTTAGAACCTAGATCTGTTGTCTATACAACTAGGATTTAAGAAGAGAATTGATTGTTTGCTTATGAAATTGACTCGTAGCTTGATTTCTCTTGCATGCATCCTATTTATCCTTGTTCTTAATGCTAATATTGATTTGAGCGTCCTCTATCATTGTTAAGTATTTCCTGGACCGTGGACAGGAAATTAGTCAAGATTAGGATTGGAATTAACCATTGGATTAAAAGGAATTGTGTGTGAATCAATGATCATACGACTCTTTTAAAGTGGATTTGTTGAATGAACCTGTCTTTAGTCTTCTGATTAATCTTGTGAAACTGTCGACTTGTTTTCTTACTTTGGTGATTGAAACTCTTGCATAAAATCCCCCTTTGTTCTTGGTTGATACGAATATTAGATTAGATACCTCTAGTTCTCTTGGGTTCGATCCCATACTTGCTCACTATACTTAGTTTGTGTGTTTGGGTTTTCTATGATTTTGGGTACAATGATTTTGCCTGAGTCAAGGCCTTCGGGCCTTACAATTTCCCCCTGTTACATTTAGTTGGTAGAAATATTGATACTAGAAGCCTCAGTTCTCTTGAGTTCAACCCCTTACTAACTTACTATACTTAGTTTGTAATTTTGGGTTATTTATCTTTGATCTTGGCACGACGACTTTAGCCGAGTCAGTTGGCACATTGCCTTCAAGAGGACTATTGTCTTGCATTTGTTCTGCATTGACATTAGTTGTCATCTTGCCATTCCCTGATTCCTTGGACCCTTTCCACCAGTCAAGATATCCAATTATCTTGAAGCAAGACTCCTTGAGATGACCTTTTTCATGACAGTGATCACATTATCTGTCAAGCTTAAGTCTCTTACTATCTCTGTTATCTTTCTTTCCAGGATTCCCTCCTGAGTTGCTTTGTCCACATGCTTGTTGATTTCCTGAACCACTAAAATTTCTTGCATTATAGCCATTTTTTGCTTGATTACCACCGGAAGGATTCTTGTTAAACGTATTTGCAGCAAGAGCATTATGACCCTGAATTCTTATGCCCGTGATTTGTTGTTGTCTATCCAAACAAACCACAATGAGAAAAGGACGATTCACATTTGGCAAAGGATCACTTGAAAAAATAGAACCTCTAATGATCTCAAAAGAATCATTCAATCCCATAAGGAATTACATCGACCTTGTTTGGCTGCCCTTTTCAACCATTCTTTTCATAAGCAAGCACCTACATATCTCAATATCACCACAGGTATAGTAAGGAATCCCTTCAATCATCTGCAGTTCATCCCATAACCTTTTCAATTTACTGTAGTAAGTTCCAACTGAAAGATTCTCTTGCCTCAGTTGGCTCAACTCCTTTTGCAATTGATAAACAAGAGGAGCACTCGATTCTTCATATCTTTCCAATAGATCATCCCCAAAGTTCCTTAGAAGATTGGACATACATGAAATCCTCTTCAATCTCATGATTTATGAAATTCATAAGCCAACTTCTAACCATATAGTCACATCTAATCTAGCATGCATAATCAGCTAAATCAGACTCAGGTCTCTCTACAAGTAATGAGCCCTAGCTTAAGCTTTGAGCCTAGTGCTACCTTTACATATCTACTCCAATTGAGAAAATTCACTCCATTGAAGCATGTAACCACTAGCTGACTTCCAGGATGATCAGAGTTAGACAAAAAATAAGGATTAACGTAATTACCTCCCTGTTGAGCAACAGAAATCGGCGTAGCGACCGGACTTTGAACTAACACCTGATTTGGAACCTGACTCTAACGATCCTTCAGCCTAAGGTCCGAGGTGTGAATTTCCTTCAATTCCAATCGACATAGTTTCTAGAGATCTGATTTTCCAAAAGAAAAACGAGAATACAATCTAACTCAAAAGCCAGAAACACAAGCAATTTGAGCTCATAAAACACGATCGAAGACACAAACATTTTTTCGATCTAGCAAGAAAGATATCGATTGAGCAAAAGAACACTCAATCGGAATGCTCTGATACCATATGAAGATGATGATCAGGGAGAATTGTGTATCAAGAAACCACGAGAGTGTAAGCAACAAACAGAACAAGAGAGACATTCTGGGAATTTTCTGGTGTATTGAGTAATGAGTTGTACAAGCTATTTACAACTATTTCTATGCAAACTTAAACTGAACTAAGCTAGCTACAACAGACTAAGCAAAGCTAAGCTAAACGACTAAGCTACACAGCTATGTTAAGCTACATTATACACCTCTACAGGAGTTTACTTTTGATGCTTCTAAATAAACTAATTTGTAGGCTTATGCTATTTTTTCTTGATTGTAAAAGGAACATTTTATAATGCTTGATAGAAATTCATTTCCTTCCATGTCTATTTCTAAGGCACCAGAACGCCTATGTTATGAATTGAATTTCATCATTCCCTCGGCCCTTAGAGTGGGGTTTAGGGCTGAGCATCGTTTTAAAACCGAATCGAACCGAACCGAAAATCAATTTTGGGATTATGTTGAACCGAAAACCGAACCAAAATACATCGGTTCGGTTTTGGTTAAAGTTGCTTCGGTTTTGGTTAAAACCGAAAAAACCACAAGTTTTCCCATTTTGTATAACTAACCCGATTGAACCGACAAAAACCGAAAACCCCGAAAGTTGTAAACCGAAAAAAACCGAAGTAGCAAAGTTAAAAACTTATGCAGAAAAAAACAACCGAAATAGGGTAATTAGCAATTGACTAGTTAAACTGAAACCAATTCATCTAATGTGCAACTGAGCATCGATAATTAGCATTAGCAATTGACTAATGATTAATTAAGAACCTGAGCATCCGTTCTACTTCTGTGCATAAATATACAACAAAAAAACCGAAACCAGTGTAAGACAAGGAGTTTAGAGGAGAGGAGCGCGCAGAGACGCTGGTCGCCGAGGAGGCTTGGACTTCTTAAGAGGCGGAGGCCGAGGAGGCAAGACGACAAGCGACAAGACAACGGCGAGACGACAGGCCGCCGACTTCGAGTCTTCGACATCGAGACGAGACGGCGACGTGAGAGAGGACGTACCACAGGACGTCGGGAGGGCCGGAGGGGAGGCTCTGGAGGCCGACAACGGTGGCGGTGAATCCGAAGGAGTTGACTCGGGCAAAGTCGTTGTTCCCTTATCAAAAATAAATCCCAAACATGCAAACAACAGTATAGTAGGCAAGCAAGGGGTCGAACCCAAAGGAATCAGTTTCTATTCAGATTTTATGGTTTTCATGCAAGTAATCAAAAGGGGGGTTTTGAAAGTTGGTTTCAATCAAAGTTTATCAAGTAGAGTTTATCCAATCAATTCCACTTTATTAATCTGTTGATCATGAATTCATCCACCTCTTTATATGCCTAGGTCAATTCCAATCCCAATCATTAGCAATCGCAAGTCCACGGTCCAAGCAATTCTATAACCCTAGGCAAGGACGCTTAACCTAGAATTAGCATAGAGCACAGGGATAATAGGAAATGAAATCATGCAATCAAGCTACGAGTCTCATGCACAATTTAACCATTGAATACTCTTCCCTAAACTAGTCCACGGTCCTAGAATAGAGTTGTTTCGAGAAATAGGAAAGATGCATAGACAACAACCAATCCTAAATCAAACGATAGATCTAAGTCAATCAAACAAGTTGATCAGGCTCATAAAATCAAACATAGATCATGGGATGAAGCACAAGAGTATCAATAAAGACCTAGGGATAAAGAGATTACCAGAATTTCACAACTTCATAATAAAGCTTCCTTGATCAAATAAACTCAAGAGGAGAGTTAGTTCTCCATTACAAAGAAAACTCCAATCTTTATTGAAAGAACAATTGATTAACAAGTAAGTTGTATTATGCTAAAAACCTAGAAAGGTTCCCCTTAAATAGCCCCAAGGATCAACCTTTTCGGACTAGATAAGAAAAGAAACCGAAAGATAAGAAAGAAAACAAGATAGAAACGATAGAATTTCGTCCGCGTGAAAGTCGGCCGCACCGCGACCGCGGCACCATCACCGCGCCCGCGGCGGTCTTCTCCGGTCAAGGGCTGGGTCGGCTTCTACCGCGACCGAGGCCTTCATAGGTCTTGGTGGTTCGTCTCTTCACGCCACCGCGCCCGCGTCCTAGACAACGCGACCGCGATATCCATCCAGTGGCGAATCTTCGTCTTTAAGCTCTTTAACTCTTGATTCTTCATAACTTGTGTCTTCGGCCTAGATATTACAATATCGCCCAAAACTAACCTAAACACTCTCTAAATCATCTCAAAATACAAGAGTTATCCTATACAAAATAGCCTGAATCAAATTCCCCCATACTTAGATCTTGCTCATCCTCGAGTAAGCTCAAAACAAATACATCAAGTAAGCACATCTAAGATCTCAGAAAATACAAGCGAAGATAAAAACACTCAGCTCACAACCCGAACCCAAAAATATAGACAAATCATGAGCATAAAACAATAAAGCTCAAACACACACCTCACCGCAAAGATATAACACTCAAGTTCTAAGAACATGAAAGAGAGCAACCTAGGATCTACCCAAATCTAGCATGTAAGCCCCAAAGTCCCCAAGCAAGAATGATCCTAAAACACTCGAATTTTACCACTCAATTCTGCTTAGGCGCCCTTTCGGGTTTTCACCTAACCGCTCTTTTCATTTTTCAATAGGGTGTGCTCACAAAAACTCACAACACTGATGAACCTCATATTACCCCAGCCTAATGCTGGTCCGGGTTACCTGCTTATTACCTGAGCCGCCCTTTCGGGTTTTCGACTCATCCCAAGATTTCATATGCCTTTTTTCAATTCTTATGGCTTTTTCTATCTTTTTCTTTTTTCTTTCTTTCTTCCTTTATTATGCAAAAAATATGGTGCAAGTGCTCCATGAAAAGAAGAAAATCAAAAATCTGAAGCAAATAGCTAACTACACTAACTAGGATAAGCGAATGCGAGTACTCCTTCCCCCATACTTAAATCCTTCATTGTCCTCAATGAAGCAAAGAGAAAGGATAGAAGCAAGGAGAAAGGTATATCAGAAGACTCACAATCGATTGAAGAGAGTTGGAATGGAAGAACTCTTCATAAGTGGTAGAAGAAAAAGCTACGTATTTCCAATCGGTTGGCTCACCGCGGGCGCGACATAAGGGGCGCGGGCGCGGAATCTTGGCAGAGAGTGAAGTCATCGTCGGATGTCACCGCGGGCGCGGATGATGTAGCGCGGGCGCAGTATATGTGTAGGAGCATAGTCGCAACTTCGTCTCGAGCAATGTGATGTGCAAACAACCTTCGTATCTTGGCTCGACTCTCGAGGGATAAATGAATACTTGAACTCGAGCCGTGGAGATGAAATCCCGGGGAAACAAAGCTCCCCCATACTTAGGCTTTTACACATAGCCAAAGAATGGAAATATGAAGGTGAATGAAAAGACAAGAATAGAAGATGGAAAGATAGAAGATGGATAGAATGGATATAGATAGATGGAAAATATAGAGGTAGAATGGGACCAAAAAGTCCTCTTTTTGTTTTTTTTTTCAAAAATAAAAACGAGCTAAAACCGAGACGCAGTATGGTTGCCGCGAGCACGGGCTAGTACCTGTTCGTCGGGGCACGCAGACGATCCACCACGGGCGCGGCCTAGGCGGCGCGGGCGCGGTATCACGCCAGGCGTGTCCTTTCGGACCTAGTACCTGCATGTTAGCTAAAAACAAACAAATCCTAAGCTAAGAATAGAAAAACAATCTAAACTAATCCTTGGGTTGCCTCCCAAGCAACGCTTTTGTTTAACGTCGTTGGCTCGACGTGGATACGATCAATATGGGTCCTCATCAACATGAATTCGGACCTCGTTGCCACCATGAGATATAAAAAGAGATCCATTGGCAACGTCGATGACCGTATTGGCTGTTTTCATGAATGGGCGACCAAGTAAGAGAACCGGGTCGTACCGCCCTTCGCCTATCTCCATCACATAAAAATCTGCAGGAAAGATCAAACCATACACCTGCACTAGAACATCCTCAACTAACCCTTTCAGGTGCACATTAGAATGGTCAGCCAACTCAATAACAATATCAGATTCCTTTAAAGGACCAAGGCCTCATGCTGGGAGAACATTAATGGAGGCACCTAAATCTAGCATAGCACGCTCACTTTTAGTTTCTCCAATAGTGACGGGGACGGTGAATCTTCCTGGGTCAGAGCATTTTTTTGGTAATTGCTTTTGGAGTAGGGAATTACAAGTCTCAATTTTGCTATCCTGCGTTTTTTCTACTAGAGCAACTTTCTCAATTTTAGGACTAGTCCTATTCTTTCTTTTTATGGTGCATAGCTCTTTCATAAACTTAGCAAAACGAGGGACACTTTGGATAAGATTGATGAGAGGAACATTTACCTGGCAATTGGCGAAGGTCTCGTAGAGTTCCTTGTCATGCGCCGGCTTCCTTGTGTCCTTGAGTGCTTCGGGGAATGGAGGAGACGGCTTTAAAGAGCTCAATGGTGGAAGTGGTTCGGCCACATAGCCATCGTCGTCCTCTACTATTGGGGTGCGGGTGCGTCTAGGAGAGCTTGGACGCGGGGGCGAATAGTTCTTGAAAGCATAATCGAGTAAAGCCCCAAAGTTCCGCTCTGCCTCCTTACCGCGGGCGCGGTCCGGGCTCCGCGGTCGCGGTGCCTCTCGCCTCTCGTGGTCCAAATCCTCTGTTGGATTTCCGTGGGCGCGGGAGGGGGAGCGCGGGCGCGGATTTCCAACAGAGACTTGGTCTTCTCCTTCTACTGCCCTGGCGCGATCGCGGCCAGGGGAACGCGGTCGCGGATCATCACCAGGGGGTGATTCCCGACTCGCCAATGCTCTTCTGCTCCTTAGGTTCATGGCACTCACATTCTCCTTCTGATTGAGCGGTTGAGAGGGAAGTTTCCCGGAATCCTTGGACTCGAGCCTATTGATCATGGTGGCAAGTTGGCTGAGTTGAGTCTCGAGATTCTTTACAACAGCTCTCGTCTCTTGGTTCTCCTTTAAGAGGGCGGTAATAGCATCATTCTGAGATGGAGCAGGTGCTCTCGGGGCATAGTTGTTGGACCGGAATTGTTGTTGCTGGCCTTGAGGAGCGTACTGCTGCTGCTGTTATGGTGGATCTTGTTGCTGCTGGTTGTTCCACCTTAGGTTAGGATGGTTCGCCCACCCCGGATTGTAGGTGTTAGAGTAAGGATCATTCGGGGGCCGGGGCGCACCATAGTTGCCAATAGCATTGACCGACTCCTCGGTCTCCTGAATAGTAGGGCACTGATCTGTGTGGTGGCTTGCATCATAGCAAAGACCGCAAGCATTGACTTGCTGAGCTGTCCTTTTCGTGAGCAGCTGCTTCATAAGATCTTTGAGCTCCCTTACTTCAGCATTCAGGGAGTCATTCACCACACTCACGGACCTCACATTGATCCTGGATCTCTGATTGCGGGCTTGTTCCGCCAAGATTTCTACTTTCTGAAAAGCTGTAGCTGGGGTCAAGTTCTCGTAACTACCCCCACAAGATGCATTTATGAGCCTCTTGTCATTGTCGCAGAGTTCCTCAATGATATAGCAAATAAGATCCTTGGCTTGGTAGCCATGGTATGGACAACTCGCGATGAGCCTCTTGTAGCGCTCATAATAGTCATAGAGGTTCTCGTCTTCCCCTTGTTCCAAACTGCTGAGCTGCTTCTTAATAGATGTTTGTTTGGAAGCGGGGAAGTACTTTTCAAGAAACGCCTTCTTCATGGCCGCCCAAGTAGTGATAGAACCCGGCACCAAATAAAGGAGCCAGTCCTTGGCGGAGTCCTCAAGAGAGAAGGGAAAAGCCCGGAGCTTGATTTGATCCTCTGTCACATCAGTGGGCTTCATACTCACGCATACCGCGTGGAATTCAGTGAGATGCTTGTTCGGGTCCTCACCGCTCAACCTGTGGAATTTGGGCAAGTGGTGGATGAGACCAGACTTCAGTTCGAACTTCACACCCTCCCCGAGTTCGGGGAATTGAACAGCGAGCTGATGTTGCTGGAGATCGGGCGCTGTGAGTTGGCGAATAGTTTGTTCCACCATGGCGCCTTCTGGTTCAGAATCAGAGAGAGAAAGAGATTCAAGAGGATTGTAGGATGTAGACACTCTGGGGGCGCTCATCTTCCGAAGAGTCCTGTCAATTTCTGGATCAAAACGAACAGGGGAAGTATTAGTAGACCGGGTACGGACCATGTGTTAGGTCCGAACCCGAGGGATGGTTCTGCGCACGAACCGCGGGCGCGCCGAGGGGGCCGCGGTCGCGGTTTGAGCGTAGAGCACGAAAACGCACGCAATCAAAACAAGAAAAAAAGATTCCCCGGCAACGGCGCCAAAATTTGACTCGGGCAAAGTCGTTGTTCCTTTATCAAAAATAAATCTCAAACATGCAAACAACAGTATAGTAGGCAAGCAAGGGGTCGAACCCAAAGGAATCAGTTTCTATTCAGATTTTATGGTTTTCATGCAAGTAATCAAAAGGGGGGTTTTGAAAGTTGGTTTCAATCAAAGCTTATCAAGTAGAGTTTATCCAATCAATTCCACTTTATTAATCTGTTGATCATGAATTCATCCACCTCTTTATATGCCTAGGTCAATTCCAATCCCAATCATTAGCAATCGCAAGTCCACGGTCCAAGCAATTCTATAACCCTAGGCAAGGACGCTTAACCTATAATTAGCATAGAGCATAGGGATAATAAGAAATCAAATCATGCAATCAAGCTACGAGTCTCATGCACAATTTAACCATTGAATACTCTTCCCTAAACTAGTCCACAGTCCTAGAATAGAGTTGTTTCGAGAAATAGGAAAGATTCATAGACAACAACCAATCCTAAATCAAACGATAGATCTAAGTCAATCAAACAAGTTGATCAGGCTCATAAAATCAAAAATAGATCATGGGATGAAGCACAAGAGTATCAATAAAGACCTAGGGATAAAGAGATTACCAGAATTTCACACCTTCATAATAAAGCTTCCTTGATCGAATAAACTCAAGAGGAGAGTTAGTTCTCCATTACAAAGAAAACTCCAATCTTTATTGAAAGAACAATTGATTAACAAGTAAGTTGTATTATGCTAAAAACCTAGAAAGGTTCCCCTTAAATAGCCCCAAGGATCAACCTTTTCGGACTAGATAAGAAAAGAAACTGAAAGATAAGAAAGGAAACAAGATAGAAACGATAGAATTTCGTCCGCGTGAAAGTCGGCCGCACCGCGACCGCGGCACCATCACCGCGCCCGCGGCGGTCTTCTCCGGTCAAGGGCTGAGTCGGCTTTTACCGCGACCGCGCCACAAACAGCGCGACCGCGGCCTTCATAGGTCTTGGTGGTTCGTCTCTTTACGCCACCGCGCCCGCGTCCTAGACAATGCGACCGCGATATCCATGCAGTGGCGAATCTTCGTCTTTAAGCTCTTTAACTCTTGATTCTTCATAACTTGTGTCTTCGGCCTAGATATTACAATATCGCTCAAAACTAACCTAAACACTCTCTAAATCATCTCAAAATACAAGAGTTATCCTATACAAAATAGCCTGAATCAGGAGTCAAAGGGCAGTCCGGAGGTGGCGGAGAGTGAGACTTTCGAATTTGAGAGAGTGAAATGAGAGGAACCGATTACCCTAATGACCTAACCCACTACCGCTACTGCCCACACAGTCCACAATCACACTCCACACAATGTTTTTTTTAAATTCGGTTTAACCGAACCGAACGGAAATAAACCGATATTTCCGAATTACTTAAACCGATAACCGAACTAACTATCCTCGGTTTCGATTCGGTTTGGTTCGGTTCGGTTAAAATTTTCGATTTTATCAGTTTGATGCTCAAGCTCAACCCTAGTGGGGTCATGTGAGGGACCTAAAAAAACATTGGATCTGAGCCCCCACCCAAGACTCCCAAAGTCTTTTAGCCCATGTCACAAGCCGGAGAAACATAGGATTTGACCCTATTAACAAGCAATATTGATCTTTTACCCTTTATCAATTCAGGAAATCCGACCCTAAAAGTTAACGCGTTTATACTTCCAAATAAAACATGGAATACTGCCCTCCTCGCTCAGGTAGTGCCACCTCATATCATCGATATTATCGTTCTAACTAGAATCCCTATAACAGATACTGAGGATAGACTCATCTAGCTTCCTGCTAATGATGGTATTTTTTCGGTTCAATCAGCAAACTCCCTTTTAGCATCTCCACAAAATACGTGCTCTAATCAATTTGAGTGGATTTGGAAATCAAAATTACCACCTAAAATAATCAACTTCCTTTGGAAAGCTTGTACTGACTGCCTCCCGACAACAGACAGATCAAACCGTTTCTATAATTCAGTTCCGAATCTATGCTCCCTTTGTGAGCTAAATGATGAATCCCTAAATCATTTCTTTTTCCAATGCCCTTTTACAAAAGTTATGATTTTTCGTCTACAAAAACTATTAAATTATTCTTTTAATCTTACTACGAATTATACGTTCCAACAAAATTTACAAGAAACAATGGCCAATAACCAATATACAACGTCACTAGCTTTCCTATGGTGGTTTGTGTGGGCACATAGGAATGCAAAAATCTTTGATCCAACTAGAATTAACCCAAAAAACCTTCCGTCTAACTTAGCTTTCACAGGCGCCCTTGCTTGGGAAGGCTGCTGTTTGAAACCTCATAACACCTCTAACAAGCAAAAAAGGAAAAATCATACATCTTGGAAAAAACCGCCTTCACAGTGGCACAAACTAAATTTTGATGCTTCTAGACTCAAAACAGGAACAACTCATGCCGGATTCATCATTAGAGACCATTTTGGAAATGTTCTTTCTGCCGGACGACAACAACTTCCCTCTATGACTATAGTACAAGCTGAAGCTTCAGCCTTACTTCATGCCATCACAAAAATAGACCTTTCTCACATTCAAAATCTTATAATAGAAGGTGACAATCTCATTGTTATTAATTTTAAAACGCCTATGGAAAGTGCCTTGGGAAATTCACTCTATTATTGAAGACATAAGAAACTTGATATCGGCTATCCCCTCTGTTATTTTTTATCATTGTTTCAAGGAATCAAACGCTGCTGCAGATTTCCTGGCAAGAAGACACATCAATCTTCAGAGCTTCAATGCAGCCCTGCCCATTCATGCTTCGTCCCTTCCGTCTTCTCATTTGTCTGTAACACAATCGCGGTGTTTGTTGAGTCAACAACCCGCGCTATTTGAATTTTTAAAGATCATCCGTCATGATGATTTAGGTTATCCTTGTAACTTAAAGGTAGCCTAATTTTGGCTTGTTCGAGCTAGTAGCTCCACAATCAAAAAAAAAAAAAACAAGCACTAGCCGACTCCTTAATTTCAATTAGTATACCCATCAATGAACACATGTAATTTGCAAGTGCTAGTTTCAATTTCTCATAGAGTCCAAATGAATCTAATCAAATATGTAGTGCTGAAACTCCGATTACACTATTACAGGTATATACAAATACAATACAACAGAGCTGAAGAGCCCTCACAGAAGCACACACAATCATTGACCTCTTCACAATGCAGACACATAACCAATACTTGCAATCACAGCAAACCCACATACAGCTTGTGCAGGAGAACCAAAAACCTGAAAACAAGAGAAACAATCTACAACTATCCTTCCTTGATCATCATTCAGTCTGGTGATCAGGCGCAGGAGTATTCCATGCAGGAAACTTGCCCATCACCCTGAGCAGCCTCGTATGGGGCGATTCCGCCATCTTGGCCTCCTCTTCTTCCGCCATCTCCGCCTTCGTCTTGGGCAATCCGTCGGGCAGGTGATCGTGGGCCGCCGTCTCTTCCTCAGGCTGCGCTTTGGCCGCCCCCTGGCCGGGCTCCGCCTTCTTCAGGTTGTAGATGGACACCGATCTGTGGATTGAGCTTATGAGTGCGGTTAAGCCGTCCGATTCCGCTATTGTCCTCTCCAAGTCCTCCTTTGGAGCCACTTGCTGTTGCACATCAACTCCCAAATCAGACAACTCATTTCCTAAGCTAACAACAACCAATAAGAATATAATTGTATATCACTGAAGACTCACCTCCAAATCTTTGAGCTCAAAATATGCCCTCCAGCAGCTGTAGCAGTCATCACCTTCCAGTGTTGTGCAGTATTCTAATAAATTGAAATCAGATTCAGATCTCACTTTCGATGGTTTAACTTCCTATTGACTAAATAATTTAGAAAGAAAGAAAGAAAGAAAGAGGAGGGGTTACCAGAGATCTCATTGACAGTCTTCTGAATCAAAGAGGGTTCTTTAATGGCTCTCTCAAGAAGGTTTCTGCTGAAAGGCTTCAACTTGGGAATATTGGCGTCGTGTCTTGAAGAAGAAGATGAAGAAGAAGAAACCGCATGTAGCAGCCTCTTTGAGGATGAACATCTCAACCCACCATGCCTAACACATTCATAATTCCCCTCAGCAAACGCAGAACCCAATAATGATGGAGGAGGAATTACCAGTGCCCTTATCATCATCTTTTTCGCTAAACCCTGAGAACGATTTTGGGACGCTCTGGAAAATATGAAACACAATTGTGAACCTGTTCTTCTTCAATCTATTGGAAGCATATCTATATAAAAATAACGGAAATTCTACGTAATAACCCTAAGGTTTGACATTATTTATGAGGTGTACCACTTTTTTTACATATTACACGGGATAACCCTGAGATTAATAAGAAATTCTTCCTATATCCAAACACTTTAAAAGTAACGTTAATATTGATTCGGTAAGAAGAAAAAATTGCGATCTTGAAAAAGTGCGGTACAAAATAGAATATGGTCGAAACCAGCCTATATAAACATTGGAAGAGAAATTATGATTATGCTATAATTAGCCGCCATATAGGCGATCTAACTGGCCTCCAATTCTCTAAATCGTGATCGAACTGGCAAGGTAGTCCGTGTGCAGCAATATCAATCAACTAGCTAGGGATTGGATTGCAGGTTTGGTATGTAACCATGGTTCTGATTTTGTGATCGTGTTTACTTTACAAATCATTTGTTAATTATGATTTATAAGTGCCTTGTACCTTAACAAGCAAACTCTAAATTATGTGCAGGCTCAACCAAACAAACAAAATGCAATTGCAATTTCAGAGCTAAGAAATTATATTGAGTAAACCTAGAAATAATCCCATCAATGTTGATTTTAAAGCAACAGAACTATACGGGGGTACAATCCCATCTTTGAAATAGTTCAAAAATTAATTCCAATTCCTATAAATTGTTAGATCTAATCAATAAAATAAAATCCTTAATAATCAAAAACTCTAGCTTTTGTAAAGTATGAAATCGAAACAATACCCTTTGCCAAGTGCCGAGATACCACCCAAATTATCAAACAGATCTAGTTGCATTGTATTTGTTAAGATATGATTTTTTTCCCTTATAAAATCAAGGTCAACGGTGAGTTTCAATTTTAAAATTTTTTTGGATATAAGGAGAGTTTCGTATTAATCTCGGGGTTATCTCGTGTAATATGTACAAAATTGGTACACCTCATGAATAATGTTAAACCCTAGGGTTACCGCGTAGAATTTCCGTAAAAATAATAATAATAATGACAATAATTGCATGCCCAATGGCCAGTTCGGATAAGGATGATATTTTTTCCCAATGGCCAGTATATACTAAAATATCTTGCGCTTTTCTCGAAACGCACAAATTATAGGCCCCCACTATTTATTTGTCTACCGTCTTTAAAACATACTGTGGGCGGACGGACCCACCTTACACACAACATCAGAATTCAGCAGGCGGGTTTGCTTGCTGGTTGCTGCGCAGCCTGCGCATATATTTATGTATACTTTTTACAAAACAGATTACAAACGGTATGCGCACAACTGTTGTCACACCTAGCAGAATCAAGGCCTTTCAAGAGCTGTTCAATGTCCTTTTAGCCAGTCACAACTGACTTTTCAACTTTGACGCAATGTATTCACTCAACAATTCACAATTTCTCCCAATTGATGATAACATCAGCTACAGATTAACTAATGCCCTACGAAAAGAAATACATTCTCACTTTACAAAACAAAATCAAAAGAAAACACTTTTAACCAGCAAGTGTTGTTGTTTACTGCCCTTTTGGGCATCTACATACAAAATTCTGTACAGTTTCAAAACAACTTTCCACTGAAATGCTATTGTTCCTCTGGATCTGCGCATCCTCACCCAAATCAACCAGCACCACCATTTAAGCCTCCACCACCGCCACTGTCTTCTTGTATAAACTTCAGCTTCTCGTCCCAGGTGACCTTGATAAACCATATTCAACACAAGGAATGCAGAAGTTTGGGATGCTTTGCATCTAGACAAAACTACTCTCGCAAATCCAAGGATAGTCAAGTCAGGACAAAGTGACAAGCATTTAATAACTACACAGGCAAGCCAGTTTCCTTCCGCATCTTCGTATGAATGTCCAGCACAAGGTCCCTCAACTCGGGAAATATTGAAATAATAACCTGCTCCAACCCGTCGTAAGCAAGTTGCTTGATACAAATTGATGACTGGAGTTTTTCATAGGAAAACAAAACATCATTAGATGCTTCATCTCAGTTCAATGCTCATCTATTCAGAGTTACAAAATTAAAAGAGAAATTGCTTACCTGCAGAAAATAATAGATATCCCTAGAGCAACGCCTATATTGCTTCTGGCCAATCAAGCTCACCAAGGCAGTGGGAGCTCCATCTAAACAAGGGATAAATTGTTCAAATAATATAAAATAAGAGAAGAGAAGGTCACTTGTAGAACTTCAATGGCAAGAAATGAATTTTTCTTTTTTCATCAGCAAGTAAAAGACGAACAAGGAAAGGTACTCTTCTGCAATATTAACAATGAGAAAATCTGTATAACTGATGCAGAGATACAGTAGGAACTTACTGAGCAACAATTTCTTGACATCACTAGCTCGTCGAGCTGCCTCAAGCTGAGCCTCAAAGGAATTAGAAGGATGGGCCTTGCCCTTTGAAGTGCCAGTTGAAGTTCGTGAAGATCTATGATCAAATTCAGTCTCTTCTAATGGTCCCGAATTCAATTGCAGCTTCAGAAAGAACTTTCCTTCAGGCCACAGAGTCTAAGAAAGCAAAAACATAACCAATGTGGTAAATCACATGTCATAGTCTGGAAGGATTCTTACATCTTTACATGAAACTAAAAGACTAAGTGTGCAAAATAGGAATCCTGATACAGAATATATGATGTCATTGTCTGGAAGGATTCTTACATCTTTGATCCATCGAATTCCTTGAGCAACCACATCTTCTCTCCGCAACATATTAATTTGCCCCAAGAGCCAGTCATCAATTGCATCTTCCATCACCAACTGCAATATTTGCTTTGATATCCAAAACACTTGTCTCCTGCAGTAGTAAGTATTATCTCAATAGAAATTCAAAAGGGCACTTTAGTTCGATCACATATCTTACAGGTATATGGGAAGGAACTGAAGTATACAGGCAATGCCAAATATATGCAGTCACAGCAAGTCTTATCCAACAAAAACACCTACAGGGATACTGTTTAAAAAAGGATTCCCAAAGTTTTACAGACTATGAGCTGACCTACTACCTCACAGACAGAAAAGTTGAGAGAGAAGTTAAGAGGTGGAGGCCTTTGGATAGGTTAAGGTTTTTGAGCACATGTGGGTTTTAAGCTTGGTATATGGATTGTTGTTAAACACCGACAGTATAAGGTTTTTGGGAGGTTTGCACATTTAAATCACCATAAAGGTCATCAATTTCATATCATAAAAAAAGGCACCCCAAAACCTGTCTAATCCATGTTTTCTATTTTGTTGCTTCAAAACCTTCCCAAAAACACGCTAAAACCTCCACCTCCTAGGAAACCTTGTTTCACCAAACATTTACTTAAAAGGGTTTTTTAATAAAACAAAACTTCAAAATCCTCCACAGGCATGCGCCAAACAGAGCCTTGAGCTTTTTTAATGAATGAAGAAAATTAAAAATGGATTTTTCGCTATACAGGTTGAAAGTAGTATCAACTGACCAAGAACGATAACGGCTACCCAAAAATACAGGACAGTGTCTGCACCCTTGTGAATGGATGATATACAAATTTCAAGTTAAATGATTTGTTAAGAGCTTAAAACAGTTCTAGTAGCACAGGAGGAAGCATGCCAAGTATCCAAGTGTACAAGATTAATTATAATGCTCATATTCATTTTGTTTCAAAACTCAGAACATACATTAGAGCTTCGCCACCAAATATTATGATAGACTATTAAAATACATTCACATAGTTAAAGTATTAGAAAAATAAAAACCAGCAAAATATACCATGAGCATGAGAGTTTGACATACCTCAACCAGCCTCTCTTGTTAAGCTGAAATATCTTGTCAACTAAGTTCAAGGCAGGTACAGTGACGTTGGGTGGCGACCACTACAAAGAGAAGTGGGAATCTATGACTTTAACACCAGTACATGGATAGCCAAGGACTTCCAAAGTAAGAAGAGCCAAAAGAATGAAATACACGGACAAAGATAAATCACACAGTTCTCCATGGCATATAGATTTGAAAAAGATAAAACCTTGAACAACATATTTTTGGGGGCAACAGTATTGGCTAACAGTAGAAGTCTACTCTTTTTTTGTTTTCTTTCTTCCTTTTTTTTTTTTCTTTTTTGGATATGAAAGCATTTACCTCAGGTGGTACTCCAACAGGGTCCTCGATATTAGCAGGTCGGGAAGGTAAACTTGTTGTCCTATCTTTTACTGCCCATTCAGATTTAGACTCAGAGCCAGACTTCTTCTCAAAATTTACAACTCTAGGTTCTTCAATTTGTTTGATGATGAGAGGATGGAAGTCCTTCGCATCGATTTTCCTCTGATCGAGTTCATTGTCAGAATGTGACACACTGGATTCTGCACTAGCGCCCAATTCTGTAGAAGCAGGAGCTTGGTCTTCGTCACATTCTTCTTCAATATCAGAGGAGCTATTAGCCCTTTCAACAGAGCTCTGTCCTGAAACCTGACTTCCTATATCATCTACATTCCATGATAAGTTTCTATATGGAACAGATAGAGATGCTTCATGAGGAGATGGAGATGGACCAACAACTTTCCGCATCAATCCATCTGAAACCCCTTTGAATTGGCGCACAATATCATCCACAGCATCATCAACATTCACTGTATGTGATTCAAGCACATTATGAGAAAGTGCTAAAAACCCAAACAGTATCTAAAACCGTTATGACTATGAATGTAACGAAATATGAACAGAGAAGGAAGCACGTCATTGTCATAAGCAAAAATGAATCAAGGTTTAACAACAAAATAATACGTCAATGGCGCAACCACTTTTTGATTGCTTGGTCACATTTTCCACTTTAAAGCCAGCCTTACTTATCTTATCCTGTAATGTATATATTATGAATGGAGAAACCCTTTTTTTTAATTTATAATAATTTTAGTATTTTTTTCCCATGAAGCCCTCCAATAATAAACCAGTACATAACAAAAATTAACCTTGAATGTTATAGTAATAATGGTAATAATAACCGCCACTTTAAATGCTTAAAAAATATGGGCATCCAACTCCCACATCAAACAAGGAGCAAAGGAAACAGACTGGAACTTGTGAGCAAGTGAATCTGCTTTTGGTTCCTAGCCCTGATGTCACATAAACCCGAGATATACCTCACCATGGAACCCAAGGCAGGATTTAGGGGTATTTGTGATAAAGCATCCACCAAAGATAACACAGTTAACAAAATTTATAATATAGACAAAAAAAACAGCTTTTGGTGAAGCATAATCATATGTTCACTCTCCAAAGGAGCGTTTATCTTATCCCAGTGCAAACAGAGAAAAAACAATGACACTTTATGAGGATAACACATTTCAAATTTTAAAATATCAGTTTCTACGATGAACATTATATACTTTATATATCATAAATAATAGTACTAGGAAGCAAAAACTGAACAGAAAAGAACAGAAGACCACTAGTTATATTATGCAGGAAGCTAACATCTCTATAAAATTATTAGCCCTCAATTCAGATAGGATATGTGCAATTGTATATGCATATGTAATAAGGATGTGTGGATATAGGAATAGATGTATATGCCTCGCTTACCTGCAAGTGTTCTCATTACTGATGGCGATTTCCCAAAGGAGTAGTTCTTCATAAATCAAAGGGAGATATGTATCAATTATAGCTTATAACATACGAAAATATGTTAAGAAAAACATGTTATTAAAAAAACAAATATGAAAATATCTTAAACATCCAAAGCACAATATGACAAACAGGATACCTTAGAAGAAACACTCAGAAAATCCCACACTTCGTGCTGTTCAGCAACATTAGCTATCGATAAAAGATCCTGGAAGATAATGAATTAAACTAAGTGAGCTTGTCTGAAACAGCTTATCTAGAAACAAACAATAGAAAATATAAAAATAAAACATGAAGAAGACATAAACTCACTTGTAGGTATTTATCAAGTTGAATACAACGCTGATGCACAAAAGCATCCTCAGTGCTTGATGAAAATATCCTTTTCGGTGGCAAATGTAATGTATAATTAGGTATATCCTTAAGATGCCGGTGCAGTCTCTCAAAATTCCTATATCTGCAAGCAAAATATCAGAGAAAGCCCCTCAACAGAAGAAACATATCCATCAAATCTAAGAAGCCAAATTCCATTAAATTCAAGAGACATTATTAATCATATATAAATAAGTGAAATCATAGTGATCCCACACCTTCTCTTTACAAACCAAGTGTTATTCTCTGAGTCTGTCACTGCAATTGAATACACGGCAAAAGAATTTGAGCCATTTTTCTCAAAGTAAGCTCCTATAACCTGTAGATAGGAAGTTCAAATAGTTGGTGCAATCATTATGTATGTATTAGCTCAAATTTAATAGTAGAACCATTATTGTCTTTCATTTGATACACAAACAGCCAGAAGCATAAACAATTATCACATCATCATTCCTTTATATAAAGAAAGCATAAACTAACAGGAAGCAGTGAACATAGGGAAGGGGGACATCAGCTTACCCTGCACCTAAGCTTTGGAGAAGGAGCTGTCACAGCCTGGATCACAGTATCAGATGCACCCTGAAAATTCTGCTCCATGTTTTGCCTTCCAAAATCTGGGCTATAGAACTCCTCTGAAATGATAATTCCTTTGGTATCATTTGTATTAGCTCTTTTCTCATCAGGTTCAACTTTCAACGCAGAAGTACTATTTGATCTCTTGAGTCTCGCTTTACTTCTAATAGCAAGAACAGCATTAGCATTAATGTCATCCATTATAGATCCTGTTGAAGTAGACTCTCCTACTGAGCTGTGAGACAACTTAGACTCATTATCTTTCATACGCTTACGTTCAGTAGTAGGACTTAATCCTTGGTCACATTGAACTATAGCCTTATCATCCGTTTTTGGGTTCGCATCTTTGTTAACAGATGAAGGCTTCTGTAAATCAGTTGAATATATATCTGCATTTGACAAACACTTTGTTCTGGACACCTGACGACCTTTGGAAGGTCTATTGAGCTTGTCTTTGTAATTTCTCCCTCTGGCCCACATGTTTTCAAGATTTTCAGGAGCAAGAACCTCTGTTCTTCGCTGGGTTGCTGCATCAAGAACCCGTGCCCAATCCGCAGTCTTTGGATGGATAGTCCCTCCATGAAATGTGGAAGATGAGCTCTCTGAAACTTCTGGTGCCTTTTCACTCAAAGTATCAGCCTTAACTAGTGCTGCCATATACGTTTCTTGGGTATAAGGAATTGCAGATTTTTCCCCAGTAGATTGACCACCATCTGCAGTTCCCAGGGAAACAGGGTGACCGCGGAGTACCTTATCGCTACCACCTCCCACTTTGGTCATATTAACAACATTGTCAAAATTGAGGACAATATGTTCAATCAACTCATTGATATACCTAAAGAAGCAAAAAGAAAAAATTAAAACAAGGCCTTAATGCTCATAAGTCAAACAAATATGGATTGGAAGGGTATGAATGCTAATAAGCAATGGTCAAACAACATATTTCGTACATTTTAGAAATAAGCTCATGATTGACAAGTACATAAACTCTGATGCACAACCAATACTTATAGCAATAGTGAAAAAAGATGTAATATCAAGCACTACAAAATAACAAATATTATTTCCACGAGAAACCAGTGCTGCAAAAATTACAGCATAATACACCCTGTTTAAATTTGAGAACTCAAAATAAGAAACCCCTCAACAAGCACTCTTGCTGCAGACAAAGTATTAAAAAAAGGTCACAAGATAATGTGTCACGACTGAAGAGTCTAAAGATCCCAAATGCATTCTCTGCAACAACCTCCCACCTCATGCCATCTATTTAACAAGTTGCATCAAGAATCTTGGTTGAGGGTTTATATCAATGTTATAGGACAGTGACTTGTTAAAGATATCTATAAAAAGTTAGCAATAATAAAAACTCATAGAGCAAACTTTACAAGTCGAAAAGAGGTTAAGCATTTGAGGACTTACACTGGAGACGCCAAATTTATCAAAGGTTGTATTACTAAGCAAGTTAAGAACTCCCGGGCAAAAGAACGAACAAGGGGGCACTGAGCTTCTCTTTGCCTTAGAACCAGTGCAATAACACCACCCATAAGTTGTTGAAGATACTGTAAGGTAAACCCATAGTAAGGAAACAAGAGGCAAAAGGTACTGAGGAAAGATGTAAAGTATATACAAAGTGAGTAACTCCTCATCTGATTGCCACTCGCACCTTGTACTCACTCTCAGGGGACAACAAAGCTGGATGTAGTTCTTTGGAGGACATAAGATGGTGCTTCAAACGTTCATCTCTTTCTTCGCATGAAAGGGTTCCCATGACATCAACGCCAATAGAAGCCTGGTTTCTTCTAAACATTTCTATGTGATCCCCGACTAAGTCAATCATATCCCTGAAATGTTAGTCATGTTTTTGTCTCTCAACATCAAGGAATTCAAGCTTCCAAATTAAATGAGGTATTGGGAAAGATGAGTATGAGGAGAAAATATTACCTTGTTAATAAGTCAACAAGGTTTACTTCCTTAACCCTTGCTGCAACTTCCCCAAGTGCATCCAATACAATCCCATGAATCAGGTCAGGTGCCTCTTTATCAGGTGTAATATCAGAATACCACAAATCTATAACAAAATCCCTCAAAATTAGACCAATGAACTCTTCAAGTGCTTCCTGTACAATGGGTGAATCAATCTTTCTTTTCCATTTTTGTGGCGGAGGTGCCACAGAGAGACGAGAATCACTCATAGATACTTGCTTCTTTTCCAAATAAGAAAGATAAGTTTGTCTGGGGCTTGCTGGAGGTTTCCAGCGAAATTCCACGTGATTTGTCAGTGTACGTAATGCAAAAGCAAGGATCAGTGAAACCGGAATGTTCATCCACATTGATTTACTTGTATCTGTAATGAAATATCAAAGAAAGCTACCTCTGTCACGGAAAAGTGATATTGAAAAACAAACGCAAAATAAAAAATGCAGTTTAACATGACCAGATTTAAGGAATTGCAACCAAAAGAACCAATGATGTCATAGCCTGGAAATGTCTCACTATGTATTTGTGAAACAAAAAAAAAACTAGAATTTAAGCCTTAGGTTTTACTCACTCACATGTCAAACAAGCTATTATACCCTAAAATGATACAATTGTCTTTCACAAACATCTTAATACTTGCAGAATCTAACAAAGATAAGACCACACCACAGTTTCAGATTAAAACAAACTGACGAGCATAAACTACTATCAAGAATATATACACACACTTACTAGAAGCACTTTTAATGACGTGCCATCACATTAGATAGTTCAATGCCCTATCTATTATTAAGGATTAATTTATAGTAACAATTATCTTTCATTATTATCCTTTGTGATATTAATTTCACCTCACATCCTACAGATCTATCATAACAAATCTATTCAACTTAATTTTTAAAAAACCTTCTATACTTTGTGGTTTAATTTTTTTATTTGAGTTAGCGTATGCATAATATGATTATATAATGTTCAATAACGTCATGAATTTCTATAATTTTAAAGATATATTAACAAATCATCACATTGACTGAATGAAAAATAATATCTCTTTTGTAATTATGATCAACATCATTACCGTGATATTTCTTGGCCCAGGATATCAGGTTGAAAATTAGTAGTTAGTTTGAGACTTCCCCATATACATATGTTATAGATTAATTTTATGTGAAATGTTAGCGGTTGGATACTGACACCATCCCAATTAGACATTATTCATTGATGATCATGGTATTCATTTTTACCATGATATTGAATTGATACGCCTTTCTGAGTGTCTGGTTTAAATGTTAATTCACATCAGTTGCCATTAAAAATAAGTTAATGCAAATTTGTTATGAGAACTACTGTTTTTCTTGGTGCGAAAGACTTATAACATATTTGGGAAGCCTGATATTCTAATCCTAGTGTAAATATTAGAATATTATATCAAGCAAAGTTTTTGTTATTCTTACTGCAAGGACGCTATAGTAATACTAATTTCACAACTTCAGTCACCATTTTTCCTTTTTATCATAGGATCAATAATTTTTAAATTTATTTATCCACAATAGGAATATACCTAATTTCTTAGTGTGTTTACAATTGATTTAAGCACTAAGTTCTACCTTTATTCATATTGATTTTCTTTAGTTTGTGCATTTATAGGAACTCGATCAAGATTTAACAAAGCCAACAAAAAGGATTCTAGTTCATGACATTTCGAATTAATGTATGGTTTCCAATATTTATTGTGTTTTACTCCAGAAAAATAAAATTCTTAGAAATATAATCAAACGCTTTTTTTGACTCAGAAGTTTATTATTATAATAAAAATAATAACTGTGCAAGCACATTGGGTTACTCTAGTATTAAAATAAAGGAAAACCCTCGCACATAAGCACATATAAAGTACAAAAACAAAACTTTATATTGCGTAAACATAATACTAAGCTTATCTAGTAGTCATAGTTGATCCTGAGCAAACACAAATAAAAAGCATACATAACCATGAATCTCCATTGTCAAAAGTCAAGCACTCTATAGCAAAGCAATTGCAGCCAGTTCACAACAGACCTAAGAGAACACGGCAACACTTATTTTGAAAGCAATGGAATGCATCATAAAATCGAAACATGTAAAGAAACCACATTCAATAGACAGAGATACCCATGCATTATCATCCACACAGTACTAAATCTAGTTTTCTACCCCAGAAAAAGAGATCATTTGCCCTTAGAAATACTGAAAGAAACAATATGCCCACATAATAGTAATGCAGAAGCTACCCTAACTGAATTAAAGGCTACAAGCTATAACCGATGCATCCAGATCATAGAGAGACATATATATCTATTGTCCATCACTCCTTAATAAAACAATAGCAGCCACTTCAGGACTGACCTAAGAGAATATTTCATGACATAATTTGACAGCAATGGCACATCATGAGTTGAAACAATGTTAGACATGGATTAACATCCACACGTTATTTTTTCTACCCCAATGAACATACCAATCACCCTCAGGAATACTGAAAAACGACAGTATATCAATCTAATAGCAATGCAGAAGCTGCCCAAACAATCGACTAGAATTATCCAATTAAACTCTGTTTAGTAAGTAAGATGTGGTTCCAGGAAAACAATGTGCCCAATTAGCAACCATGAAAACCGCAATAGATTCCCTTCAAATAAAGAGGGTTCGAATCAAGTAACATTGCATCCATGGGCTTATACAATGAATTCTTGTCCACAATATAACAATCACATGAAACTCCATATAAACAGAGAGTAATTGAAACCATCCAGATGATCAGAATCATATAATAAGCTCAAGAAGAGAGCTCGGGAGAAAAGGGGCAGACTTCAAATAAGAAAGATGAAAAAGAGCCCAATAAAACTTTCTTTAGAGGATGAAAGAAGCTTATGTTTGAAGTAGAAAGTGATCTTACGGGACAAGAAATAGCAGATAGTGAAGATGCATATGCCCCACCAGACGAAACGGACCTTGGCCTCTTCAATTAGATCGTGCAAGCCCTCCATCGAAACCTAATGCCAACGTCTCCACAAAATTTCACGGAAATTATATACAGTGAAAGCGAAAGCAGCAAACGATCACCCCCGGAATGATGCCTTTCCCTATTCCTCTCTACAGGTAGGGTTAAGTTAGAGCTGTTCACGATTCAACGGGGATCGGCCAGTTCGCGTACAGAGGAAAGATGGGAAGGAGACGAAACAGGAGCACCCCACCACTGAACGCCAGAAAGAAGAAGGGAATGGATGATGTGGTGGCAAAAGCTGAGATTGTCCATAAAATTGGGGTCGTTGCAGCCTCGTCCTTCTTCGTGCTCCACGAGATCGATAACAATTTGAAAATTGAAAATTCCAAACTTCAAAAGCTAAATCGTAATGTATCTAATGACGTGTTCTTCGCTGGAAACGATTGGATTCTGAATCGCAACCTACAATTATTGCAATATCGTAAATTTTAGTTCGAAAAAACTAACTTTATTGCCAACATCCCATTTAATTTTAAATTTTTTTATTTTTTTATCAAATAATTTTAAATTTAATTGTCTTATAAGATATGCACATAGCCCATCGACTCCATGGTCCGGAACCTCATGTCATATCATGAGGTCAAGTGTTCTATAGTTGCGCTATTTTTAAAGAGAAAGGCTCATGTAAGAATGAGTCTTACGGTAGGAATGAATCTCGTCCATTAAAATTAGCCCGTTCTTTTTCCCAATTAAAAAAAAACAAAAACTAACAAAACGATAAACCTTCTTCCATCCTCCCAACCCTGTCGTCGTTCCTCCTCGCCTGCTTCGCTCAGGCCCCGACCTCTCTCCGTCGCCTCTCCGGCCCCGTCCGTTGCCCCCGTCGTCGCCCTAACCCTGTCTTCGTCTCCGTCGCGACTCCGAGCCGCTTCTCCTCTCGCTCCGCTTCGCCAACTCCCGACAAAGGAGACTGAGATCGACAGCCTTCCACAGTTCCACTCGACCTCCGCCTCTAAATCCGGCGATTTCGGATCGCGATTCTCCGCCTCCGAGCGATTCCGACCGCGGAATTCTTCTCTCCGGCCCCGTCCGCCTCCGAACGGTAGGAATTCGACTTCGGATCGGCTTCTCAATCTGGTTTTCGATGTCGGCGAAGACAAACTCCGAGCGATTCCAGATCTGGTTTTCGATGCACACCGGATCTGGTCCCTGACGGCGAAGAGGCGAGTCTGGATCTGGTGGAGTCCGGATCGAACTCGACGGGAAGAGGCGAGTCTCGCCGCCAGCATAGCAGAGTGTCTTGTCGCCGTCCAGCCACGTTTTCCAACGCCGTCTCGATTTCCGGCCGAGACCTTCCCGATTCTTCTCCTGCCACGGATCCAACGGCGTCGCCGTCTCTTGACCGATCGAGCTTTTCTTCCTTTGTTTTGATTTCCAATTATGATTGATTCGGTGATAAGTAAGTAATTACGGCTTTTCTTTTTTGTTAACCTTTGATCTGTATGTTGATTGTCTCTTTAGGTTGCATTCAAAACAAAGGTCACTGAATTTGTTTAGATTGAATCTGTGATGATTTTGATTTCAACTTGTTCAGTTAATTTGTCTCTTTTCCTAGTTTGTTTGTATAATGTATCTAACTTGTGGTGTTGTTGTATTCTGTAGTAAAAAATCCATGACATTCAGGTTGTTCAAGGAATTAGTATGAACATGAGAATGAAAGATGAACTTTCTCTTGGCTTTCTCGCTTTTTTACTGAGAGATTGGAGACTTGTAGGAGGGGATAAACCTCAATGATAATGCATGAAACTGGTTCAATGTCTTGCTGTAAATTGGATAAAATCCTAACAATATATTTTACTAGAGATGAATTCTTCATGGAATTTCATATATGATCTGCAATGTATCAAATGGAACTATGAAAGTAAGCCTTAATCCTGTGGAAATACTGTGTTTACAAGTTTTGGGAAGCTGATTTAGTATGCAATCTCTTGTGGATGTAGGAACATGTAAATTTCAAGTTCTGATGATTGTATTGCTTTCTCATTTCTTGTAGATGAAAGCTAAATCTCATATATGATCTGCAATATAATCAAATGGAACTATGGAATGGAAGTAATCTTTAATCCTTCTACGGTAATTGTGACTGATTGCAAGCACACGTTGGTCTGATTGAATATAAGTAGAGTGTTTTAGGTTTTCCATGTCAGGGCTAGCCACTTTTTTTGCCTCCTAATCATTTTCTGTGAATTGTTAATTGGACAGTGTCAAATCATACCCTATAATTGTGTAAATGTATTCACATGCCACCAATCCTTCTTATTTGATGTTATCATTTATGCATCCTTAGACATTGATTTTGTTTACTAGTACAACATGGTAATTCAAACACAACACACAATGATAAGCAAAATAGGGGACTTATTTTTGTTTGAACTTTAAGTTTCCTAGCGTGTTTCCACGTTCCATAGAGTTGTACAAATTTGACCATAGAGTTGTACACATTTGACCATTGAGTTGAACAAATTTGACCATTGAGTTAAACAAATGTTGATGAACAAATTGACCATAGAGTTGAACAAATTGGCAATAGAGTTCCACAAATTGCCAAAGCGAAACAAACTACACGAACTTCGACTGCTATAAAATATGACATGAATGCAAAATTGATCATAGAGTTGCACAAATAAGCAATAGAGTTGAACAAATATGGTTGCACAAATCGGTCATAGAGTTGCACAAATGAGCAATAGAGTTGAACAAATACGGTTGCACAAATCGGCCATAGAGTTGCACAAAGTCTGGACGCCCGTGCCGTTTTCCGAAAAATACGCCCGTGCCGTTTGTTTTCCCTCTTTTTTCTTGAGCACTTGATCTCTACTCATCCAATGGCTATGATTCATGCCTATTTCCTACCATAATAATCATTCCTACCGGATCCGGACCCATTTTTAAAAGCTTAGACTCTTAATTAAATCATCTTTTCAAATAAATTCTATACACTATTTTGTTAATTATCTCATAACATTTTTATCTAGATAAATGGAAAAACAAATTATCACACAATATAATATATGTTTATATATATAGAATAATGCTCTACTAAAACATCTCATTATGGTGCAACATGCAACAAGAGGGGAGTCGTTAGATCATGCATATTGGACGGTCGAGACTAAAAAAAAGAGGTGCAAATAGATGATATGGGTGAGCAACAGTAGATTGTGCCATAATATCTCTATAGCATAATTTTAGGGATTTGATTTACACAATTTTCTCTATATCTTTAATTCATTCCAAATTTGAATAATCAACCATATTTACTCAGTTTTATCTCTCCGTCTCTCTCATCTCTTCTCTTCGGTTTCTCTCTCCGTTCGAATACCTCCAAATCTTCACCATCAGAATTTCTACCGGAGTCCGACAAGAAAGATGAAAACAACATGTTCGAGCATAATCAATTTCTACCGGAATTTCTCATGATTGGTGGAAAAAATTGGTAAGTTACATATGTTATTGTCAAGATTTCTCTCCCTTCTTCATTATCGTAATTGTTGTATTTCGAATATGAAATTTTACTTTCATGGTTTGATTGTATTCCCCAAAAAAATTGTGTTTTTTATGACAATTGTGCTTGCTTTTAGGGTTTGATTACATTCGTTAGGGTCTGATTTGGGTTCTTGTGATTTGAGTTTATGGACAAAGATGTGTATGGATGCAACTTGAAAGAGATCGTCGGGAAGATGTGTATGGTTTCACTCTTTGAATCTTTTTCAACTATTTACACGAATATATTCATTACGAGATAAAATGAATGTTTTTCATTTCTGTTTTATGTATGTCTAATGTGTTTTTCAACATTTTGATAACGATTTTTCATATAACGAATATAGATTGTTCTGTGTTTTTCATGTTGTACAACAATGTTTTCAATGATTATAAGACAACTTTTTCACAATATTTGTTACAAATATGTATTGGTTTATCTCTTTGAATCTTTTTCAAATATCTACATGAACTTATTCATTACAAGATGAAAAGTGTGCTTTTTCATTTCCGTTTCATGTGTGTCTATTGTGTTTTTCTACATATTGATAATACTTTTTCAAATAACAGATATTAATTGTTCTGTATTTTTCATGTTGTATAATACTCCATCCGTTTCAAAATACATGACCATATGCTCACTTTTTCTTGTTTTATAATAATTGACCATTTCACATTTTTTCCCCATCTCTTTTCATTTATACCCATAATAATTATTTTTATCTTAATCATTACACTTTTTCATATTTCTCTAAGCAAATAATTAACTCTACCTTTGATAGGGGTAATATAGGAATAACATTTTTTCTTAATATATGTACAATGTCCAAATGGTCATGTATTTTGAAACGGAGAGAGTAGTGTTTTCAGTAATTATAAGACAACTTTTACAATAGTGTTTTTCGTTTTGATAGTTATGCATTATATGATGAACACTTGTTCATTAATATTCGTACATATTCGTTATTCAAACTCAACTTCTAATAAAATGCAATATATCTGACTTTTTCATTAATGCATGTATAATTACTACACAAAATATGTACTTATTCATGAATATCAACATTTTCCAGCATTGATTTCAGCTTATTCAAATTATAGAATGCACTTATGCATAAATTGTTATTCATATACGTGTGTTTTGTTATGTAGTTATTCAGGAAGGGATATGAAGTAGTAATGAATGAAGTTTGAAGACAAAGACAATGATTTTTTTTATCATATCAGTATACATTGAAAATTGATGTACTTTTCCAAATTTATTGTAGCATGTGTTCGAGTTGTAACAATCCTTATTTTCATCTTATTCAATGCATTACATTTACATATTCAATGGTTACATAAGGTCTCTATTTTCATTTTTATTTTAATTTGTAATGATTCAACTTATATATAATGAATTTATTTTCATGTGAAAACAAGTACTTATTCAACTTTAGTAATATATGAAAACACCAAATTAGAAAAGGATTCATAAAGCAATAAAACATGTTCAATTCTATAATTATTCAAGTTGTCGTACAGAGTTATTCAAACACTGACTAATAGATTTTATATAGTTCACTAATGGTTTTTGAAAATTATTTATCTTTCAAAAAAATCTTCTCACTCTTGTTAATCCCTAGAATCAAGGAACTTCCCCTTTTAAAAAACGTGGCTTCTAATTTGAATATGCAATCAAATCTCCTCCTACAAATCCGCTACCTTCCTTTTTTAAAATAATCCCACTAATCTCATACTCCCTCCATATATTTTCTTATCATGTTGCCTAATTAATCACCCTTGATTATCTCTAATCCAACGTCTCTCCTTAATCCACATGTTGCACCACAAAACCTATTTTACCTGAGCGTCCCTCTATATATATAAAATTATCACACACTATAATATATATATATAAAAAATATTATCACACACTATAATATATATATATATAAAAAATTATCACACACTATAATATATTTATAATAAGATTTGGTAAACAATAAGCACTATCACATGCGAAATCTTGACCACATCTCCAATGAGTTAAGGTGACTAACCTTACCTGCAAAAAGATAAGGATGAGCATTATCACATTGAAATTTTAACCAAATCTACAATGAGCTATGGTAGTGCATCTTATTTGTAAAAAATAAGGATGAGTCTTATAATATTGAAATCTTAACCCAATCTACAATGAGCTAAGATGATTCGCCTTATCTACAAAGAGATAAGGATGAGTCTTATTTGATTGAAATCCTTACGGAATATTGGAAATTTTAATAGAGGTGTTCTACCTTCTCTCTAGAATTCAGGTCTTTTGAATTCGAATTCGAATGTTGAATCCATGTGCCCAAAATCTTTACAAAGCCCCTAAAGACTATCACCCCATTGTTATTCGTCATCATTGTAATCATCACTTCTCGTTCGGTATATTTTTCATTACCGTTGTGACTCCGTAACCCCTTAGAACCACCTCTTCGACCTGATGTGTCCCAACCTGGGCCACATCAAGATTCGAGGCACAACGTGCCCACATCAACACAACCAGGCCAAGACGATGAGCAAGTGACGATACCTCCTCTACTTGGCCCCATTACGAGGCAACGAGCTAGGATCCTTCAAGAGCTACTCCAAGCTGGATTAGTTATGTCGAGCCTACCCCTAGACCATCAAGACAATGTCTTCACCATGTTGCAAGTAACCAGCTCATCCGAGGCATTAAAGGTGCTCGATGTTCCCATCAATGTGGCGTCCACCTCAGCCCAAGATATCACAGCCACAACATCACCATGACATCATCTCTCTTTAAAGGCTGAATGCAAGGAGGTGGTTGTTTTTTGAACCAAAGATGCAACTCTTCACTCGCCCCATTTAGTGGAGACTTTTCCTACCACCCTTCTCCTATTGAAAGGGAACTATAGCTATTTTACTATTAGCTTTGTTTTTCATTCACATCCCAAAAACTCTAAACTGGTTTTTGTTCTTGGTTTGGGGTGTTTAACCAAACTAGTTTTGGTGCCTTTGTGAGAACATCGAGGGCTGGGTTGGATTTGGTTAGGGTGCATATATCCCTTCCATTTGTAACCTTGATTGGTCAGATTTGGTGGTTTATCCAAGTCCTGATTGATCACTTATCGTTCTCTCGATAATAACAAAGTTCCATTGAGATTGCAACTGTTTGTGATTGCCAAGTTACCACCTATCTCCATCGACCTCCACTCATCTCACTCGAACTAGAATTCGATCGATCCAAGGGAAGACTCATCACAACCTCCAATTGTTGTTCTTCACAAGCGTTGGCCTAGATCCCTCGTCTTGAGGCGTTACTTGTGAGGCGAACTTAATTATATTACTTGCGGTGCACGTACAAGCTGTTTGTAAGGCAAGTTTTAGCCTTACTTGTGATGCAAGTATTGACTTACTTAAGATACAAGTATTTTTGCTTGTGGAGTAAGTTTTTTTCCCTATTATTTCAAGTTTAAAATTCACACTTACAGATTGACTTGAACTTTATTGTGTACTAATAATTTGAGAAATTAACTCGACCTAAACACTCTCTTTGCTCTCTTTGCTCGCCGGAAAAGTTCCTTGCCAAATTTCTGTTGCTCCGATTCCCATCGACTTTCCCTATGGAAGTCAATCCCCCCCCCCCCTGGCGGGGGAGACAACAGGATGGAAGTCGATCACTCCTCAAAGAAAAGGGCTCGGGATCCGTCCACTGACTCGTCACCAAGGAACCAGTCGAGAGATAACAAAACTCCAAACCAGTCTAATGGGGCGCCCTCTCAAGCTACACCACTGATCGAGTAACCAAATATCCATGAGGCACAAAAGATGATTGAAGTTTAAAGGATGTCTTACAAAGAGAAGATGATGCAAGGCAGTGGCTCAGGCTTTGCACTACAGCACTCCAATCCAATGTACCAAGAGACCGAAGAGGAGGACCCTTGGTATGACTCTGATGATGATATTCCTTCAGAGAATGATGATCCAACTTGTCTTACTATCACGTTAACGGCTGAACAGAAATGACGGTTTTGGCGACCATGGAAAGAAACCTTAATCGTATGCATGTTTGATAAAGGCCCGGGCTATGCCACTCTGAAAAAGCGGTTTACTCAGAAATGGGCTCTCCATGTAGACTTCTCTCTAATTGACATTGGCACTGACTACTTGATATGCTCTCTTTAGTATAGGTTAACTTTTGTATTTTAGGGCTATTATTGAGTGTTCTAGGTTAGAATTTGTGCGTAATTGTAATATCTAGGCCGAAGACACAAGAATTCAAGTTTCAAGATTTTTGAAGACGTTTTGAGTTGTGTTCCTGACACCTCTTGCTTGTAAAGGCTATATTTGGAGCTACAGTAGTCGGATTGAGCTGATTCTGGTATCATTAGAAAGCTAACGCGAAGAGCTTCAATTCATCTTTTAACACCAAAGTCAGATTCCAAGCCGAAGAGGGTCAAACCAGCCTCTGAAGTACTGTTAGTGAAAAGACCGAAGAGCTTCAATTCATCTTTTTACACCGAAGTCAGATTCCAAGCCGAAGAGGGTCAAAACAGCCTCTGAAATACTATCAGTGAAAAGACCCGCGATCGCGGGCGCGGCTTGGTGCCTGAGGCGACATTCCTATCCTCTGCAAGCGCGGGCGCGGTTGGCGTAGCGTGGGCGCAATTTTACTACAGATCCGAGCGGCGCATATTTCTATCTTCTTTCCTTTTTCTTATCTTTCCTTTATTCTTATCTAACTCGGGGAGCATGTTTCTTGGGTCTATATAAGGGGAGCCTTGTCTTAGGTTTTAGGTATCCCTTATTATTCTCAATTCACATCAAATTAATTCTTTTCTTTTAAATTTTAGTTTGTATTATGGACAACTAGTCTCCTAGGGTTTGTTCAAGGGAGAAGCCTTGATGTATGAACTCGTGAGATTTTGGTAATTGATTTCTATCCTTTGATTGATATTAATTCTCTTGTGCTTCATTATATGAATGTTGATTGTTTCTCTAGGAGTCATGAACCTATTGAATTGATTAATTTTCTATTGTTGGATTAGGTTTGGACCGTGGACAAACCTGTTCTGTGAAAACAACTTAACCTACACCTGTTGTCTATGCAACTAGGATTAAGAAGAGAATTGATTGTATGCTTTTGCAATTGACTCGTAGCTTGAGTGCTTTTGTATGTATCCTGCATATCCTTGTTCTCTATGCTAATTCTAGGTTAAGCGTCCTTGCCTAGGGTTATAGAATTTCTTGGACCATGGACTTGCGATTGTTAATGATCAGGATAGGAATTAACCATAGGTGTGAATGAAATCAATGGATGAATCTATGATTGAGTGATTATTTCAGAGTGGATCTTTTGAATGAACTTGTTTCCCTAATTGATTTGTTTGATTGTTTTATTTGTTTCTTAGATTAGTTTAGTATAGATATCTCTCTTGATTTCCCCTATCTTTAGTTGATAAATATATTAATACTAGAAGCCTTAGTTCTCTTGGGTTCGATCCCTTACTTGCATGCTATACTAGCTTCGTTAGTTCATGGATTATCTTTGATCTTGGCACGACGACTTTTGCCGAGTAAAATTTTGGCACCGTTGCCGGGGAACTTAGGTTTCTTTCTAGTAGATAGAGCTGTGCAAAATCCGGTCCGGACCGGAATTTTGGACCGGACCGGCACAGACCAGGAGGATCCCGGTCCGGTCCCCGGTCCAGGGAATCCAGACTTTCCGGTCCAGGTCCGGTCCCAGTCCGGACCGAAAATAAAAAAAAACAGGATTTTTTAGGGTTTAGACTTTTGAATCTCTACCTGTTGGATCGTTAGTATGAAATGGACGTCCTTTACTTGGGTAAAGGCGTCCTTGAGAGAGGCGTCCTTACTAAGTATAAGGGCGTCCTTAGTTGTGCAGAGGAAATAATAAACTAAACAGGTGAACTTAACAAGTATGGAACACAATGAATTATAGAGGAACCACTCAAGACCAAGTAGTCTTTGAGTGTAAACCTCTACCTCCTTGGAGGATTTTCGAATAGACTTTCCTTTCTTATTAAGCGTTCTTACAATTGTACTGGCGAGTTCTTTACACTTCTCTGGCACTTAGTGTACGTCCTAAGTCCACTAGTAAAGGACTCCTCTAAGCCTACAACTTAAGCGAGCTTAATGTGCTAAAGGACTCTATTCCCACGTCCTACAGTACTTCGTAGGACTACTCTCTTTTCTTTTGGTTTTCTGATTTACAAACACTTTGTGATTTTGGTTACAATTCACACTCGATCAAACACTAAGTCTAGAAGAGGTCTAAGCTTGTTCTTCGTGTTCTTGATCGAGGTCGCTTTCTCTCTGATTCTCTGAATATTCTCTAAAAGCGTTTTCATCACAATAAATGCCTTGGGACTATTTATAGGACTTGAGAAGGGCGTCATTCCTCTTGGACAATCATGCCCTTTGTGGACGTGGCTACAAGATCTTCGTCCACGTAGTATGGCGGTGATGAGGGAAGCTTCCTGTATCCAGCTGTGTTGGACTCCGCTACAGGATCGGCCGCCACGTGATGATGGACTTTGCTACAGGATCGGTCTCCATGTGTCCCGGATGATCAAATGCTGTCGAGTGATGTCATCTTGTCGGCTGCTGAGTAAGGATGCTTCTGAGTTGAAGCTTGCGTTCCTACTTGCTTGGGACTGCGTCCTCACTCAAGTAGTCTCTTGCTGGTCCTTACTTCCTGATAGCTAGCGTCCCTTAACCTCAGGGACGTCCACACACTTGTTGTCCTTTTTGTCACTGGCGTTCCTGAACACTTGGACAAATTTATTAGAATGAAAGTGAGTTTGTCATATCAAAACTGAGGGACGGTTGTGTGGGCACACTATCAAGTGTAGGGGCGTCCTTGACAACGTCCCAACACTACCATTTCACTTTTACTGTACACTTGAGTCCCGAGAGTCCATCCCTCCCGAGTCCCGATTGCGCAATCTACGCCTCCCTCCCGAATCCCGACTACGCCCTTCCCCTCCCTCTCCGCCGGTGCCCTTTGCGTCCCTCTCCGTCGGCGAAGTCCCAGTTCGCTGGCGTCCTTCGAGGCTTCACCGCCGGCATCCCAGTTCGTCTCCTAGCTTCGAGTCCATCGAGTCCCAATTCACTCTGGCTCCAATTCTTCGCCCACCTCGAGTCCGCTCCTAGTTCGTCTCCTTCGCGTCCTCAATTCTTCGCCCACCTCGAGTCCTTCGCGTGTCCTTCGAGGCTTCCCACCGACCACCGCCAGTTCAACCACCTTCAAGGTTCATTCCCCTCTTTGTTTTTGCTCTCTGTCGTTCCTACTTCCACTTGAAATATGTGTGGATGTGGTGTTAGCACTTTTCTGATCTGGTGTTGTGTGTTGATTTTGCGTAATTGTAACCTAGAAATCGCCTCTAACATGTTTTTCCATTGATATTGATATCTACAAATGCATATCTTCGTTAAGACCCTCACTTCAATTGATCGATTTTCAGTTTTCAAACTCAAGCAGTAGTTCTTGCTATTTCATGGGTATACTTAAACTAGTGGGTGAATATTTTTCTTTATATCGGTTTCTTTCCCTTTCATGTGATTCATCTTGTGCACTTCAGTGGAGTAATTAGATTTTAAGCTTTCTTCTGACATGAAAATATTGAAGATTCAAAAGTTTAACCTACACTGTGTTGTTGATTACCATGTTGTTTGGCCTATTACAATTTTAAAATATCATTCTGCAGAATCAGTAAAATGCCATTTTTTTTATTAATTTCCTCCACTTGCTTAGTATGCTACAACATGAACACTGATATTTTATCAATAGTAAACTTGGTTACACTGCCTGGTTCTTTTTCCTTTTATAGTTGGAAATGGTTTGGTTGAAGTGATAATTGATAACGAGATGACTTGCATTGAAGTCTTTTATTTTTCATACAGATGTCGAGCTCTGAAATGCAAAAGAAAAGCTCTAAACGGACTCGACGAGAGTCAAGTGCCACTGCACATTCGCGTGTATCTGAAAACTCACCCGATATGGACATGGACGAAATGGAAACTTCTGAAGAGAAGCTCGAGCGAAATGAAGATCATCCAGCTACAACTACAACTATTACTCCAACGCCTGAAGTGGTTGAAGGATCGCAGAAGAAGCTGGGAAAAGTAGCTAGGAATTATATTCCGATATCTAAGAAAGCAAAGAGTGCATTTAGGGCACACTACAAGAGATTTGTAAATGATGAAACAGGGAAGATAAGGGCTGAATGTATCTACTGTGAGAATACCTTTGCTGTAGATGCAAATGGCAACGGCACCAAAAATTTGCGCAAACATGCAAAGAGTTGTTCTGCAAATCCAGCCAACAAGAGTAAAGGTACTCAATCTACACTTGTTCTAGAAAAAATTGATGAATCTGGTCATTGCAAAATGAGGAATTTGGTGCTAGATGAGAAAGAAGCTAGGGTTGTTGTTGCTCAATTATTGGATCGAAAGTCTGTTAGAATGGGCGTCCTTAACTAAGTTAAGGCCGTCCTTAGGTGCAGCGGAAAATAGACTTAACAGGAAACATAGAAAGATATCGGACACGAGTATTTATAGAGGAACCCCACTAAGACCAACTAGTCTTATGGGTAAACCTCTACCTCCATTGGAGGATTTTCAATAGCCGTCCTTATCTTTATTAAGAGAGAGTCCTTACAACTTAGGCGAGCTGTTACAACCTTCTGAGCTAAGCGTACATCCTTAGCCTCACTAGTAACACTCCTTATTACCTAACAAAGTAACCTAACTCTCTTAGCTTATAAGGAAGCTATCACTCACGTCTCTCACGGTTCGTTGTGAGAGACAAACACTACTCTAACTATTTTTGTGGTTTGATTTGGATTTGATGTGGATGGACTTTCTTTCTCTTGCTTCAAGATCACTTGATCTTCTTGATCTTCGTTCTTGAACTTGAATGCTTCAAGAGAGCTTGAGAGAAAGTCTTCAAAGTCCACACCGTTATGCATACCCCCTGGAGGGTATTTATAGCGGTATGAGTTCTTGTCCTCTAGCGTCCTCTGAAGCTTGGGCAGGATCTGTCGTCTTCCTTCAATGGTGCAATTTGCATCTTGAGGAAGTCAACTCTGTTGACGCTTGGGAAGCCTCCGCGTGGCCAGGGGACCATCTCTGGGAAAGCGACATCTTTGGAATTGTTCACACGTGCCCAGACATAGGAAGCTTCCTTCTGAGGACTACGGCCGAGTATGATGTAATCATGTTGGGGCGGCCTTGGTTTGAATTTGAACTTCAACCGTATTTTGGCGCGCGTCCCTTCTTGATGAGGACGCCGTCCTATCTGCGCAGGGACTTCGCCAATTACGTTGAGCTTTGGAAGTTCTGATGAAATGCGTCCCTACAGCTTAGGGACTACCGTTCACTTGTTGTCCTTTTCGCTCATGTGCGTCCACTGGACTTACCTGAGATCAACACTTGGACAACTTATCAAATTTCTTTGAGTTTGTCATTATCAAAACAAGGGACGATCATTATTGGTTTAGATATTAATGACTGGCGTCCTTAATATCGTCCCAACAATATGCCCCTTTTTGATGATGACAAACTCTTTTAAACAATGCGCATAGAAGTAAAGCTTTTAGCATGAGGGACTACACTTAGATTTTCTTTTCAGCTTAGGTTAGCAAGCAACACATTCTTTTAAGTGCGTCCTATTTGATTCTACACTAGCGTCCTTTAGACTTGGCCGAAATTCCCCCTAAACACATGCTTTCTATGACAACTTAAAACAATCGCATCTTTGCAAAACTATACTTCCCCAATTTGGCATCATCGAAAAGGAAAACAAGTTGAAAAACATGCACACACAAAGTCATAACTAAAGAAAGGAACGCTTAGGCATAATGAATTGCAATCTAAGGAACGACATTCAAAAGAGAGAGTACGGTCATTACAGACAAACACACACAAATTGTTCAAAGGGGACAGCGTCCCAAAGTCTTAACAAAAGCATAAAAATAAAGAGATTGAATTTTTCAAGAGTTGGAAGGGAAGGAGCAATCATTTGAGGGGACGCTTGCCAAGGGCCTTGAGATTCTGCTCTTGAAGATGGTTGTTCTGCGCTAAGAGCTCATTGTTGCGTTCCAGAAGCTCAGTGTGTTGATGGAGAGTTTCATGAACCTGTTGGATGAGATCTATCATCATGCATTGGTTCTCGATCATATCCCTAGCAGGTACTTATGTGAACACTTCTCAGCCTCATGAGGAACGCTCATGCGATCAGTTTCATCTTCTTCATCCTCAGCCTCAGCGTCCTCAACTAGCGTCCCTACCACTTGCAGATTTTCTTCATACTCGCCTTCCCCAGCTTTGGCAGCAGCAGCAGCAGCTTTGGCTTTTTTTTTCGGCCTCTTTCTTCTCTTTGGCCAACTGTTTCTTCACAGAGGGAAGCGGCTCATCAAATCTCATTTTGCCGACGGGGGGAGCTGTGATCTACTTGACGTCCCAATGAATGCCAAAGGACTTCTCCTCTCTAGGGGAATAAAGATGTTGCTGCTCGAGAATCTTTTTGACGAGGCCAGGAAAGGGGAGCGAGTGGCGTCCTCAAGTGCACTTGCCCATGTGTTCCAAGATAACCCGCGCCAGATTTATGGGCTTGCGGTTCAAGAAGGCGTCCAAGATGATGCTGTCGGTGATTTGGACAATGGACTTCTTCTCTTGGCGGGGGACGACCATGCGCACTATGAAGTGATGCGCAGGACACCCGTCTTGGAGAGACAATGGGCGACTCTATCCTTAGCAACTGGCTGCCTCCCATTGAATATATTGTTGAAGATCTCTTCTTGGGAGAAGCGGCCAAAGTTCTTACAAGGAAAGTCATGCAGAGCATCTTAAGGCGGGAGACGTAGACACAACATGTTGCGGACGGTACCCTCTGCAATAGAGTACTCGTCCCCATCTATTTCAAACGTCCCTTGAGGCTTCCCTTTGACTGTTGATACTTCAAATTTGGAGTAAAAGCGGAGAACCTCATTGGGGTCTACAACAGCAGCCTCTTCGCCTAGATGCACCCAACCCTGGAACTCAAGTAGTTCTAAAAATTCTGTGCGGCCGTTCTCTTCAAGAAACTGAGCGGTGTACAAGAGCGGCGGCAGAATCTTCTTGAGGCGCTTCTTCTTATGGCCATTTCCAACTATGACGTCGTTGCCGGTGTCCTCTACCTCTTCAGCTTCGCCCTCCTCTTCCTCATTCTCCTCATCTTGGTGAGGGGCGTCATCGTTGTCCGAGACCTCGTCCCCTTGGTTAAGAGACTCAGCCATTGCTTTGTCTTAGGACGCTTGAGGTTGGGGAGGGGCGTCCATTGGAGTCCTAGCTAAGGACTTTGTGGGGACTTCAGCAGAAGTCGTCCCCTGGACTTGCACACTTTCCTCGACCACCTTTGTCGGAGGGGGAGGAGGAGGAGGAGTTTGGACTCTTGGAGGAGAGGGAGTGGGAGTTCTTATCTTTGCTTTTGGAGGAGGAGGAGCAGACGGGCCAGGCTTCACCACTGTAAGGGGAGTGGCGGCAATCGGAGCTGGAGGGGGAGGAGGCGCCTTTTTCACAAGGGAGTCCTCCACTGAAATAACCGTGGGCACAACGTCCTTGGCCTGGACCTGTGAGGGAGGGACTTCCTTTTGGATCCTAGGCATTGGCTTTGCCAGGTCTGCCTCCATTTCCGCCTCTAGCGGATCAGCAATGGCCACAGGGGCGTCCTCTACCCTTGGAGGAGGAGGAGGAGGGAGTAGAGGGACGTCCTGCAAGCTTTGCTGGATCGCCTGGGCAATGGCGTCCTCCTCTGCTTTGGCCTGCCTCGCCTTTTCCTCTTTCTCTAGTTGAATCTCCGAGAGGCGAATGGCGGCCATTTGCTCTTCCGTGATGCCCTTAAGCTGAGCGGACGTCTTCAATCTTCTTTTAGGAGCGGGGGGAGGGGAAGATGGGATGGGTTTAGGTTGAGAGGAGGAAGGGCCTTTGATTGTGATCTGTTTGGAGGGGGGAGGGGAGGATTGCCGCTTTCTCTTTTGAGAGGGGACGGAGCGAGCAGGAGCCACGAGGAACTCCAATATATCGGGAAGCATCTTGGCGAGCTCGTCCACCGTCCCTTTGAAGGCTTCAGAGATGATAGCCGGTCCCATGAACGGAGGGTTAGTATATTTGGTTTCTTGAAAGCGGGGCTTGACGTAAGTTACCATGAAGTAATGTAACAGACGTTGGATTTTTGGAGGGTAGTCTTGGATGGACGCCCTTTGGCAGATGTTTGCAAGGATTTTGGGTTCCCTTTCAAGCCAGTCCTCGACTAGAGGGTCAAGAGGAGGACGGCGCTTGGGTTGAGCGGGGAGTCCCATGAATTGAGACTTTTTGGGGCTCCCTTGCTCCTGGTCGGGGACAAAGGGTTTTGCGAGGAATTGGAAACGAGGTTTGGATTGAGATCGGGAAGATTGGGGTTTTTGTGGTGGAGGTTGGGCTCTTTGTGGCTTTGGCGGGGTGGTGGAAGGGCGGCGCTGGGAGGAAGACTGGTGGCGAGGAGGTTCTTGTCGCCCAGTGTGTCGCCCGCGAGAATTCATGAGCGACCGGCCTTTCACCGGAGGAGTGGATCTCGACGAACTAGGGTTTCTTGCCGCCGAGGAAGATGGCGGAGAGGGCTGAGGGTTTATTGTAGATCTTGTGTTGGCCATGGTTGTGAGGATTGGGTTTAAATAGGAGAGGGTTAGGGTTGAGAGAAGGGGATTTCGAGATCTGGGATTTGGAGATTTGGTAAGATCTTTGAGAGATTTCCTGATTTATGCAAGCAACAGGGAGGCAAAGAAGAGTTTTCAGAATGCACAGGGGTGTATTTGTAGGAAGAAGACGAAGGGAAACGGTCAAGGGTAATAGGGACTTTTCATTTGGCTTCCTCCACCCGCGTGTGGAAACGCGGGTGGAGGAAGCCAACAGTATAGTGAGCAAGCAAGGGGTGAACCCAAAGGAATTAGTTTCTAGTCGGATTTTAGGGTTTCCATGCAAGTAATCAAAAGGGGGGTTTTGAAAGTTGGTTTCAATCAAAGTTATCAAGTAGAGTTTATCCAATCAATTCCACTTTACTAATCACTTGATCATGAATTCATCCACTTCTTTATATGCCTAGGTCAATTCCAATCTCGATCATAAACAATCGCAAGTCCATGGTCCAAGCAATTCTATAACCTTAGGCAAGGACGCTTAACTTAGAATTAGCATAGGGAACAAGGATATTAGGAAATTAAATCATGCATTCAAGCTATGAGTCGTGACTCGGGCAAAGTCGTTGTTCCCTTATCAAAAATAAATCCCAAACATGCAAACAACAGTATAGTGAGCAAGCAAGGGGTCGAACCCAAAGGAATCAGTTTCTAATCAGATTTTATGGTTTTCATGCAAGTAATCAAAGGGGGGTTTGAAAGTTGGTTTCAATCAAAGGTTATCAAGTAGAGTTTATCCAATCAATTCCACTTTATTAATCTGTTGATCATGAATTCATCCACCTCTTTATATGCCTACGTCAATTCCAATCCCAATCATTAGCAATCGCAAGTCCACGGTCCAAGCAATTCTATGACCCTAGGCAAGGACGCTTAACCTAGAATTAGCACAGAGAACAAGGATATTAGGAAATCAAATTATGCAATCAAGCTACGAGTCTCATGCACAATTAAACCATTGAATACTCTTCCCTAAACTAGTCCACAGTCCTAGAATAGAGTTGTTTCGAGAATTAGGAAAGATGCATAGACAACAACCAATCCTAAATCAATCGATAGATCTAAGTCAATCAAACAAGTTGGCCAGACTCATAAAATCGAGCATAGATCATGGGATGAAGCACAAGAGTACCAATAAAGACCTAGGGATAAAGAGGTTACCAGAATTTCACAACTTCATAATAAAGCTTCCTTGATCGAATAAACTCAAGAGGAGAGTTAGTTCTCCATTACAAAGAAAACTCCAATCTTTAGTAGGCATCTCTAGGTGGAGGAATTGGTGATATTAGCTTCAATAGTAAAGTCTTTACTTGCATGATTGTCGAGTATGAGTGTTCATTTTCAAGCCTAAACACATGATGAGTGATACACATTTTCACATTCCTAAAGTGAGGCTTCGTTGCATCGACTTTATTTCTTGAACACTTGATCATGTGTGATGACGTAATCTTGCTAGCATATCTATCACTTGATCTTACTTGATTTTTCATATGAGGCTTTACTTGAAGATTGTGCTTCGATCTTGCTTATATTGTTATTGCTTGAGGACAAGCAAGTTTAAGTATGGGGTATTCTAACGTCTCTTATTTTGGTGGTGTTTTAGTAGTTAATTTCCCTTGCAAATAAGTGTTTTTCATTCCTTTCCTTGTTAGTTTCGTTCCTTTTTAGCTTAGTTCCCGGTTTTCTTCAAGATTCGGAAACTATGCGAGTTTGTTATGTTTTGTAGGTAAAATGGCGCATTTGAGGACGTTTTGGAGGAGTATCTAAGAAGGAGCTAAGCAAGGGAGTCAAGGAGCGGAAGAGCCATGCAAGGAATGAAGAGGAACTCAAGGAAAACCAAGAAGAGAAGAAGGACCGAGGCCTTGGACCGAGATACTACCAAGTCGGGCCCGAGTTCGAGCACCAGAGTACAGGACCGACGTTCCCAACGTCGGGCCCGAGGTTGCCCCGTATCGGTCCGAGTCGGCAAACGAGAAGATTAGGCTCCAAGGCAAAATGTTGTGATCTTCCAATTTTGCCCTTCTTCTAATTTGGGAATTCCTTGGTCCCCAATCAAGAGAAGAGGATAATTAGAGGTGATTAGAGAGGATTAGGCCAAAAATCACTTTCAAAGGCTCAAGGAAGACTTGGAGAGCAAGGAGAAGAAAGGAGGAGGAGAAGAGAGAGAGATCGGTGGAGCTAGAGAGGAGATTAGTGAGTTTGTACTTGTTTTGCTTTGGTTTTAGTAGAATTAAGACTTGGATCTTGTGAACCCCTTTGGATTTGAATGCAATTTAGCTTTGATTTGAGATTGATGATTGAGATTTGCTTGCTTTTCCATTTGATTGCCTTTTACTCTTACTTGATGGAGTAGATTCCATAGTCTTGGGCTATGGGGGAAACCCCTAGCTGGGATTGGGTAAGAACCCCCAATTCCATAGCCTGGAGTGCTTGATCTATGAATGCTCTCTACATTGAGCTTCAATTCTCTTGTGGAAACAAGGGACCTAGGGCTTGTGATTGGTAAGAGTAAGCGAAAGTGATCTCTAGCCCATCACTAGACCTAGCATCGAAGGAGAGTGAAAACTCCTCCCTTGGGTCGAAGTGTAGAGTGGAGGGATTGAAGGCTAGCAACCTCGATCTCATAAGGATCAACACTTATTGGCTGAATTGGGGTGGAATTACCCAAGTCTAGTTAGGGAAGGAACCCAAAAACCCAAGACCGATCTACTATTTTTGACTAATCGAAGTACCCAGTACATCGGGCCCGACGTAGTGTGTGTCGGTCCCGGCCAATTCAACCTCGATCCACCCTCGGACCGAAGTGACTAGTGTCGGTCCGAGGTGATTCCTTTTGATTTTCCTCGTTTTGCCTTTCTTTTACCTCTTTTTAGTCTTTTGGGGTACTGTCAACGCACGAACTCCCGTGTGTTCGACACCCTACCTCTTTTACTACAATTGGGGTTCGGTTTATAAATTTAGATTTTGACATCATCCGACCACCACACCCGAACCGATCAAAATTTTGGCGCCGTTTCCGGGGAGTTCTACTTGTTTGAGGCACCCTCTTTTGTTGAGTCTTCGATTTGGTAGTGATTTGGGTGAGGGACTAGCCCAAGCCCCTTGTTTGTTTTGATTTCGGTTTTGTTTGTGTCTTTGGTTGTAGGTGTATGCGAGCTCGTTCCGTCCGAGGAACACTTGAGTTCGACTTTGTGTGTGATCCGGAGAGCATTATCAAACAAGCCCGAAAGAAGAAGAGAATGGCGGACCAAGCCCGTGATGAGGAGGTTGAAAGGATGAGGGCCGACATGGCTCGAATGCAACTTGAAATGGCGAACCGAGATGCCGAGGCTAGGAGAGAGCGTGAGCAAAGGATGAGATTGGAGGCTCAAATCAACACCCAACCCCGGAATGCAAGACAATACATGCATCCGGAGTTGAAGGTGCCGGAACCGGCCATCGTCTTGTCGGAGGTGTCAAAGAATTTTGAGATCAAAACTCAATTCATCTCACTCATCAAGAGAGAGCAATTTCAAGGGAGACCGAATGAGTGCCCGATCGAGCATGTGAAGCAATTCAAGGACCTATGTGAGACCATCTCGACGGATGATGAGACACTTGAGTACGTGCTACTCAAAGCCTTCAAGTGGTCGTTGGGAGGCAAGGCATTGCATTGGTTGGAGAGCCAAGCACCTCGTTCCATCACATCATGGAGGGCTCTCAATGAAGCATTCTTGATGAAGTTCTTTCCGCCCACCAAGACGACGGAGCTTAGAAGGAAGATAGCAAGCTTTCAACAAGGAGCCCATGAGCCACTCTTCGAGGCTTGGGATCGGTTCAAAGAGATGTTGAGGGCATGTCCAACGCATGGGCAACAACCTTATGTCCTTCAAGACATATTCTTCCAAGGAATCAACCCCGCCACCAAGGATAAATTGAACCTTCATACCGATTGTGGGTTCATTGACTTGCCTCCGGAGCAAGCGTGGGAGTTGCTAGACAAGCTCTCCGATTATGAAGCCATGTATGGAGTAAATCAAGTGAACAAGGAAGTAAGAGTCCATGGAGACGGTCCGAAGAGGCTCTACGATCCAAAAAGTGAAGAGGTGGATAAAGATGTGAAGATCCAATTCTTAGAGGATGAGTTGAACAAGATGAGGCGGAAGATGGGTCATCTCCAACAAAACGCAAGAGCTTGTGAAGAGTGTGGTTCTTTGAAGCATGGAGCCCAAGAGTGCCCAAATGAGCACCAAGTTCGATTGACCGAACAAATTGAGAAGGCACACTATGTTCAAAGGAACTTCGGAGGGAGAGCCAATTTCAACAATGGAGGAAGGTGGAACCAAGGCCAAGCTAGTGGCTACAACAACAACTTCAACCAAAACGAGCTAAGGCCCCAACCACCACCATACCGACCTCCGGGATTCTATGAGCAAACACCACCATGGGCTCAAGACTTGAAGAATCAAGTCACCAACATGGAGAGAAAATTTGATGATCAATTCAAGGAGTTGGGTGTTTGGAGAAGGCAAGTGGACAATCAATTTGTTCACATGGCGAATCAACTTCCAAGAGAGGAAGGGAGACTCCCGGGCCGACCCGAGGAGAATCTTCGTGCCCAACAACAACAAAATGAAGTTCGAGCCATAGGATTGAGGAGTGGACGCAGTTTGCCTGAGCCACAAGTTCCAAGAACAAGAGAAGAAGGTCGGACCGAGTTGCCCAGTAACTCGGGCCCGACGTGCCAAGACGTCGATCCAAAAGACGGAGGAAGTCCCCTGAGTTGGACCGAGGAGGAGTAGAACACGGGTCCGACGTGCCTTGTAGTCTGCCCGATGTGCCCAAAAATTCCCTGCCCCCGGACCGAGGTTCCTAAAGTCGGTCCCGAAGTCACTCCAACGTCGGTCCAAGCTGAAAATGTTGAGAGAAGTCAAGATCGGTCCAAGGAGGTGGATCCAACCAAGAAACAAGGAAGCACAACTCTTCCATATCCTTTGAAGAAGCCCAAGGAGATAGTGGGCAAGTTTAAGAGGTTCTTGAAGCTTTTGCAAGGCTTGAACATCACCATCCCATTCACCGATGCCCTAAGTGAGATGCCATCCTATGCAAAGTTCTTGAAGGAAATTTTGAGCAAGAAAAGGTCGATTGTAGAGATGCAAGATGAGGTGAAGATCTTGGAGCTACCTCAAAAGCTAGGTGATCCCGGAAGATTTGCCATCACCGTGGGGATTGGATCCCAAAACTTTAAAGCTCTTTGTGATTTAGGAGCAAGCATATCGGTTATGCCCATGAGCATATGGAGAAGGGCTAACCTCGGAGATATGGAACCGGTTGATATGAGTCTTACTATGGCCGATGGTTCATCTACAAAGGCCACCGGAATTCTAGATAACGTCCCGGTTAGAGTTGGGAGGTATTTTGTACCCGACGACTTTGTGATTCTTGACATGAAAGAAGATCCGATGGTGCCCATTATTCTTGGGAGGCCGTTTCTAGCCACGGAGGGTGCCAAATTCGATGTGAGAAATGGGAAGGTGACTTTCGAGATTGGCGAGGATAAAGTGGAGTTCCATTTCAACAAGGCTCTTAATGAACCGGATGCTTTGGCAATCTTGAAGTTGGAGGAAAGTGGCAAGCGTAAGAGAGAGGAGTTGGAACCCACAAGAGAGGAAGAAGCACCATTGAGAGATCATGACATGGTCTATGTTCAAGAGCAAGAAAGAGAGTTGCTAGATCCATTTGTCAAGAGGTGGAGATAACCCAAGAGGCCATGAAGAGTATCCTTCTCTATATCCTTTTGATGTGGGAGACTCTTTCATTTGTTTAAGTGACTTAAAAGAGGATCTAGAGGATGATTACCTTTGTTTGAGTGATTTGCAAGAAGACTTGAGTTATAATGTCATTGAGTCCCCTAGAAATTCTCTAGATTTTTGTGGTGTAGGTAATGAAGATCAAGTGGAGAAGATGCAAGAGATGCCAACCTACACTTTGGAGGAGAAGAATGATGGAGAAGTTGGATGCCACACTTTCATCAAACACAAATGGTGGTACTTTGGTTATGAGGAGAGTGGAGATGCATACGACAAGGATGATCAATTCACCGTTTTTCACCCTCCTTGAAGGGTAGAGGTTAGAAGTCAAGCTAGTGACTTAAAAGAAGCGCTCCTCGGGAGGCAACCCGAGTTTAGTAGGTTCATTTTCGTAGTTTCTAGTTTGTTTTTCTTTGCCTTAGCTTAGAGTCTTTCTAATCCCTCTCTAGCATGTGTTTTGTGGAATTGTGTGTTATGTGAGCTTCATGATCATGTGTGGTATTGGTGAAAATAATAAAAGGACTTGTGGGTAGAGACTTGCCAAGACAAGGGATTTTTAGAGAGCCAAACCGGGTAGGACCGAGGTACCCAGTACCTCGGGCCTGAGGTCCCCAACGTCGGTCCTCTTTGGCCGGTCAACTTTGGTCTTGATTTTGTGGAAATTCCTATTATGCCCTTCTGACCTAACTTTGTCTTTTACCCAATTTAAGCCTTCTTTCCCATACCTAACACCCATCACCCTCATAACCACCTTCCCAAAATACCAAGCCCCTTTAAAAAATCCCCAAATCGATCCATCATCTCGACCATACTCGAACCCCAAGCAAATCCCACAACAATTCTCGATCCATACCCCTAGCATCCTCAAACATCGATCCACAAACCAAAAATCCCAACAAAATCCCATAATTCTTCATCCCTCTTCTAGATCTAGAAGAGAATTTGTTGGATCGTTAGTACTGAGGGACGTCCTTTACTTTGGTAAAGGCGTCCTTAGGTTAGGCGTCCCTACGAGGAGTAAGGGCGTCCTTGAGTAATGCAGCGGAAATTAAGTACTAAACAGGTAAGTAATGAACGCAGTGAATTATAGAGGAACCACTCAAGACCAAGTAGTTTTTGAGTGTAAACCTCTACCTCCTTGGAGGATTTTTGAATAGTTCTTTCCTTTATATTGAACGTCCTTACAGTTGTACTGGCGAGTCTTTACAGTTCTCTGGCACTTAGCTTTTCCCTAAGTCCACTAGTAAAGGACTCCTCTAAGCCTACAACTTAAGCGAGTTCAATCTATCAAAGGACTCTATTCCTACGTTCTGCAGTACTTCGCAGAACTCTCTTTCTCTCTTTTTGGATTTTCTCTTACAAACTGTTTTTGTGATTTGGATACAAGTCTCACTCGATCTAACACAAGTTCTAGTACTGTTCTTGAGTTCTTGAGTTAGTTCTTCGTGTTCTTGAGTGAGTCGCTTTCTCTCTGATTCTCTTTGAATATTCCTGAAAGCGTTGGTGTCACAATAAATGCCTTGGGGCTATTTATAGGACTTGGGGAAGGGCGTCATTTCGCTGGGACGATCATGCCCTTCGTGGACGTGGCTACAGGATCTTCCTCCACGTAGTAGGGCGGTGATGAGGAAGCTTCCTGTATCCAGCTGTGTATGATGAACTCCGCTACAGGATCGGCCGCCACGTGTTGATGGATGATCAAACATTGTCGAGTGATGTCATACTGTCGGCTAGTGAGTAAGGACTCCTTTCTTGCGTTCCTACTTGCTTGGGACTCCGTCCTTGCTCAAGTAGTCTCTAGCTGGTCCTTACTTCCTGTTAGCTAGCGTCCCTGAGCTTATGGGACGCCCATACACACTTGTTGTCCTTTTGATCATTGGCGTTCCTGAACACTTGGACAACTTTATTAGAATCAAAGTGAGTTTGTCATATCAAAACTAAGGGACGGTTCTGTGGAACACTAACAAGTACGCAAGCGTTCTTGATAGCGTCCCAACAATTTCCCCCTTTTTGATGATGACAAACTCTTCAGCAAAACAGTTTTGACATTGGAACTTAGCATGCATGAAAACTTAGAGGCGTCCTCTAATACTTAGAGAAATTTTAATGAGCACAAGTTTTCATTCTTTGATTCTCTAGCTTTTGGATTTTTAAGGAGAGAGTCGCGTCCTAGAAAAATTTCTAAGCGACTTCTGTTATTCTAGCATGAGCGTTCTTTAGACCTTTCACTTAATAGTTCCCCCTTAACGCTTGCTTATTCTAGATAACTATTTTATAGTGCATCTCTGCAAAACTACACTTCCCCCTTTTGGCATCATTGAAAAGGATAACAAGTGATAAGGACGTTAGCATAAACACATAACTAAAGGCAGTGGAACGCTTAAATAAACACATGCAAGCAAACAGTGGAATTGCCATTCAAACAAACTTAGAGTTATTACAGACCAAGGTCATAATGTTTGAAGTTCAAAAGAAGCAAAGGCAAAATGATAGGGGATTAAAGGGGTGGTGGCAATCACTGAGAACGGCGCTGATCTTGATAAAACTGGAGCAATTTCTCTTGAAGTTCAGCAGCCTTGGCGAACGCAGATGACAAGTCCTTTAAGGCAGAGAAGATGAGGCACTGGTTATCCAGAATGGCACCCATGAGTTCTGCTGGAGGATGCTGAGAGATGTTGGCAGGAGCAGAACGGGGCAAAGGACCTGTACTTGATGAAGGAGCGTCCGTGGGAGGAGCTGGAGAAGAAGGCCCTAAGAGCAATTGATCAAGAGTTGTAAGATCTACAGCAGGCTCTTGGTCCTGAGGAGACTCTTGAGACGCAGGATTAAGCCTTGCGGCCTCGGCCTCAGCAGCTAGGCGTTCTTCCTCGGCTTTCTGTCTGGCTTCCTCAGCCTCAGCTTCTAACTGTTTGAGCACAGACGGAAGCTCTTCATTGTGCCTTATCTCGACGAGTCCCTTCTTAGCATTCCATTTCAAACCAAGTTCTTCAGAGGGAGCATTCTCATCATAAGCATCTTGGGACTGCAAGATCGCCTTCACTACACCAGGGTACGGCAAGGCGTGCCTCTTCCTTCCACACTTGGCCATATGTTGCATAGAAATTTTGGCTAAGTTGATTGGGCGGCGTTCTAGGATAGCGTCAATTAGGATTATATCGTGTGTTTGCACAATTGAACGCTTTTCCTGCCTTGGAAGAATGGCGCGACAAATGAAGTAGTGAATGATAGCGCCAACCTTGCTCAGAACGTGAGCTACCCTGTCGAGTCCCATCGGCCTTTACCCTTGAAAGATACGATCAACCAAAGGCAGTTCTTGATCAGTCGTTTCGAAGCCTCCTTCAGGAAGAGAGCTAAGAGCATCGGACGGAGGCTTGCGAGGACTAAGACCAAGAAAGGAGCGCATTTGACGTTCTGTCACTGAAGCTTTCTCACCTTCAATTTTGAAGTAGAGGGAGCCTTCTTTTGCCTTGTAGCGCAAATCCCTGTAGAACGCCTGCACCTGTTCCTTGTCAACAGTTGTCGGTGCTGGTCCAACGTTCTACCATCCTTGAAATCTCAAAAGATCAAGAAACTCCTGAACTGAGTCATCGTCGAAGGAGGCTAGCCACTCTTCAGAATAAATGAGCGGGCTAAGGACTTTGACGGGCACATCAGTGTTCTTCCTTTTGCGCTTGCCCTTGGGGGACTCAGAGTCCTCATTGTCATCTGACTCGTCCTCGGCCTTCTCCGAGTCACTATCAGAGGCGTCCTTTGAAGGAGCGTCCTCTGTGCCTTGTTCTTTTTCGGCTTCGCCACTAGCTGTGGCTAGATCGGCACCAGAGGTCTGACCTTGAGATGTGCCCTCGGCGTCCTGAGCCTCTGTCTGTTGTTCTGTTGTTGTTGGCTCAGCGTCCGCTGGGACTTGATTGGATTCTGTTTGGATTGTGGGGGAGGGGTTTTCATGTGGAGCTTGGGAAGGGTTGAGGATGGGGAGAGATTGGTTGTAGGGTGGGACTTCCTGAGCATCACGCTCGAGCTCTTCAGAGAGAGTTGGCTCGGCGTTCTCCTGAGCGACCTGGTGCTCACCAGCGTCCTCAATTTGTTGAGCAGGAGTGTTCACCTCTCCTTCCGCTTCATCATTTGAGTCCCCAACAACATCTATGAAAGGGGAGACCTGAGCGGGCGTACCTCTGTGGCTCTCAGATGAGCTAGAGGAGGAAGAGGAGGAGGGAACGTGCTCTATTTGTGCAGGAACGTCCTTGGCTAGCAGAACCCTGGGCTTTTCACCAGCCTTCCTACAGCGAAAAGTGTGCTCAAGGGTGCGTTCAGTCTCCTCCGGGCCACTTTCAGAGGATGGACGGCGGGACTTTGGGGTCTCGGGGTCCTTAGGTGGGGAAATGTGGGCCGGGGCAGATGGGAAATTGGCCAAATTTAGAGGGGAATGAGTGCGGGGAGGAAAGGGGATTAGGGCATTTGCTCTTGAAGGTTGGGGGGACGGAGGAGGGGTGGGGAGTTGAACTATTGAAATTTGTTGAGGGGGAGGAGTGGATTCTTTGGACAGGTTGGACGGCCTTTTTGTGGTGCTTGGCCGTTTTGTGGGGGGTTTTGAGGATGGGACGCTGGATGTTTTGGCCTTTTTGAGGGGCCTTGGATCGTGAACCTTTTTGGAGCGTCCCTCCTTTATGTGGGAAGGGAACTTGTCCACAATCTCCGTTGGTTTAGAAGTGGAGAAGGGTTGGGAAGATTTGGAGGGGGGAGAGGATGGTGCAGGACGCTTGAGTAATTTTTTGGTGGTAAGGGTAGGAACTTGAGGTGGAGGTGGAGAAGGACTTGGTACTCTTGCTTTAATCATTTTATAAGCCAAAGAGTCCTTTGGGTACATTGGGAAATCGGGAAGAACGGCGTTATGGAGGTCGGGGATAAGATCAAGTAAAGGACCCAGATTCTCACCTCCAAACTGTGAAAAGAAGAGAACGTCGTCCATCCGTCCTGACAAGTCCTTGTAATTGGTGTTGTGGAGGCCTTGAATGACGAACCGTTCGATGAACCGCTCGTAGTTCCTTGTTTTGACGGCGTCATTCTTTACATCAGGTTTGGCCATGCGTTCCCTTATCAAGTTGTACAGCGTCCTTGGCTTTCTGTTGATAAAGTCCAATAGAGACTCATTGAGAACTATGGGTTTGGGCTTCTCTATGTAGTGGGACTTCACCAGCTTTCTACGCTTCCCGCCGGTGGAAGATCCAGCTACGTTCAACTGTCTTTGAGACATGAGTTCAGATGAAGTGTAGAGAGAGAAAGTTGCCGGAGTTCTAGAGAGAAGTCAGAGCAATTTTGAGAGCGAGAAAGTGGTTGAGCGTAATAAATTTGATTGCGACTGTTCTGGCCTTATATAGAGGAAGCGGTGGCACAAATGGTAATTAACACTGTTTTACTGTGCGACACGTGGCAAAACTTCCCCCTTAAGATTTGAGCAAAAGCAACGGTCACTGTTCACACTTTCAAAAGTTCAAAATTCTGACTCTTCAACTACTCTTCAACAACTGAACTGGCGTTCTTTGCAACAAACACTGAACGTTCTCTCATACTTAGCAACAATTAACCTCTTCAAGCAAACTTCTTCAAGCAAACCAACAACCAACTTACCGTTCTTGTGATTACCTTTCGAACCAGTTGAGAACAACACAAGTACGTCCCGTAAAAGAAAATATGAAGCTCATAGGACGCTTTTGCGGAGTTCTCGGCTAGGGTAAGCTTAGAGTTCCTATCATTTCGGCTTATAATAAGGGTTGGGTGATCAGGGATACTCTTTTCAAGACAAAATAGAGAAAATTTGAATGGCGTTCCAAAGTAGCAAACACATGAAGTTTTAGACTAGCGTCCTTGCAAATATGAATTCAATGCATAACAGTCCTTAAACACTTAGAATCTACAAAACATAGCCAATCATTAAGGGAATAGTAGAACGGGACTTGCTACTTAAAAGTTATCATCCCCAAGAGCAACCTGAGATGCTCAAAAGGACGTCTATCAAGCGCCTTAGTGAAAATATCAGCTATTTGGTCTTCAGTTCTTACATGCTCCATACTAATGAGTCCTAGTTCAACATTATCACGCAAGAAATGATGCCTTATATGAATATGCTTTGTGCGTGAATGAAAAACAGGATTCTTAGAAATTTCAATAGCACTTGTGTTATCACAACGAATGGGAATAGTTTCAAGATTGATACCGTAGTCCTCTAGTTGATATTTGATCCAGATAACTTGTGAACAGCACGAAGCAGCAGCAACGTACTCGGCTTCCGCAGTTGAGAGCGCCATAGAGTTCTGTTTCTTAGATCCCCAAGAGACTAAGCATGAACCAAGGAACTGCGCCATTCCTGAAGTGCTTTTCCGATCAATTACGTGACCAGCATAATCTGCGTCCGAGTAGCCAACTAGCTTGAAGGACGTCTTCCTGGGGTACCAAAGGCAAAGATCGTCGCGTCCTTTGAGGTAGCGAAAGATCCTCTTGACTTCTTGCATGTGGGACTCCTTTGGATTCGCCTGGAAGCGTGCACACAAGCAAACGGCAAACATAATGTCGGGACGGCTTGCGGTCAAGTAGAGCAAAGAACCAATCATCCCTCTGTAAAGTTTTTGATCAACGTCCTTTCCCTGTTCATCTGCGTAAAGACGCGAGTTTGGAGAACATGGGGTTGCAACAGGTTTGGACGTGTTCATCCCGTACTTCTCAAGCATTTCACGGACATATTTTTGTTGGTGAATGCGTGTTCCTTCCTTGAGTTGATTGATTTGAAGTCCCAAGAAGAAATTGAGTTCTCCAACGAGGGACATCTCAAACTCACTACTCATTAAGGACTTCAACTCATCTACAAGCTTCATGTTAGTACTACCAAAGACTATATCATCAACATAGACTTGGGCAATTAAAATGTCCTTGCGAACTTTCTTTATAAACAAAGTTTTATCAATTGAACCTCTAGTGTACCCATGAGACAAAAGAAAGGACGCAAACCTGTCGTACCATGCACGAGGAGCTTGCTTGAGTCCATAGAGTGCTTTGTCGAAGTAGTACACATGATCTGGGTGAGAGGCGTCCTCAAAGCCAGGCGGCTGAGCAACATACACTTCCTCCTTTAGCTTTCCATTGAGAAAGGCAGTCTTGACGTCCATCTGAAATAACTTGAATCCTTTGTGAGCGGCGAAGGCAATAAGGAGACGAACGGCTTCAATTCTAGCAACAGGAGCAAAGGTCTCATCATAGTCTATGCCTTCCTCTTGCTTGAATCCTTGAGCCACCAGTCTTGCCTTGTTTCTTGACACACGTCCACTCTCATCAAGCTTATTTCTGAACACCCATCGCGTCCCTATGATATTTTTGCCTTTGGGACGTGGGACGAGAGTCCAAACTTTGTTCCTTTCAAACTGATTGAGTTCTTCTTGCATTGCTTGAATCCAATCAGCGTCCTGGAGTGCTTCTTTGATATTCTTTGGCTCCACCATAGAGACAAAGGCATTGAACGCACAGAACGCTAAATTTGCACTTTGGGACTTGCTTGCAGCTGACCTTGTTTGAACGCCTTGAGAAGGATCTGAGACAATTTGAGAAGTTGGGTGGTCCCTAGAGAAGCGGGACTCCCTTTGAAACAAATGAGCAAATCTTGGATCAATGTCGCCATCTGAATCATCACTATCACTTTGAGCATCGTCCTCAATGTGTTCCCCCTCAGAGAGAGCGTCCACACCTTGACGTTGTTTGCCTTGTTGACTTGATTCAGCTACATCTTGTTGAACTGGGGATTCACTATGAGATGGGACTCCTTGAACAACACTGGGAGCGTCCACTGAGACTTCTTCAGGATTTGGAGACGCTTCCTTAGAGACATAGTATTTTCCAGAGGTCCAATCTTCAGCTTCATCTTCAGAGTCGTCCTGTTGTTGTAAAGAGGAGCGTTCTTTCTTACTTGGCTTTTCTTTGTGAGAAGAACGTTCCTTGAACACAACATGAATACTCTCCTCAAGCTTTAGAGTCCTTTTGTTGAAGACTCTATATGCTTTGCTAGTAAGAGAGTACCCAAGGAATATGGCTTCATCACTCCTTGCATCAAACTTTCCAAGTTTTTCTTTATCATTGTTGTGAACGAAACATTTGCAACCAAAGACTCTGAGATAGTCAATGCGAGGATTCTTTCCATTCAACAACTCATAGGACGTCTTCTTTAGCAAAGGACGGATCATGGCACGGTTGATGATGTAACACGCTGTAGCAATAGCTTCCGCCCAGAAGTACTTGGGAACGCTATTTGCTAAGAGCATAGTTCTTGCCATATCCTCTAGCGTCCTATTCTTTCTTTCCACAACTCCATTTTGTTGAGGCGTTCTTGGAGCTGAGAAATTGTGAGAGACTCCATGTTGATCACAGTAGGCCAGGAACTTTGAATTTTGGAACTCCGTTCCATGGTCTGACCTTATGGCTTTGAGAGGCGTCTCAAGAGCAACTTCCACTTGTTTGATGAATACTTTGAACGCATTGAAACAATCTGCTTTGGACACCAAGAAAAGAACCCAAGTGAATCGAGAAAAATCATCTACAAGAATGTAAATGTACCTCTTTCCACCGTAGCTCAACGTCTTCATTGGTCCGCAAAGATCCATATGGAGCAGTTCCAAAGGCTTCTTTGTACTTACTTCGTTCTTGGATTTGAAAGACGTTCTTGTTTGCTTCCCTTTGATGCAAGCTTCACACTGTTCAACTTTCTCAGGATCAATTCGGGGAAGTCCTTTCACAAGATTTCGCTGGTGTAGCTTAAGGATTGTGCTTGGTCCAGCATGGCCAAGTCGGCGATGCCATAGATCAGCGTCCTCCTTTAAAGAAGATAGACACAACTCTGATTTAGGCTTGAACTCCTGGTTAAAGATGTAGACATTGTTCTGGCGTACTCCTTTGAGAACGACTTTGTTTGATTTCTTGTTGATGACGAGGCACTCCTTTGAGTCGAAAGTGACTAGATTTTCACCTTGATCACACATCTGGGAAACGCTAAGGAGATTGAAGCCAAATCCTTCAACAAGGCTGACATTTGTTGCTTTGATGGAGGGGTTGAGAATAGCAGTTCCCGTTCCTTTGATCTTTCCCTTGCCCTTGTTGCCAAACGAGACAGTTCCTCCCGTGGCACTACTTTGGATAGAAGTGAGATGGATCTGGCTTCCTGTCATATGATTTGAGGCGCCACTATCAATGATCCATGGGCGTCCCCTCACTTCCACCTGCCATAAGAACGTTAGTGTTTGGCGACCCAGGCAAGGTGTTCCTTACCTGGTTCGTTACAATAATAGAACTCTGGTTCTGGCATGTAGTCATAAATATTCACATCATTTGAAATAGCATGCTTGCGGAAAGAGTTCCTAGAGCGTCTAGAACGCCTAGGATTAGCCTTAGGAACAGACTTAGCATTTTCGTTGTTAGTCCTAGCAGCTTTTCCATTTTCAACATCTTCTTTGAGTTTTAAGCAATCATATTTGAAGTGATCCCCTTGTCCACAGTACCAACACGTCCTATAGTAAGTACCAAGGTAGTACTTCTTATTGGGACGCTGAATCTTGTTTTCTTTCATCTTTTGAGGATCACAAACTTTTGAACCGTCCCCTTTAGCAATCTTCTTGTAAATTTTATGACTGGTGGAGTTAGTGTAGTAGTCTTCCTTTCCTAATTCTCCACTCTCTAGAACTCTAATTCTTTCAAGAAGATTTTTGGTTTTCTCCCGTTCAAGTTCAAGTTCAGAAATTTTACTTGCCTCAAAATTACTAGGAAGGGAGTTCTTAGTGTCAGATTCATAACCTAGACCTCTCTTAGCTGGGACGAAGACCATAGGTCTCACTTCTTCAACTATGGGACTCTTACCCATCACTTTAACTTCTTCCCTAAGCTTAGCGTTCTCAAGTTTGAGACACATGATTTCAGTTTTTAGGGACTTAGTTTCTTCACAAGAGGACTCTAGTTGAATAGTCATGGAACTACAGTTTTCACATTCAACCACTATATTTTCATTTTCAAGTTCAAGTTCATCCATTCTATGTTGCATGACAACACTTTCTTCCATGATTCTTTCAATAAGTTTAATGAGCTTGGATTTAGAACAATTTTCTAATGAACTCATCATAGACTCACGGGTTACCTCATTTTCAGATTTCGAAGCGTTCTGTTCAACAACTGTGTCGTCCTCCATAGCCATGAAAGCTACTTGTTCACCACCAGATGCGTCCTCAAGGGCTATGTATGCTTGTTCATCGGGTTCTTCATTATCATCATCATCAGAGGAAGAACTCCCATTGTCCCATGCAGAGGCGAACGCTCCAATGAGAGCTTTCGTCTTCATCTCTTTAGCAGACATTCCTGATGTACACTTCTTAGCAAAGTGCCCTTTCCTGTTACACTTGTAACATGTGAGTTCCTTCATTTTTGCCTCAGAGTACTTGCGGCTTTCCTTCTTGGGCATCTTGTGTTTATTGACATGTTTGTTCCTTTTGCCAAAAACACGGAGAACTTTGTTAAAGAGAGCAACTTCTTCTTCTGCATCCAGCTGTTCTTTAGACTTGCTTTCTCTTTCCTTTAAGGCTTGAACGCGTATCTTCTCGCGGTTCTCAGCTTTGTTGGCTTCCACCATCACAGCGATTTCCTGTTGACGCCGAAGGTACTCAGCGTACTCTGGTGTTGTGGACGCCAAAGCAAGATCAGTTTGAGGATTCTGTCCAAGCTGAGCCATATCAGAAATTCTTCTTTCCTCGTACTGCCTGAGCTTCCCATAGATTTCTTCCATATCTAGAGTTTTGTTGGCTGTATTTTCTTTGAACGTTGTCTTGTTAAAGTTCCAGACTCCGGTCAAACCATCAATGACCACTTGAACTCTATTCCTCATGGAGATTTCTGTTTCTGGGATGCCCAAGTTCCTCATCTTGGTGACAAGGGCCTCAAAGCGATATGAGTAGTCGTTCACCGACTCATTTGGCAGCATACTAAAAGCATAGAACTCCTTCTTGATTTTCAGCTGGACGTCCGCCTTCATTTCAGCTGTTCCTACATGAAACTTCTCCAGGGCGTCCCACTGTTGTTTAGCCGTTGGCAAGTTACCAACTCGAGTGGCGTCCCTTTCACATAGGGATGCTTGAAGGAAACACATGGCTTTTGCGTTGGTTTCCATCAATTTGAACTCGTCAGGACCCCACTCGTCCTCCTTATCAGCTTTGTCAGCGGGCACCTTTAGATCTCCTGTCATAATGACCTTCCAGCATTGATAATTTTGACCTCTGCAGAAATTCGCGAACCTTGTCTTCCAGCGATTGAAGTTGCCGTCCGTCAGGCGCGGAGGCTTCACAAAAGAGATTCCAATCGGTTCCATGTCCATCTTTACCTGCAACTCAGCAAGAATCTAGAGCGCCTGCTCTGATACCAATTGTTGGATCGTTAGGACTGAGGGACGTCCTTTACTTTGGTAAAGGCGTCCTTAGGTTAGGCGTCCCTACGAGAAGTAAGGGCGTCCTTGAGTAATGCAGCGGAAATTAAGTACTAAACAGGTAAGTAATGAACGCAGTGAATTATAGAGGAACCACTCAAGACCAAGTAGTCCTTGAGTGTAAACCTCTACCTCCTTGGAGGATTTTTGAATAGTTCTTTCCTTTATATTGAACGTCCTTACAGTTGTACTGGCGAGTCTTTACAGTTCTCTGGCACTTAGCTTTTTCCCTAAGTCCACTAGTAAAGGACTCCTCTAAGCCTACAACTTAAGCGAGTTCAATCTATCAAAGGACTCTATTCCTACGTTCTGCAGTACTTCGCAGAACTCTCTTTCTCTCTTTTTGGATTTTCTCTTACAAACTGTTTTTGTGATTTGGATACAAGTCTCACTCGATCTAACACAAGTTCTAGTACTGTTCTTGAGTTCTTGAGTTAGTTCTTCGTGTTCTTGAGTGAGTCGCTTTCTCTCTGATTCTCTCTGAATATTTCTGAAAGCGTTGGTGTCACAATAAATGCCTTGGGGCTATTTATAGGACTTGGGGAAGGGCGTCATTTCGCTGGGACTATCATGCCCTTCGTGGACGTGGCTACAGGATCTTCCTCCACGTAGTAGGGCGGTGATGAGGAAGCTTCCTGTATCCAGCTGTGTATGATGAACTCCGCTACAGGATCGGCCGCCACGTGTTGATGGATGATCAAACATTGTCGAGTGATGTCATACTGTCGGCTAGTGAGTAAGGACTCCTTTCTTGCGTTCCTACTTGCTTGGGACTCCGTCCTTGCTCAAGTAGTCTCTAGCTGGTCCTTACTTCCTGTTAGCTAGCGTCCCTGAGCTTATGGGACGCCCATACACACTTGTTGTCCTTTTGATCACTGGCGTTCCTGAACACTTAGACAACTTTATTAGAATCAAAGTGAGTTTGTCATATCAAAACTAAGGGACGGTTTTGTGGAACACTAACAAGTACGCAAGTGTTCTTGATAGCGTCCCAACAGAATTTGAGTTCTAAGAAGTTGATTGCTAGAAGTCTTTGATTCTTCAAAATTTGGAACCATGACTACCCGAGCATCTTCTTCAAGGATGGAGAAAGCAACAAGAAAGTCTAAGAAGTCGTCCAAGAGAGTCCAAAGGATGGACGATGTGCGCTTCGAGGATATTGATGTGGCTAGTGAGTATGAGCGACTCATGGGTCTATCTCACCACACTCGGTGGTTAGATTGGGAGTCTATTAGAAAGATGAGCATGGATGAGGCTCTTGCTCGGTGCTACTCTCACATTGGTCTCAACGTGATGCTAAGATGGAACAACACTCACTATCCCGCCTTAACATCCGAGTTTATGGCGTCATTCAAGTGCACGTATGAAGGAGTCGAAAGTGAGGGCATGATCTCCTTCCAAATGGGCAACGAGTTGCATGAGGTCTCTCTTCGGAATTTGGCTAACTACCTTGGGTTCCCTTTTCCGAGAGATGAGGCTTATGTTGACAACGAGAAGGTGGACTATCTTTGGAGGTTTGTAGCCGGAAGAAGTGAGATGAGGAAAGGCGCATCAACAAACGAGATACCAAGTCCACTCTTCCGAGTCATGATCCGAGCTTTGGGTTGTGCCATCTTTGCTAGGCACGAGTTGAGCAAGCCGATGAAGGAGGAGGCCATGTTGCTCTATGAGATGTTGTTTCACAATGATAAGCCAATGAACCTCACATGGGAATGGGTGAAGATGGTGAGGGATTTCCAAAGTTCCTCATGGATTTATTTTGGAGGCATGATAGCCCGTTTGGCTCATCGTCTTGAGGTGGACTTGTCTACCTACACGCCGGCCCCGAATGGTGTAGAGTTCATGGACCTCAAGTACTTCAAGAAGGCCAACATCATCAAGGAGAAGCAAGTGACCGGTGCCACCACCTATCTAGCCCCTCACTCCAACTTCGACAAGGTACATGATGTCTCTCATTTTGGTAGTGTTTTATAGGTCTTTTTCCCTTGTAATTATGTGTCTTTCTTCCCTTTTCTTGTGTGTTTTGTCCCTTTTTAGCATGGATTCCGATATTCTATGAGATTCGGAGACTATGCGTGTTTTGTGTGTTTTATAGGCATTTCGGAGCAAGAATCATGGAGAATGGAGCATGGCATCATGGAGGAATTCAAGGATGGAAATGGAGCCAAAATGGAGCTAACAACGCATGGAAAGAAGCCTCAAGTGAAGACGAAGAGAATGGCGAAAGAATCGAGTCAATCGGAGCTAAAACGAGAGAGAACGGAGCGAAACAAGCTGAAAAATGCCTTAGGCCCGAGGTACCATGGTGGCCCGAGGTGGTGGCCCGAGGTGTGGCAAGTCGGGCCCGAGGTTCATGAAAGACATGCCATTGGACCGAGGTTGAAGCAAGTCGGGCCCGAGGTTCCTCCATGTCGAGCCATGTCGGTCGTGGCTCCGGATTCCTTTCTTTTTGGGATTTTCTTATTAATTCCCAAAACTATATTTGCTTCCTTGGAGATCAAGGAGTCTAGAAGCCTTGGAGATCAAGGAGTTCTAGAAGCCTTGGAGGTCAAGGACAAGCCTTGTAGCCCAAGGAGTTTAGAGGGGTAGTCTAGTCTTTGTAATAAGAGGGAAAATCTCTATTTAAACCCTTGTAATCTCTCATTCGAGAGGAACCAACTTTGAGGGAGTGAAGAGAGAGTGACGTTTGAGAGAGAGTAGAAGGAAGAAGGGGGTGGACTCTTCTCCAAGGGAGGGAAAGAACCCAAGATCTAGAGGAGGATTTGGGTGAATTTCTTTCCTTGGAGAGGAAAGAAACCCTTAGGCTTGGAGCGGGAGTAGAGACTGTAAGAATTCCTCTTTTTAGTTTAATTCAAGTTTGTTTTGGCTTTTATTTGTTTGTTGATTGTGGACTTGACTTGCATGAATCATGATTTATCTTTGGTCTTTGATGAATGCTAGCTTGAATTCCATGATTAGCGAGTAGTTAGCTTGTTCTTAGGGTAGGGGGCGAAAACCCCAACTCAATTGCATGTGCTTGAACCAATTTCATGACTTGATTGCCTTGATCCATGTCTATTTACCTTATGAGCAAGATTCTTAGATTAACAACCTAGGAAAGTCGGTTCGAAGGGATGAAGAGAGGATCTCTTGATCCCGCGGTCGAGTAAGAGTAGATAGAGAGTCGTTTGGCTTGAATGAATGCGTGAGCCTAGTTCCTTGAGATTTATGGCATGATTGGAATTGTTGATCTATGTCTAAGGCGAAAGCCTCTGGTTCATTTATCTATATGCTAGCATGTGAAGTTGATGTTGGCATGAACCCCTAGCCCTAGGATCCCCTTAGCATAGCTTGTTTCTCCCCTCTCTTTTGCATTGATTGTTGCGTCGAGCCCGAGTCCCCTAGCCTCGAGCCCGACCTTGTTTGTGCCTAGCTACCTCGGTCCCGAGATTGACAAACTCGGTCCCGAGTTGCTTCGTGTGCTTTCTTTCCTTTGCATTTGTGTTAGACAAATCGACCGTTCAAACGCGCATGAAATAATTCCCTGCGATCGACCTCGACCACCGTACTACAATGGGGTCGTGATACAAATATTTTTTGTTGATTGACCCGGGGCCCTATCCTTAGAATTGGTATAGCACATCGGGCCTGTCATCAAAATGGCGCCGTTGCCGGGGAATTATTGTGATTGTGTGTTTGTTTTGTTGATTTGTTTTGGGTAAGGGACTAGCCCGAACCCTCTTGCGTTATTTGAGTTGTTTCTTTTTGTCTTTTTTGTAGGTGATTCCATTTCGTAAAAAAAAATAAAAAAAAATGGAATTCTATGATAGTGATGATGAGTGGGAGGTTTTCTACCTTCAAATGAAGATGTCAAGTCTAAAAAGAAAACTCCACGAGTTAGATGAGCAATTGGAAAGAGAAAGGAGAGGTAGAGTTCGAGCTCAAGAACAACTCGATGCCCGGATTAGAATGCAACAAGAGATAGAAGAGAGAGCCTATGAGGAGGAGTGATACATGAGGGGTTTGTATGGGAACCGAGACCACTATGATGGATGAGGTGGTGCTCAATCCTATTGGGGAAGTCCCACTTACACTCAAATGCAAGGAGTACCTCCCTACCAACCTCCGAGCTACGAGGAAACTCCTTCATGGGAACATATGTTGCAAGAGGAGATTGATGAGGAACCTCAATGGGCGCGAGAGTTGAAAGATGAATTCGAGAAAATGAGAATTCAACTCGAGGAAATGAGGATTCAACTCGAGGAGCTTTATTTATGAAGGATGAGCGTCGACGCCCAACTTGACTATTGGGTATCCCAAATCCCGAGTTCTCAAGAGCAACTTCCGAGCTATCATGAAGAAGAGAGCTATGATGAGGCCCGAGTGGAGCCACCACCAGTCGAGAAGAGTGAGCAAGCCTGGACCGACGTACCCACTGTGTCGGGCCCGGGTTGCTCACAAATCGGACCAACTCTACAACCTAGGACCGAGTGGGAGGACAAGTCGGGCCCGAGTTGCCCAGACATCGGTCCGACTCCCCTGCCTCCACTCTGCCCCGAGCCCGAGATGCCAAACGTCGGGACCGACTTGCATCCACTTCGATCGGTGACAATGGAGGAAAACTATCTCATAGCTCTTGAGCGTGCAAGGATTGAAGTGAAGGAAAGCTCTCCCTCTCTTATGATTGAAGAAGAAGTCGAGTCTCGGTTCAAACAAGCTTTGGAGGAGATGCCGGAAGTCGGGTCCGATGTAGCTCCTATGTCGGTCCAACCCGAGGAGAAAGCCTCCAAGATCATGTGTGAGACTCGTTCGCCCTATCTCCTTTGCTCTTTTGTGAAGATTTCTTGTGAGTCATATGGTGCGGATGATCCATACTCGGTAGATTTGATCTCCGACTATTCTTGGTCTAAGTATGGGGTCCCCCGCCATTATGACGAGGCCGAGGCACATGTTTGGTTGAACTATAGTGAGTGGCCTCAATTCTTTGCTAGTGATGAGATGGTCCTTGGGGAATTCAAGGACCCCGAGCCTTATTTTCCACCCTAACCGAGATTAGGTGGCCGGCACGTCAAGCTAATGACGTTAAAAGAGCGCTTCTCGGGAGGCAACCCGACTTATCCTTCGTATCCTTTGTTTCCTTTTGATTTTTTTCTTATTTCTAGGATTTGAACTTATTGTGCTAACCCTTTCTCTAAACCCCTTCAAAGCAAGTATTTTTGGGATGTATCTTTGGTGTGATCTTGTAGGTACTTCTTGGTTCAAATGATGAGCTCGAATTCACCTTCCCATGTGCCGATGTCAACAATTCACCATTCTTCCTAGCTTCAAACGCCTTGTCTAGTGAGTTTCCCTTTTCATTTTCCCTTGTGGTTTTATTTGGATGCAATGAGGATAGTGCATATTTTAAGTATGGGGTATGGAAAAGGAAATTCTCTTGTGTCTTGTGTTTGACATATGTTTGCTTTGTGTGTCTTTTGCTTTGTTTGATAAAATTTTTGCAAAAATCCATAAAAATTTGAAAAAATTGTATTGAAAACAACAAAAAGATTTTGTTTTGGACTAGAAACCCCCATCTTAAGTGTCCTATGAAATGGCTTGTGTTCATGTAATTCCTTTGCATGCTTTGGATGGTTTAGCCTAGTCTTATGATGTTGCTTTTATACATGATCCATGATTTGCATTCTATATTGAGCATGTGTGCTAAAAGATGACTTGTTTGCTACCTAGCATTGAGCGTACCTTGTGAGATTTGATTTTGGCCTTTTGGGATTTTTCTTTGCATATCCCTCTCTTGTTTTGTGAGTGTACTCTCTTGTGTCATAGTCTCTTTCATTATTGAGGTGTATATTTATTTCTTGAAACCGCTATGAGAATTAGTCATGCATGCTAGTATTAAGATTGAACTTGTTTGTTTTTAGCCACATAAATATCCTTATTCCTACCTTGCATTAATCCTTGATTTGTAGCCCCGTTCTAGCCTATTAGCCTTTGTTTGTATCTCCTCAAAAACATATTCCTAGCCGATAAAAGCTTGACCCTTATAGGATTCGAACATAGTTGAGTGGTTGTGGAAATGATTTTGTGGAATACTTTGGGTGAAGGCAAGAGTGTGGGAACACATTTTGGTAGTGCATCTCCTAAGGAGAAAGTTGATGGATTTTTGGGAATTTTGCACAAGGGCAAAAATGTGAAGGAAAAGTGAGCAAAATGCAAGTATGGGGTCAATCGAGCCGTGATCGAGTCTAGTAGACTCGGGCCCGACCTCCTTATAGCATATAAAAGAGAAAAAGAAAAAGAAAGAAAGAAGAAAATAAAGAAAGTGCAATCAAAAATCCAAGTGTAGAGATGTAAAATAAGGAAAGTGTGGGTGAAATGTTGGGTAAGTGCCTTTAATTGTTGAGAGTTGTTTGGAGGAGTAGTAAGATGTGGAATCTTTGGTGAAGTTGGTGAGTATTTTAGGTTGTTCGAGTCCCATTGTGAGCACCACATAGCCAAACGAATCCTTCCCTTATGAAACACCAAAAGCCCCATTACAACCCGGCCGAATGGAATTCTCTATGAGGATCTCCATTGAGCCCAAGTTCGTCTTGTATTGGTATTGTTTTGACATCTCTAGGTAGAGAGATTGGTAATATTATCTTCAATGGTAAAAGTAGACTTTGCACAAGGCATGAGTGGAGAGATGCATCACTTTTATGCATTAAGCCATACACACTTGAGAGTTGTGCTTTGATTACATTTCCCTAAAGTGAGGCTAAGTGGTAGCATTTTCATACTTGAAGCATGAATACACATGTGATGACGTTTGATTACTTATCTTTGGATTCATACGTGCTTGAAAATGGTTTTGACTTAGTGCTTTACTTGAAGATCATGTTGAGGTTTTGAATCCAAGTTATTGCTTGAGGACAAGCAAGTTTAAGTATGGGGTATTATGACGTCTCTTATTTTGGTAGTGTTTTATAGGTCTTTTTCCCTTGTAATTATGTGTCTTTCTTCCCTTTTCTTGTGTGTTTTGTCCCTTTTTAGCATGGATTCCGATATTCTATGAGATTCGGAGACTATGCGCATTTTGTGTGTTTTATAGGCATTTCGGAGCAAGAATCATGGAGAATGGAGCATGGCATCATGGAGGAATTCAAGGATGGAAAAGGAGCCAAAATGGAGCTAACAATGCATGGAAAGAAGCCTCAAGTGAAGACGAAGAGAATGGCGAAAGAATCGAGTCAATCGGAGCTAAAACGAGAGAGAACGGAGCGAAACAAGCTGAAAAATGCCTTAGGCCCGAGGTACCATGGTTGCCCGAGGTGGTGGCCCGAGGTGTGGCAAGTTGGGCCCGAGGTTCATGAAAGACATGCCATTGGACCGAGGTTGAAGCAAGTCGGCCCCGAGGTTCCTCCGTGTCGATCCATGTCGGTCGTGGCTCCGGATTCCTTTCTTTTTGGGATTTTCTTATTAATTCCCAAAACTATATTTGCTTCCTTGGAGATCAAGGAGTCTAGAAGCCTTGGAGATCAAGGAGTTCTAGAAGCCTTGGAGGTCATGGACAAGCCTTGTAGCCCAAGGAGTTTAGAGGGGTAGTCTAGTCTTTGTAATAAGAGGGAAAATCTCTATTTAAACCCTTGTAATCTCTCATTCGAGAGGAACCAACTTTGAGGGAGTGAAGAGAGAGTGACGTTTGAGAGAGAGTAGAAGGAAGAAGGGGGTGGACTCTTCTCCAAGGGAGGGAAAGAACCCAAGATCTAGAGGAGGATTTGGGTGAATTCCTTTCCTTGGAGAGGAAAGAAACCCTTAGGCTTGGAGCGGGAGTAGAGATTGTAAGAATTCCTCTTTTTAGTTTAATTCAAGTTTGTTTTGGCTTTTATTTGTTTGTTGATTGTGGATTTGACTTGCATGAATCATGATTTATCTTTGGTCTTTGATGAATGCTAGCTTGAATTCCATGATTAGCGAGTAGTTAGCTTGATCTTAAGGTAGGGGGCGGAAACCCCAACTCAATTGCATGTGCTTGAACCAATTTCATGACTTGATTGCCTTGATCCATGTCTATTTACCTTATGTGCAAGATTCTTATATTAACAACCTAGGAAAGTCGGTTCGAAGGGATGAAGAGAGGATCTCTTGATCCCGCGGTCGAGTAAGAGTAGATAGAGAGTCGTTTGGCTTGAATGAATGCGTGATCCTAGTTCCTTGAGATTTATGGCATGACTGGAATTGTTGATCTATGTCTAAGGCGGAAGCCTCTGGTTCATTTATCTATATGAGAGCATGTGAAGTTGATGTTGGCATGAACCCCTAGCCCTAGGATCCCCTTAGCATAGCTTGTTTCTCCCCTCTCTTTTGCATTGATTGTTGCGTCGAGCCCGAGTCCCCTAGCCTCGAGCCCGGCCTTGTTTGTGCCTAGCTACCTCGGTCCCGAGATTGACAAACTCGGTCCCGAGTTGCTTCATGTGCTTTCTTTCCTTTGCATTTGTGTTAGACAAATCGACCGTTCAAACGCGCATGAAATAATTCCCTGCGATCGACCTCGACCACCGTACTACAACGGGGTCGTGATACAAATATTTTTTGTTGATTGACCCGGGGGCCTATCCTTAGAATTGGTATAGCACATCGGGCCTGTCATCAGTACACATTCCTTTGGGGCCTCGTCTCTTTCCTTTGGGTTCAACCCCTTGCTTGCTCACTATACTGTTGTTTGCATGTTTGGGATTTATTTTTGATAAGGGAACAACGACTTTTGCCCGAGTCAAGTACCCAGCCACTTGGGTCACTACCTCTGAGAAGTGCTTGGCCAACTTCTTCGCCTCTTGCATCCACGACTCCAATGAGGCCTTCTCAGCTTGAAGGTCTTCCATTTGGACCGACAGGGCATCAATGGAGGACTGAAGCTTGCGAACTTTCCTCTCGGATGCGGAGGCGGCGTCTCTGGCACTCTTTGCATCCGCCTCCAGCCTCGATAACTCGTCATGAGATTGGCTATTGGTCGCCATCAATTCTTGAAAGGCCTACAACAGACGTGACCCGATAAGCAGGGGTAGCGCACTAACAAATAATAAGAAGAAACAAAGAGGTATCGATAGGCCAGAGTGAACTTACCAGTCTGAGGGTGGTGCCCACATGACTAAAAGCAGCGTCGAGGGTCAAGGACTGAAACTCTGACTTAACGTTGGGAGACAGTTTATCACCAAAAACGCTTAGAAGGTCTTTCGGCTCTCTCTTTTTGGTGGCAGGGGTCGGAGTATCTTCAATTCTTTTTCGCTTCAAAGATTGGGACTTCTTGGAGTCCACAAAAGGGGTCGGAGAACTCATAGTGATTTGGCCTATTTTGTATAGGTTTACTCTTGTATTTTAGGGCTTTATTGAGTGTGTTTAAGTTAGAGTTGTGCGTAATTGTAATATCTAGGCCGAAGACACAAGAATTCAAGAATCAAGAGTTTTAAGGCGTTTTGAGCTGTCTGCGCGACACCACTTGCTTGCGAAGGCCATATCTTGAGCTACAGAGGTCTGATTGAGCTGATTCCAGTGCCATTGGAAAGCTAACTTCAAGGGCTTCAATTCATCTTTTTACACCGAAGTCAGATTCCAAGCCGAAGATGGTCAAACCAGCTTCCGAAGTGACACCAGCGATTCTGTCGAGATTCCGCGACCGCGGCCTGGTCGACGCGACCGCGGTGGCCGCCGAGACGAATTGTTCCTTTCTGTTGCGATAGCGCGGGCGCGGTGATGGCGACGCGACCGCGGTGATGCCGAATCCGAAGCGGACCGAAATCTTTCTATCTTGTTTCCTTTTCTATCTTTTGCCTCTTTCCTTATCTATCTCGTGGAGCTTATCCCTTGGGCTATATAAAGAGGAGTCAGCCTTAGGTTTTTAGTATCTTCAACATTCTACCTTCTACCTTCTTCCACAAGTTAGGTTTTTAGTTTAGTTATGGAGAGCTAGTCTCCTTGGGTTTGTTCAAGGGAGAAGCTCTGATGTATGAACTCGTGAGGTTTTGGTAATTGATTTCTATCCTTTGGTTGATATTGATTCTCTTGTGCTTCATCTTATGAATGTTTATTCTTTCTCTAGGAGTAGCTAACCTATTGAATTGATTGATGTTCTACTGTTTGATTAGGTTTGGACCGTGGACAAAACTAATCTGTGAAAACAACTTAACCTAGACCTGTTGTCTATGCAACTAGGATTAAGAAGAGAATTGATTGTTTTATCTTGCAATTTGACTCGTAGCTTGATTGTTTGATATTATATCCTGCATATCCTTGTTCTCTATGCTAATTCTAGGTTAAGCGTCCTTGCCTAGGGTTATAGAATTGCTTGGACCGTGGACTTGCGATTGTTAATGATCAGGATAGGAATTAACCATAGGTGTGAATGAAATCAATGGATAAATCTATGACCGAGGGATTATATCATGAGTGGATCTTTTGAATGAACTTGTCTCCTTATCAATTGTTTCTCATATTTGCATGTTTGTTTATTTGTTTGTTCTTTGTTTCTTAGATTAGTTTAGTTTAGATTTCTCTCTTCAATCCCCATATTTTTAGTTGATAATTATATTAATACTAGAAGCCATAGTTCTCTTGGGTTCGACCCCTTACTTGCTTACTATACTTAGTTTGTTTGTTTGGGTTATTTATCTTTGATCTTGGCACGACGACTTTAACCGAGTCAAATTTTGGCGCCGTTGCCGGGGAACTCTGGTTTCTTTCTAGTATTAATATTTTTATTGACTTTGTGTGGACCTATCTTACGGTCCACACTTGTATATTCTGATGTCTTCTCTTGAGTTTTGTCAGTTGCAGGATGAACCATTCCACGAGTACTTTGCTAGATGTAGACGCGAGTTGGATAGACTCTTCTCTATGGAGTGTCCTATCGGACCTGAGGATGCATTCAATAGCATTGTTTATACCATGGATAATGAGACTTTTCGGGAGTTCTATACTTGGAATAGTCAGGAACTCAGAGACATGTCTCATATGGAACGTTGGGAATTTTTGTGCACAAAGGCTCAAGAATATGAGGAAAAGTTCAGACAGTGGGAGTTAGAGGCTGAAGAATGTGAGAGCGACTCAGACACGGACCCGTACTCAGTTATGGACCCGAACCTTACTATACTGGAGTTCTTTGCTTTATGCGCACGTGAATCAAGGAGAAAGTGGAGGGCGATCATTCGGATGCGAAACCGCGACCGCGGTGAGCAATCCCGCGCCCGCGTTTCCGACGTAGAAACTAAGGAGCTGCTCTTGGAGGAGAACCGCGACCGCGGCCTACAAACCGCGCCCGCGGCCCCTGTAGAAGTTGTTCCACCGCCTTCCAGCCTCGAGGATTGTGTCGATGGTGTCCCGAATTCCAAGACTCAAGGTATCGACTCCGAGACTCCTGAAATCAGTTTGGACGATCCTTATATCCTTTACTCTACCTCTTCTCTCTCTCTCTCTCTTGATCCTTGTTTTGTGCTTACATGTCAAAATTTCATTAAGGATTCTATCTTTGAGCATGCTAGGGTAGATGATGAGTCCTATATTTTATTTGATGAGAGTGATAATTCAACTAGGGGATTTGCTTGCTTTGATGAATACTTTGAAAAATCACCTAAATCACCTAATTGGTTTCACTCTAGAAAATCACACCCTAATTGCTCAAGCATGTTTGATAGGTTAAAAAGGAGTTTGAACTATTTCTTATTTCTTGTTAATTTGTCAACATGTTACTTGTCCTGTTGTAAGATAGTTGTGTAGGACTTTGATTTGATGCTCAGGGCATTGACGATGTCCGATCATGAAGACGTCGAGCCAACGACGTTAACCAAAAGCGCTGATTGAGAGGCAACCCAAGGATTAGTTTAGATTGTTTTTCCATTCCTAGCTTAGGATTTGCTTGTTTTTCTAGCTAATATGCAGGTACTAGGTCCGAAAGGACACGCCTGGCGTGATACCGCGCCCGCGCCTCCCTGGCCGCGCCCGCGGTGGATCACCAGCGCGCCCCGACGAACAGGTACTAGCCCGTGCTCGCGGCAACCATACTGCGTCTCGGTTTTAGCTTGTTTTTAGTTCGATAAAAAAAAAAGAAAAAAAAAGAGGACTTTTTGGTCCCACTCTATCTCTATATCTTCCATCTATCTGTATCCATTCTACTCCATCTTCTATCTTTCCATCCCTTCTATATTCTTTCCATCCACCTTTGTAATTCCATTCTTATGGCTATGTGTAAAGCCTAAGTATGGGGGAGCTTTGTTTTCCCGGGAGTTTTCTTCTCCACGGCTCGAGTTCGAGTATTGACCCATCTTCCAAGAAGACGAGCCAAGATACGAAGGTTGTCTACACATCACGTTTTTCGAGACGAAGTCAAGACATTGTTCCTGCACGAGACCCGCGCCCGCGCCCCATCAGCCGCGCCCGCGGTATCTTCCCGACGATGACTTCCGTCTCTGCACCGATTCCGCGCCCGCGCCCATGGTGTCGCGTCTGCGCTTTTGCCACCCGATTGGAAATACAAAGCTTTCATCCATGCTTTCTATTCTACCACCTTTGAATAGTTCTTCCATTCCACCCCTCTTCATCGTTTGTGAGTCTTCTGCTATACCCTTCTCCTTGCGTCTATCCTTTCTCTTTGCTTCATTGAGGACAATGAAGGATTTAAGTATGGGGGAAGGAGTACTCGCATTCGCTTATCTTAGTTAGTTTAGTTAGAGATTTGCTTCAGATTTTTGATTTTCTTCTTTTCGTGGAGCACTTGTACCATATTTTTTGCATAATAAAGAAAGAAAGAAAAAAAAAGATAGAAAAAGCCATAAAAATTGAAAAAAGGCATATAAATCCTGGAATGAGTCGAAAACCCGAAAGGGCGGCTCAGGTAATAAGCAGGTAACCCGGACCAGCATTAGGCTGGGGTAATATGAGGTTCATGAGTGATTGTGAGTTTTTGTGAGCACACCCTTGAGAAAAATGAAAAGAGCGGTTAGGTGAAAACCCGAAAGGGCGCCTAAGCAGAATTGAGCGGTAAAATTCGAGTGTTTTAGGATCATTCTTGCTTGGGGACTTTGGGGCTTACATGTTATATTTGGGTAGATCCTAGGTTGCTCTACACTTTTTAGAGCTTGAGTGTTATATCATGTTGTGAGGTGTGTGTTTGAGCTTCATTGTTTTATGCTCATGGTTTCTCTATATTTTTGGGTTCGGGTTGTGAGTTGAGTGTTTTTATCTTCCCTTATATTTCCTGAGATCTTAGATGTGCTACCTTGTTATATTTGTTTTGAGCTTACTCGAGGACGAGCAAGATCTAAGTATGGGGGAATTTGATTCGGCCTATTTTGTATAGGTTTACTCTTGTATTTTAGGGCTTTATTGAGTGTGTTTAGGTTAGAGTTGTGCGTAATTGTAATATCTAGGCCGAAGACACAAGAATTCAAGAATCAAGAGTTTTAAGGCGTTTTGAGCTGTCTGCGCGACACCACTTACTTGCGAAGGCCTTATCTTGAGCTACAGAGGTCGGATTGAGCTGATTCTAGTGCCATTGGAAAGCTAACTTCAAGGGATTCAATTCATCTTTTTACACCGAAGTCAGATTCCAAGCCGAAGATGGTCAAAACAGCCTCCGAAGTGACACTAGCGATTCTGTCGAGATTCCGCAACCGCGGCCTGGTCGACGCGACCGCGGTGGCCGCTGAGACGAATTGTTCCTTTCTGTTGCGATAGCGCGGGCGCGGTGATGGCGACGCGACCGCGGTGATGCCGAATCCGAAGCGGACCGAAATCTTTCTATCTTGTTTCCTTTTCTGTCTTTTGCCTCTTTCCTTATCTATCTCGTGGAGCTTATCCCTTGGGCTATATAAGGAGGAGTCAGCCTTAGGTTTTTAGTATCTTCAACATTCTACCTTCTACCTTCTTCCACAAGTTAGGTTTTTAGTTTAGTTATGGAGAGCTAGTCTCCTTGGGTTTGTTCAAGGGAGAAGCTCTGATGTATGAACTCGTGAGGTTTTGGTAATTGATTTCTATCCTTTGGTTGATATTGATTCTCTTGTGCTTTATCTTATGAATGTTTATTCTTTCTCTAGGAGTAGCTAACCTATTGAATTGATTGATGTTCTACTGTTTGATTAGGTTTGGACCGTGGACAAAACTAATCTGTGAAAACAACTTAACCTAGACCTGTTGTCTATGCAACTAGGATTAAGAAGAGAATTGATTGTTTTATCTTGCAATTTGACTCGTAGCTTGATTGTTTGATATTATATCCTGCATATCCTTGTTCTCTATACTAATTCTAGGTTAAGTGTCCTTGCCTAGGGTTATAGAATTGCTTGGACCGTGGACTTGCGATTGTTAATGATCAGGATAGGAATTAACCATAGGTGTGAATGAAATCAATGGATAAATCTATGATCGAGGGATTATATCATGAGTGGATCTTTTGAATGAACTTGTCTCCTTATCAATTGTTTCTCATATTTGCATGTTTGTTTATTTGTTTGTTCTTTGTTTCTTAGATTAGTTTAGTTTAGATTTCTCTCTTCAATCCCCATATTTTTAGTTGATAATTATATTAATACTAGAAGCCATAGTTCTCTTGGGTTCGACCCCTTACTTGCTTACTATACTTAGTTTGTTTGTTTGGGTTATTTATCTTTGATCTTGGCACGACGACTTTAGCCGAGTCACATAGCTTTGATGCCGCTCGATCTCAGCCTCTTGAACATCCCGGCGATGGATGTATCGATCTTGCAACCTACACACGGCTAATAATCAGCGATGCTAAACCACAATGAAACGAAGGCTGACGGATACAAAAAATAAAATCGAACCTGATTTCTATACTTGGAATAGTCAGGAACTCAGAGACATGTCTCATATGGAACGTTGGGAATTTTTGTGCACAAAGGCTCAAGAATATGAGGAAAAGTTCAGACAGTGGGAGTTAGAGGCTGAAGAATGCGAGAGCGACTCAAACACGGACCCGTACTCAGTTATGGACCCGAACCTTACTATACTGGAGTTCTTCGCTCTATGCGCACGTGAATCAAGGAGAAAGTGGAGGGCGATCATTCGGATGCGAAACCGCGACCGCGGTGAGCAATCCCGCGCCCGCGTTTCCGACGCTGATGGATCGTTAGTACTGAGGGACGCCCTCTACTTTGGTAAAGGCGTCCTTAGATTAGGCGTCCCTACGAGGAGTAGGGGCGTCCTTGAGTAATGCTGCGGAAATAAAGTACTAAACAGGTAAGAAATGGACGCAGAGAATTATAGAGGAACCACTCAAGACCAAGTAGTCCTTGAGTGTAAACCTCTACCTCCTTGGAGGATTTTTGAATAGTTCTTTCCTTTATATTGAACGTCCTTACAGTTGTACTGGCGAGTCTTTACAGTTCTCTGGTACTTAGCTTTTCCCTAAGTCCACTAGTAAAGGACTCCTCTAAGCCTACAACTTAAGCTGGTTCAATCTACTAAAGGACTCTATTCCTACGTTCTGCAGTACTTCGTAGAACTCTCTTTCTCTCTTTTTGGGTTTTCTCTTACAAACTGTTTTTGTGATTTGGTTACAAGTCTCACTCGATCTAACACAAGTTCTAGCACTGTTCTTGAGTTCTTGAGTTAGTTCTTCGTGTTCTTGAGTGAGTCGCTTTCTCTTTGATTCTCTCTGAATATTCCTGAAAGCGTTTGCGTCACAATAAATGCCTTGGGGCTATTTATAGGACTTGGGGAAGGGCGTCATTTCTCTGGGACGATCATGCCCTTTATGGTCGTGGCTACAGGATCTTCCTCCACGTAGTAGGGCGGTGATGAGGAAGCTTCCTGTATCCAGCTGTGTATGATGAACTTCGCTACAGGATCAGCCGCCACGTGTTGATTGACTCTGTAACAGGATCGTCCGCCACGTAGTGTTGGACTCCGCTACAGGATCGGTCTCCACGTGTCCTTGGATGATCAAACATTGTCAAGTGATGTCATCTTGTCGGCTAGTAAGTAAAGACTCCTTTCTTGCGTTCCTACTTGCTTGGGACTCCGTCCTTGCTCAAGTAGTCCTGGCTGGTCCTTACTTCCTGTTGGCTAGTGTCCCTAAGCTTATGGGACGCCCATACACACTTGTTGTCCTTTTGGTCACTGGCGTTCCTGAAAAACTTGGACAACTCTATTAGAATCAAAGTAAGTTTGTCATATCAAAACTAAGGGACGGTTGTGTGGAACACTAACAAGTACGCAAGCGTTCTTGATAGCGTCCCAACAATTTCCCCCTTTTTGATGATGACAAACTCTTCAGGAAAATAGTTTTGACATTGGAACTTAGTATGCATGAAAACTTAGAGGCGTCCTCTAACACTTAGAGAAGTTTTAATAAGCAAAAGTTTTCAATCTTTGATTCTCTAGCTTTTGGATTTTAAGGAAAGAGTCGCGTCCTAGAAAAGTTCCTAAGCGTTCTCTTTTATTCTAGCATGAGCAGCGTTCCTTAGACTTTTCACTTAATAGTTCCCCCTTAACACTTGCTTATTCTAGATAACTATTTTATAGCGCATCTCTGCAAAACTACACTTCCCCCTTTTGGCATCATCGAAAAGGATAACAAGTGATAAGGACGTTAGCACAAACACATAACTAAAAGTAGTGGAACGCTTAAACAAACATATGCAAGCAACCAGTGGAATTGCCATTCAAACAAAATTAGAGTTATTACAAACCAAGATCATAAGTTCGAAGTTCAAAAGAAGCAAAAGCAACAAAGTAGGGGATAAGAGTGGTGGTGGCAATCACTGAGAACGGCTGTTGTCTTGATAAAACTTGAGCAATTGCTCTTGAAGTTCAGCAGCCTTGGAGAACGCAGATGACAAGTCCTTTAAAGCAGAGAAGATGAGGCACTGATTCTCCATAATGGCACCCATGAGTTCTGCTGGAGGATGCTGAGAGATGTTTGCAGGAGCAGAACGGGGCAAAAGACCTGTACTTGAAGAAGGAGCGTCCGTTGGAATAGCTGGAGGAGAAGAAGGATTCCCTAAGAGCATTTGATCAAGGGTTGTAAGATCTACGGGGGGCTCTTGATCTTGAGGGGACTCTTGAGACGTAGGAGCAAGCCTGGCGGCCTCAGCCTCAGCAGCTAGGCGTTCTTCCTCGGCTTTCAGTCGGGCTTCCTCAGCCTCAGCTTCTAACTGTTTCAGAACGGACGGGAGCTCTTCATTATGCCTTATCTCAACAAGTCCTTTCTTGGCATTCCATTTTAAGCCAAGTTCTTCAGAGGGAGCGCTCTCATCATAAGCATCCTGGGACTGCAAGATTGCCTTTACGACTCCAGGGTATGGCAAGGCGTGCCTCTTCCTTCCACACTTGGCCATGTGTTGCATAGCAATTCTGGCTAAGTTGATCGGGCGGCGTTCAAGGATTGCGTCAATTAGGATTATATCGTGTGTTTGCACAATTGAACGCTTTTCCTGCCTTGGAAGAATGGCGCGACAAATGAAGTAGTGGACGATTGCGCCAACTTTCCTCAGAACGTGAGCTACCCTGTCGAGTCCCATCGGCCTTTTACCCTGAAAAATGTGCTCAACCAGAGGCAGTTCTTGATCTGTCGTTTCAAAACCGCCTTCAGGGAGTGAGCTAAGAGCATCGGACGGTGGCTTGCGTGGACCTAGACCAAGGAAGGAGCGCATTCGACGTTCTGTGACTGAAGCTTTCTCACCTTCAATTTTGAAGTGGAGGGAGCCATCTTTTGCCTTGTAGCGCAAATCCCTGTAGAACGCCTTAACCTGTTCTTTGTCAACAGTGGTCGGCGCTGGTCCAACGTTCTGCCATCCTTGAAATTTCAGAAGTTCAAGAAACTCCTGAACTGATTGATCGTCGAAGGAGGCTAGCCACTCTTCAGAGTAAATGAGAGGGCTCAGGACTTTAACGGGCACATCAGCGTTCTTCCTTTTGCGCTTGCCCTTGGGGGACTCAGAGTCCTCATCATCATCTGACTCGTCTTCAGCTTTCTCCGAGTCACTGTCAGAAGCGTCCTTTGAAGGAGCGTCCTCTGTGCCTTGTTCGTTTTCTGCATCGCCACCAGCTGTGGCTTGATCAGCACCGGAGGTCTGACCTTGGGACGTGCCCTCAGCGACCTGAGCCTCTGTCTGATTTTCTGTTTCTGGCTCAGCGTCCGCGGGGATGTCATGGGATTCTGTTTGGATTGAGGGAGAGGGGTTTTCTTGTGGAGCTTGGGTGGGGTTTAGGATTGGGAGGGACTGGTCATAAGGAGGGACTTCCTGAGCATCACGCGCGAGCTCATCAGAAAGAGTCGGCTCGGCGTTCTCTTGAGCGACCTGGTGCTCACCAGCGTCCTCAATCTGTTCAGCAGGAGCGTTCACCTCTCCTTCCGCTTCATCATTCGAATCCCCAACAACATCGATGAAAGGGGAAACCTGAGCAGGTGTACCTCTTTGGCTCTTAGATGAGCTAGAGGAGGAAGAGGAGGAGGGAACGTGCTCAATCTGCGCAGGAACGTCCTTGGCTAGCAGAACCCTGGGTTTTTCACCAGCCTTCCTTCGGCGAAAAGTATGCTCAAGGGTGCGCTCTGTCTCCTCCGGGCCACTTTCAGAGGATGGACGGCGGGACTTTGGGGTCTCGGGGTCCTTAGGTGGGGAAATGTGGGCCGGTGCAGAAGGGAAATTGGCCAAATTTAAGGGAGAGTGAGTGCGGGGAGGAAAAGGGATTAGAGCATTTCGCTTGGAAGGTTGAGGGGACGGAGGGGGGGTGGGGAGTTGAACGATTGAGATTTGTTGAGGAGGAGGAGTGGATTCCTTAGAGAGGTTGGAAGGCCTTTTTGAGGTGCTAGGCCTTTTTGTGGGGGGTTTTGAGGATGGGACGCTTGAGGTTTTGGCCTTTTTGAGGGGCCTTGGGTCGTGAGCCTTTTTGGAGCGTCCCTCCTTTAAGTGGGAAGGGAACTTGTCCACAATCTCCGTTGGTTTGGAAGTGGAGAAGGGTTGGGAAGATTTGGAGAGGGGAGAAGAAGGGGCAGGACGCTTGAGTAATTTTTTGGTGGTAATGGTGGGGACGGCAGGAGGAGGTGGAGAGGGACTGGGCACACGATTCTTGGTCATTTGGAAGGCTAAAGAGTTCCTTGGATACATAGGGAACTCGGGCAAGACTGCATTATGCAAGTCTGGTATAAGGTCAAGAAGAGGGCCAAGGTTCTCACCTCCGAACTGGGAGAAGAAGAGCACATCGTCCATCCGTCCAGGTAGATCTTTGAAGTCTGTGAGGTGAAGGCTGGGGACGACGAAGCGTTCAATGAACTTCTTGTAGTTCTTTGTTCTCTCTGCATCAGATTTTACTTCTGGCAGTTCCATGCGTTCCCTGATTAGATTATACAGCGTCTTTGGCTTTTTGTTGATGAAGTCCAATAGAGACTCATTGAGAACTATAGGTTTGGGCTTCTCTATGTAGTGGGACTTCACCAGCTTTCTACGCTTCCCGCCGGTTGAAGATCCGGCCACGTTCAACTGTCTTTGAGACATATTTTCAGATGAAGCTTAGAGAGAGAAAGTCGCCGGAGTTCTAGAGAGAAGTCAGAGCAAATTTGAGAGCGAGAAAGTGGTTGAGCGTAATAAATTTGATTGCGACTGTTCTGGCCTTATATAGAGGAAGCGGTGGCACAAATGGTAATTAACACTGTTTTACTGTGCGACACGTGGCAAAACTTCCCCCTTAAGATTTGAGCAAAAGCAACGGTCACTGTTCACACTTTCAAAAGTTCAAAAATCTGACTCTTCAACTGCCCCTCAAAACTGAACTGGCGTCCTTTGCAACAACACTGAGCGTCCTCTCATACTTAGCAAAAATTTTACCTCTTTAAGCAAACTTCTTCAAGCAAACCAACAACCAACTTACCGTTCTTGTGATCACCTTTCGAACCAGTTGAGAACAACGCAAGTACGTCCCGTAAAAGAAAATATGAAGCTCATAGGACGCTTTTGTGGAGTTCTCGGCTAGGGTAAGCTTAGAGTTCCCATCATTTCGGCTTATAATGAGGGTTGGGTGATCAGGGATACTCTTTTCAAGACAAAATAGAGAAAATTTGAATGGCGTTCCAAAGTAGCAAACACATGAAGTTTTAGACTAGCGTCCTTGCAAATATGAATTCAATGCATAACAGTCCTTAAACACTTAGAATCTACAAAACATAGCCAATCATTGAGAGAATAGTAGAACAGGACTTGCTATTTAAAAGTTATCATCCCCAAGAGCAACCTTAGATGCTCATAGGGACGTCTATCAAGCGCCTTAGTGAAAATATCAACTATTTGGTCTTCAGTCCTTACATGCTCCATACTAATGAGTCCTAGTTCAACATTATCACGCAAGAAATGATGCCTTATATGAATATGCTTTGTGCGTGAATGAAAAACAGGATTCTTTGAAATTTCAATAGCACTTGTGTTATCACAACGAATGGGTATAGTTTCAAGATTGATACCGTAGTCCTCTAGTTGATATTTGATCCAAATGACTTGTGAACAGCACGAGGCAGCAGCAACGTACTCGGCTTCCGCAGTTGAAAGCGCCACAGAGTTCTGTTTCTTAGATCCCCAAGAGACTAGGCATGAACCAAGGAACTGTGCCATTCCTGAAGTGCTTTTTCTATCAATCACATGACCAGCATAATCTGCGTCCGAGTAGCCAACTAGCTTGAAGGACGTCTTCCTGGGGTACCAAAGGCAAAGATCATCGCGTCCTTTGAGGTAGCGAAAGATCCTCTTGACTTCTTGCATGTGGGACTCCTTTGGATTCGCCTGGAAGCGTGCACACAAGCAAACGGCAAACATAATGTCGGGACGGCTTGCGGTCAAGTAGAGCAAAGAGCCAATCATCCCTCTGTAAAGCTTTTGATCAACGTCCTTTCCCTGTTCATCTGCGTAAAGACGCGAGTTTGGAGAACAAGGGGTTGCAACAGGTTTGGACGTGTTCATCCCGTACTTCTCAAGCATTTCACGGACATATTTTTGTTGGTGAATGCGCGTCCCTTCCTTGAGTTGATTGATTTGAAGTCCCAAGAAGAAATTGAGTTCTCCAATGAGGGACATCTCAAACTCACTACTCATTAAGGACTTGAACTCATCTACAAGTTTCATGTTGGTACTACCAAAGACTATATCATCAACATAGACTTGGGCAATTAAAATGTCCTTGTGAACTTTCTTTATAAACAAAGTTTTATCAATTGAACCTCTAGTATACCCATGAGTCAAAAGAAAGGACGCAAACCTGTCGTACCATGCACGAGGTGCTTGCTTGAGTCCATAGAGCGCTTTGTCCAAGTAGTACACATGATCTGGGTGAGAGGCGTCCTCAAAGCCAGGCGGCTGAGCAACGTACACTTCCTCCTTTAGCTTTCCATTGAGAAAGGCAGTTTTGACGTCCATCTGAAATAACTTGAATCCTTTGTGAGCGGCGAAGGCAATAAGGAGACGAACGGCTTCAATTCTAGCAACAGAAGCAAAGGTCTCATCATAGTCTATGCCTTCTTCTTGCTTGAATCCTTGAGTCACCAGTCTTGCCTTATTTCTTGACACACGTCCACTCTCATCAAGCTTATTTCTGAACACCCGTCGCGTCCCTATGATATTTTTGCCTTTGGGACGTGGGACGATAGTCCAAACTTTGTTCCTTTCAAACTGATTGAGTTCTTCTTGCATTGCTTGAATCCAGTTAGCGTCCTGGAGTGCTTCTTTGATATTCTTTGGTTCCACCATAGAGACAAAGGCATTGAATGCACAAAAAGCTAAATTTGCACTCTGGGACTTGCTTGCAGCTGACCTGGTTTGAACTCCTTGAGAAGGATCAGATACAATTTGAGAAGTTGGGTGGTCCCTAGAGAAGCGGGACTCCCTTTGAAACAAATGAGCAAATCTTGGATCAGTGTCTCCATCAGAATTATCACTGTCACTTTGAGCATCGTCTTCAATGTGTTCCCCCTCAAAGAGAGCATCCACATCTTGACGTTGCTCACCTTGTTGACTTGATTCAGCTACATCTTGTTGAACTGGGGATTCGCTACGAGATGGAACTCCTTGAACAACACTGGGTGCGTCCACTGAGACTTCTTCAGGATTTGGAGACGCGTCCTTAGAGACATAGTATTTTCCAGAAGTCCAATCCTCAGCTTCATCTTCAGAGTCGTCCTGTTGTTGTGACGCAGAGAGTTCTTTCTTACTTGGTTTTTCTTTATGAGATGAACGTTCTTTGAACACAACAGGAATACTCTCCTCAAGCTTTAGAGTCCTTTTGTTGAAAACTCTATATGCTTTGCTGGTAAGAGAGTACCCAAGGAATATGGCTTCATCGCTCCTTGCATCAAATTTTCCAAGTTTTTCTTTATCATTGTTGTGAACGAAACATTTGCAACCAAAGACTCTGAGATAATCGATGCGAGGCTTCTTTCCATTCAACAACTCATAGGACGTCTTCTTCAGCAGAGGACGGATCATGGCACGATTGATGATGTAACATGCTGTTGCAATAGCTTCTGCCCAGAAGTACTTGGGGACGCTATTTGCCAAGAGCATAGTTCTTGCCATATCCTCTAGCGTCCTATTCTTTCTTTCCACAACTCCATTTTGTTGAGGAGTCCTTGGAGCGGAGAAGTTGTGCGAGACACCATGTTGATCACAGTAGGCCAGGAACTCTGAATTTTGGAACTCCGTTCCATGGTCTGATCTTATGGCTTTGAGAGACGTCTCAAGAGCAACTTCCACTTGTTTGATGAAGACTTTGAACGCATTGAAACAATCTGCTTTTGACACCAAGAAAAGAACCCAAGTGAATCGAGAAAAATCATCTAGAAGAACGTAAATGTACCTCTTTCCACCGTAGCTCAACGTCTTCATTGGTCCGCAAAGATCCATATGGAGAAGTTCCAAAGGCTTCTTTGTACTGACTTCGTTCTTGGATTTGAAAGACGTTCTTGTTTGCTTCCCTTTAATACAAGCTTCACACTGTTCAACTTTCTCAGGATCAATTCGGGGAAGTCCTTTCACAAGATTTCGCTGGTGTAGCTTAAGGATTGTGCTTGGTCCAGCATGGCCAAGTCGGCGATGCCAGAGATCAGCGTCCTCCCTTGAAGCAGATAGACACAACTCTGATTTGGGCTTGAATTCTTGATTGAAGATGTAGATATTGTTCTTGCGAACTCCTTTGAGAACAACTTTATTGGACTTCTTGTTAATAACTAGGCACTCCTTTGAGTCAAATGTGATTAGATTTTCACCTTGATCACACATCTGAGAGACGCTAAGAAGATTGAAGCCAAGTCCTTCAACAAGACTGACATTTGTTGCTTTAATGGACGGGTTGAGAATAGCAGTTCCCGTTCCTTTGATCTTTCCTTTGCCCTTGTTGCCAAACGAGACAGTTCCTCCCGTGGCACTACTTTGGATAGAAGTGAGATGGATCTGGCTTCCTGTCATATGATTTGAGGCGCCACTATCAATGATCCATGGGCGTCCCCTCACTTCCACCTGCCATAACAAAATTAGTGTTTGGCGACCCAGGCAAGGTGTTCCTTACCTGGTTCGTTACAAAAGTAGAACTCTGGTTCTGGCATGTAGTCATTAATGTTTACATCATTAGAAATAGCATGCTTGCGGAAAGAGTTTCTAGAGCGTCTAGAACGCCTAGGATTAGTCTTAGGAACGGACTTATCATTCTCATTGTGAGTTCTAGCAGCTTTTCCATTTTCAACATCTTCCTTGAGTTTTAGACATTCATATTTGAAGTGATCTCCTTGTCCACAGTACCAATACGTCCTATAGTAAGTACCAAGATAGTACTTCTTATTTGGACGCTGAATCTTGTTTTCTTTCATCTTTTGAGGATTGCAAACTTTTGAACACGTTCCCTTTAGCAATCTTCTTGTAAATCTTATGACTTGTGGAGTTAGTGTAGTAGTCTTCCTTTCCTAATTCTCCACTTTCTAGAACTCTAATTCTTTCAAGAAGGTTTTTAGTTTTCTCCCTTTCAAGTTCCAGTTCAGAAGTTTTGCTTGCCTCAAAATCACTAGGAAGAGAGTTCTTAGTGTCATCTTAATAACCTAGACCTCTCTTAGCTGGGACAAAAACCATAGGTCTCACTTCTTCAACTATGGGACTCTTACCCATCACTTTCACTTCTTCCCTAAGCTTAGCGTTCTCAAGTTTGAGACACATGATTTCAGTTTTTAGGGACTTAGTTTCATCACATGAAGACTCTAGTTGAATAGTCATTGTACTACAATTTTCACATTCAACTACAATGTTTTCATCTTCAAGTTCATCCATTCTTCTTTTCATAGCAAGACTTTCCTCCATTATTTTACCAATGAGTTTAAGCAATTTTGGTTTTGAACATTTTTCTAAAGAACGCATCATGGAATCATGAGTTACCTCTTGTTCGTTGTCGGAGGCGTTCTCTTCAACAACTGGGGCGTCCTCCACTGCCATGTATGCAACTTGATCGTCACGTTCATCATCACTTGAACTGAGATCATCCCAGGCAGCTGTATATGCTCCAATGAGAGCTTTCTTCTTGTCCTTAGAGGACGTTCCCGCAGTACATTTTTTGGCAAAATGTCCTTTCTTGTTGCATTTGTAGCATGTGAGTTCCTTCATTTCAGCCTCTGTGTACTTGGGACTCTCCTTTTTGTAGGACTTGCTCTTGCTACTATGCTTGTTCTTCTTGTTATAGTACTTAAGAGCCTTGTGAATAAGAGAGAGTTCCTCATCTGAGTCAATCTCTTCCTTTGGCTTTCTTTCTTTCTCTTTAGGACGCAAGGTCTCAAGTTTTTCTTTGTTCTGCATCATCAATGCTAGATCTCTTTGGCCACGAAGATACTCGGCGTACTCTGGTATCGTGGACGCCAAAGCAAGATCAGTTTGAGGATTCTTCCCTAGTTGAGCCATGTCAGAGATTCTTCGTTCTTCGTACTGCCTGAGCTTCCCATAGATTTCTTCCATATCTAGAGTTTTGTTGGCTGTGTTTTCTTTGAAAGTCGTCCTATCAAAGTTCCAGACTCCAGTCAACCCATCAATGACTACTTGAACTCTATTCCTCATGGAGATTTCTGATTCTGGAATGCCCAAGTTCTTCATCTTGGTGACAAGGCCTTCAAAACGGTACGAGTAGTCATTTACCGTTTCATTTGGCAGCATACTAAAAGCATAGAACTCCTTTTTGATCTTCAGCTGGACGTCCTCTTTCATTTCTGCAGTTCCCACATGAAATTTCTCAAGAGCTTCCCACTGTTGTTTTGCTGTGGGGAGATTGCTAACTCTTGTGGCATCCCTTTCGCAGAGGGACGCTTGAAGAAAACATACTGCTTTAGCATTTGTTTCCATTAGCTTGAATTCATCAGAACCCCACTCGTCCTCTTTGTCTTTCTTGTCATCGGGAACTTTGAGATCACCTTTTCTGATAACGTTCCAGCATTGATAATTGGTGCTTCTACAGAAGTTCTCAAATCTGGTTTTCCACCGGTTGAAGTTGCCGTCCGTTAGACGCGGAGGCTCTGATACCTACAACTCAGTAAGAATCTAAAGCGCCTGCTCTGATACCAATTGATGGATCGTTAGTACTGAGGGACGCCCTTTACTTTGGTAAAGGCGTCCTTAGATTAGGCGTCCCTACGAGGAGTAGGGGCGTCCTTGAGTAATGCAGCGGAAATAAAGTACTAAACAGGTAAGAAATGGACCCAGAGAATTATAGAGGAACCACTCAAGACCAAGTAGTCCTTGAGTGTAAACCTCTACCTCCTTGGAGGATTTTTGAATAGTTCTTTCCTTTATATTGAACGTCCTTACAGTTGTACTGGCGAGTCTTTACAGTTCTCTGGTACTTAGCTTTTCCCTAAGTCCACTAGTAAAGGACTCCTCTAAGCCTACAACTTAAGCTGGTTCAATCTACTAAAGGACTCTATTCCTACGTTCTGCAGTACTTCGCAGAACTCTCTTTCTCTCTTTTTGGGTTTTCTCTTACAAACTGTTTTTGTGATTTGGTTACAAGTCTCACTCGATCTAACACAAGTTCTAGCACTGTTCTTGAGTTCTTGAGTTAGTTCTTCGTGTTCTTGAGTGAGTCGCTTTCTCTTTGATTCTCTCTGAATATTCCTGAAAGCGTTTGCGTCACAATAAATGCCTTGGGGCTATTTATAGGACTTGGGGAAGGGCGTCATTTCTCTGGGACGATCATGCCCTTTATGGTCGTGGCTACAGGATCTTCCTCCATGTAGTAGGGCGGTGATGAGGAAGCTTCCTGTATCCAGCTGTGTATGATGAACTTCGCTACAGGATCGGCCGCCACGTGTTGATTGACTCTGTAACAGGATCGTCCGCCACGTAGTGTTGGACTCCGCTACAGGATCGGTCTCCACGTGTCCTTGGATGATCAAACATTGTCGAGTGATGTCATCCTGTCGGCTAGTAAGTAAGGCCTCCTTTCTTGCGTTCCTACTTGCTTGGGACTCCGTCCTTGCTCAAGTAGTCCTGGCTGGTCCTTACTTCCTCTTGGCTAGTGTCCCTAAGCTTATGGGACGCCCATACACACTTGTTGTCCTTTTGGTCACTAGCGTTCCTGAACACTTGGAAAACTCTATTAGAATCAAAGTGAGTTTGTCATATCAAAACTAAGGGACGGTTGTGTGGAACACTAACAAGTACGCAAGCGTTCTTGATAGCGTCCCAACAGACGCAGAAACTAAGGAGTTGCTCTTGGAGGAGAACCGCGACCGCGGCCTACAAACCGCGCCCGCGGCCCCTGTAGAAGTTGTTCCACCGCCTTCCAGCCTCGAGGATTGTGTCGATGGTGTCCCGAATTCCAAGACTCAAGGTATCGACTCCGAGACTCCTGAAATCAGTTTGGACGATCCTTATATCCTTTACTCTACCTCTTCTCTCTCTCTTGATCCTTGTTTTGTGCTTACATGTCAAAATTTCATTAAGGATTCTATCTTTGAGCATGCTAGGGTAGATGATGAGTCCTATATTTTATTTGATGAGAGTGATAATTCAACTAGGGGATTTGCTTGCTTTGATGATTACTTTGAAAAATCACCAAAATCACCTAATTGGTTTCACTCTAGAAAATCACACCCTAATTGCTCAAGCATGTTTGATAGGTTAAAAAGTAGTTTGAACTATTTCTTATTTCTTGTTAATTTGTCAACATGTTACTTGTCCTGTTGTAAGATAGCTGTGTAGGACTTTGATTTGATGCTCAGGGCATTGACGATGTCCGATCATGAAGACGTCGAGCCAACGACGTTAACCAAAAGCGCTGATTGGGAGGCAACCCAAGGATTAGTTTAGATTGTTTTTCCATTCTTAGCTTAGGATTTGCTTGTTTTTCTAGCTAATATGCAGGTACTAGGTCCGAAAGGACACGCCTGGCGTGATACCGCGCCCGCGCCTCCCTGGTCGCGCCCGCGGTGGATCACCAGCGCGCCCCGACGAAGAGGTACTAGCCCGTGCTCGCGGCAACCATACTGCGTCTCGGTTTTAGCTTGTTTTTAGTTCGATAAAAAGAAAAAAAAGAAAAAAAAAGGAAAAAAAAAAAGAAAAAAAAAAGAAAAAAGAAAGAAAAAAAAAAAAAAGAGGACTTTTTGGTCCCACTCTATCTCTATATCTTCCATCTATCTATATCCATTCTACTCCATCTTCTATCTTTCCATCCCTTCTATATTCTTTCCATCCACCTTTGTAATTCCATTCTTATGGCTATGTGTAAAGCCTAAATATGGGGGAGCTTTGTTTTCCCGGGAGTTTTCTTCTCCACGGCTCGAGTTCGAGTATTGACCCATCTTCCAAGAAGACGAGCCAAGATACGAAGGTTGTCTACACATCACGTTTTTCGAGACGAAGTCAAGACATTGTTCCTGCACGAGACTCGCGCCCGCGCCTCATCAGCCGCGCCCGCGGTATCTTCCCGACGATGACTTCCGTCTCTGCACCGATTCCGCGCCCGCGCCCATGGTGTCGCGTCCGCGCTTTTGCCACCCGATTGGAAATACAAAGCTTTCATCCATGCTTTCTATTCTACCACCTTTGAAGAGTTCTTCCATTCCACCCCTCTTCATCGTTTGTGAGTCTTCTGCTATACCCTTCTCCTTGCGTCTATCCTTTCTCTTTGCTTCATTGAGGACAATGAAGGATTTAAGTATGGGGGAAGGAGTACTCGCATTCGCTTATCTTAGTTAGTTTAGTTAGAGATTTGCTTCAGATTTTTGATTTTCTTCTTTTCATGGAGCACTTGCACCATATTTTTTGCATAATAAAGAAAGAAAGAAAAAAAAAGATAGAAAAAGCCATAAAAATTGAAAAAAGGCATATAAATCCTGGGATGAGTTGAAAACCCGAAAGGGTGGCTCAGGTGATAAGCAGGTAACCCGGACCAGCATTAGGCTGGGGTAATATGAGGTTCATGAGTGATTGTGAGTTTTTGTGAGCACACCCTTGAGAAAAATGAAAAGAGCGGTTAGGTGAAAACCCGAAAGGGCGCCTAAGCAGAATTGAGCGGTAAAATTCGAGTGTTTTAGGATCATTCTTGCTTGGGGACTTTGGGGCTTACATGTTATATTTGGGTAGATCCTAGGTTGCTCTACACTTTTTAGAGCTTGAGTGTTATATCATGTTGTGAGGTGTGTGTTTGAGCTTCATTGTTTTATGCTCATGGTTTCTCTATATTTTTGGGTTCGGGTTGTGAGTTGAGTGTTTTTATCTTTCCTTATATTTCCTGAGATCTTAGATGTGCTACCTTGTTATATTTGTTTTGAGCTTACTCGAGGACGAGCAAGATCTAAGTATGGGGGAATTTGATTCGGCCTATTTTGTATAGGTTTACTCTTGTATTTTAGGGCTTTATTGAGTGTGTTTAGGTTAGAGTTGTGCGTAATTGTAATATCTAGGCCGAAGACACAAGAATTCAAGAATCAAGAGTTTTAAGGCATTTTGAGCTGTCTGCGCGACACCACTTGCTTGCGAATGCCTTATCTTGAGCTACAGAGGTCGGATTGAGCTGATTCCAGTGCCATTGGAAAGCTAACTTCAAGGGCTTAAATTCATCTTTTTACACCGAAGTCAGATTCCAAGCCGAGGATGGTCAAAACAGCCTCCGAAGTGACACCAGCGATTCTGTCGAGATTTCGCGACCGCGGCCTGGTCGACGCGACCGCGGTGACCGCCGAGACGAATTGTTCCTTTCTGTTGCGATAGCGCGGACGCGGTGATGGCGACGCGACCGCGGTGATGCCGAATCCGAAGCGGACCGAAATCTTTCTATCTTGTTTCCTTTTCTATCTTTTGCCTCTTTCCTTATCTATCTCGTGGAGCTTATCCCTTAGGCTATATAAGGAGGAGTCAGCCTTAGGTTTTTAGTATCTTCAACATTCTACCTTCTACCTTCTTCCACAAGTTAGGTTTTTAGTTTAGTTATGGAGAGCTAGTCTCCTTGGGTTTGTTCAAGGGAGAAGCTCTGATGTATGAACTCGTGAGGTTTTGGTAATTGATTTCTATCCTTTGGTTGATATTGATTCTCTTGTGCTTCATCTTATGAATGTTTATTCTTTCTCTAGGAGTAGCTAACCTATTGAATTGATTGATGTTCTACTGTTTGATTAGGTTTGGACCGTGGACAAAACTAATCTGTGAAAACAACTTAACCTAGACCTGTTGTCTATGCAACTAGGATTAAGAAGAGAATTGATTGTTTTATCTTGCAATTTGACTCGTAGCTTGATTGTTTGATATTATATCCTGCATATCCTTGTTCTCTATGCTAATTCTAGGTTAAGCGTCCTTGCCTAGGGTTATAGAATTGCTTGGACCGTGGACTTGCGATTGTTAATGATCAGGATAGGAATTAACCATAGGTGTGAATGAAATCAATGGATAAATCTATGATCGAGGGATTATATCATGAGTGGATCTTTTGAATGAACTTGTCTCCTTATCAATTGTTTCTCATATTTGCATGTTTGTTTATTTGTTTGTTCTTTGTTTCTTAGATTAGTTTAGTTTAGATTTCTCTCTTCAATCCCCATATTTTTAGTTGATAGTTATATTAATACTAGAAGCCATAGTTCTCTTGGGTTCGACCCCTTACTTGCTTACTATACTTAGTTTGTTTGTTTGGGTTATTTATCTTTGATCTTGGCATGACGACTTTAGCCGAGTCACATAGCTTTGATGCCGCTCGATCTCAGCCTCTTGAACATCCCGGCGATGGATGTATCGACCTTGCAACCTACACACGGCTAATAATCAGCGATGCTAAACCACAACGAAACGAAGGCTGACGGATACAAAAAATAAAATCGAACCTGATTTCTTTCCGGAAGAGCTAGCCATAACAGAGGATGTTGGGGTCTTGTCTGTCTCGGTTTCGTTCTCTTCGAGTTCCAATTCCTCCACTTCCTCTGCAGAGACTTCAGGCTCGGGACGGATCTTCTTGGGTTTACGTTTCTCAGTCTTGATCTTTAGCAATCATGTTGGATCGTTAGTAACTGAGGGACGTCCTTTACTTTGGTAAAGGCGTCCTTTGGTCAGGCGTCCCTACGAGGAGTAGGGGCGTCCTTAAGTAATGCAGCGAAATAAAGTACTAAACAGGGAAATAATGAACACAGTGAATTATAGAGGAACCACTCAAGACCAAGTAGTCCATGAGTTTAAACCTCTACCTCCTTGGAGGATTTTTGAATAGCTTTTCCTTTATATTAAACGTCCTTACAGTTGTATTGGCGAGTCTTTACAGTTCTCTGGCACTTAGCTTTTCTCCCTAAGTCCACTAGTAAAGGACTCCTCTAAGCGTACAACTTAAGCGAGTTTAATCTTATAAAGGACTCTATCCCTACGTCCTACAGCACTTCGTAGGACTCTCTTTCTCTTTTTGGGTTTTTCTGAATACTAAATGTTTTGTGGTTCTGGTTACAAATCTCACTCGATCTAGCACAAGTCTTAGCATTGTTCTTGAGTTCTTGAGCTAGTTCTTTGTGTTCTTGAGTGAGCCGCTTTCCTCTGATTATCTCTGAATATTCTCTGAAAGCGTTAACGTCACAATAAATGCCTTGGGGTATTTATAGGACTTGGGGAAGGGCATCTTTCTCTTCTGACGATCATGCCCTTCGTGGACGTGGCTACAGGATCTTCCTCCACGTATGATGGCGGTGATGAGGAAGCTTCCTGTATCCAGCTGTGTGTGATGGACTCCGCTATAGGATCGGCCGCCACATGTTGATGAACTCTGCAACAGGATCGTCCGCCACGTAGTGTTGGACTCCGCTACAGGATCGGTCTCCACGTGTCCTTGGATGATCAAATGTTGTCGAGTGATGTCATCCTGTCGGCTAGAGAGTAAGGACGCTCTTCATGCGTTCCGACTTGCTTTGGGACTCCGTCCTTGCTCAAGTAGTCTCTTGCTGGTCCTTACTTCCTGTTAGCTAGAGTCTCTAAGCCTAGGGAACGCTCACACACTTGTTGTCCTTTTGTCACTGGCGTTCCTGAACACTTGGACAATTTTATTAGAATCAAAGTGAGTTTGTCATATCAAAACTAAGGGACGATTTGTGTGGGCACACTATCAAGTACGCAAGAGTCCTTGATAGCGTCCCAACAATTTCCCACTTTTTGATGATGACAAACTCTTCAGCAAAATAGTTTTGGCATTGGAACTTAACATGCATGAAAACTTAGAAGCGTCCTCTAACACTTAGAGAAATTCCAGTAAGCACAAGTTTTCATTCTTTGATTCTCTAACATTTGGATTTTAAGGAGAGAGTCGCGTCCTAGAAAACTTTCTAAGCGTCCTCTTTTATTCTAGCATGGCGTTCCTTAGACCTTTCACTTAATAGTTCCCCCTTAACACTTGCTTATTCTAGATAACTATTTTATAGCGCATCTCTGAAAAACTACACTTCCCCCTTTTGGCATCATCGAAAAGGATAACAAGTGATAAGGATGGTAGCACAAACACACAATTATAAGCAGTGGAACGCTTAAACAAACATATGCAAGCAAACAGTGTAATAGCCATTCAAAGGAAGTAGAACCAATGTCATTACAGACCAACGATCAAAAAAGATCAAGTGTTTGCAAACAAAAGAAGCAAAGGCAAAACAATTTAGGGATAAAGAGGTTGAGGATGGTGATCACTGAGAACGGCTTTGGTCTTGGTAAAACTTGAGAAGCTTTTCATGAAGTTCTGCCGACTTGGTGAAGGCCGAAGACAAGTCCTTGAGAGCAAAGAAGATGAGACACTGATTGTTCATAATAGAACCCATGAGTTCTGCCGGAGGGTGTTGTTCAGGATTAGCAGGGGCAGGAATGGGAGCGAGTTTTTGGTAATTGATTTCTATTCTTTGGTTGATATTAATTCTCTTGTGTTTCATTAAATGAATGTTGATTGTTTCTCTAGGACTCATGAACCTATTGAATTGATTAATTTTCTAATGTTAGATTGGGTTTGAACCGTGGACAAACCTGTTATGTGAAAACAACTTAACCTAGACCTGTTGTCTATACAACTAGGATTAAGAAGAGAATTGATTGTATGCTTTTGCAATTGACTCATAGCTTGATTGCTTTTGCATGTATCCTGCATATCCTTGTTCTACCATCTATCCATCTATCATTAGACGAAAAAGCAATAAAGTTCTTGCGCTCAAAGGGTCGAATGGGGACTGGATTGAAGACCCAATGGCCCTTCGTGCGCTAGTAGTGAACCACTTCGCCCAACTCTACATGAGGGAACTCATTTCGCCTGATCATAATTCCCTTACTGGTGTTTCCTCTTTCCCACCTATTTCCGAGGCCGATATTGCTCAACTCACTAGTAGAGTCACGTTGAATGAAGTTAACCGATATGTTCGTGATTTGGGGGCGCTTAAGTCACCAGGGCCTAACGGCTTTCCCGCATACTTCTACCAGCAGAATTGGTCCTGTGTGTCCAAGTTAGTCTTCCAAACAATCAGTAATATCCTTGATAATGGTGAGTTCCTGGATAACATCAGTGATTCCCTGCTTCTTCCTATAGCCAAGGTGGATAACCCTTCTCAGATTATTCAGTTTCGGCTAATTGCTCTTCTCAATGTGGCTTTCAAATTGGCTTCTAAGGTGATTATGAATCGCTTGAAGCCCCTGCTGCCCAATATCATTGCTCCCACACAATCGAGCTTCGTTCTTGGAAGACAGATAATGGATTATGATTGTCCACGAGATTCTTCATTCGATGAGAGTTTCCGCCACTGCTAAAAATTGGATGATTATCAAAGTGGATCTAGAGAAGGCTTATGACAAAATTAGTTGGGAGTTTTTGGAAGACACACTAACACAGGCTCGTATTCCCCGTCGGTTAGTCCAAACCGTCATGAAGTGTCAGTCGCTTGGAGAAACTAAGATTTTGTGGAACGGAGAAGTTATTGAAGGTTTCAGAGCTTCGAGAGGTGTTCAGCAGGGGGATCCCCTCTCCCCATATCTTTTTGTGATGTGTATGGAGCGACTATCCCAGCTAATTCAAGGTGCGGTGGACGCAAATATTTGGAAGCCTATCATGATTGGTGGGATTGACTTATCCCATATATTTTTCGCGGATGATTTGATGATTTTCGCGGAAACTTCTCTCAATCAGGCCGAAGTGATCAAAGGGTGTTTTGATAATTTCTACAGAGCATCCGTTAAGAAGGTGAATTTTAACAAAAGCTCGATTTTGTTTGGTGAGTCTGTCCGACCTGATACTACTCAGAAAATTAGCAATTTTCTAGCTATTCCCGTGTTCGCAGATATAGGGAAAACCTTGAAGTTCCAACGATCAATGGCAAGATGAAGAAAGAAAATTTCCATTACTTAGTAGACAAAGTGTCTCAAAGGCTCAGAGGATGGCAGGCCAAGTCCCTTTCGCTAGTGGGAAGAGTTACTCTTGCTTGTTCTATTCTTTCTAACCTTCCTCTTTATGTAATGCAATCCATCAAACTCCCCCGCTCGTTTGTGACGATTTCGAGAAGCTGATAAGAAAATTTGTATAGGGCTCAACTGAAATGTCCAGGAAAATTCACCTCTTACAATGGGAGAAAATTACATTGCCCACTGCTAATTGAGGATTATGCATTCGGAACATCAGGCAATTAATCCAACGAGGCCACCTTGGCAAAACTTGGATGGCGGCTCCATACCAAACCAAACTCGTTATGGGCAAATATTCTTCATGGAAAATATTGTGCTCACAGAACTGATATTGACATCATCTCAAAGAAAGCTAGGGCCTCGTACATCTGAAGAGGTATGGAGTATGGCGCGAATCTGTTGCACAAAGGCCTAAGCTCAACGGTAGGCAATGGCCAAAGGACTTTATTCTGGACTCATAGATGGATTGGTGATAAACCACTTGAAGATGTAGCCTTGGACCGAATTCCCGACGAGATTCTTGGGGCCACGGTGGCGGAGATGTGGAGCCAGAATGATTAGAATTGGCCTGCTATCATAAACCTCCTCCCGGATGATGTGATTGCCAAGTTGAAATCTTTCAAGATTATGGACTCTTCTGATGTAAACGTTGTTGGATCGTTAGTATAAAAGGGGACGTCCTTTACTTGGGTAAAGGCGTCCTTGAGTGAGGCGTCCTTACTAAGTATAAGGGCGTCCTTGTAGTGCAGCGGAAAATAACAAACTAAACAGGTGAAATTAACAAGTAAGAAACACGTCGATTTATAGAGGAACCACTCAAGACCAAGTAGTCCTTGAGTGTAAACCTCTACCTCCTTGGAAGATTTTCGAATAGACTTTTCCTTTCTTATTAAGCGTCCTTACAGTTGTACTGGCGAGTTCTTTACACTTCTCTGGCACTTAGTGTACGTCCTAAGTCCACTAGTAAAGGACTCCTCTAAGTCTACAACTTAAGCGAGCTTAATGTGCTAAAGGACTCTATTCCCACGTCCTACAGTACTTTGTAGGACTTCTCTTTTTCTTTTGGTTTTCTGGTTTACAAACAGTTTTGGTTTTGGTTACAGACTTCCACTCGATCAAACACTAAGTCTAGAAGAGTTCTTGGCTTGTTCTTCGTGTTCTTGATCGAGGTTGCTTTCACTCTGATTCTCTCTGAATATTCTCTCAAAGCGTGTGTCACAATAAATGCCTTGGGGCTATTTATAAGACTTGGGGAAGGGCGTCATTCCTCTTGGACGATCATGCCCTTCGTGGACGTGGCTACAGGATCTTCCTCCACGTAGTATGGTGGTGATGAGGGAAGCTTCTTGTATCCAGCTGTGTTAGACTCCACTACAGGATCGGCCGCCACGTGGTGATGAACTCTGCTACAGGATCAGTCTCCACGTGTCTTGGATGATCAAATGTTGTCGAGTGATGTCATCTTGTCGGCTACTAAGTAAGGACGCTTGGGAGTTGAAGCTTGCGTTCCTACTTGCTTGGGACTGCGTCCTTGCTCAAGTAGTCACTTGCTGGTCCTTACTTCCTGATAGCTAGCGTCCCTTAACCTCAAGGACGTCCACACACTTGTTGTCCTTTTAGTCACTGGCGTTCCTGAACACTTGGACAAATTTATTAGAGTCAAAGTGAGTTTGTCATATCAAAACTGAGGGACGGTTGTGTGGGCACACTATCAAGTACAGGAGCGTCCTTGATAGCGTCCCAACAATTTCCCCCTTTCTGATGATGACAAACTCTTAGGCAAAATAGTTTTGACATTGGAAGTTAGCATGCATGAAAACTCAATAGCGTCCTCTATGACTTAGAAGAAATTTTGTAAGCACAAGTTTTCAGCCTTTGATTCTCTAGCATTTGGATTTTAGGGAAAGAGTATTGTTCTAGAAAACTTTCTAAGCGTCCTCTTGTTTAATCTAGCATGACGCTCCTTAGACCTTTCACTAACAGTTCGCCCTTAACACTTGCTTATTCTAGATAACTAATATATAGCGCATCTCTGCAAAACTACACTTCCCCCTTTTGGCATCATCGAAAAGGATAACAAGTGAATAAGGACAGTAGCATAAAAACACAACTAAAAGCAGTGGAACGCTTAAACAATCAATATGCATGCAAACCAAAGAACTTGCCATTCAAACAAAAGTAGAGTTATTATTACAGACCATGAGATCAAGTGTTTGAAACAAAAAGAAGCAAAGGCACAAAAGATGAGAGATTAAAGTGGAGGGACGGTGATCAATCAGAACGTCTGCTGGACTCTTGATAAAACTTAAGAAGCTTCTCGTGGAGTTCCGCAGACTCTTTCAGCGTTTGGATCATGATGCACTGATTGTGGAGAATAGCTGCCATAAGTTCTTGAGGCGGATACAACTCAGGATTCTCCGAAGGAGGAATTGGACAAGGACCGGCACTGGAAGAGGAACCGTCCATATGAGGCAATGGAAGAGGAGGAGAGTCTCTCATGAGCATTTGGTCAAGGACATCATAGTTGACGGCGTCCTCTTGACTAGTGGCTGTTACTTGACCCTCAGAAGCAAGTCTTTCTTGTTCGGCTTCTTGAGCTAGCCGTTCTTGTTCAGCTTTCTTCTTTGCTTCTGCCTCAGCCTCTAACTGCTTTCTTATGGACGGGAGCTTCACCAGCCTTCCTTCGTTGAAAGGTGTGCTCAAGGGCTGGGCGGTTCTCAGCGTCCTCTGGTGTAGATTCCGAAGAAGGACGGCGAGACCTAGGGTTTCAGGGTCCTTTGGTGGGGATATGTGAGCCGGGGCAGATGGGAATTGGGCGAAATTTAGAGGGGATGGGCAAAAGGCAATGAGGGCCCTATCTTTGGGATCTTTTGGGGAGGGAGGAGGAGTTGGAAGGACTTGGCAACCGGTTCCCTAGCATGCGGAGCGCGGGGGATTCTCTAGGGTACATAGGGAAGTCGGGGAGGACAGCATTATGAAGATCAGGAGCGACTCATCCGGTTTGATCTGCCTGGGCTTCTCAATGGTTTGGGACTTTACAAGACGCCTCTTCTTCCCGCCGGTAGAAGCTCCGGCCACGTCCCTCAGTAGTGAAGACATTTTCTGAGTGATTTGTAGAGAGAGAAACTCGTCGGAAACTTAGAGAGAAGGCAGAGCAAATGTGAGAGCAGGGAAGTTGGTGAGAGCAATAAATGAACGATGGAGACAGGAGTGAGCTTATATGGAGGAAGCGGTGACACACTGGTAAATAGTACACTGAATCGCTGTGCAACACGTGGCGAAACTTCCCCCTTAAGAATTGAGCGGTTACAACTGTCTTCCACAAGCGAAGTTCAAAAGTTCAAAAATTCAAATCTCACAACGCTTCAACTTCCTCAAACATCTGATCAAATCTCAACTGGTGTCCTTTCTGACTTGACACAATTTTCCTCTTTAGCAAACCAAGAGCCTGAGCAAACGTCCCTGCGATCACCTTTCGAACCATTTGAGAACCAAGCAAGTACGTCCCGTAAAGAAAAATATGAAGCTCATAGGACGCTTTTGCAAAGTTCTCGGCTAGGGTAAGCTTAGAGTTCCCATCATTTCAGGTTATGATGTGGGTTGGGTGATCAGGGATACTCTTCTCAAGACAAATAGAGAAATTGACTGGCGTTTCAAAGTAGTAAACAAATGAAGTTTTAGACTAGCGTCCTTGCAAATATGAATTCAATGCATGATAGTCCTTAAACACTTAGAATCTACTAAACATAGCCAATCACTGAGGGAATAGTAGAACGGGACTTGCTACTTAAAAGTTATCATCTCCAAGAGCAACCTAAGATGCTCAAAGGGACGTCTATCAAGCGTCTTAGTGAAAATATCAGCTACTTGGTCCTCAGTCCTCACATGCCCCATACTAATAAGTCCTAGTTCAACATTATCACGCAAGAAATGATGCCTTATATGAATATGTTTTGTGCGTGAATGAAAAACAGGATTCTTAGCAATTTCAATAGCTCTTGTATTGTCACAAAGAATGGGAATAGTTTCAAGAGTGATACCGTAGTCCTCAAGTTGATATTTGATCCAGATGACTTGTGAACAGCACGAGGCAGCAGCAACGCACTCAGCTTCCGCAGTTGAAAGCGCCACAGAGTTTTGTTTCTTTGATCCCCAAGAGACTAAGCATGAACCAAGAAACTGAGCAATTCCCGAAGTGCTTTTTCTATCGATCACATGACCAGCATAATCAGCGTCTGAGTAGCCAACAAGCTTGAGGGACGACTTCCTTGGATACCAAAGACAGAGATCGTCGCGTCCCTTGAGATATCTGACGATCCTCTTGACTTCTTGCATGTGGGACTCCTTTGGATTCGCTTGGAAGCGTGCACACAAGCAAACGGCAAACATGATGTCGGGACGGCTTGTAGTCAAGTAGAGTAAAGAGTCAATCATCCCTCTGTAAAGCTTTTGGTCAACGTCCTTCCCTTGTTCATCTGCGTAAAGACGCGAGTTGGGAGAACATGGAGTAGCAACAGGCTTAGACGTATTCATCCCGTACTTCTCGAGCATCTCTCGAACGTACTTCTGTTGGTGAATGCGCGTCCCATCCTTGAGTTGGTTGATTTGAAGCCCCAGGAAGAAGTTAAGTTCTCCTATAAGCGACATCTCAAACTCGCTACTCATTAAAGCTTTGAACTCATCTACAAGTTTCAAGTTAGTACTACCAAAGACTATGTCGTCCACATAGACTTGGGCAATCAAAATATCCTTGTGAACTTTCTTAATGAACAAAGTTTTATCAATTGAACCTCTTATGTAACCATTAGACAAAAGAAAGGACGCAAACCTGTCGTACTATGCACAAGGAGCTTGCTTGAGTCCATAGAGAGCTTTGTCTAAGTAGTACACATGATCTGGATGAGAGGCGTCCTCAAAGCCAGGGGGCTGAGCGACATACACTTCCTCCTTTAGTTTTCCATTGAGAAAGGCTGTCTTGACGTCCATCTGAAATAACTTGAATCCTTTGTGCGCGGCAAAGGCAATGAGGAGACGGACGGCCTCAATTCTAGTAACAGGAGCAAAAGTTTCATCATGGTCAATGCCTTCCTCTTGCTTGAATCCTTGAGCCACCAATCTTGCCTTGTTCCTTGACACGCGTCCACTTTCATCAAGTTTGTTTCTAAACACCTAGCGCGTCCCTATGATATTTTTGCCTTTGGGACGAGGGACGAGGGTCCAAACTTTGTTTCTTTCAAACTGATTAAGTTCTTCTTGCATTGCTTGAATCCAGTCAGCGTCCTGGAGTGCTTCCTTTATGTTTTTGGGTTCCACCATGGACACAAAGGCATTGAAAGCACAAAAAGCCAAATTTGCACTCTGGGACTTGCTTGCAGCTGACCTTGTTCGAACTCCTTGAGAGATATCTGAGACAATCTGAGTTGTTGGGTGATCCCTAGTGAAGCGGGAATCCCTTTGAAATAATTGAGCAAACCTTGGATCAATCTCACCATCAAGATCATCATCTTCATCTTGAGCATCGGCCTCAGTGTGTTTCCCCTCAGAGAGAGCGTCCACACCATGACGTTGCTCACCTTGTTGACTTGATTCGGCCACATCCTGTTGAACTGGAGACTCACTGCGAGAGAGAACTCCTTGATCAACACTAGGAACGTACACTGAGACTGCTTCTGGATTTGCGTTGACGTCCTTAGGAACATAGTACTTTCTAGAGGACCAACCATCAATTTCGTCTTTCTGACTTGGTTTTTCTTTATGAGAAGAACTTTCTTTGAACACAACATGAATACTCTCCTCAAGCTTAAGAGTCCTTTTGTTGAAAACTCTATATGCTTTGCTTGTGAGGGAGTACCCAAGGAATATGGCTTCATCACTCCTTGCGTCAAACTTTCCAAGTTTCTCTTTGTCGTTGTTGTGAACGAAGCACTTGCATCCAAACACTCTGAGATAGTCAATGCGAGGCTTCCTTCCATTCAACAACTCATAGGACGTCTTCTTCAGCAGAGGTCGGATCATGGCACGATTGATGATGTAGCATGCAGTAGCAATAGGCCAATAGCTTCAGCCCAAAAGTACTTGGGGACGCTATTTGCTAACAACATAGTCCTTGTCATATCCTCTAGCGTCTTGTTCTTTCTTTCCACAACACCATTTTGTTGAGGAGTCCTTGGAGCTGAGAAGTTGTGGGAGACGCCGTGTTGATCACAGAAGGCCAAGAACTCTGAGTTTTGGAACTCCGTCCCATGGTCTGATCGTATGGCTTTCAAGTTCGTCCCTAAAGCAACTTCCACTTGTTTGATGAAGATTTTGAAGGCGTTGAAACAATCTGCTTTTGACACCAAGAAAAGAACCCAAGTGAATCGAGAAAAATCATCTACAAGAACGTAAATGTACCTCTTTCCACCATAGCTCATCGTCTTCATTGGTCCACAAAGATCCATATGAAGAAGTTCCAAGGGCTTCTTCGTACTCACTTCATTTTTGGACTTGAAAGACGTTCTTGTTTGCTTCCCTTTGATACAAGCTTCACATTGTTCAAATTTCTCAAGATCGATTCGGGAAAGTCCTTTCACAAGATTTCTTTGATGTAGCTTGAGGATTGTGCTTAGTCCAGCATGACCAAGACGGCGATGCTAGAGGTCAGCGTCCTCAGTTGAAACAGATAGGCATAACTCAGTACCAGGCTTGAACTCTTGGTTGAAGATGTAAACATTATTTTGGCATACTCCTTTGAGAACAACTTTGTTTGTTTTCTTGTTGATAACAAGGCATTCCTTTGAGTCAAATGTGACTAGGTTTTCACCTTGATCACACATTTGAGAGACACTAAGGAGATTGAAGCCAAGTCCCTCAACAAGACTGACATTTAATGCTTTGATGGACGAATTAAGAATTGCAGTTCCCGTCCCTTTGATCTTTCCTTTGCCCTTGTTGCCAAACGAGACAGTGCTTCCCGTGACACTATTTTGGATAGAAGTGAGATGGATCTGGCTTCCTGTCATATGATTTGAGGCGCCACTATCAATGATCCATGGGCGTCCTCTCACTTCCACCTGTCAAAACAAAGTTAGTTTTTGGCGACCCAGGCAAGGTGTTCCTTAGCTGGTTCGTTACAATAAAAGAACTCTGGTTCTGGCATGTAATCATTTATATTAACATCATTGGACGTAGCATGCTTTCTAAATGAAGTCCTAGAACGTCTAGGACGCCTAGCATTTGCCTTAGGAACGGACTCATCATTTTCATTTTTAGTCCTAACATCTTTGCTCTTTTCAAGGTCTTCCTTCATTTTAAAGCAATCATACTTGCAGTGACCACCTTCTCCACAATACCAACACGTCCTATAGTAATCACCAAGGTAATATTTCTTGTTAGGACGTTGAATTCTATTTTCTTCCATTTTTTGTGGATTGCAAACCTTAGAACCTTCCCCTTAGCAATTTTCTTATAGATCCTGTGGTTAGTGGAGTTAGTGTAGTAGTCCTTTTGTCCTTTTTCTCCACTCTCTAAGACTCTAATGCGTTCAAGAAGGTTCTTAGTCTTATCCCTTTCAAGTTTTAGCTCAGAAGTTTTGCTAGCTTCAAAGTCACTAGGCAAAGAGTTCTTAGAGTTTGACTCATATTCTAGTCCTCTTTTAGCGGGGACAAAAACTACAGGTTTGACTTCTTCAGTAATAGGACTCTTTCCTAGAACTTTAACCTCATCCTAAGCTTGGCGTTCTCAAGTTTGAGACATATGACTTCAGTTTTTAGGGACTTGGTTTCTTCGATTGAGGACTCTAGTTGTAAAGTCATAGTGTCACAATTTTCACATTCAACAACTATGTTCTCAGCCTCAAGTTGCTTTTGTTTCATTGAGTAACTCTCTTGCATGATTTGTGCAATCAGTTTAATCAGCTTAGGTTTTGAACATTTATCAAGAGAACTTATCATTGAATCATGAGTTACCGCTTGTTTAATTTCAGAGGCGTTCTTCTGAACCACTGGAGCGTCCTCCACAGCCAGAAAAGCATGATGTTCAGCTGGTTCCTCATCATCTGAATCATCATCGTCCCAGGCACTTGACAAAGAAGCAGCCTCAAAGGCACTCAACAATGCCTTCTTCTTCACATCTTTTGAGGACAGTCCCAAGGTGCATTTCTTGGCGAAGTGTCCTTTCTTGTTGCATTTGTAACAAGTAAGTTTCTTCATCTCAGCTTCAGTGTACTTGGGACTCTCCTTCTTGTAAGGCATTTTTGTCTTTGATTGAGCTTTGTTCCTTTTGGCCCAGGAACGGAGAGCGTTGTGTAAGAGAGCAAGTTCTTCCTCTTCATCAAGTTGTTCCTTTGACTTACTTTGATTTTCCTTCAAAGTTTGAAGACGCAAGTTCTCACGATGATCTTTTGTCTTAGCTTCCATCATCAAGGCTAGATCTCTTTGCCGACGAAGGTACTCTACGTACTTTGGCGTCGTTGAAGTCAAAGCGAGATCTGTTTGACGATTTCATCCTAGCTCAGCCATATCAGCGTTCCTCCTTGCTTCATACTGCCTTACCTTCCCATAGATCTGTTCCATTTCAAGAGTCTTGTTGGCCTGGTTCTCCTTGAATGTATTCCTATCAAAGTTCCAAACTCTTGTTAATCCGTCAATTAACACTTGAACTTTGTTCCTCATTGAGATTTCACCCTCTAGGATTCCCAAATTCTTCAATTTGGTGACAAGAGCTTTAAAACGGAAGGAGTAGTCCTTGATCGTTTCATTTGGCAGCATTCTGAATGAGTAGAAGTCCCTCTTCACTTCAAGGTGAACGTCCTCTTTCATCTCAGCAGTTCCTACGTGGTACTTCTCAAGTGCTTCCCACTGTAGCTTAGCTGTGGCCAAGTTGCTAACTCTGGTGGTGTCCCTTTCACAGAGGGACGTCTGAAGAAAGCATATTGCCTTTGCATTAGTCTCCATCAGCTTGAACTCATCAGGACCCCATTCTTCCTCTTTGCCTTCGTTGCCAGCAAGAACTTTGAGATCACCAAGCTTGATCACTCTCCAGCATTGATAGTTCTGACTCCTTACAAAGTTCTCAAACCTAATTTTCCAACGATTGAAATTGCCGTCCGTTAGGCGCGGAGGCTTCATGCTGCTGATTCCAATAGGTTCCATTTCTATTTTCACCTGCAACTCAACAAAAATCTAGAGAACCTGCTCTGATACCAATTGTTGGATCATTAGTATAAAAGGGGACGTCCTTTACTTGGGTAAAGGCGTCCTTGAGTGAGATGTCCTTACTAAGTATAAGGGCGTCCTTGTAGTGCAGCGGAAAATAACAAACTAAACAGGTGAAATTAACAAGTAAGGAACACGTCGATTTATATAGGAACCACTCAAGACCAAGTAGTCCTTGAGTGTAAACCTCTACCTCCTTAGAGGATTTCCGAATAGACTTTTCCTTTCTTATTAAGCGTCCTTACAATTGTACTGGCGAGTTCTTTACACTTCTCTGGCACTTAGTGTACGTCCTAAGTCCACTAGTAAAGGACTCCTCTAAGCCTACAACTTAAGCGAGCTTAATGTGCTAAAGGACTCTATTCCCACGTCCTACAGTACTTCGTAGGACTTCTCTTTTTCTTTTGGTTTTCTGGTTTACAAACAGTTTTGGTTTTGGTTACAGACTTCCACTCGATCAAACACTAAGTCTAGAAGAGTTCTTGGCTTGTTCTTCGTGTTCTTGATCGAGGTTGCTTTCACTCTGATTCTCTCTGAATATTTCTCTCAAAGCATGTGCCACAATAAATGGCTTGGGCCTATTTATAGGACTTGGGGAAGGGCGTCATTCCTCTTGGACGATCATGCCCTTCGTGAACGTGGCTACAGGATCTTCCTCCACGTAGTATGGTGGTGATGAGGGAAGCTTCCTGTATCCAGCTGTGTTGGACTCCGCTATAGGATCGGTCGCCACGTGGTGATGAACTCTGCTACAGGATCGGTCTCCACGTGTCCTGGATGATTAAATGTTGTCGAGTGATGTCATCTTGTCGGCTACTGAGTAAGGACGCTTGGGAGTTGAAGTTTGTGTTCCTACTTGCTTGGGACTACGTCCTTGCTCAAGTAGTCACTTTGTTGGATCGTAAGTCTGTTAGAATGGGCGTCCTTAACTGGGTTAAGGGCGTCCTTAGGTGTAGCGGAAAATAGACTTAATAGGAAACGAGATAAGATAATGACACGAATATTTATAGAGGAGCCCCACTAAGACCAACTAGTCTTATGGGTAAACCTCTACCTCCGCTGGAGGATTTTCAATACCCGTCCTTATCTTATTAAGAGAGAGTCCTTTCAACTTAGGCGAGTCTTTACACTTCACTGACAAGTAACCTAACAAGTAACCTAACTCTCTTAGCTTATAAGGAAGCTATTACTCACGTCTCTCACGGTCCGTTGTGAAAGACAAACTACTTTCTAACTATTTTATGGTTTGGTTTTGGATTTGATGTGGTTGGACTTTCTTTCTCTTGCTTCAAGCTCACTTGGTCTCCTGGTTCTTCGTTCTTGAACTTGAATGCTTCGGGAGAGCTTGAGAGAAAGTCTTCAAAGTCCACACCGCTATGCATACCCCTTGGAGGGTATTTATAGCGGAAGTGGTTCTTGTCCTCTAGCGTCCTCTGAGACTTGGCAGGATCCTTGATCTTTGATCAACGGTGCGATGTGACTCCTGAGAAGGTCAACTCTGTTGACGCTTGGGAAGCCTCCGCGTGGATAGGGGACCATTGCTGGGAAAGCGACATCTTTGGAATTGTCTACACGTGCCCAGACAAGGGAAGCTTCCTTCTGAGGACTACGGCCGAATGTGATGTAATCATGTTGGGGCGGCCTTGGTTTGAATTTGAACTTCGTCCGTATTTTGGCGCGCGTCCCTTCTTGATGAGGACGCCGTCCTATCTGCACAGGGACTTTGCCAATCACGTTCAGCGTTGGAAGTTCTGATGAAATGCGTCCCTATAGAGTTAGGGACTCTAGTTCACTTGTTGTCCTTTTCGCTTATGTGCGTCCTTTGGACTTACCTGAGATCAACACTTGGACAACTTATCAAATACTTTTGAGTTTGTCATTATCAAAACTAGGGACGATCATTATTGGTTAGATATTAATGACTGACGTCCTTAATATCGTCCCAACACACTTGCTGGTCCTTACTTCCTGATAGCTAGCGTCCCTTAACCTCAGGGACGTCCACACACTTGTTGTCCTTTTTGTCACTGGCGTTCCTGAATACTTGGACAAATTTATTAGAATCAAAGTGAGTTTGTCATATCAAAACTAAGGGACGGTTGTGTGGGCACACTATCAAGCGTCCTTGATAGCGTCCCAACAAACGTGGATCGCGTTTACTGGTATCCCTATCAATCTGGGATTTTTTCCACCAAATCAGCTTTAAGCCTGCTGCAATCACCTCTGTCTGATGTTGATTTTGACTGGAAAGTTGTGTGGAAAGCTCCTACATAACAAAGAGCTCAGACGTTCCTGTATCTTGCTGCTAACGAGAGTTTCCTCTGTAATGAAATCAGGTATCGAAGACATCTTACCCACTCTCTCGCCTATTCGAGATGTCGGTTGGATGAAACGCCAATTCATGCTATTAGAGACTACAGCTTTGCGCGAGAGGTGTGGCACATATGGGGCTTTCCGCTCCCAGCTGCTGCATTTTCGCAACCCATATGAAGACTTGGCTGACCATGAATTTGACAAAATATGACCGGTGGAGCTCGTTGTTTAGCTTTATTGTGTGGTATCTTTGGAAACAATGAAATAAGCTGATTTTTAAGAATGAGCCTGACGATGCAGACAAGCTGATCCACGCAGCAGCCACAATGACTGGGGCTTACTTATCGGCGAAAAACAAGAACGCTCAGGCGATTGAAACTTCGTCGTCCCCTGCTCACAATTATGGAAACAAATGGGTCCGCCCGGAAGAGGGATGGCTCAAAATGGACGTTGATGGGGCGTCGAAAGGTAATCCTGGACAGGCAAGTGGTGGTGGGGTTCTCCGTGATACCAATGGTGGGTTCATTACCGCTTTCTCTACAAAGTTCGAGTACTGCACAGCCATTCAGGCTGATCTCCTTGTTGTGTTTCATGCTTTAAAGGTGCTTGAGGAAAGACGTGTTGGTAGTTGTATCCTTGAAACTGATTCCTTGACGGTGGTTGGTCTTCTCAACGATCCCCTTCCGTCAACCCACCCCAACTACTCGTTGGTGGTCCACTGCCGTACTCTCTTGCAACGCTTGCCTTGGAGAATGGTAGTCCAATATTCCCCTTGGAGACTCAATATTGTAGTTGATATGTTGGCTAATCTTAGCTTTAGTCTGGACTCTGATCTTGTTTTGTTTGATGTCCCTCCCCCTAGCATTGCTGTTGCTATTTCGAATGACTTAAATTAATAAAATAGGGTCTTAGCAGCCCTCGCATTTGACCAAAAAAAATTTTGAGAAATTGGAGTTGTGTTTGCTATTGGACCGAGTTATATTTGGCTAGCTTGCTAGGTGCTCTATGGTTTTTTAAGATCCTTCATCTCGCTGGAGGAGCGTCAACTGGCCCATTTCGCACATCCTAGGATAGTTTGACCGTTTGCCTACGACGCTACCTCTTATAGTGTTTTACTCACCCTTATGTCAAACTCACTCGGTGCTCTTTCTTTTTAGGATTTTTTTACCATTCCTACTCAATGTTCATGCTCAATTTATGTGTGATTTTTCGATATCACTTAGGCATTTCGATTGTCGTATTCTTACGGCCTCTCATATTACCAAGGCTATTTGGCTTTTCGAATTCTTACCTTATCTTTATGGATGTACAAAGAGTTCAGGTTGACCATCATATATGAAAAGAGATAAGAATGCGATGTATTTTTTTAGGTTTTAGTTTGTGATAATGGAAAGAAATAATGGTCGTTTAAGATTTTTGGGTTTGTACAAATGAAGATAAATGGTGGGGCATTTATCTCGTTATGACTCAACTAAATTTTGCTGACCCGATACTCAACGATTACTCAAAACCAACTGACCCCATATTCGAACCATATTAAATAAACCTCGTTTAATTGCCCCATTACCCAATTATCTACCACTTTTTAAATAATTCAATTTAAACTATTCTCTAACTATTCTTTGCCAACTCACCACACACCTTATAGCAAAACAAAAAACAAAGCACCTTAAATATGCTTTACCAAGATCTTTGCTAATTAGCCAAATCCAAAATTCACCGCTTTTAATCAGCCGATCAACACACACGACATTAACCACCAAACACCACCTCAACTGCTTCCTTTTAATCTCAACATGGAATTCCGCTCGCACCTCCCTTGACTACAACACTATCACGCTTCTTCCCGGAGTCCAACTCGATCGCCAACCCCGACGCCGACTCAACCCCTCACGATGCCACTCCACTCCCAACTACAACCACCCAACCAGTTCACGCTACTCCAGACTTAGTACTCGGCCCATACGACCCCACTTAACCCCGTTCGATTCCCTCAAAAAAAACCCTGACGGCGTGACGTCAACAACCCAAACCAAAGCCCTCGATCACCAACCCAACACTCGCTATCTTTTCCCCAGCCCACGCCGACGAACAACCGACCGCCCCTAGCGAAGCCCCATTAACCGACCATCGTGTCCGAACTTGACACGCCCAAACTATTGGATCGAGTTCGTTTGTTGTAAGGATGACTTCACTAGGCAGCGGAATAATAATAAGCAAGTAAAAAGTAAGTGTAGGAATTGAAATAATATGGACGCCTTCCTTATAGAGGAACCTCACTTAGACCAACTAGTCTAATGGGTAAACATCTACCTCCACTTGGAGGATTTCTAAATGACTTCCTTTTCTTATTACTTGAGTCCCTACAACTATTAAAAGACAAAGTACAAACTTTTCTGATCTATAAGAGTCTGTCGTTATAGAATCACTATTGCACTCGTTCAACCCTAGCTCTCATAGGCCTAACTCAATAATAACAAAAGGTTAGTTAAATCTCACTTGAGTTCCCTATAGTTTAGGGAACACCTTCTTTGGTTATCGATCGGATTAATAACCAAAGAAGGAGTTCCCTAAACTGTAGGTGTCACCTACATTTAATTCATCGCAACCTACATTTAATTAAATTTTAACTTTTCTTCCTTTTTTTCATGCATGCTGCTGATGTGGACAAATTCCACACCAAATGGATGCCAAGTACATTTAATTCATCTAAGGTAAACAAAAAAAAAAGGAAAATAAATTTTAAGAAAAAACATAAACCGATGTAATTAATAAAGAAACAAAGGAATTTCAAATGAAGAAAGGTCAAAAGAAAAACCATAATCTCATGCAAATAATAAAAAGAATAAGAAATCTAAGAAATTAATAATAATAAAATAAAAAAGGAAGAATATGACGAAGATTGGAGATAGCTAGATGGGCGAGGTCTTTCAAAGGTTGATTCATCACAAGTCTGGTTCTTCCATCATGCGGAATTTGAGATTGTTTTGAAATTTAACATTGAATTTCTAGATCTATTATGAATTTGGAGAAATTTGAAACCCTAGATTTTAGAAATTTATAAACCCTAAATCTGTCGGCGCACTAATGTTAGAATAGAGATCCTGTTGTGAGGGCAAGGATCCCTAGGTTTTTTGGCGAAATCGATAGGGTTCGGGGTAGTGAGCGGCGAAAACAGCATGTGGCGACGGACATTGACATATCCGGCAACATGCGGTAATTTGCGAATGTTGGGCTCCGTTTTCCGGCAAAATCAGAGGCGGAGAAAGAAATATCCGAGTTGGCGGTGAGGGGGGTAGAAGCGATGGTGATTGCTCGGTCTGGTGATGGTTAAGATGGTCCACTTGAGCGACATTCTCCCTTTCCTAGGCTTCGCTAACCCACATCGACGAAAAAAAAAAGAGACAGATCTATGGTGGTGGGACCGGTGGCTCAACAAAGTGGTGGTGGTAGCCACATCTCAACAAAATCTTCAATCTTAGTGGGAGATAATACAGTTTTTAGATTATCAATTTCTTTATTATTTTTAATTTAGTGAGCTCCAAAGGCAAAATCACGTCAGTAATGTAAACAATTAAATGTGTAATAGCAAATGAGTAACAATAAAATATAATAAAATACAATAAAAATATAGGTAATTAGTCTCTCTTGTAAAATTAATGTGTAACTAAATTATTAGATTTACTCAAATTTTAATTTATATAATGCAAGTCAACAATTAAAAACACTCAATCGCCATAAAGTCGAGTAACTTGTACGTGTTATGCCATGTCAACGAAAGTGGTTCGATTGAACAAAATTTACAAGTTTAGGTGTTTAATAGAATATTTTTAAGTATAAGGGTCTGATTGCAAAAAAGTCACAAGTTTAGGGGTCTATACATGTATTCGGCCTTTCTCCTACTAATAAAGATATATTGATATGTTGGGATCGTAAGTCAGACAGAGAAGGCGTCCTTAACAATGTTAAGGGCGTCCTTAGGTGTGGCGTCCTTAACAAAGGTTAAGGGCGTTCTTTTGTAGCGGAAAAACAGATTTAACAAGTGAAATGAATAAGTAAAGAACGCGGCTATTTATAGAGGAATCTCTCACGACCAAAGCAGTTCTTGAGAGTAAACCTCTACCTCCTTGGAGGATTTTCGAATAACTTCTTTTCCTTTCTTATTAAGAGTTCTTACAGATATACGGTGAGTGATTACACTTCTCTGGCACTTAGTATGCGTCCCTAAGTCCACTAGTAACACTCGTTTAAGCTTATAGCTGTAACCTAAATACCTAAAGGACGCTATTCATACGCCTTTACTGTTCGTCGTAAGGACTTATTCTCTCTTTTTGGGTTTTCTTTTACAAACTGTTTTCTGGTTTTGGGTACGCTTCTCACTCGATCTAACACCTAGTTCTTGCGTGTTCTTGAGCTGTTCTTGGTGTTCTTGAGTGACTGACAATATGCTCTGAATATTCTCTGAAGCGTCAAGTCACAATAAATGCTCAGGGAGAGTATTTATAGTGACCTTGGGAAGGGCGTCATTCTCTGACGATCATGCCCTTTTGGGACGTTGCTACAGGATCGTCTTCCACGTGTCCTTAACAGTGATGAGGGAAGCTTCCTGACAACTTCTGCTGGGCTTGGCTACAGGATCGGCTTCCACGTGGTGATTAACCGGTGTATAGGATCTATTTCCACGTGGACTTCATGATCAAGGCTTGTCGGGTGATGTCACCTTGTCGGCCAACCTTGAGGGGACTCCTGTGTAATAAATAAGGACGGCGTCCTTCGTAGAATCATGGCAAGTCGCTTTATTTTGAGAGGTAGCGTCCCTACTCCTTGGGACGGCTACACAACTTGTTGTCCTTTTCATGAGCTGCATACCTGAAACACTTAGACAATTTATTAGATCAAAATGAGTTTGTCATATCAAAACCAAGGGACGTTAGGCACAATGTTAAGTACAACAAGCGTCCTTAACAATGTCTCAACAATTTCCCCCTTTTCGATGATGACAAACCCTAAGCAAAAAATACTTTTGAACTTAAGGCTTTAGCATGCTTGAAAACTTAAAGTGCATCCTCTAACACTTAGCAGAATTCTTTAAGCACAAGTTTTCAACCTTTGATCTATCTAACTTTTGGATTTTAGGGAGGGGACGGCGTTCTGAGCAAGATTCTTATCTAAGCGGCGTCCCTCAATTTTATTTAGAGCAGTAGCGTCTTTTGGTCCTTTCACTAAAATTCCCTCTTAACACTTGCTTATTCTAGATAATTATTATGAAGCTCATCTCTACAAAACTACACTTCCCCCTTTTGGCATCATCGAAAAGGATAACAAGTTAGTTAAGGACGATAGCATAAAATCATAATTAGAGGCAAAAGAACGCTTGAACAAACAGATGCACACAAAACATGAACTGCCATTAGAAAGAAGTTATTACACACATTCAGACATAGTGTTTAGAAAACAAAAGAAGCAAAGGCAAAACATATGGAAGGATTAAAGTTTAGGAAGGAGGTGATCCAGAAGAACGAGCAGTATCGTCCACTACGTTGTCGTTCTCCTCTTCTTCCTGAGTGTCTTCCTCTGTTCCTTCCTTTAGAATATCTTGCACCAATTCCCTCATGACTTCATTTTGAGTCCGCAAGCTTTGAAAATAGGCAGCTAAGTGCTCAATGATGGCATTCCCTTGCTTAACGACAACGTTCTGATTGTGAATGACTAGAGTAGTGAGCTACTTCTGTGAGTGACTTTCCGGATTGGCATGGGCTCGGGGTAAATTTTGGAGGCCTAATTTGTGAGATTTGGGGGCGAAGCTCTCAATAATGGCGTTGAAAACCCTAGGATTGAGAAGGGGGTGGAAATTGAGAGGAGATCTGAATTGGAAGGAGCATGATCAGATTAGGAGGGGGAGGGTGAAGAGATCCACGGATATGTTATGCAGAGAGAGAGAGAGAGAGATTGGGGACAGGGGATGGAGATGGAGAGATTGTAGAGGATTGAGAGATTGAGAGTCACAGGTGGGAGGGAGTAAAGTGGGGCTTTGATTGAACGAGAGTGATGGTGATGATGAGTTTTTGTTTTTTTTGATGAAATTTTTGTTTTTCAAGGGTGATTTCAGAGATAAAAAAAGGTAAAAAAAATCAAAATTGAAGCTTACAAATGCGTCTCACGCGTGCGTTCACGCTTATTTAACGGAGAAAGTTGGAGAGGTGGTCGTTGTTTGACGGAAGGGTGTATAGGGGTGGTTTTCGGTAAATAGGTATATAAGAGGTGGTTTAGGGCAATGTACGTGGCCTATTATACGGGTGGTTTTCGTTCAATCGGCCTAAAATCAAATCCAACAAGGAAACTATATCTTCGTGCATAACTGGTCAGTGGATACAGCAGAATAAGAAACAAACGTCTTAAAAACCAAAATATGGGAAAGCAAGAAAATACGCAGACAGATCCACCATTTTACCAAGCTGGTCCCACAACAGTTTGATCAGCTGCACATAAAACAGAATAATGCAGCTTGAGCAGCAAAATAAATCACGTTGAATGTCCATTGGTCAGTGTTGATTAACTTTGACCAAAGCGTTCAACTTGATACGACAAAATAGGGTATATGAGCTATTAAAGATTCTAGACAGAGTTTAAATCAAGAGCATTTTGCACTTGTCTACTTGGAATTACTAACCAAGGATGCTCCAATTAGATGCAAATTAGTTTAATTTTCCATCATGCGCAAAGAACTTACATTACTATTTACTGCTAGAGTCTAGCTGATGTCAAAACATCAAAATATCATCAAAACCACAATTTCTTTAATGGCCACTATAAACCACTTGTCAGTTTTATTTTCATATGGCTGATGCACGTCATGACGAGCCATGCCATTTTAAGCACTGGGCATATGCTAAATAAGGTAGAGAACAAATGAATCAATAATATGATCCTATCCATGTAAAGAAATTGCATGACATAGAAATTCATAAAACTACACAACCCTAGGTCACAAAAGTCAACTACACCAATCTCAAATTCAACTTAGCAATAAGATTAGGTAAATTTTCGAAAGATACCTGTTTGGAATGATGCTTTCGAAAGATGGCATTGACTTCGCTTTATACTATATTAGTATAGATAAAAAGCCATATTCGAAAACATTAAAAAGTTATAATGCTATCTTTTTTTTTTGGTCTAAAAGTTATAATGTTATCTAATATAGAACAATTAAATGTAATCACACTTTATGTCATTTTAATTTCAGCAATTTGATAAAACCCGTGCCACGGGGTTACACACTAGTTAATATATATATACTTCTAAACGTGAAGCAATTAAAGGCAGTTTTGTCAATAAGTAATTTTAAACCACCCATCCCGTTTTAATTAAGTGATTTATTATAACGATTTTCTATCCATTTATAATTAGGCATTCAACTTGATCACATAATTTCTATACTAATTTTCTAAATAAAATATATTTACCTTACCATATATAAACGTAGAAAAAATTGATGTATAGTCGAATTAAGTGACATATATGGATTAGTTGATAATTTTTATATTAAATAGTATTTGTAAAATTCAAGACATAGGCCTTCGGCCATTTAGTCAAAACGGTTAAGCCTCCAAGGGTAGTACTCAGAGGTCAGACATAGGGTTTTAAGTTTAATATCTCAATCATTGAAAATTTCAATACGATTGTTTTTAAAAAATATATATTAATATCATCAAATATAAAAACCATTATTTTACGGACTAGACTTAACAAACAAGATTTGTTTGATCAAATTTAAATAAGGTGACTCTAGATATATAATATTTGAGTATATCTCGACCTACTTTTTGAAGGTTTGAGTTAACCAGTTGAGTTTCAAGTACCGTATAAACTATATTTAGGTTTAAATAGTATAATAAATTATTAATTATCTAACTTGGTAGCGAATGACCTATACATTATTCAAAACAATAGTACATATTAATTTAAAAAATTATTTCTGTAATATTTATTTAGAAAAGCAGCACACAGGTCATAAGCTAGTTTTAAATTAAACTAGTAATCAGGCCCGTGCATACGCACGGGTCCTTCGTTATATCAAAATGCAGACTTATATTTCATATTATTTTGAATTCTTTTCACAACAAATGTGATATGATATATGTTTTGTGCATTTTAGGCATAATTAATGACTAAGTATAAGTGTAATTGTAACATTTTTTTGGTGAATGAAAGATGAAATATTAGTTTTTAACATATTAAAATCAAAATTAAAAGAAATATCAAAGTATGTAAACATGATTAAATAAGTTGTTATATATTAGCGATTTTGGTAATAAGTAAATCTTGATCAAGAATTTATCATTAGTGATAGGTATATTGTGTACAAAGAATTCATGCGAAATATAGGAAAGTGGATGAAATACGTAATTTCAACCGAAAATCAAAATTAAAGGAATGTGTAAATTGGTTAAATCGGGAATGAGTAATAGTAGAAAGTAGGGTAACATTACCAACATGTAAATGATATATTTGTTTCTCGATATTTGATTACTAATAGATTTAATCTTGTAGAGGAATGAGTACTATTAGTATATAGTACATCGTCATTTCCAAAGCAACAAATACCTATAAACTTCATAAATCAAAAGGTATTAGAAAGTAAAGTAATTTCAATCTTGGAAGGTATTAGAAATGATTTAGTGTAGGACAAAACAAACAAAAAAACAAAAAGGAAAGAACTATATATCTTGGACATTTCAAAATTCAAGAGTTTTTAGCAATCAAAATATCATCAAGCACACACATTCAAAATATCATAAAGCACACACATTAAAATTGAGCACATAAACCTAATCCTCTGTCTCCGAAGTTCATCCACAAGCTTTAGCATAATGTATTCAAATGAGAGAAAAGGATAAGATTTATGAAGTGAAGCGAGAAGAAGATGGGAAGCACAACCTCAGAAACCGTAAGGCCGTAGTTTGAGCGACTGAACGGACTGACGATCATAGTTGATGAAGCCGACGACGATGGTCGGGCAGGAGAGAGGAAGGCCAACTCAATTTTGATTCGATCATCTCGATCGGGCAATAAGGTGGTACGTGGTCTCTTTGTCTTTTTCATTTTCTCCTATTTAAAATCTGTCCACCAAGTGTAGTTGGGATACACATTTGACATGCATATATATAGGAAAAGGAGAGGAATATACTTGAGGTGGGTAGTTTGAAATTGAGTGAATGTGTTGTACCGGGTGGCCATGAATATTAATACACAATCAATTTGATTAATTATGCATGCTAATTTTGTGGGGTTGTTTAGAATTGAAATGTAACCGTATCATTTATTTTCAAATGGGTGATTATGGATAATTATAGCATCAATTAATTATAGATGCTAATTTTGTGGGGGTGTTTCCATTTGAATCTATCAATTATGAATTGAGGCATTTTCAATTTGTCAGGGATGATATATTGTTTTCAATTTGAAAAATAATGAGTTGCAAAATTTATCTAACAACAATATATACATACAAATACCTAATCATTCTACGTTTGAATGTAATATCTCAACAAAAAAAAATGTTACAATGCAATATGTATATAGCTCTCTATAGGGCAAAAAAAAATGCTAATTAGTATACATTTCTAGTATAATATGTTTTTCTCTTTTTTTTGTTGTATAATACGTTTTTCTCTTAAATGATTATGTTTTCTAATTTAATATAGTTTCCTTTTAAGATAACTTTTTTTAATAGTTTTTTATATGCTCATGTCTAATATAATAGCTATATCCACTTTTTAATATAGTAGTTTTGTTCATATACATCTATATAAGAATAGTTTTATATAAATGATCATGTAGATGCTTATTTCTAAATGCTAAATGCTATTCATTTCTAATATATACAATAGTTTTCCCTCTTAAATCATAACCCCTTTTTTATTTTTATTTTTATGCTCATTTCTAATATATTGGTTGAAATGATCACACATATTCTTATTTCTAAATGCTAAATGATATTTATTTCTAATATAATGATCACAAAATAATTAATGTGTAATAAGAGCATTAAATAACCCTAATGTACACAAAATTATATAGATAGTATAGATCAGTAACACTAACATTTCTAATTTAATCGGCTGGGTGAAAACTGAAAAAGGTCTACGGCCGTTCTTAAGTTGTTCCATTCAGCCGCGCCTCGCCGGCGCCAGAGACAGAGATGCGATGATGCAAGGGCTTCACCAGCAGCAGCAGCAGTTGGCCGCTCTTCTCTCCGTCGCGCTCAAGAGGGACTCCTCCTCCTCCTCCTCCGCCGCCGCTCCATCCTCGGCGCCGAGCAGCGCCGGAGCTGGCGATGTTGACGAATCAAACCGTATCGCCGCCCTCCACTCCCTCCACCGCTTCATTCTCTACCCTCCAAACTCCGTCCTCGTTGCTCACTCTGCTACCTTCGTCTGCCAAGGCCTCTTTCAGCTTCTCTCCGACAAGTTATTTTTCTCCTCCTCTTTTCTTTTCTTTTGATGATTAGCAGCTTCTCTCCGACAAGTTAATTTTATTCGTGGCTTGGAGTTTTTCGGCTGCCTGTGAAATTCTGTTTTTTTTTTTTTTTTGGTAAAACCCTGTGAAATTCTGTGCTTAACATGTAGCATCGGATTGTAGGTTTTTGTGTATGCATCAGATAATAGGTTTTGGCCTATCCTTTCGAGCTTCTTGACTGTTGGACTCGGCTAGAGTTAAAAGATTGACATCTCTATTGCATTACCTTTCACTGATTCGATGACAACGATCAAATTCCACTGTCCAAGACTTTGCCTGCAAACTTGTTGTTGCATAATTGATTGAATTACACTTAACTTACTGATGTGGAAGCGTTTGATTACTTCTATTTTTGTTTTGCATCCTTCCACATTATATAGGTATGGAATGAGTAAAGAACTTTTGTTTACTCAGTGATTGCTACTGCTTAAGTACATGAAGCAAGGGTGACTCACTGGGGTATAAAGTGATGAGCTTACAATTACTGTGTCTTAGCATTCCGTTTAGTAATAATTGCACCAGATTTATATCATATATGTTCTAGCGATTAGTATCCTCAAATATTTACTTCAAACTTTTCATATGATGACTCAGCTCGTATCCAGTGCGGCGGTCAGCAGCTACAACATATGGAGCTCTCTGTTCTGTCTTGTGTTCTGTCATGCTAGGATCTAATGGTCGGCACAATCATGCTCTGCTCACCAGCCTAGTTGACCGCTTCATTAACTGGGCTTTGCCGTTGCTCAGAATTAACAATGCCACTAATGGTTCAATAGAGCTGGCATTAGAAGGCATCCGTGAATTTCTTACTGTTGGAGATGCAAGTGCTATAGAGAGATATTCTTTCTCTGCTCTCAAAGCCTGTCAAGAGCTTCTTGAAGATGAACGAACCTCCCTCACCCTTCTACATCAACTTTTGGGTGTTCTGACTGTGATATCTTTGAAATTCTTTAGAAGCTTCCAACCCAATTTTGTTGACATTGTTGATTTGCTTCTTGGGTGGGCTATGGTTCCAGATTTTGCTGACTCTGATACTCGAGCTATTATTGGCAGTTTCATGCAATTTCAGAAGCACTGGGTTGCTAATCTACAGTTCCCTTTACGTTTGTTGCTGAAGTTTTTAGGGGACATGGATGTTCTTCTTCAAGATGGAAATCCAGGAACTCCTCAACAATTTCGAAGACTGGTTGCATTATTATCTTGTTTCTCCACAGTTTTGCAGTCTACAGCATCAGGGTTGCTAGAAGTGAACCTCTTGGGTCAAATAATTGAGCCATTAAACAAAATGATTCCCAAGTTGTTGGGATGTTTGTCTATGGTTGGAAAAAAATTTGGGTGGTCCAAATGGAACGAGGACTTGTGGAGATGCTTGACTCTTTTGGCTGAAATATTAGGTGATAAATTTTCCAATTTCTATCCACTGGTTGTTGATATTTTGTTCCAAATTTTGGATATGGACAATGCACCAGCTTTAGGGGGTGGGAGCACAACATCTTCTCAGATTCATGGTGTTTTAAAAACTAACCTTCAGCTATTATCATTGCAAAAGCTTGGCCTGCTCTCTTCATCTGTAAGGAGGATTTTGCAATTTGATGGTTCAATCTCTCAACTTCGCCTACATCCAAACCACTTGGTGACCGCCAGTTCCGCTGCTACCTATATTTTCTTGCTTCAACATGCAAACAATGATGTGGTTAAATGTGCTATTGACTGTTTGATTGAGGAGCTAGTCTTGTTGCACGACATGCTTGAGAAACTTACAACTCCTGGGGTACACAAAAGTGTGGTGAATGCTAATCTTTATTCAAGACTTGAGCTTCTTGCCTTGTTTAAGTTTGATCTCAAAGTACTGCCAAGTGCTGTTTTCTTGCGTCAGTCAGGCAATTTGATTGACAATCCAGATATAGTGACATTGTCTCTTAACAGGTCTGAGAAAATTGTGTCATTTATTGTTACGAAGTTGAATCCAGTCAATATGCCTGTAAACTGTACGCAGTGGCAAGTATGTGCTTTTGAGGCACTAAAGAGGCTGACATCTGCAGAATTCTTAAGGAAGTGCTCAATTCCAGAGCTTATTGATAAAACAGATTCTCTGCCAAAGAATAACAATGAATGTGTAAATGATAATTGTGTTGGCCGTAGACTTATCACTGTCACCCAGGAGCATCTAAAGAAATATAGCCCACTTATTGTAAAAGGACTTCAGTTATGTTGTCCACTTGTTGTTAAGTTAAAGGCTCTAGATTGGATCCACCAGTTTACTGAGGATTTCATGAGTGTTTATGAAAATTCTGGCAATGTAAATCCTTGTGAAGATCTTGGATATGGAAAGATTGTTTGCACACTCATTACCTCTGTGCTTGTTGCTGCACTAGATGGAGAACCGAAGGTAAGATCTAAAGCTGCAGTTGTTTCTGAGCTTCTTTTACAGTCAAAGCTTGTTCATCCCACACAAATGTATCAAATAGGAGAAATCATTCTGGAGAAGCTTGGTGATCCAGATGCTAAAATAAGGAGTGCGTTTGTAAGGTTTCTTGCAGACATCTTGCCCGTTGTGGTCTATTTACATGGTCAGTCTAATGATGTTCCATTTGTGTCTACTATCTGCAAGTCAGGCTGCATGTCTAATTTGCAATGGAAGCAAATCTTTGCCCTTAAGCAGCTGCCTCAGCAAATGCATGCGCAGCAGCTTGTTTCTGTTTTAGGTTTTATTTCACAACGATGGAAGATGCCTCTTTCTTCTTGGATTGAACGACTCATTTACAGCTGCCAAAGTGTGAAGGAACCTATGCAATTTAAAGCAGAAGAAACAGAACTCTCTGGTGTCTCTAGTCTTTGGATGTACATGGAACCTGGTAAAGATCTTCTTGAAAGAATTAGTTCTGTGAACCATTTGGCTGGTGTATGGTGGGCTATAAACGAAGCTGCTAGATATTGTGCTGCTACTCGGCTTCGTACCAACCTTGGTGGACCTACCCAGAGTTTTGCTGCTTTAGAGAGGATGCTTTTGGATGTTGCACATGTTCTGCAGATTGATGCAGAACAGTCTGATGGAAGCTTAAATATTATAGGCTCTTCTGGTGCTCATTTGTTGCCAATGAGGCTACTGATGGATTTTGTTGAGGCATTGAAGAAAAATGTGTATAATGCATATGATGGATCCACTGTATTACCATGCGCTTCACGACAGAGCTCCTTGTTTTTCCGTGCAAACAAAAAAGTCTGTGAGGAGTGGTTTTCTCGTATATGTGAGCCAATGATGAATGCTGCATTAGCTTTACAGCATCATGATGCTACGATTTATTATTGTAGTTTGCGCTTGCAGGAGCTTAGATGTTCTCTGTCTTCTGCTTCGAATGACAATTCTCTTCATAGCATCAGTAATAGATTACTAGGAGACTTTGTAAGAGTTGTGAGGCATATGGCTCTTGCCCTCTGTAAAAAAGGTGAACCAGATATGCTGATTGGTTTGCAGAAATGGGTATATAACACCTTTTCTTCTTTGTTTGCAGAGGAAAAACAAATACCTGGCAGCAAACAGATATCTGGTGCTTTATTATGGATTAATGGTCTTATATATGAAGCAAATGGTCAATATGAGAAATCTGCTGCTTTCTTTGCTCACTTGTTACAGGAAGATGAGTCCCTCAATTCTATGGGTGCAGATGGTGTACAGTTTGCTATTTCTCGTATAATTCAGGGCTATACTGCAACTTCAGACTGGAAATCTCTTGAAGCATGGTTATCAGAGCTGCAATCTCTTCGTGCCAAGCATGCTGGAAAAAGTTACTCTGGTGCTTTAACTACAGCAGGGAATGAAATGAATGCTATTCATGCCATGGCTCGCTTTGATGAACACAATTTACCTGCAGCATGGGCTTCTCTTGACTTGACACCCAAAAGTAGTTGTGAGCTTACTCTTGATCCCAAATTGGCACTGCAAAGGAGTGAGCAAATGCTCTTACAGGCAATGCTTTATCAGTGTGAAGGAGAACTGGAAAAGCTGCCACATGAAACACAAAGGGCAAAGTTAATGTTGGATGAAGTACTAACTGTCCTTCCACTAGATGGTATACTGGAAGCGGCACCATATGCTACCCAATTACACTGCATTTATACCCTAGAAGAAGTTTGCAGACTAAAGAAGACTGAAAGTACAAAGCAATTGGATTTATCAACAAATTCAATTTCTCAGGCACTCCATTATCCAATTAATAAAATTAATCAAGATTGTGATTCATGGCTGAAGCTTTTTAGAGTCTATCGTACTGTATCACCAACTTCATCAACTACACTTCGCCTTTGCAAGAACGTGATGACCTTGGCTCGTAGACAGAAAAACCTTGAGTTAGCAAACCGTCTAAAGAGCTACCTTAAGGTACATATACATAGCTGCTCAGAAGTAACTTGTCGTGAATTTTTGACATCAAGTTTGCAGTATGAAGAGATCTTAATGATGCATGCAGACAATAAGTTTGAAGAAGCCGTTATGGAAATGTGGTCATTTGTGCGTCCTTGTCTTCTTTCTTCACGAGGTCCAGAATTTGATGGTTTGGATAATTATTTGAAAGCCAAGGCCTGCTTGAAACTTTCAACATGGCTGAGGCAGGGCTGCTCTGGTGTTAACTTGGAAAATATAGCTCTTAAAATTTATAAAGACTTCAATTTGAAAGATAACAAAGATGCTTATTCTGTGGAGGAGATTTTGGTCTCTGGATCAAGCATGAACCACAGCTTAGAGGAAATTGTGGGTGCAGCTTTGAAAATGTCCACTCGTTTGTGTCCTGAAATTGGCAAGTCATGGATTTCATATGCCTCCTGGTGCTTTGGCCAAGCTAAAGATGTCACTTACTCCTCTCATAGCAATGTGCACGGTTCTTTCTCCCCCTTTCCTACTGTTGGTACTGAAACATTTTCTCAGAAGTTCATGTTGACCAAGGATGAAATGTCCCAAGTGGAGTCAATTATTTCAACACTACTTCAGGAAATCTGCAGTGCTATTGATTTTCCTGTGGAAGAGTGTAATGTGTGGAAAGAGTCTTGTGAAAATTCAGATCATGTTGATCATCTGAATTCTTTGCAGCAGGAAGTGGTGGCTGTACTTGAAGCTGCAGCCGGAGCTCCAGGTGCTGATGATTTTGATGGCCAGCCACTCTTGGCATATGTAGCTTCTCAACTGCAGATAATATTTTTGAGTAAACTTAATGCTGATGAAACAATGATATCATCATCACTTGATGCTTTGGCCAATGTTTGGTGGTCTCTAAGGAAAAGGAGGGTTTCTATGTTTGGCCAAGCAGCTCATGGCTTCATACAGTTTCTTTGTCATTCTTCCTCTAAGCTTTTTAAAAATCCTCTTACTGCATTGAATTCTGGTTATCTTAGTCAAAATTCTGTCAGTTTGACCATCAGGGCGACATTGTTTATCCTTCATATTCTTCTTAATTATGGTGTTGAGCTGAAGGATATGCTTGGACCTGCGCTTTCTTCTGTTCCATTGTCCCCATGGCAGGTTTTGAACTTTTCTATGAATGCTCTACTAATACTATGTATGATATAGACCTCTTTATCAATTCTGATACACATATTCATTTGCAGGAACTAACTCCTCAATTGTTTGCTCGTCTAAGTTCTCATTCTGAGCCTGTTATACGTAAACAAGTGGAAGGTTTGCTGATGATGCTGGCAAAATTAGCTCCTCGGTCCATAGTCTATCCAACCCTTGTTGATATTAATACCTCTGATAAGGATCCTCCAGAGGAGCTTCAGCATATATTAGATTGCTTGGTAACATATATCTAACCAATCTTATTTGGTCTGCCTCTTTTTTCTTTCTTCTTCTTCTTCTTCTTCTTCCTTTTTTGGTCTTCAGGATTGTTTGTGAATACACTCTATGCACGATAAATATCATTCCCTAGTCTCCCACTTGAGAGGTTGGGTTATATTCGGTCGAAAGTTCTATGTTCCTTCTCTTTTTTCTAGCTAATATCGTAAAAATCTGCTGCAGTCTGTTCTAGATTAAGTCTGGCTGAGTCAGTATACTGTCAGGTATCCAAATTCAAAGCACCACAAAATTTAGGGTACTGTATAGTGAACATTTCTTAAGGGTCGGGTATTCAGAATTCCATTCTGCAGGGCATATTGGTGTCTGGACCACACTTTGAAATAGGTTTATAATCATCATGATTGTAACAACTCCTGAGTAGCATTTATGACAGCTATTGGTGCAGTGTTGATGTGCTTTCTATGCATTATATTGAATACATACGATTGATTCCCTGCTAAGGTTTAGAAGTTGATATACACCCCTTTCTCATCATGCAGATGAAGTTCTATCCTACACTAGTTAAAGACGTTAGGCTGATGATGCATGAGCTTGGAAATGTAACAGTTCTCTGGGAGGAGCTATGGCTCAGCACACTTCAAGATCTTCATGGAGGTATATTTTTGAAAAAATTCCATATATTTTTTAAAGATAAACTTCCATTATTCCGGTTGTTACTTGAAGAAATGCATTATATTGTATGCCATATATGTGCTCCAGTAGTATCAAAGGCAAATAAGTATTTTTGTCCTTGACAGAAAAGCTGCTAATTCTTGTATCCTTATACATGAGAAGGGAAACATCTGTCAGAATTATCATTAAAAATAATAGCATTAACAATATTAACAAGAACATGACGATAGGTATATTTTATCATCTTAAGATTCTTACTACTGCTATGCAAATTGGAAGACAAACCTTTATGCCTATAAAAGCTCACAATTAGAGAGGAATATTTCCATTGAATGAGTCGGCACAGGCTGAACGTAGGGGGATTTGGGATGGATGATAACTTCTTGGGACTTCAGACTTTGGGAAAAGAGCTGCTACTTCACTCTGTTTTAAGGGAACAGGTGCTTAATTTTTTTGAATCAGTAATAGGTTTGGGTATTTGTATGTGGATTTGTCCACTGCAAAGCACACCATCTGCTTACTGTCTTTATGTAGTTTCTCAGCAGTAAAACACATCTTATTACTGTTTTTCAAGTTCTTTTTATGTTTATTTTTGGATATGGGTATTTAACTTCATCCTTATACAGATGTAATGAGGCGGCTGAACTTGCTGAAAGAGGAAGCTGCAAGAATGGCAGACAATATTACTCTTAGTCATAATGAGAAGTGCAAGATCAGTGCTGCAAGATATTCTGCCATGATGGCTCCCATTTTTGTGGTGTTGGAACGCCGTCTTGCTATGACATCCAGAAAGTCTGAGACACCACATGAAGAATGGTTCCAAGTGGAGTATCAAGAGAAAATTAAATCAGCTATTTCAGCATTCAAACTTCCTCCAGCATCAACTGCAGCAATAGGAGATGTTTGGCGTTCATTTGACAATATTGCTGCATCTTTAGTTGCTTACCAGAGGAAGTCATCAGTTTCTCTTCAGGAAGTTGCACCACAACTGGCTTGTCTGTCTTCTTCTGATGTTCCAATGCCTGGCCTTGAAAAGCAAGCTCTGTTATCTGAATCTGACAAAGGCTTAGCGACTACTTCACAAGGAATAATTACTATTGCCTCTTTCTCCGAACAGTTGGCTATCTTGCCTACAAAGACTAAACCTAAAAAGCTGGTTATGTTAGGCTCGGATGGTGAAAAATACACATATCTCCTGAAAGGAAGAGAAGATTTGCGCCTTGATGCCAGAATCATGCAGCTACTTGAAGCCGTAAACAATATTCTTCATTCATCTTCTGAAACAAAGGGTCATGCTCTTGGTATTCGCTACTACTCTGTTACTCCAATCAGCGGTTGTGCTGGTCTAATCCAATGGGTAGACAATGTGATTAGCATATACAGTGTTTTCAAGTCTTGGCAACAGAGGATCCATCAAACGCAGCTTTCAGCTTCTGCTGGAGGCAACACAAAAAGTAATGCTCCTGTACCTCGACCAAGTGATATGTTCTATGGTAAAATTATACCAGCACTGAAAGAAAAAGGAATCAGGAGAGCTATCTCAAGAAGGGACTGGCCCCATGAGGTCAAGCAAAAGGTCCTTCTTGAACTCATGCAAGAAACACCAAGACAGCTGCTTCATCAAGAACTTTGGTGTGTTAGTGAAGACTTCAAAGCATTCAGTTCAAAACTGAAGAGGTAATGACTAGCTATTGGAAACAAAAAGATCAAAACTTCAAAAGTGGATAAAAAAAATGAAAAAGATCAATGCATAAAAAAATATGAAACAGAGATGGAATTATAGATAGTTAATTGCTTAAATAAAGAATCTGAAAGCAAGTTGGAATAATACATGGTCAACTGCTCAAATACAGAATCCCAGTTTTTGAACTTGAACAGAATCTTCATTGGTAAATTAAGAATGAGCTTCCGTTAAGTGAGCTGCTCATATCTCTCACCGGATTAGCATGTGAATTTTAAGGAAACATTCTTAAGGAGGTTTGTAAACTGCATAAACTTCTTCCATCAAATATGTAGATTGAGATGGTGTCCAATGGGATAATGATTTTGATTAGAATGTGAATTTTAAGGAAACATTCTTAAGGAGGTTTGTAAACTGCATAAACTTCTTCCATCAAATGTGTAGATTGAGATGGTGTCCAATGGGATAATGATTTTATTTAAGATTTCACTTTCCCTTGTATAGCTTTCACCATGTCATGCTGAAAGTTTGAATGTATACTCTGCTTTCATCTTTATAGGTACTCTGGTAGCTTATTTAAGATTTCACTTTCCCTTGTATAGCTTTTACCATGTCATGCTGAAAATTTTGAATGTATACTCTTCTTTCATCTTTATAGGTACTCTGGCAGCTTAGCAGCAATGTGTGTTGTTGGCCACATTCTTGGACTTGGGGATAGACATTTGGATAACATTTTGATGGATTTCTTTAGTGGGGACATTGTACATATTGACTATAATGTGTGCTTTGACAAGGGGAAAAGGCTGAAGGTACCGGAAATTGTTCCTTTCCGCCTTACTCAGACACTTGAAGCTGCTTTAGGATTGACCGGAGTTGAAGGGCGCTTTAGAGCAAACTGTGAATTAGTTCTTGGTGTTCTTAAAGAAAATAAAGATATCCTTCTCATGCTGCTAGAGGTGTTTGTTTGGGATCCACTTGTAGAGTGGACTCGTGGAGATTTTCATGACGATGCAGCCCTTGGTGGTGAAGAAAGGAAGGGCATGGAATTAGCTGTTAGCTTGAGTTTATTTGCTTCACGTGTACAAGAGATACGCATCCCCTTGCAGGTAAATCGTTACAGAATTAAGCTTTTTCAATTTTATTTAAATCCTGAAGGTGCAAAAGACTTGGTTCCCTTGACATTTTAAGGCTAACATGAAAGTCCCCTTTCTTTTCTTACTGTAATGATAAATGACTTGGAAAGTAACATGGCAGGAGCATCACGATCTTTTGTTGGAAGCACTCCCTTCTGTTGAATCTGCTCTTAAGGTTTTTTTCGATGTTTCCCTAACTCTTACCTTATGTTTTGATCATGCATTAAACTCTATTTATGCAACCTAGTAAAATTCCTCTATTTTGACTCCATTTTTGCACCAGAGATTTTTGGATGCTTTGAATCAGTATGAAGTAGTGTACACTCTTTTCTATCGTGTGGACCAAGAAAGATCAGCTCTTCTTAATCATGAATCATCGGCAAAGTTACTGCTCGCTGAAACAACCGCCAGCTCAGAGAAGGCTCTTGATTTGTATGAAATTCAGGTCAAGGAGTTCGGTCAGGCAAAGGCTTCGGTTATTGAGAAGACCCAAGAAGCAACTACTTGGATTGAGCAGCATGGAAGAGTAGTTGATGCCTTGCGAAGTGGTTCACTGCCGGAAATTGAAATTTGCACAAAGCTAAGTGATGTGCAAGATTCCTTAACTCTTATATCAGCTGTTTCAGCTGTTGGAGTTCCACTCACTATTGTTCCTGAACCCACACAAGCTCAGTGCTACGATATAGATAGGGAGATTTCTCAGATCATGACTGAGTTGGATCATGGAGTTTCATGTGCAGTCACATCACTTAAAGCTTATTCTCTTGCCTTGCAAAGGGTCCTGCCATTGAATTACCTTACAACAAGCCCTATGCATGGATGGGCACAAGTATTTCAGATATGTACCAATACCATTTCCTCAGACACACTTTCCCATGCTAGAAGACAAGCAACTGAACTAATTGCTAGGGGTAACAGAGGTGTTCTTGGTACTGTATCTAATAGCCTTGATGATCTCTGTCACAAGGTGGAGAGTTGTGCCTTGGAGATAAGGAAACTTGAGGAAGATTGCTCTGAGTTGGTAAGTTCCATTGGATGTGAAGCTGAATCAAAAGCTAAGGATCACCTCCTATCTGCTTTCATTAAGTACATGCAATCTGCCGGGTTTGCTATGAAAGAAGAGCCTGCCCCTTCATTTCAATGTGCACAGCTCAATCCTGATGGGGCTATGGATGCCAAAGCACTTGGAGAACTTAATCTCAAGAAGAAGGCTCTAAGTATTTTGTATGGAGCAGTGTGTTCTTTATACGATGACGCTAAGTGCAAGGTACTTGGCATGTTGAATGACATTACTGGTGTTGAAAGTGCAAAGTTTGAACCAAGATCTGACTTCGAAGGCATATTCTATGAGTTAGAAGAGCATATTGAGAAATGCATACTTGTGGAAGATTTTGTTCATGACCTAAGGCAGCTGATTGATGGTGAAACGATATCTGCTGACAAATCTCAAAACCTACAAATTCCTACGAGTAGATGCTGGGCCTCAAATTTTAAAGCAGCTTTGAGTTCAAGCAAGGACTTAGTTGCACAATTAACTGATGCTGTTATGCCTGATCTTATGAGATTTGCCTTGTCATCTGGTTCTGAAGTGATGGATGCATTTGGGTTTCTCTCCCTCATCCGAGGGTCAGTTGAAACTGCTTTGGAGCAGCTTATTCAGGTTGAACTAGAAAGGGAATCTTTGGCAGACCTTGAGAAGAGTTATTTTTTAGAGGTTGGGCATATTACCAAGCAGCAATTGGCACTTGAAGAAGCTGCAATGAAGGGAAGAGACCAACTATCATGGGAAGAAGCAGAGGAACTTGCTTCTCAGGAGGAATCTTGTAGGGCACAGCTAGACCAACTTCATCTCACATGGAACGAGAAGGACATGCAGGCTTCTTCTCTTATCAAGAAAGAAGCTGCTATGAAAAATTCATTGGGCTCTTCTGAGAGGCATTTTCTATCGCTACTGAATACCCAGGATGAGAATGTGTTACATGTTCGTAGAAGCAAAGCCTTCCTGTCTATGTTAGCAAAACCCTTTGTTGAGCTGGAGTCACTAGACAAGATATTGTCTACTTATTGTGGTCAGGTTCACTTTTCTCCTTCAGATATTTCTGTTTTAGTAAACTGTTTAAGTTCTGGTCGCCAAATATCTGAACATGTCTGGAGATTCAAGGGCTTGCTTAATGACCACTCTTTCTTTGTTTGGAAAGTTGGAGTTATAGATTCTGTTCTTGATTTAATAATACATGACGTTTCGTCATCAATGGATCAAAATTCGGGCTTTGAGCAGCTTACAAGTGCAGTCAAGAAAAAGCTTGTTAGCCATCTTCATGGAATAATGGCTAATTACTTGAAAGGACAAGTTGCTCCTGCTCTGCTGAACTGGTTGAATAGGGCAAGTGAATGTTATGAACAAGAAATTGGAGGAAGCAAGGAACATGACCATGAAAAATTAAGAACGGACAATCCTGTTGTTAAAAAAGTGCAAATGATGCTTGAGGAGTACTGCAATGCACATGAAACTGTCAGAGCAGCTAAATCAGTTTCGACCCTTATGGGAAAGCAAATAGTTGATCTGAAAGAGGTTATTCAAAGAACAAGCCTAGAAATTGTTCAGACAGAATGGATGCGTGATGTCACTTCAGCAAACTTATATAGAAGCAAGGTTATCTCTCAGAAGTATTTTGAGACAAATGATAGAGTGTATTCACTTCTTAACCTTAGCAGACCAAAGCTATTGGAAGCTTTGCAATCTGCCGTCTCCTTGATATCTAGGTCAAGAGATTCTATCCAATCATGTGAAATAAATTCTGCTACTGCTGAAGGGCAGCTTGAGAGAGCAATGAATTGGGCTTGTGGTGGACCTACTCCTGGAATGAGTGGGAATACCTCAGGAAAGGCTGCTGGAATACCTCCTGATTTCCACAACCATTTAACACATCGAAGGCAATTGTTAAAGGAAGCCCAAGAAAAAGCTAAAGATGTTATACAAGTTTGTTTGACTGTTTTAGAGTTTGAGGCATCAAGAGATGGATATCTTGGTAGCTATGAGGAAATCACTCAGTATAGGACTGATGGGGATTGCAGGACATGGCAGCAAAATTACTTGAATGCATTAATGAGATTAGATGTTACTTTTCATTCTTACTCACGTGAGTTCTTTTCCTGTCTTTGCTTATGAAATGCGTTGTCTTCCACTTAGCTAAATACCATGTTTAAGATTTACTTTGATTGATAGGTGCTGAACAAGAATTGAAGGTAGCTCAAAGCAACGTGGAAGCTGCTTCGAACAGCTTATTCTCAACAAGCAATGAATTGCGAATTTCGTCTGTTAAAGCAAAGTCTGCTTCTGGTGAGCTCTATTCTGATTAACTTGAAAAATGCATTGGCCTGCCCTAATCTGATTAGCTTGAAAAAAGTGCATTGACCATGGCTTTATGTGTTTTTATTCTTCATGATGCAACTCTTCTATTTTTTCTTTGGTCTCATTAACAGTTCCTAGGTGGCAGAATGACCTTATTATCTGCATTATGCTAACTTTAGTGAGGCTTTCTACTTGTGTAGGTGACTTGCAGAATACCCTTCTTCAGATGAAAGATTGTGCTTGTGAAACAAGCATTGCTTTATCTGCTTTCTGCAGAGTTTTGAAGCTTCATACTGCTCTGACTTCTGAGTGTGGCTCAATGCTTGATGAGGTCTGAATTCCATAATCATACTTTTGGTTGCTCTTCTTGAAGTATATTCTAAATTAAAATACTCATTGGTACTTAATCCTTGTGTATGAATAACATCTATATCTTCTAGGTTTTGGCCATAACTGGACTCCATGATGTTCTTAATTTGGGAAAAGAGGCAGCATCAGTGCATCGTTCTCTTATGGAAGACCTGTCCAAGGTACCGTTATTCTTGTATTCTAGGGCACGTTTGGTCCATCGTGTTTGAAGGACATCTTCAATGTGAATAAGAATTTTTTTATGGAATGTTCACTTCATTTAACGCTCCTTTCTGAGTTAATTTGAGGAGCTATTTAGTAGAAAGGGAAGAGCATGTATAACATGTTCATTTATTATACTATGTCATCACTTCAATATAGTTTTTTTCACACTTCCCCATCATTATAGGATTCCAATTCATATGCTCCATTCTCTTCATCACATATGGTAGATTTTAGAGAAGCCTGTACTAGACTCTTGTTTGACATTCTAAAACCATAATATAGTTTTAAACCATCATATCACCCATATACATCATCTCACCCTGTATATTCACCCTGGAGCCTCTAGTTCCCCCTCAGTTGCTACTGTCACCTTTGGTTGAAAATGCTTTCATAGTGACATAGCGTTACCAATTCCCTATAGTGATACTTTGTTACTACTTCTTTCGATTTCCACTCCCCTCTACTGCCACCGATTTTGCATTCCCAATCAATCTGAAAGCCACAGCTGACTTTTCCCAGTCTTGACTCTCACCTGACAAAGTTGCATGTGGCATTGATGTTTAACCTGGTAGTTTTGACCAATTTGCAGCTAGTAATGGAAAAACCTGGATATAGATTTTTCCTTAGGACTTCCACTTTGAGAATACTGAAACTTCCATCCAAGTTTAAAATTATATTTTCATTGACAGTTCTGAACTGAATGCATCCTACATATACTATTATCATTATTCGCTGATTCTTATAGTTGATTATTTTGGATTTGGAGCAGGCTAGTGCAATCCTGCTTCCCCTTGAATCAGTGTTGTCCAAGGATGTTTCCACTATGACAGATGCTATGGTGAGAGAAAGAGAGACCAAGTCAGAAATTTCTCCTATACACGGACAAGCTATCTGCCAATCGTATTCACTCCGAATTAGAGAGGCTTATCAGAGTTACATGCCTTTAGTTCCCTTGCTTATGTCATATGTGAAGGAACTCTACTCATTGTTGACCAAGCTTGCACAAACTGCAAGCCTCCATGCTGGGAGTTTGCATAAGGTAATTTCAAGCTCCATCTAGTTACACCATAAAAATGTTTTAATGCTCATGAGCCTTGACTTATATGAAAAATCTGGATTTATTTACAGGCCTTTGAGGGACTGGGAGAACGTGAGGAGGTAGGATCACAAGAAATTAATTTGTCTAGGGTAGACCTCACAGATGATACTCCTCAGTATGAAAATGGGGATGGGAGCGTCTTCCCTGTATCTGATGGGGAGGAAGAATGTGAAAATCCATCAGGTGTTAATCAACTCTCAACACAAGAAAGGGGGTGGATTTCTCCTCCAGAAAGCATTTACAGCAGCAGCTCAGATTCTGAAAGGCTGATATGTGGTGATGCAATTTCTTCAAGTAACTTCAATGGCTTGGAAACAATGGATCAATTGTCCATCTACTCCAGCAATGAAGAAGCTGGAGATAATATTGTTCAGTTTTCTGAAATTCAAGAGCCAAGTGAACAGACAAAGGACGCTGGAGTAATAAATGGTTCAATGCCTCCCATTGACTTGTCAAATGACGAAAACTCATATAAGACCCTTCACGGAGGGGATGGAACACTGTCAAACAGAAGTGGGGTTGAGAATGAAAGCCAAAATGGTAAACTCCCTGCAAAAGATGCAAGAGTAACTAGGGGTAAGTGTAATTCTTGTCTCCTGACCTTTTGTCCCATTCTTGGATCTTAAATGCAATACGCTCTCATTGTAACACTTCTCCTTCACGTTGTAGGTAAAAATGCTTTTGCGATGTCAGTTCTAAGACGAATTGAGATGAAGATACATGGGCGAGATATTGACGAAAGCAGGTCCATTTCTATTTTCATGTTTTTATTTTGTATCTGTGTATCTTTTAAAGTAAACATGTGCTTTCTCTGACCTTCTTGTGGGTTTTTTCTCCCCCGTCTTATGTACAGACAAATTAGTACTTCAGAGCAAGTTGATTATCTTTTGAAGCAAGCTACAAGCATTGATAACCTCTGTAACATGTATGAAGGGTGGACACCATGGATTTGATTCTGTATGATTCAGTTACTTCATCCACCTCTGTGTCTTAGCTTGGTGCAAGTTGCAGTGCCAGGGAATGGGTTCCTCTTCAGGCCGAGTACATCAGGCTTCCAAGAAGTGCTTTGGCAGAATATTTCAAAGCACAACCTCAAGCTCAATTTGAGAAGATTGCGATACAAGATTTGTTAGAGATTCACTGGAAAAAGGGATGAGACCATTATGGATGTACTTGCCAGTAGGTTTGGTCTACTGAAATATATGTAAGCCTCTTTTTAAAAATTTTCTGTATATAGTTCTCTATGAGTGCCTGTTGGGTCTTATCTTGGGAATTTATAACCTGTCCAATTTTCTATTTCAGGAGATTCAGGAGCCTGAACCTGTGCAGTGCTCCCATGAAAGACAAACAGTTGATTCCTGTAGAAGTATGTTATGTCAAGGGCAGAGTAGTCTGGTTTTCGGATTTGCAAAAGGGGGACAGAATCCGTTTTGAGCTGTGCTATTATAGCCTCTTCCTTTATGCTGTGACTTGAGTAAAATGGTTGTCCTGCCTTGATAATTCTCTGTTACTCTCTTGTTAGCCTCGTGTAGCAATTTTGGAATTCATGTGAATAGTGCTCTTGTTTCATTGAAAGACGCATAGATGGACCTGGTAGAACTGCCTCTTTTGAACTCACGATGTATGGAATCATAACTATATACTAAAGCGGAGGTTAGATTTAATATTTAGCCAGACACGTAGCACTTCCTCATTGGACCGCGTCACTCATCTTTAATAAAACAATTCAATTTATTTGATTGGTTGAAATTTCATTGTAGACCCCACATTGAATTTCTTATCTAACCAATTTTTTTAAAAAAACTCTATCTAATATATTGCTTGAAATAAAACAATATGTGTTGCACAAAAAAATCTAACAAAAAAAATATATCTAAACTAATCTAACGAAAAAAAATCTATATAACTTACCAAATCTATCTAACTAATATATCCAATTCAAATATGAAATTTATAAGATATCTAAATGAAATTGGATATGTACAAAACTACTAAAAGTAAATAATTAAAAAAAGATACTCCATAATAACAATTAATGAAACATAATAATTTATTAAATTCAAGTCGTGCCCTCCCGGGCACGGGCACTATTACTAGTTAATGTTTATAAAGTGAGCAGCATGTTTCTATTGGCAGTAAAGAGGCAAAATGAAACTCGCGCATATAGGAATATTCATATTGGTCAAAGTTGCTTTGGTTTTCTCTTTACATATAGATGTGGGTTTGGTTTGTACGATCTTGAAAAAAAAAAGTTTTCAGCATGTTGAAAGCCGCCTGTTTTGCGACCGAATCAGAGCATTGTATTATGGTACTTTTGTTAGATACTTAGATGTGCATCAAAACTACCTATGTACATTGCTTCTTTTTTTTTTACCTGTGTTAGTGAATCAATTTCAAACTTTTCCCTAAATGTGCATAGAAACTTATGCAATTCCACCATAAAAAAGTCTCAAATCCAGGGCAACTAACCCAAACTGAAATGATATGTCTTATGTATATCAAAATTGACTATGTATATTGGTTTTTAATGCACATTTTGCATCAATTTTAAACTTTTTTCTCTAAATGTGCTAAAAAACTTATGCATATCCAAGGCCAAAAGGCCTACACAAATCCTGGTCATAGAAACCATGTTAAAGTGCATGACATTAGCCTTAGGTGTAAATAGGGGTTTTAATACACATTGTGCATCAATTTCTAACTTCCTCCTAACTATGGATACAAAATCCAACGCGCTTTTTAACACACATTGTAGTACAAACTTGTGCACATTATGCAAGTTTTGATGCATATTTAGGGCAAAACTATACACATCCTATGTTCACACCATGTGACCTTTTTTCCTTAAAAATCTCGTGCCAGTTTCCTTCTTTATAATACATGATCTTGACCCTTTCTCTCCATACAACACCCCAAACATTGGCCAGTTCAAACTTTTATCATTATTTCCACTCCATAATCATTCTAGGTTGTTAATCTTTTTAACCAAACATTCATTACTTCAAAAGCAATTTCAAAGTGAACTCTTGACTAAACTAATGTCAAGTTTTGAAGATAAGCAGTAGGTAAATAGTCTGCTAGCTAGGAAGAGTCTGCTAGCTAGGAAGAGTCTGCTTACATACTAATTAAAGATCGATCAACATGACCAATAACAATCATAAATGCGATCGATCAATACATGCAGGATATCATATTATGTGTATATATATATATTTCATGGAAAAGGTGCTTCTGGTTTATGGTAAAAGTTTGAGCTAGAAAATATCGAGCAGATATCTAACCTAAATCGGACCATAATCGATGACTATCTCAAAAGAAAGAATGAACGCCAAGAATTATGCTTTGTTCATGTTACAAATGAATACCTCCCTTCTAGGGTTTATGGGGTATATATATAGAGGGGCGCTCAGGAGAACTAGCTATAGAGGAGTACTAAAGAGCGTTAATATTGATCGTTAGATCAAAAAATCAATGGATGATAAGGAGGGTCTATAATAAGGGAAATTGGGGTGGGCCATCCTACAATTTCAAATTGAAACTAAATTTGGAAGTTCCTAAATTTAAGGATGTGTTAATTATTAATATTTAAATTAAAATAAGAGAAAAATATGGAGGGTGAAATCTGATGGTTTTAATTTCAAATTTAAATTCAAAATTTGAATTTGAATTGGCAGATTTCTTTAATACGTTTTTCCGATTTTACTAAGAATATATGATAATTTGCACAAGTGTGTATAATGGTTTGTATAATAACACCTATATGTTGATTTGAAAATTTATGGCGTCATAAATCTTCATTTTCATGTGAATAACGTTTGATCATTAGTTGCATAAATTACACATTAAGATGATAATGAATAGGAAAAATAATTATTGTATATAATTAAACATTGCATATCTTAATGTAATACATTGCATAAGAAGAAAATGAGGATACTTAGATCTCAAGTACATACTACAATGAATGTGAATAACTACATTTATCTATTTGCATAAGTACACAAAAATGGAAATAAATTGATCATTGTCATGGTCTTCAAACTCCGCCTATCTATACATCTTTGATCGTCATTCTTGAATAACTGCATAACAGAACGAAAGTGCATGAGTAACAATTTTCACAACTATTAACAACAATTTTCACAACTATCAATCCATATTTAACCTATTTAATTTATAGTGCATAAGTACGAAGAACTTACTACATAAGTCAATTGTCATTTATACCTTTACATACGCTTATTAATTTGTAGTCTATATTGCATAATATTACAAGGTATAATGCATAAGAAATTAACATACTCAGTGTTAAATAATATTACAAGGTATAATGCATAAGAAATTAACCTAAAAAACGTGTAATTATGTATGATTTAATAAGTTTACTAAACAAGTTGCATAACAGTATAGGGGGTTGTCAAAAGTTTTTAGTCTTTATTGCATAATATTACAAGGTATAATGCATAAGAAATTAACATACTCTATATTGCATAATATTACAAGGTATAATGCTTAAGAAATTAACATACTCAGTGTTGCATAATATTACAAGGTATAATGCATAAGAAATTAACCTAAAAAAGTGTATTTATGTATCATTTAATAAGTTTACTAAACAAGTTGCATAACAGTATAGGGGATTGTCAAAAGGTTTTAGTCTATATTGCATAATATTAGAAGGTATAATGCATAAGAAATTAACATACTCAGTGTTACATAATATTACAAGGTATAATGCATAAGCAATTTTCATACTCAGTGTTACATAATATTATAAGGTATAATGCATAATAAATTAACCTAAAAAACGTGTATTTATGTATCATTTAATAAGTTCACTAAACAAGTTGCATAACATTATAAGGGGTTGTCAAAAGTTTTTAATCTATATTGCATAATATTACAAGGTATAATGCATAAGAAATTAACATACTTAGTGTTGTGTAACTCGATTAGTTCCGGTATATTCTAATATCTTACTTTACATACATTAGGCCACTTAAAGTTGTGTAACTCGATCAGTTCCTGTAACTCAGGATGCTAGCGCTAGCGCTTATCAACTTATGGCGTATTTTCTCCTTGATGAAGATTTGGCTGAAAGAACTAATCTTTTTAAATCAAAATATGGTTATGGAATAATAAATGATGTTTATGAATACATTAAAGATCGTCTAATTATATTCCTAAAAAATTGCTTGATAATGAAAATGTTGATGACGATCTGTTATATAAGGTTATAGATCGTATCATAACAAGATCTTTAGTTAAGATGATTTTTATGCCTTTGATATACGGTAAAACCTTAAATAGTACATTGAAAGATCTTGAAGTCATAAGATATAACAATATTGATGCATCATATCCCTAAAAGCCAGATCAGTCGAACGCAAGTCATATTTCGAACAACAAATTCATTCGAACACAATTCATTATTTCGAATTAGAGTCAACTTCAATCAAACGCACTACAGAAATCGAAGCCAAAGCAACTCTGATCAAATGCACTTCGATAAGGTAACGCAAGCAGTTTTGAACATTTCAAAGCAGCAAAATCGATCAAACGCATACAGATTTCGAAATAAAAGCAGCTTCGATCAAACGCAATTCAACCAGATTTCACAAGCAGTTTCCAAAATATCAAGCAGCAGGCATCGAAATTCCAGGCAATGAAAACGGAAACACACCTGGATGAAGCAATCGTGGAACACAAGGCGCAAGAGCGCAGGAGCAATATCAGGCTGAACGACATGGATCCTCTGAACATTGTCGCGAATGATTTTCTCTGCATGGGGGCAAGATCTTTGATAGTAATCATACTTGAGCGAGATCGAAGCAGCGTCGTCCTATTGTGGAACTTAACGCAGACACCGCAAAGAAGGACGAAAACGAGAATAAGAAAGCTAAAATTTGGAGAGAAGGTTTTTGAGTTGGAGAAATTTGGAGAATGGAGAGAAATTTAAGCAATAAAATCCCCCTAAAAAAGGAACGTGATTTTCTCAATCAATTTGGATTTGATCCAATACAGCTCACCATTCCACCAATTCTACACCCTTTTTTTTTATTTAATCCTAGCCATTAATTGATATTGATCCAATGACCTTGATTATAGCTCATAGTTCACCGTAAGGAGGGTAGTTCTCTAGAGCATTATATATATATACAGAATAGGATTCTTTCTATCTTGTTCAATGTATCATCTTATCATATCTAGATAGATGAAAGATAATATCTATCGTTTAAATAAGAATGTCTTCTTTTTATCATTCCTTCCACCCATACAATGGCCTTTACTCTAGTATGATGGGCCTTGCTCTTGGATCACCTGGGTCTAGATTCTTTTGGGCATAACAGTAAATGTACAATTATCGAGTCTTACAGACAAATGTAAATCCTTAATAGTGGTTTGGTAAACATTGTCATGTGGCATCATATTTAAATGATATATTTATTTATTATGCAATGGGTAAATTCTACGTACATCAATTAATATGATGTCCATGTTATATGTCTCACAAGAATAAATAAGTCATGTAACACTAATTAATTAACTTATATATGGTTCTGTCCCCTTAACATAATGTAGATAAACAGAAAGAGTCAAATAAAAATGGTATGAACTACCCTAAATAAACAAACATCCTTTGAATTAAATGAGATTATACATAATAGTTTCAAGCTAGACACAGTAACAAAAAAATGCACAACTAGGAAGAAATTAAGAGGTTTAGTAACCAGGGAATGTAGGTGGGGGTGGTGAGGGATACTTGGATCCAATATGTGGTGGCAAGATGATACTTGGTGCTGGTGGTGGCGGCGGAGGCAATGACGGAGCTCGTGGCGGTGGAGAAAAGGTTGGTGGCGACGGTGGTGGAGGGTTATTTTTTGCTTTTTGTGGGGGCGTAGTGGGCTTTGGAGGCTTTAGAGGACCACTCGGAGCATGCTTTCCTCCTCCGCCGCCACCACTACCGCCACCGCATTTAAATTGGTTGCAATCAACCGGTTGCGCCGAGGTCATTGAGCACTCCTCAGGTGGCCTTTGGCTGGGTCGTTGCGGAATACAGTTATTTTCATCCGAAAACCCAAGCCCTCCCTTTGTAGATTCCGGCACGCAAGATTTTCCCTCGACCGTCAAGTAGTTGTCAGAGAACGTAAAATTAGCCAGCCCGGAGATTTTGCACAGACTATCCGGTACAGACCCTGTGAGCTTGTTTTTTGAGATGTCGATGCCTAGGACGGTACTCAACTTGGATAAGCTAGACGGAATGGAGCCTACAAGTGAGTTCTCTGAGAGGTCAATTATGGTCACATTCTTTAGCGACCCCAACCCTACTGGTAAACACCCACCAAGATCATTTCTCTCAAAGTTGATCTCTTGTAGTGTCTCTGCCATATGTCCTATCGTTGATGGGATACACCCGCTGAACTTATTGTTCGCGAATACGACTACCGACACGGTCGACTTCCCGAGGGTCTCGGGAATTGTGGACACGAACCTATTGTTGTTCAAGAATAATGCGTCGAGCTTCATCTCGAACAACGCCGGGGGCAGTGACCCTTCAAACTCATTATACCGGATGTCAAGATACTTCAAAGTCTTTAGCTCCAACACCACTTGAGGGAAAGGACCCACAAACCGGTTGTTGCTAATATCCAACTCGAATAATAGTTGGAGCTCTAAAAAGCTCTTTGGGATGATCCCGCAAAACCGGTTAGAGTTTAGGTGCAGCATCGCAATGTCGGTTAGAAGTCCGAGCTCCACGGGAAGATAACCAGCTATATCGGCATGGTTTAGATCAATGCCCGCAACAACGGTCATTGTATCGTTATCCAAAGCCGGGGCACAGAAAACGCCTGTGTAGTTGCACACATGTGGACCCTCCCAATTTTTCATTTTGTTTTGCGGATCAGAATAGATTGCCTTCTTCCACGCTTGAAGTGCAATGTAAGCTCTTCGGAGCCTTGGGTTCGGAAAAGTTTCTTTTATTTGAACTTTTGACTCATAGTTCTCGGGTAAATCGAAAGTTTCTTCAAGGCCAAGGAGTTGTCTTTGGATTATGGGGGAAGGATCAAAGTTTTTATCTGCAATTGAGAAGGGTAATAACAATAAGGATGATATGGAAAGAAGAACGCAGTGGCAAACAAAGCCACCACCATGAAATGGCATATTAGGCTTAGCCATGGTAAGGAAATTTCTTATGGAGAAACTTCAGACCTTATAGCATTGATTCATTCAAAACTGAGGATTGTATGGAGAAGAGGAAACGAATGGTTTGAACGACCTTTGAAATTGTAAAGCTAGCCTTGAAACATGCAATTTTTTTAAAGAAAAATCTACCTTCCATTTATCTATTGGATGTGTTTTTCATGACTTTTTATAGAGTTTTCCAAATTTAAACACAAGCTCAGTGGAACAAAGAAACAAGATAGACATACAAATGTTATGTATACTATAGTCCTGAAATGTGATATGGGTAACCCAACAATGTGGAGGCATGATTTCTTGCATTAATTTGAGTCCTTTTACATATATTCTTTTCTTAGTAAGATAAACTAGGTTCAAGTGGCATCAATTGATGCTATGTTGAATGATGGAAAATAAAACTAGACTATGATTACATGTGAGATATTAATTTAAAGACCATTCTTTTGTAGCCAGGGAAAATGGTTTTAGAAGTAAGAAACTACAAACTCGATTAGCACGTTTCTTGTAATTAAAAATATTAATCATCTAGAACTCTAAAGTATGCCATCTTTGAAATCAATATCTAACTAGTACAAATCCCGTATCATCTACGGGTAATGTAAATGTAAACCTGACTTAATCGATCTGAGATCGAACTTTGATCTGAGCTTGTTTTTTATTCAAGAATTTACAATTGATATACCCAAGTTCAAACCTATTAACCTATATATGTATTTTTTTAATTTTAATTTTGAAGTCTATTATTTTAACTAATTATGTATAATCTTCATAAAAACAAAAAAAAACTTCTACCTAAAATAATACACATTTAAATGAAAATTATATTTTTATATCAAAATTAAGGAAGATATCATAGATATCCAAAATAATATTTTCTATTGATTCTAGCAATATTTGATATTGATAGGAAACTAAATTAACCTATCAAAAATTGGATAAGATATTATAGTAGATATAAATGGTAGTTACCATTGTTAAAATAAAATCGTTATTCTATTCAGCATTGATTACATGACGTAAATAACATTTTTTTATTCAACGTTGATGAGGTGGTGCAAATTTTACAAAGACAAAGGTTCTGCTTTATACTATATTATAGTACATGTATACATATACTTTTAATGATGTTTTACTTGAAGTGAAATTCAACTATAACAAAATTCAGAAAGAAAAACAAGTTAAAAGCTACTTGTAAGTTTTATGGCTACAATATTGTTTGTATATAAATCTATATATATATATATATATATGTATATATATATATATATATATATTAGAGCATTATTGCATGCATTGAAGAAAAATTATCAAAAATAATGGTTTGAAAATGTATGGATCCAAACTGGCAAATTGATTGAAAAAAACAATTAACCGTCTCCTTGTTTTATTTATTTTCTAAACCATTAATGTTTTGAAAATAAATCAAATGAGAATGGGTAAAATATATACAAAATGAGTAAACATGTTTGGAAAAACGCGTATTTATCTATTTTGGACTAGTATTCATTATTTTATTCATTCATTTTATATGATGTGTTTGTTTATCGGGAAATTTTTATGCAGAGAATCTTTTTGCTCGGCGCACAAGAGTTATATAAGGATTATAAAAGGACACGCTTCATGAAACGGTAAAAAAAAGTTAAGCGTATCGAAGGGCGGAACCTATATAAAAGTATTGAGGGGGCCAGATCTTTTTAGGTAAATATAGTGAAATTACAACTTATAATAAGAGCAAGAAGATTACTTTAATGTTTAGCCAAAAAAAATTACTTCATTATATTATATAGAATAATTTATTCCTTAACTCTATCAAAATCTCTAAAATTTTCTGAAAAGGTTATTATATCGCAATTTTTCATAGTAGCTAGGAGCATAATTATCATCATTTCATTGTGAAAACCTAAAATATATTATCATCCCTTAATCACCACATGTGTATAATATGTTTAAGAGAACATATTTTATTGAAAAGAGACCAACATGTTTCAATATACAATTAGGTTAAGAAAATAAGGTTTATAAAGATCACTTATATATATATATATCATAAAAACTCTAAATTCATTATTATTAAATGCTTTTTAATAATAATTCAAACTCAAACCGAAGCTCTCGATCTAATAATAAACAAGTATGATTCAATATACCTCAATAATAATATATTGTTTTGTAAATATTGAATTAAAATATGAAAGTATAAGGTTTAGGATAAGGAAAAAAATATTTAGAATAGGCCTTGCTACATTTTCACCAAAAAGTAAACTTTTTTCGAAAAACTACTATTAAAACCTTTGAAATATGTGCAATTTCTTTACTTTTTAAGTTTTTCAAGACAAAAAAACATTATTTTCCCCCAAAACTATTTTTTCCAAACAAGTATAGCAAGGTAAATAACTTTTAAGAGTGGTTTGTACAAGTCCAATCTTCAAATATTCATAACGTTTTGCTCAGATGTCGGATTAAAGCGTACTATATCAAATCGAAGGTCCAAAAAAAAGGAATATATATATATATATACATACCTAAAAAAATTTGGATTGGGGGGTCATGACCCCCACTCGCCCCAACATAGTTTCGTCTATGAGCGTATTCGATGCTTCACGCAGCACGATGCGACAGGTAGCGTGAAGCGCCTCTTACATGCAGAGTACTCCCTCCGTCTTTGAAAATCTGTCCATATCTCCATTTTGGACGTTTCGATAAGATTGCCCACCTTTAATTCTTTCCATTTATATCACATCATTTTTACACTTTTACCCCAAAAAATCACAATTTACCTACTTTTACAATCTCTTTCTTCCTCATTTCTCTCTCATTATCACTTTATCACCATTACCAATCTTCCACCTCAACAACCCAAAACCTCCATTAAAATAAAAATGCAAGCAAAAATAATTTTTTATTTTATTTTAGCAGATGCATAAGGTTGGATTTTGTTTCCCACAATTTGAGGTGTGGTTTGCGTTTCTTGACCCATTCCAATTTTGGGCCATTTCTTCTGTTTTATGGACCGCTACTGTTAGGCTACAACTGAGGTTAAAAGTTTTACTTTTACCCCTCATATCACCCTGCTTTACATGCCCATCTAAAATAGTGTTCCAGCTCATAATATCTCTCACGGGCATTTCATCAAACAACTCATGGGCTTCTCTCAACTCATCCACCCTGATACACCCAACGCCATCGAGTTCTAGGAAACAACATCCCTCTGCATCATGGCATCAAACAACTGCTTAGCACAACTAACACCATTAGAACCAAACCAACATTAGGTATCAATCAAGAAATTGGGCACAAATATGTCAGCTGAAAACCCAAGTTTCTGAATTTGGGATGAATTGTCTTCACAACCTTAACCGACCACTAGTCACTAACACACTCCTTCAAGAGAAAAGGGTAGGTGTAGTTATCATGCAAAACCCCAGCCCTCTACATATCGAACAAAACAGAAAACGCCTGAGAGGGATTAGAGCTCTGAGCATGGTCTTTAATAAGCTTATTGTAGAGATTCGCATTTGGGCGGTCGACCTGGTTGAAAGCCCTAACAGCAAAACCGATTTCTCAACAGAGGGAGAAAGTGGAGATGAGCTTGGGAACGACGAAGAGGTCGCCATGAAGACCGAATTTGAAGACTTGGGCTTTGATTTGGAGGGCGTAGCTGAGATTAATGCACTTGTTGAGGTCGGAAAGCTTCTCTTCGAAGCGTCGGGGAGAAGAGATCGAGGAGGGGACTCGAAGTGGGGCCGTGATACGTTAGATATTATATATTTTACTGTAACATTTAGTTGATTTAATTAATCCGGGTTTTCTTTACGGTTCTTTCCCGAGACATTGAACCATTAGGTTTAGCATTAGCATTAGGGTTATATTATTCAGCAGCTATATATATCTTATAATCTTGTTATTTTGACAATCAATCAATCAACAAATCAATTATATCCCTAAACTCTCTCTAACCTCCCTCTCCCCTCTCTTCTACCCTCTCTCTCTCCTTCTTATACGTATGCTCATCTCCTTCTCCTACTTTCTACTTCTCGTTCTACATACCTCATTTTCTCACATTTAAACCCAAGTTTGCTCAATTAATTAGTGATCAAGATGTATTATCTTGTGTCAATTGGTGCTCTAGTTGAGAATAGCTCATCATGACCCACCCTGGCGAGGTCAAAATCGATCGGGTCGCCGCTAGCTTTGCCAGACTGGAAGCCTCGCTTCAAAGGATGACAGAGAGGCTGACAGATGGGTTGGAGAAATTCTTTCGGGTTCAAGAAGCCGGACGAGTGCGAACGGATAGGATTTTCCAAATCATGGGCATTCCCGATCTGGTCGCCGCCACACCCGTCGCCACCACCAGGATAGCCACCAACCCTATGACTGCGGCCACCATCCCGACGTCTACGGAAACCGCGTCCGCAACCGCCAAGTCCATCGTGGTCGTTACGCCTATTGCTCGCGCGACATCCGCGCCTGCGGCCACGCGGCGGCCCCTGTACCTACGCCGACGGCTCCTACATGCCCGCCAACCGCAACTTAGGAACTTGGCGCCTATTCGCCACCCGCGGCTAAGGCACCCACCACCTGCCCACCACCCGCGGCCGTGGTTCGTACACTAACCGCACCCGTGGCTCCCTCCCCTCTCTATCTCTTTACACGTTTGCCTCCTCCCTCAACTTCTCTATTCCTCCTCCTACTTTCCTACCAATGTCAACACGTATGAATAACTCTCCTCTATTCCTCCTCTTCCATTAATATTACTGTATCAATTGGTGCTTTCATCCCGGAACTCTTCGTGCCATGAATAACGAGGAAAGGGTTTTGGAAGTTGCTGCTCTCCAGGAACTCTTCCACACTTTTCTGTATGTCAAAATCCATACTCAACTCTATCGGGTTTCTCGTGAAGTCTTGGAGCAAGTGTTCTCGACCGTGGGAACTATAGAAGACATACTAAAGTTAGATGATGATAATGGATTCCATTCAAGAATTCGTTTTCAAAGTCGTGCTTCAATCCGCGAGGCGTTCAATCACTTCAATGGACGATACATCTATGATGGATGTTGTCGAATGGAGTTGTTCTTTGATGACCGAATCAACCTCATGTCTAACGAGATTGAAACTCTGATCGAAGTTCCGACGCCCGCACCCGGGGCTCAAGCACCCACCGCCTGCTCGCCACCCGCGGTTGTGGTCCGCACACCAACTGGGCCCGCGACTCTGACTCAGGAACTCGTCGTCTTCGCGCAACCCGCGACAGTTGTTCGCCCACCACCTGCGGCCAGGGTTCATACAATACCTGCTTCCTTGGCTCCTCCCCAGCATTCGCACCCGCGGTTACTACTCTCGCGGCCGCCACCAAACCCGTCATCCTTGGGGCTCCTGAACATTGGAAAAATTTAGGGTGGAGGCCTTAGTTACGGCTTCCGCTGAATGGACGCATCCCGTTTGGATCGATTGCCTCGTTTGTGTTCGACCCTGGTGGAGCTCTTAACGCCCCACAACTTCCTCTCGATTTCCGCCTCAAGGACAAGTCGACTCTCATCAGGGGAGTAGTTGGTACGTTATATATTATATATTTTATTGTAATATTTAGTTGTTTTAATTAATCCGGGTTTTCTTTATGGTTCTTTCCCGGGACACGCTTGTGAACCGTTAGGGTTAGCATTAGCATTAGAGTTTTATTATTCAACAGCTATATATATATATATTGTAATCTTGTTATTTTGACAATCAATCAATCAACAAATCAATTCTATCCCTAAACTCTCTCTAACCTCCGTCTCCCCTCTCTTCTACCCTCTCTCTCCTTCTTATAGTATGCTCATCTCCTCCTACTTTTTACTTCTCGCTCTATGTACCTCCTCTTCTCACATTCAAACCTAAGTTTGTTCAATTAATTAGTGATCAAGATATATTATCTTGTATCAGGCCGAGGCCGCCATTGAAGAATTTGTCCTCGAGGCGGAGCTTCAAGGAAGTGGGAGGAAGGGATGAAGACTTTGGAAGTTGTTGAGGCGAATTAGAGAATAGAAGAAACAAGAACATCATCAGGGACAAAATGGTAGAGAGTACGATAGAGATTTGGAGGGGAAAAAGCCTAGTGGAGGTTGAGCATGAGAAGAGATGGAGGTTGAATAGTTAAAGGGTAAGGATAAGGGTGTACGATTAACGATGGATGTGATGTTGTTGGGACAATGTTAAGGACGCTTGTTGTACTTAACATTGTGCCCATTACAATCGTCCCTTGGTTTTGATATGACAAACTCACTTTGATCTAATAAGTTGTCCAAGTGTTTCAGGAGCGTAGGTCATGAAAAGGACAACAAGTTGTGTAGCCGTCCCTAAAGAGTAGGGACGCTACTTCTCAGAATAAAGGACGGCTATGCTTCAAATGATAAGGATGGAGTCCTTAACCTCAATACCAGAGTCCTTACAAGGCTAACCGACAAGATGACCTCACCCGAGAAGCCTTGATCATAGAGTCCACGTGGAGGCAGATCTTGTACATGAGTTCATCACCAAGTGGAAGCCAGAAGTTGCCAGGAAGCTTCCCTCATCACTGTCAAGGACACGTGGAAGTCGATCCTGTGGCAATGTCCAGGAAGGGCATGATAGTCAGAGAATGACGCCCATCCTGAGTCACTATAAATACCCTCCTTGGGCATTTATTGTGATTTGACGCTTCAGAGAATATTTAGAGAATTTCGTCATTCACTCAAGAACACCAAGAACAGCTCAAGAACACTCAAGAACTAGGTGTTAGATCGAGTGAGAAGCGTACCCAAAACACAAAACCAGTTTGTAAAGAAAAACCCAAAAAGAAAGAACAAGTCCTTACGATGAACTGTAAGGACGTGGGAATAACGTCCTTTAGAGATTGAGTTAGGATATAGTGAACGGCTCAAAGGAGTATTTGATTCAGGCTATTTTGTATGGGTTAACTCTTAGATTTTAGGATGTCATTGAGAGTGTTTAGGTTAGATTTGAGCATTATTGTAATACGAAGACCGAAGACACAAGTTATGAAGAATCAAGACTTAAAGTGCTTAAAGACGAAGTTCGCGACTACATGATTTGCGCGATCGCGTTGTCTATGATGCGGGCGCGGTGGTGGAGCAAGGCGATGAAGACCCATGAAGGCCGCGGTCGCGCTGTCGGTGGCGCGGTCACGGTAGAATCCGACTCAGCAATATGCCAAACGAAGACCGCCGCGGGCGCGGTGGTGACGACGCGGTCGCGGCGGTGCGGGCCGACTTCCAAACGGACGAAATCTTTTCCTTTCTATCTTGTTTCCTTTTCTATCTTTTGCCTCTTTCCTTATCTATCTCATGGAGCTTGTTCCTTCGGCTATATAAGGAGGAGCCTGCCTTAGGTTTTGAGATACATTCCATTATTCCAATTCATAACTCAATTCTTCTCTTTTAGGTTTTTAGTTTAGTTATGGAGAGCTAGTCTCCTTGGGTTTGTTCAAAGGAGAAGCTCTGATGTATGAACTCGTGAGGTTTTGGTAATTGATTTCTATCCTTTGGTTAATATTGATTCTCTTGTGCTTCATCTTATGAATGTTGATTGTTTCTCTAGGAGTAGCTAACCTATTGAATTGATTAATGTTCTACAGTTTGATTAGGCTTGGACCATGGACAAAACTAATCTGTGAAAACAACTTAACCTAGACCTGTTGTCTATGCAATTAGGATTAAGAAGAGAATTGATTGTTTTATCTTGCAATTGACTCGTAGCTTGATTGTTTGATATTATATCCTACATATCCTTGTTCTCTATGCTAATTCTAGGTTAAGCGTCTTGGCCTAGGGTTATAGAATTGCTTGGACCGTGGACTTGCGATTGTTAATGATCAGGATAGGAATTAACCATAGGTGTGAATGAAATCAATGGATGAATCTATGATCGAGGGATTATATCATGAGTGGATCTTTTGAATGAACTTGTTTCCATATCACTTGTTTCCCATAATTGTTTGTTTGTTTGTTTTGTTTTCATAGTTTAGTTTAGTTTAGATATTTCTCCTAAACCCCCCTTTCTTTAGTTGATAATTGTATTGATACTAGAAGCCATAGTTCTCTTGGGTTCGACCCCTTACTTGCATGCTATACTAGTTTGTAGTTTGGGTTATTTATCTTTGATCTTGGCACGACGACTTTAGCCGAGTCAGTATTACTAGTTGACTTAGGGATGTATACTTAAGTGCCAGAGAAGTGTAATCCTCGCCTTGTAACCGTAAGGACTCTCAATAAGAAAGGAAGAACGGCTATTCGAAAATCCTCCAAGGAGGTAGAGGTTTACTCTTAAGGACTGCTTTGGTCTTGAGAGGTTCCTCTATAAATGCTCGAGTTCCTTATTCATTTTACTTGTTAAGCCTTTGAATTCCGCTGCACCTAAGGACGCCCTTAACATTGTTAAGGACGCCCACTTTACTAACTTACGATCCAACAGATGTGCCTTAAACCATGTGGAATAATTGCTTTATGGACAAATTTTCAAATACAAGGAGTATAACTAAAAGACTATAAACAATTTCAAAAACTCTATTTACTTTACCTTAATCAATTCCTATTCTACCCATCCAATATACTATGCCACTTTCCGTCTACATCAACCACTTTTCAAAGAGTTACTCCCTCCGTCTCAGAAAGATTGTTGACGTCTCTCATTTTGGTGGTGTTTTAGTAGTTAATTTCCCTTGTAAATAAGTGTTTTTCATTCCTTTCTTTGATTAGTTTCGTTCCTTTTTAGCTTAGTTCCCGGTTTTCTTCAAGATTTGGAAACTATTTGAGTTTGTTATGTTTTGTAGGTAAAATGGCTCATTTGAGGACATTTTTGAGGAGCACCAAAGGAGGAGCTAAGCAAGGGAGCTAAGGAACGGAAGAGCCATGCAAAGAATGAAGAAGAACTCAAGGAAAACCAAGAAGAGACAAGGATCGAGGCCCAGGACCGAGCACCACCAAGTCGGGCCCGAGTTCGAGCACCAACAGCTTTTTATCACCTTTATTTATCACGGTTCGGTGATAAAAATACTTTTTATCCCGGTTTTTTATATACCCGTGATAAAAAATAAAGCAAAATACCGGAAATTTTGTAGGTACGCGTATTTTACCCAAATATCAAAATTCCCAGCCGTCCCTCTCGCTCTCGCCTTAGCCGTTCCTCACACCCAGTTTACCCTAGCCGTACCACACTCGTGATAGTGCCCCTCGCCGGCTGCCTCCTCTCCGGTCGACTCGCCCTTCTCGCATCCCGTGAGTCGTCACCGATTTGCCTCCTCATCCTCGCCGCCAGCGCCTCCTCGTACTCGCAACGCCTCACCCTCTCCCTTCGGAATTCACGGGCTGCCTCTTCTCCGGTCGTACCTCACCCTCTCCCATCGGAAATCACGGGCTGCCTCTTCTCCGGTCGCGCCTCCTCGTCCTCGCTGCCAGCCGACCACTTCTCTCCGCCAGCCCGCCTCCTCGTCCTCTTTCGTTTCGTATAAGGTATCAATTGATTATTCAGAATCGTTCTTATGTCGGTTTTTCCTTTTTTTTTGATGTTGCGATGTGTGTCTAAGTTTGAATCCCCACCTTAATTGTGCTTCAAATCTTAATTGAGAGATTTGAATGAATATGAGGCTTGAAGATGGATCACAGTGTTGAATAATGTCAAAGCCCTAGTTTTTTGAATGCGTATACACTGTGCTGCTAATTTATTTTTGTGTGTTGGAATTCAATTTTGCCTTTGCCTTCCTCCTAATTAAATTAGCAATTGATTTTGACGAGGTTGGTGTGATAATTGATTTAAGAAGATGGATCACAGTGTTGAATAATGTCAAAGCCCTTTTCTGCTAATTTTCTTCATCTTAACTCCATTTTCCTAGATCATTCATCAGATGCAGATGCACTTGGGTAATGCATTGTTACTTTGTGAGCATCTTGTAGAGTGTGACCCCTCATTTTTCTTTGGGTGGTGAAGTATTCTTGTCTGGACAACAGACAAAGTCTGGTGTTGGATATGCTGCTCAATACTGCATAAACAAGATGGTCAGTTGAATCTTCTAATTAAGTTTTCCCTTTATATCTTGTTTTAGAATATACTCTTATGAACATGGGGAGCTTGTTCAGAATTTATACTTAATTATATCAAACTTTACCAGATATGCATGTAAACAAACAAAACTTCTTCTATACAAGTGGCTCTACATACTGTTGTGCACTTTTTAACTTGAAATGCATTGATCTGAGTGATACTAACACAATTTCCATCCACTTACTATGTCGATTTCGCCTAATTTCGATTTTTACGCTGTTATTGTGGATGATGTTCTATAGCAGTTGTGATTGTGGAGTTACGGTTCAACGAAGCCATGGCGGAGGAAGCCACGACAGTGGAGGAGATTAGCCCCAACTTCAATATAGAGCCAGTAATCACTTTCTCTCCCTCTATAATTTCTTGTTAATGTACCTCTTTTGTTTTGACCCAAAAAAAAAAATGTACCTCTTTTGTATGAGATCTAGGTTGCTCTCAGCTGAGCATGGCGGTAATCACATCAGTCTAGATCCAGTCAATTCTCCACTTTCTTCTTCTTCTATTTGTACATGTCTCTCAACTTGCTTTGTTCTTGAGGATTCTTTGTGCTAGGCTTGGCTAAGTTTGTTCAGCTGTTGGGCTATTTAAACACCATCTTGTGCATCCTGGTTTTTGACAAGGAATTATTGCTCCAATTGAAATGTTAAACTACTGGGGCCCTGATTTGACATATTGGAAATCAAAATTGTATGACAAAATTTAAGCTAATCTTTCAACAAGTGGCTTGACAGGTAATTTTGTTTGTTTCAGACGTTGTTACACGAGCACCATTAAAATTGGTACGGCAAGAGGCTACCAGTACATATACTTGAAAAGCTCTTCACTTTGGTTTTTGGTTTTGGAATTGATTGATCCTAATGAGAATCGTACTTCTAATGGAAGCTTTTGCATTGTTGTAGGATTTAAGCAATGGATGAATCCAGTGCAAGTACTCTCCCTCAAAAAAAAGATTTGCCTTGTGTGGCAGGTTAGTGAAGTATGCTCTTACCTTCAGGCTGAAGTATGCTCTTACCTACAATGAAGTATGGTCTTACTTCTGTCTTCTATAGTTTAATATTGAAAAATTAGATGCCTATGACGTTATAGAACTATTGCTCATGGTAACTTGAAGCATAAAGGTGCATGGCTTAATTTAGGCTAAATTGAATAAAACTGTTTGTTATACACAAAGTTGCATTCTAGTCACCATTATCATTACTTTTGTAAATATGTGGTCATTTTACTTGTTACAATAGTAGAGAAAGGCGTAAATCTTCGAAAGATCCTTTGTATATGTTGGCTACGAGTTCCCTAATTTGCAAATGAGTTAATTTGACCTATGAAACTAAAGTTGCCTTAGTGATAGACTGGTAGTTTCTGCATTTCCCATTAATTGAGATTAAAAGATGGACGTGAAGGATGTTTAATTGATATTTGCGTGAATTAATCTCATTGTTGATGTAAGTGGCTAGTGCTGTTTAATTAGTTGTTTAATTAGCCCGTGTTTATCTGATAAGTAAGTGGCTAGGAAGATTCCATCTCCACTTCTAATTGAACGCTGGCAACAAGCCCACCGTGACGATCGCCACCTTGAGCAACCAGAACCCCAGGGCCATCACCATTGCTAATGCCGCTTTCGGGTCGAAGCCCCTGATTTCAGCTGCTCTTAAGTCTCTCTCGTTAATGGCATCTCCCAAACAAGATTTTCCAATCATTTCTATCTCTTAAATACCTTCTTTACACCCCAATGTAAGTAATTCTATATAAATATTTCAGTTTAAAACTTACAGGCCAATTTGGATGGTTTCTTACAATTACAGGCCAATTTGTTGCACATGATACTATTGAGGAGAAGTCCAAAAGCAAAAGGTTCAATTTTTCCTTCACATTTGATAGCCAAATATTTTAAGTGATTTTCCATTTAGAAGTTCTTTCTTTTTTAAATTAAGAAATGAAATGTAAGGAGAATTCTTTTTCTTTCCATTTAGAAGGTCTTTCGTTGGATCATACTGCTTGGAAGTGGTATTATTTGGATGAGGTAGTTTGTTAATTAATGAAATGTAAAGAGAAGTTCTCTCTTTTTGGCCCTTTTATCACGGTTATAGAACCGGGATAAAAAATATCAATTATCACGGTTCCGTTACGCTTGTTCTTTTATCACGGGATTTATTATCACGGTTAAAAACCGTGATAAATTAAGGCACGGAACCGTGATAAAATGTTGTTTTTGTACTAGTGAGAGCACAGGACCGACGTTCCCAACGTCGGGCCCGAGGTTGCCCCGTGTCGGTCCGAGTCGGCGAATGAGAAGATTAGGCTCTAAGGCACAAATGTTGTGATCTTCCAATTTTGCCCTTCTTCTAATTTGGAATTCCTTGGTCCCCAATCAAGAGAAGAGGATAATTAGAGGTGATTAGAGAGGATTAGGGGAGGATCACACACACACCAAAAATCACTCTCAAAGGCTCAAGGAAGACTTGGAGAGCAAGGAGAAGAAAGGAGGAGGAGAAGAGGAGGAAATCGGTGGAGCTAGATAGGAGATTAGTGAGTTTGTACTTGTTTTGCTTTGGATTTAGTAGAATTAAGACTTGGATCTTGTGAACCCCTTTGAATTTGAATGCAATTTGGTTTTGAATTGAGATTGATGATTGAGATTTGCTTGCTTTTCCATTTGATTGCTTTTTACTCTTACTTGATGGAGTAGATTCCATAGTCTTGGGCTATGGGGGAAACCCCTAGCTAGGATTGGGTAGGAACCCCCAATTCCATAGCCTTGAGTGCTTGATCTATGAATCCTCTCTACATTGAGTTTCAATTCTCTTGTGGAAACAAGGGACCTAGGGCTTGTGATTGGTAAAAGTAAGCGAAAGTGATCTCTAGCCCATCACTAGACCTAGCATCGAAGGAGAGTGAAAACTCCCTTGGGTCGAAGTGTAGAGTGGAGGGATCGAAGGCTAGCAACCTCGATCTCACAAGGAGCAACACTTATTGGCTGAATTGGGGTGGAATTACCCAAGTCTAGTTAGGGGAGGAACCCAAAAATCCAAGACCGATCTACTATTTGTGCAAGACCGAGTTTCCCAGCACATCGGGCCCGACGTAGTGTGTGTCGGTCCCGGCCAATCTGACCTCGATCCACCCTCGGACCGAAGTGACTAGTGTCGGTCCGAGGTGATTTCCCTTGTTTTTCCTCGTTTTGCCTTTCTTTTACCTCTTTTTAGTCTTTTAGGGTACTCTCAACGCACGAACTCCTGTGTGTTCGACACCCTACCTCTCTTACTACAATAGAGGTTCGGTTTATAAGTTTAGATTTTGATATCATCCGACCCCCACACCCGGACCGATCAGAATTTTGGCGCCGTTGCCGGGGAGTTCTACTTGTTTGAGGTACCCTCTTTTGTTGAGTCTTTGATTTGGTAGTGATTTGGGTGAAGGACTAGCCCAAACCCCTTGTTTGTTTTGATTCGGTTTTGTTTGTGTTTTTGGTTATAGGTGTATGCGAGCTCGTTCCGTCCGAGGAACACTTGAGCTCGACTTTGTGTGTGATCCGGAAAGCATCATCAAACAAGCTCGAAAGAAGAAGAGAATGGCGGACCAAGCCCGTGATGAGGAGGTTGAAAGGATGAGAGCCGAAATGGCTCGAATGCAACTTGAAATGGCGAACCGAGATGCCGAGGCCCGTAGAGAGCGTGAGCAAAGGATGAGATTGGAGGCTCAAATCAACACCCAACCCTGGAATGCTAGACAATACATGCATCCGGAGTTGAAGGTGCCGGAACCGGCCATCGTCTTGCCGGAGGTGTCAAAGAATTTCGAGATCAAAACTCAATTCATCTCACTCATCAAGAGAGAGCAATTCCAAGGGAGACCGAATGAGTGCCCGATCGAGCATGTGAAGCAATTCAAAGACCTATGCGAGACCATCTCGACGGATGATGAGACACTTGAGTACGTGCTACTCAAGGCCTTCAAGTGGTCGTTTGGAGGCAAGGCATTGCGTTGGTTGGAGAGCCAAGCACCTCGTTCAATCACATCATGGAGGGCTCTCAACGAAGCGTTCTTGATGAAGTTCTTCCCGCCCACCAAGACAACGGAGCTTAGAAGGAAGATAGCGAGCTTTCAACAAGGAGCCCACGAGCCACTCTTCGAGGCTTGGGATCGGTTCAAAGAGATGTTAAGGGCATGTCCAACGCATGGGCAACAACCTTATGTCCTTCAAGACATTTTCTTCCAAGGAATCAACCCCGCCACCAAGGATAAATTGAACCTTCATACCGATTGTGGGTTCATTGACTTGCCTCCGGAGCAAGCGTGGGAGTTGCTAGACAAGCTCTCCGATTATGAAGCCATGTATGGAGTAAATCAAGTGAACAAGGAAGTAAGAATCCATGGAGACGGTCCGAAGAGGCTCTATGATCCAAAAGGTGAAGAGGTGGATAAAGATGTGAAGATCAAATTCTTGGAGGATGAGTTGAACAAGATGAGGAGGAAGATGGGTCATCTCCAACAAAACACAAGAGCTTGTGAAGAGTGTGGTTCTTTGAAGCATGGAGCCCAAGAGTGCCCAAATGAGCGCCAAGTTCGATTGGCCGAGCAAATTGAGGAGGCTCACTATGTTCAAGGAAATTTCGGAGGGAGAGCCAATTTCAACAATGGAGGAAGGTGGAACCAAGGTCAAGCTAGTGGCTACAACAACAACTTCAACCAAAACGAGCCAAGGGCCCAACCACCACCATACCGACCTCCGGGATTCTATGAGCAAACACCACCATGGGCTCAAGATTTGAAGAATCAAGTCACCAACATGGAGAGAAAATTTGATGATTAATTCAAAGAGTTGGGTGTTTGGAGAAGGCAAGTGGACAATTAATTTGTTCACATGGCGAATCAACTTCCAAGAGAGGAAAGGAGAATCCCGGGCCGACCCGAGGAGAATCCCCGTGCTCAACAACAACAAAATGAAGTTCGAGCCATAGGATTGAGGAGTGGACGGAGTTTGCCCGAGCCACAAGTTCCAAGAACAAGAGAAGAAGGTCGGACCGAGTTGCCCAGCACCTCGGGCCCGACGTGCCATGACGTCGATCCAGTAGACGGAGGATGTCCCCTGAGTCGGACCGAGGAGGAGCACCACTCGGGCCCGACGTGCCCTGAAGTCGGCCCGACGTGCTCAGAAATTCCCTGCCCCAAGACCGAGGTTCCTGAAGTCGGTCCCGAGATTGATCCAACGTCGGTCCAAGCTGAAAATATTGAGAGAAGGCAAGATCGATCCAAGGAGGTGGATCCAACCAAGAAACAAGGTGGCACAACTCTTCCATATCCTTTGAAGAAGCCCAAGGAGATTGTTGAGGGCAAGTTCAAGCGGTTCTTGAAGCTTTTGCAAGGCTTGTTTATCACCATTCCATTCACCGATGCTCTAAGCGAGATGCCGTCCTATGCAAAGTTCTTGAAGGAAATCTTGAGCAAGAAGAGATCAATTGTAGAGATGCAAGATGAGGTGAAGATCTTGGAGCTACCTCAAAAGCTAGGTGATCCCGGAAGATTTGCCATCACCGTGGGGATTGGATCCCAAAACTTTAAAGCTCTTTGTGATTTAGGAGCAAGCATATCGGTTATGCCCATGAGCATATGGAGAAGGGCTAACCTCGGAGATATGGAACCGGTTGACATGAGTCTTACTATGGCCGATGGTTCATCAACGAAGGCCACCGGAATACTAGATGACGTCCCGGTTAGAGTTGGGAGGTATTTTGTGCCCGATGATTTTGTGATCCTTGACATGAAAGAAGATCTGATGGTGCCCATTATTTTTGGAAGGCCGTTTCTAGCTACGGCGGGTGCCAAATTCGATGTGAGAAATGGGAAAGTGACTTTCGAGATTGGCGAGGAAAAAGTGGAGTTCCATTTCAACACAGCTCTTAATGAACCGGATGCTTTGGCAATCTTGAAGTTGGAGGAAAGTGCCAAGTGCAAGAGAGAGGAGTTGGAACCCACAAGAGAGGAAGAAGCACCATTGAGAGATCATGACATGGTCTATGTTCAAGAACAAGAAAGAGAGTTGCTAGATCCATTGATGGACCATGAAGAGTTAAGAGATGGAGATAGCCCGAGAGGCCATGAAGAGTATCCTTCTCTATATCCTTTTGATGTGGGAGACTCTTACACTTGTTTAAGTGACTTAAAAGAGGATCTAGAGGATGATTACCTTTGCTTGAGTGATTTGCAAGAAGACTTGAGTTATAATGTCATTGAGTCCCCTAGAAATTCTTTAGATTTTTGTGGTGTAGGTGATGAAGATCAAGTTGAGATGATGCAAGAGATGCCGACCTACACTTTGGAGGAGAAGAATGATGGAGAATTTGGAGGCCACACTTTCATCAAACACAAATGGTGGTACTATGGCTATGAGGAGTGTGGAGATGCATATGACAAGGATGACAAATTCACCGTTTTTCACCCTCCTTGAAGGGTAGAGGTTAGAAGTCAAGCTAGTGGCTTAAAAGAAGCGCTCCTCGGGAGGCAACCCGAGTTTAGTAGGTTCATTTTCGTAGTTTCTAGTTTGTTTTTCCTTTGCCTTAGCTTAGATTCTTTCTAATCTCTCTTTAGCATGTGTTTTGTGAAATTGTGTGTTATGTGAGCTTCATAATCATGTGTGGTATTGGTGAAAACAATAAAAGGACTTGTGGGGAGAGACTAGCCAAGCCGAGGGATTTTTAGGAAGCCAAACCGGGTAGGACCGAGGTACCCAGTACCTCGGGCCCGAGGTCCCCAACGTCGGTCCCCTTTGGCCGGTCAACTTTGGTCTTATCTTGGACGAAATTCCCATTGTACCCCTCTGACCTAACTTTGTCTTTTTACCCATTTAAAGCCTTCTTTCCCATACCTAACACTCATCACCCTCATAACCACCTTCCCAAAATACCAAGCCCCTTCAAAAACCCCCAAATCGATCCATCACCTCCACCATACTCGAACCTCAAGCAAATCTCACCACCAAAATCGATCCATACCCCTAGCATCCTCAAACATCGATCCACAAGTCAAAATTCCCAACAAAATCCCATAGATCTTCATCCCTCTTCTAGACCTAGAAGAGAAATTTGGGTTCTAAGAAGTTGATTGCTAGAAGTCTTTGTTTTTTCATATTTGGTATGTGAATCTCAATCCCTACTTGATTCCTTGTGAATTTCATGCTTTCATTGTTAGATTTGAGATTTGCCATGATTGAGTGAGCTTAGACCTTGAGCATCCATGGTGATTTGCATGCATAGTGAAATTTGTGATTAATTGTTGCTACCACCTACTTGGAACTTCGATTGATGATGAGAAATGGTTGATTTTGGATTTTAGGAGCATGATAGAGTGTTTTATGGATGAAACTAGGAAGAAAAGTCGGATTAGACTCGGTCCGAGGTACCCAGAACCTCGGGACCGATGTTGCATGTCGGTCCAAGACTCGGACCGAGGTTGAGAACCTCGGACCCGACGTCTTGAGTTGGTCGGTCCTATGCTATTTGACTTTTTCTTGTGTGAGCTTTAGGATTCATGAGCTTGATTGTTGGTTAAGGCTTGTTTATCATGATATATCTTGTAGCTTGACCATTGTTATGTGATTCTTTGCTCACACATGTTGGATTTTGTGGATTGAGTGTCTTAAGAGCAAGTATGGGGTCATTTCCTTGCATGATGAGTTCTTTGTTGTGGAAGCGTGTGATTTTGTTGTGATTGTATAGATTTTATCTTGGAGTTCTTGGCTTTGATTGTGTGTAGGTACCATGACTACCCGAGCATCTTCTTCAAGGATGAAGAAAGCAACAAGAAAGTCTAAGAAGTCGTCCAAGAGAGTCCAAAGGATGGACGACGTGCGCTTCGAAGATGATGATGTAGCTCAAGAGTATGAGCGACTCATGGGTCTATCTCACCACACTCGGTGGTTAGATTGGGAGTCTATTCAAAAGATGAGCATGGATGAGGCTCTTATTCGGTGCTACTCTCACATTGGTCTTAATGTGATGCTAAGGTGGAACAACACTCACTATCCCGCCTTAACATCCGAGTTTATGGCGTCATTCAAGTGCACATATGAAGGAGTCGAGAGTGAAGGCATGATTTCTTTCCAAATGGGCAACGAGTTGCATGAGCTCTCTCTCCGGAACTTGGCACATTTTCTTGGATTTCCTTTTCCGAGAGATGAGGCCTATGTTGACAATGAGAAGGTGGACTATCTTTGGAGGTTTGTAGCCGGAAGAAGTGAGATGAGGAAAGGCGCATCAACGAACGAGATAGCAAGTCCACTCTTCCGAGTCATGATCCGAGCTTTGGGTTGTGCCATCTTTGCTAGGCACGAGTTGAGCAAACCAATGAAGGAGGAGGCCATGTTGCTCTATGAGATGTTGTTTCACAATGATAAGCCAATGAACCTCACATGGGAATGGGTGAAGATGGTGAGGGACTTCCAAAGTTCTTCATGGATCTATTTTGGAGGCATGATAGCCCGCTTGGCTCATCGTCTTGAGGTGGACTTGTCTACCTACACGCCGGCCCTGAATGGTGTAGAGTTTATGGACCTTAAATACTTCAAGAAGGCCAACATCATCAAAGAGAAGCAAGTGACCGGCGCCACCACCTATCTAGCCCCTCACTCGAACTTCGACAAGGTGCACATTCCTTTGGGGCCTCGTCTCTTTGATCTCACGAGCTACTACAATTGATTTCAAGTGTGGGCGGGCAAGGAGAATCCTTATGGAGAGCCGGAGGGGACACTTGAGGTTAGAAGACGAGCACAACACATTCGTTTCACTTCTCCTCAAGTTTCCCCGGACACCGAAGAAGAAGAGCCCAACCAATATGAGTTCGTGAGAAGAGATGACATGGACGTGGACTTGGCTAGAGAAGAAGAAGAAGAAGAAGATGGTGGTTACCACAATTTGCTCACCGACCACGCACCAACACTACTCGACCAAGGTGCAAGCCATGTCGGGCCCGACGTCCACCAACGTCGGTCCGACACATATTTGCCCGATCCGGTCCCGAGCCAATTCGAGAGGGGTGAGGGAAGTGGAGCAAGACAAGAACCACCAAGCTATGGAGGATATGAAGGGTATGCCCAATGGTATGGGCCCGGAATGGTGTTCCCCGAGCCTCAACAATCGGTGGACATGAACTTCTTGGCCAACCAATTAGCTCATCTTCAACTTCAACAATCTAGCATGCTTCAAGAGGCACACCACATCAATCTACAACAACAACACCTCAACTTCCAACAACAACAACTTTCTCACTACCAAGAAGACTTCCAAGCTCAATTTGAAGAAGTGAACCGCAACATCGCTTACACTAGACGTGAAGTGGACGACTTAAGGGCGGTCGAGGATCAAAGATGGAGCGTCCAAGAAAGCTTCAATGAGTGGATGACCGGGAACTTCTCTTCCCGTGATGATCAATGGATGCGTCCCGCCCCACAAATTCAACCGCCAAGTCAAGACCATTTCCTCGATCAAGTGTATGAGCGAGAGCGGCACGCACGGCTCCAAAGGAGACAACGCCGTGGTCACCCTCCAAACTAAGCCTCCACATGCCATTCAAGAATAAGGAATTGTGAGCTTTCTCTACTCTTCTCTTTACTTTTGAGTTTTGATTTCTTTTGATGAGGATATCAAAATTTTAAGTATGGGGTGGGTTAGTAGTTCATAGTTCCATGTATAGTTCCATGTGTTTGTCTTGTTTATGGGATGTTTCGTTTTGGGTTAGTGGCATGATTTGATGCATGAATGATGATTGAATTTTATGGTATGAATGGATGAGATTGTTTCTTTGTTTGAAAAAAAAATTCGAAAAAATCTTAAAAATTCGAAAATTGTGTTGAAAAACAACAAAAAGATTTTTTTTTGGACTAGGAATTCCCATCTTAGATGTCTAAAGAGAGCTAATGATGATGTGAGCATGTAAAATCCTTTGCATATTTTTGGATAGTTTAGCCTCTAAGGGATGTTGTTTTTGATGTGATATGATATCTTGCATGTTTTTATTGAGCACATGAGTTCTAGGATGAGTTTTGATGCAACTAAGCTAGAGTGACCCTTGTGAGATTATTTTTGGCCATTTTAGGGATGCTTATTCGATATTTCATATCCCTCATTTTCTTGTGTGAATTAGCTCATGCATGCTAAGTAAAACTTGCTATTGCGGTGTTTATCTATTTTCCAAGACCAATATGAGAATTGTTCTATGCATTGTCACATTGATTTGAACTTTATTTCATTTAGTCACAAAATGTTCCATATCCTACCTTGAAGATAAACCGTTGTTTGTAGCCCCGTTTTAGCCTTAGACCTTTGTTTGAAACTCCTCAAAAATATGATTCCTAGCCTATATGACTTGACCCTTTATGGGATTGGACTTTAGTGAGAGGTTTTGGAGTATAATTGGAGAGTTGAGATTCTCTTTGGTGAAGGGCAAGAAATGGAGTTATAAACCAAGTGGGTAGTGCATCTTTGTTGTAAAAAAAAGAAAGAAAAGTTGGAAAAGTAGTGGATTGAAAGCAAAGTACTTAAGTGTAAAATAAGGGTACTGACCGAGTTAAAGTGCACATCGGGCCCGACATATAATGCAAGTCGATCCTAAGTGGAAAAGTGTGAAAAAATCCAACAAAAAGTGTAGTGCAAAGATGAAGTGGAATGTTTAGTGAAGAGTGGGTTGAAAGTTGAAAAAAAAAAAAAAGAAGCAAAATCTAAGTCTTTTGGGAGTGTGAAGTTGAAAGTGGAATACTTTGGTGAGTTTGGTGAGAGACTAGAAAGTTCAATCCCCATTGTAAGCACCACAAGACCAAAATGATTCCCACCTTGAGAAACACCAAAAGCCCCATTACAACCCGGCCGAATGGAACCTCTTTGAGGACCTCCCTTGAGTCAAGTTCATATTCTTTGTGTGCATAGTAATAGGCATCTCTAGGTGGAGGAATTGGTGATATTAGCTTCAATAGTAAAGTCTTTAATTGCATGATTCTTGAGTTTGAGTGTTCATTGCTAAACCTAAACACATGATGAGTGATACACATTTTCATGTCCCTAAAGTGAGGCTTTGTTGCATTAGACTATATTCCTTGAACACTTGATCATGTGTGATGATGTAATCTTGCTTGCGTATCTATCACTTGTGCTTACTTGATCTTTCATATGAGGCTTTACTTGAAGATTATGCTTCGGTCTTGCTTACATTGTTATTGCTTGAGGACAAGCAAGTTTAAGTATGGGGTATTCTGACGTCTCTCATTTTGGTGGTGTTTTAGTAGTTAATTTCCCTTGTAAATAAGTGTTTTTCATTCCTTTCTTTGATTAGTTTCGTTCCTTTTTAGCTTAGTTCCCGGTTTTCTTCAAGATTCGGAAACTATGTGAGTTTGTTATGTTTTGTAGGTAAAATGGCTCATTTGAGGATATTTTGGAGGAGCACCAAAGGAGGAGCTAAGCAAGGGAGCTAAGGAACGGAAGAGCCATGCAAAGAATGAAGAGGAGCTCAAGTAAAACCAAGAAGAGACAAGGATCGAGGCCCATGACCGAGCACCACCAAGTCGGGCCCGAGTTCGAGCACAGGACCGACGTTCCCAACGTCGGGCCCGAGGTTGCCCCGTGTCGGTCCGAGTCGACGAATGAGAAGATTAGGCTCCAAGGCACAAATGTTGTGATCTTCCAATTTTGCCCTTCTTCTAATTTGGAATTTCTTGGTCCCCAATCAAGAGAAGAGGGTAATTAGAGGTGATTGGAGAGGATTAGGGGAGGATCACACACATACACACCAAAAATCACTCTCAAAGGCTCAAGGAAGACTTGGAGAGCAAGGAGAAGAAAGGAGGAGGAGAAGAGGAGGAAATCGGTGGAGCTAGAGAAGAGATTAGTGAGTTTGTACTTGTTTTGCTTTGGATTTAGTAGAATTAAGACTTGGATCTTGTGAACCCCTTTGAATTTGAATGCAATTTGGCTTTGAATTGAGATTGATGATTGAGATTTGCTTGCTTTTCCATTTGATTGCTTTTTACTCTTACTTGATGGAGTAGATTCCATAGTCTTGGGCTATGGGGGAAACCCCTAGCTAGGATTGGGTAGGAACCCCCAATTCCATAGCCTTAAGTGCTTGATCTATGAATCCTCTTTACATTGAGCTTCAATTCTCTTGTGCAAACAAGGGACCTAGGGCTTGTGATTGGTAAGAGTAAGCGAAAGTGATCTCTAGCCCATCACTAGACCTAGCATCGAAGGAGAGTGAAAACTCCCTTGGGTCGAAGTGTAGAGTGGAGGGATCGAAGGCTAGCAACCTCGATCTCACAAGGATCAACACTTATTGGCTGAATTGGGGTGGAATTACCCAAGTCTAGTTAGGGGAGGAACCCAAAAACCCAAGACCGATCTACTATTTGTGCAAGACCGAGTTTCCCAGAACATCGAGCCCGACGTAGTGTGTGTCGGTCCCGGCCAATCTGACCTCGATCCACCCTCGGACCGAAGTGACTAGTGTCGGTCCGAGGTGATTTCCCTTGTTTTTCCTCGTTTTGCCTTTCTTTTACCTCTTTTTAGTCTTTTAGGGTACTCTCAACGCACGAACTCCCGTGTGTTCGACACCCTACCTCTCTCACTACAATAGAGGTTCGGTTTATAAATTTAGATTTTGATATCATCCGACCCCCTGACCCGGACCGATCAATTGTCCGCGTTTCCGTTTCGGGAGTTTCGTTAAGATTGTCCACCTGTACATTCTTTCTATTTTTATCACATCAAATTTACATATTACCCCTTTACACTTTTGACCTACTTTTACACTCTCTTTCTGTTTCTTCCTCATCTCCTAATCACTTGATCACCATTACCTTTCTTACATTTTAACAGCCCCTAATTATAAAAATTTAACCATTAAAATTAAATTTCAAGCAAAATGTTTTTTTCGTTGTAACCGAACATGCATTGAACACCATTTTTTTGTTAGAGGCCGACATGGATGACTCAGAGGGGTGTGATGGACTCGTTGCCCCCGATTCCGAAGAGAAATCTTAGATAAGTCCCCTCTCTATGCTTATGCTTCTCTATTATGAGTCGTTTCTCTTCTTGCCTATGACTGTTGTTGTCCACTGATGCATGCATGTTCAAGAATTTTTGCTTGCCTTAATTTATGTGTGTGTGTGATACTTTCTATAGGTGCACTGCATTTACATGTTTAGAAACTGAGTTCCCCTTCTGTTGAACTGTTTTTGTTGAGGATTCATCTTGATTCTTGACATTTGTGTGCTTCATTTGTTCAGAAACTGATTTTTAATGAAAATGATTTTTGATATATGATTAATGCCCATGCTCATCCCGACATTTGTGTGCTTTATTCTGTTTAGAAACTGAAATCTGATTTGTTAAATTGTGTTTGTTGAGGGTTCATGTTGACATTTGTGTGCATCATGTGTTCAGAAACTGATTTTTGATGAAACTGAATTGATGAATGATTAATGCTCAGGTTCATCTTGACATTTGTGTGCTTCATTCTGTTCAGAAACTGATTTTTTATGGTTTTGGCTTATGATGCTCATGTAATCATGCTCAAGTTTACCATGTCTAGCACTATTGTAATCATGTCCATTCTTAGCACACATCTCCATTACTCATGTTTATGTTTGCTTGAATTTTGAAGGGGTTCGCTTGAAGAAATAAATTTGTATTCAAGACCCCGCTGAGTATAGCGAAGTCAAGATCGTCCACGGGAGTTAGTAGAATCTAAAATCTAGATCAATATAATCCTAATAAAAAAAGCAAAAGAAGACAAAAACACAAGCCCATAATAGGTCGGACTCGACCTTGTCAGGGTCGGATATGACCACGACTTCACCTTCACGAAACACACGAAATCAGAAACAAAGTAGGTCAGCAACGACCTTAGGAGGGGTCGGATACGACCTTAACTGGATACGAAAAAGCTTCGAAAATTCTATGGGAAACAAATCTAGGACCAATGATCCACCACAACACAATCATGCATGCTTCCAACAAGAACTAACAACTATCATGCAATCTAGATCATAGAAGAGTCAACTTTCGCAACAATTCAAGTCATTCAATCAACTTTCGCAAATTAAACAACTTTCTATCTATCCTTCAACCTAGGAATATCAACTTCCGCACACAATCCTATTAGATCTAATCAAGCAATCAACTTTCACCTTCACTAAGGTCAATCACAAGATATACCTCGACTTTCGTCAAGGATTTAAGCACAAGATAGATAGATATGATCTTCAAGCATTCAAGTTATAAATTCAAGTTTAAGACATGCATAATCATGTTGGGTTTCACCCCAACCCTAGAAAAGATGACTACTTATACTTCATCATGAATTCAATCATCAAAGAAGAAGAAGAAAACATGATCCAAACAAACAACTTGAATTAAAAAGAATCAAACTTACAACTTTCAATATCCAAGCTTGATCCACGAAATCCCTAGAATTCCCCTAACTTGTCTTGCAAGTTATCTCTCCTAATAATCCAGCCTCCCTACCCTAGAAAAGGCACCCTAAAGCCCTTTATATAGAGGTAGATATGTTCTTAAAAGGAAGGTAAAATCTATCTTGGAAACCAATAAATAAAACACACGTAATCAATTACTTACGCCGCAAGTTTTCCGCTTGGTCAACCCAGGGGAGGTCGGATACGACCTAAAGTAGGTCGATGTCGACGTTCAGCTGACTTAGGTTTCTTCTTGTCTCGTCTCGAAACTTGCTCCAAAGCTTGGCCTTTCTTCGGTGTTTCTTCTTTGATGTTTCTTCGTCCTTTTTAGACTTCTTGTAGCTTCTTTTAAGACACCTTTAGACTTGCAAATCCATCTTTGAAATTCTTAGCAAACCTACAAAACACAAAAGCAAACACAAACGACTCCAACCCTCGAAAGAGAGTTGAAATCAGATGCAAAACCACAAAAAAATACTAGAAAAGACACAAAACAACCTATGAAAGTTAACTAAAAAGCATGACATCAAAACACCCCATACTTAGACTTGCTTGTCCTCAAGCAATAACCTAGATGCATCAACACCAAATAGCAAAGTCCAAGAATGCCTCTAAGAAAAGGTAATCACGAGATAGAATTATGAGCAAACAAGTTCCATATCATGGCACATATGTATATTCCAAGTAATCACAATCCAACCTCACCAAGGATAATGTGTTTCACTCAACTCTCAAGTGTTGGGTAAAGCAATGAGCACTCAATCTCAATTCGAAATACAAAACCTCAAGGAAGAGCAAATCACACATGAAAGAAATAAGGAATAAGACATACATTCCTTATGGCCAAAAAAAATATCTTACTTAGGGTCAAATTTGTTGGATTGTTTTCACTTAGTATTATGCTTGCTCAATGTCCATTATAAGCTCAAAATTCAAAAAAACAAAATCATGATTTAGGCAATCTTTAAAGCATGCTACAAGGATTTACATGATGAAGCAAGAAATTACTATCCTAGGACATCTAGCAAGGGCATTTATCCATCATAAAAATCAAAAGAAAAAGATTCAAAACACACAAACACACATGCAAACGGACACATGACTCAATCAAACAATCATGCAAAGACACAATCAAGTAATCTCCCAAACCACCCCATACTTAAAAACATCAATGTCCCCATTGTTTAAAATGTAAAGAGAAGGAAAGAGAAATTAACTTGGACCTTGGAGCGTTGGGTAGAGGAGAATCAACCTCGAGGTGGAGGAGGTGGTGAAGTGATCTCATTAATGCTCGAGTTTTGGTAACAGGGGGGTCGTTGCCGACCCAAAGTAGGTAGGAACCGACCTAAAGTAGGTAGGCACTGACCTAAAGTAGGTAGGAACCGACCTACTTAAGACCTTCGTTTTTGCTTCGGTTTGGTGCATTCGATCCTTGTAAGCTCAACCGTCTCTTTGAACCCCTACAAAACTTTAGTGGAGATGCAAGACAAGCTACCTATCTATTCTAAACTAATAGAAATAAATTAATCTAAGCTAAAAAGTCCATAATAAAAAGAAAAGAAAAGGGAAAGAGCGGGTTGCCTCCCGTAAGTGCTTTCTTTAACGTCTTTAGCTAGACGAGAGATACCGTGCTCAATCTTTATGATCGGACATCGTCAAGGCTCTAAGTAACCTGTCAAAGTCTTGTGAAGACACCTCATGAAAGCATAAGTAGCATATTGGTAAATTGAAAACTAATAATATAGTATTCAAAGATCGTTTCAATTTATCAAAAGCGCAAGAAAAATTTTTGTGAGATGGATCGGGATAAAATCAGTTCGGTGGTTGTGGTGGCGCCTCACAATACTCAACAAAGGGGTCCTTGTAAGTCCATAGCTCCTTGTGTCCTAGCTTGAAGGGAAAATGATAGAATTTGTAGGCTCCTTCAAGCCTAGGGCTAATGATTGACTTAAGAAAGTCGAAAGGAACAACGGTGGCGATCTTCATCTCTTGCTTGGCCCAATTTTTGCTAGCATCCGGGGTCAATGAAGGTCCAAACCCGCCCATACCTTCTTCATATTCTTCCACGAGTGGGTTTGGCTTCAACATTGGTAGCAAAGACCCTGTCCATCCTTCATTCTCTTGGCCCTTAACTTTCTCAATTTCGGCCTCACTTAGCAAGAGACTCCCATCCTCAACTTGGGTTTCGGCTTTGTTTTTCTCGGCCCCAACTAGCAAGAAACTTTCTTCCGGATCGTCCCCCAAATTCTCTATCTCCTCTTCACGGTTCTCTTTCAAAGCATTGTCGAAGCGGATCTCTACTTTCTCTTCACCATTATAACATGATACGAGTCCCTTCTTAACATCTATGATAGCTCCAGTCTTGATGAGGAATGATTGGCTTAGAATGAGTGGAGGGCATGTTGGATCGTTAGTACTGAGGGACATCCTTTACTTTAGTAAAGGCGTCCTTTGGTTAGGCGTCCCTACGAGGAGTAGGGGCGTCCTTGAGTAATGCAGTGGAATAAAGTACTAAACAGATAATAGATGAACGCAGTGAATTATAGAGGAACCACTCAAGACCAAGTAGTCCTTGAGTGTAAACCTCTACCTCCTTGGAGGATTTTTGAATAGTTCTTTCCTTTATATTGAACGTCCTTACAATTGTACTGGCGAGTCTTTACAGTTCTCTAGAACTTAGCTTTTCCCTAAATCCACTAGTAAAGGACTCCTCTAAGCCTACAACTTAAGCGAGTTCAATCTATTGAAGGACTCTATCCCTACGTCCTACAGTGCTTCATAGGACTCTCTTTCTCTTTTTGTGTTTTTCCGAATACAAACTATTTTGTGGTTTGGGTACAAAATCTCACTCGATCTAACACAAGTTCTAGCACTGTTCTTGAGTTCTTGAGTTAGTTCTTCGTGTTCTTGAGTGAGCCGCTTTCTTCTGATTCTCTCTAAATATTTTCTGAAAGCGTTAACGTCACAATAAATGCCTTGGGGTATTTATAGGACTTGGGGAAGGGCGTCATTTCTCTGGGACGATCATGCCCTTCGTGGACGTGGCTACAGGATCTTCCTCCACGTAGTAGGGCGGTGATGAGGAAGCTTCCTGTATCCAGCTGTGTATGATGAACTCCGCTACAGGATCGGCCGCCACGTGTTGATGGACTCTGCAACAGGATCGTCCGCCACGTCGTGTTGGACTCCGCTACAGGATCGGTCTCCACGTGTCCTTGGATGATCAAACATTGTCGAGTGATGTCATCCTGTCGGCTAGTGAGTAAGGACTCCTTTCTTGCGTTCCTACTTGCTTGGGACTCCATCCTTGCTCAAGTAGTCTCTAGCTGGTCCTTACTTCCTGTTAGCTAGCGTCCCTAAGCCTGGGGGACGCTCATACACACTTGTTGTCCTTTTGTCACTGGCGTTCCTGAACACTTGGACAATTTTATTAGAATCAAAGTGAGTTTGTTATATCAAAACTAAGGGACGGTTGTGTGGTACACTAACAAGTACGCAGGCGTCCTTGATAGCGTCCCAACAATTTCCCCCTTTTTGATGATGACAAACCCTTCAGCAAAATTGTTTTGACATTGGAACTTAGCATGCATGAAAACTTAGAAGCGTCCTCTAACACTTAGAGAAGATTTCAGTAAGCACAAATTTTCATTCTTTGATTCTCTAACATTTGGATTTTAAGGAGAGAGTCGCGTCCTAGAAATGTTTTCTAAGCGTCCTCTTTTATTCTAGCATTGGCGTTCCTTAGACCTTTCACTTGATAGTTCCCCCTTAACGCTTGCTTATTCTAGATAACTAATTTATAGCGCATCTCTGCGAAACTACACTTCCCCCCCTTTTGGCATCATCGAAAAGGATAACAAGTGATAAGGACGTTAGCATAAAAACATAATTATAGGCAGCGGAACGCTTAAACAAACACATGCAAGTAAACAGTGGAACTTCCATTCAAACAAAAGTAGAGTACGGTTATTACAAACCAAGAACCAAGTGTTTGAAACAAAAAAAGAAGCAAGAGCAAAACAATTGAGGGATTAAAGGGTTGGAGGACGGCGATCACTGAGGACGGCTCTGGTCTTGATAAAACTTGAGTAGTTTTTCATGAAGTTCAGCCGACTTAGAGAAAGCAGATGACAAGTCCTTAAGGGCGGAGAAGATGAGACACTGGTTGTCCATGATTGCGCCCATGAGTTCGGCAGGAGGATACTAGGCAAGATTAGCAGGAGCAGAACGGGGCACTGGACCTGAACTGGAAGAGGGAGCGTCCATTGGAGGTACTGGAGGAGGAGGAGAAGGAGCCATAAGCACTTGATCAAGGGCAGCAAAGTTTAGGGCTGGCTCTTGAGCGAACTCCTGAGACATAGAAGCGAGACGTTCTTCTTTAGCTTCAGCTGTCAGGCGTTCTTCCTCAGCCTTCTTCCTTGCTTCCTCAGCCTCAGCTTCTAATTGTTTTAGCACGGAAGGCAACTCTTCATTGTCCCTGATCTCTACCAGTCCCTTCTTAGCGTTCCATTTTAGTCCAAGCTCTTCAGAAGGAGCGCTTTCATCGTAAGCATTTTGGGACTTAAGAATCAGCTTCACCAGACCCGGGTACGGCAAGGCGTGACGCTTCCTCCCACACTTAGCCATATGTTGCATAGCAATTCTGGCAAGATTTATGGGGCGGCGTTCTAGCAGAGCGTCAATCAAAATAATGTCATGTGTTTGGATGATTGAACGCTTCTCTTGCCTAGTAAGGACGGCGCGACAGATGAAATAATGTGCAATGGCGCCTACCTTGCTCAAAACATGAGCGACCTTGTCCAGTCCCATTGGCCTTTTGCCCTGAAACACGTGTTCAACCAAGGGCAGTTCTTCATCAGTTGTCTCAAATCCGCCTTCTGGAAGGGAGCTTAGAGCATTGGACGGGGGCTTTTGAGGATTGAGTCCCATGAAAGAACGGATCTGGCGTTCATTGATTGATGCTTTCTCACCATCTATCTTGAAGTGGAGAGAACTATCTTTGGATTTGTAGCGCAGATCCCTGTAGAACGCCTTGACCTGTTCTTTGTCAACATTAGCTGGCGTAGACCCAACGTTCAACCAGCCTTGAAATCTCAGAAGCTCAAGAAACTCCTGAACTTTGTCATCTTGGAAGGAGGCGAGCCATTCTTCCGAATATATCAGGGGGCTGAGAACTTTGACGGGGGCGCCATCAGGCTTTCTTTTGCGTTTGCCCTTAGGGGACTCAGAGTCCTCATCATCTGAAGAACTGTTCTCATCAGCAGAGTCCTCTGACTCTTCTTCATCAACATCCTGGCCAGCTGCGTTCTCTGTGCCTTGTTCATTTTCAGCATTGCCACCAGCTGTGGCTTGATCAGCATCAGAAGTAGCTTGACCTTGGGACGTGCCCTCGGCGTCTTGAGCCTCTGATTGATGTTCTGTTTGTGGCTCAGCGTCCGCAGGGACTTGGTGGGATTCTGTTTGGATTGTGGGGGAGGGGTTTTCTTGAGGAGTTGGGAGGGGATTAAGGAGAGGGAGGGATTGGTTGTAGGGGGGGACTTCTTGAGCATCACGCTCGAGCTCCTTAGATAAAGTGGGCTCGGCGTCCTTTTGAGCGACCTGGTGCTCGCCAGCGTCCTCAGCAACTTGTTCTTTTCCAGCCTCTGTTGCCTTAGGAGCATTATCGACTCCTTCCGCCTCGTCACTAGAGTCCCCAACTACATCAATGAATGGGGAGACTTGATCAGCAGGCGTTCCTCTTTGGCTCTTAGATGAGCTAGAGGAGGAGGAGGAGATGTGCTCGGGCTCTGGAGCGTCCTTAGGTAGCAACACCTTAGGCTTTTCGCCAGCTTTGCGTCGGCGAAAGGTGTGCTCTAGAGTGGAACGTTTCTCAGCTTCATCCGGTCCTCTTTCAGAGGAAGGACAGCGGGACTTTGGAGTCTCGGGGTCCTTTGGCGGTGAGATATGGGCCGGAGCGGATGGGAAGTTTGCTAGGTTTAGGGGAGAGTAGGGTTTGGGAGGAAAAGGAATGAGGGCATTTGTTCTTGAAGGTTGAGGGGACGGTGGAGGAGTGGGGAGTTGGACGATGGATATGGGTTTAGGGGGAGGAGTGGATTCCTTGGAGAGGTTGGAGGGCCTTTTTGTGGAGATTTTTGAGGAGGGGACGCTGGAAGTCTTGGCCTTTTTGAGGAGCCTTGGTTCGTGGGTTTTCTTGGAGCGTCCCTCCTTGATGTGGGGTGGAAACTTGTCCACTATTTCAGTAGGTTTGGAGGAGGAGAATGGTTGAGATGATTTTGATAGAGGGGAAGCAGGGGTTGGACGCTTTGAGGGAAGGATATTTTTTGTGGTGATGGTGGGGACTTGAGGAGGTGGGGGAGAGGGACTTGGCACACGGTTTTTAAGCATTTTGTAGGCCAAAGAGTCCCTAGGGTACATGGGAAATTCTGGGAGGACGGCGTTGTGCAAGTCTGGGATTAAATCAAGTAAAGGACCGAGATTCTCACCACCAAACTGCGAGAAGAAGAGAACGTCGTCCATCCTCCCCGGCAAGTCCTTATAGTCCGTTTTGTGGAGGCCTTGAATGACGAACCGTTCTATGAATTTTTCATAGTTCCTCGTCTTGATTGCGTCCTCCTTTACATCAGGTTTGTCCATGCGTTCCCATATCAAGTTGTAGAGGGTTTTCGGCTTCCTATTGATGAAGTCCACCAAAGATTCATTGAGGACGATGGGCTTTGGCTTTTCTATGTAGTGGGACTTCACCTATCGTCTTCGCTTCCCGCCGGTAGAAGATCCGGCCACGTTCAACAGTCTTTGAGACATTTTCTGGTGAGTTTTAGTGGTTTTTAAGCATTTTGTTGGATCGTTAGTACTGAGGGACGTACTTTACTTTAGTAAAGGCATCCTTTGGTTAGGCGTCCTTACAAGGAGTAGGGGCATCCTTGAGTAATGCAGCGGAATAAAGTACTAAACAAATAATAGATGAACGCAGTGAATTATAGAGGAACCACTCAAGACCAAGTAGTCCTTGAGTGTAAACCTCTACCTCCTTGGAGGATTTTTGAATAGTTCTTTCCTTTATATTGAACGTCCTTACAGTTGTACTGGCGAGTCTTTACAGTTCTCTGGAACTTAGCTTTTCCCTAAGTCCACTAGTAAAGGACTCCTCTAAGCCTACAACTTAAGCGAGTTCAATCTATTGAAGGACTCTATCCCTACGTCCTACAGTGCTTCGTAGGACTCTCTTTCTCTTTTTGTGTTTTTTCCGAATACAAACTGTTTTGTGGTTTGGGTACAAAATCTCACTCGATCTAACACAAGTTCTAGCACTGTTCTTGAGTTCTTGAGTTAGTTCTTCGTGTTCTTGAGTGAGCCCCTTTCTTCTGATTCTCTCTGAATATTCTCTGAAAGCGTTAACGTCACAATAAATGCCTTGGGGTATTTATAGGACTTGGGGAAGGGCGTCATTTCTCTGGGACGATCATGCCCTTCGTGGACGTGGCTACAGGATCTTCCTCCACGTAGTAGGGCGGTGATGAGGAAGCTTCCTGTATCCAGCTGTGTATGATGAACTCCGCTACAGGATCGGCCGCCACGTGTTGATGGACTCTGCAACAGGATCGTCCGCCACGTAGTGTTGGACTCCGCTACAGGATCGGTCTCCACGTGTCCTTGGATGATCAAACATTGTCGAGTGATGTCATCTTGTCGGCTAGTGAGTAAGGACTCCTTTCTTGCGTTCCTACTTGCTTGGGACTCCGTCCTTGCTCAAGTAGTCTCTAGCTGGTCCTTACTTCCTGTTAGCTAGCGTCCCTAAGCCTGGGGGACGCTCATACACACTTGTTGTCCTTTTGTCACTGGAGTTCCTGAACACTTGGACAATTTTATTAGAATCAAAGTGAGTTTGTCATATCAAAACTAAGGGACGGCTGTGTGGTACACTAACAAGTACGCAGGCGTCCTTGATAGCGTCCCAACAGGGCATGACCTGGATAGAGGCTCAATATGCACAACAGAAGGCTCCTTGGCCTTAGAAGGAGGGTCAAGATCAAACCTAGGAGCCTCAGGAGAAGAACAAGCATCATTGGGAAGCTCACTTTTGCAAGGAAGGTCGATAACAACTAGAGGAGGGCCAGGAGGCTCGATAACAAGCTCTTCGTGGTCGATGTCGACCCACTTCCGGGTCATCTCGTCTTCACTTGGCACCCTTTCTTGCTCATGTAGTTCTTTCCTCCAAGTCTCATCTCTTCTCCGTTCAGCTAGGATGTCATCAAGTTGGGCGCTCAAGCTGTCTATGCCTTCTTCGATGCTTTGTGTCCATGTAGGTATCAATTGAAATTCGGGTGGCATATAATGTGCGGCTAACAGCTCTTGAATTTGATGTTGAGGTAGAGCGTCCTCTTGGAAGGCGTTGAGTTGTGCTTGGAGGTAGGCTCGGGCTTCCCATTATCTTTGAGTCGCATAAGCTTGGACATTTCTTTCTCTTTGGAGGTCTAGCACTTCGAGATGAAGATCGGCCAACTCTCTAGCAAGGGGCTCAAACGTCGCCATGGCCGCATTAACCTAAAAACAAAAACAACACAAAATAAATCAAAAACACACAAAGGGTTTGGGCTAGTCCCTCACCCGAAAGAAAGCTAGACAAAGAAACTAAACTAATTCCCCGGCAACGGCGCCAATTTGTTGAAGGGGCTAGCTTGAAGAAATAAACTTGTATTCAAGACTCCGCTGAGTATAGCGAAGTCAGGATCGTCGACAGGAGTTAGTAGAATCTAAAATCTAGCAATCAATCCTAATAAAACAAGCAAAAGAACACCAAAACACAAGCCCTGAATAGGTCGGACTCGACCTTGTCAGGGTCGGATACGACCACGATTTCACCTTCACGAAACACACGAAACCAGAAACAGAGTAGGCCAGCAACGACCTTAGGGGGGTCGGATACGACCTTAACAAGGTATGAAAAAGCTTCAAAAATTCTATGGGAAACAAATCTTGGACCAAGGATCCACCACAACACAATCATGCATGCTTCCAACAAGAACTAACAACTATCATGCAATCTAGATCATAGAAGAGTCAACATTCACAATAATTCAAGTCATTCAATCAACTTTCGCAAATTAAACAACTTTCTATCTATCCTGCAACCTAGGAATGTCAACTTCCGCAAAAAATCCTATTAGATCTAATCAAGCAATCAACTTTCACCTTCGCTAAGGTCAATCACAAGATATACCTCGACTTTCGTCAAGGATTTAAGCACAAGATAGATAGATAGATGTGATCTTCAAGCATTCAAGTTATGGATTCAAGTTTAAGACATGCATAATCATGTTGGGTTTCACCCCAACCCTAGAAAAGATGACTACTCAAACTTCATCATGAATTCAATCATCAAAGAAGAAGAAGAAAACATGATCCAAACAAAAAACTTGAATTAAAAATAATCAAACTTACAACTTTCAATATCCAAGCTTGATCCACAAAATCCCTAGAATTCTCCTAACTTGTCTTGCAAGTTATCTCTCCTAATAATCCAGCCTCCCTCCCCTAGAAAAGGCACCCAAGGCCCTTTATATAGAGGTAGATATGTTCTTAAAAGGATGGTACAATCTATCTTGGAAACCCACAAATAAAACACCCGAAAATCAATTACTTAGGCCGCAAGTTTTCCGCTCGGTCAACACAGGGGAGGTCCGTTATGACCTAATGTAGGTCGATGTCGACCTTCAGCGGACTTTGGTTTCTTCTTGTCTCGTCTCGAAATTTGCTCCTAAGCTTGGCCTTTCTTCGGTGTTTGTTCTTTGATGTTTCTTGGTCCTTTTTAGACTTCTTGTAGCTTCTTTTAAGACACCTTTAGACTTGCAAATCCATCTTTGAAATTCTTAGCAAACTCCACTTGACACTTGATACTTGACATTTGAAAACCGCTACATGACACCACAAACGCCACCTCCTAAAATGCATGGAAAGACAATAAAACTCCTCTTCAACGCCCCAAATACCTACAAAACACAAAAGCAAACACAAATGACTCCAACCCTCGAAAGAGAGTTGAAATCACATGCAAAACCACAACAAAATACTTGAAAAGACACAAAACAACCTAGAAAACAACATATAAAAGTTAACTAAAAAGCATGACATCATGGTACTATGCTTTTGTACACTACACTACTGTAATCATGCCCATGTTATGATGCTTATGTAATCATGCTCAGGTTTAGGTTTTCTTGAACTATGCTTGAATTATGCTTGAACTATGCTTATCATGCTCAAGTTTATATTTGCTTGAATGATGCTAATGTGTATTCTATCAAGTTGTTTTGATTTCTGTTTTGTTTTCTCTTTCCCCTTGCCTGAATGCATAATGCTTGTGTTTATTTGATTTCTATTTTGTTTCCCTTTTCCCCCTCTCTGAATTCAGCATGCTTGAACCATGTTTTGATTTCTGTTTTGTTTTCCCTTTTCCCCCTTTCTGAATTCAGCATGCTTGAAACCATGTTTTGATTTCTATTTTGTTTTCCCTTTGCTTCAATGATGATAGGGGATATATGAGATTTTTTTTCCTTTTTTTCTTTCAATCAATGATGATATATTTCCTCTGAGATACATCCTCTTGTTTGTTTAGCTCACATATGGCTTTAACATTCAAGGAAGCCAGCCAATCTTTTTGGCTATGGCATGCCTCTTGTTGTCAAGTCTTTATGAACGGGGTTGTATTACTTGTATCAATGATGATTGGGGATCTATGAGATTATTCTTTTTTTTTTCAGTTTTTTCGTGTCTTGAAATTAGAATAAGCAACACTGATCATACACAAAAGTTGTTTCTTCATTATTTGTTTAATTACACAAAACACAAAAGTTTCATACATCGATCCAATCTGCACTACTTTCACTGAATTTCTTCAAAAGGATCCTCCTCTTGACTCTCTTGTTGTACATGACTTGCTTCAGTTTCTACATTAGCTTCAGTTTCTGCATTAGCTTCAGTTCCATCCTCCTCTTTCTCAATTTGTGTTGCATTCACCAAACCCCATGCTTCATGTACTACCCATATAGGGGCTTCAACTTGTAGTGGTAGAGTCCCTTGTGCTTCCATTCTTTTCTTGTTTACATGAGGCAAATCATAGTCATTGCCACCGTTTGCTTTTAGGACCTCATTAATTACATACTGAATGCTCATCCACACATTACCTAGGGTCTTTGGTTGTAGCTCAAAAAAGGCTTCATGCACAACATCTAGCATGTCATCCATATCTTTAGGCATTTTTTTGTGCATTAGAGACTGAATGCTCCTAAAAAATCCTAAGTCTAGTATGTTAAGATCAGGGCTGTTAGGAGGTTGTTGAATAAAGATGAATGTGAATCCATCTTGGCTATATACCTTTTGCCATTGTGCATCCTCTTGTTTGATGTGTGCCTTTGCATTATCCTGTTGTATAAATATCACCTTGTTTGATTGATCTGTTTGTGGCCACTTCTCCTTGATTGCTGGAACAATTTGTTTAATAAGCATGCTTCTTTTGACTTTCTTGTTGACTAACTCTATGAGTTTGGTGACCATGGTCCCCTTTGCCCTGTTTTTAGAATTCCTCCTAGCTGGTTCTTTGTAACTAAATGGGAAAATGCCTATTTTCCCATAAAATGTGCATTCCCCACTTGCATTAAACCTTGATCTTGCCACTACAGTAGTAAACATGACTTTTGGTATGAATTTTGATGATTGTGCAGCCCTATATCCCCCCTTTCAATAATGTTGTGCTAGGTAGACTCTTTGTGATTTTTTGGTCAATTGGAACCATTTCTCGTCTATGTGAACAAAGTCAAACATAGGATAGTACAACTTCTTTGTTGTTGGTGTATCCCCTTGTAGTAGACTGAGGATCCATGCTAACCTTGTTAACTTGTTTGAATCTTTAAGTCCTGGCTTAAGTGCATTTGTATGTGGCTTGATTGTTCCTCTCTTGATTACTCTGTGTGCTAAGCTTGTTGAGCAATCCAGTTGGGCTGCTAGATCTCTGATTGTGGTTCTGTCTCCCATCTTGATTGAACTGATTTGCTCCTCTGTGTACTCTTTCCTTTTCTTGCCACTGTTTTGATACCTTGCGCTTACATTAATGGGTTGCATAGCTTGCCTCTATTGCTTGTATATGCTCCATATACTGGTTGTTGTCCTAGTTGACACACCAAACTCCTCTGCAATTAGTCTCATTGATCCATTTCTTAACACTCCATCTTTTGTTGGTATTTGATGAAGCTTCATAAGAATTTGAGAACGCTTTTTCACTGTTGAACTTACATTTCTGTGGCTAATGATGTGAACTGCTTGCTCCTTGTTCCCCCACATGTGTTGTGTCAAGCCTTGTCCCTTCTTCCTCCATATCCCCTGTGTGCTAAGGTGGGCTTTGACACTCTCTAAGTGGGACCTCATTAATGTTTCGTGAAGCCATAGGAGTAAAGTAATGATGTTATGAAGTGAAGATCCCCTTTAAATTCTGTTCTGAATGCTTGTTTGATTACTTTGTTTTTTTTTGTTTGGTTAAGATGTAATGAATGTAAGGAAATTCAATATCTCCGGTTTAGAAGGCTTAAATAAGCCTTGAATGCTCAGTAATGGGACTGATGCATGTGCTTTGAATGCTGTAATCCTATTGGTCCGCTTGCTTTTATTCTCTGCCCTGATTGGCTGAGACAAAAAGTCATGGATCCATCCTTTTACAACTTGCACGTGTGCAGTGTTTGTATAGTTTTTGAGCTGTACGTGTTTGTACAGTTTATGAAGCTTCATTTTATCCCCTTTTTCCTCTGATTTGATCTACATAAATAACAGTGCTCAAATGCTTTTTATGCAATCTTAAGAGACCACATGGAGTATTTCTTTTAGTGTGGTCCATATTACACCTTTAATTTTAAAATTCCAAAGTATTACGTTTTATTTTGTTTTTATGCGGTCCGATCAGAAATTGACATGTGTCGTGCTAAATAATTTTTGTAACCTCCGCTTTAGTATATAGTTATGATATGATGATAGATTCTTACTCTTTATTTGTGAAAATTTTACAATGGATGGAGCAAGTTTTTAGTGCTTGTTTGGTTGGCTTTAAAAATCACATGATTTGCAAAATCCTAGGACGTTCCATTGAATACACGTGTTTGGTTGAAAAGATTAAAACCAAAATTCCCATGATTTATAATTCCTATGATTTTCAATTCCTCCTACAATTAACATATAGGGGTAGGTGAGATCCAATTTTCCATTATTTTTCAACATATTTTTTCTTTTACATTTAATTAAATTTAAAATTATCATTTTACCCATATATTAACCAATCAGATTTCATATATTAGGGTTATATTAGTAATTTTCTATAAATTTATATGACCAAACAAAATGAAGATTTTTAATTGATAGATAAATATTTATAAATAAACACTTTTTTTACAAATCGCATAAAATACAATTCCTATATACTTTTTTTTGGTGAAAACAATTCCTATATACTTAATTCATATTATGATGATTTTATTTCATGGTAGTGTTTAACCAGACCACAAAAGTCAAGGTTTGAAGGTGAGTATTTCACGCTTTTCTACCGAGGCGAATTACCAAAAGGCTCAAACCGTGAGATAGGGTCGGCCCGAAATCCAAACCCGTCTCCACCCTTCTTAGCTTTGGCTGTCCTGGCCAAGAGCGAACACTGTTTCGATAGACTTGTGCAACAGCGGAAAGGAGATTCGGAGGAAGCGCGAGAATTTTAATTATTATTGCTGTAGAATTCGTCATTTGCACAAACCCTCGTCGATCGAAACCCTTGGCGCATTTTTTGTGTAGTCTGTGAAAATGGAAGGTGATTCGAAAGAGGGTATACCAGGCGGCAAAGGAGAGGTCGACGAGGGAGGAGGGTGGGGTGGTTGGGGCTTCTCTCCGTTATCATATCTCTCGGATCTTCAGAAGGCCGCAGCTGTTGCTGCTGAAGAGATCTCTCGCAATGTAAGTCCTTTGTCTCTGTTTCCTTCTTCAATTTGAGATCCAGTTATTTGGAGTGGGATTGTGTTTGTAATTGTGCTTCCTGGAACTCAGATGTCAAGCCTTGTAGATCTTCAATTTGAGTAATTGTTAGTGCAATATTAAGTTATGGAAACTACTTTGATCTTTGATCTTTGATGAGTGTGTGGGTGTTGTTTGACACATATGACGGGGAGGTTTCTGCATTTTACAAGCTCCGATCTGCCAAGTTCCAAAAGGCACATGTATGTTTGATCTGACACAAATAGGAGAATGAATCCTTACGATCTGGAAAGCATTTTTTTCTAGTGCTGTTTCCTATCTATCTTCCTGTAATTGAACTCATAATCATTAATGCTTCTTAACTTAAAGTTTTGAAATGGCAACCCCGTTTCTATATAATATTAGCTTTTGGACCTGTTATTTAGAGAATGTTTGATAGATAAACTGTTCGTTTAAAGTGTCATGGTTCATTGATTACTGTGCCTGTATTCCTTTGGTTGGGGAATATTTTTTTTTTTTATTTTTGGTTGAGGGCACTGCCCATGAGAGTCGAACCGGTGACCTCTGGGTACTACCCTTGGAGGCTTAACTGTTTTGACTAAATGCCCGAAGGCTGGTTGGAGAATATTTTAAGTTACTCTATTTGTGATTTTTGAGCCACATAAATGCCAAATGAGGGTCTCAGTTAGCTGTTAGAGTATGTTGTGCCTCCCTCGTCAGATTTTTGCCCCTTGCATTACAAATTTTGAAGTGATTGTCCTTGTACGCTATAGTTTCCTTATCTAGCTTCTAGATCAAAGAAGCGGAACTGCTGAAAAACATAGTTGTGCTTCAGCCGCTTGTATGCGACAAATGCTTTGTGAAACACTGTATACGAGTAGGAGAATTTAGTGGGACTTACAGTAACTATCTTTAATCACAAGATGATGTGCATAATGTTCATGCCATGCCTTCGACACCCCAAAGAAAATGACAAAAGGAACACTCCTTGTTAAGATGATTAAAGTACACTCCTTGTTTCTGTCTGCTTGAGGTATACGAAGTCAGTATAACAATTATTTTGTATATAATTCCGTCGTGCTTTGCAATCACTCCTCACTCTTAATCTACTATGAAGCGTTCAGTGGGAACAATATTGAAGAACATTTTAGAATCAGTTGGTGATCGATATCACTTGACTTATACTATGTACGACTGGGACTGTTGTCTTAGATATACTACTTTATGGTATAGGCTGCAGCTGTTGCTAAAAGCTTGACAGATGTGGAGAACCTGCCTGAAGATACTGAGTCATCCAAGGAGGAGGAGGAGGATGATCCAGAAGTGGAAGTTGATGATGAGACTGACAGGCTACGGAAGTCTGCTTTGGACAAGCTGGAACAAGCTAGTGAGGAATCATTACTTAGCCAGGCAAGTCATCGATGAATCAATGATACTTGATTTGTCAACTTCTCAATTAGTTTTTGCCTTTAGTTAAATACTGAATTTGATCTCCTAGTATCATGCACATGCAGTTTCTATCCTAAATTTCTCTCTAGAGTTTTTCTTGTACTCCTGGAGGCCTTTCTGCTCAATCCTACAAGAATCTAGTCATAATCCGCTCTATCCTAGAGTATCTGAATTCATGTCAGCGTAGAACTCATCACTTCTTAATAGCTATAAGGTTACCAATTATTTTTCTCTCCTTAGCCCTCTCTGTAATACATACACCACTAGAAGATGCTCAGAAACATTGGTTTGACTTGCCAGACCCTTTCAACCATACTGAACTATATTTTTACAGGTATATAAGAGTTTTGAAATTAGTTAAAAAGATGGCTGGTAGTCTCATATTGCTACTTGAACATTAGGCTGCGGTCGTAATTGCCTAAAAAGGTTTCCTTGTTCGTAGCAGTCTTGTTAAACTTAAACCATACATTTCCTCAATACAAAGTAGTTCATTGTATGGTAGTGGCTATAATTAAGAAGTTACCTATTAAATCGTTCTCACAGGAGAAGTCCTCATTTTTCTACTAAAAATGTTCCCAAAATTTGCAGGGCATGAAAGCAATTGATAACTCTGTTGAGAATTTTACATTTGGAGCATGGCAGGCACTAGGAAATGCACTGAAAGGTGGTTCTGGCTTCATTGAAAAGTAAGTATTATAATGAGTTTGCATCTATTGTGCTGTTCGAGGAGTAAAATTTAATCTGTACTATTATAGGAAAGAGGCACTTACCTCAGACAGTTTGGCTTCTTGTATGCATTAATTATGCTAACCAGTGCCAGAGACTCCTCTCTAAGCACTAATGGTTTTGAAAAATTATTGCATTTTAAATGTTTTCTTCTAGATTCATTTAATGGTTTTTTTTTCTTGAAAATGTACTTTTCATAAGATACACAATGTTCTATAGGGTAAGTAAGAATCATTGGAATGAATGATGATGGTTTATATGTATTTCTTCAGTTTTGTATACAGTTATTAATTTAATATACAATTCATGATTGATTGATTAAACTTCTCTATGTATTTCATTTGAAGTTGATATATTAACTACACTAAGAATACCTTTATTTAGCATTGTCATTCTATATTGCATTTATTATTTTTTATCGAAGGAATCTGACACATGGGTCATGACTATTGACTACCCAGCTAAGCTAGGCCATTTTGTTAGTACTTTCCCAGTTTCCCATAGTGTGTTTACTTATGCTTTTGCTTGTACTGCTTAGCTTATCATCATGCTCCAGTTACCGTTTGCCAGCACTATAGATGGATGTCTGTATTCTATGGTTGCTGCCAACATTAAAGTCTGTTGGTGTAAGAGGTTTGTTTATTGGTGAATATTAACACTGCTGGCATGTCAATCTAGGCTTGAACATTCTGCTGCAAACCTTGCTGACAACGTTCAGCATGGTGGTTCAGCTGCTTCTATAGCGCCATCCTTTCTAGAGGTCTGATTTCGTATTTTCATCAGTAGCCTGTGTTCTTTCATGATGATAATAAAAGAAAGCTGGTAAAAGATATACGCTTGCATTCATTCGACAGACTGGAAGAGCTTTTACTGCAAAGGGAATGCAAGTGCTGGAAAATGTTGGCAAAGAGACTATGGAACTTCTGATATCTGAGACTGGTATTGATGTTGAAAAGAAGACTGATGAAGCTGATGAGGATCAGTTAGAGGAAATGACATTTGACCGTTGCTTCTATATTTATGGAGGGCCAGAACAATTGGAGGTTTCCTTCTACTCTTGAGACTCCATTTGTATTAAACTGGAAGATGTATTTTGGGCTATTTTGAAGATATCTATGGAAAGTGAGTGCTTTTTTTGAATTTGTCTTGTTTCTCTCAGGACCTTGAGGCGTTGTCTAGCCATCATTCCCTGCTCTATAACCGCAAAAAGGCAAAATTATCTTCTGACGAGAAGTCAATTTATGAGGGAAAACTAAAAGAGGTCCAGAAAATTCTTGATTTGAACAGTGAGATGGATGCTACTGCTTCTGAGTCAAACAAGGGAAAGAATATTGAAACTAGACCTGAAGGGATTGATAGTGAGTTGAAGACTTTACATGATGCAAGCGTTAACAAGGCCGCCGATATGGCTGCAGGGTAATCATCTTTTAATTTTCTGATGAGAATAGAATGATAATTTAAGAAAATATATTGGTAAGGCTTTTTCTCAGAAAAAATTGATCACTGATTTGATTCTCTTCCATCTGTTTTGCTGATGTTACTTGTTCAGTAATACACTTTCTACCTGTTATCCTCCAGTTTCCTTCTATCAGATTCTTCCATCTGTTTTGCTAATGTTACTTGTTGAGTATTACATTTTCTACCCTGCTACTTCAGTTTCCTTCTAAATTCTCCTCCATTTGAACGGTTTCCACTTGGCTTGTCGGCATAATGTAATTTTCATGGCATGGATACTGTTAGGTCCTATGCATCAGTGGTAAACTTGGAGTAGGTATTTTTGTTTGGTAACTTTTACTGATAATGGAACTTTGCATCTAATAGGTTCATGAACCAGTCTAGGTGGGTCATTGTCTGTCCAATAGATTACTCTTTGTCAAATAGGGATAGAACACTGCATCTAATAGTTATCCAGAAAGCTGGAGTAGTGAAGATAAATTCAGAACTGGTATCAGACCTGAGAAATATGCTGAGAAGTTTGTTCGTGTATAGCATCATAGCAGTTGTGGGCACAATGCTGATTTTCCATATGATGGCTCTGGACATTGAATATATGATGCATATATCTAAATATAAATTTGAAACAAACGTTTTGGGAAAAAAAGACGTGTTTGTAACATATGCTGAAAGTCAACACAACTGAAATATCTTCTTTCCTTTTTCTGCCACTTGGGAATTAAAATGCAAAGCTACTTACATGGTAATTAACAGTTTGCCTGGCATGGTTGTGATTTGCAATTCTGGATTATAATTCTAGGTCAAACCTCTTTAGTCACTCAAGTTTCTCTGGATGATGTGTAACTATTGTCTTCTAGGCCATATGAATAAAAACGACTGAAGTTGAATTTTCTTATGCTGAGGTTGTTTCAAGCTAATGATGTTTGCTAGATATAAGTTTGTGAATCATCTGTATGGAGAACGTTGGAACGAGTATCTAGTAGTTATGTATATTATGTTTTTACATGATGATCAATTTTTTTCCTCGAATGTTAGTTAGCCCGTTCTATTATAACAAAATTTGAAATATCAGGTTTACGAGCGCCCTTGCTGGACTAGCTGCAAATGATATCATCCAAAGGACCGCTGGCAGATTAGAATCTATACATTCTGAGGGTGTTCATGTGAGAAACTATATTTAGATTAGTTTTTTCTCCTTGCTAATTTAATCCGTAAATATACAGTTTCTTGAAATCTGTTGATTATTCAGGCAAAAGCATGTAACTTTATTTGATTTCATGTTCCTGCAGAAACTCTCAGAGATTTGCTGTTTTGCCACATCTCAATTGCTGATGCTTGGCAAATCCATAATAGCTAATGCAAACAAAACTCAGGAAGATGTGAACATTGAATGGCCAGAGGATTGCATTGAAAAAGCAAAGATTATCAGAACAAAGGCACAGTCAATGGCTGGGAGTTTAGAGTCCGTTTCAAACAGCTTTATTACAGGTAAATCTTGTTACTACGACCATTGAAAATCCATCTCAACTCGTTTTTCTGGCATTAGGCGCATGCACTTTGTTGCATTGATCACCTGTTGTATTTCTCAGGTATATCAGATGTGGTTGAAGCTTACGTGGCTGCCATTAAAGGTACAACCGCCGATTCCGATGAAGCTCCTGCGAACTCGTTCCAGGAGAAAGCCAGTGCTTTATCAGAACGCCTTCAATCTGATCAGATAAGTGCCATAAGCAAAATTCAGGACGGTACCCAATACCTATCGTTCATTGTTCTATCAGCCTCCATGCCCTCTGTCTAAGAATGATTCTGTATCACTCTACCAAAGCGGTTCTTAACAGTGGCGGATCTACGGCTGTGTAAATACTCGTCTCCACAAAGCAGATGCTAGTCCTCAATTTATTTGATATCTTTTGGCTTGTCTGATCACTTTTATCAATAGAATCCTGGAAGATTACGTGTTTTCTGGTGTTTTTTTTGTGAAAATAGATACCCTTTATAAAGATGCTGTAGTAGTTTGCTTGTGTTACATGTTCCTAGTCTTATCTGTGGGCAAGCTTTAAAAATCAGATTTTATGTCTCATGTCCTGATACAGTGATACGCACTACTCCAATCAAACACTAGCATAAAAATAGTGAACACGTGCCAGTGCCATCTACTATTCAACGGCGGCTATTGGAGCTCAAATTTAACAGTCAATTTGGTGCCCCGACTTCCTTGTCAACGGAGGAAGCCGATTTGAACTCCAAAATTACACAAGACTCTGTCTAGGTTCAATGTACATGAAGTGATAAAGACCTTTCAACCATCCTTCTGAGATTGTAGTATAAATAATTAGGTACGGCATCCTTTGTCTTGTATCTGGAATTAAGTCATGGAGGATCTCGACCCATCCTTCATCCAGCCTGTTGAACACAGGCCAAAGCAAACCACCAGAGAACTCGATCACAAAGATATCCCCGTGATAGATCTTTCTTCAATAGCCGAGTCTTGGGAGCCATGGTTGACCCATGACGCTAGCACAGCTGGTGTTGCATCAAAGATAGGTGAAGCTTGCAAGAATTGGGGTTTCTTCCAGGTGATCAACCATGGAGTTCCACTCAACAAGCTTGAGAAGGTTGAGTTGGTGGCCAGAGAGTTCTTCTCCTTGGCCATGGAGGAGAAGGCTAAGGTGAGGAGAACTAAAGCTAACCCACTAGGGTACTATGAGGCCGAGCATACCAAGAATGTGCGCGACTGGAAAGAGGTGTTCGACTTCAGTGTGAGGAATCCAAATGTCATCCCGGTCACGATTGAGGACCTAGAAGCCAAGCCCTTGGTTGATCAATGGCCTCAGCACCCTCCAAACTTCAAGTAACTAAAGAAAGCTCGATCTCCTTTTAGTTGTTTCTAAAATCTTCATTTGACACAGTTGGTTGAATTAAAGTGCTTATAATTGATTGCTTTTCAATAATATTACGTGTGAATCACACCAGGGAAACATGTAAAGACTATGCACTAGAAGTGGAGAAGCTTGCTTTCAAACTTCTGGACCTCATTGCATTAAGCTTGGGGCTAGGAGCCGACAAATTTAGAGGTTTTTTCGAGGAGCACACGAGCTTCGTTAGGCTGAATCACTACCCGCCATGCCCGTATCCTGATCTTGCTCTTGGAGTCAGCAGGCACAAGGACGCTGGTGGCTTGACCATCCTTGCGCAAGATGGTGTTGGAGGTCTTCAAGTTAAGAGGAAAGGAGACGGCGAGTGGATCCGGGTTGAACCCACGCCCGGTGCCTTCATCATCAATATTGGTGACATTTTTCAGGTGCACAACTACACCGAATTTAACTTACAATAATGCTTGTTTAATGTTGGTGATGTATGCATGACATATCGAAGAGTAACAACCTTTGTTTGTTTGGTTGTTTGTCTTTCATGATGGTAGGTGTGGAGCAATGACGAGTACGAGAGCGTGGAGCACAGGGTGGTGGTTAACGGAGCGAGAGATAGGCTGTCGATTCCGTTCTTCTTTAACCCGTCTCACTATGTTATGGTTAAGCCTTTAGAGGAGCTGCTCAACCATGAAACTCCTCCCAACTACACACCGTACAACTGGGGAAAGTTCTTTGCCACCAAAAAGGGGAGCAATCTCAAGAAGTTGGAGGTTGAGAACCTCCAGATTTCCCATTTTCGAGTGTCGTCCAAATAGTTTCAATGCACAAAAGAGAGAGTTTAGGTGGTCGTTGGATTAAAGAGAATAAGAGTCTAAAATGGAAACACCCTATCCTGTTTTGGTGTGATAGAACAGAACAATGGTTCATGCTTGGTCGTTTTGGTGAACTGGAAAGATGAAATAATGATATCAAAAGTTACAAAATACATGAATGAGATTTTCAGAGCTCATTTGAGCAAGTCCATCCTAGCCTTTTTCGACGACATTCTAGTGCTTCCTAATGCCAATCTAATTGCACTTTTGGGGCCAATAACGAGATCGAGTATCTTGGCCATTTTATCTCAACAGCCGAGGGTGTTGGCACAAACCTATCAATGTAACGTGTGTTTATGTAAAGAGAGGAGTTGCTTAAAATAGCTTACAAAGAGGAATCCTAAGAGGCAATGATATCTTACACACTAAGACATCATACCTCATAAGATAACAAGTAATAAAGGCAACAAGATAATGCATAAAATATAAACCTAATCCTATACAAAATCATCTACCAATATACCCCCTCAATCTTGACGCTATCTAGATAGCCCAATGTGAGCTATGAGTCACGCAAATCTTGATTTGTGAAGAGGCTTGGTGAGAGCATCAACAAGCTGATCCACAATAGGAACTAAAGACACTCGAAAATGTCCACGAGTGACATGTTCACGCACAAAGTGATAAGCTAGAGCAATGTGCTTCATTCTCGAATGGAAAACCGGGTTTGCGCTCAAGGGCACCAAGATTGTCACAATATATGACAGGTTGTGTGGGGCTTGAGAACCCATGCTCATGAACCAATGAACGGACCCAAACAAGTTCGGAAGCAGCCTCAACAAGAGCCGTGTACTTGGCCTCAGTAGACGAGCGGGCGATGGAATGTTGCTTGCGGGAACTCCAGGAGATAATGGTGCTTCCAAAATAGACAATATAGCCAGTGGTGGAGGTGTAGTCATCTTTGTGACCCACCCAATCAATGTCAGACAATGCATGTAGATCAAGGGATGACTTGGAGGAGATGGAGATGACAAGATCAATTTGTTGGGCTCCCTCCTTAATTGAAGTAAAGTAATCAAATTAGCCCATGATGATAAGCCCACTCCAAAGAAAAGTCTAGAGATTTTGGGTAGATTAAGGAATAATCTATAAATATGTAGATAGGGTGGCAAATAGGATATTTTTGTGGGACATTCTAGAATTTAGGAGAAAGTTTGTAAATGAAAAAGCAAAAGAAAATTCTAGATTAGGAGTATTCTAGATTAGGGCTTAATGAGGAGATGGGTGACATCCCTCACCTATAAATACATGTAGTGGGTAACATTTTTGAGCATAGAGCAAGTGAAGATCAAGTGAGAGTCTTAGAGTGTGAGTGTACCCACAAAAATACTAAGCCTTGTAAAATCTCTTTCCACATAAATATAAAAGTTTAGTGTTTGTAATTAGTTGTCCAAATTTCCCATCTTAATCCGACGAAGAGGGAAAAACCGAGTTTTCCCAACAGTGGTATCATAGCCAGGTTCGTTCGTCGTCAACGATAGCTCGTCCGATTCAAGATGGAGGCCATTACTACACACGACGGTGAGATGTTCAAGCTCACGGCGGACAACTACCCGCATTGGAGGACGATGATGGAAGACCACTTGTATTGCAAGGATTTGCAAGAGCCCATCATCACCAAGACCAAGCCGCAAGGAAAGAGTAACAAGGAGTGAGATCTCCTAAATAGGAAGACGGTCGCAATGACCCGTAAGTACATCGACAAATCCTTGTTTGAGCATGTTGTTGATTATACGAATGGTTTTGAATTATGGGAAAAACTTGATTCCCTAATTCAAAAGATAACGCCTCGTAACAAAGCCCTCTTAATGCGACGGTTGGTAAAGATGGAGTATAAGGATGGGCAAAGAATGATTGAGCACTTGAATAATTTCAAGGGGCTCGTCAATCAGCTAAATAAGGATGAGATGAAGGTCGAAGATGAAATGCAAGCCCTTCTACTCCTAAGCTCCCTTCCGGAGAGTTGGGACACTCTGGTGGTTACTCTAAGTAACTCCGCACCAGATGGGAAACTTACCATGGACACCGTCAGTGATAGCCTTCTGAATGAAGAAGCCAGGAGGAAGGAACGAGGTCAGAATGCTCGGTCGGAGGCGAACGTCGTGCACAATCGAGGCAGAGACGAGACACGTGGGTGCAGTAGAACTCGAGGCCGAGATCAATCTCGAGGACGATCCAAGTCACGCTCAAGGGTTACTTGCTACTACTGTGGCAAGTCGGGCCACATCAAAGCAGATTGCCGAACCCTTAAAAGGGATCAAAGGGTTGGCAACGTCAAACCGGATCAGTTCAACCCGCAAAGAACCAAGGCGAGAAGAGTACTAGTGCCGTGGCAGACGAAGGTGAGGACGTCTACCTCATAGGGGAAGAAAATTTCCTTAACATCGCCTCTAATGATAGCTCTTGGATCGTCGACTCCGGTGCTTCCTTCCACGTCACCCCTCACGAGAGTTTCTTCTCATCCTACCAAAGTGGCGAATTTGGTAACGTCCAGATGGGAAATCAAGGTAGGAGTAAGATTGTCGGTAAGGAAGACGTTACCTTGACATCGAACACAGGATGCAAGCTCGTCCTTAAGGAGGTAAGGCATGTCCCTGATATGCGCCATAATCTCATATCAACTAGAAAGTTGGATGATGCCGGTCTCGCGAATCACTTTGGAGATGGCAAATGGAAACTCACCAAAGGAAGCTTGGTCCTGGCTCGAGGAACAAAGGAGGGGTCATTGTATGTTACACAGGCAAAGGTCCACACCGGGGAGGTGAACACATCAGTAGCTGACATGGAGCTATGGCACAAAAGGCTTGGGCATATGAGCGAGAAGGGTCTTCAAATCCTTGCTTAAGCAACTCCTCCCGAATTTGCAAGGTAACATTCTTGAACCATGTGCTGATTGTTTGGCTGGCAAACAACATAGAGTTTCTTTTCAAAGATCTTCACGAACTAGGAGAAGAAAGCATATCCTTGATCTAGTGCACACCGATGTATGCTCTATGTCCGAAAAATCCCTTGGTGGTGCATCGTACTTAGTCACCTTCATAGATGACCACTCAAGGAAGGTTTGGGTAAACTGCTGAAATCCAAGGACCAAGTCCTTGAAGCATTCAAGGAGTTCGTTGCCCGAGTACAGCGTGAGACGGGTAAGACGCTTAAGAGTGTGCGATTAGACAACGGTGGTGAGTATCGAGGTCCCTTCGAAGCTTTCTGCAAAGCTCGTGGGATCAGATTGGAGAAGACACCGCCTAAGACGCCACAGCTAAACGGGCTTGCCGAGAGGATGAATCGAACGATTGAAGAAAGAGTTCGATGCATGCTCTCTCATGCCAAACTACCTAAGTCGTTTTGGGGAGAACCTGTGATGACAGCGGTTGACGTCATCAATCTTACACCATCAATTCCTTTGGAAGGAGATGTCTCAGAGCATGTATGGTCAGGCAAGAAGGTCTCCTACAATCACCTGAAGGTGTTTGGGTGTAGAGCGTTTGTTCATATTCCCAAGGACGAACGGGCCAAGCTAGATGCTAAGACAAAAGAATGCATCTACCTTGGATCAGCACGAGATGAGTTTGGCTACCGACTTTGGGATCCAGTCAACAAGAAGGTTGTCAGAAGCCGAGACGTCGTGTTCTTTGAGGATCAGATGATCGAAGACATCCAAAGATCGGAGAAGCCAAGGTCAAGAGCTAGTAGGAGCCAAGATGATAGTTCTCCTCCTGTACGACAAAATGATCCAGAGGAAGCAGCCGGGAATGAAGATGCTAGTACAGGAGATGATGGCCAAGAGATTGACCAAGAAGAGATGGTGGAGCCAGAAGAAGAAACTATCACCCCGCCAAGACGATCCACTAGAGACAAGAGACCATCCACGCGATACAACCAAGAGGAGTATGTGACACTCACGGATCAGGGGGAGCCTCAGAGTTACAATGAGGCCATCAACGACATCCAAAAGGAGGAGTGGAAATGAGCCATGCAAGAGGAGATGCAATCCTTGCACGAGAATCATACTTACAAGCTTGTGGAGTTGCCTAAAGGGAGACGTGCCCTGAAGAACAAGTGGGTGTATCGAATCAAATCCGAGGTGAGCAACTCAAAGCCCCGATACAAGGCCCGACTAGTTGTGAAAGGATTCAACCAAAAGAAAGGCGTCGACTTTGAAGAGATATTCTCTCCAGTGGTGAAGATGTCGTCAATCCGAGTTGTGCTTGGTCTAGCAGCTACTCTAGACTTGGAGATTGAGCAACTCGATGTCAAGACAGCTTTTCTCCATGGCGACCTTGAAGAGGAGATCTACATGGAGCAACCACAAGGATTTGCGGTCCCAGGCAAGGAGAATTTGGTGTGTCGACTAGAGAAGAGTCTCTATGGTCTAAAGCAAGCACCAAGGCAATGGTACAAGAAGTGCGACACTTTCATGGCGAGCCATGGCTTCAAGAAAACCATGAATGACCATTGTGTCTTCATGAAGAGGTACTCTAGTGGTGACTTCCTAATACTTCTACTCTATGTTGATGATATGTTGATCATAGGTCATGATCATAAGAAAATAGCTGCTCTAAAGAAAGATTTGAGCAAGTGGTTTGCCATGAAAGATTTGGGGCCAGCAAGACAAATTCTTGGGATGAAGATCACTCGTGATAGAGCGAAGAAGCTGCTTTGGCTATCTCAAGATCAATACATTGAGAAGGTGTTGGAGAGATTCAACATGCATAAAGCCAAGCCGGTAAGCACTCCACTTGCTGGACATTTTAAGTTAAGTTCAAAGCAGAGTCGAACAAGTGAGAAGGAGAAGGAAGAAATGAAGAACACCCCATATGCATCAGCCGTAGGCAGTCTTATGTACGCAATGGTGTGCACTAGGCCTGACATTGCCTACGCTGTTGGAGTTGTAAGTCATTTCCTGGCTAATCCAGGAAAGGAGCACTGGGCAGCTGTCAAATGGATCCTTAGATACCTACGAGTGGGAGCTGTTTCATGGCAATCCAAGTTGCAGAAGAGTGTCGCCTTGTCCATCACAGAAGCAAAGTATATTGCAGCCATAGAGGCTTGCAAGGAGATGCTGTGGATGAAGAACTTCTTACTCGAGCTGGGAGTCGAGCAGAAGAAATACATCTTGCTATGCGACAATCAGAGTGCTACCCACTTGGCAAAGAATCCGACCTATCACTCTCAGTCAAAGCACATCGACATACGATACCATTGGATTCGAGATCTCCTTGATAAAAAGCTACTACAACATGACAAGGTGCACACGGATGAGAACTGGTCAGACATCATGACCAAGGTAATACCGACTAAGAAGTTTGAAGACTGTTGTCAAGGCGCTAATATCTTGACACCTCCAAATTAAGTCGGGAAGGGGGAGATTGTTGGGCTCCCTCCTTAATTGGAGTAAAGTAATCAAATTAGCCCATGATGATAAGCCCACTCCAAGGAAAAGTCTGGAGATTTTGGGTAGATTAAGGAATAATCTAGAAATATGTAGATAGGGTGGCAAATAGGATATTTTTGTGGGACATTCTAGAATTTAGGAGAAAGTTTGTAAATGAAAAAGCAAAAGAAAATTCTAGATTAGGAGTATTCTAGATTAGGGTTTAATGAGGAGATGTGTGACATCCCTCACCTATAAATACATGTAGTGGGTAACATTTTGGAGCATAAAGCAAGTGAAGATCAAGTGACAGTCTTAGAGTGTGAGTGTGCCCACAAAAATACTAAGCCTTGTAAATTCTCTTTCCACATAAATATAAAAGTTTAGTGTTTGTAATTAGTTGTCCAAATTTTCCATCTTAATCCGACGAAGAGGGAAAAACCGAGTTTTTCCAACACAATTGAACCAACAAGGTACCTTAGCAGGCGCTTAAGAGTAAAGCATGAGGCCAAAAATCAAGTGGTATTTTCGAAAAATTCAACAATGAAAGTCCAGTTTCGACGATGTGTCGATGTTTTCTTTTGGAAATGCCATTGTGTTCCGGGGTGTGAGGTGGGGAAGTTAGGTGAGTAATGCCATGCGTACTCAAAAACGATTTCAAGGCAATAAACTCACCACCATTGTCATTGTATAAGACCTTGAGTTTTGTTTTGAAATAATTTTCGGTTAGCTCCTTGAATTTGATTAAAAACGAAGCTGTGTCCGATTTCTTCTTAAGTGGATAAAGCCAAGTATATCGAGAGAAGTGATCAACAAAAATAAAGTAGGACTTAAATCTATCATAAGAATAAAGGGGGGAGGTCCAAACATCCGAGAACACAATTTCCAAAGGATGACTCGACTTAATAGTCGAATCATAGAAAAGAAGTTTATGACTCTTGCTTATTTGACAAGAGATGCAACTCGATTGAGAAAAACGACAATTCAAATTAAGACTTTTATAAAGAAAATCCATGGTGGCAGTGGAGGGATGACCGAACTTGTGATGAAGGATTGCTTGAGGATGAATACTAACGGTATTGACAGTCGGAGTACGACTTCGCCACACGTAGACTCCATCTTGACAAGGGCCTTCAAGTATGGTTTTGCCCATAGACAGTACCTTCACAAAAAACCGATCTTGTAAGAAAACAATACCACATTGATTTTGTGCACAAGAATGAGATACAGAAAGAACGTTTTTGGTCATTTTAGGAACACAAAGCACATTTGTGAGTTTAAAATGTTGAGTTGAGCCATCTAGTGAAAGAGAGCTAGCGTGTGAGATTTGCAAACCTGAGCCATCACCAACATACAACTCATTCGGTCCGGGGTATGGGTAGTGAAGCACAAGATTGCTGAGGTCATTGGTTACGTGATGAGTCGCCCCACTATCCACGATCCAAGGCTAACTATTTTAGGTATGAGTAACGACATTGTCTTGGGCAGGGAACCGAGATGAGGTAGGGAAACGGACATTGGGGTATTGGCGTTTGAAGTCCGGGCATTACGAAACAACATGGCCTATGGCCCGATAGCATTGACAACGACCCTTAAAGGGCTTCGGTTGATTAGAGTTTGTGAGTGTTGTGGAGTTTGGTTGCTGATGTAGGTAATTTGAAGGAGGTGATGGACGAGAAATAGGGTTTGAGGAATACCAGTGTTGTGGATAGTTCGGTGGTGCGTGCCATTGCATAGGAGCCGATGGAGCCTTGTTCTTTTTGTGCATCTTGGTTTGAGCCACCAACGACATAGCCGGAGCATCATTGGAAGCAGCAGACTTGAAGTTCATCTCTTGGATGATGAGTTTCTCATGCAACTATTCAAAGGAGATGGGAGAATCTCTCATGTTGTCTCCGTCGATGATGGGTTTGTAGGACTCATCGAGACACTTAAGGACATAGTCGATGAGGTCTTCTTGGTTGACCGGCGCTTAGAGAGACGCCAGTAGATGGGCTGAGGCCTTAACCGATTGCATATACTCAGCAATGGAAAGAGACCCTTTCTTCATGGAGGTGAGTTTGGATTTGATAAATACGTTTGGCGAAGCATGACCCACATGTCCTTCGAGTTGGACACTTGAGTAACGAGGCTGGCCATGGGAGTAGGCAGCGAGCCAAGGAGGGCGCCGTATAGGATCTGATCCTGCCTCTCCCACGAAAGGAACGCAGGGTTCGGCGCCTACATGCCGTTGGTACTGGAGGCTGTCTTGGCCGGTGCCGGGTGGATGCCGTCTAGGAATTTGTACAGGCCAAAGCCTCGCAACGTTGCTTCAATATGTGACTTCCAGGCGAGATAGTTTGCAGAGGTAAGCTTGATGATGTTGCCAAACTGAACCACCACAAAAGTTTGATCGGCCTGAAAGGGATTGGGTAGAATCAACGATGATTCAGCCATGTTGATGAAGAACTAGGGTAGGGTTTTGTGGCGGCTTGGAGAATTGGTCCCTAATCAGATTAGGCTGATACCATATAATGTAACATCAATAGTACAAAAATCAACATACAATGCGGAAATTTTAAGGCGTTCCCAAATAGCGCACTTATTAATCAAAAGCAAAAGGCGCTTTTCAATTAAAAACGCACTATACCATATATTAAACCTTTTTTATTAAAAACAATAAAAATATATTATAGACGCTTTTCAATAAAAGGGCCTTCCATGACTCTTTATTAAAAAAACAAGAAATTAGAGGCAAAACCTAGGGTTTCGCTCTCACCTGCCTTCTTTCTTCCGTTCCCGACCTCATCTCCTTCCTCACTGCAGCTTCCTTCCCCCGACCTCATCTCTCACCCTCACCTTCTCCTTTTTCTATCCTTCTCCGGAGACCGTTTCACACTTTCCTTTCCGCCTTTTTCCGTGTCCTTCATCGTTCGCTCGAAATCGAATCCGGATCTCAAAGCTCAAGCCAACAATGGAGGACGGAAGCTTGACGACGACGGAGAAGCTGTACATTGTGGCCAATCTCGTTGGAGCCAGCATTGTTGGCGCTTTCTTGAGCGCTTCTCCTGCATCAATATCACCACGTCTGATCTCGACGACGACGATGAGGTCATGGCTGCTGCCGCTCGCAACCTTCAAAAGGTTTGAACTCTTTGGTTTTTTCTAAGTTCAGATCCTTTGGTTTTTGCATCAAGCAGGTGAAGCTCTAAGTGGATTCAGCCTGATATAGAGACCTCTCAGCCTGGATATCCCGGTAATTACAGGTGAACCCCATGGTTGTAAATTCTATATCTTGTATTCTTGTGTGTGTGTGTGTGCATCTGATTTGTTTGCTAAAAGGTGCAATTTTCTCTTATTTTCTATTGATCAATCAGGGTCTTGGGAGCTTCATAGAATGTGGTGGGGCAGTGTTCTCCAACTCCATAAGCCTGGCTAGATATTTGACATCCTGCTAAGATCTTTGGCTACGCCACTGACATCCTACTAAGATCTTCCTTCTTGGGTATGCATCTATAAATCTGATTTCATCGCAATCTCTCTCTCTCTCTCTCTCTCTCTCTCTCTCTCTCTCTCTCTCTCTCTCTCTCTCTCTCTCTCTCTCTCTCTCTCTCTCTCTCTCTCTTTCTCTCTATATATATTTATATATATATATATGTACATATATATATATGTATATATACATATATATATATGTATATATATATATATAGAGGGAGGTTCAGGTAAAACACCTCTTATAGTGAAACGGGTGAAGAAATATAGAGTGTTAGATCGCCATAAATCAAGGGTCACGATTTAGGTTGAATTTCAATAAAGCAGAAATTAATAATACACTTAAATGGAAGGTCCTTAAAAATAGGATTAATTGTCAATTAAAACTCAATCTGAATTTTAGAAAAACCAAAAATAAAGAGCACATCCTTAATAATAGGGATTTGATTTTTTAAAGGTTTGAATATTGCAGATTTTATGAAAATATTAGGCCCCCGTATATTTTCATTCATCACTTGTCACAAATTCAGTTACATTGTTTCGATATTCGACTATACAACTTCAATATTCAACTGTACAAATATTCGACATGACAACCTAAATATTCAACTATACATCTTAAATATTCGACTATACAAAATATTCGAATTTGTCATACACATGGTTGAATATGTTTTATAATATTTTGAATCATTTAAGCATTCTTCGAATTTATCGTACTTTGAATATTCAAACCACACTGTCGAATCCAAATTTTATCGTCTTGTTTGAGGTGAAATTGCGCTGAATGTAAATATAATGAATATTGAATATTTACTTGTAATATATTCAATTGTTTGACATGCATATTCATGGCCTTAAATGTCAATTATCAACAAGTGCGACATGCATATTCATGGTCTTAGAGCACAATGAGTCAATGAGTATCAATTCAAATTTGTCTATGTAATATGCACACATTGAATATGCATATTCAATCATTTATAAATTATTTTATAATATATTGTATATTCAACAAATATCAAGCAAATATTAAATGTATTGTGTACACATATTCAAGACTCTCAATTAAAATTTCAGATTACGATATTCAAATAATTTATAAGAACATTCAAGTGTATTGTGAAAATTCAAATTATGCTACGTAAAATTCAATCTGTAAAATACAAAAACAAACACATTAAAGTTATTTGTAATCAACCAAATTCAGATTGTATAATAAGAGATTCTAAACGACGGTAGATTCAAAACATTCATAAACATATTCAAGATACTCAATTAAAAATTCAGATTACGGTATTCACATAATTCATAAAGACATTCGAGTGTATTGTGTAAAAATTCATATTATACTACATAGAATTCAGTCAATAAAATACACATTCCTAATCAATAATATATTCAAAACATATATAACAATATTCCTGATCCATGGAAATCCCGAACCCGAAATTCGAAATTGATTCAACAAAAATACCGAACCCTAGATCCGACTACCATATAAGAAAGTTTTAAAATAAATCAATTAATTTTAACCTTACAAGAAAAAATCTAACATATATCATAATACATGAAAAAATAGAAGCATTCAAGAGATTAACAATTGCTAAACAAAAAAACTTACCAAATTGAAACAAAAAACATCAAAGAAGCGTGTAAATCTATACATGTAGATTAATTTTGTAGTGGATTGAGTAAAAATTGGGTATCAATTTGGTTGCTCTCATCTCCAATGGTGAGAAGAAGACTTTTGATTTCTACCAAAAAAAAAGAAGAAGACTTTTGATTTCTACCTGAAAATTTGGTTTCTCCTGAATGTACGTAAGAGTTATTTTCGTTAATATAGAAGCTAATGAAATTGGTTTAATTTGCTCAGATATGTTTTTGTAAAGATATGGAGAGAGCAGCTGGGGATAATTAATCTAGTGTTCTCTCTAAAATTAAGCCACATATATCTATTTTCTTTTAATCTCATCCATTAAAATTATCAGATCCAACACTTATAATTTGTTCACCGGTTACACTATAAATAGGGGTTTCATAGGATCTTAATTCTATATATATATGTATATATATATGTATATATATATATATCTGATTTCATCACAATTTCTATCTCTATTGTCATGGGTCATCAATAGTATTCTCAAGTTTTGTTCATCTTTCCTGGTTTGATGAATCATGAAATGATAAGTTGATGAAGGGATTAAAGCAGATTGTTTGAACTAGAGAACCGGGACATATTGTCATTTGAAGTGATCATTAAATAACTTTCAATTTCAACCTGAAAAACGCTAGTCCATATGCACAATTAGTGTGTATTGATTTGGTTATGATACATAGGGATGGCATTGATTGATAATTTTTGGTAGAAGAAAAGTTCGATTACTTTAAACAAGACATTTTACCCCACTCACTCTTCTTTCATGATTGATTTAATATGCTAAGGGACAAAAATTAGCATCTGAAAAGAATTTAGGGAGTTTAAGAACAACATTTCACATGTAATATTAATCCATTGTTAAGAATTCTATTTATAGTTGTTTTAATCATTATTTTCTATTCGATTAATTAAATTTGATACAATGATTGTTTTTTCGCATATAATGTCTCATACTTCTCTTTTTATTAATTCCATTGTAGTATTTATTGGGCTCGTTTGACTTGTACTCCCAAGAGCATATTAATGAGATGACTAATGAGTGGCTTGGACATCTTGACCCTTATTTGCAAATGGCTATATAGATTTAGTTTGTTGAAGATCTTTTGTTAGACATTATAGTGTACTCAGAATTTTAGATGCACTATGTAGTGGAAACTCGGATGATTTCAACTAAGTATTTGTGTAATCAATGATTAATATATTGAATCAATATTGTAGTATCTGATTTGTTCATTTAAAATTTATAGTGTGTATTTCAAAATTCAGGCGCAACATAATTGATGTAGCTAGATTCACATTAAAAAAAACCCTTTATGTTAGAAATTTAAAAAGTGCCATGAATTGTTTTAGAAATTAAAAAAAAAAACTTTCCGTTCCAAGTCTTTTAGGGCGCTTTTTCAAAAAAAGTGTCCTAAAAGTCAATCAGTATAGTGCGCTTTTTTTGAAAAAACGCCCTAAAAGTCAATCAGTTTAGTTTAAAAAGCGCCCTAAAAATCAATCAGTTTATGGAGCTTTTTTTAAAAAAGCGCATTCTGTGTTTTAAATATTTCATAATTTTAAAAACATGTACAAGACGCTTTTTTTATTAAAGAGCACTCCGTGTTTAGTTTTATGGCGCTTTTTAATAAGCGCCCTGATACAAATCAAGGGAGGATCCAAGCGAATGATTCGTTGAAGACGAATGGAGGCCAAAGACCAAGACCCTTACTACGATCCCGATCATTTAAATTTAAGAAGGTGTTCATGGATGTTGATTATATTCATCAATGGCGTGCTAGGCCACCAAGGAAGAGGATGAAGTCATAAAAGTCTGGAAAGTTAAGAAACCCGTCAAACTAAAAATAGTGCTCAGTAAAATGGTCATAACTTTGGCTAGAAAATTGATCTCAAGTCCGTTCAAATTGCGTTGGATAGATAATTAAAAGATCTACAACTTTGTAGTTTATGTCGAGTTCAGAATCCAACTGGAAGAAGGTGAAAATCGCGATTTACTGAGAGCTGGTCAAGTCTTACGGGAATTTTATCTTTAGCCTTAATTCTATCTATAACTAGATATTATCTTTATGATATTTTCGGCCATAGGAGGTTTGTTAGGGCTGAAATATATCTTGCTTTAATTCATATCTTTTGAGCTTTTAGGTTTATTTAATTAGATAGTTTATTTTCCAAGCAAAATTCTATCTTAGGATCATTGTTAGAGATAGAATTTTGGCTTCCTAGTTTGTCTATTTAAGCAATTTTCTCATTCAATGAACGTTAGAGAGAGATTGGAACCTGGGAATTAACTTGTGATAAGTTTAATTCCTTAGGTTTTTAATCCCCAAAATTTATCTTCTTGGCTCAAGCAATTCAAGCAATCAAATTCCGCTGCACTCTTGTTCTTCAACAACTTCTCTTCCATCGATCATCAACTTCTTCATCAACAATTTCTGCGCCTACCAATCCGAGATCCATATCCTTGGGCACTTCAACTCATGGCGGCCTTCACCTCGAAGGTTGTCACGTATCACGCCCTCCGTGTCTTTTATGGCACTGACGCTTAATGCACTACGAAAATCCCACTCCGCTTCTTTAAAAAAGCGCATTGTATAGGGATTTTTGTACTAGTGAAATGTGTTTATTGAAAGAGAGGAGTTGCTTAAATAGCTTACAAAGAGGAATCCTAAGAGGCAATGATATCTTACACACTAAGAAATCATACCTACATAAGATAACAAGTAATAAAGGCAACAGGATAATGCATAAAATATAAACCTAATCCTATACAAAATCATCTACTAATAAACCCATCAAACGACGTACGAGCAAGCCCATAGCTGGCTGGCCAATTATAAATTATTACAGGAGACTTGTGGGTGTCTATGGTGTCTTATCTCAACACTTCACTCACCTCCTTAGAAGCAATAGCTTCACTTGAACTGATGGATGGTGCAACTTCAGCCTTCCTTGAGCTCAAAACAAGCAATAAATTAAAATTGTAAGCTTGGAATATTGAGATAGAAACTGAATGTTACTGTCCCTCGTATTTTCAACAATTACTAACGCATACCTCAAGATTTAAGAGAGAAGAAAATATTTATCAAGCCATGAAAGATGTACTGGCTTTCAAATTAGGCAAGCTATACGTAAAAATAACAATTACAAAGAATTGGCCTATAACGACTGAAACAGTGGATTACAAAGAAAGAAACAAAAACTCTTGGCATACATCCAACTATGTTTTTTTGGTCGAGAAATCCAGCTAAGCTAAATGCATTACTTTAGGAAACAATCAAAACGATGAGGTATAAACCTTGCAGGTCATATAATATATTAATATGTTGTCTGTTAAAAGGAAAACGAAACTTTGACAAAAAAAAAGGAAAACGAAGCTTTTGTTTTTGTTCAAAAGTTAAACGAAACTATATGTATAACGAGCAAATTAAATATAGATCATTTCTTTACGGGGAATTTGCTTTAATGCCCTCGAAAATGTTGGTAAGGTAAAAAATATCCTCATTTAGACTAAATTGTAAGAGAGTCCTTTTTTGGACATTTTTGTAATAAAAGCTTATTCATCTCATTTTCCGGTAAGTAAAGAAAAGCTAATTTCAAAGAAAATAAATGTTAGAACAGGAAATAGATCTAAAAAGGAAAAGCCTATGGTTGAATGACAACTGCTCGTTATTCATTTCTTCTTGATAAAATCCAGAACAGGTTATGGGGCTAGCAGACACGGTCTTGTTGTTGCGAAAATAGGATCCTCGATAGACTAAGCTAGTTTTCCAGAGAGCACACAACCACAAACAGAAATCTCAATCAAGCGAACTCAAAGCAAATACCGGAAAGTAAATCAGCAAAGCACACAAGCAGTTTTTTCGTGGAAAACCCCGATGTGGGGAAAAAACCACGGGTACACTCTTGGTACCGAAACTTCCACTATCAACCAAAGATTACAAGTGGGAATGCTCTTCTCTAGCTAAGACTAGAGGAATACAAGCTCATCAAGGTCTTACCTTGGAATACAAAGAGGAAATGCATAAGAACGGTACAAGGAGATGAAATCCTACGGGAAACTGTCTTAAATCTCTCTTCTTGTCTTGAACTCTCTCTTCTTCAATGGTGGAGACTCTCAAATCTCTACAGGTCTCTCTCTTCCATAGGTAGAGTTACTTTAGCTAAGTCGGTGTTATCTTACCTCTTGGTTTATTCCTTGCAAACCACGTTTCTTCCCCGACTTTTCTACGGTTATATGGATCAACTTATCTGGGGTTTCATATGGGGCTCTTCGAAGGAGGACCGTAAGATTCATGTTCTTTCTTAGGAGAAGGTGGCTCAAATGATATCCAAGGGAGACCTTGGTCTCCGAACTATGGACCAACAAAAACAAACACTACTTGCAAAGCTTGGAAGGCGTATTTTACAAGAACCATCTTCTCTTTGGTGTCGGGTTCTTAGGGGTAAATACTGTGGCGGAAGGGTGGTTCTTGATATGTTCCAAACCAAGCCGTACTCATCTCACATGTGGCATGGAATTCTCCATGGCTCCAAGCTTCTCTTGAAAGGTATTAGCATGACTATTGACAAGGGTCAGTCCACTTTTTTCTAGGATTATCCTTGGCTTACTGATAAGCTAGCCTCTCATGTGAAGAAGCTACTTCTGTCTTTCCAGACTCTTTAATAGGTGATACTGTGGTTGATTACTGGACAACAATGGGCTGGAATTGGCAGACCTTTGCTCACCTTCTCCCTGCTGCAATCTTATAGAAATTGAGAGTTATCCCTATTTTCATTGATACTAATCACCAAGATAACTTATACTAGAATAAGGCTAGAACCTTCTTAGCAAAATCTGCTATGCATCTTGTTCACCCACAAGCAATAGTAGTTGAAAGTCTTGTGTGGAGTGCTATCTGGCGTGCACTATCCCAACAACGCACACGTCATTTCATGTTCTTGGTAGCACATGATGCTGTCCTAAGCAATGCTACAGGAGTGCGTTGAGACATTGCTCAATCTTCTGCGCTGCTCCCAGGACGAGACCTTGCTTCACCTACTCTGGGATTGTGTCTCGATCAAGAATGTTTGGCTAGCGCTAAGTGGTAATCTTTTGAGCCCAACCTTTCTCATTCATACTGACATTGGCTCTTGGATTCTATAAAACCTCAGACGTGGAGATAATTGGTGCACAATCTTCGCCAACATGCTCTGGTACATGTGGAAAACAAGAAATACCCTTGTGTTTGATGGTGTCGACTCTTTCTTGTGCCTATCGTCCATCATAACCTGTACTATTAAAGATTTCTTGGTACGCTCTAGCAAGTCTAAAGAACTCGTTCAAGTCCCTCTGAATGATGCTCTCATTAAGCCTGTAGTGAATCGCTAGATCCCGCCATCTTGCAATTGGCTGATTATCAACGTCAATGGGACCTCTAAAGGTAACCCTAGGCCAACTGGTGGAGGTAGATTGTTATGCTGAACTTGGGACCTTCCTCTCGGGTTTTACCTATATGTGTGACCATTGCGGTGCGCTGCATGCGGAGCTACTGGCCATTAAACATGGTCTCAACATGGCAACCCAACGGGATGGTGGTGCTCTGTTCCTTATCTACAGTGATTCCCTGGATGCTCTGTCTCTTTTACGCCACCATCCAACCCCACCGCACCAAGATTTTCATCATATTGAGTACTGCAAGGCTTCCGTTAAAGCTCTTCAAGGAAGAATCAAGCTTTCTCATGTTCGTCGTGAGGCTGATATATACCAGCGGATGCTATTGCCAACATGGCTTTATCCCTTAATGATCCCTTTAAGTATTTTGATTCCCCTTCTAGTGTGATTATGGAACATAGCTACATTGAATGGCCACATTGAATGGCTTCCAACATTCCTTGATGAAGGGGCAACACTTCAAATATCAACACCGACCGACAACCCAACAAGCTTTCGTCCATGTGCAGAGGGGTGACCCGGTGACCCGGTGCTCCCTGAAAACAAAACCGAAAGAAGCGGGACCATTAGCACAAACAACATCATCGAAGTTGAGTTTGGCATATTTTAGATGGGGTTTTATCCATTTAGTTTTCTTTCTATTTTTGACTGTTTTTATTTAGGTTATATTCATCCTCGTTCATTGTATTTTTTTCCAGTCTTCATTTTGTTTTTTTAATGAGTTCACATGCGCGTTTGTGTTGCATAGGAGGAGTTGATGAAAAATGAATGGAAGATGACTATTTTTGATTTTTACTAAATACAAAGTATATTTAAATTACAAACTATTTCTAAAATATATTTAAATTACAAACTATTTCTAAAATGTATTTAAATTACAAAGTATTTTTAGTTAGAATGAAGTTGTTCTATGAATAGTTTGTGAAATATAGAGTATAGATCAACAAAGGAGATAATTAAATAATTGAAATCTGTAATGGTTCCTCGTGTAAGCCAAAATAGGAATATGGTTGCTCACTTCATCACTCGCAAATGATCATCTCAGGTTATGAATAAGTGTTGGCTAGAATTCATACTAATTTGCTAACACCTACTTACTTTGATGTTACATATTTAATATTCAGAAAAGAAATAGAATATATCAGCTTCTATACATATTGTATACTCTGTGTATAGTCATTTAGAAATTAACATATTTATAAATATAAAATGATAGAAATAAGAATCTTATCCCCTCATTCCAAAATCGGGACAAATAAAGATGAAATGTTGAGATTATGGATCAAAGTGTAGATTAATCATATGTCATAACATCAAGAAAACCATTGTAGATCAATTTGCCCGTCCAAGCTTTCTAGTTTTCAATATATTTTGCCTTGATATTCATAACTAGCCTAATTTTGCATTTCAAATATCATTTCACCTTGAACATACGTTATTTCTAATTTTAGTAACCTAGGTCGAGTTACAAAATCGAATGAAGGAGATCCAATTGACCTGAGAAGATTCACGAGACCATTGTTTTCTACGATTAGAATTTCTATGGGTCGATGAGTACTATTTTTAGTGAACGTGTCAAAAGTAATAAAAGGAAATGTCATTTAGAAGCACATATAAAACACCTATAAATGCATTTATCATTTAAATTACAAAAATGCCATCTTCATTTCCACTTTCCTCCTCTCTTCTTTTCCCTTGAGTTCTATTTTCCAAGTCCGCTCAACCTCTCTCCACTTTGCCACCCACTCACTACTTCATCATTGGTATCATTAATATTTAGTATCATTGCCAAATCACTTCTTTGATAAGGTATACTAATTAGTCAAATTATTGAAGTTGGAATGATGTTAGGGTTTGTTTTGAATTAATTTTGATATATGTTTAAAATGTATTCATAAAATAGGATTAAAATTACAAGTTCTACCCATTTTAAATTTGAAACCAATTATTTTTATTGAATTTGATAAGAAAACATATTGATTATACCGGTCTGAAATTTTCGAACACAAATTTGTTCAGTAGGACAATGATTGATTACAAAATATTGAATGAATCGTAGTCGTCCAACAGGCTTGAATGGACGATATCAAGTTCATCCACTCATTTTACATGGAGGATTTGAACTTGTCCACTCATTTTTATTAATCGATTTTCAATTTGTCCACTAAAAATGGATGGACAATGCACGCATATTAATAAAATGGATTGAAAATTCAAACTTGTCCACTATTATATTATGGACGATTTGAATAAATGCACTGATTTTCTATATATGAAAAATAGAAAATTGTCCTTTCATTTTTAATGCCTAATGAATATTCTGTATAAAAAGATTTTCCTGTATGCCAAGTAAAGCTCGTGTATGAGAACTCTCTTATACTACTCTTTATCCATCTTTATTGTCCTGCTCAACCAAAATATTCATTTATTTTTTTCTCGGTTTTTTTAGCGTAATAGAGATTGAAAATTTCTAATGTGTGTCCTTATAGCAAAACACTATAACATATGATTTGGTAAATCTTAAAATTTGAGATTTTTTATTCATTTATTATGTCGGATTCACTATTTCCTCTTAGAGTTTAATTCTATTATCTATACTATATATTAAAGCCGGAAAATTTCGAGCCTCCACGTTAATTCTGGCCCCACTTTATTAACAATTTTATATGTTTTATTTTTCCTAATTATCTAATCTTTAACTTAATTTATCTTTTTTCTTAATCATCAAATATCTATCTTTAAAGGCATATTATTTATCTTTAAAATTTCTTTAATTATCTAATCTTTAATTTTATCCTTTTTCTTACCCATCTAATATCTATCTTTGAAACAATATTATATATATCTATCTTTAAAATTTTCTTCTATAAAAGATACATATTGATTAACTTAACTTTTTCAATTCCCATTTTAATCTATTTATATATAAGAATTAATATATAGTATAGATTATAGTAGATACACAAATTAACGAAAAAAATGATCATTACCCGTACATGGTACGGGTGTTCGACTAGTTTAATTAGTATGCTTATAATATGTCATTAAGACAAGAATTTTAAAAAAAAGGTTAAAGATTTTATATGCGACAATCATGGAAGAACTTTCCCTTTATATAGGGCAAAATACATGTACGGCCCCTCGTACTTGTCATTTTTTGCAAACGGCCCCCTCTACTATGAAATATTCTATTGAACACCTGTACTAGTGTATCCCTATTCTATCAGACACCTACCGTCCTACGTAGCATATCGCGTGTACTCCACTCTCCATTTAGCGAGTTGAGTAATAAAAAAAATTAATGACATGGCTTTTTTTTTCTTTTGAGCGGGCTTTTCTTGTAAAAAAAGATTAAATTATTTCTTTTTTAAAATACAATTGGCTAGCTAGCCATCTCCTCCTTCCTAATCACTTGTCTTCTTCATCAAAAACAAAAAACCCACTTGTTTCGATCTGAGACCAACTTCACACCTCTTTGCTTAAATTGAAGTTCCAAAATCATGAAGAATTATATTCAAATTTAATTTCCAGTAGCAAAACACATATGTCCACCTGGAACAAAATCATGAACAATTAAATTGAAGTTCCAAAAAACATGAACAATTAGAAACCCTAACTACATCAGATCATGGAACAAAAATGAGATCAGACCATGACTAGATCAGAGAAGCAATTAATTCCCCCAAATGTCTATTTGCCCACCTGTAATTAAAAACCCTAACTAGATTAGACCAAACCAAATCATCAAATTGAGCAGAACAATGGAGTCCACATGCCTTATTGAGACTCCACAAGCACTTGGAGCAACCGGCAAGGACGCCATTACCGGCTTGGGCGGAGCAATCGACCTCGAGCCTCCGAACTTGGTGTTTTCCGAGGAGATCTGGCATTAACAGCAGACGACATCGCAAGCGGCGTGGGGCCTGTGGAGGTCGAGGCCTCGGTTGGCCATGGCAGACTCGAGAGCATCGACGCAAGTCTCGTAATTGTCGGGGAGGAGAGGCATGTCGTAGGCGAGAGAGGGAGGCCCAATTTTTCGGGGCGTAGGAGTAAAGCCAGGCGGCGAGGACGGGACAGCAGCGGGAAAAGGGAGGAAGGGAGTGAGACCGGCAGGAGCCAGGAAGGCATGCTCCGGTAGAGTTTCGGGGGCAATGGCATCGGGAGGGAGAGGAGGGTGAAGATGATGGAAGAATTTTGTTTGCTTTTTGGGGGATTTTTGGGGGCAATGGCATGCTCCGGTAGAGTTTCGGGGGCAATGGCATCGGGAGGGAGAGGAGGGTGAAGATGATGGAAGAATTTTGTTTGCTTTTTGGGGGATTTTTGTTTGAGTTTTTTTTTTATTAAGTAAAATGGGATTTTACATTAAAAGCATACCTGGCTGCTGATATGGAAGTTTTCTACCTTATGTGGCTGCTGACATGTAAGTTAATCAGGCGCGTGAAGTGCAGGGAGGATGACGGGTGCTTAATAGAGTAGGGCTACGTTAGTACGAAGTGTTCAATAGAATATTTCATAGTAGAGGGGACCGTTTGCAAAAAATTGACAAGTACAGGGGCCGTACATGTATTTTGCCCTTTATATAGGGTATGATTCATCCTAATAAATGCTGGGCAATCCTATATTTTTCCGTACTACTCATTCAGTATCAGTTGCAACTTGCAAATTACTCTGTATTTTCAGCTAATACCGCCAGCCATATCTATTGGAGTACTGTATGTGATGTAATGCTGTTTCCCCACAGCTTCCTCTCAGTCCCCCGGAAGAACTTGTCCCTCTAAACCGTCCAGATTCATACTGACCGATTGGATTAATCGGAGAATATAAAGTACCAACCCCTCCCACTTGGGACAAAGAAAATGGGGTTGGACATGGATCCGTCGTTCATCCAGCCGAGCGAGCGCCGGTCTGTGACTGTGACCACCACGGCCTCCGCCGACGAGATTCCGGTGATCGACCTCTCTGCGGCTGAGACCGGCGATCTGGTGGCAGCCATAGGCGGCGCGTGCGAGGAGTGGGGCTTCTTCCAGGTGACGAACCACGGGGTCCCGGCGCAGAAGAGGGAGAGAGTGGAAACGGAGGCCAGGAGGTTCTTCCGGATGCCCCCCGAGGAGAAGAGCAAAGTGAGGCGGAGCCAAGCCAATCCGCTCGGCTTCTACGACTCCGAGCACACCAAGAACGTCCGCGATTGGAAGCAGGTTTTCGATTTCAACGCCGTCGATCCCGTTCTCCTGCCCGACTCCCATGATGGCCTTCTCCGGGAGCTCAGGTCTCAGTGGCCCCAATTCCCACCCCACTTCAGGTACTATTGCATACTTGAACTTGGTTTCTCAATCTTTATCTTATCTATCTACTTAAAGACATCCTTGTTAAACGTTGTGATCGATGACCTCTCAGGGAAGCGTGCCAAGATTATATTGCAGAAATGGTGAAGCTTTCCCACAAGCTATTAGAGCTTATTGCAATGAGCTTGGGCCTGCCGCCTCACCATCTTCATGGGGCTTTCAGCCATCAAACCAGCTTTGCCCGGTTGAACTACTATCCTCCATGCCCCTTTCCCGACCTGGCACTGGGTGTTGGCCCTCACAAGGACAGCAGCGTCTTCACCGTCCTCGCCCAAGACGACGTCTCAGGGCTTGAAGTCAGGCGAAAAACTGATGGTCAATGGATCCTCGTAAAGCCTACGCCCGATGCTTTCATTATCAACGTCGGAGATGTACTTCAGGTATATCAATGTATATCTATCTGAAAACATTGTATTTCGGGCTTACTGAACAACAATTAGATTTATTGGCTGTGAAACATTTTATATAGTGGATGTATAATACATCCAAGCAGGCCCTGCACGTACTTCCTCTGATAAGGAATAATGGCTTCATATTTGAGAATATACAACATATTACAACATATAAGCAACTAGATGCATGAGAATGTTTATGTCAAAAGAAGAAGAGATGAATCCTACGGTGTTCTTATTGATTCGCATAACGGATACGTTCATACGTAGGTTTGGAGCAATGACAAATACGACAGTGTAGAGCACCGGGTGAAGGCGAATGGCGAGAAGGAACGATTCTCGATGCCGTTTTTCTTTGACCCGTCCCCCTATGTTGAGGTGAAGCCGTTGGATGAGCTTGTGAATGAAGACAATCCACCCAAGTACAAGGGATACAAGTATGGCAAGTTTTACTCATCCAGAAGGCTCAGTGACTTCAAGAAGCTTGACTGTGACAACATTCAAATACATCACTTCAAAGTTTAGCACCTCTGTAATCTGTGTAAATTAAGCTGTTTAATTACCATCGACAATGGATGCCAACTGTCCGATGTTTCTATGTAGTCTGATGTACTATAGAGGAGTTGGTTGCGCAATCTGGGTTTTACTAATAATAACCATACTTGTCCACCGTGCAAATATGATAAAAACCTCTGAAAAGCAAATACTCTGGATATATGATATATACCATATGCTTTAGTAATACGCACACGTGTGTGATCATTGCTCCTTCATGCCACTCAAGTATAAGCATTTCTTCGGCTAGAACCCACTATTTTTGGGCTGTAGTTAGGTTAAGTCTATAAGCCAGGCCATTTTGGACATCATAAATATACACTTTAAATACAAGGAGGAAATCCAAATTGTGCAGGTAAGAAAAAGCATTAGAGCTAGGTACATTGTTCGACCTGTGTTTTGTTTTTTTCTCATGTTATTGTAAACAAGTTTGATGAAGACATCAACAACATAACAGCACATTCATATGAGTCTACATTACATCACCTCTTAAGTGGAAGTAAAATCTCACCTCCTGAGTGGAAGTAAAAGGTAAAAGACCACATTAAATGTTGTCTACGCCCGCGCAGATGAAAAGGGGAGATGACTACTTTAATTTGTTCAACCATCTGTCCCCTTGAAAAACCGAAATCGTGTTCATCACATTGCATATACTATCTCCCCGCTACTGTCCATATCGAGCTCGGGATCCGACTCAAGATCCTCATCCATGTCATCGTCGAGATCCAAGCTTCCAGTTAGGTACTGGTTCAGATTCTGGGCCCCGGCTGCTGGGATAGTGGCCTCTGAAATAATCTGCATGATCTCGTCAATGCTCTGCATCGGTTGATCCGGCTCTTCGAATTGATTGGTTGTCACCTTCTCATCCATAAGGTCTGCGGGGAGGTTCTTCAGAAACCACTCGTGCTGCCTGATTTCCGGGATCGTTATCCTCTGATCATATACAAATTTCAAAATTAAATCTTTAGCGATTTAACCACACTGCTAATGATCAGTATCTTGCTAAGCTACAAAGAAATTTTCAGTTTTACTGTTTGTAATACTATAAGTTATTCCATCTGTTGATTTCAAGGCTTAAATAGATTACATTCAAGATGTCAAATAGCCACTTACCTTGGAGGGATCAGCTACAAATATTCTTGAAATCAGATGGCGGCATTCTGGAGATATATGTACATAGTCTGGAATCGAGTATTGAACATTCAAGATCCTCTGGGAAAGAAGGAAATTAGTAAGAACCTTTGTTTTTTCCCTGCCTTTTTTAAACCAGTAATCAGTCATAAAGAAAGCAGAGTTGTATTACATGAATAGTCTTCCGGAAATTTTTTGGCTCTTCTGGGTCTTCAAATGGGTATGCTCCCACCAGCATAACATACAGGGTTACACCACAAGACCAGACATCTGCAATCTGCACATATGCGACAATTACACACGAAAGTGAAGAATACATTTGTACAAGGTGTGTAGTCAGAAATCATCACAATGACCCAAAAGATTATTCCATGAGCTAACAATGAAAATATTATATGCTCACCTTGCCATCATATTCTTTTTTAAGCAAGACTTCAGGAGCAATATATGCCGGGGTTCCAACTGTAGATTTGGGTTGGGAATGAAGCACTGAGGACTGTTAACAAGTAATACAAGTAGCCACATCAAAGCAAATTTAGCCAGCTTCCTCACCAAATTGTTTTAATCCTTCAAATTGAATCTCAAACTGTTAACTATTATTACCTTTGAGTATCCAAAATCACATATTTTTAAACGCGGAGCAGGACTTCCATCCAACAGTGTGTTCTCTAACTTCAAGTCTCTATGGCATACTTGCTGCAAACATCATCAGCCATCTGAATCATGCTTTTAGAAATCCTCAATATCATATAACTTACAAGTTAAAAGTAAAGTACCATAGCATGACAGTAGCTCACTCCTGAAATCAGTTGCTGGAAGAAGAAACGGGCCTGCAACAAAAGCCAAGCTAATTGAAGGCCATGTATACATAGTAAATAAAGATGATGACAATACACAGCACAAGCACTGACCTCATCCTCACTGAACCGGCCAGCATTGCAAATCCGTTCAAAAAGCTCTCCTCCGGATGCATATTCCATTACAATGGCCAAATGAGTAGGTGTTAAAATTACCTGATTAAAAATGAACACATTGCCCAGAAGTTCCGAATCATTTCTTTTACTTAGGATTTTAAGAAGGAAAAATGAATTCAAATAATCCCAATTATCAACTTTCAACAAAAAACAATCTAAGTTTGAAAATGATCACCAATGATATGAACTATCACGAAATTAATAAAAAACGATCTAGAAGCCTTTTTAAGTTTACCGATGGAATCGATGATACGGGGAACGAAAATCGGACATCATCAATTCCACCTGAAAAATTCTTGGAAAATGATTCCAAATTGTTTTTGGTTAATATTGTGATACTTCGTATGGTTAGTGATGATTTTCAAACTTGGGATTATGCTTGATTGAAAGTTGATACTATTTTTAGTCATTTTTCCTTTTAAGAATGACAATAGACATTACCTCTTTAAATCTGACAATATTAGGATGTCTCAGAGACCTATGATTGATAATCTCTCTCTGCACATTCTCATCTATCTGGTGCATTAAAAATGAACAATTTTAAATACAACGCTCCTAGGTATGGAGTATGAAGCAAAAGCAGATAATACAATACTCTTGTATCAGATATACAGTATAACAGATTCCAAAGAGGGAGAGACACACTAACCTTCTCACCTCTCTCGATGTACTTGACGGCAACAAGCTCGTTGGTCTTCTTGTCCCTCATGAGCCGAGCTATGCCGAAATTCCCCGAACCGATGTCCCGTACAAGCTCATACCGGTCGCTGTTGTGCATAATCGGCATATCCATCTTCGGCGAAACTGGAACCAGAAGTGAAGTTGGGTCGATCGGAATCGCAGATATCACCAGCTGGAGCGAAAAGCAACCCCAGTCCAATCGTCCATCCACCCAAGTTTACATGGTTTGGAGCGGCTTTAGAGGCAGATGAATGATCACGAGAATTGAAAATCTTTCGGTTCGAAGATAGAGACCCAGCAGGAGAGAGAGTCCGTGAAGCGTACTTACCACCACGCCAGCACAGAGACAGAGAAATCTTTTCTTTCGGATCACAAATACTGTATAATCCTTGGAAGCCTCAAGACATTTGATTTCCCCCTTTTTTTCTTTACCTTTTATATATATATATATAGATTAACCTAGGGTTTGTGATCTTCGAATTTCGGGGAGATCTTACGGAGAAGCGGTGGGGAAGAGGAATGGAGCTCGTGAGGAAACCCCTTTTCCCTCTCCCCCGTCTCTCTTGCTTTCACCCATACTTGCAGACAAGGATGACGTCCCACACCTAAGCTGGAGGGTGCAAGTGTGCAACTATATGTATATTAACCTGTTTTCAATTTTCAGTTGAATTTTTATATATTTATTTATATATTTATCATACACTATTACATAATGATACTGATTTTTCTATGATTTTTATCTTTTGAGCACTTTTTTTTCTCTTATTTTTTGGGGAAATTGAGGCGCCCCGGTGGATCCTCAATTTCTTTTTATCTCCTTTTTGGTTTTTGCCTTTAATTTATAAGCAATTACGAGATCTGTCCAATACTCTATGAATTACTTCAGATCTATCCTTTTAGAATGATTTGTTACACGACGGTCACCGCATTGACCTAACGTAGGTCACCCTCACAGCTTCACTTCCTGAGCGCAGTGTAACTCATCAAGTACTCGCTAGCTGACGTAGAGAATTTCCGGTGCAGACAAGCAAGGCCAACCAGTTTTACTACCTTAAGAAGTCACTTCGGGACGCAGTTTTCAAGACATAAGCTTTCAAGCTGAGGCATATTCTTCAGTTTCTTAAACATCTACCAAGAGTGTTCAAACTCTAGAATCCTCTTTGACGATGGTTCTGGACAAGTCAGCAAGGTTTTAAGACAACAGAAACTTCGACGACACATTATGAATCGGCTTCCAACTCCATAGCGGGTCTGGATTTACAACCCGATCCGAGGGTATTGTTGGACCCAAGGCTTGAGGCCCCTAATCCTTACTGAACCCGTACGCGTATCTAGATAGGCCCACGAGAAACGACGAGATCCGAAGAATCCGAAGTTGTTACACGGAACATTCTACCATATTGGAGAAAATCTTATCTTATCTAGGGAAGTGTTGGACCCTATCATTAAAAGCCCACGACGCGCACTAGAGCGGCCTGCAAGAAGCCCACGGAGCCCAGCAGCGATGTTCTAGAACATGGTCCGAGTAACAAGTCATAATTTCGATATATTTGACCATCCAAGTATAAGATAGACTTAAATTATATCTTATAGGGTTTATCTCTATCCGATGTAACAAGGATTATATCATATCTAGGAAAATTCTATCTAGTAGATACCTATCTATCTAGTTATCCATATATCTTGTAAACACTCTATCTTTTAGACATCCCTATATATACAAGGGGAGGGTCATGCATCGTAGACATTGACACATACACGTTAATATACACGACTTCACACATTCAATACAAATTTACGCGTTTTCTTCTTCAATTCCTTCGTTCTTGTTGCTTTGTTCAAGCCCGATCTAGGCCAAGGGGTCTCCAATCTTGCTTGGTAGATTTCTGGCTCTAACAGTGCCTATCAACAATCACGAGCCCTCTTCTTGTGCTTCAAGGTTCCGCCTTGTTGTGTAGGATTGTAAAGGTTGGTTCTTCGTCCATTCTATTAGGATCTTAGTTGAAATATACACCAAGGGTTGAGTAGTTGTCTCGAAGGGTTTTCCTTATTGATTTCCATTCGTTTTTTTCATTGTTGCGTCGTTATCAGTTTGCTTCATTGTTGCATCATTTTCCCTCTTGTTGAGTCGAGTCTTTCATTTCCAGGTTCCATTTTCCATCGTTTCTAATCATTGTTTCGTTGTGTCTTTCTGTCGAGTTGTGAACGTCGAAGATCGGGCCACCAATGGCTAATCCCGTATCAAAATCCTTTACGACTATACAATAACATTAATTTAGATCCTTCATCATCCGTGAACTCAAGACCTAGCTAGCAATACATAATTAACTTAATTAAACATATGCATAGTATTTACCACCGGAAAAAAGGTCTATGCAAAGGGGTAACTCGCGCTTGAAAGCGTCGATCTTGAGACGTTCATCCTCGAGGCGAGAGAGGCACTGCTCAAGCTGGTGGGGTGCAATGTTATCGAGGCTGAGTTTCGAATTAGGTGAATCTGTCATAGTGTTTATGTAGCTTAATTATATACCTTTGTGTGAGTGTTTTTTTTGTCGAAGCTTTGTATGAGTGTTTTTTTTGGTCGAACCTTTGTATAAGTGTTTAATTATATAGCTATGTAGTTTTCTTGTTTTTTTGCTAAGAAGGAAGAAGGATCCGACACCATTAATGTGTTGTTGAGTATGGGGTGGTTCATATAGGTATTTAAGGAATGTGGGCACAACCAAGACCAAAAGATGGAGGGAGAGGAGAAAAATGTGTACATTATTTGTGAAGAGGTGCTTTTCAGTTTTATTAATATATTTGAGTTGAGTTTCATGGAAGAATAAAGTTGGTAGCAAAAGAGCAAAAAAAGTAGGTGCCATCCAGGCGCCCCGTACAGAATCACCAAGCGCCCCGCTTTTCCAATTCTTAGTTTGTCTTGCAATTTATAATATTTACGTTTAGTTCTCGTTATTATTATATAATTACGAAGTATTTCTATAAGTTTTAATATGTACTCTATTTGTCCTTAGACTATTTAGTAGTTGGTTTTTAGCTAGCTTGTTTTATAATCAAGTCCTGTAATTTGGTATCAGAGCCTAGTTAATCAACAAGCTGGAGATTTTCGAGAAATGCATTAATAGAGAAGCTCCACATATTAAGCATTTAAATAATGGCGAAAAACATCATGAAGCAATATTAAATACCATAGTTGATGATATCGCTGAACTTAAAAGTAGTATCTTTAGATTAAGTGAAAAAATCAAAAATATTAGGGAAGAGCTAAAAATCTATTGTAACCTTTTATCGGAAGAAAATAAGAAAATATCTGCCGAACTTATTCACGAAATTTGGCATCAAGGTGCAATTGCAAAAGGTCTAGACGTTAAAAAATCAACCAAATTTCCCTACAAATATCCATTCCAAGATCAAAACCCAGGAAAAGTATTTTCTGTACCAGTTAAAAATATTAACGAAAAAGGAAAAACCAAACTTGAGGAAAATGAAAAAGACAACGAAGACTAGTTTGGAACTAAGAGAAAATACCATGGAGGAACCTGGTATCATCAGTAGTGAAGAATCTGAATATGATACAAAAGAGGAAGAAATGTATCAACAAATGGGTTTGATAAGGTTAAAAGATATGGAAACCATACCTATAACTGAAGTAAAACGCAAGATAAGTAAAATTATGGGTAAAAGGGTGTTAGACACCAACGAAATGGAAGAGGAAATAACACCTACGGAGTTGGAAGAAACTAATGAAGCTAATAGATCCTATTATAAAAGATATGAAGAAGGATCTTGTAGCTATGAAAAACCTTATTGTAAGCCTAAAGAGTTATTAGAAAAAACAGCTAGATTTGGGGTAAGGATTATGCCCAATAACCGACCTAACAAGAAAGAACTCAAATTGGAACCCATAAGTGAAACTGGCTATAAGCTAAATTTGGATGGAGTTCGAAAACGTGAAGAAGTAATGGACTTCTGGAAGAAAAGTATGATGAGCGTGTTAAACCTCAATACAGATTGGAGATCAACAAACTTCCTGAACTATATCGAGCATAGCCTAGAGGGAATAGTTCCTGACTGGTATGAAGGAGTACCAGAAGATTTCAAAGCAGGGTTAAGAGCTAATAACTCAGCTTCATCTATGTTCAAAGACCTTTGTGAGGCTATAGATGAAGAGTTTATTGGCGAAAGAGATGAAGATGATAAAAAATTTATCGAATGGCAAAGAAAACTCAACACCCTTGAAATCTGTAACATGAAATATCTAAATAGTTATCTTTCTGAATTTGAGCATTACTACTATAAAATTGGTGAAAATCCTATTAATCTTCAAATGCTCTATGATAAACTTCCCAAACCAATTAATGAAGAAATTAGTGATGGTTACCATGAGTGGAAAGAAAGGTATATGTCTAGAGATACCCTAGGAAATAGAATGAAATACCTCAAAAGATGGGTTGAGAAAAAATGCCGAGAGGTTAAGGGAACACAGCAAATGAAACGACAGTTTCTAACATGTTGGGATTTCCCTAACGAATGGGGTTGTGATAAGAGAGATTATCAAAGAAAACACTATAGAAGAAAGAGTTTCAATAAGCAGAGAGGTGAAATATATCATAAGAAATATTATAAAAAACCCTTTGTTAACAAAAGAAGGTTTTTTAGGAAAGCCTCTTATTGTCCAGAAAAGAAAAAGAGTTGCAAGTGCTGGGCTTGCGGAGAGACTGGACATTATGCTAATGAATGCAAGAATAGAAAGAATAATAAATTAGCAAAAGCATTAGGAAGTATGGATTACATTGAAATATCTGAGGATGAAGCTATAGAATTAGCATTGGGCAACAACAAAGGAGTTGTTGAGGTAGTAGAAGAGGAAGAGGTAGAAGATTCGGATTGTGAAGAAATTAATGAAATGATGCAAGGAGAGAGCTCTAGCATCGCTGATTTCTCAGAAGCATTCGAATCTGGAGGGGAAATGACTACGCTAGCTCAGCTCCAAGAGGCTGAATCCTCCATAGATGAGGAACAAATTGAAAATATGCGTAAGTCAGGAGTAGAATTCCCTGTTATTGCTAAAGAACAATTCTTCAAGAGACATTTCTTCCCAGCATTCTCTAAGTTTGTGTGCGAAGAAATGCTTGGGGATATAGTAATTAAAAATAACGAAAATCAAGCTACCGAAATCAATCTAGTCAACTGGAAAAATATCCAGAAACACAACAAGGATAAGAGATATAAGTATATCTTTGTGTGTGGTATCCAAATATTCATAACTCCACTACAAGATTTTGGTAAAAATGTGCATTGCATTAACTTTGTTTGCGATACTAGGCATAAGAAGTTTAGTGATCAGACCGTAAGTGGAGTCATATGCAACCTAAGTCAAGGGCCAGTGTCATGGATTTGTAGGCCTAAATATTATGTTAGCTTGGAAGATCAGTTTGCACCTAAATTCTTAGCTCTTAAGTTGTTAACTGAAGGAATTAATATGAATAAGGGCACTTGCCCTATACAGTTGAAATGGAAGGTGGTATACAAACTAGAAAACACCACCAATCCTCCACTAAGGATGCAAATGGTAGAAGCTGATAAATATGAAATTAGTGGACCGGGTCAGATAGCAGTTCCTGTTAAGGTTAAGCCTGAACAAATCAGTCTAAAAACAATATGGATAAATGCCTTTGAGAACCCTTCAAACGCTAAGCATGAAAAAATATTAACAGTTGATGAGGAAGGTAGAATTCATACCACATCTCAATCACCCGCAAACCTAACAATGGATAGGAGCCTTTCAAGAAGTAGAAGTTCTAGGTTCAATCCTAGTTTGAATCTTACTCAGAGAAACCAATTAGTTCCTCCAAATAGGACAATTAAAGAAGAAAGTCCTTTTAAGATAAATGAGGATATTGCTAGTCTATTAGCAGCTTTGAATAAGAAACTTGAAATGGACACCGTGGGTAGAACTATTAATGAGCCATCTAGACATAGCATAGATCTAGGATCAATGGCAAGTTCTAACCCAAACCCAGAAGGTCGTCCAATGCTACAAGAAGAGTCCTCGAACTTTAGATCTGATAGAAAGCTAATAGGATTTAAAACTAAAACCATTAGTGAACCTGTGTATGAAGAAGATGAAGAGTTAAATATGCAGGTTGAAGCTTGTCTAAGAGTCACTAATCCAAACAGTATTTACATTCCTATAGCGATATGCATTGAAGGATTTAATAATTATGAGCTATGCGCATTCGAAGATAGTGGATGTTCTGTTTGTTTTGGAAAGAAAACATTATTCCCTGAATTTATGTGGAAACCTGCTACTAAACCTATTCAGGTTAGAATAGCTGATAATAGTATTATGGTTCATTCTGAAGTTATTTTGGATTTACCAATTATGCTTGGAGGTTACCCTTGCATAATTCCTATTATTTGGGCTACTGAACAAACATCTCATGACATGATAATAGGAAATAACTTTCAAAGGCTATATTCTCCGTGTACTCAAAGCTTAGAAAGTATGATATTTACTATTAATGGAGATTTAGCTTGTGTTAGAAAAATGAAAGATTCCTATACTCATCAAAAAATTGAATTCACGCGCAGTAAGCGTGGTGAGGAGCAGATAATTCCAACGCAAAGAGAATTTGCGCTCTTTATAGATGAAGTAGGCATAAAAGAACAGATAACAACCCAACAAAAGGATTTATGTAGAGAATTATATTCTGAAGATCCTTTAAAGTTTTGGGATAAGGATAAGTCATTTGCTAAGATAGAGCTTATAGATTCTAAGACTGTCATCAGAGTTAAGCAAATGGTTTATACCTATAAAGATCAACAGGAGTTTAAAGAACAAATAGACGAACTGCTGAAAAAAGGATTAATTAGAGAAAGTAAGAGTCCTCATTCTAGTCCTGCATTCATGGTTAGAAATCATGCTGAAGAAAAAAGAGGAAAGGCTAGAATGGTTATCAATTATAAGAAATTAAATGATAACACTGTCTTTGATGGATATTATATCCCTAATAAAACAGTCTTGTTCAATAGGATACAAGGAGCCACTTGGTTCTCTAAAATGGACTGTAAAAGTGGATATTGGCATATTAAAATGGACAGTATTAAACCCAACCTTGAACATAATTACATCTTTCTTCTGATACATCTTGATGAATTCGTAGATGTAGAAGAATCCCCTAGCTCTGGCTTCAACAACTGTTTTGACCGGTGATTGATGTACTGGTATAGAATTATATTCTGAAAAACAATCTGTTTTTAGGAGAAACATAAGTAGGTAATGTGGAGCTCTTGAATGCCCTCCTTCTGTTTCCATATTAGCAGGCTTCATGGAACTAATCAAATTGTCTTCTTCTTTTGACTTTATAATTCTGTTGAACACGTACTTCTGGAACGTAGTGAAATGTTGGTATAATGGACTCCATGGCCTAGGAAATCTTCCATATATCCCGTGGCACATCCCATAATCCCATGCTTTCAGAATTCCTGCGTCTTCATCAGGACTACCTGGTAGACAAACTCCTCCAATTCCAGAATGACCATACATAATTTGAGATCCCCATTCTTCCCATATGTCGTAGTAAATACTTGAATAACTGTTCATTACTTGAGCATACCAATCTGGAAAATCTTTATATTTCCAATAACCCTTCAGTTTTTCCTGGAGCTCCCAAGGAAGCTGAAGCATCTTGTTAGCTATTTCTAGCTCTAATATTCTGGTAGTGGACATGCAGTTTGCTATCTGATATCCATAGCGACATCTTCTCTTACCAACTTCTTCTAAAAAAGAAACTACTAAATTACTGGGAGGTGACACCCATCCCACTCCATATAGACATCCGGATCACACTTGCCTTCGAAGGCAGGGATCCTCACCTTTACTTTGCCAACTCCGTCTTGCTCCTGCTCACGAGGTCTCATGGGACGCCTATCTCGACCTTCTCGGCGCTCCCTACCTCCCCTTCTTGAGAGACGCTCCCAATTATCCTCCTCTTCGCCGTCATACTCATCATCATATAGGTCCATATCACTAGGCGATCCTCTTTGTTCCTGAAATCCTTAAAAACTATTAGCACGATTATGCTCATCCCGAAGGGGAGTGAGCTGGGAACCAAAAGGCACTCTTCTAGGAAGATTGCCCGAGGAATTACGCAATGGATTAGAGTTATGAGGCACTTCCCTGGTTTGGTTTTGGAAACCATGTTGTTGTGATGAGGACGCCAAGTTAGGGTCCGTGTGGGTCTGGTTACCCATGTGGGCGGCGTTTTGCTCGTGGCCGTCGGCGGTGCCTTGTTGGTGTGCCGCTGAATCGGTGCCCAAGGCTACGCTCGGCACGGGTGGAGGCAACGCCAAGGCTCTCGTCTCCAAGGCCGACATCCTAGTATTGAGGCGTGTGATGTTGATGTTGAGTGAGGTCAATAGCTTGAACACCTCAGGGTGGATTGGCTCCGGGCTCTTGGGTGTGTTTGTGTTGTCACTACTTTCATTAGACATCCTGCACAATCAACAAAAACACTTTACAAGCAAACTTGTCAAGTTAGTTTAATCCAAAGCAGCCTCTCAAGTGTTTCACTCACTCTCACTCTCGGTGTGTGATCGAGCTCGTTGTTTCAATCTGCTTGAAATGATCAACAACTCAATTCAAAGATTAGTAAACAACAATTCACGAGAAGATGAAGGCTGGGGAAGAAACGTCCAAGAAAAGAAGACTCAAATGTGTTTAAGAATGGAGATGAATAGAGAAAGAGAACAAACCTCGATTAAGCTTCTCTCACCTTGAGTTCCGTAACCAAGTATGAACTTGGAGTGGTTTGTTTAGGTGAGGGTAGGCTGGAAGTGTAAGGTTCGAAAGCTTCTCCAATGGGATCGTCCAACTCAAGAGATGAAGAGGGAAGATGATAATACTTGCACCCTTTAATTATACTAATGAAATAAAATGCAACACTATTCTATGAATGAAATAAAAGATAGAATAAAATCTGATTTCTGATTTTTGTTTTATTTTTTGACTTTTTTTTTGATTTTTTTTTAATCAGAAATAGTCAGAAAATACAAATAATTTCGAAATTGAAATAAAATGCTATTCTAAGGTGCAAAATAATGTGCTAGATATGAGGAGAGGTGGCGATTTGAGTTTGAAATGTTGGTGGCTGAAATCCCTTGATTTTAGGAGAAGGAAAAGGCTGGAGGTAGGGATGCATATTTGCCCCGCGGGGACGGGGATCCGTGGGGAGCCGCCCCGAATGGGGCGGGGATTCCCCGACTTAGTAGGGAGTCGGGCGGGAATGGGGATCGGGTTTTAGTTCCCCGACGGGGATGGGGCGGGGACGGGGAATCCATTATCCGCCCTGTTTAGTAACCGACCCAGATATTAATAATATATTATTTTATATAACTATTTAATTTATACTCAAAGTATAGTCTATATGTAAAATAATTTATTTTTTATTTTTTATAGTCTATATGTAAAATATTATCATTTTTTATATAATTTTAAATATTATAATTTTGCTTAGAATTTAAGGTAATTTTTAGGAACCCTAACAGTAAATAAGACTCTTTAATAAAAAAAATCAATAAATGGGGACCCGTTAACATACCCAAACCCGATGGGTATTCCCTGCCCCGATCCCCGCGGGGATTAGATGGGGATGGGGCGGGGATGTGGAAACAAATAGGTGGTGGGAATGGGGATGGGGAATGCATTATCCGCCCCACCCCGGCCCCATGTGCATCCCTAGCTGGAGGATGGTGGTTGGACTTGGATTTGAATTCAAAATGAGCTGAATGGGTTCTCCTTGATATTAGGAGGTGGGCGTGGGATTTGGTGGCTGGGATATGGTTGTTGTTGGTCAACCTTGAAAATAGGAATCAACTTAGGATTAATTCAAATTTGAATTAATTAAATCAGATTTTAATTCTAATTTAATTAAAACAAATTGGTTGACTAAGAACAAGGTGGTGGCCGTTCTTGTGGAGGTGGTGGACGTTTGGTGGTTATGGTGGCTGAAGGTGGCGGCTTTCTTGGGCTAAAGGTGTGTTTGGCTAGGCGAAAACACACGACTGCGCAAGAACAAACCGATTAGTACTTTCAAGTTTAGATTAAAGAGAGTTGATTAATCGAACCTGATCTCCGGAGGACTCTTTTTGGTATTTTTGAAGACTCTTTTTGGTGGAAACGAAAGAACGTCGTCAATGCAGCTCTGATACCACTTTGATACGGGGTTAGCCGTGTGGATGCCCGATCTTCGACGTTCGCGACTCAACAAGGAAAACACAAGGAAACAATGGTCAGAATGAAAATGGAACAAAACTGAAAATGATGAACTCGACTCAACAAGGGGAAAAACGACACAACAAGGAAGCAAACTGAAATGAAGAAACGAAAAGGGAAATTGATAGAAGCGACGAGAAGGATAACCCTTCGAGACAACTATTAAACCCCTAGTATGTATTTCAACCAGAATCCTAATAGAATGGACGAAGAACCAACCTTTACAATCCTACACAACAAGGCAAAACCTTGGAGCACAGGAAGGGGGCTCGTGATCGTTGATAAGCACCAAGCTTCGAAGAGGATTGACACAAATTAAACAAACCAAGCTGCGAATAACACACACAATGAAGCAAAGCTTCGGCTCTCTCTTTTCAAAGGGAGAAAACGATTTCTGTATTATGAATTGTCTAAGTGTTCTGAAAACCAACAATACACTACTTATATGTTCTAATATCTGGAAAATAAAAGAAATACTTAATAATCTAATTAAGTCTAAGATAGATAGGCCCAAAACAGCATAATAAGCCCAAAATGAAGCAAATACACTTAGGTGCCTAAAATAGGCGTCGGTGCCCAAAACAAGCGTCAGTGCCCGCCCCGGTGCCCGCCCCGGTGCCCAAACGAGGCACCCTTACGCTGGCGCGCGCCTTGGCCTATGCAACGTCGCTTGTGCCTTGGCTGTCTTCCTGGATGGCGCCCACTCTTGCTAGGCACACAGCTTTGACACTTGGTTCGTTGCTAGCTCTCGCCTCCTTAGTACAAGTATAGCACACAAAGGCGAACATCCCACTTTGTAGCTTCTTGGCTCGGGATCTAGTGATTGGCCCCTCAAAGAGTGCTGGGGCGCTTGGAGGTGGCTGACTGGATGATCCTTCATCATATAGGGTCTAGGGTGATGAGTCATTCATAATTGCTGACTCGGGCAAAGTCATTGTTCCCAAATCAAAAATAAATCCCGAACATGCAAACAATCAGTATAGTGAGCAAGCAAGGGGTCGAACCAAGAGAATCAGTTTCTAGTCAGATTTTAGGGGTTTTCATGCAAGTAATCAAAAAGGGGTTTTGAAAGTTGTCTTCAATCAAAGTTATCAAATAGAGTTCTGTAACACCCCGAGAATTTATATGGGATTGAGGTGCTCTCCATGCCAACAAGAGCTCTTCCTTTTCATAGTTCGAGAGGCTAAAAGAACTATGAAGTTAAGCGTGCTAGGGCGGGAGTAGTACCAGGATGGGTGACCTCCTGGGAAGTCTCTCGGGTTGGCATGGGATGGCACTTCTAGGGCCTCGGGCCTTACAAATGGTATCAGAGCCGACTCTGGGTTATGAGTTGACTTGGCCGGAGGGCGGTCACTCGACCCAGGGGGCGGTCCTTGGGCCTTGACGAGGTCGTCAAGTGCTTAAGTGGGGGAGATTGTAACACCCCGAGAATTTATATGGGATTGAGGTGCTCTCCATGCCAACAAGAGCTCTTCCTTTTCATAGTTCGAGAGGCTAAAAGAACTATGAAGTTAAGCGTGCTAGGGCGGGAGTAGTACCAGGATGGGTGACCTCCTGGGAAGTCTCTCGGGTTGGCATGGGATGGCACTTCTAGGGCCTCGGGCCTTACAAGTTCATCCAATCAATTCCACTTTATTAATCCGTTGATCATGAATTCATCCACTTCTTTATATTCCTAGGTCAATTCCAATCCCGATCATAAGCAATCGCAAGTCCACGGTCCAAGCAATTCTATAACTCTAGGCAAGGACGCTTAACCTAGAATTAGCATAGAGAACAAGGATATTAGGAAATCAAATCATGCAATCAAGCTACGAGTCTCATGACAATTAAACCATTGAATACTCTTCCCTAAACTAGTCCACGGTCCTAGAATAGAGTTGTTTCGAGAAATAGGAAAGATGCATAGACAACAACCAATCCTAAATCAAACAATAGATCTAAGTCAATCAAACAAGTTGATCAGGCTTATAAAATCAAACATAGATCATGGGATTAAGCACAAGAGTATCAATAAAGACCTAGGGATAAAGAAGTTACCAGAATTTCACAACTTCATAATAAAGCTTCCTTGATTGAATAAACTCAAAGGGAGATTAGTTCTCCATTACAATGAAAGCTCTAATCTTTATTGGAATAACAATTGATTGACAAGTGAATGAATGAATATCCTAAAAACCTAGAAAGGTTCCCCTTAAATAGCCCAAAGAACACCCTCTTCGAGATAGATAAGAAAGGAAACCGAAAGATAAGAAAGGAAACAAGATAGAAACGACAGAATTTCGTTCGTCCAGGAGTCGGCCGGCACCGCGACCGCGGCATCACCACCGCGCCCGCGGCGGTCTCCGATAGTCAAATGCTGAGGCGGCTTCTACCGCGACTGCGCCACCGACAGCGTGACCGCGGCCTTCATGGTCTTCAATGGTTCGTCTCTTTACACCACCGCGCCCGCGTCATAGACAACGCGACCGCGGTATCCATGCAGTGGCGAATCTTCGTCTTTAAGCTCTTCAACTCTTGATTCTTCATAACTTGTGTCTTCGGTCTTCGTATAACAATAACGCTCAAAACTAACCTAAACACTCTCAATAACAACTCAAAATCCAAGAGTTAACCCGTACAAAATAGTCTGTATCAAATTCCCCCATACTTAGTTCTTGCTCGTCCTCGAGTAAGCTCAAAACAAATATGACAAGTCAGCACATCTAAGATCTCAGGAAATACAACGGAAGATAAAAACACTCAGCTCACAACCCGAACCTAAAAATATAGAGAAATCATGAGCATATGGATTAACAGGAATTTGGATTGTAATGATTTTGTCTACCATATTTTGTGGGAGCCTTTGGGTGAGTTCTTCAATCTTCCACTCCTTGTTATCATTGATAAAGTTTTTAACCTTCATATCCTCCACTGTCTCGTCAGGGTTTCGCGCATACTTCTTCAATGGTTCATTGACCACCCAATTATCTGTCCAAAAGTCAATGGTTTCTCCGTCACCTACTTGCCAAATCAGGCCTTCAAAAAATTCAGTTCGAAGTTTCATCAGTTGGGACCATTGCCACGACGTGTTTGCTTGCTTTTTATATGTGAAGATAGAGTTGTCTTTGAGGTACTTTTCTGTGATTAGTCGTACCCAAATGTTGTCTGGTTCTGCAATAATTTTCCAGAGTAGCTTCATTTGAAGCGCTTTGTTCATGTGTTCTGACTTTCTTATTCCGAAGCTGCCAAATTTCTTTTGCTTGCATATTCTGTCCCATCCGATGAGGGGTTTATAGTTTCGGTCCTTGTTCCATAGAATACATCTATTTATCTGATCCAGCTCATTGTGTATACTAGTGGGTAGCATAAAGCTCTGCATCACATAACTCGGCCTCGCAGTTAGGTTTGACCTTATCAGGGTCGTGCGTCCTTCCTGGGAGAGGCCACTCGCTTTCCATTTGGTTAATTGCGCTTTTGATTTTCCTACAATGTCTTTAAACGTTTCCTTGTTGATCGACTTTGCCATTTATCATGGGGCAACCTATGTAATTATCGAGATCAGACATATGTGTTATGCCTAGAGATTGTTGGATTCTTATCCTTGATTGGATGTCTACGGATTTGGAAGGGTGGAAAGTGGATTTGTGAAAGTTAACTTTTTGTCCTGAGATTGCACAATATTCTTTATTTATTTGCTTTACTAGGTTGCAAGCACTTTGGTTGGCCTTGCTAAAAATGATAATATCATCAACGAAAGCAAGGAATGGGATTGCGGTGCCTCCACGCGCAAGGGGGAATCCAATCGGGGCTCGATGATTATTGTTAACTTATTGAAATTTTCTTGCTAGGATTTCCATTCCAAGGATAAAAAGGTATGGTGATAGGGGATCTCCTTGTCTAAGGCCGCAAGCAGGTAAAAACGGTTTTGTAGGACCATTGTTAACAAGCACCGAAAATGAAACTGTCTGGGTGCATTCCTTTATCCAGTTGAGAAAGGTGCTTTATTCAGTACTTTATTCAGAAACGTCTAATCTACCCGGTCATATGCTTTCTCCATATCTAGTTTGATGGCTACCCACCCATCTTCTCCTCTTCTTCCACGGAAAGAGTGGAGGATTTCGTGGGCTATGAGTACATTGTCTTGAATTGCTCGGTTTGGGATAAATGCACTTTGTAGGGGATGAATGAGTTTTTCCATAATGTGTTTTAGTTTTTTTGTTATGATTTTTGTAATGGTTTTGTAGATGGTAGAGCACAAGCTTATTGGTCGGAAGTGGTTTGTCGATTCTGGGTTGTCTTTTTTCGGGAGTAACGTGATGAATGTGTAGTTAATTTGCTTCAGGATTTTCCCTGAATGGAAAAAACTTTTCACAGCCTTGATTACTGTGGATCCCACAATGTCCCAATATTTTTTGTAGAATCTGGATGACATCCCATCCGGACCAGGAGATCTATCCGACCCTATTTGCAATATGGCTCGGTGAATTTCTTCATTGGTTACTGGTTTGGTGAGTTCATCGTTGTTTGCGTTAGATACCTCACAACTTACTAGATTTAGATAGTTATGCAACAATGTTTCGTTAATTTGTTCGGCTTTATATTGGTGCATGAAATCCTTTCTAATTTCGTTTCTAATGTTCTCTTCCCCTGTAACTTGGGTGCCGGTATTTGTTCTAATCTCTTTTATAGTCTTCCAGTTCCTTCTACCGTTCGCAATCTTATGAAAGTATCCGGTGTTTGCGTCATTTAGCTTGGTGTGTTTGTCCTTGGCTCTTTGCTTCTAGTACGTCGTATGAAATCTTAAGATTTTATCTTTTTTCTCAATTAGGTGGATTTGTATTCATACGATGAAAATGTTTGTGTCTGTTGTTTGAAGTTGTTGGCCCAACTCCTTACCAACAAAAAAACAAAAAAAAACTAGCACTATAAAATTTGAGTTAACAGTTACGCATGAAACCACTGTTCCAGAAGCTTCTAATGTGGAAGCCTCTTGAGACGTGAGAAATTAGCGGGACTAACCATCAGGCATCATCTCTATTTTGACTTGAGAGTTTGGACGGAGAGAAGTTTCTCAGTCGAGCTTCTAGGGTTTTCTTTTCCCTTTTTAATCCCCTCTTTCCTCCGTTGCCACATCACTACTTGCTTTCTTTTTCGGAGTAGGAACATGGTGAGACGACCTAGATGTTTCCTGGATATCACCATTGGAGGCGAATTGGAAGGCAGAATTGTGGTTGAGCTCTTCAACGACGTCGTTCCTAAGACCGCCGAGAATTTCAGAGCTCTTTGTACCGGTGAGAAGGGGATTGGTCCCAACTCCGGTCTCCCTCTTCATTACAAGGTTTCTTCCTGTTGCAGTTTTCTTGGACTCCAATAAATTTGGATGGTTCCATCGCTTTTCATCCGTCTTCTTACTTTGTATTATTGATTTCTGTTATGTAGATTTCATTTCGATAGAAATGCTTTACTGTCAACTTTTTCGGACATAGCTAAGAGGCCAATCAATATAGAATTGCAGATTCGACTGTGAAAAAGTGTAGCATTTTTGTTTATCCTACAGAAAGTTGAATCCTTGAGCTTGCAGCATTGCTCATCTATTGCTTTGTTATTTAACATAGAAATTATCCTGCCTTGTTTATCTTTTTTGCCTATTGCGGGTACCACTGCCCTGTTGCTTGATTGAATGACCCTTCCAACCTAACCAAGGACTGTCCAAATATGTGTACTAGGGATGCCATTTCCATCGCATCATCAAAGGTTTCATGCTCCAAGGAGGAGACATCACGGCCGGGGATGGCACTGGAGGCGAATCTATTTATGGGTTGAAATTTGATGATGAGAATTTCGAGCTAAAACATGAAAGGAAAGGGATGTTATCCATGGCCAACAGTGGCCCCAATACAAATGCATCTCAATTTTTCATTACTACTACCCGAACTCCTCATCTAGATGGAAAGCATGTTGTGTTTGCCAAGGTGGTTAAAGGCTTGGGAGTTGTCCGATCCATTGAACACGTTCACACTGAAGAGAATGATCGTCCCGCCCAACATGTTACTATTTCTGATTGTGGTGAAATTCCCGAAGGGGAAGCTGATGGGATCGCCAATTTCTTTAAAGATGGTGATGAGTATCCTGATTGGCCAGTTGACCTTGACAAAAGTTCAGACGATCTCTCTTGGTGGATGACTTCTGTTGATTCGATCAAGGCTTATGGAAATGACCACTTTAAGGCAAGGGGCATAGAACTGAGCTTCTAGTAATCTCTTCTAGTGTACTTGCGCTTTACCAAAGTCTTATGAACATCTCGCTTTTCAGAAACAAGACTACAAAATGGCCCTTAGGAAGTATAGGAAGGCTTTACGGTACCTGGACGTTTGCTGGGAGAAGGATGGGATTGATGAAGGTGAACAAATTTTATACTTGATTCCATCAACCCGCTTTGTTCTGTCTGACTTTCCTCCTCCTTGCAGAGAAGAGTTCAAATCTACGAAAGACAAAATCACAGATTTTAACGAACAGTTCTGTAAGCCATTATTCTATTTGCTTCTCATATTTCCTTCATGTGGTGATTTATTCTTAGCATGTAGATATTACTTTAAGCTTTCCTGATGCGTCACTCAACATGATTATGTTAAGATATATTTAGTTAGACATATGGATTGAATATTATATACATAATATACTTGACCAAAAGCCATAGCTTCTCCAGACATACCGGGGCACAACTTCATATAGTTCTCTGCTTCAATCCTATATCTTTTGCTTTTCTTTTATTGATATCTAAGGAAAAGTGAGAGAGAGAAACAAAAAGCGGGCTAAATTTGGCTGCAGGAGCTGTTGATGATCACAAACTTCCCTATATGTGTGAGACTGTACCAAGAAGAGTCTTCTTCTGATCACAAACTTCCCTATATGTGTGGGGAACTGTTGATGCATGCCTTTGAACTTGTTGCTATGCTTTATGTGGCTATTAGGCATGTAAGCTGAAGCTTGGAGATGCAAGGGGAGCTCTATTAGACTCAGAATTTGCAATGCGTGATGGTGACGATAATGTGAAAGCTCTGTTTCGCCAGGGACAGGTATGATATAGTATCTGCATCTGTGCCGTGTAGTAGGCTTAATAATCTGTTTCTAGTTGATTTACCATTGTGTGAACCCAATGATGGTCAGGCACACGTTGCTCTCAATGACATAGACGCTGCGGTCGAAAGTTTCAACAAGGCATCGGAACTAGAACCGCATGATGGTTAGTAACTAACCAACTAACTACCTACCCAACACTTGACATGATGTACTCATTAGGTTTACCATGTGATTGAGTTAGAATTAGTTACATTGTGAACTCTCAAATGCTTCAAATCTTCGTTTGGTTAATGCATCTTTGATCATTTGTCTTGCCAGCTGGAATAAAGAGGGAGCTTGCTGCTGCCAGAAAGAAGGTAGTGTGTGTTTATAATTCTTTTTTTTTAATCTTTTTCGACAAGATTTTAAGTTATGATTTCTTAAATTCGAATGATTTACTTTGGACAGATTGCAGATAGGCGTGACAAGGAGAGAAAGACCTACTCAAAGATGTTCCAATAACACAAAACTAATACGGAGTAGTTTTCTTTTCAGTCGACGTATATGGATGGCAGTGCTGATGGAATGCGAGCTCTGAAATTTACGAGCCACCAACAATAGGCAAAGCCACGTTGAATGACTTCTTTGTTCTGTTTCTTCCTGTTCTTCTCTTCTCTTGATGCATCATAGTTTTCGAGCTGTTTGCTGCTCTAAGAACTAGCATGCAAATCACCGAATTTTATACAAAAACAGTCGAGGGTTTATGTCCAAGGCTGTTTTCACTTTTTAGTTTCGTTTGCAACAATCTATACATGAAGAAAAAAAAAAGATCCCAAAACTTTGAACTGAGGCTATTTTAATGGTTTTTTAGGTTGAAATAGAGAAAGCACTCTCCACTAAGTTAAGGCGAGGTCTCCCTAACATGGAAACTTGAAATAATAACTGAAATATGGAACTCAAACCTGAATCGGCCAATGGCCGGATTGAATCCGGTCCAGATCTTATTTTAGTTGGTCTGTCGGGTTCTCTTTGAGACTTTGACCAATAAACAGTCGGTAGGAATGGGCGCTAGGGTAGGAAATAGGAATAAATAAAAGCCATTGGATGAGGAGAGATCAAGTGCTCAGGGAAAAAAAAACGGCACGGCTGAATTTTTCGCGTACTTTTTAGAAAACACGGATACGACATGCGTCCAAAAGTTCTATTGTCGATTTTGTTCAAATCTATGGTCAATTTGTTCATTCATATTTGTTCAACTCTATTGCCATTTGTTCAACTCTATGGTCAATCTGTTCATACATGTCATATTTTATACCAATTGAAGTTTGTATAATTTGTTTCTCTTTGAAAATTTGTTCATCAATATTTGTTCAACTTGTTGGGAAAACTCGTCTTTTCCCTCTTCGTGTGATTAAGATGGGCAAATGGGACCACTAATGTGCAAGCTAATTTTTATGTATTTTGAGGAAAGAGATTACAAACACTAATTAGTTTTATGTGGAACTCTCACCCGAACTCGATCTTACTTACACTCTTCAACCACCCGAGGGCTTACCCTTAACCCACTCTCTTATACACTCAATGAATGTCTTTACTTGAGTGGTTGCTCAAAATGCTACACCCATGCCTATTTATAGGCTTTACATGTTGGTTCTCTATAATTCTAGACAATTCTATAAATTACTATCTTAGCCTACTTATTCTACCTAATTCTAGAATACTCCACACAATTCTTTAATTTACCACTCTAGCTACATACTTCTAGAATTTTCATTATTCTACCCAAAAATTCTAAATCCCTATTTGGATTGGGCTTTACCATTATGGGCTATTTAATTGATCCACTTCCAATTAAGGAGGGAAACCCAACACAACTTTATTGCCAATTTGTTGAACTCTATTGTTCATCTATATTTGTTTAACTCTATTGTCAATTTGTTCAACTCTATGGCCAATTTCTTTGTTCATATCTGTTCAACTCTAGTGCCAATTTGTTCAACTTTATGGTCAATTTCTTCATCCATATTTGTTCAACTATATTGTCAATTCGTTCAACTAAATTGTCAATTTCTTCATCCATGTTTAATAGCAATCGAACTTTGTATAATTTGTTCAACTATATAGTCAATTTGTTCAACTACATGATCAATTTGTTCAACTCTATTGTTAATTGGTTCATTTATGTATAGCAATAGAACTTTGTATAATTTGTTCAACTCTATTGGCAATTTGTTCACCTCTAAGGTCAATTTATTCATCTATATTTGTTCAATTCTATTACCAATTTGTTCAACTCTATGGTCAATTTGTTCATTTATTCTAATAGCAATAGAACTTTGTATAATTTGTTCAACTCTATTGGCAAATTGTTCACCTCTAAGGTCAATTTGTTCATCCATATTTGTTCAACTCTATTGCCAATTTGTTCAACTCTATGGTCAATTTAACTCTATTGTCAATTTGTTCACCTTTATGGTCAATTTTGTTGGATCGTTAGTATGAAAGGGGACGTCCTTTACTTGGGTATAGGCGTCCTTGAGTGAGGCGTCCTTACTAAGTATAAGGGTGTCCTTAGTTGTGCAGCGGAAATAATAAACTAAACAAGTGAACTTAACAAGAATGGAATACAGCGAAGTATAGAGGAACCACTTAATGACCAAGCAGTCCTTGAGTGTAAACCTCTACCTCCTTGGAGGATTTTCGAATAGACTTTCCTTTCTTATTAAGCGTCCTTACAGTTGTACTGGCGAGTTCTTTACTCTTCTCTGGCACTTAGTGTACGTCCTAAGTCCACTAGTAAAGGACTCCTCTAAGCCTACAACTTAAGCGAGCTTAATGTGCTAAAGGACTCTATCCCCACGTCCTACAGTACTTCGTAGGACTCCTCTCTTTTTCTTTGGTTTTCTGGGTTACAAACAGTTTTGGTTTTGGTTACAACTTTTCTCTCGATCAAACACTAAGTCTAGAAGAGCTCTAAGCTTGTTCTTTGTGTTCTTGATCGAGGTCGCTTTCTCTCTGATTCTCTGAATATTCTCTGAAAGCGTTGACGTCACAATAAATGCCTTGGGGCTATTTATAGGACTTGGGAAGGGCGTCTTTCCTCTTGGACGATCATGCCCTTTGTGGACGTGTGATTCACCATCTTTTTGATGCCTTATCGTGTTGATTTTAGGAAGCTTTTGCGTGTTCTAGGCTAGTTTTTAGGCTTAAGTGTTACATCAAGGCTGAAGACACAGAAGTTGTTAAAATGAAGATTTTGCAAGAGATGTCGTCTCTGCATGGAAAACGCGGTCGCGGAGCTCCGGACGCGATCGCGGCACTTCACCAGAAACGGAGAAGTGAAGACCCGAAAGCCGCGGGCGCGGTGCATGAGCCGCGGTCGCGGTAGAAGCTGCCAACGGACCATTGACCGGGTGTTGACCGCGGGCGCGCCGGTGTCGGCGCGGTCGCGGTGGAACCGACTTCAGTGGGATGCGCGGATCTATCTTTGGGCCGTTTTTAATGCTTTGTTTTATTTATGGATATTTCTTTCGTCCCAAGAGATATTTAAGGGATTGTAGGTTGTTTTGTTGAGGAATTTTCGACCTTTTGTGGGAAGACTTGATTTTTATGAGGATTATGGAGAACTAAACCTCCCTAGGGTTTGTTCAACATTGAAGCTTTAATTGATGAGTTTGTGAGATTCTAAATCCTTTTTCTATTCCTTTGGTTATTATTGATTTTCTTGTGCTTAATTACATGATTATTGATTCTTTCTTTAGGAGTAATTAACCTATTGAATTGATTGATCTTCTATTGTTGGGACGGGTTTGGACCGTGGACAAACCTATTATATGAAAACAACTTAGAACCTAGATCTGTGTCTATGCAACTAGGATTTAAGAAGAGAATTGATTGTTTGCTTGTGAAATTGACTCGTAGCTTGATTTCTCTTGCATGCATCCTATATATCCTTGTCCTTAATGCTAATATTGATTTGAGCGTTGATGGATGTCCGGATTGGAGGGTCAAAATTCAAAGTGAAACCGAACCCCGCAGTAGTACAAGGGTAGGGTGTCGAACGCTCGGGAGTTCGTGCGATGAGTGTACCAAAAGACTTGCAAAAAGGGAAAGAAAGGGTAAAACAAGGAAAATCAAAGAGAACAACTCGGGACCGACATAGGTCACTTCGGCCCGAGGTTGGATCGACTTTGGATTGCACGGGACCGACACTAGTGGAAGTCGGGCCCGAGGTCTGGGTAAGTCGGACTTGGCAAAATAGTAGATCGGTCTTGGGTTTTTGGGTTCCTTCCCTAACTAGATATGGGTAATTCCACCCCAACTCAGCCAATGAGTGTTGATCCTCATGAGATCGAGGTTGTTTGCCTTTGATCTCGCCACTCTACACATCGACCCTAGGGAGATTGATTTCCCTTTCGATGCAAAGTCAAGTGATGGCTAGAGATTGCTTTCACTCACTCTTGCCAATCACAAGCCCTTGATCCCTTGCTTTCACAAGAGATTGTAGCTCTATGTAGAGAGGATTCCTTGGATCAAGCACTCAAGGCTATAGAATTGGGGGTTCACACCCAAACCTAGCTAGGGGTTTCCCCCATAGCCTAAGACTATGGAATCTACTCCATTAGACAAGAGTAAAAAGCAATCAAAGGACAAAGCAAGCAAATCTCAATCATCAAACTCAAATCAAAGCCAAATTGCATACAAATCAAAGGGGTTTTCACAAGATCCAAACTCTAATTCTTAATTACAAATCAAAACCAAGTTCAAACTCACAAATTCTCCATAGAACTAGCAATCTCCACCGATTTCTCCTCTTGTTCTCCTCTTCCTTCTTCCTCCTTGCTCTCCAAGTCTTCCTTGAGCCTTTGAGAGTGATTAATTGTGTCTTAACTTGGATAATCTTCTCTCCTTTTATTTGGGGGCCAAGAATATCCAAAAATGGAAGAGGGGCAAAAGTGGTAGATCATATTTGTGTTCCTTGGAGCCCAATCTTCACTTTGCCGACATGGACCGACACGGGGGAACCTCGGGCCCGACTTGTCACAACTCGGTCCGAGCCTCCATAAGTCAATCTCGGGCCCGACTTGCTGGGCAAGTCGATCCGGGCCTCGAGCCTCTTCTCTTCTTGGTCTTTCTTGAGCTCCTCTTCGTTGATCGCTTGGCTCTTCCGCTCCCTTGCGCTCTTGTCTTGCTCCTCCTCATGGACTCCTTCCAAAGCTTCTTCTAAACACGCCAATTTACCTACAAAACACAACAAATTCGCATAGTTTCCGAATCTCATAGAAAATCGGAATCTAAGCTAAAAATGAACAAAACTAACAAAGAAAGGAACAAAAGACACATATTTACAAGGGAAATTAACTACTAAAACACCACCAAAATGAGAGACATCAGAATACCCCATACTTAAACTTGTTTGTCCTCAAGCAATAAAAATGTAAGCAAGACCGAAGCACAATCTTCAAGTAAGGCCTCATATGAAAAACAAAATCAAGCACAAGTGATAGATATGCTAGCAAGATTACGTCATCACACATGATCAAGTGTTCAAGGAATGAAATCAATGCAACCAAGCCTCACTTTAGGGATATGGAAATGTGTGTCACTCATCATGTGTTTAGGTATAGCAATGAACACTCATACTCAAAAATCATGCAAGTAAAGACTTTACTATTGAAGCTAATATCATCAATTCTTCCACGTAGACTGATGTCTCTCATTTTGAAGGTGTTTTAGTAGTTGATTTCCCTTGTGAATATGTGTCTTTCATTCCCTTCTTTGTTAGTTTTGTTTCCTTTTTAGCTTAGTTCCCGGTTTTCTTCAAGAGTCGGAAACTATGCGAGTTTATTTGTTTTTGTAGGTAAAATGGCAAGAATGAGGACAATTTCGAGGAGCTAATGAAGGAGCCAAGTCAAGGAAGTGCAAGAGCCAAGCTAAGAATGAAGTGGAACCGAAGGAAACCCAAGAAGAAGACAAGGATCGAGGCCCAGGACCGAGTACCACGACATCGGGCCCGAGATCGAGCAACCAGAGCTAGGACCGACGTTCCCAACGTCGGGCCCGAGGTGCATCCGTGTCGGTCCTAAGTCGGCAATTGAGAGGATTGTTCCCCAAGGCATATTTTTAGTAACTTTCCACATTTGCCCCTTTCTAAATTGGGAGTTCCTTGGTCTCCAATCCATGAGAGGCTATAAATAGAGGTGATTAGAGAGCATTTAGAGCATGTTTGGATAGACCACACTCAAATCACTCTCTAAAGGCTCAAAGGAAGACTTGGAGGGCAAGGAGAAGAGAGGAGAAGGAAGAGAAGAGGAGATCGGTGGAGCTAGGAGGAGGATTAGTGAGTTTTGTACTTTGTTTTGCTTTGATCTAGTAGAATTGAGATTTGGATTTTGTTGACACTTTGGAATTGAATGCAATTTGAGTTTGGTTTGATGTTGATGATTGAGATTTGATGGATTTCCCTTTTGATTGCTTTGTTCTCTTACTTGATGGAGTAGATTCCATAGTCTTGGGCTATGGGGGAATCCCCTAGCTAGGATTGGGTAGAAAACCTCAATTCCATAGCCTTTGAGTGCTTGATCTATGAATCCTCTCTACACTAAGCTTCAATTCTCTTGTGAAAACAAGGGGCTTAGGGCTTGTGATTGGTAAGAGTAAGCGAGAGCAATCTCAAACCAAATCACTAGACCTAACATCGAAGGAGAGTGAAAACCCCCTTGGGTCGAGGTGTAGATTGGAGGGATTGAAGGCTAGCAACCTCGATCTCACAAGGATCAAACACTTATTGGTTGAATTGAGGTAGAATATCCAAGTCTAGTTAGGGGTGGAACCCAAAAACCCAAGACCGATCTACTTATTGTTCAAGACCGAGTTACCGAGTACATTGGGCCCGACTTGTACCACGTCGGTCCCGTGCAACTCAACCTCGATCCACCCTCGGACCGAAGTGACTTGTGTCGGTCCGAGGTGATCTCTTTTGTTTTCCTTTGTTTTGCCTTTCTTTCATCTTTTGTTAGTCTTTTTGGGTACTCTCGACGCACGAACTCCCGTGTGTTCGACACCCTACCTCTTTGCTACAATTGAGGTTCGGTTTTATAAATTTAAATTGTGAGACCCTCCGATCCCGGACCGATCAGAATTTTGGCGCCGTTGCCGGGGAGTTCTACTTGTTCGAGGTACCTTCTTTGTTGAGTCTTTGATTTTTGATAGTGATTTGGGTGAGGGACTAGCCCAAACCCCTTGTTTGATTTGATTTGGTTTTCGTTTGTGTCTTTGGTTATAGGTGCATGCGAGCTAGTTCCGTCCGAGGAACCCTTGAGTTCGACTTTGTGTGTGACCCGGAGAGTATTCTAAGGCAAGCCCGAAAGAAGAAGAGGATGGCGGACCAAGCCCGAGATGAGGAGTTTGAGAGGATGAGAGCCGACATGGCTCGCTTGCAAATTGAGATGGCAAACCGAGATGCCGAGGTCCGTAGAGAGAGGGAGCAAAGGATGAGATTGGATGCTCAAATCAACACTCAACCCCGGAATGCTAGACAATACATGCATCCAGAGTTGAAGGTTCCCGAGCCGGCCATCGTTTTGCCGGAAGTGTCAAAGAATTTGGAGATAAAAACTCAATTTATCTCACTCATCAAGAGAGAGCAATTCCAAGGGAGACCGAATGAGTGCCCGATCGAGCATGTCAAGCAATTCAAAGATCTATGTGAGACCATCTCGACGGACGACGAGACACTTGAGTATGTGCTACTCAAGGCCTTCAAGTGGTCCTTGGGAGGCAAAGCTTTGCATTGGTTGGAGAGTCAAGCACCTCGATCTATCACATCATGAATGGCTCTCAACGACTCATTCTTGATGAAGTTCTTCCCGCCCACCAAGACGACGGAGCTTAGAAGGAAGATTGCAAGTTTTCAACAAGGAGCTCACGAGCCACTTTTCGAGGCGTGGGACCGGTTCATAGAGATGTTAAGGGCGTGTCCAACACATGGACAACAACCTTATGTCCTTCAAGACATTTTCTTCCAAGGAATCAACCCCGCCACCAAGGATAAATTGAACCTTCACACCGATTGTGGGTTCATTGACTTGCGTCCGGAGCAAGCATGGGAGTTGCTAGACAAGCTCTCCGATTATGAGGCCATGTATGGTGTCAATCAAGTGAGCAAGGAAGTGAGGATCCATGGAGAAGGTCCGAAGAGGCTCTATGATCCAAAGGGTGAAGAGGTGGATAAAGATGTGAAGATCCAATTCTTGGAGGATGAGTTGAACAAGATGAGGAGGAAGATGGGTCATCTCCAACAAAACACAAGAGCATGTGAAGAGTGTGGTTCTTTGAAGCATGGAGCCCAAGAGTGCCCAAATGAGCACCAAGTCCGATTGGCCGAGCAAATTGAGGAAGCCAACTATGTTCAAAGGAACTACGGAGGGAGACCCAATTTCAACAATGGAGGAAGGTGGAACCAAGGCCAAGCAAGTGGCTACAACAACAACTTCAACCAAAATGAGCCAAGGCCCAAACCACCACCATACCGACCTCCGGGGTTCTATGAGCAAACACCACAATGGGCTCAAGACTTGAAGAATCAATTCACCAATGTGGAGAGGAGAGTTGATGAGATGGGCGCTCAATTCAAGGAATTCGGTGTATGGAGAAGACAAGTGGACAACCAATTTGTTCACATGGCAAATCAACTTCCAAGAGAAGAAGGGAGACTCCCGGGCCGACCCGAGGAGAATCCCCGTGCCCCACAACAACAAAATGAAGTTCGAGCCATAGGATTGAGGAGTGGACTGAGTTTGCCCGAGCCAAGAGTACCAAGGACGAATGGAGAGAGTCGGACCGAGGTTCCCAGTACCTCGGGCCCGACATGCCCAGACATCGACCCAGTCCATGGAGGAGGCCCCTTGAAGAGGACCGAGGTTCAACACACCTCGGGCCCGACTTGCCCTGAAGTCGGCCCGACTTACCCAGATGTGCCTTGTCCCCGGTCCGAGATGCTTGACGTCGGTCCCGACGTCGATCCTAAGTCGGTCCAAGCCGAAATCATGGAGGAAAGCCAAGATCGATCCAAGGAGGTGGATCCAAGCAAGAAGCAAGGTGCTACAACTCTTCCATATCCTATGAAGAAGCCCAAGGAGATTGTTGAGGGCAAGTTCAAGCGGTTTTTGAAGCTTTTACAAGGCTTGAACATCACTATTCCTTTCACCGATGCTCTAAGTGAGATGCCATCCTATGCAAAGTTCTTGAAGGAAATCTTGAGCAAGAAAAGGTCAATTGTTGAGATGCAAGATGAGGTGAAAATCTTGGAGCTACCTCAAAAGCTTGGTGATCCCGGGAGATTTTCCATCACCATGGGGATTGGTTCTCAACAATTCAAAGCTCTTTGTGATTTGGGAGCAAGTATTTCGGTTATGCCCATGAGCATATGGAGAAGGGCTAACCTTGGAGATATGGAGCCGGTCGATATGAGTCTTACCATGGCCGATGGTTCATCAACAAAGGCCACCGGAATTCTTGATGACGTGCCGGTTCGAGTGGGAAGATATTTTGTGCCCGATGACTTCGTGATTCTTGACATGAAAGAGGATCCTATGGTGCCCATTATTCTTGGGAGGCCGTTTCTAGCTACGGCGGGTGCCAAGTTCGATGTAAGGAATGGGAAGGTCACTTTCGAGATTGGAGAGGAAAAAGTGGAATTCCATTTCAACAAGGCACTTAATGAACCGGATGCATTGGCAATCTTGAAGCTAGAGGAAAACGCCAAATGCAAGAAGGAGGAGTTGGGATCCACGAGAGAAGAAGCAACCACAAGAGATCATGACATGGTCGATGTTCAAATCCATGATGAGACAAGAGATGGAGATAGCCCACCAAGCCATGAAGAGTATCCTAATCAATATCCTTTTGATGTGGGAGATTCTTACATTTGTCTAAGTGATTTGAAAGAGGATTTAGAGGATGACTACCTTTGCTTTGATGATTTGCAAGATGATTTGAGTTATAATGCCATTGAGTCCCCTAGAAATTCTTTAGACTTTTGTGGTGTAGGTGATGAAGAGCAAGTTGAGAAGATGCAAGAGATGCCAACCTACACTTTGGAGGATAATGGAGAATTTGGAGGCCATACTTTCATCAAACACAAATGGTGGCACTTTGGCTATGAGGAGAATGGAGAAGCACATGGCAAGGAGGATCAATTCACCGTGTTTCACCCTCCTTGAAGGGTTGAGGTTAGAAGTCAAGCTAGTGACTTAAGAGAAGCGCTCCTCGGGAGGCAACCCGGGTTTAGTAGATTCATTTTCGTCGTTTCTAGTTTGTTTTTCTTTGCTTTAGCTTAGATTCTGCCTAATCTCTTCTTTAGCATGTATTTTGTGGATATGTGTGTTATGTGAGCTTCATGATCATGTGTGGTATTTGTGGAAATAATGCAATGACTTGTGGATAGACAATTGCCAAGCCAAGGGAATTTTAGGAACCAAAACCGGCCAGGACCGAGGTACCCAGTACCTCGGGCCCGAGGTGCCCGACGTCGGTCCAGTTATGCCGACCCACTTTGGACCTTTACTTTGTGGAAATTCCTACTATACCCTCTTGACCCATCTTTGTCTTCTTCCCCATTTAAGATCCTTTTCCCTTACCTAACATCATCACCCCCATAACCACTTTCCCAAAATACCCAATTCTCTCTCAAAACCCAAATCGATCCCCTCTCCCCCACCATACTCGATCCTCAAGCCAACTCACCACAAGATCTCGATCCACACCCTAGCATCCTCAAGCATCGAACCAAAAGCCAAAAATCCCACCAAAATCCCATAGATCTTCATCCCTTTTCTAGATCTAGAAGAGGAAATTTGAGTTCTAAGAGTTGCTTGCTAGAAGTTCTTGTTTTCTTCATATTTGGTATGTAAATCTCAATCTCTACTTGATTCTTTATGAATTTCATGCTTACATTGCTAGATTTGAGATATGCAATGATTGAGTGAGCTTAGACTTTGAGCATCCATGGTGATTTGCATGCTTTGTGAAATTTGTGCTTAATTGTTGCTAAATCCCACTTGGAGCTTCGATTGATGATGAGAATTGGTAGATTTTGGATTTTAGGAGCATGATAGTGTGTTCTATGGATGAAACTAGGTAGAGAAGTCGGAATATAGCCGGCCCGAGGTACCCAGAACCTCGGGACCGATGTTGCATGTCGGTCCACAAGTCGGACCGAGGTTGAGAACCTCGGGCCCGATGTGCTGTGTTGGTCGATCCTTTGCAATTTGACTTTCTCTTGTGTGAATTTAGGATTTCATGAGCTTGATTGTTGGTTATAGCATGTTTATCATGATATATCTTGTAGCTTGACCATTGAAATGTGAATCTTAGTTCATGCATGATTGAATTTTGTGGATTGAGTGTGTTAAGTATAAGTATGGGGTTATCTCTTTGCATGATGAGTTGTTTGTTGAGGAAGCTTGTGCTCTTGTTGTGATTGTATAGATTTTATCTTGGAGTTCTTTGGTTTTGATTGTGTGTAGGTACCATGTCTACCCGAGCATCTTCTTCAAGGATGGAGAAAGCGACCAAGAAGTCCAAAAAGTCATCCAAGAGAGTCTAAAGGATGGATGATGTGCGTGTTGAGGATGAGGATGATGCTAGAGAGTATGAGCGACTCATGGGTCTATCTCACCACACCCGGTGGTTAGATTGGGAATCAATTCAAAAGATGTGCATGGATGAGGCTCTTACTCGGTGCTATTCCAACATTGGGCTTAATGTGTTGCTAAGGTGGAACAACACTCATTTTCCCGCCTTGACGTCCGAGTTCATGGCGACATTCAAGTGCACGTATGAGGGACCCGAGAGTGAAGGCATGATCTCCTTCCAAATGGGCAACGAATTGCAAGAACTCTCTCTTCGGAACTTGGCACATTACTTTGGGTTCCCATTTCCGAGAGATGAGGCCTATGTTGACAATGAGAAGGTCGACTACCTTTGGAAGTTTGTGGCCGGGAAGAGTGAGATGAGGAAAGGAGCATCGACAAATGAGATAGCCAACCCACTCTTCCGAGTCATGATCCGAGCTTTGGGTTGTTCTATCTTTGCAAGGCACGAATTGAGCAAGCCTATGAAGGAGGAGGCCATGCTACTCTACGAGATGTTGTTTGAGCATGAGAAGCCGATGAACCTCACTTGGGAATGGGTAAAGATGGTGAGGGACTTCCAAAGTTCTTCATGGATCTATTTCGGAGGCATGATCGCCCGGTTAGCTCACCGTCTTGAGGTGGACTTGTCTACCTACACACCGGCCGCTAATGGTGTGGAGTTCATGGACCTCAAGTATTTCAAGAAGGCCAACATTATCAAGGAGAAGCAAGTGACCGGCGCCACCACCTACCTAGCCCCACACTCCAACTTCAACAACGTGCACATTCCTTTGGGGCCTCGACTCTTCGACCTCACTTGTTACTACAATTGGTATCAAGTGTGGGCGGGGAACGTCAATCCTTATGGAGAGCCGGAGGGGACACTCGAGGTTAGGAGACGAGCACAACACATCCGTTTCACTACACCTCAAGCATCCCCGGACACCGAAGAGGAGGAGCCCAACCAATATGAGTTCGTGAGGAGAGACGACATGGAGGTGGATTTGCCTAGAGGTGAAGAAGAAGATGGTGGTTACCACAATTTGCTCACCGACCACGCCCCGACACTCTTGGACCGAGGAGCATCCCACGTCGGGCCCGACGTCCACCAACGTCGGTCTGAGGCTTACTTGCCCGATCTGGTCCCGAGCCATTTCGAGAGGGGTGAGGGAAGTGGAGCACATCAAGCACCACCAAGCTATGGAGGGTATGAGGGGTATGCCCAATGGTTTGGGCCCGGAATGGTGTTCCCCGAGCCTAACCAATCGGTGGACATGAACTTCTTGGCAAACCAATTGTCGCATCTCCAACTTCAACAATCATCAATGCTTCAAGAGGCGCACCAACTCAACCAACAACAACAATACCTCAACTTCCAACAACAACAACTTTCTCACCACCAGGAAGACTTCCAAGTGCAATTTGATGAGGTGAACCGCAACATTGCCTACATTAGACGTGAGGTGGAGGACTTGAGGGCGGCTGAGGATCAAAGGTGGACCGTCCAAGCAAGTTTCAATGAGTGGATGTCCGGGAATTTCTCAACCCGTGAAGATCAATGGACACCTCCCGCGCCACCAATCCAACCGCCAAGCCAAGACCCCTTCAATGATCGAATGTACGAGCAAGAGCGACGCGCCCGGCTTCAAAGGAGACAACGCCGTGGCCACCCTCCAAATTAAACCTCAACATGCCATGCAAGAATAAGGAAATTGTGAGCTCTCTTTACTCTTCTCTTCACCTTTTAAGTTTTGATTTCTTTTGATGAGGACATCAAAATTTTAAGTATGGGGTGGGTAGTAGCTCATTAATTCCATGTTTAGTTTAAGTGTGTTTGTTTTTTGTCTTGTTAAAGGGATGTTTCATTTTGGTTAGTGGCATGATGAATGATGAATGATGTATGATTGATTTTATGGCATGAATGGATGAGTTTGTTTATTTTGTTTGAGAAAATTTTTGCAAAAAAATCATAAAAATTCAAAAATTGTGTGAAAAAGAACAAAAAGATTTTGTTTTTGGACTAGGAATTCCCATCTTAGATGTCCATATGAAGGTTAATGATGATGTGAGCATGTAAAGTCCTTTGCATATTTTTGGATAGTTTAGCCTCTAAATTGATGTTGCTTTTGATGTGATATGATATCTTGCATGTTTTTATTGAGCACATGAGTTCTTTGATGAGTTTTGATGCAACTAAGCTAGAGTGAACCTTGTGAGATATCTTTTTGGCCATTTTAGGGATGTTTGTTCATATTGCATATCCCTCTTTTCTTGTGTGATTAGCTCATGCATGCTAAGTAAAACTTGCTATTGAGGTGTTTATCTATTTTCCAAGACCAATATGAGAATTGTTCTATGCTTTGTCACATTGATTTGAACTTTATTTCATTTAGTCACAAAATGTTTCATATCCTACCTTGAAGATAAACCGTTGTTTGTAGCCCCGTTTTAACCTTAGACCTTTGCTTGAAACTCCTCAAAAGTATGATTCCTAGCCTATATGACTTGACCCTTGTGGGATTGGACTTTAGTGAGAGGTTTTGGAAGAATATTTGGAGAGTTGAGATTCTCTTTGGTGAAGGGCAAAAAATGGAGTTATAAATCAAGTGGGTAGTGCATCTTTGTTGCAAAGAAAGAAAGAAAAAGTTGGAAAATTAGTGGATTGAAAGCAAAATGCTTAAGTGTAGAGAAAAGGGTACCGACCGAGGATAAGTGCACTTCGGGCCCGAGTTATAGTGCAAGTCGATCCTAGTGGAAAAGAGTGAAAAATCCAACAAAAAGTGAAGTGCAAAGATGAAGTGGAATGTTTAGTGAAATATGGGTTGAAAGTTGAAAAGAAAGAGAAAAAAATCAAAGTCTTTTGGATGAGAGTGAAAAGTTGAAAGTGGAAGAATTTGGTGAAGTTGGTGAGAGACTAGAAAGTTTAATCCCCTTGTAAGCACCACAAGACCAAAGTGATTCCCACCTTGAGAAATACCAAAAGCCCCATTACAACCCGGCCGAATCGAACCTCTTTGAGGACCTCCATTGAGCCAAGTTCATATTCTTTGTGTGCATTGTAGTAGGCATCTCTAGGTGGAGGAATTGGTGATATTAGCTTCAATGGTAAAGCCTTTACTTGCATGATTGTTTAGTTTGAGTGTTCATTGTTAAACCTAAACACATGATGAGTGATACACATTTCCACATACCTAAAGTGAGGCTTTGTTGCATTAGACTTTATTCCTTGAACACTTGATCATGTGTGATGATGTAATCTTGCTAGTATGACTATCACTTGTGCTTACTTGTGTTTTCATATGAGGCTTTACTTGAAGATTGTGCTTCGGTCTTGCTTACTTTGTTATTGCTTGAAGACAAGCAAGTTTAAGTATGGGGTATTCTGATGTCTCTCATTTTGGAGGTGTTTTAGTAGTTGATTTCCCTTGTGAATATGTGTCTTTCATTCTCTTCTTTGTTAGTTTTGTTTCCTTTTTAGCTTAGTTCCCGGTTTTCTTCAAGAGTCGGAAACTATGCGAGTTTGTTTGTTTTTGTAGGTAAAATGGCAAGAATGAGGACAATTTCGAGGAGCTAATGAAGGAGCCAGGTCAAGGAAGTGCAAGAGCCAAGCTAAGAATGAAGTGGAACCGAAGGAAACCCAAGAAGAAGACAAGGATCGAGGCCCAGGACCGAGTACCACGACATCGGGCCCGAGATCGAGCAACCAGAGCTAGGACCGACGTTTCCAACGTCGGGCCCGAGGTGCATCCGTGTCGGTCCTAAGTCGGCAATTGAGAGGATTGTTCCCCAAGGCATATTTTTAGTAACTTTCCACATTTGCCCCTTTCTAAATTGGGAGTTCCTTGGTCTCCAATCCATGAGAGGCTATAAATAGAGGTGATTAGAGAGCATTAAGGGCATGTTTGGATAGACCACACTCAAATCACTCTCTAAAGGCTCAAAGGAAGACTTGGAGGGCAAGGAGAAGAGAGGAGAAGGAAGAGAAGAGGAGATCGGTGGAGCTAGGAGGAGGATTAGTGAGTTTTGTACTTTGTTTTGCTTTGATCTAGTAGAATTGAGGTTTGGATTTTGTTGACACTTTGGAATTGAATGCAATTTGAGTTTGGTTTGATGTTGATGATTGAGATTTGCTTGATTTCCCTTTTGATTGCTTTGTTCTCTTACTTGATGGAGTAGATTCCATAGTCTTGGGCTATGGGGGAATCCCCTAGCTAGGATTGGGTAGAAAACCTCAATTCCATAGCCTTTGAGTGCTTGATCTATGAATCCTCTCTACACTAAGCTTCAATTCTCTTGTGAAAACAAGGGGCTTAGGGCTTGTGATTGGTAAGAGTAAGCGAGAGCAATCTCAAACCAAATCGCTAGACCTAACATCGAAGGAGAGTGAAAACTCCCTTGGGTCGAGGTGTAGATTGGAGGGATTGAAGGCTAGCAACCTCGATCTCACAAGGATCAAACACTTATTGGTTGAATTGAGGTAGAATATCCAAGTATAGTTAGGGGTGGAACCCAAAAACCCAAGACCGATCTACTTATTGTTCAAGACCGAGTTACCCAGTACATCGGGCCCGACTTGTACCACGTCGGTCCCGTGCAACTCAACCTCGATCCACCCTCGGACCGAAGTGACTTGTATCAGTCCAAGGTGATCTCTTTTGTTTTCTTTTGTTTTGCCTTTCTTTCATCTTTTCTTAGTCTTTTTGGGTACTCTCGACGCACGAACTCCCATTTGTTCGACACCCTACCTCTTTGCTACAATTGAGGTTCGGTTTTATAAATTTAAATTGTGAGACCCTCCGATCCCGGACCGATCATAGAGATGCCTATTACAATGCACACAAAGAATATGAACTTGGCTCAATGGAGGTCCTCAAAGAGGTTCCATTCAGCCGGGTTGTAATGGAGCTTTTGGTATTGCTCAAGGTAGGAATCATTTTGGTCTTGTGGTGCTTACAATGGGGATTGAACTTTCTAGTCTTTCACCAACTTCACCAAATTATTCCACTTTCAATTTTTCTCACCTAAAAGACTTTGAACTTTTCTTCTTTCAACCCAAACTTCACTTAACATTCCACTTCATCTTTGCACTTATACTTTTTGTTGGATTTTTCACACTTTTGCACATAGGACCGACTTGCACTCTAACTCGGGCCCGATGTCACTTGTAACTCGGTCGGGACCCTTTTACTTCACTTAAGCACTTTGTTTTCAATCCACTACTTTTTCCAACATTTTTCTTTCTTTCTTCTCACTTTATACTTAACAAAGATGCACTACCCACTTGGTTTATAACTCCATTCTTGCCCTTCACCAAAGAGAATCTGAACTCTCCAAATACATTCCAAAACCTCTCACTAAAGTCCAATCCCATAAGGGTCAAGTCATATAGGCTAGGAATCATATTTTTGAGGAGTTTCAAACAAAGATCTAAGGCTAAAATGGGGCTACAAACAACGGTTTATCTTCAAGGTAGGATATGGAACATTTTTTGACTAAATGAAATAAAGCTCAAATCAATGTGACAATGCATAGAACAAATCTCATATTGGTCTTGGAAAATAGATAAACACCGCAATAGCAAGTTTTACTAAGCATGCATGAGCTAATCCACACAAGAAACATGAGGGATATGCAATATGAACAAGTATCCCTAAAATGGCCAAAAATCATCTCACAAGGGTCACTCAAACTTAGTTGCATCAAAACTCATCCTAGAACTCATGTGCTCAATAAAAAACATGCAAGATATCACATCATATAAAAAACAACATCCATTTTGAGGCTAAACCATCCAAAAATATGCAAAGGACTTTATATGCTCACATCATCATTAGCCTTCTTTAGACATCTAAGATGGGAATTCCTAGTCCAAAACAAAATCTTTTTGTCATTTTCAACTGAAAATTTTCACATTTTTATGGATTTTTCGAAAAACTTTCTCAAAAATAAAACAAACTCATCCATTCATGCCAAATTAAACCAAATCATCATTCATGCAACATACATGCCACTATCCAAAAGAAAACATCCCAAAACAAACTAAGAACAAACACAAGGAACAAACACATGAAACCATGAGCAACTAACCCCTACCCCATACTTAGAATTTTGATGTCCTCATCAAAACAAAGAAATCAAAACTCGAAATAAAAGAGAAGAGAGTAAGAAAAGCTCACAATTTCTTATTCTTGATTGGCATGTCTAGACTTAGTTGGAAGGGTGCCCTCGGCGACTTCCTCTTTGGAGCCTCGCTTGTCTCTCTTGCTCGTACATTTGGGCATGGAAAGGATCTTGACTTGGTGGTTGGAGTTGAGGTGTGGGGCGCGTCCATGGGTCCTCTCGGGAAGGGTAGTTCCCGACCATCCAATTGTTGAAGCTCTCTTGAACGCTCCACCATTGGTCCTCTACTGCCCTCAAATCGTCCACATCACGCCTTGTGTAAGCAAGGTTTCGGTTCATTTCTTCACAATGAGCTTGGAAGTCTTCATGTTGTTGGAAGAGTTGTTGTTGTTGGAAATTCATTTTTTGTTGTTGAAGGTTGAGTTGGTGGGCCTCTTGTAGCATGCTTGATTGTTGGAGTTGAAGGTGAGCCATTTGGTTGGCTAGGAATGCCATGTCCACCGGTTGTTGAGGCTCGGGGAAGACCATTCCGGGCCCATACCATTGGGCGTAACCTTCGTACCCTCCATATTGTGGTTGCTCTTGCCTTGCTCCATGACGTCTCTCATTTTGGTGGTGTTTTAGTAGTTAATTTCCCTTGTAAATAAGTGTTTTTCATTCCTTTTTTTGTTAGTTTCGTCCCTTTTTAGCTTAGTTCCCGGTTTTCTACAAGATTCGGAAACTATGCGAGTTTGTTATGTTTTGTAGGTAAAATGACACGTTTGAGGACGTTTCGAAGGAGTTTATAAGAAGGAGCCAAGCTTGAGAGCTAAGGAACGGAAGAGCCATGCAAAGAATGAAGAGGAACTCAAGGAAAACCAAGAAGAGAAGAAGGATCGAGACCCAGGATCGAGTTACTACTAAGTCGGGCCCGAGTTCGAGCACCAGAGCATAGGACCGACGTTCCCAACGTCGGGCCCGATGTCTGCCCGTGTCGGTCCGAGTCGGCAAAAGGAAGGATTGGGCTCCAAGGCACAATGTTGTGATCTTCCAATTTTGCCCTTCTTCTAAATTTGGAATTCCTTGGTCCCCAATCAAGAGAAAAGGATAATTAGAGGTGATTAGAGAGCATTAGAGGAGATCAATCACACACACACCAAAATCTCTCTAAAAAGGCTCAAGGAAGACTTGGAGAGCAAGGAGAAGAAAGAAGGAGGAGAAGAGAGAGAGATCGGTGGAGCTAGAGAGGAGATTAGTGAGTTTTGAACTTGTTTTGCTTTGGTTTAGTAGAATTAAGACTTGGATCTTGTGAACCCTTGTGGATTTGAATGCAATTTAGCCTTGATTTGAGTTTGATGATTGAGCTTTGCTTGTTTTACCATTTGATTGCTTTTTACTCTTACTTGATGGAGTAGATTCCATAGTCTTGGGCTATGGGGGAAACCCCTAGCTAGGATTGGGTAAGAACCCCCAATTCCATAGCCTTGAGTGCTTGATCTAGGAATCCTCTCTACATTGAGCTTCAATTCTCTTGTGCAAACAAGGAACCTAGGGCTTGTGATTGGTAAGAGTAAGCGGGAGCGATCTCGAACCATCTTTTGTTGAGTCTTTGATTGGTAGTGATTTGGGTGAGGGACTAGCCCTAGCTCCTTGTTTGTTTTGTTTCGGTTTTGTTTGTGTCTTTGGTTGTAGGTGTATGCGAGCTCGTTCCGTCCGAGGAACACTTGAGCTCGACTTTGTGTGTGATCCGGAAAGCATCATCAAACAAGCTCGAAAGAAGAAGAGAATGGCGGACCAAGCTCGTGATGAGGAGGTTGAGAGGATGAGAGCCGACATGGCTCGAATGGAACTTGAGATGGCAAACCGAGATGCCGAGGCTAGGAGAGAGCGTGAGCAAAGGATGAGATTGGAGGCTCAAATCAACACCCAACCCCGGAATGCAAGACAATACATGCATCCGGAGTTGAAGGTGCCGGAACCGACCATCGTCTTGCCGGAGGTGTCAAAGAACTTTGAGATCAAAACTCAATTTATCTCACTCATCAAGAGAGATCAATTTCAAGGGAGACCGAATGAATGCCCGATCGAGCATGTGAAGCAATTCAAGGATCTATGTGACACCATCTCGACGGATGATGAGACACTTGAGTACGTGCTACTCAAAGCCTTCAAGTGGTCGTTGGGAGGCAAGGCATTGCATTGGTTGGAGACTCAAGCACCTCGATCCATAACATCATGGAGGGCTCTCAATGAAGCATTCTTGATGAAGTTCTTTCCGCCCACCAAGACGACGGAGCTTAGAAGGAAGATAGCAAGCTTTCAACAAGGAGCCCACGAGCCACTCTTCGAGGCTTGGGATCGGTTCAAGGAAATGTTAAGGCAATGTCCGATGCATGGGCAACAACCTTATGTCCTTCAAGACATATTTTTCCAAGGAATCAACCCCGCCACCAAGGACAAATTGAACCTTCACACCGATTGTGGGTTCATTGACTTGCCACCGGAGCAAGCATGGGAGTTGCTAGACAAGCTCTCCGATTATGAAGCCATGTATGGAGCAAATCAAGTCAACAAGGAGGCAAGAGTCCATGGAGATGGTGCAAAGAGGCTCTACGATCCAAAGAGTGAAGAAGTGGATAAAGATGTGAAGATCCAATTCCTTGAGGATGAGTTGAACAAGATGAGGAGGAAGATGAGTCATCTCCAGCAAAACTCTAGAGCTTGTGAAGAATGTGGTTCTTTGAAGCATGGAGCACAAGAGTGTCCTAATGAGCGCCAAGTTCGATTGGCCGAGCAAATTGAGGGGGCACACTATGTTCAAAGAAATTTTGGAGGAAGAGCCAATTTCAACAATGGAGGAAGGTGGAACCAAGGCCAAGCTAATGGCTACAACAACAACTTCAACCAAAACGAGCCGAGGGCCCAACCACCACCATACCGACCTCCGGGATACTATGAGCAAACACCACCATTGGCTCAAAACTTGAAGAATCAATTCACCAATATGGAGAGAAGATTTGATGATCAATTCAAAGAGTTGGGTGTTTGGAGAAAACAAGTGGACAACCAATTTGTTCACATGGCGAATCAACTTCCAAGAGAGGAAGGGAGACTTCCGGGCCGACCCGAGGAAAATCCCCGTGCCCAACAACAACAAAATGAAGTTCGAGCCATAGGATTGAGGAGTGGACAGAGTTTGCCCGAGCCACAAGTTCCAAGGACGAGAGAAGAAGGTCGGACCGAGTTGCCCAGTAACTCGGGCCCGACATGCCATGACGTCGATCCAGAAGACGGAGGAAGTCCCCTGAGCCGGACCGAGGTAGAACTGAACTCGGGCCCGACGTGCCCTGTAGTCGGCCCGATGTTCCCAGAAGTTCCCTGCCCCAGGACCGAGGTTCCTGAAGTCGGTCCCGATGTCACTCCAAAGTCGATCCAAGCTGAAAATGTTGAGAGAGATCAAGGCCGGTCCAAGGAGGTGGATTCAACCAAGAAACAAGGTGGCACAACTCTTCCTTACCCATTGAAGAAGCCCAAGGAGATTGTTGAGGGCAAGTTTAAGAGGTTCTTGAAGCTTTTGCAAGGCTTGAACATCACCATTCCATTCACCGATGCTCTAAGTGAGATGCCATCCTATGCAAAGTTTTTGAAGGAAATTTTGAGCAAGAAGAGGTCAATTGTGGAGATGCAAGATGAGGTGAAGATCTTGGAGCTACCTCAAAAGCTAGGTGATCCCGGAAGATTTGCCATCACCGTGGGGATTGGATCCCAAAACTTCAAGGCTCTTTGTGATTTAGGAGCAAGCATATCGGTTATGCCCATGAGCATATGGAGAAGGGCTAACCTAGGAGATATGGAACCGGTTGATATGAGTCTTACTATGGCCGATGGTTCATCTACAAAGGCCACCGAAATCTTAGGTGACGTCCCAGTTCGAATTGGGAGGTATTTTGTCCCCGATGATTTTGTGATCCTCGACATGAAAGAAGATCCGATGGTGCCCATTATTCTTGGAAGGCCGTTTCTAGCTACGGCGGGTGCCAAATTTGATGTGAGAAATGGGAAAGTGACTTTTGAGATTGGCGAGGAAAAAGTGGAGTTCCATTTCAACAAAGCACTCAATGAACCGGATGCTTTGGCAATCTTGAAGTTGGAGGAAAGTGCCAAGCGCAAGAGAGAGGAGTTGGAACCCATAAAAGAGGAGGAAGCACCATTGAGAGATCATGACATGGTCTATTGTCAAGAGCAAGAAAGGGAATTACAAGATCCATTTGTGAACCATGAGGAGTCAAGAGGTGGAGATAGCCCGAGAAGCCATGAAGAGTATCCTTCTTCGTATCCTTTTGATGTGGGAGACTCTTACATTTGTTTAAGTGACTTGAAAGAAGATCTAGAGGATGATTACCTTTGTTTGAGTGATTTGCAAGAAGACTTGAGTTATAATGTTTTTGAGTCCCCTAGAAATTTTTTAGATTTTTATGGTGTAGGTAATGAAGATCAAGTTGAGAAGATGCAAGAGATGCCAACCTACACTTTGGAGGAGAAGAATGATGGAGAAGTTGGATGCCACACTTTCATCAAACACAAATGGTGGTACTATGGCTATGAGGAGTGTGGAGATGCATATGACAAGGATGATCAATTCACCGTTTTTCACCCTCCTTGAAGGGTAGAGGTTAGAAGTCAAGCTAGTGACTTAAAAAGAGCGCTCCTCGGGAGGCAACCCGAGTTTAGTAGGTTCATTTTCGTAGTTTCTAGTTTGTTTTTCTTTGCTTTAGCTTAGATTCTTTCTAATCTCTCTTTAGCATGTGTTTTGTGGAATTGTGTGTTATGTGAGCTTCATGATCATGTGTGGTATTGGTGAAAATAATACAAGGACTTGTGGGTAGAGAATTGCCAAGAAAAAGGATTTTAGGAAGCCAAAACGGGTAGGACCGAGGTACCTAGCACCTCGGGCCCGAGGTTGAGATGTCGGTCCGGTATTGACAGACCACTTTGGACTTGATTTTGTGGAAATGCCTATTATGCCCTTCTGACCTAACTTTGTCCTCAACCCAATTTAAACCTTCTTTCCCATACCTAACACCCATCACCCTCATAACCACCTTCCCAAAATACCAAGTCCCCTTCAAAAATCCCAAATCGATCCATCATCTCCACCATACTCGAACCCCAAGCAATCTTCACCACAAATCTCGAATCCAACCCCTAGCATCCTCAAACATCGATCCAAAAGCCAAAAATCCTAACAAAATCCCATAGATCTTCATCCCTCTTCTAGATCTAGAAGAGAAATTTGAGTTCTAAGAAGTTGATTGCTAGAAGTCTTTGTTTCTTCAAAATTTGGTATGTGGATCTCAATCTCTACTTGATTCCTTGTGAATTTCATGCTTTCCTTGCTAGATTTGAGATTTGCCATGATTGAGTGAGCTTAGACCTTGAGCATCCATGGTGATTTTGCATGCATAGTGGAATTTGTGCTTGATTGTTGATCATGCATGATAAAACCTACTTGGAACTTCGATTGATGATGAGAAATGGTTGATTTTGGACTTTAGGAGCATGATAGAGTGTTTTATGGGTGAATCTAGGTAGAGATGTCGAATGAGAGTCGGCCCGAGGTACTCAGAACCTCGGGACCGATGTTGCAAGTCGGTCCAAGACTCGGACCGAGGTTGAGAACCTCGGACCCGATGTCTTGTGTTGGTCGGTCCTGTGCTATTTGACTTTCTCTTGTGTGAGCTCTAGGATTCATGAGCTTGAATGTTGGTAAAGGCATGTTTCTCATGATGTATCTTGTAGCTTGACCATTGTTATGTGATTCTTTGCTCATACATGTTGAATTTTGTGGATTGAGCGTCTTAAGAGCAACTATGGGGTTATTTCCTTGCATGATGAGTTGTTAGTTGTGGAAGCATGTGATTGTTGAGGAGGGTTTGTACCTTGAACAAATAAATTTGTCAAGACCCCGCTGAGTATAGCGAAATCAGGATCGTCCACGGAAGTTGGTAGATCTATAGTCTAGCAATCAAACTACGAAAACAAAGCAAAAACAAAGCAAAAGCAAAACAAGCAAACAAACGCAAAGCACACGTCTCAGGAATAGGTCGTGGCCGACCCTAGGGAGGTCGCGGCCGACCTATAACAGAACACTATAACACACGGAAAACACTGCAGAGGAGGGGTCGCGGCCGACCCTGCAACTGGTCGCGGCCGACCTATTCTGGGCACGAAAGTGGGTTTTGTAAAATCAAGGAAAAACAACTAGGGGAGGGGTTTCACCACACCACGAGCATGCATTCAAACAATGATAAAGGACCAACTCAACTCAAAACCTCATAGGTGACTTTCATCACAAAAGAACACATCAAGAGCCTCCATTTACATGAAAGGGTTAACATGCAGTCCAACTTGTTCTTCGAAGGGTTCAACTTTCATCAAACCCGGATAGTCCACATTCACAACCAAACCTCTCAATTAGGCAGCAAACAAGAACATTCCCCCTTCTTCAAGGGTTTTAAGCACACAAGAGGGATTTATGGGCAGAGATTTCAAGCTAAGCATGGATCCAAACAATCAAGGTCACAAATTGCATTTCCATGGTGGGTTTCACCCCAACCCTAGCAAGCTAACTACTCACACATAATCAAACACACAAACAACACTAAAGAAGAGCGAGACATCATCACAAACAAGCAACTTCAATAAAACAAAGATCCAACTTACAAACTAAAGCAAACCCACAAGGTTCTTCACACACTAATGTCTTCTTCTTCTTCCTCCTAAACAACAACTAGAGCAAGATCTCTTCTTCACTACCTCTCCTTAAAAACAAACTCTCTCTCAAACCCACACTCTTCCTCTTCTTCTTCACGTTCTTCTTCTTCTCCTACCCTCAGCTAACACTCTCTTCTCTCTCCCCTTTTCACCCTTGAGCCTTTTCCCTCCTAGAAAAGCTACCTAGAAAGTGAGACAAAATGGGTCTTATGAAGAAGCCCACAAAAGCAAAGAGAAGGAAGCTTCCTCCCTGCCACAAGTCTGCTACAACTCTGCCACAACCGCCTGCTTTTTCGGGTTTCGAAAATCCTGCCCAAAAGGCAATACTTGCAGCGCACGGATTTATTTTCGGATGCTGAGAGGGGTCGCGGCCGACCATATGGGGGTTGGCGCCGACCTATAGCAGAACGTGGACTTTTTCGCGTTTTGCTTCGGTCTTGCTTCAAATGGTTGGGCTTTTGCTTGGCGTTTCTCCACTCTTGCTCCTTGGATTCCTTGAGTTTCTTGACTCCTTTGAGGCTCACTTGGTTGCGACTTTGGATCTTGACTCTTTGACGACTTGACTCCCGAAAACTAGCGGTCCCTTGAAACCTCCGAAAATGCAAGAAAAACTCCTCCAAAAGGCTCCAAATAGCTACACAACACGAAACAACACACAAACGACTCCAACCCTCGAAAGAGAGTCGGAATCTTATGCAAAACACACAAACACGAAGGAAAAACATGCAAAACAAGCAAGAAAACTACCTAGAAAATCAACTAAAAAGCGCGACATCAGTGATCTTGTTGTGATTGTATAGATCTTATCTTGTAGTTCTTTGCTTTGATTATGCGTAGGTACCATGACTACCCGAGCATCTTCTTCAAGGATGGAGAAAGCAACAAGAAAGTCCAAGAAGTCGTCAAAGAGAGTGCAAAGGATGGACGATGTGCGTTTCGAGGATGATGATGTGGCTAGTGAGTATGAGCGACTCATGGGTCTATCTCACCACACTCGGTGGTTAGATTGGGAGTCCATTAGAAAGATGAGCATGGATGAGGCTCTTACTCGGTGTTATTCTCACATCGGTCTCAATGTATTGCTAAGGTACAACAACACTCATTATCCCGCCTTAATGTCCGAGTTTATGGCGACATTCAAGTGCACATATGAAGGAGTCGAGAGTGAGAGCATGATCTCCTTCCAAATGGGCAATGAGTTGCATGAGGTCTCTCTCCGGAATTTGGCTACTTACCTTGGATTTCCTTTTCCGAGAGATGAGGCTTATGTGGATAACGAGAAGGTGGACTATCTTTGGAAGTTTGTAGCCGGAAGAAGTGAGATGAGGAAAGGCGCATCAACAAATGAGATAGCAAATCCACTCTTCCGAGTCATGATCCAAGCTTTGGGTTGTTCCATCTTTGCTAGGCACGAATTGAGCAAGCCGATGAAGGAGGAGGCCATGTTACTCTATGAGATGTTGTTTGAAAATGAGAAGCCAATGAACCTCACATGGGAATGGGTGAAGATGGTGAGGGATTTCCAAAGTTCCTCATGGATCTATTTTGGAGGCATGATAGCCCGCTTGGCTCATCGTCTTGAGGTGGACTTGTCTACCTACACGCCGGCCCCAAATGGTGTAGAGTTCATGGACCTTAAGTACTTCAAGAAGGCCAACATCATCAAAGAGAAGCAAGTGACCGGTGCCACCACCTATCTAGCCCCACACTCCAACTTCAACAAGGTGCACATTCCTTTGGGGCCACGTCTCTTTAACCTCACAAGCTATTACAATTGGTTCCAAGTGTGGGTGGGCAAGGAGAATCCTTATGGAGAGCCGGAGGGGACACTTGAGTGTAGGAGACGAGCACAACACATTCGTTTCACTTCTCCTCAAGTTTCCCCGGACACCGAAGAAGAGGAGCCCAACCAATATGAGTTCGTGAGAAGAGATGACATGGACGTTACTTGCCTAGAGAAGAAGAAGAAGAAGGAGATGGTGATTACCACAATTTGCTCACCGACCACGCACCAACACTACTCGACCGAGGTGCAAGCCATGTCGGGCCCGACGTCCACCAACGTCGGTCCGACACCTATTTGCCCGATCCGGTCCCGAGCCAATTCGAGAGGGGTGAGGGAAGTGGAGCAAGACAAGAACCACCAAGCTATGGAGGGTATGAAGGGTATTCCCAATGGTACGGCCCGGAATGGTGTTCCCCGAGCCTCAACAATCGGTGGACATGAACTTCCTAGCCAACCAATTGGCTCATCTTCAACTTCAACAATCTAGCATGCTTCAAGAGGCACATCAAATCAATCTACAACAACAACACCTCAACTTCCAACAATAACAACTTTTCCACCACCAAGAAGACTTCCAAGCTCAATTTGAAGAAGTGAACCGCAACATCGCTTACACTAGACGTGATGTGGACGACTTAAGGGCGGTCGAGGACCAAAGATGGAGCGTCCAAGAAAGTTTCAATGAATGGATGACCGGGAACTTCTCTTCCCGTGAAGATCAATGGACACGCCCCACACCACAAATTCAACCGCCAAGTCAAGACCCTTTCCACGACCATGTGTATGAGCGAGAGAGGCACGCACGGCTCCAAAGTAGACGCCGTCAAGGACACCCTTCGAACTAAGCCTCAACATGCCATTCAAGAATAAGGAATTGTGAGCTCTCTTTACTCTTCTCTTTACTTTTGAAGTTTTGATTTCTTTTGATGAGGACATCAAAATTTTAAGTATGGGGTGGGTTAGTAGCTCATAGTTTCATGTGTAGTTTTCTTGTGTTTGTTCTTGTTTTGTTTAAGGGATGCTTCTTTATAGTGGCATGATGTGGTGCACATATGATGATTGAAATTTATGGTTTGAATGGATGTGTTTGTTTGTTTTGTTTGAGAGAATTTTTGCAAAAAATCCATAAAAATTCGAAAATTGTATGAAAAAAAAAGTCAAAAAAGATTTTGATTTTGGACTAGGAATTCCCATCTTAGATGTCCATATGAAGGCTAATGATGATGTGAGCATGTAAATTCCTTTGCATATTTTTGGATAGTTTAGCCTCTAAATGGATGTTGCTTTTAATGTGATATGATGTCTTGCATGTTTTTATTGAGCACATGAGTTCTTGGATGAGGTTTTGATGCAACTAAGCTAGAGTGACCGTTGTGAGATGATTTTTGGCCATTTTAGGGATGTTTGTTCATATTGCATATCCCTCATTTTCTTGTGTGATTAGCTCATGCATGCTTAGTAAAACTTGCTATTGAGGTGTTTATCTATTTTCCAAGACCAATATGAGATTTGTTCTATGCTTTGTCACATTGATTTGGACTTTGTTTTATTTAGTCACAAAATGTTCCATATCCTACCTTGAAGATAAACCGTTGTTTGTAGCCCCATTTTAGCCTTAGACCTTTGCTTGAAACTCCTCAAAAATATGATTCCTAGCCTATATGACTTGACCCTTATGGGATTGGACTTTAATGAGAGGTTTTGGAAGAATATTTGGAGAGTTGAGATTCTCTTTTGTGAAGGGCAAGGAATGGAGTTATAAACCAAGTGGGTAGTGCATCTTTGTTGTAAAGAAAGAAAGAAAAGTTGGAAAAAGTAGTGGATTGAAAGCAAAGTGCTTAAGTGAAGAAAAAGGGCACCGACCGAGTTAAAGTGCACATCGGGCCCGACGTGTGTTGCAAGTCGATCCTAAGTGAAAAAGTGTGAAAAATCCAACAAACAGTTTAGTGCAAAGATGAAGTGGAATGTTTAGTGAAAGTATGGGTTGAAAGTTGAGAAAAGAAGAAAAATCAAAGTCTTTTGGGAGTGTGAAGTTGAAAGTGGAAGAATTTGGTGAAGTTGGTGAGAGACTAGAAAGTTCAATCCTCATTGTAAGCACCACAAGACCAAAGTGATTCCCACCTTGAGAAACACCAAAAGCCCCATTACAACCCGGCCGAATGGAACCTCTTTGAGGATCTCCATTGAGCCAAGTTCATATTCTTTGTGTGCATTGTAATAGGCATCTCTAGGTGGAGGAATTGGTGATATTAGCTTCAATTGTAAAGTCTTTACTTGCATGATTTTTGAGTTTGAGTGTTCATTTTTAAGCCTAAACACATGATGAGTGATACACATTTCCATACCTAAAGTGAGGCTTTTTTGCATTAGACTTAATTCCTTGAACACTTGATCATGTGTGATGACGTAATCTTGCTAGCATATCTATCACTTGTGCTTGATTGATTTTTCATATGAGGCTTTACTTGAAGATTGTGCTTCGGTCTTGCTTATGTTGTTATTGCTTGAGGACAAGCAAGTTTAAGTATGGGGTATTCTGACGTCTCTCATTTTGGTGGTGTTTTAGTAGTTAATTTCCCTTGTAAATAAGTGTTTTTCATTCCTTTCTTTGTTAGTTTCGTCCCTTTTTAGCTTAGTTCCCGGTTTTCTACAAGATTCGGAAACTATGCGAGTTTGTTATGTTTTGTAGGTAAAATGGCACGTTTGAGGACGTTTCGAAGGAGTTTATAAGAAGGAGCCAAGCTTGAGAGCTAAGGAACGGAAGAGCCATGCAAAGAATGAAGAGGAAATCAAGGAAAACCAAGAAGAGAAGAAGGATCGAGACCCAGGATCGAGTTACTACCAAGTCGGGCCCGAGTTCGAGCACCAGAGCATAGGACCGACGTTCCCAACGTTGGGCCCGATGTCTGCCCGTGTCGGTCCGAGTCGGCAAAAGGAAGGATTGGGCTCCAAGGCACAATGTTGTGATCTTCCAATTTTGCCCTTCTTCTAAATTTGGAATTCCTTGGTCCCCAATCAAGAGAAAAGGATAATTAGAGGTGATTAGAGAGCATTAGAGGAGATCAATCACACACACACCAAAATATCTCTAAAAAGGCTCAAGGAAGACTTGGAGAGCAAGGAGAAGAAAGGAGGAGGAGAAGAGAGAGACATCGGTGGAGCTAGAGAGGAGATTAGTGAGTTTTGAACTTGTTTTGCTTTGGTTTAGTAGAATTAAGACTTGGATCTTGTGAACCCTTGTGGATTTGAATGCAATTTAGCCTTGATTTGAGTTTGATGATTGAGCTTTGCTTGCTTTACCATTTGATTGCTTTTTACTCTTACTTGATGGAGTAGATTCCATAGTCTTGGGCTATGGGGGAAACCCCTAGCTAGGATTGGGTAGGAACCCCCAATTTCATAGCCTTGAGTGCTTGATCTAGGAATCCTCTCTACATTGAGCTTCAATTCTCTTGTGGATAAAAGGAACCTAGGGCTTGTGATTGGTAAGAGTAAGCGGGAGCGATCTCGAACCCATCACTAGACCTAGCATCGAAGGCGAGTGGAAACTCCCTTGGGTCGAAGTGTAGAGTGGAGGGATCGAAGGCTAGCAACCTCGATCTCACAAGGATCAACACTTATTTGCTGAATTGGGGTGGAATTACCCAAGTCTAGTTAGGGAAGGAACCCAAAAACCCAAGACCGATCTACCAAATTTGCCTAGTTCGAGTTACACAGTACATCGGGCCCGACGTTGTGTGTGTCGGTCTCGGCCAAATCTACCTCGATCCACCCTCGGACCGAAGTGACTAGTGTCGGTCCGAGGTGTTCTCTTTGATTTTCCTCGTTTTTACCTTTCTTTTACCTCTTTTTAGTCTTTTGGGTACTCTCAACGCACGAACTCCCGTGTGTTCGACACCCTACCTCTTTTACTACAATTGGTGTTCGGTTTATAAATTTAAATTTTGATATCATCCGATCCGGACGAGACCCCAATCAGTCCACTTCCCTCTCCTCTTTCAAAGTGGCTCGGGACCGACTCGGGCAAATATGCGTCTGAATGACGTTGATAGACGTCGGGCCCGAGGTGCCCTGCATCTCGGTCCAAAAGTGTGGGAGCTTGCTCTCTTGCGCGGAGGTTGGCTAGCAAACCTTGGAAACCTTCGTCTTCTTCGGGAGGCGTGTCCACATCCATGGCCTCCCTTCTTGCAAATTCAAAGTTGTTGGGCTCTTCATCTTCGGACTCCGGAGAAGGTTGGGGCGTTGTAAAGTGAATGTGTTGGGCACGACGCCTACACTCAATTGTCCCTTCCGGTTCTCCAAACGGGTTCTCCTTCCTGACCCAAACTTGGAACCAATTGTAGTAGCTTGTAAGGTCATAGAGTCTTGGCCCCAAAGGAACATACACCGGTGATGGCCTTCTCCTTGATGATGTTGGCTTTCTTGAAGTACTTGAGATCCATGTACTCCACTCCATTCGGTGCTGGCGTGTACTTAGATAGATCAACCTCAAGACGACTAGCCAAGCGGGCTATCATCCCTCCAAAGTAAATCCATGAAGAGCTTTGGAAGTCCCTCACCAGGTTCACCCATTCCCATGTAAGGTTCAATGGCTTCTCGGTTTGGAATAACATCTCATGGAGCAACATCGCTTCTTCCTTCATCGGCTTGCTTAGCTCGTGCCTAGCATAGATGGCACATCCCAAAACTCGGATCATGACCCGGAAGAGAGGGCTAGCAATCTCATTTGTTGAAGCTCCTTTCCTCATCTCACTCCTCCCCGCTACATACTTCCAAAGATAGTTCACCTTCTCATTGTCCACAAAAGCTTCGTCTCTTGGAAAAGGAAATCCAAGATAGACCGCCAAGTTCCGAAGTGAGAGCTCTTGTGTCTCATTGCCCAATTGGAAGGTGATCATGCCTTCATTGTCCTCTACTCCTTCATAAGTGCACTTGAAGGTGGCCATGAACTCCGATGTCAAGGCGGGGTAGTGAGTGTTGTTCCACCTCAACATCACATCAAGGCCAATGTGAGAGTAGCAACGGTTGAGAGCCATTTCCATCCCCATCTTCTTTATAGCCTCCCAATCTAGCCACCTTGTGTGGTGAGCTAGACCCATGTACCGCTCATAGCTTTGAGCCACATCATCATCATCAAATTGCACATCATCCATCCTTTGTGCTTTCTTTGACTTCTTTGATTTCTTTGAAGGCCTCTCCATGCGTGAAGAAGATGCTCGGGTTGCCATGGTACCTACACACACTCAAAGCAAAGAACTACAAGATAAAATCCATACAACCTCAACAAAATCATGCATATTCACAACTCACAACTCATCACACAAGAATAACCCCATACTTATCCTCTAGACACTTAGCTCACAAAATCCAACATGTATGAACAAAGGATCACAAAACAATGGTCAAGCTAGAAGATATATCATGATAAACAAGCCATAACCAACAGTCAAACTCATGAATCCTATCGTCATCACAAGAGAAAGACAACTAGAACTAGGACCGACGAACTATGGACATCGGGCCCGAGGTGCTCTCAACCTCGGTCCGCAGTCATGGACTGACTCTGGTATGTCGGGCCCGAGGTACCTAGGTACCTCGGTCCGATTCTAGACCCGTCTTCTTGTACAAGTTCACCCAAAAATCAACCTATCATGCTCCTAGAATCCAATATCAATCATATATCTTCATCAATCGAAGTTCCAAGAAGGTTCAATCATGCACAATCAACAATTAAGAACAAATTCTCCTATGCATGCAAAACACCATTGATGCTCAAGATCTAAACTCATTCAAACATGGAAAAACTCAATTCAAGCAATGAAAGCATGAAATTCACAAGGAATTAGATAGGAATCGAGGTTCACATACCAAATTTGAAGAGATATAGACTTCTTAGCAAACAAACTCCTTAGAACTCAAATTTTCTACCTAGATCTAGGAGAGGGATGAAGAACAATGGAACTTGTTGGGGGTTTTCTCCTTTGGATCGATGCTAGGGAAGGGCTAGGGTGTTGGATCGAGATTGTTGAGGGTTTGCAAGGGGGATCGAGTGTGATGGGAAGAGGGGGTCGATTTGGGGGTTTGGTGAAGGGAAGCTTGGTATTTTGGGTAGGTGGTTATGAAGGTGATGGGAGTAGGTAAGGGGAAATAGGCTTTAAATGGGAAAGAAACAAAGTTAGGTCAGAGAGGCATAATGGGGATTTTCTTCAAACCTTGACCACGGTTGACCAACCTAGTCGGACCGAGTTGCACTAAGTCGGGCCCGATGTTCTGGGTACCTCGACCCGGCTTGGTTTGACTCCCAAAAATTACCTGATCTATGTTACTTCTTTTCCCACAAATCCTTTTATTATTTCACCATTACCGCTACCTAATCATGAAGCACACATAACACCAACAATCCACAAAAATACATGCTAGGAAGAGATTAGAGAGAATCTAAGCTAAGCTAAAGAAACTAAACTAAAACTACGAAAATAAACCTACTAGGCTCGGGTTGCCTCCCGATGAGCGCTTCTTTTAAGTCATTAGCTTGACTTCTAACCTCGACCTTCATGGTGGATGGAAAATAGTGAATTGGTCACCATAGTCATGTCCATTGCCATTCCCTTCATAGCCGTAGAACCACCACTTGTGGTTGATGTAGGCATGGCCCTCAAATTGTCCTTCACCTTTCTCCTCCAAAGTATAGGTTTGCACCTCTTGCACCTTCTCAACTTGATCTTCCTTCCCTACATCACAAACCTCTAGAGAATTTCTAGGAGATTCAATAACATTATAGCTCAAATCCTCTTTCAAATCACTCAAACATATATAACTATCCTCTAGATCCTCTTTCAGGTCACTTAAACAAATATAAGAGTCTCCAACATCAAAAGGATACGAAGAAGGATACTCTTCCTTGCTCCTTGGACTATCATCACCTCTTGATTCCTCTTGGTGCTCAAATGGATCCACCAACTCTCTCTCTTGAACTTGAGCATTGACCCTTTCATGGTTCCTCAAGGGTGCTTCTTTCTCTCTTGCGGTTTCTACTTCCTCTCTTTTCTTCTTGGCATTTTCCTCCAATTTCAAGATTGCCAAGGCATCCGGTTCGTTTAGAGCTTTGTTGAAGTGAAACTCCACCTTGTCTTCCCCAATCTCAAAAGTCACTTTCCCATTTTTCACGTCAAATTTTGCTCCCGCCGTGGCTAGAAACGGCCTTCCAAGAATAATGGGCACCAAAGGGTCTTCTCTCATATCAAGGATCACGAAATCGTAGGGGACGAAGTACTTCCCCACTCTAACCGGAACATCATCCAAAATTCCCGTGGACTTTGTAGCTGAACCATCGGCCATAGTGAGAGACATGTCAACCGGCTCTATCTCACCAAGGTTAGCTCTCTTCCAAATGCTCATGGGCATAACCGATATTCTTGCTCCTAAATCACATAGAGCTTGGAAACTTTGAGATCCAATACCCATGGTTATTGCAAATCTTCCGGGATCTCCCAATTTTTGAGGTAGCTCCAAGATTTTCACCTCATCTTGCATTTCCACAATCGACCTTTTCTTGCTCAAAATTTCTCTCAAGAACTTGGCATATGAAGGCATCTCATTTAAAGCATCGGCGAACGGTATTGTGATGTTCAACCCTTGCAAAAGCTTCAAGAACCTCTTGAATTTGCCCTCTGCAACCTCCTTGGGCTTCTTTGATGGGTAAGGAAGAGTTGTGCCGCCTTGATTCTTGCTTGGATCAACTTCCTTGGACCGGCTTAGTTCACTCACACCATTCTCTGCTTGGACCGATGTGGGCTCGACGTCGGGACCGACGTTCTGGTCCTCGGTCTGGGGGCAGAGTGACGTCTGGTAAGTCGGTCCGACTTCAGGGCATGTTGGGCCCGAGTTCCTCTCCTCCTCGGTCCTAGTCAGGGGACCTCTTCCAACTTCTGGCTCGATATCTGGGCACGTCGGGCCCGAGTTGTAGGGTAAGTCGGTCCGACTCTCTTCTCTTGGTTTTTGCACATGTGGCTCGGGCAAGTTCCGACCACTCCTCAACCCTATAGCTCGGACTTCATTTTGTTGTTGTGGGCACGGGGATTCTCCTCGGGTCGGCCCGGGAGTCTCCCATCTTCTCTCGGAAGTCGAGTAAAAACTTGAGCGAATTGGTTGTCGACTTGCTTCCTCCACACACAAAGATTATCGACCTTCGTGCTCATGTTTTTGATATCACCTCTCAACTCTTGTGCCCATTGTGGAGTTTGTTGATCGTAGAACCCCGGAGGTCGGTATGGTGGTGGTTGGGCCCTTGGCTCGTTTTGGCTGTAGTTGTTGTTGTAGCCATTATCTTGGCCTTGGTTCCACCTTCCAATTCCTCCATTGCCTCCGTTGTTGAAGTTGTTTCTCCCGCCAAAATTCCTTTGAACAAAGTGTGCCTCCTCGATTTGTTCGGCCAAGCGAACTTGGCGTTCATTGGGACACTCTTGAGAAACATGCTTGAAAGATCCACATTCCTCACATGACCTTGAGGTTTGCTTGAGATGATTCATTTGCCTTCTCATTTTGTTCAACTCATCCTCAAGGAACTGAATTTTCACATCCTTGTCAACCTCTTCATTCTTCGGGTCATAGAGCCTCCTTGTACCATCTCCTTGGACTCTTGCCTCCTTGTAGACTTGACTCACCTTGTACATGGCTTCGTAGTCGGAGAGTTTATCAAGTAACTCCCATGCTTGCTCCGGTGACAAATCAATGAACCCACAATCGGTGTGAAGATTCAACTTGTCCTTGGTGGCGGGGTTGATTCCTTGGAAAAAGATGTCTTGGAGAACATATGGTTGTTGCCCATGCGTTGGACATTGCCTCAACATCTCCTTGAACCGATCCCAAGCCTCAAAGAGTGGCTCGTTGGCTCCTTGTTGAAAACTTGCTATCTTCCTTCTAAGCTCCGTTGTTTTTGTTGGTGAAAAGAACTTCATCAAAAATGCTTCATTGAGAGCCCTCCATGATGTGATGGATCGAGGTTCTTGGCTCTCTAGCCAATCTAGTGCCTTGCCTCCTAACGAGCACTTGAAAGCTTTGAGTAGCACATACTCTAGCGTCTCCTCATCCGTTGAGATAGTCTCACATATATCCTTGAATTGCTTCACATGCTCAATCGGGCACTCATTCGGTCGTCCCTCAAATTGGTCCCTCTTGATAAGTGATATGAATTGAGTCTTGATCTCGAAGTTCTTTGAAACCTCCGGTAAGACAATGGCCGGCTCCGGCCCCTACAACTCCGGATGAATGTATTGGCGTGCATTCCGGGGTTGGGTGTTGATTTGAGCCTCCAATCTCATCCTTTGCTCACGCTCTCTCCTTATCTCGGCATTCCGGTTTTCCATCTCAAGTTGCATACGAGCCATGTCGGCCCTCATCCTAGCAACCTCATCATCATGTAGTGCTTGGTTCTCCATTCTCTTCTTCTTTCGAGCTTGCTTGATTATGCTCTCCGGATCACTCACAAAGTCGAACTCAAGTGTTCCTCGGACGGAACGAGCTCGCATACACCTATAACCAAAGACACAAACAAAACCCAATCAAAACAAACAAGAAGTTTGGGCTAATCCCTCACCCAAATCACTACCAAATTCAAAGACTCAACAAAAGAGGTACCTCAAACAAGTAGAACTCCCCGGCAACGGAGCCAAAATTCTGATGGGTGTCCGGATTGGAGGGTCAAAATTCAAAGTGATAACCGAACCCCGTAGTAGTACAAGGGTAGGGTGTCGAACGCTCGGGAGTTCATGCGATGAGTGTACCAAAAGACTTGCAAAAAGGGAAAGAAAGGGTAAAACAAGGAAAATCAAAGAGAACAACTCGGGACCGACATAGGTCACTTCGGCCCGAGGTTGGATCGACTTTGGATTGCACGGGACCGACACTAGTGGAAGTCGGGCCCGAGGTCTGGGTAAGTCGGACTTGGCAAAATAGTAGATCAGTCTTGGGTTTTTGGGTTCCTTCCCTAACTAGATATGGGTAATTCCACCCCAACTCAGCCAATGAGTGTTGATCCTCATGAGATCGAGGTTGTTTGCCTTTGATCTCGCCACTCTACACATCGACCCTAGGGAGATTGATTTCCCTTTCGATGCAAAGTCAAGTGATGGCTAGAGATTGCTTTCACTCACTCTTGCCAATCACAAGCCCTTGATCCCTTGCTTTCACAAGAGATTGTAGCTCTATGTAGAGAGGATTCCTTGGATCAAGCACTCAAGGCTATAGAATTGGGGGTTCACACCCAAACCTAGCTAGGGGTTTCCCCCATAGCCCAAGACTATGGAATCTACTCCATTAGACAAGAGTAAAAAGCAATCAAAGGACAAAGCAAGCAAATCTCAATCATCAAACTCAAATCAAAGCCAAATTGCATACAAATCAAAGGGGTTTTCACAAGATCCAAACTCTAGTTCTTAATTGCAAATCAAAACCATGTTCAAACTCACAAATTCTCCCTAGAACTAGCAATCTCCACCGATTTCTCCTCTTGTTCTCCTCTTCCTTCTTCCTCCTTGCTCTCAAAGTCTTCCTTGAGCCTTTGAGAGTGATTAATTGTGTCTTAACTTGGATAATTGTCTTCTAATCTTCTCTCCTTTTAATTGGGGGCCAAGAATATCCAAAAATGGAAGAGGGGCAAAAGTGGTAGATCACATTTGTGTGCCTTGGAGCCCAATCTTCACTTTTCCGACATGGACCGACACGGGGGCACCTCGGGCCCGACTTGTCACAACTCGGTCCGAGCCTCCATAAGTCAATCTCGGGCCCGACTTGCTGGGCAAGTCGATCCGGGCCTCAAGCCTCTTCTCTTCTTGGTCTTTCTTGAGCTCCTCTTCGTTGATCGCATGGCTCTTCCGCTCCCTTGCGCTCTTGTCTTGCTCCTCCTCATGGAATCCTTCCAAAGCTTCTTCTAAACACGCCAATTTACCTACAAAACACAACAAATTCGCATAGTTTCCGAATCTCATAGAAAATCGGAATCTAAGCTAACAAGGAACAAAACTAACAAAGAAAGGAACAAAAGACACACATTTACAAGGGAAATTAACTACTAAAACACCACCAAAATGAGAGACATCAAGCGTCCTCTATCATTGTTAAGTATTTCCTGGATCGTAGACAGGAAATTAGTCAAGATTAGGATTGGAATTAACCATTGGATTAAAAGGAATTGTGTGTGAATCAATGATCAAACGACTCTTTTAAAGTGGATTTGTTAGATGAACCTGCCTTTAGTACTTTGATTGATCTTGTGAAATTGTCGATTTGTCTTCTTGCTTTGGTGATTGGAACTCTCTCATTGAAACCCCCTTTGTTCTTAGTTGATACAAATATTAGACTAAATACCTTAAGTTCTCTTGGGTTCGATCCCATACTTGCTCACTATACATAGTTTGTGTGTTTGGGTTATCTTTGATTTTGGGTACAACGATTTTACCTGAGTCAAATTTTAGCGCCGTTGCCGGGGAACTTAGGTTCTATCTAGTGTGATATTTGTATTGACTATTATGTGGACCTATCTTACGGTCCACACCTTTGCTACTAATTATTTTCCAAAGTGTTGTCGTTGGTTTCAGGAGACAGGATGGCCGATCAATCGATCAGGCAACAAAATGCTCCAAAGCTCGAACAACAACACATGACTGTTGAGTACCCCGCGCTAGCTGAAGGGGTAGACTTTGTGGTGAAACCTGGCCTGATTGATCTTTTACCGCAGTTTGGTGGGCAATCTGATGATGATGCAATCAAACACCTTACGGAGTTTGAATATGCCTGTTTAAGCACGAAGCCTACTGGGGTCACTATGGATCAGATTAATATGCGGGCTTTTCCGTTTTCTCTGACCGGGTTAGTCAGGGACTGGTATGCCTACTGATACAGGCTATTTTGTATAGGTTAACTCTTGTATTTTGAGATGATTTTGAGAGTGTTTAGGTTAGTTTTAAGCGTTATTGTAATATGAAGACCGAAGACACAAGTTATGAAGAATTAAGAGTTAAAGAGCTTAAAGACGAACAATCGCCACTGCATGGATACCGCGGTCGCATTGTCTATGAAGCGGGCGCGGTGGCGTGAAGAGACGAACCATCGAGAACCATGAAGGCCGCGGTCGCGCTGTCTGTGGCGCGGTCGCGGTAGAAGCCGACTCAGCATTTGACCATTCGAAGACCGCCGCGGGCGCGGTGGTGACGCCGCGGTCGCGGTGCCGGCCGACATTGAGGCGGGCGAAATTCTATCGTTTCTATCTTGTTTCCTTTCTTATCTTTCGGTTTCCTTTCTTATCTAGTCCGAAAAGTTTGTTCTTTGAGGCTATTTAAGGGGAATCTTTCTAGGTTTTTAGGATATTCTATTCATTAGACAATCAATTGTTCTTTCAATAAAGATTGGAGTTTTCTTTGTAATGGAAAACTAACTCTCCTCTTGAGTTTATTCGATCAAGGAAGCTTTATTATGAAGTTGTGAAATTCTGGTAACCTCTTTATCCTTAGGTCTTTATTGATACTCTTGTGCTTCATCCCATGATCTATGTTTGATTTTATGAGCCTGATCAACTTGTTTGATTGACTTAGATCTATCGTTTGATTTAGGATTGGTTGTTGTCTATGCATCTTTCCTAATTCTCGAAACAACTCTATTCTAGGACCGTGGACTAGTTTAGGGAAGAGTATTCAATGGTTTAATTGTGCATGAGACTCGTAGTTTGATGGCATGATTTGATTTCCTAATATCCCTGTTCTCTATGCTAATTCTAGGTTAAGCGTCCTTGCCTAGGGTTATAGAATTGCTTGGACCGTGGACTTGCGATTGTTAATGATTGGGATTGGAATTGACCTAGGCATATAAAGAGGTGGATGAATTCATGATCAACTGATTAATAAAGTGGAATTGATTGGATAAACTCTACTTAATAACTTTGATTGAAACCAACTTTAAAAACCCCCCTTTTGAATACTTGCATGAAAACCATAAAATCTGATTAGAAACTCATTCTTTTGGGTTCGACCCCTTGCTTGCTCACTATACTGTTGTTTGCATGTTTGGGATTTATTTTTGATAAGGGAACAACGACTTTGCCCGAGTCAAATTTTGGTGCCGTTGCCAGGGAATCCTTTTTCTTGTTTTGATTGTGTGTGTTTTTGTGCTCTGCGCCCAAACCCGCCCGCGGCCACCTCGGCGCGACCGCGGTTCACGCGCAGAACCTTTTCTTGGGTTCGGACCTAACACATGGTCCGTATCTGGTCTACTAAAACTTCCCCTGTTCGTTTTGATCCAGAAATTGACAGGACTCTCCGGAAGATAAGAAGTGCCCCTCGACCTTCTACATCCTACAATTTTCTTGAATCTCTCTCTCTCTCTCTGACTCTGAACCAGAGGACGTCATGGCGGAACAAACTATTCGCCAACTCACGGCGCCTGATCTCCAGCAACAGCAGCTCGCTGTTCAATTCCCCGAACTCGGGGAAGGTGTGAAGTTCGAACTGAAGTCCGGGCTCATCCACCACTTGCCCAAATTCCACGGGTTGAGTGATGAGGACCCGAACAAGCATCTCACTGAATTCCATGCGTTGTGCGTGAGTATGAAGCCCACTGATGTAACGGAGGATCAAATCAAGCTCCGGGCTTTCCCCTTCTCGCTAGAGGACTCCCCCAAGGATTGGCTCCTTTATTTGGTACCAGGCTCTATTACTACTTGGGCGGCCATGAAGAGGGCATTTCTTGAGAAGTACTTCCCCGCTTCCAAACAAACATCTATTAAGAAGTAGCTCAGCAGTTTGGAGCAGGGGGAGGACGAGAACCTCTATGATTATTATGAGCGCTACAAGAGGCTCATCGCGAGTTGTCCCTACCATGGCTATCTTGCCTTGGATCTTATTTGCTACATCATTGAGGGACTCTGCGACAGTGACAAGAGGCTCGTGAATGCATCTTGTGGGGGTAGTTACGAAAACTTGACCCCTGCTGCAGCTTTTCAGAAAATTGAGATCTTGGCGGAACAAGCCCGCAATCAGAGGTCCAAGACCAATGTGAGGTCCGTTAGTGTGGTGAACGAGTCCCTGAATGCTGAAGTAAGGGAGCTCAAAGATCTTATGAAGCAGCTGCTCACGAAGAAGACGGGTCAACAAGTCAATGCTTGCGGTCTTTGCTATGACGCGAGCCACCACACGGATCAATGCCCTACTATTCAAGAGACCGAGGAGTCGGTCAATGCTATTGGCAATTATGGTGCGCCCCGGCCCCGAAATGATCCTTACTCTAATACCTACAATCCGGGGTGGGCAAACCATCCTAATTTTCGGTGGAGCAACGAGCAGCAACAAGATCCACCACAACAGCAGCAGCAGTACGCTCCTCAGGGCCAACAACAACAATTCCGGTCCAACAACTATGCCCCGAGAGCGCCTGCTCCGTCTCAGAATGACGCTATTACTGCCCTCTTGAAGGAGAATCAAGAGAAAGGGTTGCTGTAAAGAATCTGGAGACTCAACTGAGCCAACTTGCGACCATGATCAATAGGCTCGAGTCTAAGGATTCCGGGAAATTTCCCTCTCAACCGCTCAACCACAAGGAGAATGTGAGTGCCATGAACTTGAGGAGCGGTAGAGCATTGGCGAGTCGGGAATCACTCACTAGTGATAAACCACGACCGCGTTCCCTTGGCCGCGACCGCGCCGGGGCAACAGAAGACGAAGACCAAGTCTCTGTTGGAAATCCGCGACTGCGCTCTCCCCACCGCGCCCGCGGAAATCCAACAGAGGACTCGGATCATGAGAGGCATGAGGCACCGCGACCGCGGAGCCCGGACCGCACCCGCGGTAAGGAGGCAGAGCGGAATTTCGGGGCGTTGCTCGACTATGCTTTCAAGAACTATTCGCCCCCATGCCCGAGCTCTCCTAGACGCGACCGAGCCCCAGTAGCAGAGGAGGACGACGGCTATGTGGCTCAACCACTTCCACCGTTGAGCTCTTTTAAGCTCTCTCCCCCATTCCCCGAAGCACTCAAGCACATGACAAGGAACTCTTTGAGACCTTCGCCAACTGCCAGGTAAATGTTCCTCTCATCAATCTCATACAAAGTGTCCCTCGTTTTGCTAAGTTTATGAAAGAGCTATGCACAATAAAAAGTAAAAATAGGACTAGTCCTAAAATTGAGAAAGTAGCTGTAGTTGAGAAAACACAGGATAGCAAAACTAAGATTTTTAATTCCCTACTCCAGAAGCAATTGCCTAAAAAATGCTCAGACCCAGGAAGATTCACCGTCCCTGTCACTATTGGAGAAACTAAAATTGAGCGTGCTATGCTAGATTTAGGTGCCTCCATTAATGTTCTTCCAGCTTGCATGTATGATAGGTTAGGCCTTGGTCCCTTAAAGGAATCCGATATTGTAATTGAGTTGGCTACCATTCTAATGTGCGCCCGAAAGGGTTAGTTGAGGATGTTCTAGTGCAGGTGCATGGTTTAATCTTTCCTGCAGATTTCTATGTGATGGAGATAGGCGAAGGGCGTTACGACCCGGTTCTCTTACTTGGTCGCCCGTTCATGAAAACCGCCAAGACGGTTATAGATGTTGCCAATGGATCTCTTTCCAAATCTCATGGTGGCAACGAGGTCCGAATTCATGTTGATGAGGACCCATATTGATCGTATCCACATCGAGCCAACGACGTTCAACAAAAGCGCTGCTTGGGAGGCAACCCAAGGTTTAGTTAGATTGTCTTTCCATTCTTAGCTTAGGATTTGCTTGTTTTTCTAGCTAACATGCAGGTACTAGGTCCGAAAGGACAGCCTGGTGTGATACCGCGCCCGGGCCGCCTTGGCCGCACCCGCGGTGGATCACCAGTGCGCCTCGACGAACAGGTACTAGCCCGTGCTCGCGGCAACCGTACTGCGTCTCGGTTTTAACTCATTTTTATTGTAAAAAAAAAGCAAAAATAGAAAAAAAGAGAGAGAAAAAAAAAGAGGACTTCTTGGTCCCATTCTATCTCTATCTTCCATCTATCTATATCCCATTCTTTTCCATCTTCTATCTTTCCACCCTCTATTTCTTCTTTTCATCCACCTTTGTAATTCCATTCTTTTGGCTATGCGTAAAGCCTAAGTATGGGGGAGCTTTGTTCCCCTGAGAGTTCTCTTTCCGACGGCTCGAGTTCAAGTGTTTGTCCATCTTCCAAGAGACGAGCCAAGATACGAAGGTTGCTTACACATCACATCGTTCGAGACGAAGTCGAGATGTTGTCCCTGCACGAGGACCGCGCCCGCGCTCTATCAGCCGCGCCCGCGGTGCTTCACTTGACGAGCACTTTGCTCTCTGCAAAGATTCCGCGCCCGCGCCTATAGTGCCGCACCCGTGGTTAGCCACCAGACCTGGATTACGAAGTTTCATTCTACCACCTTTGAAGAGTTCTTCCATTCCCCCTCTTCATCGTTTGTGAGTCTTCTGATATACCCTTCTTCCTTGCTTCTATCCTTTCTTTTTGCTTCATTGAGGACAATGAAGGATTTAAGTATGGGGGAGGGAGAACTCGCATTCGCTTATCCTAGTTAGCTTAGTTAGAGATTTGCTTCAGATTTTTGATTTTCTTCTTTTCATTGAGCTCTTGCACCATATTTTTTGCATATTAAAGAAAGAAAGAAAAAAGAAAAAAGATAGAAAAAGCCATAAAAATTGAAAAAAGGCATATTAAATCCTGGGATGAGTCGAAAACCCGAAAGGGCGGCTCAGGTAATAAGCAGGTAACCCGGACCAGCATTAGACTGGGGTAATATGAGGTTTATGAGTGTTGTGAGTTTTGTGAGCACACCTTGAGAAAAATGAAAAGAGCGGTTAGGTGAAAACCCGAAAGGGCGCCTAAGCAGAATTGAGCGGTAAAATTCGAGTGATTAGGATTCATTCTTACTTGGGGACTTTGGGGCTTACATGATAGATTTGGGTAGATCCTAGGTTCCTCTCTTTCCTGTTTTTAGAGCTTGAGTGATATATCATGTTGTGAGGTGTGTGTTTGAGCTTCATTGTTTTATGCTCATGATTTCTCTATATTTCTAGGTTCGGGTTGTGAGCTGAGTGTTTTTATCTTCCCTTGTATTTCCTGAGATCTTAGATGTGCTACCTTGTTATATTTATTTTGAGCTTACTCGAGGACAAGCAAGATCTAAGTATGGGGGAATTTGATACAGGCTATTTTGTATAGGTTAACTCTTGTATTTTGAGATGATTTTGAGAGTGTTTAGGTTAGTTTTGAGCGTTATTGTAATATGAAGACCGAAGACACAAGTTATGAAGAATTAAGAGTTAAAGAGCTTAAAGACGAAGAATCGCCACTGCATGGATACCGCGGTCGCGTTGTCTATGACGCGGGTGCAGTGGCGTGAAGAGACGAACCATCGAGAACCATGAAGGCCGCGGTCGCGCTGTCTGTGGCGCGGTCGCGGTAGAAGCCGACTCAGCATTTGACCATTCGAAGACCGCTGCGGGCGCGGTGGTGACGCCGCGGTCGCGGTGCCGGCCGACATTGAGACGGGCGAAATTCTATCGTTTCTATCTTGTTTCCTTTCTTATCTTTCGGTTTCCTTTCTTATCTAGTCCGAAAAGGTTTTTCTTTGGGGCTATTTAAGGGGAATCTTTCTAGGTTTTTAGGATATTCTATTCATTAGACAATCAATTGTTCTTTCAATAAAGATTGGAGTTTTCTTTGTAATGGAGAACTAACTCTCCTCTTGAGTTTATTCGATCAAGGAAGCTTTATTATGAAGTTGTGAAATTCTGGTAACCTCTTTATCCTTAGGTCTTTATTGATACTCTTGTGCTTCATCCCATGATCTATGTTTGATTTTATGAGCCTGATCAACTTGTTTGATTTACTTAGATCTATCGTTTGATTTAGGATTGGTTGTTGTCTATGCATCTTTCCTAATTCTCGAAACAACTCTATTCTAGGACCGTGGACTAATTTAGGGAAGAGTATTCAATGGTTTAATTGTGCATGAGACTCGTAGCTTGATTGCATGATTTGATTTCCTAATATCCCTGTTCTCTATGCTAATTCTAGGTTAAGCGTCCTTGCCTAGGGTTATAGAATTGCTTGGACCGTGGACTTGCGATTGTTAATGATTGGGATTGGAATTGATCTAGGCATATAAAGAGGTGGATGAATTCATGATCAACTGATTAATAAAGTGGAATTGATTGGATAAACTCTACTTGATAACTTTGATTGAAACCAACTTTCAAAACCCCCCTTTTGAATACTTGCATGAAAACCATAAAATCTGATTAGAAACTGATTCTTTTGGGTTCGACCGCTTGCTTGCTCACTATACTGTTGTTTGGATGTTTGAGATTTATTTTTGATAAGGGAACAACGACTTTGCCCGAGTCACCTACATATTAAACAATCCACACTCCCAGCCAATCACGACATGGAGTCAATTGAGGGTTGCATTCTTGGATAAGTACTTCCCTATTTCAGACTTTCAGTAAGGGCAGCCCGGAAGAAAGAAATCTCCGATTTTAATCAACAAGATGGGGAAAGCTTGTACGATTGCTACTATCGCTACAAGAGGCTCCTTGCTAGGTGTCCATGCCATGGGTTTCCAGATCTTGAGATCGTATGGTACTTCATAAATGGTATTGGTTGTCAAGTCAGAGATCTGATACTCGCTTCGTGTGGAGGTTCTTACCTAGAAAAATCCTCCCGTGACTTTCAAATAGTGGAGAACTTAGCTGAAGGTACTCGAAGTCAGAAACCTCCTTGCCTTAACACACCATCGTCTGAGGAAATTCTCGGCAAGACACTGAAGGAGATGAATGAGGCATTCGAAAGGAAATTCCAAGACTTAAAATCTGCTCTCGAGAGGACAAGAAAGGAGTTGTCGGAGAAAATCAACCCCTCTCCTCCGGCACTAGTGAATGTGAGTGCTATTTCACTGAGGAGTGGACGAGAGCTAGGCACAGAAAATAGCTCTCCGGAGGAACCACCGTGACCGCGCCCGATGGACCGCGACCGCAAAATTCCTCCAGTAGCTCAGGCTGAGAATCCCGTGGACGAGATGCGACCGCGCCCAATGGCCCGCGACTGCGAAATCCTTACAGAGGCTCATATTGATAATTCAGTAGAAGCTCCGCGCCCGCGGCCCATAAGCCGCGCCCGCGGAAATCCAACAGAGGATGAATTCGAGTCCCTGGAGTCCAACCGCGACCGCGTCGACGGAGATCTCGGAAACTCCGAGAATGCTGATGCACCGCGACCGCGCCAGCTAGGCTGCGACCGCGCCAGCTGGGCCGCGACCGCGGTAATGATGCAGAACCTGTGGATGGCTATGTCCGGCCGTATTTTCCCCTGATGTCTCTCATTTTGGTGGTGTTTTAGTAGTTAATTTCCTTTGTAAATATTTGTTTTTCATTCTCTTCTTTGTTAGTTTTGTCCCGTTTTAGCTTAGTTCCCGGTTTTCTTCAAGAGTCGGAAACTATGCGAGTTTGTTTGTTTTTGTAGGTAAAATGGCAAGAATGAGGACAATTTCGAGGAGCTAAGGAAGGAGCCAAGTCAAGGAGTGCAAGAGCCAAGCTAAGAATGAAGTGGAACCAAAGGAAACCCAAGAAGAAGACAAGGATCGAGGCCCTGGACCGAGTTACACCATGTCGGGCCCGATATCGAGCACTCAGTGAACCGGACCGACGTTCCCAACGTCGGGCCCGATGTCGACCCGTGTCGGTCCAAGTCGGCGCATGTGAGGATTGTTCCCCAAGGCATATTTTTAGCAACTTTCCACATTTGCCCCTTTCTAAATTGGGATTCCTTGGTCCCCAATCCATGAAGAAGGTTAAGAGAGGTGATTAGTGATCAAATCAAGTGTGGAGTGTGAGGAGGACGAGGGGGACACACACACCAAACCCAAAATTCACTCTCAAAGGCTCAAGGAAGACTTGGAGAGCAAGGAGAAGAAGGAAGAAGGAAGAGAAGGAGAGATCGTTGGAAAAGAGAGGGAGATTTGTGAGTTTTGTACTTTGTTTTGCTTTGATCAAGTAGATTTGAACTTGGATTTTGTAGACTCTTTGAAGTTGAATGCAATTGGAGTTTGATTGGATGATGTTGATTGAGTTTTGCTTGATTTCCATTTTGTTTATGCTTTTCTCTTACCACATGGAGTAGATTCCATAGTCTTGGGCCATGGGGGAATCCCCCTAGCTAGATTTGGGTAGAAAACCCCAATTCCATAGCCTTGAGTGCTTGATTTGTGAATCCTCTCTACATTGAGCTTCAATTCTCTTGTGAACGCAAGGGATCTAGAGCTTGTGTTTGGTAAGAGTAAGCGAAAGTGGTCTCTATCCCATCACAAGTCTCTAGCATCGAAGGTGAGTGAAAGCTCCCTTGGGGCGAGGTGTAGATTGGAGGGATTTTAGGCGATCAACCTCGATCTCATTAGAATCAAACACTTATTGGTTGAATTGAGGTGGAATATCCAAGTCTAGTTGGGGGAGGAACCCAAAAACCCAAGACCGATCTACTAATTTGCTAAGACCGAGTTACCCAGCACCTCGGGCCCGACTTGCACCACGTCGGTCCCGTACAAATTGATCTCGATCCTACCTCGGACCGAAGTGACCCTGTGTCGGTCCGAGGAGATCTCGCTTGTTTTCCTTCGTTTGTCTTTATTTTCTCCTCTTTTTAGTCTTCTCGGGTACTCTCGACGCACGAACTCCCGTGTGTTCGACACCCTACCTCTTTACTACACGTGAGGTTCGGTTTTATAAATTTAAATTGTGAGACCCTCCGATTCCCGGAACTCATCAGAATTTTTGGCGCCGTTGCCGGGGAGTTCTACTTGTTCGAGGTACCCATCTTTGTTGAGTCTTTGATTTTGGTAGTGATTTGGGTGAGGGACTAGCCCAAACCCCTTGTTTGTTTTGATTTGGTCTTTGTTTGTGTCTTTGGTTGTACGTGCATGCGAGCTAGTTCCGTCCGAGGAACCCTTGAGCTCGATTTTGTGTGTGTCCCCCGGAGAGTATTCTAAGGCAAGCCCGCAAGAAGAAGAGGATGGCGGACCAAGCCCGAGATGAGGAGTTCGAGAGGATGAGAGCCGACATGGCTCAAATGCAAATTGAGATGGCAAACCGAGATGCCGAGGCCCGTAGAGAGAGGGAGCACAGGATAAGGTTGGAGGCCCAAATCAACATTCAACCCCGGAATGCTAGACAATACATGCATCCGGAGTTGAAGGTCCCAGAGCCGGCCATCGTCTTGCCGGAGGTGTCGAGGAATTTTGAGATAAAAACTCAATTTATCTCACTCATCAAGAGAGAGCAATTCCAAGGGAGGCCGAATGAGTGTTCGATCGAGCATGTGAAGCAATTCAAGGACCTTTGTGAGACCATTTCCACGGACGATGAGACACTTGAGTATGTGCTACTCAAAGCCTTCAAGTGGTCTTTGGGAGGCAAGGCTTTGCATTGGTTGGAGAGTCAAGCACCTCGATCCATCACATCATGGAGGGCCCTAAATGAAGCGTTCTTGATGAAGTTCTTCCGGCCCACCAAGACGACGGAGCTTAGACGGAAGATTGCTAGTTTCCAACAAGGAGCTCATGAGCCACTTTTCGAGGCGTGGGATAGGTTCAAAGAGATGTTGAGGGCGTGTCCGACACATGGTCAACAACCCTATGTCCTTCAAGACATCTTCTTCCAAGGGATCAACACCGCCACAAAGGATAAATTCAACCTCCATACCGATTGTGGGTTCATTGACTTGCCGCCGGAACAAGCATGGGAGTTGTTGGACAAACTCTCGGATTATGAGGCGATGTATGGGGCGAGCAATGTGAGCAAGGAAGCTAGAGTCCATGGAGAAGGCCCGAAGAAGCTTTACGATCCCAAGAGTGAAGAAGTGGACAAAGATGTGAAGATCCAATTCTTGGAGGATGAATTGAACAAGATGAGGAGGAAGATGAGTTATGCCCAACAAACCACAAGAGCATATGAAGAGTGTGGTTCCTTGAAGCATGGAGCACAAGAGTGCCCAAATGAGCGCCAAGTTCGGTTGGCGGAACAAATTGAGGAGGCTCATTATGTCCAAAGAAATTTCGGAGGAAGATCCAATTTCAACAATGGAGGAAGGTGGAACCAAGGGCAAGCTAGTGGCTACAACAACAACTTCAACAACAACGAGCCAAGAGCCCAACAACCACCATATCGACCTCCGGGGTTCTATGAGCAAACTCCACAATGGGCACAAGAAATGAGAGGCGAGTTCAAGGACTTGGTTTCCCAATTCAAGGAGTTTGGTGTGTGGAGAAGGCAAGTGGACAACCAAATTGTTCACATGGCGAATCAACTTCCAAGAGAGGAAGGGAGACTCCCGGGCCGACCCGAGGAGAATCCCCGTGCCCCACAACAACAAAACGAAGTTCGTGCCATAAGATTAAGGAGTGGACGGAGTTTGCCCGAGCCACAAGTTCCAAGATCAAGAGAAGAGAGTCGGACCGAGGTTCCCAGCAACTCGGGCCCGACGTTCCCAGAAGTCGATCCTGTAGACGGAGGAAGTCCCCTGGAGTGGACCGAGGTTGAACCTAACTCGGGCCCGACTTGCCCTGAAGTCGGCCCGACGTGCCCAGATGAGCTTTGCCCTGGGACCGATGTCCCTGAAGTCGGTCCCGAGGCACTTCCAACGTCGGTCCAGGGTGAATTTGTTGAGAAAGATCGATCCAAGGAGGTTGATCCAAGCAAGAGGCAAAGTGGCACTACTCTTCCATATCCTATGAAGAAGCCCAAGGAGATTGTTGAGGGCAAGTTCAAGCGGTTCTTGAAGCTTTTGCAAGGCTTGAACATTACCATTCCTTTCACCGATGCTCTAAGTGAGATGCCATCTTATGCCAAGTTCTTGAAGGAAATCTTGAGCAAGAAGAGGTCAATTGTTGTGATACAAGATGAGGTAAAGATATTAGAGCTACCTCAAAAGCTTGGTGATCCCGGAAGATTTGCCATCACCGTGGGTGTCGGACCAAGGAAGTTCCAAGCATTGTGCGACCTCGGAGCAAGTACAAGTGTTATACCATACACTATATGGAAGTCAACCGCCATGGGACTCATTGCTCCGGTGAATATGAGATTGACCATAGCCGACGGAACATCGATCGAGCCAATTAGAGTGGTGGAAGATTACCCATTGTGTATAGAAGGGCACTATGTACCTACGGACTTCGTTGTGGTGGACATGTTAGAAGTGCCGGGTGAGCCTATCATCTTGGGGAGACCATTCCTAGCTACGGTTGGAGCCGTCATAGATGTGAAGAAAGGTCACTTGTCCCTCGAATTTGGAGGAGTAGAGCTCGATTTCTCTTTCAAGTCAATTTCAAGGGAAGCATTGCATAGAGAAGCCAAGATGGTTCAATTTCTTCCAAATGGAGTGCAATGGGAGGCTATATCCAACAAGCCAAGCACAAGGAAGCTAGAGTTGAAAGCCATCCCACCGCCCTATGGAGTTGAAGTGAAGAATGAAGGGGTGATTGCTCATCAAGAAGAGGACGAGAAAGTGGAGAGTGGGATGACTTACTTGGAGGTGTTCAAAGCCGAAACGGAGGAAACCCAAGCACCACCGGAGCCTTCCCATGTGCTAAAGGAGCTTCCAAAGGACTTGAGGTATGCCTTCCTTGGCCCTAACTCTTCATTGCCCGTAATTGTGAATGCTAATTTGAATAATGAGGAAGAGTCCAAGTTGTTAGCGGTCTTAAGAAAGCATAGGGGGGCCTTAGGGTATTCATTAGAGGAACTTAAAGGAATCTCACCATCAATTTGCATGCATAGGATTTACATGGAGGACAATCATAAACCCACTATTGAACCACAAAGACGATTGAATCCTAATATGAAAGAAGTGGTTAAAAGTGAGATACTTAGGATGTTGGATGCGGGAATCATCTTCCCAATTTCGGATAGCAAATATGTTAGTCCCGTGCATGTAGTTCCTAAGAAAGGTGGATTGACCGTAGTGCAAAATGAGAAAGGAGAAATGATTCCTACAAGAACCACTACAAAATGGCGCATGTGCATTGATTACCGAAAGTTAAATAGTGGTACTCGTAAGGATCATTTCCCCCTTCCTTTTATTGACCAAGTCCTTGAAAGATTAGCACAACATGAATACTTTTGCTACCTTGATGGGTATAGTGGATTTTGGCAAATCCCTATTCACCCCGATGATCAAGAGAAGACGACTTTTACATGTCCCTATGGAACGTTCGCCTATAGACGCATGCATTTTGGTTTGTGTAATGCTCCGGCAACGTTTCAAAGGTGCATGATGTCCATCTTCTCCGACATGGTAGAGGAAATAGTGGAAGTATTCATGGATGATTTTTCGGTCTATGGTTCCTCTTTTGATGCTTGCTTGGCTAATTTGGATAGAGTGTTGGCTAGATGTGAAGAGACTAACCTTGTGCTTAATTGGGAAAAATGTCATTTCATGGTTAAGGAAGGAATAGTCCTAGGACATCTCATTTCTAGTAGAGGAATAGAAGTTGATAGGGCCAAGATTTAGATAATTGAGAAACTTCCCCCACCTACTTGTGTGCGTGATGTTAGGAGTTTTCTAGGTCATGCGGGTTTTTATAGACGCTTCATCAAAGATTTCTCTAAAATCTCAAAACCATTGTCTAACCTCTTAATGAAGGATGTTCCCTTCGAATTTTCCGAGGATTGCATGAGTGTTTTTTGTAGGTTGAGAGATGCTTTGGTTTCGGCACCCATCATGGCATCACCCGATTGGAATCTTCCTTTCGAAGTGATGTGTGATGCAAGTGATTTTGCCGTGGGAGCCGTTCTTGGGCAAAGAAAGGAGGGAAAGTTGCATGCCATCTACTATGCAGGTAAAACCTTGGATGAAACTCAATGTAAATACACAACTACGGAAAAGGAATTCCTAGCGGTGGTATTTGCATTTGAGAAATTCCGGTCATATCTTGTGGGGTCTAAGGTGGTAGTCTATACGGATCATGCGGCAATCAAGTACCTCATGAAGAAGAAAGATGCAAAACCGAGGCTTTTGAGATGGATGCTTCTTCTTCAAGAATTTGACCATGAGATCAAGGATAAAGTGGGCTCGGAGAATTTGGTGGCCGATTATCTATCCCGGTTGCCCGTGGAGTACATGAAGGAGATGAGAGATGGTGTGGAAATATATGACATGAGGGCGGATGAAGGCCTAATGGGTAGCAAGAAGGAACGAAGGGAGGGATCGACCAAGCTAGAAAGTCGGGCCCGAAGTATGGAACATCGGACCGAGGTACCCAGTACCTCGGACCCGAGGTCTACAACGTCGGTCCCAGACGAGATTTGCACATGTTCGACCCGATCGATGTCCACACATGTCGGGCTCAATACCTTGTAATGTCGGTCCATGAAATCAAGTAAGATCCTTCACTCGGTTTCCATTCCTTCTCATCCAAAATTGATTGAATCTTCACATCCTACTTGTCTATTATCTATTGAATCCATAAAACGAAGGGTCGCTCCTTGGTTTGCGGATTTTGCTAACTTTATTGTAGGGGGAGTCATCCCACCAAATTTGTCTTACTCGGCTAGGAAGAAATTCTTACATGATGCTAGGCAATATTATTGGGATGATCCGTACCTATACAAGGAGGGGAGCGATAGAATCTATAGACGATGCATTCCAAGTGAGGAGGTTGAAAGTGTCATTCGCCATTGTCATTTTTGCCAACCGGAGGGCATGCTAAGAGTTCAAAAACCACGGCCAAAATTCTTCATTGTGGGTTCTATTGGCCAACCATGTTCAAGGATGTTCATGAGTATGTGAAGAGATGTGAGGAGTGCCAAAGAGAAGGGAATTTGTCAAGGAGAAATGAGACTCCGCAAACCGGAATTCTAGAGGTGGAGCTCTTTGATGTATGGGGGATCGACTTCATGGGACCTTTCCCGACGTCGGGCCCGTACAAGTACATTTTGGTGGCCGTTGATTATGTCTCTAAATGGGTGGAAGCCATTCCAACAAGGACCAATGATGCAAGAGTTGTGATGAAGTTCTTGAAGAGCAACATCTTTTCTAGATTCGGCGTGCCAAGAGTTCTCATTAGTGATGGTGGCCCTCATTTCATTGAAAGATGCTTCGAGAATGTGTTGATTAAGTATGGGGTGTCTCACCGAGTTGCTACCCCTTACCATCCTCAAACAAGTGGTCTAGTGGAAGTTTCAAATCGTCAAATCAAGGCTATTTTGGAGAAGACGGTGTCTAAGTCAAGGAAAGATTGGTCATCTAAGCTTGATGATGCACTATGGGCTTATAGGACCGCTTACAAGACGCCTCTTGGGACTACACCATTCAATCTAGTGTATGGCAAGGCGTGCCACCTCCCGGTGGAATTGGAGCACAAATCCAAGTGGGCTTTAAAGGAGATGAATTGGGATGTGAACTTGGCCGGAGAAAAGAGGTTCTTAGACCTTCATGAGTTAGGGGAGTTGCGTTTGAAAGCTTACGAAAATGCCAAGTTGTACAAAGAGAAGACTAAAAGGTGGCATGATAGGAAGTTGGTCCCAAAAACTTACCAAGTTGGAGACAAGGTTCTTCTCTTTAATGCTCGACTTCGGTTCTTTCCGGGCAAGCTTCGAACAAGGTGGAGTGGACCGTTCGTGGTACATCGCATACATTCTCAAGGAGCGGTAGATTTGATTGATAAAGATGGGACGATCTTTCGAGTTAATGGTCATCGAGTGAAGAAGTACTATGACAAGATCGACCCGAGTGAAGAAGTAAGAGCCTCTTGGGCTCTCCTCTTATCAAACTAAGCCTCAAAATGCCATGCAAGAATAAGGAATTGTGAGCTTTCTCTACTCTTCTCTTTACTTTTGAGTTTTGATTTCTTTTGATGAGGACATCAAAATTTTAAGTATGGGGTGGGTTAGTTGCTCATTAGTTCCATGTGTAGGTTGTTTTGTTTGTTTAAGGGATGTTTCATTTTGGATTGTGGCATGAGATGTATGAGAATGATGATTGATTTTATGGCATGTATGGATGAGTTTGTTTGAGTTTGTTTGTTTTTGTTTGAGAAAATTTTCGAAAAATCCATAAAAATGTGAAAAATTTCGGTTGAAAAATGTCAAAAAGATTTTGTTTTGGACTAGGAATTCCTATCTTAGATGTCTAAAGAAGGCTAATGATGATGTGAGCATGTAAAGTCCTTTGCATATTTTTGGATAGTTTAGCCTCTAAATGGATGTTGCTTTTAATGTGATGTGATATCTTGCATGTTTTTATTGAGCACATGAGTTCTAGGATGAGTTTTGATGCAACTAAGCTAGAGTGAACCTTGTGAGATGATTTTTTTTTGGCCATTTTAGGGATACTTGTTCATATTTGCATATCCCTCATTTTTATTGTGTGATTAGCTCATGCATGCTTAGTAAAACTTGCTATTAAAGTGTTTATCTATTTTCCAAGACCAATATGAGAATTGTTCTATGCTTTGTCGCATTGATTTGAACTTTATTTCATTTAGTCACAAAATGTTCCATATCCTACCTTGAAGATAAACCGTTGTTTGTAGCCCCGTTTTAGCCTTAGACCTTTGTTTGAAACTCCTCAAAAATATGATTCCTAGCCCATATGACTTGACCCTTATGGGATTGGACTTTAGTGGGTGGTTTTGGAATGTATTTGGAGAGTTGAGATTCTTTTTGGTGAAGGGCAAGGAAATGGAGTTATAAACCAAGTGGGTAGTGCATCTTTGTTGTGCATAAGTGGAGAAAGAAAAGTTGAAAAAATAGTGGATTGAAAGCAAAGTGCTTAAGTGTAGAAAAAGGGTTCCGACCGAGGATAAGTGCACATCGAGCCCGAGTTGTTAGTGCAAGTCGATCCTAGGTGGAAAAGTGAAAAATCCAACAAAAAGTGTAGTAAAAAGATGAAGTGGAATGTTTAGTGAAGAGTGGGTTGAAAGAAAAGAAAAGAGGAGAAAAATCAAAGTCTTTTGGATGAGTGAAAGTTGAAAGTGGAATGATTTGGTGAGTTTGGTGAGAGACTAGAAAGTTCAATCCCCATTGTAAGCACCACAAGACCAAAATGATTCCCACCTTGACAAACACCAAAAGCCCCATTACAACCCGGCCGAATGGAACCTCTTTGAGGATCTCCATTGAGCCAAGTTCATATTCTTTGTGTGCATTGTGATAGGCATCTCTAGGTGGAGGAATTGGTGATATTAGCTTCAATGGTAAAGTCTTTACTAGCATGATTGTTGAGTTTGAGTGTTCATCTTCAAGCCTAAACACATGATGAGTGATACACAATTTCTATATCCCTAAAGTGAGGTTTTGTTGCATTAGACTTTATTCTTTGAACACTTGATCATGTGTGATGATGTAATCTTGCTTGAATGTCTATCACTTGTGCTTACTTGATTTTTCATATGAGGCTTTACTTGAAGATTGTGCTTCGGTCTTGCTTACTTTGTTATTGCTTGAGGACAAGCAAGTTTAAGTATGGGGTATTCTGAAGTCTCTCATTTTGGTGGTGTTTTAGTAGTTAATTTCCTTTGTAAATATGTGTTTTTCATTCTCTTCTTTGTTAGTTTTGTCCCTTTTTAGCTTAGTTCCCGGTTTTCTTCAAGAGTCGGAAACTATGCGAGTTTGTTTGTTTTTGTAGGTAAAATGGCAAGAATGAGGACAATTTCGAGGAGCTAAGGAAGGAGCCAAGTCAAGGAGTGCAAGAGCCAAGCTAAGAATGAAGTGGAACCAAAGGAAACCCAAGAAGAAGACAAGGATCGAGGCCCTGGACCGAGTTACACCATGTCGGGCCCGAGATCGAGCACTCAGTGAACCGGACCGACGTTCCCAACGTCGGGCCCGATGTCGACCCGTGTCGGTCCAAGTCGGCGCATGTGAGGATTGTTCCCCAAGGCATATTTTTAGCAACTTTCCACATTTGCCCCTTTCTAAATTGGGATTCCTTGGTCCCCAATCCATGAAGAAGGTTAAGAGAGGTGATTAGTGATCAAATCAAGTGTGGAGTGTGAGGAGGACGAGGGGAACACACACACCAAACCCAAAATTCACTCTCAAAGGCTCAAGGAAGACTTGGAGAGCAAGGAGAAGAAGGAAGAAGGAAGAGAAGGAGAGATCGTTGGAGAAGAGAGGGAGATTTGTGAGTTTTGTACTTTGTTTTGCTTTGATCAAGTAGATTTGAACTTGGATTTTGTAGCTCTTTGAAGTTGAATGCAATTGGAGTTTGATTGGATGATGTTGATTGAGTTTTGCTTGATTTCCATTTTGTTTATGCTTTTCTCTTACCACATGGAGTAGATTCCATAGTCTTGGGCTATGGGGGAATCCCCCTAGCTAGATTTGGGTAGAAAACCCCAATTCCATAGCCTTGAGTGCTTGATTTGTGAATCCTCTCTACATTGAGCTTCAATTCTCTTGTGAAAGCAAGGGATCTAGAGCTTGTGTTTGGTAAGAGTAAGCGAAAGTGGTCTCTATCCCATCACAAGTCTCTAGCATCGAAGGTGAGTGAAAGCTCCCTTGGGTCGAGGTGTAGATTGGAGGGATTTGAGGCGATCAACCTCGATCTCATTAGAATCAAACACTTATTGGTTGAATTGAGGTGGAATATCCAAGTCTAGTTGGGGGAGGAACCCAAAAACCCAAGACCGATCTACTAATTTGCTAAGATCGAGTTACCCAGCACCTCGGGCCCGACTTGCACCACGTCGGTCCCGTACAAATTGATCTCGATCCTACCTCGGACCGAAGTGACCCTGTGTCGGTCCGAGGAGATCTCGCTTGTTTTCCTTCGTTTGTCTTTATTTTCTCCTCTTTTTAGTCTTCTCGGGTACTCTCGACGCACGAACTCCCGTGTGTTCGACACCCTACCTCTTTACTACACGTGAGGTTCGGTTTTATAAATTTAAATTGTGAGACCCTCCGATTCCCGGAACTCATCATCCCCCTCTCAGCTCTTACAAGCCACTTCCACCATTTCCGGATGCTCTCAAGGATGCGAGGAAGCTAGTAAGCGACAAGGACAACTTCGAGACATTCGCCAAATGTGAGGTCAATATCGCTTTACTCAAACTTGTTAAAAGTGTTCCTCGCTTTGCTAAATTTCTAAGAGAATTGTGCACCATTAAAAGGAACCAAAAATTGAAAGGGAAACCTAAGGAGTCTGTCAAAGAAACTGAATGTGTGTCTGCTGTTTTTCAAAAGCACATGCCTAAAAAGTGTGGTGATCCAGGAGTGTTTGCTATTCCTTGTGTTATTGGTGATACTAGGATAGAAAATGTTATGCTTGACTTGGGTGCTTCAATTAATGTCATGTCTCATGCAGTGTATAAATCTTTAGGTCTAGGGCCTTTGCAAGAAACCAACATTATAATGCAATTAGCTGATAGGTCCACTATTCGTACTAGAGGCTTGGTTGAAGATGTTCTTATCATGTTTGGTTCCTTGATTTTTCCTGCTGATTTTTACATACTTGACATGAATCATGATTCACATGCTACTCCATTATTGCTTGGTCGCCCTTTCATGAAAACTGCTGAAACATGCATTAATGTGAGTAAAGGCACGCTAACTATGGAATTTGAAGGAGAAAAAGTTAAATTTAATGTCAATGAAGCAATGAAAATCCCATCTGATGATCCTTTGCTATGCTCTGCTGATACCCTTGATCCTTTAGTGCAAAATCACTTTGATCATAATCATGATGATGCATTAAAATCTGTTATAGAGTATGATGTGAAACCTTCTAATGTGGAATTTGCCTTCTCTCCTGAAATGAATGATGTTGTTAGTAGCATGAATAGGAATACAAATGATGTGTTGGCCATTGGGCCCCCGCTACTAACACCTCAGAAAGAGGAGCTTGTCCCTTCAGTAGTGCAGGCACCTGAGATCGAATTGAAGCAACTTCCTGAACATCTCAAATATCCTTTTTTGGGAGAGAACGAAATACTACCTGTGATAATTTCTAGTAAACTCTCTAAGGAGCAAGAAGAGAAATTGGTGAAAGTTCTTCAAGAGCACAAAACTGCACTTGGATGGACCATTGCAGACATTAAAGGGATTAGTCCCTCGACATGTATGCATCGGATGCTCCTGGAGGACGGAGCAAAGCCCTCTAGACAGCCACAGCGACGGTTGAATCCGCCCATGATGGAGGTTGTAAAGAAGGAAGTTCTCAAGCTATACACGCAGGGATGATCTATCCTATCTTTGATAGTACTTGGGTGAGCCCTACCCAAGTGGTGCCTAAGAAAGGAGGGATCACTGTAGTGGAGAACAAGGATGGAGAGAAAGTACCTCAAAGATTGCAAACAAGGTGGCGTGTCTGCATCGACTACAGGAAGCTTAATGCAGTGACTCACAAGGATCACTTTCCTCTACCATTCATAGACCAGATGCTTGAGCGACTAGCGGGTCGCTCATATTACTGATGTTGGATCGTAAGTCAGTTAATGAGGGCGTCCTTAACTGGGTTAAGGGCGTCCTTTAGTGCAGCGGAAAGAAGACTTAACAGGATAAGTGGACACAAGTATTTAGAGAGGAACCCCACTAAGACCAACTAGTCTTGTGGGTAAACCTCTACCTCAGTTGGAGGATTTTCAATAGCCGTCCCTTATCTTATTGAGAGTGAGTCCTTACAACTTAGGCGAGTCGTTACACTTCTCTGAGCTAAGCGTCCGTCCTTAGTCTCACTAGTAACACTCCTTTCAACCTAACAAGTAACCTAACACTCTTAGCTATAAGGAAGCTATCACTCACGTCTCTCACGGTCCGTTGTGAGAGACAAACTACAACTCTAACAGATTTGTGGTTTGTATTGGATTTGATGTGGTTGGACTTTCTTTCTCTTGCTTCAAGCTCACTTGATCTTCTCGATCTTCGTTGGTGTTCTTGAATGCTTCGGGAGAGCTTGAGAGAAAGTCTTCAAAGTCCACCAACGCTATGCATACCCTTAGGAGGGTATTTATAGCGGAAGTGGTTCTTGTCCTCTAGCGTCCTCTGAGATTGGGCAGGATCCTTGACCTTTGATCAACGGTGCGATGAGCCTCTTGAGGAAGTCAACTCTGTTGACGCTTGGGAAGCCTCCGCGTGGGTAGGGGACCATCGCTGGGAAAGCGACGTCTTTGGCATTGTCTACACGTGCCCAAACAAAGGAAGCTTCCTTCTGAGGACTACGGCCGGACGTGATGTAATCATGTTGGGGCGGCCTTGATTTGAATTTGAACTTCGTTCGTATTTTGGCGCGCGTCCCATCTTGATGAGGACGCCGTCCTATCTGCGCAGGAACTTCGCCAATTACGTTTATCCTTGGAAGTTCTGGAACCGTGCGTCCCTACAGCTTAGGGACTGTCGTTCACTTGTTGTCCTTTTCGCTCATGTGCGTCCACTGGACTTACCTGAGATCAACACTTGGACAACTTATCAAATACCTTTGAGTTTGTCATTATCAAAACAAGGGACGATTATTATTGGTTTAGATATTAACGACTGGCGTCCTTAATATCGTCCCAACAATTTACCCCTTTTTGATGATGACAAACTCTTTCAAATGATGCGCACAGAAGTAAAGCTTTTAGCATGAGGAACTACACTTTGATTTTCTTTTAGCTTAGGTTGGCAGCAACACTGTCTTTTAAGTGCGTCCTATTTTGTTCTTAACTAGCGTCCTTTGGACTTGGTCGAAATTCCCCCTAAACACATGCTTTCTATGACAACTTAATAATAATCGCATCTCTACAAAACTATACTTCCCCCTTTTGGCATCATCGAAAAGGAGAACAAGTTGAAAAGCATGCATGCACGAAGTCATAACTAAAGAAAGGAACGCTTAGACAAAATGAATCACAAACGTAATAAACTGCATTCATGAAGAGAGAGTACGGTCATTACAATCAGAATGGTCCAAACGGGGACATCGTTCCAAAGTCTTAAGAAAAAAAATAACAAAAACAAGCGATAAACTGTTTCAGGGTTAGAGAGGGGGGAGGTGATCATTTTCGGGGACGCTTGCCGAGAGCCTTGAGATTCTGCTCCTGAAGATAGTTATTCTGCGCAAGGAGCTCATTGTTGCGTTCCAGAAGTTCTGTCTGGGTGTGGAGGGTGTCGTGAACCTGCTGGATTAAGTCAATCATCATGCACTGGTTCTCGATCATCATTCCCATCAGATACTTCGTAGGATGCTTCTCGGCCTCATCAGGGACGCTCATACCATCGAGCTCGTCCTCGTCATTAGCAGCGTCCTCAGCTGGCGTCCCAACTGCTTGAAGATTTTCAGCCTCTGGATCTCTTCCTCAGTCTCAGCAGCAGCAGCAGCTTGAGCTTTCCTCTCAGCTTTAGCTTTCCTCTCAGCCTCCTTCCGTTCCTTTTCCATTTGGCGTTTGACAGACGGAAGGGGCTCATCGCACCTGAGTTTTCCAACTGGGGGCAAGGTGATTTGCCTAACGTCCCAGTGGATGCCAAAGGACTGTTCTTGTTTAGGAGCATAGAGTCCCTGCTGATTGAGGGTTTGCTTGACCAGACCGGGGAAGGGAAGAGAGTGTCTGCCTCCTGTGCACTTGCCCATGTGCTCAAAGATTACCCGTGGCAAGTTTATCGGCTTGCGTTCCAAAAAGGCGTCCAGTAGGATACTATCAGTGATCTGGACAATGGACTTCTTTTCTTGGCGGGGGACGACCATGCGCACAATGAAGTGATGCGCAAGGACGCCCGTCTTGGTTAGGCAATGAGCGACTCTATCCTTAGCAGCTGTCTGTCTCCCATTGAATATTCTGTTGAAGACTTCGTCCCAGGAGAAGCGGCCAAAGTTCTTGCAAGGCAGATCATGCAGAGCATCTGGTGGAGAGGGACGCAGGCCTAGCATTTTGCGGACGGTGCCCTCAGCGACTGAGTACTCGTCCCCATCGATTTCAAACGTCCCCTGAGGCTTCCCGTTAACTTCTGTGATTTCAAACTTGGAGTAGAAACGGAGAACCTCATCAGGGTCAACATCTGCGGCCTCAGCGCCTAAGTGCGTCCATCCCTGGAACTCAAGTAGTTCCAAGAACTCTTGGCGTTGATTCTCTTCCAGAAACTGGGCGGTGAAGAGGAGCGGCGATAGGATTTTCTTGAGGCGTTTCTGCTTGGAGCCATTGCTCACTATCACTTCATCACCAGCGTCTTCTTCATCCCCATCTCCCTCCTCGTCCTCAGGTTCCTCATCCTGGTGAGGGGCGTCCTCTTCATCTGAGGCTTCGTCCCGTTGTTCTTGGAACTCAACCATTTCAGCGTCCTCAGCTGCGGACGCCTATTTTGTAGGAGGCGCGTCCTCAGCTGGAGTCCTTGCCAAGGACTCTGTAGCGACGGTTGAAGGAGGCGTCCCTTTGACTTGAGTAGTTTCCTCGACGCCCTGAGCAGGCGGAGGAGGAGGAGGAGTTGAAGCTCTGGGAGGAGAGGGAGTAGGAGTTCTGATCTTAGCTTTGGTGGGGGGGACAGATGAGGTGCTGGGCGGAACCACTGAGATAGGTTTCACCTTGAGCGGAGCAGAGGGAGGAGGCGGCAGCTTAGCAGGGGGAGGAGGCGGCAGCTGAGCAGGGGTAGCGTCCTTGGCCTGGACCTGTACTTGTGGAACGTCCTTGGCCTGGACTTGAGGGGCGTCCTCTACCCTTGGAGGAGGTGGAGGGAGTTGTGGAATTCCCTGCAGACTTGCTTGGATCGCCTTCTCAACGGCGTCCTTCTCTGCTTGCTCTTGCTCTTGGCGCGCCTTCTCCTCTTTTTCTAGTTGAATTTCGGAGAGACGAATGGCGGCCATTTCTTCATTTGTGACGCCCTCAAGCTGAGCAGAGGTCTTGAGGCGTCTCTTTGGGGCAGGAGGGGGGGAGAAAGGGACTGGTTTTAGGGGGGTGGAGGAAGGGCCTTCTAGTTGGAGCTTTGGAGGAGGAGGGGGAGAGGAAGGCCTTTTACGTTTTTGGGATGGGACGGAGCCCGCAGGAGCCACAATGAACTCCATTATATCTGGGAGGAGCGCGGCCAGCTCGTCCACCGTCCCACCAAACGAATCACGAATGATTCCTGGCCCCATGAACGGAGGGTTGGTGTTGTTGGTTTCCTTGAGGCGGGGCTTGACGTACGTTACCATGAAGTAGTAAAGTAGTCGTTGGACTTTGGGAGGATGGTCATGAGCGGACGCCCGTAGACATATGTTGGCGAGCGTCCTTGGTTCTTTCTCGAGCCAGTCCTCAATGAGTGGGTCAAGGGGAGGACGGCGTTTAGGGTTGGCCGGGAGTCTAGAAACGGAGCTTTTATTGACGTTGTCGGGTTCAGGCTCGGGTTTGAAGGGCTTCTCAAGGAATTTGAAGCGTTTTTGAGCGGGTTTGGATTGTGGCCGGGAAGACTGGGGTTTTTGTGGAGGAGGTTGAGATTTTTGTGGCTGAGGCGGGGTGGTCGAGTGGCGGCGTTGGCTGCTTTGAGAGGATGACTGGGGGCGAGGGGGTTCATGGCGCCCAGTTGGTCGCCCTCTCGAATCCATTAGAGATCGGCCTTTTACTGGTGTAATGGATCTTGCCGGATTCTGGTTTTTCGCCGCCGACGAAGACGGAGAGGATTTGGTGGTGTTTCTTGTGTTGGCCATGTTGTGAGATTGAGGGTTTAAATAGAGGAAGATTAGGGTTGAGGAAAAGATTTTGGGATTTGAGATCTGGGATTTGGGTTTGAGAGATTTCCAAATTTGAGCAAGCAACAAGGGAGCGAAGAAGAGTTTTCAGTAGGTGCAGGGGCATATTTATAGGAAGAAGACGAAGTGGAACAGTCAGGGGTAGGAAGGTAGTTTCACTTGGCTTTCTCCATCCTCAAGCTTGCACGTGGCTTCCTTCTTGGCGAAGAAACCCAGCTGTTTAGCACCCGTTGCACATATCCTGAGATTCACTCTGAATTTTCTCTGAGACGGTTCAACTTCTCATTTTCGAAATTCAAACTTCTCACAACTGCAAAGGACTCTGTCTTAGCGTCCTTTCAACACACAATATTACTATTCTTAACTGAACTGCGGCGTTCCGAACACTGATCACAACCTCTGAACTTAGAACTCTGTACGGACTGTTCTTCGGCTCTTAACACGCGTCCCTTTGATCACTTAGAACCATTTTTGAAAATCAAGCAAGTACGTCCCGTAAAGATAAAACAAAGAACGTTCATAGGACGCGTTTGAAGGATTCTCGGCTTAGGTAAGCTTAGAGTTCCCATCATTTCGGCTTGTAATGAGGGTAAGGTGATCAGGGATACTCTTGAGATGAAAAGTGAAATGAACATCGTTCAAAACATAAGTAAAACAGATGTCTTAGACTAGCGTCCTTTAAAGATGACTTTAATGCATGACATACTTTAAAACAAGTTCTCAACAAAACATAGCCAATCATAGAGGGAATAATAGAACGGGACTTGATCATTTAAAAGTTATCATCCCCAAGAGCAACCTAAGGTGCTCGAAGGGACGTCTATCAAGTGCTTTTGTGAAAATATCGGCCACTTGGTCCTCAGTCCTAACATGATCCACTCTAATTAATCCAAGTTCAACATTATCACGAAGGAAATGATGTCTTATATGAATATGCTTCGTCCTAGAATGATGAACAGGATTCTTGGCAATACTTATAACACTGGTGTTATCACACAAGATAGGGACTGTGTTGAGGAACGTACCATAATCTTCAAGTTGGTACTTGATCCATAGGACTTGTGAGCAGCACGAAGCAACAGCCACGTACTCAGCTTCCGCAGTAGAGAGAGCCACGGAGTTTTGCTTTTTGGATCCCCAAGACACAAGACAAGAGCCCAGGAATTGAGCCATTCCTGAGGTGCTCTTCCTATCCACCACATGGCCAGCGTAGTCTGCATCAGAGTATGCTACCAGGTTTAGGGACGTCCTTCTGGGATACCATAGGCATAGGTCATCCCGTCCCTTGAGATATCTGAAAATTATTTTGACCTCTTGCATGTGGGACTCCTTTGGATTTGCTTGGAAGCGGGCGCACAAGCACACAGCAAACATGATATCGGGACGACTTGCCGTTAGGTAATGCAAGGACCCTCTCATTCCTCTGTAGAGCTTTTGATCCACACTCTTGCCTTCTTCATCAGCATAAAGACGAGTGTTGGGGGAGATGGGAGTATCAATGGGCTTTGATGAGTTCATCCCATATTTCTCGAGCATTTCACGAATATACTTCTGTTGGTGAATGCGCGTCCCTTCCTTGAGCTGAGTGATTTGGAGTCCCAAGAAGAAGTTGAGTTCTCCTATGAGGGACATCTCAAACTCACTACTCATCAAGTTCTTGAATTCCTCTACAAGTTTCATGTTAGTGCTTCCAAATACTATGTCATCGACATAGACTTGGACAATCAACACATCTTTAAGGACTTTCTTTAAGAACAGGGTTTTGTCAATGTTACCTCGTGTGTACCCGTTGGACAAGAGAAAGGACGCAAACCTATCGTACCATGCACGAGGGGCTTGCTTGAGTCCATAGAGTGCCTTGTCCAAGAAGTACACATGATCAGGGTGATCAGCGTCCTCAAATCCTGGGGGTTGGGCAACGTACACTTCCTCTTTAAGCTTGCCGTTGAGGAACGTTGTGTTAACGTCCATCTGAAAAAGCTTGAACCCTTTGTGAGCGGCATAGGCGATGAGGAGGCGAATGGCTTCTATTCTGGCCACAGGAGCGAAGGTCTCATCATAATCAATTCCTTCCTCTTGCCTATAGCCTTGAGCCACCAGCCTTGCTTTGTTTCTTGAGACACGACCACTCTCATCAAGCTTATTCCTGTAGACCCACCTTGTCCCTATTATGTTTTTGTTCCTCGGACGAGGGACGAGGGTCCACACCTTGTTTCTCTCAAATTGATTGAGTTCTTCTTGCATGGCTTGGATCCAATCAGCATCTTGAAGTGCCTCCTTTATGTTCTTTGGTTCAATTAAGGACACAAAGGTGTTGAATGCACAGCACGCTATGTTGGCATTATGGGACTGATTCACAGTTGACCTTGTTTGGACTCCTTTTGAGATATCTGAGATGATTTGATCTGTTGAATGAAGTCTTGAAAGGTTGGATCCCTTATTAGTAGCGTCCCTTGCAGGAGTACTTCTAGGATCCGTCCAATCAGAGTTATCGGAGTCGTACTCATTTTCTTCATTGAGAGGGTCAGAGTGTTCCCCCTCAGGTGGAGCGTCCAGTCCTTGACGTGGATCGCCTTGCAAACTTGATTCACCCACATCATCCTGAGCTACACTGGGAGCATCCACTGAGACTTCTTCAGGGTTTGGAGAGGCGTCCTTAGGAACATAGTATTTTTCTGAGGACCCAAAATCAACTTCATCATCGGAGTCGCCTGTTGTTGGGATGATGAGCGTTCTTTCTTCTTTGGTTTTTCTTTGTGAGAGGAGCTTTCTTTGAACACAATATGGATGCTCTCCTCAAGCTTTAGAGTTCTTTTGTTGAAGACTCTATATGCTTTGCTGGTGAGGGAGTACCCAAGGAATATGGCTTCGTCGCTTCTTGCGTCAAACTTTCCAAGTCTTTCTTTATCATTGTTGTGAACAAAGCACTTGCACCCAAAGACTCTGAGATAGTCGATGCGAGGCTTCCTTCCATTCAACAATTCATAGGACGTCTTCTTCAACAAAGGACGGATCATGGCTCGATTGATAATGTAGCAAGCTGTAGCAATAGCTTCCGCCCAGAAGTACTTGGGGACGCTATTAGCTAACAGCATAGTCCTTGCCATATCCTCCAGCGTCCTATTCTTTCTTTCCACAACGCCATTTTGTTGAGGAGTCCTTGGAGCCGAGAAGTTGTGTGAGACACCATGTTGATCACAGTAGGCCAGGAACTCTGAGTTCTGAAACTCCGTCCCATGGTCTGATCTTATGGCTTTGAGAGGCGTCTCAAGAGTAACTTCTACTTGTTTGATGAAGACTTTGAATGCGTTGAAGCAATCTGTTTTTGATGCTAAGAAAAGAACCCAGGTGAATCGAGAAAAATCATCTACAAGAACGTAAATGTACCTCTTTCCACCATGGCTCAACGTCTTCATTGGTCCACAAAGATCCATATGAAGAAGTTCCAAAGGCTTCTTCGTACTGACTTCGTTTATGGACTTGAAGGACGATCTTGTTTGCTTCCCTTTGATACAGGCTTCACACTGTTCAATTTTCTCCGGATCAATTTGGGGAAGTCCTTTTACAAGATTTCTTTGATGTAGCTTAAGGATTGTGCTTGGTCCAGCATGGCCAAGCCGGCGATGCCAGAGGTCAGCGTCCTCTTTTGACACAAATAGGCACAACTCAGATTTAGGCTTGAACTCCTGGTTGAAGATGTAGACATTGTTCTGGCGTACTCCTTTGAGAACAACTCTGTTGGACTTCTTGTTGATAACGAGGCACTCCTTTGAGTCAAATGTGACTAGGTTTTCACCTTGGTCACACATTTGAGAGACACTTAGGAGATTGAAGCCAAGTCCTTCAACAAGACTGACATTTGAAGCTTTAATGGACGGATTGAGAATAGCAGTTCCCGTCCCTTTGATCTTTCCCTTGCCCTTGTTGCCAAACGAGACAGTTCCTCCCGTGGCACTACTTTGGATAGAAGTGAGATGGATCTGGCTTCCTGTCATGTGATTTGAGGCGCCACTATCAATGATCCATGGGCGTCCCCTCACTTCCACCTGCCAAAACAAAGTTAGTGTTTGGCGACCCAAGCAAGGTGTTCCTTACCTGGTTCGTTACAGAAATAGAACTCTGGTTTTGGCATGTAGTCATTTATATTCACATCATTTGAAATAGCATGCTTTTGGAAAGATCTCTTAGAACGTTTAGGACGTCTGGGGTTAGCCTTATGGACAGACTCATTATTTTCAACGTTAGTCCTAGCTGCTTCTCCCCGTTCAATGTCTTTCTTTAGTTTCAAACATTCATATTTGAAGTGATCTCCTTGTCCACAATACCAACACGTCCTGTAGTAAGTACCAAGGTAGTACTTCTTGTTAGGACGTTGGATTTTGTCCTTTTTCATCTTTTGGGGGTCACAGACTTTTGAACCTTCACCCTTAGCAATTTTCTTGTAGATCTTATGACTAGTAGAGTTAGTGTAGTAGTCCTCTTGACCTTTCTCTCCACTTTCTAGGACTCTAATTCTTTCAAGAAGATTCTTGGTCTTTTCCCTTTCCAACTCAAGTTCTGAAGTTTTGCTTGCCTCAAAGTCGCTAGGGAGGGAGTTCCTAGAGTCAGACTCATAGCCTAGTCCTTTCTTGGCTGGAACAAACACCATTGGTCTAAATTCCTCAATGATAGGACTCTTTTCTAACACTTTGACTTCTTCTCTAAGGTTAGCGTTCTCTACTTTGAGACACATCATTTCAGTTTTTAGGGACTTGATTTCCTCACAAGAGGACTCTAGTTGAATTGTCACGGGACTACAACTTTTACATTCAACCACAATGTTTTCATTTTCAAGTTCCATTTCATCCATTCTATTTTGCATGCTCACACTTTCTTCCATGATTTTTCCAATGAGTTTAATAAGCTGGGACTTAGAGCATTTTTCTAAACACTTCATCATGGTCTCACGGGTTACCTCATTTTCCGATTTTGGAGCGTCCTCTTCAGCAACTGTGACGTCCTCCATAGCCATGAGTGTTATATGTTCGTTATCAGAGGCGTCCTCAACAGCTATGTATGCCTCTTGTTCATCGGGTTCTTCATCATCTAAACTGACATTATCCCATGCAGATGCGAACGCTCCAATGAGAGCCTTCGTCCTCATGTCCTTTGAGGATATTCCCGTTGTACATCTTTTAGCAAAGTGTCCTTTCTTGTTACATTTAAAACAAGTAAGTTCTTTCATCTCTACCTCTGTGTACTTGGGACTCTCTTTCTTAGGCATCTTGTTCTTGTTGAAATGTTTGCTCCTTTTGCCAAAAGAACGTAGAACTTTGTTAAAGAGAACAAGTCCTTCTTCTTCTTCAAGCTGTTCCTTAGACTTGCTTTCTTTTTCTTTCAAAGTTTGAACGCGCATCCTTTCACGGTTCTCATTCTTATTTGCTTCCACCATCATAGCGAGTTCTTGTTGATGACGAAGATACTCAGCGTACTCTGGTGTTGATGTCATTAAGGCGAGATCTGTCTGAGGGCTCCTAGCCAATTCAGCCATATCGGCTTCCCTTCTTGCTTCATAGCCTCTCAGCTTCCCATAGATCTCTTCCATATCCAGGGTCTTGTTGGCTGTATTCTCCTTGAACGTAGTCCTATCAAAATTCCATTTCCCTGTGAGTCCATCAATGACTACTCCAACTCTGTTCCTCATAGAAATTTCAGCTTCTGGGATGCCCAAGTTTCGCATCTTGGTCACAAGGGCTTCAAAGCGGTACGAGTAGTCCTTGACAGTTTCATTAGGCAGCATTCTGAAGGCATAGAACTCTCGTTTGATTTCAAGCTTAACGTCTTCCTTCATCTCAGCGGTCCCTACATGGTACTTCTCGAGAGCTTCCCACTGCTGTTTTGCCGTTGGCAAGTTGCTGACTCTGGTGGCGTCCCTCTCACAAAGGGACGCTTGAAGGAAGCATACAGCCTTAGCATGTCAAAGAGATGAACCTTAATTATTTTTTTGATAGGTTTAGACAAAATGTCAAAGAGATGAACCTTAATTATTTTTTTGGCCATATATGTGGTTTTTCTATGGACATAGCAAATTTTCGAAGTTCCACGTCTCTCCCTCCTATCTTTTCTCTCTCCTCCCTCCCCCTTCTTTCTTCTTTTCCTCATTCGCTCCCAATCCCTGATTCTTACCCTACACTCTTTCTCTTCACTCTCACCATTACAGACGATCTGGTGGAGTTGTTAATCCTTCCCGACATGATTTTCTCTAGCTTGTTGACTTTCAATGTCAAAGATGATGATAGAATATCGAATTCGACACCACTATGGTCATAATCTGAGTCCTATAGGAGTCTATAGGTAGGGGTGAGCATTCGGATAATCCGAAAACCCGGATATCCGAAAATTATTTTGACAAAAATCTTAATCCGTATCCGATCCGTATCTGACCCGGATATCCGGTAAAATTATCCGTTTGGATATGTGGCATTTAGCATACGATGGCCAACCAAAGGTTTGGTTAAAACATCGGCAGGTTGATGTCGGGCTTGGACATGATGACGAGAGATCATCCAACAATTTTCATGCACATAATGGTAATCAAGATCTACATGCTTTGTGCGCTGATAGGAAAAGAGGATTACACGCAATATGAACAACAACTTTGTTATCACAATGCATAAGTATAAGAGATATACCGCCTATTCTAACAAAAGTCGAGTGAGCCAAGCCAATTCAGTGTAAACCTTCATAGAGAGCGATATTCAGCCTCAGTAAATGACAAAGAAATGGTGGTTTGTTTCTTTGACTTTCACGAAACTAGACTTCCTCCCATAAAGATAACAAACCCATAAACAGATCGTCTAAGTTACACAACATGATGTCCAATCTGCATCACAAAAGGCTTGAAGAGGAAGAGATTCAAAATTGTTGAGAAGTAGAGACCTTTGAAAAGTGCCTTTTGGATACTAAAGGGTATGTAAGGCAACCTTCATATGAATTCACTCGATGATTGTAAAAATTGGCTTCAGAATTGCATAGAGAATCCAATTTCAAGTCTAGTATTAACTAATAAACTAAGTTTACCAACCAATTTCCTATAATTAGTTGGTGTAGAAAACAAAGGAATGTCTTCAAGTAAGGCTTTAGTATGAACGTTCAATGGATTAATCATTGTATTCTACTATTGGCATCAAAATTCAATAACAGATTCATCAATGAACTTTTTTTGCATTAAGAACATTCCTTGAAAAGTCTTGATGAATTCAATTCCTAGAAAATAGTGCAATTGAGTAAGGTCCTTCATTTTGAGCTCATAATGCAAGAATGCTTTCTGGGAAGCAACTTCATTAGAGTTATTGCTAGAAACTCGAACATCATCCACATAAACATCAACGTAAGTGAGAGAACTGCCTTGTTTCTTAAAGAAAAGAGAATAGTCATTAAAGGATTGACTACTCTTCTCTTTAGTGCACATGAAAATTTAGAATACCATCGTCTTCAGACCTATTTTAAACCATAGAGTAACTTCTTGAGCCGAAAAATTTCCCCATTTGCTACTTCTAAGCTAGCCAGGAGGATCCACTATATACATTTTCTAAAAAAAGATCCCCATGAAGGAAGGCTTGTTCACGTCTAACCGAGTCATATCCTAGCCATTCTTGACGACGACAACGATGACAACACACCTTGATGGTTGTCATTTTAATTATGAAAGAAAAAGTCTCACTGTAATTTGTGTCTTCTTTTTGAGTAAAACCCATCACCATGAGACGCAGCTTGTACCATTCTATGGGTCCATCAGCTCAATGCTTAACTTTAAAAAACCCTTTTGCAACTTATGAGCTTTTTTTCTTTTGGCAAAGTGATAAGATTGGCCAAGCTAATGCAAAATAAGGTTTCACACAAATGTTCGACACGGGTACTAGACGAAGGTTTATCGAAACCTATGAAAAACTCAAAAATATGCTATATCCCCAAGCTTATACAAGTTTAGAATTTTTTTTCCATATAATAATCCTCAAGTTATAAATAAAAGTACTTATTTATTTTATTTTAACATCCTTCTTTGTAATTTCTAAGCACATTTTTTATACACATATTATTTAAAAACCAATTTCAATCAACCTTATACTAACTAGACTTGTGAAAAGGTAACCCGACCCATTCCAAAATTTCTAGGATTTGACACCAGAATTTAAACCCGAAAACCAGTTCAAACCTGACCCGATTGGATTCAAAACTCATAGAGTTAAAAGTTCTAAACCCTATTGGGTTGACTCGATTCACTCTTGACCCATTAGGTTGATCCGAGCCACCTGAAACCCCACAAGAATCCAACCTAGTTGACTTGTGATCCATTATCGACTCGAACCTGACATTACCGACACTTTTGACAATTCTAGTACTACCACATGACAAATTTATGCATCAAAGTTAACTTCAAATTTAAGCTATAAAATTCAGCTACTAAGTTTAAGTTTCAGCTCGTATCAATTTCAAGTTCAACTCATTAATTTACACCAAACAGGCTCCTAGCCTTATTCATGTGTGATCTTTGGGCCTCATTAATTTACAATTTTGGTTATTTTACCTGCTTAATAAAAATTATTAAGTAGTGCGATCAAACAATAACAAAAAACTCATTTCAAAAATATAAAATGAAAGGTTTCTTACACTTTTAATGGTCCAACTCAGTAGAGGGATTTTCAAAAGATGAAAGAGGTAAAGCAACAGAGTAAAGGTAACGGAATAAAGCATGGAGTCTTAGTGTGACATGCAAATATCAATGGGAGAATATCACAGAGCTGATGCTTTCTCATCAATGGATTCCTGAACTGCCTTCAAGAGGGATGGCATCAGCTTTCTGTTGCTAGCAACAATCCCAACATTCAAGTCAAGATATTTGCCCTTTGAGAAATCGAGGGGATTTCCCTTAGCATCACAAACTACACCTCCAGCTTCTGTCAAGTGTTCATTTAGGATACCCAAAATTGAGAATAAGTGTAACTATCAAAGAAGCCGGAAGAGAAAAGAATCCTTATGTTAACATACCAGTCACAACAATTGATCCGGCAGCATGGTCCCATATTTTTTCACGATAGCCAGCATGAGGGAACCGTAGATAGATGGCTCCATCACCTCTGCTCAAAGCACCATATTTTGCCTGGCTATCAATCCTAACTGGTGGTGCTTTGACACCCAGTTTCTGTTCAGTAGAAAAACATTTGTGATCGATTATAAAATATAAAAGGGTTTTCTTTTGAAGGAGACTCTGGTGCTTGCCTTAGCAATGGAGCTGGACAAGTCATGCAACGAATGTGCAGCTTCAAATGATTCAAAAAAGGATGCTTCCTCTGGGTTTTCAGTTGCAGTGACGTGCACCTAATAAATATATATGTATTTCATCAGAAATTAGATACCTATTAGTAGGCTAATGCAGGATGCATTCCTCAGAATCAATTAGATACATCAAGAGACTAAGAATGAGAATTATGAGATGCGTTGACATACTTTTTTTACTGGTGAAGATGTGTTGAGGGATTCCATGTACGTGCCAGCACCAATAACAGCATAGAAAAGACAGCCAACTTGGTCTTCCAACAAAGTTTCACTTTTATGGCTGATAGAAGCTAAAGGAAGATTTGGACAAGACAATACACCAAGAACCACCTTTCCTTCATCAAGAAGCCCTAATGCTATTGCATATTGGTCTCCTCTCATAAACCTATAGATCAAAGGCATCGAGAAAATATTAGACAACAATACACATTACTATGTGCAGCCAGAAGTAACATGGAAATTCAATAACCAAGGGTATGAAGTTAACAAAACAGTCATCTAAATCAATACGGCGCAAATTTAGCATGACAAAAGGAGTGAGTTATGTTCGAGGTTTTGGAGCAGCGGGGTTAGCTGGAACTGGGAGCAGCATATGATACCACTATTTCAGTGTGTAAGATGAGATAAAATCATTGACCTCACCGTCCAAATTCTTATTTCCCCTCAGAACACGTTGTCATAATAAAAGATCTCTCAACGAAAGATGTAAAGTAAAGATCACAAACACTGTTTTCTACATCCAGGTTATGAACTCACCCTTTTGTACCATCAATAGGATCCAGAACCCAGTGTCGGCCAACAGAGCCGCCTTCAGATCTGCCTTTGTCAATAGCAGCAAGAACATTTTCCGTTGATAAAGGAGAGAAACTATATGTCTGTTCACTTGATAAAGTTTCATTAACGAGCTGTGTAATGCGCTCTACGATTACCCCCGCCCCATCTTTTCGGAGGTCTGCTGAATCCTGAAAAAACATCAGAAGAAACAGGGAAAGCTCCCGTCATTCAGAGAAGAGCAAACATCTCAACAGTCACAGTGGATCTAAGCAGAATGTCACCTCTTCAGCCACCAGAGAGAATGTCTCATCAGGAAGTTCATGTTCAAGCACATAGCTAACAATGGCCTGAGAACCTATCATCAGAAAAAATGAAGAGACATTAAACACAGTCAGCAAAAAGGAGTTCCTACGGTAATGCAGGGTGCCAGAAAAGTTCAATTTTGAGGACAAAAAAAACGAACAGAACTCTCAAGTTCCAATCAATTCAAAGATGAGCCGAACCGCGTACCATAATCAGCTACTGTAACAGGACTCTTATCCAACTTTGACTGGACATCAGACTGCAGCAATGATTTTTGTACTTTCTGAAGGGAAACCAACAGTTGAGAATAAATAACAGTGCAAACTCAGGAATCATAGGCTACATAAAAGACAAAATATGGAATCTGTGATATAAAAACTTTCCAAGAGCAACAGTCATTGATCAGCTCTTAGACAAGTACGATAGCCAAGGCTAACCACAAATATTTAACCTAAGACGAGCAATTTTGCCTGACTCAGCGGAATCCTAGGCTTAAATGAGACAAATAGATGAACGATTCGACTCTATAGTCATCCAAATGATGATCAAATCAATCAATAGAACAATAACGAAACCCTATCACGAAGAAATTGGAACAAATTCAGAAGGAGTCGGTGGAAAAGGAGAGATTGCCTGGCAGAGACGAGCAGCGAGAGAAGCAGCCTTCTTAGCAGCGGCGAGCTCCTTCTGGTAAGACATTGCGATGGATGCAGGAGGACGAGGAGAAAGAGAGGAGGCTGCTTTGAAGCTGAAATGGCGGTGGAATTGAAGGGGCGGACTCAGAGATATGCTCCTCGCTCTCACTATATTTATTGCCATCTTATTATATTCCACCAGTCTTCCACTGTCGTGTGCAGGTGCAGCTACCGTTTACAGTACTTTACATACACGACTTGCGGATGCTCCTACACACACGAAAAAGGCCCCCTCCAAGAAGGGCTGTCCAACGGGTCAACCCGACCCGACCTATAACCTAGTTTACAGGTCACGGATCGACCCGTTAGCCTGTATTATAAAAAAATTTGACCCGAGATCCAACACATAACCCGTAATTTTTACAGATCGACCCATTTGACCCGAAAGACTTGCATCCACACACGAAAAAGGCCCCCTCCAAGAAGGGTTGTCCAACGGGTCGACCCGACCAGCCTTGTAACCTGGTTTACAGGTCACGGGTCGACCCGTTGGCCCGTAATATAAAAAAATTTGATCCAAGATCCAATAGAAAACCCGTAAATTTTTACAGGTCGACCCATTTGACCTGATCAAACGGGTTTTACGTGTCGGGTCACAAGTTGATCCTTTTGACTTAAGTATGTAATTGTACTTGACAATGTCGTTTTTCGCCCTTTAAAAAACCTTGCGGTTGTGTAATATTATTTTTCGAACATTCAATACACTATAATTATGAAAACGAGTCTCGTAAAGCAAGATACAAAAAATATACTAACATCTAAAGTCTAAACAAAAAAATTAGTATTAGACATAAACTATTTTGGCGAATTTGCGATTGTGCCCCTCCTAATAATAAAGATTGCAAAAACGTCCTTAAAACGACAAAATAGCGAAGTATGTTGTTTTGGACGTTTTTGCAATACAATTTACATCATTTTGTGCTTTCTTGTAAATAGAAATTTATTTAAAAAACCATTATAATTATTTTAACAATATTCAATCATAAATTTTGAAAATTATTTTTAAATGTAGAATTGAAAAATAGAAAAAATAAAAATATTATAAAATAAGGAAAGACTTTGGAAAAAATAAGATATGGTTAAGATTTTTATTCAATAATATTATGAAATATATATGCATGTGTATCGTTATTATCGTCGTTTCCATACGTATGTATGAAAGGTATGGAAAGAAGGTCGACTTGAGCAAGTGCCGGGCCAAGGCCGAGATGGTCAAGAATGTGGTTCCTAAGGCCCCAGCAGAGGTCGAGAGCCCTCTCAGCCAAGGCGCACCCTTGGCACCACCCCCTCAAGTCACCACCAAGTGTGGCATGGCAAGGCGAGGAGAGATCATTGACTCTCCAGTGATGAAGATAGTGACCCGAGCCTTGAGGGAGAATCAAGTGAAGACATGCTCATGGTGGGGAGTTCGAGTGAGAGGACCACCGAGCCAAAAGAGAGGAATGGCCTAGAAGAGGTGAAAGGCTTCATCGAGTTGGAGGACCTCATGAGCCAAGACGAAAAGGACTTCATGGAGGAGGTACCCGCATTGGGCAGACTATCCTTCTCCGAGGAGTTCTATATGGAGCCCTACCAAGTCGAAGAGCTTCATGAAGAAGAAGGTGTTGGAGGGTTCAAAGAGGTCGCCAACGTCATAGATCCAAAACCAAAGGCTCTTGTGGATGGAATAAGTAAAATGGCCCCTGTGTCTCCGTCAAAGACCAAGGGTGACGATGCCTCGAAGCCACAAACCATTCAGTTCTTGGCAAAGACCAAAGAGCTTCCACCATCCACTCTTCCTAGCTTCTTGAATTCCATGCACACTCCTTGGATGGATGCTCATCCGAGACTTGCATTAGCTTTTTCCTTGAAATCATGGGCTAGAAGACAATGAGCCAGTCCCCATTGGGACGATCATATCAAGGAAGTCCAACCTGTGTGCCACTTTCGTTGGAAGTGTTGCAACCGATGAGCTCACCGCACCAACTCACATGCAAGAAGGGAGTTCATCCTTTAGGGGAGTTTTCTCAACCCTCTCCTACTTTAATTATGATTATGACTTGGGTGTGACACATGCAAACAGTCAAAGTTCTTCCGGTTTATTTCATGCCTACGTCCCATGCAAGAATAGATATTCATGCATACATCATAGCTCTCTTTCTCAATATATCTCATCCCAGTTGCATGTAGCTTATCTTATGACTCTATTTCACTATGCTAAGAGTTTGATTGAATTGAATCTATATTGGTCCAAAAAGAAAAGCGGTCGAGTTCGTGCATGTATAATGTCATATCATCTTGAACTTGGGGATTATGTTATGCCTACATTATTTATATTGCCTATCCTATTCCTTTGGTCTTCGTGTGGTTATCTTATAGGCCAATGGGATTCGAGGTCGAATCCTTCTCAACTGGGGGAGGATGATGCGATTCAGCCCGAACCACATCAAGGAACCAGGCCACAACCGAACATGGCCCCACCGTCGCTCTCACCAATGACTTTGGACGTGACTTTACCTATGCCATTCTTGGCCGCGTCCCTATTCTGAGGCCCACTTCTGGCCGTGCTCCACTCGGAGCCAAGGCACCCATCTCTGAAACACGCCCCTCAATACGCGCCCAGTACCGGTGCCTTACTTAGGCACATGCTAGGCCACCCACGCCTTAGGCCGCGTTCCGCGGTGCCCGAAGCAATGCCACCTTAGTGCCCAAAGCCAACTAGGCCAGCGCCCAAAGCCATCACAAGCCCATCATCCGGTGAGAAGAACAAGGCCTTTATCGTACTTCAAGTAATACGCCCAATAGAAGCACCAAATGGGCCCGAGCCCATTTCCTTGATTAAAGAGGTCAGGCCTTCTACTCCTAGCATCATCAACAACGGCCCACATCAAGAGCCCTGCAATCCAGTCACTAAAGTATTACTTGGTCGCCAATCTTCACCATTAAAGGGGCCAACCATGAATGCTTACTTGGGCGCCAATCTTCTCCATCACCTCCACCACTTAATGTTGCTTGGTGTCCACTCCAAGCTGTCGCCTCTCTCCCTTCATCTCTCCCTATATATAGACACCTAGGGGGCTCATTTTTCCTTAGATTGGATTTTGAGTAAAGAGCTTTAAGCCTACTCATCCGGTTTCTTCTCCTTAGGGGAGAACGGGCCGGGGGAGATTCTCCATCGGCTTCAAGCTTTGTTGATTCTCGTTGGAGTGTGACTCTTCGACGAGGATTCAACCTCTTGCGCACTCTTTCCTTCCTTCTTTTCCAATAATCAAGACTCTTCTTTTCCATTGTAAACTCAAACTCTTGCTTTCACCAAAATACTATCAATAAAGATTGGTTTTTTTTGCAACGCTATCAAGGACACCTCCACGAGACTCAATCGAACCAGTCCCCGCCGATCCTGGATTCGATTGACATCAAATACTATCATTGTTTTTCTGTTAAAAACATGTCTTCTTTTGGGAATATTGTTTTCCTTTTTTGTAACATTTCAATTTGATTTAAAATTTTATTTTATCTTTTAATTTTTAAAATGGATAGATAGTAATCTTCGAAATCTTGTTTTAATCATAAAATATCTATAAAATCTTTTTATCTATATATTTTTTCAAATTGGGATAAAAAAAAGTTTGTTAATATATTATTTTTCAGAAAAAATATTAATAAGAAAATTATTTTCGATTTTCTTTTATTTCACAAAAATTAGTCAATTTGGACACTCATGTAATATTTTTAGGCATTACTGCAATAATTTTAGGCATTTGTGTAAATTGAAAAAAACAATGTCATATTTGCAAAGTGATTATCAAACAGGGACATGGATGATGGGATACTAATTCCTCAATTATTTTTTAATTTTACGGGTCTTATGAATCGACCCGTAACCCGTAAACAAAAATTATATTAACCATGACTCGACCCGTAATTTACGGGTCGGGTCGGTCTGGGTGATGGGCGACCCAAACCGTTGGACAACCTACCTCCAAGCGCCCCGCTTTTGGGCTTTTTAATTTTTCCCGCAATTTGTAGTATTTACATTTAGTTCCCGTTATTTTTATATAATTATGAAAGTTTTGTATAAGTTGTAATATCTACTGTAGTTGTCCTTAGCATATTTACTATTTGATTTTTAGTTAATTTGTTTTATGATCGTGTCTTGCGAATTGGTATCACAGCATGATTAATTAGTTAACAAGTCGGAGATTTCGAAAAATATGTTCGTAAAACGAAGTTGAACAACGAAGTTATTTTAATTATTTTTTGGTACCCAACAAACATAGCTGAAGCGATCAACCTAACTTTGATGACGACTAACTTAGACTTTATTTTAGTTTGGGTATGAAATGTTGGTTTAGGAAGAGAACAGTCTAATTGCCATGAATAAATGTGAAAAGTAAAAGGATTACAAGCATTTTAGGGGAGTTCTAAATTTTGTTTTGGAGAGAGAGATATTTTGGTTGAAAAGTAAGATAAAGCAAAGAGAATGTCTTCACAAAAATTTGCTCGTTTGGTATCTATACTACTATAGTATAAAGCTGAGATAATGTCTTCACAAAAATTTGCACCACGTGTCATTTCTATAATAAAATAATCAGTCGGGCTTAGTCAGCTGGGGTGGTGGAGCGGGTTTCTCCTGTGGAGTTTTTGTCAGTTGTAGTTTGATTCTTTTCTCCTTTTTTTTCTTTGTTTTTGTCTTTTCTAATTGGTGCTTTTAGGTGGTTTAGTTCTTCTTTTTGGGTTGTATTGAGCGTATCTCATCTAGGTCTGAGATGCCCCCATCTTGACCCCCCAGATCTTGCTTTTGTGGGATTTCCCTGGGTAATTGTTGTTGTTGTTGTTGTTGCTGTTGAAATTAGGTAGTTAGAATCTCATATAATCTTATCCCATAAAAATTGCTTAAAATTTAAAAAATATTATGAATTATCCCAAAAATTATGAATTATCGTTTACCAAGAATTACTTATAATCTTCCCATACATTTACTATTTAATAAAACGTGATATTTATCGTAATGTAATTTTTGAATAAATCCAACTTATTTATATTATGATTTGATTTACTATTAGTAAAAAACACTAATCACAATAGGAAGATGAATATATATGATCCTATAATTTTAACATGATCATTGGCACTATATATCTATATTAAATTGGATTTATAATCACATTACCCGTACATGGTACGGGGGTTAAACTAGTTGATATTAACATTGAAGGAGTGTTTGCAGGCAAATATTGCTTATAAGTTCTTACAATGGATCGCCATTATCTTCATTTTTTATCAAAACTATAATAATAATAATAATAATAATAATTATTATTATTATTATTATTATTATTATCATTATTATTATTGTTATTATTGTTATTATTGCTATTATTATTATTATTATTATTATTATTATTATTATTATTATTATTGTTATTGTTATTATTATTATGATTATGATTATTATTATGAAAGAATATACAAAATTACATGAGGTTAGATGGGAGCCTCGAAACAAGTTGAGCCCCCACACCTTTCTGAATGCAAAAGCTCAACCTATGAAAACTAAAAGCTCCGCTCCTGGCATTATTAGAGTGACTAATACAGAGAGACTTAATAGGTGAAAGCAAGTCCAAGGTCTCCTTGTCGAATTCTCCAAAAGTAGAGAAAGCAAAAGGGATAAACTTGTATCCATTCTCCTCACATTTGGACACATACTTCTTTCTTTTCCTCTCCAAGGCATTGTGCAAGGCCACCCCAGGCGCCCAAGCACTCACACCGCCACCAGCAAAGGGAGAGACACCGGTCACATCCACACAAGCATCCTTACCCTGATGCCAATTAAAGAGTAATAAGTCTGCGGGCCTAAGATCCTGTCCATTCTCTAAGAGGAAACACATGGGAGCCTCTTTCCGCACCGCGATCCCAAACTTGGAGCACATGTCAACCAGAATATCACGCACCAAATTATGTCGGAACTTGACCCCCACCTCACTAGAATAGTGAACAGCATGATCCCCCCATTTGTCCATCCTTGGGGAGTTACAACTTGGGCAAACACCATATATATTATTCAATTTTATATTATGTTCATTTTCAATGAACTATTCCTAAGTACATCTTATTTTTAAGTTAATCATCATAACTATATACTACAACGGAAGGTAAAAATAATAGTTATCACGACACATGTCAACTTCATATTGGACCACATCACCCATCTGTTGATACCAGATACCGTCAACGCGGTCTTACCACCCCTACCAAAACAAAATATTACTAAGTGTAAACTTCTTGAATGGCGTCAAGCCCCAACTCTACTGCCATCGCGATCAGCACGCGCCCTTGTCCAGTACAGTGATTCCCTCAAAGGCAGAATCTCTCAAAAGGCAAAGGCCCGTTAACCATGTCCTCATCGCGCTAAGAGCATAGTGACCGCGGAGAGAGGAGGCCGTCCCATCCGAACGAGCGGTGGGCGGCAACGTCCCATCCTGGCCTCCCATTGGCCAATCTCGCGACCACCGCTCCAAAAACCAACCAGAAAGCGACACGCGCCTGGGCGGCACTCGTCCCACATCGACATCTCGCTCGATCTCAGCCCAAGCCTCGACTATAAATAGCGGACTCTGTACACTAGAACGAGGATCGAAAACCTCGCGAATCACATGCGCTAAATCTCGAGCTAAGATCATTGTTGTAATCCGATACACTCAACGCGATAGAGAATCTCTGTTTGCACTTGTAATCTCACAGCTAATACAAAAACACCCTTCAGACTACCCTCATCGCGTTAAACACTCTTAGCGACCAAATACTTTCCATCTCTTCGTCTGTTGACTCGGTTGAAATCAAACCCTTTGCTCTCATCGCGTTATACTCTTTCCGGTGTTTTCGGACTTCAACATTGGCGCCGCCCGTGGGGATTTCCTCAAACTAAGCAGGCACCGTTTCGACTGACAAAGAGTGATGGACGCAAACAGCAACAACGGATACTACGCTGACGGCGCGGCCTTCGGGATGCAGCTGATCGGTCCGGATTGGGGGGGTCAAAATTCAATTAAAAACCGAACCCCGTAGTAGTACAAGGTAGGGTGTCGAACGCTCGGGAGTTCGTTCGTTGAGTGCACCAAAAAGACTTAAAATAGGAGAAGAAAGGGTAAAACAAGGAAAATCAAAGGAAACAACTCGGGACCGACATGGGTTACTTCGGCCCGAGAAGGATCGACGTAGGTTTTGCACGGGACCGACACAGATTGAAGTCGGGCCCGAGGTCTGGGAATGTCGGACTTGGCAATAGGAGAGATCGGTCTTGGGTTTTTGGGTTCCTTCCCTAACTAGATGTGGGTAATTCCACCCCAATTCAGCCAATAAGTGTTGATCGTCGTAGAATCGAGGTTGTTCGCCTTCGATCCCGCCACTCTACACATTGACCCTAGGGAAATTGACTTCCCTTTCGATGCAAGTTCAAGTGTTTGGCAATTGATTGCTTTCGCTCACTCTTGCCAATCACAAGCCCTTGATCCCTTGCTTTCACAAGAGATTTTAGCTCTATGTAGAGAGGATTCCTAGATCAAACACTCAAGGCTATGGAATTGGGGGTTCACACCCAAACCTAGCTAGGGGTTTCCTCCATAGCCCAAGACTATGGAACCTACTCCATAAGGCTAGAGTAAAAAGCAATCAAAGGACAAAGCAAACAAATCTCAATCATTCAAACTCAAACCAAAGCCAAATCTCATTCAATTCAAAGGGAAATCACAAGATCCAAACTCAAATCCACAAATTGCAAAGCAAAACAAGTTCAAACTCACAATCCTTCCTAGATCTAGCTATCCTCCACCGAATTCTCCTCTTCTTCTCCTCTCCTTTCTTCCTCCTTGCTCTCCAAGTCTTCGTTGAGCCTTTGAGAGTGATTAATTGTGTCTAAACTTGGATAATCCTCTAATTGTCTTCTCTCCTTTTAATTAGGGGCCAAGAATATCCAAAAATGGAAGAGGGGCAAAAGTGGTAGATCACATTTGTGTGCCTTGGTGCCCAATCTACACTTCGCCGACTTGGACCGACACGGAGCAACCTCGGGCCCGACTTGCCACACCTCGGTCCGGGTCTCCATGGGTCAATCTCGGGCCCGAGTTGCTGGGCACCTCGATCCTGGCCTCGGTCCTCTTCTCTTCTTGGTTTTTCTTGAGATCCTCTTTGTTGATCGCTCGGCTCTTCCGCTCCTTTGTGCTCATGCCTTGCTCCTCCTTAGGGACTCCTTCCGAAACTTCCTCAAAACACGCCAAATTACCTGCAAAACGCAACAAATTCGCATGGTCTCCGAATCTCATAGAAAATCGGAATCTAAGCTAAAAAGGAACAAAACTAGCAAAGAAAGGAACAAAAGACACATATTTACAAGGGAAATTATTCACTAAAACACCACCAAAATGATAGACATCCGCAGCCACCACCACCATGGTATTACGGGTCGCCACCCGCGATGCCCCAGGCCGCACCCATGTCCGGCTGGGGCCCGGCCACGCAGCAACTACACGCCATGCCAGGGTGGAACCCTGGCTTCCAACAGGGTTTCCAGCCCCAAGCCCCCTTCCAAAGGTATGTGCACGCGCAGTACTATCAAAAGTATGCGCCCGCGCAAGAGCCATATGTGGAGGAGTACTCCACCACCAACGGGAGCTCCACCGGCCAAGAGGTTGAGAAGAACGCCCCCAACACGTTGTCACCTCCCAACTACGACTTCCAGGGTTACGCCCCGGCGTACCACTACGGCCAAGGTGCTCACCCCATGCAGCACGGTCAGGGTGCCTACCCTATGCCACACTAGGCCTACATGCCCGCTTACGCCGCGGGTTACGGGCCTGGGCAGGCATATCACACCCCGCCTCCGGGGAGCTCGGGTGAAGATATGAGCATATCGCGAGGGCGTTCCAGCTCTCGTCCCCGCTCCAGACGTTCCAGCTCCCGGAGCGACATGATGGTGGACGACCGCGGCACCTCTTACGGCAGTCCTTTCGCCGACTTCATCCAGGATGAGCCCATGCCGAAGGGGTTCCAAAAGCCATCAACGGCGCTGCAGTTCGATGGCACGAAGGACCTGTCGGACCACATTAGGCAGTTCCTCGTGCACATGACGTTTAATACTTACAACGAAGCCATGTTCTGCCGGGTTTTTCCCTCCACACTGAACACCGCGGGAATGAGGTGGTTCACCAACCTCCCGGTGGGTCCATCACGTCCTTCAAAGAATTCGCGCGGCGGTTCACCTCCCACTTCAGTGGGTCGCGAAAGCGCATGAAGACGACGAAGGACCTCATGAGTGTGACCCAGGGGGAGGAGGAGTCTTTAGCCGCCTTCTTCACCCGCTTCGTCACCGCGGCAGCGGAGATACCCCAGCTCAATGACACGTCCGCCCGCGACATGCTGAACCACAACCTCCGCGATGGGACCTTCAAGGTCAAGATGTGTGGGAAAATCCTACACACCTATGAGGACGCCTGCGACGCCATCACCAAGCGCGTCTTCGCCGAAGACACGACAGGGAAGCCCACGCAGGATCGCGGAAAGGGCAAGGTCAAAACCACCCCGGAGGCCCTCACCGTGTCCACCACACCAACAAAGCCTCAAGGTGGGCAGCGCGGGGGTCACAACCGTGGTGGAGGCCGACGCGGCCGCGGGTATCAAGGGTACCGCGGGCCGCGCAACAACCATGGTGGCAATGGGCCAAACAACAACGACCCATATACCGGGGCCAACACCACGGAGCTCGGGCCACGCAACGACGGCGGTCAGGCGGCTCAGGCCAACACCTTGGCCGGTGCCGCGCCGATGAGGGGAAGGGCCAATCCAAACGACCCCTGATGGCTTGCATCTAGCCCATATTTAGAGTGCATATTAGTTCATGTTTCATTAGGTTTCGGTTTACTTTTCTCTCTTTTAAGTTAGCTTTTTAGTTGTTTTCGGTTTAGTTTCTTGGTTTGGACTCTACGCCTTATTTGTGCGTTTTCAGGATAAAATGTAGGAGAATTGGATGATGGAGATTAAGATGAGGATCAAGGAGAGATCCATGAAGTCCAAGAGCTCAAAGACGGAGTCAAGAAGAGGCCCGAAGAGACGCCAAAAGAAGCAAGCCAAAAGCCGAGCAAAGAAAGCAAGACGACGAAGCAAGAAAGCGGCTCCCGGGGAAAAAAGTCCTAGACCCCAGCTGCGACCCTGCTAGGGTCATGGCCATGGTTGTGTGACCCGGCCGGGTCACGGGCCGGGTCACAGCCCGGGTCAGCCATAATTTGCAAGATAACCGCGGCCGAGCTATCCAGACCCGGACCTGATCGGGTCACGGCCCGGGTCGTGGCCCGGGTCACCTATTTTCCTCCGTGTTGGCTTGCTCGGTTCTCCCGACTCGGACCCGACCGGGTCACGGCCCGGGTCTCGGCGCGGCGCTCCCGATTTCCTCTTTTAGCCCTCTTTTCCTTTTAGGGTTGTATAAATACCTCTTCTTCCCCTTGGAGGACAATCTTTTTTCCCCCCTTTTGGGGACTTTTTCCCATTTTAGATCTTTAGTCTCTTGTGAAGAATTGGAGAAAGTGTTGGAGATTCTTCCCTCTTTTCAATCAATTGAATGAAGTTTGGTATGGATTTCCTTCTCTCTTCTTCATTTCCTTTGTTTTCCATGTTTAGCTAGGTTCCCAAATCCTAGGGTTTGGGGAAATCCCTATGAATTCTAGGTAGAGCTTTGAATTGCTTGCATGAATTGAGACTTGATTTGTGGTTTGTTTCAATCCTATGTGCCTAATGCCAAATTGATTGTGATTTGAGACTTGTTGATGATTAGAACCGAGAGGCTAGGTTGTCAATAGGGGGTTAGATTAGGGATTTGTGTTGAGAGACCTCTTCCCTCACTTGAACTATAGGATTGATTAATTGAGGCCCTTTGATATGATAATTGATTTGGGATCTCTTAAGAGGTTGACCTACCGATAGAGGGTTGAGTTGGACGAGCTCACTCAAGCCACGACGGTGGATGAGGGCTTGACCCGATTGAGCCCCTATTGAGCCTAAAGGGCCTAGTCTTGGATCAAGCCACGAAAGTGGATGATTATCATATTCTAGGCACGATTTGTTTGATTCGATAGGATTAGACAATGACATTAGGTAGATGCCTCCAAGCCATGATTTGATCTTGATTCATGTATGCTTGCAAAGTGTTGCTTAGATCCATAGTGTGAGTACCTAGACTCTAGGATTGCTTTTCCCTTTTTCATATTTGCTTCATCTTGTTGCTTGTTCTCTTTGTTTGCTAGTTGATTAGTTTAAGTTTCTTCCATCCTTTGTTACCTCATATTTACCTAGCTACAAGATTGTCGGTTCACTAACTCTACTAAAGTCCTAGAGATCGACACCTTGGTACTACGCGACCCGTACACTTGCGGTATTGGTCTAGTAGCCTATCAAATTTTTTTTGGCGCCGTTGCCGGGGACTTTTGCTAGTTTTGGTTGTTTCCGACATCCGGTAGTCTAGGTCCTTTTTGCTTTTGATTTGTTTCTTTTTATTTGTGGTTTTAGGTTTCTTAGACCATGAGTATGTTGAGACTTGAGCAACGGGAAAATGAGCACTTCCATGAGTACTTCTCTAGATTTCTACAAGTAGTGCAAGAACATGATGCTTGGGGTTATCGATATCACAAGTTTGAGTTGTGCAAGTGCATAATTGAGGGTATGAATCCCGCAACTTTTGATTTGGCAATGTACATGAGTAAGGGGAGATTATGGGATATGGGAAGTGATGAGTGTTGGGATTTCTTTTTCTTCATGAGCGATGAATGTATGCAAGTCGAATCTCCACCAACACCTCAACCGGTTGAAACTTCTTATGCTTATCTTGAGAGTTTGGTAGAGGATCTTGCAAACAAAGTCCATAGCTTGGTTGTGGAGCATTGTGATAAGTGTGATTCTTCCCTCCACTCAACAACCACTTGCCCATTCTATGAGTATGAGAAAGCGGGAGACATCACATTGGAATCCAATGACCATGAGTTAGATGTTCCAAATGAAGACATTGTCGTCATGGATGAGCCCTTAGAACTCAACGAGCTTGATGGATCCCGGGGTGATGAGATGGAGAGTTCCGATGCTTTGAAAGAGATGGGTGATCTATGTGAGGATGAGATGTTCTCTTATTATGAATTAGAGGATGAGAGGCTCTTTGATGATGGATTAGAGGGTGATGAAAGAAATGAGCAAGATTCCGTCATTGAGGTGTGTCCTTCACCAATGGATCCTCCTCCTATGCTTTCTAATTGGGAATCTCCTCTCTCAATCATAGATACCCCATGTAAGTTTTTCCCTAATTTCTCTCCCATTGTCATTCAAGATTTGCATGATGAAAAACCATGTTTAGAGCCTAAAGTGGAATCTAGAGATTACTATGAGGTTGCCTTTGAGGAAAGTGCTCAAAAGAGCTTTGATCCATATTATATATATCTTGAGAAGCCACCACCCAAACAAAATTGGTTTCAACATATTCCTTTTCATGAAAGTAATGCTAGCCTATTTGATAGGTTAAAGCGGTATTTGAATGCTATATTATTCATTTTTAAACCATCATTTGGCTACTTGCACCTTTGTGAGATGTGCTCACAAAGTTTTGCTAGGTTATTGAGGGTGTTAACAATGATTGATCTAAGCATTTGAGAAGACATCATGGTCAAGCTATTGACCTTAAACAAGCGCTCTTTGGGAGGCAACCCAAGTCTTTCTTTGTTAGTAGGTTAAGTTGAATAAAAACTAGAAGTGGAATGATGGGTAGTTGTTGCTAAGTGCTTGTTGTTGCTTGCTTGGTAGTGCTTGATTGCCTTGTTGCTTGAGGCTTGCTTGTGGTTGTCCTTGCCGGGACAACATTTTGCTATTATTGCTTGTGGAATTTCTTGTCTAGTTGTGTGTAGGCAAATAGCAAAGACTCTTGACTCCTACTTCCGTCTCCAAATTGGTGAAATCCTCAATTCCACCGCCTCCTCCTCCACAATGAGTACAAGGTGAGTCCTTTCTTTTCTCCCTTCTTGCTTTCATTTTCACATTGAGGACAATGTCACGTTTAAGTTTGGGGGAGAGAATTCATGCTAGATAGATGCATTCATGTTTCATTTCTTGTCTTGCATTCATGTTTACTTTTGTCTTGCTTTTTATTTGCATGCTAAAAATCCAAAAAAGTTGAAAAATTTGTCAAAATGCCAAAAATTTCATGCATAATAGGTTGCCATCAAATTTTCTTAAATGAGAACCTCTTGTCTTCAACATAGTTAAATTCATGACTTGAAAAATTCCATATCTTTGCTTGGATAGATGAAACCCTTATTTTCTTGCATGATCATGACTTGTTTGCTTGATATATTTGGATGAGCATGTGGACTCTTAAGGTTGTAGACTAATATTGACATGCTAGGTAATGAGCAACTAGTGAGATGATCTTTAGCCTCTTTTTCTAGGACTTTGTCCTCTCTTTTCTTTGTGTGTGTGTGTGTAATTTCTCTATGCATTTCTAACTCTAGAACTTGAGATTGTATCTTTGTCAAGACCGCATTCATGACATTTTCTTGTGATACTAATGTGATAGAGGCATTGTTTTATTAGCCCTACTATTTCCCCTATCCACCCTATATTAGTGCCAATTTTTCTTGAAGCCCAATTTTTTTGAGCCTAAAAGCCTATTCTTTAAAACTCCACAAAAATTATTTCCTTAGCTCAAATGGCTTGACCTTCCTAGAGAATAGGAGTCATGGGAGATGTATTTTAAGTGAGGTTGGGTTTAAGAGGAAAACATCATTTTGGTGGAAAAGAATTTCAAAAGAAAAGAAAGAAATGCAAAAGTGTGGGAAATGTTTGGGAGAAGTGAAAAGTCTTGAAAAAAAAATAGTGGTTAAAAGTTAAGTTGGTGATATGAAGAAATGTTCAAAATCGGAAGTCACCAAAGTTTTGTGAAGAAAAGAAAAGCAAAGTGCAAGGGTTAAGTTGAAAATGAAAGAAGAGTAAAAGTGGGAGAGTGAAGTTCAAATTTGTGATGTGTTGAAATTGTGAAGTTTTCGGGTTTGAGAGATTGTTTGATTGCTTGAATTGGTTACTTGGTGTTGGAGTGAAAGTATGACTCTTATTCTCTAGTTTAGCACCACATGGCCAAAAAATTTCCTTACCCGAATCTTCTCACCTAGCCCCACTACAACCCTTTAAAAGCCCTCTTGATTAGTGTCACTTGCATTGTCTTAAGCGGTGGAGATTGAGATCTCTTTCAAGCTTATGGTAGCTTAGGGATCATAGAGGAATTTGAGTGATAACTTTGAAGCCCAAACACATAGCAAGAGAGCAAACACATACCCCCTAGTGAGGCCTAGAATTGATGCATGTGTCTTCTTCTTTTTGAGTCATAAAACATGTGCAATGATTCCGGTTTGTCAAGTTTCAAGTTATTTGATTATTGCTTGTTTTATATTGAGGTGAATTCTTGAATTGCACTTGATGTGGGATGAAGAGTCTAATGCTTGCTTGAGGACAAGCAAGGTTCAAGTTTGGGGGATTTTGATGGCTTGCATCTAGCTCATATTTAGAGTGCATATTAGTTCATGTTTCATTAGGTTTCGGTTTGCTTTTCTCTCTTTTACGTTAGCTTTTTAGTTTTTGGTTTAGTTTCTTGGTTTGGACTCTACGCCTTGTTTGTGCGTTTTCAGGATAAAATGGAGGAGAATTAGATGATGGAGATTAAGATGAGGATCAAGGAGAGATCCATGAAGTCCAAGAGCTCAAAGACGGAGTCAAGAAGAGGCCCGAAGAGACGCTAAAAGAAGCAAGCAAAAAGCCGAGCCAAGAAAGCAAGACGACGAAGCAAGAAAGCGGATCCCGGGGCAAAAAGGCCCAGACCCCAGCTGCGACCCTGCCAGGGTCATGTGACCCTACCGGGTCACGGGCCGGGTCAGCCATAATTTGCAAGATAACCGCGGCCGACCTATACAAACCCGGACCCGACCGGGTCACGGCCCGGGTCGTGGCCCGGGTCACCTATTTTCCTCCGTGTTGGCTTGCTCGGTTCTCCCGACTCGGACCCGACCGGGTCACGGCCCGGGTCGGCCCCCGGGTCTCGGCGCGGCGCTCCCGATTTCCTCTTTTAGCCCTCTTTTCCATTTAGGGTTGTATAAATACCTCTTCTTCCCCTTGGAGGACAATCTTTTTTTACCCCTTTTGGGGACTTTTTCCCACTTTAGAACTTTAGTCTCTTGTGAAGAATTTAAGAAAGTGTTGGAGATTCTTCCCTCTTTTCAATCAATTGAATGAAGTTTGGTATGGATTTCCTTCTCTCTTCTTCATTTCCTTTGTTTTCCATGTTTAGCTAGGTTCCCAAATCCTAGGGTTTGGGGAAATCCCTATGGATTCTAGGTATAGCTTTGAATTGCTTGCATGAATTGAGACTTGATTTGTGGTTTGTTTCAATCCTATGTGCCTAATGCCAAATTGATTGTGATTTGAGACTTATTGATGATTAGAACCGAGAGGTTAGGTTGTCAATAGGGAGTTAGGTTAGGGATTTCTGTTGAGAGAACTCTTCCCTCACTTGAACTATATGATTGATTGATTTAGGCCCTATGATACGAGAATTGATTTGGGATCTCTTGAGAGGTTGACCTACCGATAGAGGGTTGAGTTGGATGAGCTCACTCAAGCCACGACGGTGGATGAGGGCTTGACCCGATTGAGCCCCTATTGAGCCTAAAGGGCCTAGTCTTGGATCAAGCCACGAAAGTGGATGATTATCATATTCTAGGAGCGATTTGTTTGATTCTATAGGATTAGACAATGAAATTAGGTTGATGCCTCCAAGCCATGATTTGATCTTGATTCATGTATGCTTGCAAAGTGTTGCTTAGATCCATAGTGTGAGTACCTAGACTCTAGGATTGCTTTTCCCGTATTCATATTTGCTTCATCTTGTTGCTTGTTCTCTTTGTTTGCTAGTTGATTAGTTTAAGTTTCTTCCATTCTTAGTTGCCTCATATTTACCTAGCTACAAGATTATCGGTTCACCAACTCTACTAAAGTCTTAGAGATCGACACCTTGGTACTACGCGACCCGTACATATGCGGTATTGGTCTAGTAGCCTATCAACCCCAATGTCTACGTTAACACCATTGCGGGGGGATCTACCCTCGCGGGGTCTAGCGGCGGAGAAATGAAGCGTTATGCTCGCGCTTCAACCTCCGGCGGCGCCATCAACAGTTTGGGCGCGGCGGGAATCCCTCACGCCGACATCACCTTTCGGCCAGGAGATTCTCGCGAGCTCATCACCCCGCATACAAACCCTTTGGTTGTACACGCGGTGATCGCCACCAAAATCGTCAAGAGGATCATGGTGGATACGGGAGCATCAGTGGATATCCTGTATTACGACGAGTTTGCCCAGCTCGGCATCTCGCCGGCTATGCTCCTACCTTACGCCGGGAAGCTCACTTGCTTCTCCGGTAACGAGGTCGATGTTGCGGGGTTGGTCACTTTGGACATGACTTTAGGGGACAGTCAGGGTGCCCGCCGAACAGAACCGATCGAGTTCACCGTCGTCCGGTGATGGGTGTCCGGATTGGATGATCAAAATTCAAAGTAAATACTGAACCCCGTAGTAGTACAAGGGTAGGGTGTCGAACGCTCGGGAGTTCGTGCGATGAGTGTACCAAAAGACTTGCAAAAAGGGAAAGAAAGGCAAAAACAAGGAAAATCAAAGGGAACAACCAAGGACCGACATTGGTCACTTCGGCCCTAGGTTGGATCGACGTAGATTTGGACGGGACCGACACATTCAAGTCGGGCCCGAGGTATATGTAAGTCGAACTCGGCAAAATAGTAGATCGGTCTTTTGTTTTTGGGTTCCTTCCCTAACTAGATATGGGTAATTCCACCCCATTTCAGCTAATGAGTGTTGATCCTTGTGAGATCGAGGTTGTTTGCCTTCGATCCCTCCACTATACACATCGACCCTTAGGGTGTTTTCACCTCCCCTTCGATGCACGGTCAAGTGATGGGTTCGAGATCGCTTTCGCTTACTCGAACCAATCACAAGCCCTTGATCCCTTGCTTTCACAAGAGATTGTAGCTCTATGTAGAGTGGATTCCTAGATCAAGCACTCAAGGCTATGGAATTGGGGGTACACACCCAAACCTAGCTAGGGGTTTCCCCCATAGCCCAAGACTATGGAATCTACTCCATGTAGAAAGAGTAAAAAGCAATCAATAGACAACAAGCAAATCTCAATCATTAAACTCAAATCAAAGCTAAATTGCATTCAAATCAAAGGGTTTTCACAAGATCCAATCTCCAATTCTAAATCAAAACAAGGTTCAAACTCACAAATTCCTCCTAGAACTCCTAACCTCCACCGATTTCTCTCTTCTTCTCCTCTTCCTTCTTCCTCCTTGCTCTCCAAGTCTTCCTTGAGCCTTTGAGAGTGATTAATTGTGTCTAAACTTGGATAATTGTCTTCTAATCTCCTCTCCTTTTAATTGGGGGTCAAGCATGTCCAAAAATGGAAGAGGGGCAAAAGTGGTAGATCACATTTGTGTGCCTGGGAGCCCAATCTTCACTTTGCCGACATGGACCGACACGGGGGCACCTCGGGCCCGACGTGCTTCACTTCGGTCCGAGCCTCCATAGGCCAATCTCGGGCCCGACTTGCTGGGCAAATCGATCCGGGCCTCGAGCCTCTTCTCTTCTTGGTCCTTCTTGAGCTCCTCTTCGTTGATCGCTTGGCTCTTCCGCTCCTTTGCTCTCTTGCCTTGCTCCTTCATATGGACTCCTCCCGAACCATCCTCAAAACGTGCCAAACTACCTACAAAACACAACAAATTCGCATAGTTTCCGAATCTCATAGAAAATCGGAATCTAAGCTAAAAAGGGACAAAACTAGCAAAGAAAGGAACAAAAGACACCTATTTACAAGGGAAATTAACTACTAAAACACCACCAAAATGAGAGACGTCATCCGGCTCCCTTCCATCTACAACGTGATAATGGGTCGTACATCCTTGATGAAGTTCCAGGCCGTCGCGTCCATCTATCACCTTGTCCTAAAGTTTCCTGTTGAGGACCGGGTGGGAGTCGCCCATGGCCAGCAGATTGAAGCGCGAAAGTGCTATGAGGCATCAACCCACGCTAGGCCATCCGCGGAGTTGGATGTGCGGCAGGAGCGTGAGCGCGAGCCCCTCGGTGACTTTGTGAAGGTCGCCATCGCCCCTTTCCCCGACGAGACCGAGCAATTGTTCGTCGGGGATTGTATGACCGAGGAAGACGTCGAGAGCTTGCGAGGTCTCCTGGCCCGTTCTCGCGACGTATTTGCGTGGACGGCGACGGACCTAAAGGGCGTTCCTCCCGAAGTGGCTCTCCACTCACTTCGAGTGAGCCCGGGGTCTAGGCCCGTCTGTCAAAGGCGCCGAAAGACCAACGAGGAACGCGCCAGCGCGGCAAACACAGAGGTCGAGAAGCTCCTGCGCACCAACTTCGTACGAGAGGTCAAGTACCCTACTTGGCTGTCCAATGTTGTTCTGGTAAAGAAGTCCAATGGCAAGTGGCGCATGTGCGTCGACTTCAAAGACCTCAACAAAGCCTGTCCCAAGGATAGCTATCCCTTGCCATCCATTGATGATCTGGTCGATTCCACGGCCGGCCATAGCGCGTTGATTTTTCTTGACGCTTACTCCGGTTACAACCAGATAGCCATGGATCCTCTAGATCAGGAGTCCACCGCGTTTATCACTCAACGCGGGACTTTCTGTTACAAAGTGATGCCTTTCGGTTTGAAGAACGCGGGGGCTACTTTCCAACGCCTGGTGGACCACGTCTTCCGGAGGCAATTGAAGCAAAGCGTGTCGGCCTACGTAGACGACATTGTGGTCAAGAGCCACAGCGCGCAGGAGCACCTTGCCGATCTGGCCGAGGTGTTTCAAACCCTGCGCGCTCATCGGATGAGTTTGAACCCAGATAAGTGCATCTTCGGAGTAAAATCGGGGAAATTCCTCGGTTTTATGATCAGCGCGCGGGGCATAGACGTCAATCCCGCCAAGGTGGCCGCTGTGTTAGACCTGCGCTCACCGACTTCGCGCAACGAGGTCTAGCGATTGGCAGGCGCGGTGAATTATCTGGGGCGTTTTTGCTCCAGATTATCCGACCGCGCTCTTCCTTTCTTCTCCTGTCTCAAGAGCACCACCACCTTCGCCTGGACAGAGGAGATGGAGAGCGCGTTCCAGGCTTTGAAGGTCTACCTCGCCAATCTTCCAACACTCTCACCGCCCGTTTCATGGGAGGATCTGCAGCTGTACATTGCAGTGAGCCAACATACTGTTAGCGCGGTTCTCACCCGCGATTTCAGCTACCCGGTCTACTTCACCAGCAGAGTACTTCAGCCGGCGGAACAGCGATATTCGCCCGCGGAGAAGATGTCTCTGGTTATTGTGGTGGCGGCGAGAAAGTTGCGCCCCTACTTCCAGGCGCACCCCATCCAGGTCCTCTCAGACCTCCCTCTGCGCCAAATACTGCATCAACCCGCGTTGTCGGGAAGGATGACCAAGTGGGTGGTCGAGTTGTCGGAATTTGACATCTCGTACCATCCGCGGACCGCGATCAAGGCACAGGCTCTCGCCGACTTTGTGGTAGAGGTCACCTTCCCCGACACAGATGAAAGCCCCGACGAGTGGAAGATCTTCGTTGACGGCTTGCACTGCGACCTGGGGTCGGGTGCGGGTGTGGTCCTTGAGGGACCTTCCTACGCGTTTGAACACGCCCTCAACTTCGGCTTCGAGGCTACCAACAACGAAGCCAAATACGAGGCGGTGATCGCGGGAATAGAGATGGCCTTACTGGTGGGCGCGCGAAGGATAAGGGTGTTCACAGACTCTGAGCTTGTCGCGTGACAAGTCGGCGGCCAGTACGAGTGCACCACGGGGTTTCTACCTCAGTATCACGCCAAGGTCAAGGTGCTAATTGCCTACCTCGAGACCTTCGCCATCGAGTCCATATCGCGTGCGGCCAATGCCAAGGCCCACGCATTGGCCAGAATGGGCTCGGCCCTACCGCCCGAGGCCGGCAACAAGGTGGTGATCGAGAGAAAGATGCAACGCGGTGTCACGCAGTCGGTGTTCGCTCTGGCCACAGAGGGGTGGATGGCTCCCATAATCCGATATATCCAAAATTGGGAGTTACCTCAGGAAGATGCCATGAGCGCGCGCAAACTCAAGCTCAAGGCGACGTGATATTGCATCGAGGGTGATAAATTGTATCACCGCGGCTATGCAGAGCCTAACCTGCTCTGCGTAGACGAGGCAACCGTCTTCGAGGTCCTCGAGGAGGTGAACGAAGGCATATGCGGGGGCCACCCGGGTTGGCGGACACTTGTCCACAAAGTGGTCCGTATGGGGATCTATTGGCCTACCCTGCGCCGCGATGCGGCCGCGTATGTGCAGAAGTGTGATAAGTTTCAGCGCCATGAGAACGTCCAGCACCTTCCAGCGCGTGAGCTGCGCTGCATCCAGCCGGCCTATCCATTCGCGATGTGGGGTATGGACATCCTCGGACCCTTCCCCAAAGCCGTCGGGCAAGTACAATTCATCCTGGTCCTGGTCGATTATTACACTAAGTGGGTGGAAGCGGAAGCCATGGCACGGATTACTAGCGCGAAGGTCTGCGGCTTTCTCTGGAAAAACGTAGTATGTCGTTTTGGCGTCCCAATCGCGATAATGACAGACCACGGCCCGCAGTTCGACTGCGAAGAGACGCGTGACTTCTGCGCAAGCCTGAGTATCGAGCTAAGGTTTTCATCGGTCGCACACCCGCAGTCCAATGGGCTGGTGGTGTGCGACCGATGAATACAAGAGGAACAGGTGAAACACCGTTCGTGGGATATGATCAGTTCAAGGCCGCTGGGCGGAGCTCCTACCATTCGTCCTATGGACGAATCGCACCACCCCGCGCAGAGCAACAGGTGAAACACCGTTCGCGGGATATGATCAGTTCACCAACGACAAGGCTCTCAAGGTGGAAATGTATCTGCGCGATGAGCGCCGAGAGGCGGCAGAGCTGCGGTCCGTCGAATACAAGAGGAGAACCGCGGGGTACTACAACAAGAGAATCAAACCGCGCGGCCTGAAGGAGGGCGATCTGGCCCTCTGAAGGACCGAAGGTGGCAAGCTCGACGCGAAGTGGGAAGGACCATACCTCCTCTCCAAGGAGGTCGTGCCGGGGGCTTTTAAATTAATGGACCCGCTGTCAAGACAAACTCTAGCCAAGACGTGGAATGAGGCACGCCCCAAGAAATACTATGTGTAATGGCTAGGTTTGTCACCGCGATTGTTGTCGCATGTAATGTCTGTATTCTACAAGTTATCATATGAATAAGACGAGGCAACTACCCTACGCTATCCAAATAATGCATTTATCGTTAGAGAAAATCGCCAAGTTGCCGTTTTTCGCTTGGGGTTGACCGCTAACGCGCGCGATGCGCATAGGCATGCTCCAGCTGGATTCCACCCCTCGCAGTCACACAAAGCCTTAAAACATCAAAACTCCACGTTTATCGTTATGGAAAATCGCCAAGTTGCCGTTTTCGCTTGGGATTGACCGCTAACGCGCGCGATGCGCGTAGGCGCGCTCGAGCTGGATTCCACCCCTCGCAGTCGCATAAAGCCTTAAAACATCAAACTCCACGTTTATCGTTAGGGAAAATCGCCAAGTTGCCGTTTTCGCTTGGGGTTGACCGCTAACGCGCGCGATGCGCGTAGGCACGCTCAAGCCGGGTTCCACCCTCGTGCACCTGGGAACTTGTAGACAGTGACATCATTTAGAAATCATTAGCGGCCTAGTGTCAAGCGCGGTCTTAGCACCTAGCTTGGTATGGGGTTGGGTACGGCGAGTTTTTGCAAAATCTATTTGTATTCGCCTAGTGCCGAGCGCGGTCCTAGCACCTAGCTTGGCATGGGGTTGGGTACGGCGAGTTTTCGAAAAATCTATTTGTATTCGCCTAGTGCCGAGCGTGGTCCTAGCACCTAGCTTGGCATGGGGTTGGGTACGGCGAGTTTTCGCAAAAATCTATTTGTATTCGCCTAGTGTCAAGCGCGGTCCTAGCACCTAGCTTGGCATGGGGTTGGGTACGGCGAGTTTTCGCAAAGTCTATTTGTATTTGCCTAGTGTCAAGCGCGGTCCTAACACCTAGCTTGGCATGGAGTTGGGTACGGCGATTAATTAAAGACAGGATCAAAAAACAGAAAAATAAGCACGCCATAAATCACAAAAGCCGCGTGGCGGCAAAATCAATACGGAAGCTCTAATCGCGTCAGAAAATAGTATAATTACAGCTGTAGCACGGCAAACATCAATGTTTAGGCCCACAGGGCCAAGAGTAATATCAGTTTGACATAACGCAAAAACAAAAAAAATAGAGAGCAAATCTTCAGGCTTGATGGAGGGGGGGTTTAGGCATCAGAGGCGTTGGCCGCGGTCTCGGAGGCAAGAGGGTCCTCAGGGGTCTTCTCTTTCTCGGCACCGGCGGCGGCGGGGAGTTCTGGGTTGGCGTTCAGGACGTCGGTCCCCTCCACGTCGTCTACCTCGACGCCCGGCGGAGGTTTTGCCACCCCATCCTCCCAAACAGCTCCCATGTCGCGATGGAGGTCAGGGGTAAAGTACTTTAGCTTGTACCTCTCGCAAGCCTGAAGGACCGCTGTTACGGCACTAAGAGCCTGGACCGTCCTCGCGTCAGAGACGCGTTGGTCCATGTACTCTTACGAAGCAAGGAAGTCGGGTACCGCGTTCGCCAATTTTGTGCTGGTCTCCTCCAGCTGCAGGCTTAGCTCCTCATTTCGCGCCTTAAACCCCGCCACATCCTTCTTCAGCGCCACAAGCTGGGACTTGGCCAACTTGAGCGCCGCGGCGTCTTTCTCCATCTACGCGCGCAACTTCTGAAGTGACGCTTCGGCCACCTCCTTGGCTTTGGTCGCCTCATCCGCCCAGGCCTCCTCCTCGCACACACGATCGGGGACGTAGTTCACCCACGCGTTGACCTGCGAATCAAAGTACACCTTCAACATCAAAGTAAAGGCTATAAAAAAGTCGGCACAAAAAGCAAAGGGGCCACATACCATATGGCCATACTTCATGCACTCCCCCTTTATCTCCGCCGCATTGAGGGTCTAGAACCACTCCCTCTCTTCCTCATACGCGTACTAGCCCTCCTTGAAAGTGCCCCAGGCCGGCCCGGGGCAGGAAAAGCCTGCCACCTCGGCCCTTTGCGACCAATGGCGGCGACTCCCAACGCCCGTCGTGATCTGAGCCGGACCCTTCGAGGGCTCGGGAGGTTGATCCCCAGCGAGGACCACGTCCCGCTTGGACCTCTTGGCGAGCACGCCCTCAGCGCGGACCGCGTCCTCTGCGGTGTTGCGTTTTGATGCATCCGCCAGCACGCGTTTGCCTCTGTTGTCTGCTTGGGCGTCCTGCCCCTTGCGATCGGGCGCCCCCTTCGCGGTGGGCCCCTTCTGGCCCCCGGTTTTAGCGGTGGAGGGGGCACCAGAGGTCGTCGGGGCTGATTTGCAGGTGAGAGCCGTGAATACCTCCATATCTGCAAAACAAGTCACAAATGATTAGACTTAACGCGTACAAAGTACAAAGAAAGCATACATCGAAATAAAACCAAGTTCCGAAAACAAAAATACCCTCGCCCGCATGCGCGGGAGACGCGATGGTCGACGAGGACACCTCGATCTCCCGAGGCGGCGCCGGCCTCAGGCTAAGCCCCGCGCGCTCGAGGCGTTCCTGGGTCAGCCACGCTTGTTGCTTCCTTTAGTAGGGTGCAGCAAAGGCTTTCTTCGCCGCGGCGGCCTCCTTCGACCCACTGCGTTGACGTTTCTTATGATGGAACCAGCCAGGGACCTTGGGGCAAAGCATATTCCCCCCCTGGTAATCGCGCACGATAAACTATTTCTCTTTCCAGCGCGGTCCGACGTTAGAAGGAGTGATCAGGAGGTTGCAGTGTGTGAGGCTAAAATTCACGACCCCCCTGTTGTCCACCTTGATGGTGAGAATTTGGGCCATGTGCCTCGCGGAGGGGGCCTTACCGAGTTCCAAGCACCTAATGTCATAGGCCGCGATATAACTCCAGCAGTTGGGCGCCATCGAGGCCGGGGCCAGATCAAGCATAGACAAGAAATCAGAAACATAGCGAGGGAAGGGGAGTCGAAAGCCCGCGACGAGGCTTGCCGCGCAGACCACCGAGCCCGCCTCGTAGACAGCATAGCTGTTTCCCCCGTCCTGGGGCAGCAGGAGTTCCACCCCCGCCGGCCAGGGTTATCCTGTCGCGATCACGTCTAGCTCGTCGAGGGTGAGGATGGTTTTCTTCTCCTTCGCGAGCATATCCTTCACCTCGTATTCTTCAAGGTGCGCGGCTCTAGTCTGCCCAAAACGGGGAACTTCGGCCCTGACCCTAGTGATGTACCGCGAGGGAAAGCTTCTCGCGGTCCCAAATGTTGACGCCTCGTCGCCAACGGCCTCATCATGAGGGTCGTAGGGCGCGCAGCGCGCCATAGATCGCGATGATGAATCGCTCTTGTTGCGGGCAGCGGATACCGTGGTCGGGTCGCTCTTGCTTAAACCGGCGGGCTCGGGGAAGTTGTTTTGAGAGTCACTCGCGGACATCTCCTGGTACTCCAATGAAGGGTCAGGGGCGTAGAAATTGTCCCAATTCGTTACCTTATGACCGCGATCAACGCCTGAGGGGCAGGTATCGCTGGACATACAAGGGCCCAAATCCAAGGCACGGAGGCAAAGAGGCTCCTGGAGGAAGAAAAAAGAAGGATAATATGCATGGGAACGGAAAAGACAAGCATGAGGTAGAAAAGAGCGCGGTGTGTGCACAGCAAAAGATAGTGCTTATAAAATAACAAGTGTAGCAAGCAAATAAACAAAGATCGCGGTGCCCCAACCGCGAGTAGGTGGCAAGTTCCGATAGGGCGAGAAGCCCTGTGAAAACAGAAGGCATGGGGGCAGACGCGCTGTGTCAGAAGAACATTCCGCCGTTCTCGACACATGTCTCTAGGGGCAGGTCGCGGCGACAGGATGTTGATGGGACGGGACGTCGAGATAAGAACGTCATCTTTGCTTTCCGCTGGCGCGACGTTTCGCCTGCCCACGACACTTGGCCTCCTCGGCGGGGTTTTCCTCCGCCACTCAGGACGGCCGGTCGTGGCGTACACATCTGCGGGCAGCGACGCCCCCTCTGAATCGAACCTAGAGCAGGAGAGTTCCGTCGCTCCCCGCCACCCAAAAACCGCGAAAAAACCAAAACCCACCCCCCAGTAAAGCGGTTTCTCGGGGGAACCCACCCCGAAAGCCACCGACGCTCAGCGGTGGGGCCGCCGCTGAGCTTAGGGCATTCCCACAGAAAACCCAAAAAAGCGCAGGAGAAGAAGAAGAAAGAAGAGGGAAGGGAGGGCATACCGGAAAGACTGAAGAGCGGCGAGGAGGCGACTGTGATGGGTGTGGAAGTGGTTGCCAACTACGGAGGACGAGAACGGTTCAAGAGCAAAAATGGCGTTTGGAAAGTTGAAATGAGGGAATGAGGAAGACGAGAGACGGAACCGCTCTTTTTGTTCAACTTTCAGCGGGCCACGAGGGAATGGGCCTCGTCTGGCAGACGGCCCACGAAGCTATACGGCACAACAGTCTCCTTCGCCACATTCCTCGTCTTGCCGCCCTCGTTTGCACACACATCTCTAAACGATAGCGCGTTCTGTGCACCACGTCTCCGGTCCCAAGTGCTATTTGGACCCGTCCTCAAAAGGGCATCGAGGCCTAGTCCATGGGGTTGTGTTGATACCAGGAACCGTCAACGCGGTCTTACCACCCCCACCAAAACAAAATAATACTAAGTGTAAACTTCTCGAATGGCGTCAAGCCCCAACTCTACTGCCATCGCGATCAGCACGTGCCCCTGTCCAGTACAGTGATTCCCTCCAAGGCAGAATCCCTCAAAAGGCAAAGGCCCGTTAACCATGTCCTCATCGCGCGAAGAGCATAGTGACCGCGGAGAGAGGAGGCCGTCCCATCCACTCAAGTGGGTGGGCGGCGATGTCCCATCTGAACGAGCGGTGGGCGGCAACGTCCTATCCTGGCCTCCCATTGGCCGATCTCGCGGCCACCGCTCCAAAAACCAACCAGAAAGCGACACGCGCCTGGGCGGCACTTGTCCCACATCGACATCTCGCTCGATCTCAGCCCAAGCCTCGACTATAAATAGTGGACTCTGTACACCAAAACGAGGATCGAAAACCTCGCGAATCACATGCACTAAATCTCGAGCTAAGATCATTGTTCTAACCCGATACACTGAACGCGATAGAGAATCTCTGTTTGCACTTGTAATCTCACAGCTAATACAAAAACACCCTTCACACTACCCTCATCGCGTTAAACACTCTTAGCGACCAAATACTTTCCATCTCTTCGTCTGTTGACTCGGTTGAAATCAAACCCTTTGCTCTCATCGTGTTATACTCTTTTCGGTGTTTTCGGACTTCAACACCATCTTTATTAAAATAATTTAATCTGTTAATTTTGATTGCATACCCCATATGTATATATGTAAAATATGAAAGATTATATATCATTGAAATTGTATATATAAATTTTCCTTAAATATAAAATTAATTAATCTTACTATATACTAAATTGGAGATTAAAATAATAATATAGAAAAGTACATGTAAACTCCATTTAAATATATTATTAAAATTATAATCCATAAACATTAAAATAAATCCTAAAAATCTTAGGACTATTCAATCCTTATACAAAAATTATAATTCTACAAATCTTTATTCGATTAAAAGAATATATTATAGTAGAAATACTATATCATTAAAATAAATCTCATAAGAAACAAACTAAATAAACATACAAGATTTTACATCAAACTATTCTTTTGAGTAACTTTATATAGAATTTAAACTAAGATTTTAGCTAAATAAGGTATGAATTTAATACTAGTTACACCTAGATGCGGAGTGACCCGAACCCGAAACCCGAACCGAACCCGAAATTGGACCCGAACAACGAAAAATGAACCATCCGAACATGACCCAGACCCGATCTGAAACTGACCCGAACCGAAATGACCCGAATAAAATGTAAACCGAACTGACCCGAACCGATTGACCCGAACTAAACCTGATCCAAAACGACCCGAACTAATTGTCCCGAAATGACCCAATCCGAAATGACCCGAAATCATCCAAACTAATTCTTAAGAGTAGATATACTATTAAAAATATAATTAAAAATTAAAAAGTAATGAATAAACAAACTAAAAAAAGAGGCCTCAATTATTATACTAGAGGCCCAATTGTGAAAGAAGAAAACTTTAGAGCCCAATGACTCACACAATAATAAAATAAAACAAATGAAAAAAAGAGAGAGATGGAGTTTCAAACAGCCGACCATTTACAACATTTTAAAACTCTACACCACCAAGTAAGGGTGAGCAAACGGATTATCCAATCCGATCCAAAATAGCGGATATCCGAAAAAAATTTGGTCAAAATTAGCGATCCGTATCCGATCCATTTTTAATGGGATATCCGGTAAGAAATATCAGTTCTGATCGAATATCCGAGACCGGATATTTTGGATATCTAAATTATCCGTTTTAGCATTCTTTTTCAAATTATATTATTAAAAGTAAGAAAATTAGTTATGAATAAAAAAAGATATAACTATCCAAATTATGGATTTTATCGGATCGGATCGGCGGATCGGATCGACGGATCGGATATTTTTGCTCACCCTTACCACCAAGCCAAGTTGTATCCCTAAATCTTACGTAAAACATTTGATAAATAAGGGGCCCCAATTATTTGGGGGCCCTGCTCCATCTAACCGGTTGAATTGGGTAATTAGCCGCGCCTGACACTAACTAGCATAGTTAAATTGAGATGCGTGTTAAAAAATATAGATATGTCTTGAATGTGTCAATAATACGTTATCCAATCTAATTAATGATTTATGATACAAGATAAGCCTGATTAATTATTTTAATCGTATAAATAACATAAATATACAAAAATGAAATAACACTATTTAAAATTTTAAATAAAAATCAGGTGTACTGGTTGATTGGGTTTTTGTAAATAACACCCGAATCCGAATTGACCCGATCCAAAATGATCCGATTCAAAGCAATCCGAAAAGGACCCAAACCGAACTAGACCCAAAACCGAACAACATCCGATCCGAAACGACCCGAATCCGAACTAATCCGAAATATTACGATCTGAAACGACCCGGATCCGAACTAGACCCAAACCCGAACAACATCCGAACCCGAACCGAACCGAAGAAGACTCAAAATAACTGTTTGACCCAAACGAACCTGATCCGAACGACCCGATCCAAACTGACCCGAACAACCCGAATTGCCAGGTCTAGCTACACCCTATAGCATGTGCTGTTAACGTATTATCGTTTCATTAAATCTAGGAGTAAAGTACACCCTTGGGCCCTAAACTTTGATATATTTTTCTTATTGGTCCTTAAACTTTACATTATTCTAAATAAGTCCTTATAGTTTGAAATATTTTTCTTATTAATCCCTAAACTTTATATCATTCTAAATGGGTCCCTAAAATATGGATTTCTTTTTACATTTTTGGTTGTTTCATCATAAGCACGTTAAACAATCATCATTATACTTGTGCGGCAAGATTATGGGAGAGTTGTTCAAAAAAACTCTCGAAAGTGAGTCATTAGCAAAATGAACCAAAACAAGTGTGTTTTGGAGGAAGTACGTACAAATAAGACATGATAACAATCGGTTTATTAACACGATTCTACTCGTAAGAGTAGCGTAGAATGATGAGTGGTTAGAATTCGGATTCGCTGAATGGTGGTTTCTCTAGTCAAAACCAATTAAGTGGGAACGAGATTAAAAAGACGAGAAAGCAAATATGGTGGAAGCGAGAATGAATTGAGTTGTAGATGAAAAGTAGATGTTGGGAGAAAATGTCATATAATAATATTAACGATGTCCTATTTTTTGTACTAATAAAAGGACCAATAATACAAAAAATTTAATAGTTTAAGGATCCATTTAGAACAATATAAAGTTTAGGAGCCAATATGAAAGATACCTTAAAGTTTAGGGACCCATTTAGAACAATGTAAAATTTAAGGACCAATAAGAAAAACATCTTAAAGTTCAAGGACTAATGGTGTAATTTACGCTTAAATCTAGATCCAAACAAATCTCAGTTGAGCCGTCCAACATGCAAAGACAATTGGATGTAGGAGACTAAAACATTCAACTCTTTTGGTACTATTTTGTAATCACTCAATCTCATTCTTATGTTTGCTTGGTTTTTTTTTTTGGAATTACACATTCCAAGTTTGTACATATAATTTCAATCGCACCTCTACACTAAAATTTAAATTGTACCTAAAATTACTTAACCCCAAACTTTACCCCCAAACTGATCTCATCCTCATTTCTTATCCCAACCCAATTACCAAAACAGTACCAAAAGAGTCCTTGTTGTAATCGGACAAACTAGTCACTCATTGTTCGAAGGGGGTTTGCTACAACTCAATGCCTAGATCAGGCATGTTTTTCCCTAGGTATAGTTTTTTTTTATGAAGGAAAGAGATTAGGGTAGTCCCCATCGAAATGAGAACTATCCTAGAGCATCCTTTCGGATGAGGTCCTTCAGGATTGGATCAGTAGTAAGAGGAGAGGATGACACATGACGAAAGGAAATTACAATGAAGTCCGCAACCGAGTTGGCTTCGCGAATTATGTGAGCAATACTCTAACTCTGAAAAATGGTCCAACAAAGCTTGAATGTCCATACGCATTAGCTCGACCTCTCACGAACAGCTCCAATCACCCAACACTGCTTTAACGACCTGCAAGTTGTCACCTTCAATGCACGGTCGGGGAATACCACGGCGCAATGCTTCCACAATCCCCTGCCGAAGAGAAAAAGCTTCAGTAAACACCACTGAATGGGGCCCAATGAAACCGCCATCTAGGGAAATAGGAGCTCCCAACGAATCCCTGATTACAAAACCAAAGGACGCAATTCCATCAAAATTAACAACTCCATCAAAATTGAGTTTAAAAAAATGGTTTTGGGGTTTTATCCATTTTGTTCCCCCTTTCAACTGCAATGCTTAGGCTTACGTCCTTTCTGGTCCTCATTCATTATTTTGATGCCTTCTTTCCATTCGACACTCTATTTGAGCATGAATTCCAGAATGTGTTTTGGGTTGATTTGGTTATGATTATTGTTATCAAAAATGTGTTTATCGCGAAGATACCATGTACACCACCGGAAACAGAATACGTTTACTGTTTGAGCCTTTGTAAGGTTTAATGGTTTATATGAATTTCTTCAATAAAATTCAGAGGATGTTGATGCTCTAATCCTAGGTTTTTGGGCAATTTCTGGATTCTAATCGTCCATTGCTTGTCTTGTGGGCTACACTCGAGTAATAAATGGAAGGCATCTTCGTTAAATCATGGTTAAATCATGCCCCATCTGAATATAAGATGTGATCAAATATAGAAATCCAAAGATAAAGGGCGTTTTTTTTTTGTAAACATAAAGATAAAAGGATAGTTAAAGTGCAAAAAACCCCAAATTAAAATGGCCATAACATAACTGGTTAAGTTTCAACAGCCAATCCCATATCTTAACCCCTTGTTTGGGAGTACGTTAACCGAGGGAAAGTAAAAGAACGGATGGTAGGTGAAGAAGAGAGAAAGTATAAGAAAATATAGGTTTTTTAATAAATATTGTTTGGATGGAAGGGAAAGTAAAGGAATGAAGTTTAAGTATGTTGTTTGTGTGGAAGAGGAAAGGAAAGGAAATGCGGCCAAAAAAATTAAAATATTTTGATCTTTTTATTTTAAATTAAATCATATTTCACAATCCACCCAAATCCTGTCAATTTTGGGGAGTTCACTTCCCTTCCTATTCCTTTACAATTTTCCATCCCTTTCCGGTCACTTCCTCTCAAAACCCCTTCATTAAGGGTAAGAGCGTGCCAAATGACAAGAAAATCCGACCAAAAATAATCCTGCAAGAATTATATTCGACTTCCTTTCGGCCAATGTGGTGCATCAATTCATAATCCAGAGTGCCATTGCTCTCTGCGTAAAAATGGGGAGTTCGAGAGTGCCAATGCTCTAAATAGAAGAAGGGTATATTTTCACAGAATTAGCTTTTACCTTTGGAGTAATATGCCATTATCCTTGGGTAGAATTTGACACATGCAAATAGTAATTTGAGCAGCCAAATTGTATTTATCAGTCAGCCACAGACTGAAAATTTGCAAGAAAGCATGCAATCATGCTGATCTCTGATTCAATTTCTTCAATTCATGTATCTCAAAAGCTATCGCATATAAGGGGATGATTGAAGCAAACAAATGGGGAGCTCGAGGATGAGATGTGTAGGCAAAAAAGGATGGACCAAAAAAAAAAAACAAGACAAATGGTACAATCAACTGAACCTTTCAGCTTACTTCTCTTGAGCTATTTGAAGGCATTACAGAAACACAAAGATGCACATCACCAGTTAAGAGTTGTAGTTATCAAGCCCTAGATCTCTCAACGCATCAGTAGCAGCATCCTTGCAAGACTCATGATTCTCTCTAGCCTTTCTAATGATCCTCTCAATGCCATTGTTCAATAGGATAACTCTGCATAAGCAGAAGAGAGAGATGTTATGGGGCATGAGTTAACCCCCAAAAAAAAGAAGAAAGAAGCAAAACTATATTTTGATATTGAGAACAAAATAGGAAAGCATGGTATTTAATAAACAAAAACTTGCCTGTTTTCAAGATTCCTCGCAACTAGATTTCTTATCATAAAGCAAGCATTTCTCTGCAACAGCGCTGATTTGGGAAATTTTTGCATGGATTGAATTGCAAGATCACCAGCACCAGATTCAATAGCTCGAGCTGCATGCTCAGGAGATCTCAAACATAGCACAATAAAGATAGACATCACCTGCAAGGTGAGCCCAAAGTTTAACCAACTATATGGAGTAACAAGAGACATAATACACAAGGCACTTCTCCCTCCCACATTAGGATTTTGTTCGTAGAAAGAATCAGGTTTTTTCTTTCATGTTTATTTACTTTCTTTTCATATCCAAATTCCACCTCTCCATTGAGAACGAATGGTTTGTAGTTACCTCTTGGATTACAGAAGGATCATCAGAGTATCTGTTGGCTAGTCTTATCAATGTATCCATTCCTCCCTTCTCCACTATTGCAATCTTATTAACATCGCTTCCTGCCAACTAAATAATAAGCATAAATCGTTATATATACTGTAGACAAAAAGGATGCTAAGTAATAATGTGAATTAGCTTATGACATGTACTGAAGGTGCAATATCACTCCTTAAGGGTTCAGTTTAAGCTATTAAAACTATAAATATTATGATATTTGAGATAGATAAATACTTCAATGCAATACCACCAACCTTAGCAATATAAAGAATGATCCAACAAACAGGATCCTTGCAGTATCTAACTTGAGAAGATTTGTAGGATTCAATTAGTTCTCATTTACTTTGCAGGAAGTATATTTATTCGGACAGTAGCCCAAATTATATATTCTATGTTCTGAAAGTATACATCATCTCAAGTTCCTGGTATATGTGATTAACATGTGGGGATGGGTACAATTTTCAATTTCTCATCTTACATTTATTGCCGGTCAAATTTTCTAATTGCTCAACCACATTCTCCTATTTCCATAAACTTTATCTTGAACCCAACAAGCACAAAAAAAATAACTTAATTCCTGGAAGAAACCACAGACATTTCCTAGTTTCCACAGAACTGAAAATCCTAAGCATACTTTGTAGAAATTGCCTTGCAGGAAGTTGCAGTTCCAATGCTCAACCACACAAACCCTTTTTTTCACTAAGAGCAGTAACTACAAATAGCAAGTGAAAAAAAAAAAGAAATAGTATATCAACCTTAGACAACAATGAGCAGCATGCTTTTGCAACAATTGTATTGCCTTGATCACTACTATCATTGATGCACTGAAGAAGAGCATCAATGCCACCTCTGTCAGCAATAGATCTGCATATTTCATCCTGCAGCCATTTCAACAGTTAAAATATTACAAACATTGCGAGACTGATATATAATGAATGAAAAGGCAGAGTAAAATCTATGTTACTGCCTAGTATGAGAGGATGGTACCACAATAAGGAAATAGTTCATTAATGCATCTCTCACACTTGTCCATGTCGAGCTAAGCATGAAACATAAGCCATAAGGTGTGAGTGAAGCAAAAGCAGGGAGTGCAGCACATACTATCACTTCTCCATTAATGTGTAAGCTAAAGACACTAACCTAAGATTGTCAGCATGAAGTAAGAACTTACATTTACAGCAACAGCTTTTAAAGCAACACTAGCAGACACTAGGCATGGTGAGCTCAACCCCTCATGAAGCGAATCAACAAGAGCTTCAGCAATTCCAGTTTCTGCAAATCTTCTAGCATAGCCATACACCTAAAGTTGGAAAATGGGAAGCCGCTCTTAGAACCAGCCTGTGCTAATAATTAATGGAACAAAAATGCTACTTGACTGTGATGGTTCTGATTGAAAAGGATAGATGTTGGTGCACTGAAATAAGCTGATTACATATTTCTAGCAGATGTCACTTACTTGAGAAGCTACAACACGATTATCATCTGAAGCCAATAGAACACGTATAGCATCATACATGCTAGGAATACTGCACTTGCTGTACTTTCTTATGATCTGGATGATGCACTCTTCAATCTTCAAGTTCATAAAGGACTCTTTGAGGATTTCATTACCAGTTGCAGCTGCTGTGACAACTGAGAAGCAACTCTCTAGTATATCCAAATTATGAGTGTCCCCATTCAAGACCCCCATGATAATATCTGGCCCACCACTTCTTTGAAATGAGTCAGCAGTTATATAATCTGTTCCAGCAGATGCAAAGGGTTGAGAATGAATGAGCTCTTTGCAATTTTGACCATGCTAAATGCTATGATGTTTTTACAAGATTACAGATTGAACAATTCATTACAATGTGAAGCATATGCTCAATAATTTGCTACTCTTAAGGTTCAAGTACTCGATTTTAGCCTATAAGCTATGTATTTGAATTAGTTGCGACTTCACACACTTTCCTGCTGTTTTTGTGTTAGAATTAGAAGCAAATCAGGTCACTATCTTCAAATTAAGCCATGGGATGATAGAGAACAACACTAGGATTCCAATTAGTCCAGATTCCATCCAACTCATTCAAGCAAGTTCAGGTGCTGAAGGTAATATTACTAATTTGGTACTGTGAGGCCATAGAGAATGCCTAAAAATTGTCTTAGGGCAGCATATTGATCCAGTATTATCAAGTTGGTATTTTCTAAAGATTATAGAAGATCTCCAACTATAGAAGTATAGCCTACAAAGCAGAAACATGAACAGAAGCAACATGACTGCTAAACATTCCTGTAATTAGGTTACATGGCTTCACCAGGTAACTCTAAGTAAAGTTCTTTAACTCCAAAATTGTTTAGGCCTACGGATCCATACTTGACAAAAAATAATATAAATGCTACAAGAAAGCATTTGAGCCAACAAGCAGAACAGCAAATAAGATGTCAAGGCAAAAATCAGGCATTTCAGAGTCAAGTCAAGAGCAGATAAAAGAAAAAGGTCTACGTCATCAATGTTTCCATACCCTGAAGTAGAGGCGGCAGCGCCTTCAAAGACGAATTAAGAGTCTGATCACTAGCGTATCCAGAAACCCTAGAGCAAACAGATGTAACCAACTCAACGGCCCCATTCTTGGTAGCTATGGCCGCATTTCCAGAGTCATCAGCACTACACAAATCAGCCAACTTATCGAGCGAGCCTCGCAACTCCTGCAATTGTTCGCCGCTGAAACCGTTTGAACTGGAATCGAATTTCTTCAGATTGTCAAGCGCCAGCAAGACGGGATGTTCCTTGGCAGAGCTCTGCCCCGGGACACATGTGATAATACCTGCAATAGGAATGAGCCTCTGTTTTGAAGGAAAGCTGGAAGCAGTAGTAATATTAGAGACAGAGAAGCAATGGAGAAAACCTGAAAGATCTACGCCTTGAAGCGTGAGGGTATCGATCGCGTCTTGGACAGCCTCGTCTGGCTCCATGCCCAAGTCTTCCATGTTCTCCTTGACAAGATCATCGAAGGCTTCTTGAGAGATCGAGATTCCACCTCTTGGGGGCCCCATTTCACCGGTCGTTTCTCCGATGAACTACCTCTGAGGTTGAGTACAGAGGAAGAGTAAATGAGAGAGTGCGGGAGATCTGCAAGGGTTTTTCAACTTCTTTTTTTCTTTGTATTTGTTTTTAAAATTTTGAGATAATTAGGGACAGTAAATGGAATCGGGCAATTCAAAATCTGAGGTCCAGTATACTTTCTTTTTTTTTTTTTAAGTATTTTACCTTGAAATGTATGCATTTTAATTATTTTTCGGTAGAAAACATATGTAGACACCCGAATTTGTCACTTTTGCTCATTTAGACACCTCACCTTATAAACGCAACTATCAAACACCTATACTTGTTAAAGGCTACCTATTAAGCACCTCCTTCCCAATGTCTTTGTTACGTGAAAATCACGCGCTATTACGTGTAATTAGATTAAAAATGCTAAATGCCACATAATTCCACGTAATGCCACGTGATAAAATTAATTAAAATAATTTCCGCGTAACAAATTCACTAATAAGAGGTTAGGGCGATTCGCGGGCAAATTTTCACTCTCATTCAAAACGTCACAAACTCCTCAAGGCAAATCCTCCAAATCGAAAACCATAGGTGCGAAATCGACAAAGAAGGTCTTTGCAATCTGAAAGAGCATCAACAATAAGGTTAGACTTTCGATTATAAACGCAAAATTCTGGGTTTTGAGCAAAAAAAATTCTGGGTTTTGACGCAAGATTTTTTTGGGTTTTTGACGCTTCATTTGCTGCTTGTTGGATCTGGTGAAGATGAACGCAAATTTCTGGGTTTGGACTCAAAATTTCTGGATGCTTGAGGGTTGGTATAGGGTTATGGGTGCCTTTTTAGTTTGGGATTGAGGAAGAACAGGGTTGTTCGATTTTGGGGTTTTTTTTGAATTTGAGAGAGTTTCTGGGTTTAGGGTTGGCTTCTAGGGCCTTGATCGAGGGAGATGAGCACTGGATATCAGGTTTGTTAGTTGAGTTTTGGTAAATGAGTTCATATTGGGCTAAAAATAGGGTTCTTGAGTGTGTTGCTTCATGGAAGTAAAAATAGTGTTCATAATCACTGTATGTTTGAACTGAATTTTGGGTGAGGGACTATATGTTGCTTCTGACTTTCGATTTAAAGCACTATATGTTGCTTATTTTGCTAATTAGGGTTCATGGAATTGTTGCAGATTGCAGATTGCAGATTTAGGACAATGCTGTTCGTCGACATTGTGTGGCATCATGGGGGTAGGTTTGTGTACAAACCAGAGCCACAATATGTCGATGAGGTTGGTGTTTCATATACAAACCATAGTGATATAGATTACTTCAGTCTCCTAGAATTGGAGTGGTATGTAGGCAACTTTGGATATAAATCATGGGATGGGATTTTCTTCAAGGGCGTCAATGATTCTGCATTTGTGGATGCTGATGATTGGTCTTTGACAACTCTTGCTGGCACTCTTAAGGATGGTGATAAGGTACACTTCTATGTAAAGCATTCAGTGATGGAACCAGAGTTTGCAACCGGTGATCCAGATCCAAATCCTCCACCTCTAGGCTTGTCTATAGAAGATGCAATCTCTGTGGATCAAGATGATACAACAGCAAGGGTGCAGCATGACAGAGTGACTGAGCCATTGATGCTAGAAGGTGTGCAAGCTGAGGTTGAAGACAAAGTTATTCAAGATCATGATGGTGTCCAAGCTGAAGACAAAGATATTCTAAAGGATGATGTTGAGCAGGCTGAGGCTCAGGCAGCTCAAGACAGAGGTATTTCAGACGATGATGGCTCAGATAGCAGTGAAAATGATGATTCAAGCAGTAGTAGTGATGACACATTCAACTTGGGTGTTGATTTAAGTGATGCATCTGATGTTGATGAGGAATTAAGGGAGATTAGAGGCACAGCTAGAGAACATAGGCAGAGAAGGCTTGGGAGGTTACAGGTGACAGTCTTACCTTCTTGCTAGTCAACTACATTATATTCAAGTAGCATTTCATTATTAAGCAAAGGTTCTAATTTTTTTTATGTGATGTTACAGGGGCTTAGTCGACCATTACATGGACTAAGTTCATCAGAGCATTGTAGTTGGATTTAGAGCTTGGCAAGGGGGAAGGAATTACCATAGTCTCTGATATGCAGTTGGTATGAGTCTCTTAGACATTAATTTGTATTATATGCCAAAGATTTACTAATATTGCTCTGATTTGTTGGAAGTTTTGCTTGGAATTTTTTATTGAAATTTATATGCTCAGATTACTAATCTTCCTCTGATTTGTTGCAATCTGATTTTTGCTTGGAATTTTTTATTGGAATTTATATGCTCAGATTACTAATATTGCTCTGATTTGTTGCTTGGAATTTTTGCTTGGAAATTTTTGCTTGGAATTTTTGCTTGGAATTTTTGATTGGTATTATATATCCACCACTGTATTTTACAAGGTCTTAGGGCTGCAGTGCACAATGAGTTGCCAGAAGCTGAACACAGGTTTTGTGCTCAACATATATATGCAAATTGGCAAAAGAAATGGAAAGGCTCAGAAAGGAGGAAGAAGTTTTGGGCATGCTGTTGGTCGACCTTTGATGTACAGTTCAAAGATGACCTTGAGGTACTAGGTAAGTTGGGGCCTGAACTGGTTGCAGATTTCTTGGAGTATGGGAAAGAGAATTTCTGTAAGCCATATTTCAGGACAGAGCCTAAGTGTGATGTGGTAGAAAACAATATGTGTGAAACTTTCAACTCTTGGATTAGGACAGCCAGGCATAAGTCCATTATCTCTATGCTTGAGGATATAGGAAAGCAAGTAACGGACAGAATAAGAAAGATGAATGAGTTTGTTCCTCAGAAATGGATCCCTGATATTTCACCTATGGCTTTGATGAAATTAGAGAAGAATAAGGACATAGCAATGCAGTGTGATATTGCTTGGAATGGGGACCAAGGATTCGAGGTGCAACATGGTGAATATGGCCATACTGTGGACCTGAGGACAAACACTTGCAGCTGTAAAAGTTGGCAACTCAAGGGCATCCCATGTCCACATGCAATCTGTGCTATGAATCATGTGGATATCAATCCAGATGAGCATGTGTTACATTGGTATAAGAAGGAGACGTACCTGAGAGCATATGCATTGCCACTACAACCACTTTTGGGCATGAAAATGTGGCCCACATCAGATCATCCACCTCTTGAGCACCCATTTTTAGAAAGAAAAGAGGGAGGGGAAAGGTAAATAGAAGGAAATCTAGGGACGAGCCAAAGAAAGTTGGAAGGTACTCAAGAAGGGGTATAGTCATGAGTTGTTCCATTTGTAAGACACAGGGGCACAATAAGAAAGGGTGTCCTAATAAGGCTAATCCAGAGGCAGCTGCACAAGCATCATCTTCTCGGCCAAGAAGGGGTAGATCTGCTGCATCACCACAAGTAGCACCATCACAAGGACAAGCCACATCTGCTGCAGGATCACAAGCCCCTTCTCCAGCTCCAAGTGCTCCAGAAGCTACACATCTTGCTGCCAAAAATGCATCTCAGCAGGTTAGATTAAATCAGCATATAATTGTCTTTGTACTAATTTCAATAACTAAATGTTTATATGCTTTTGATAGGGCAAGAGAAAAAGAGCTCAATCAGAAGGTGGAAATGCAGGGAAGCTAGGAAAAGGGCTGCAATTGTGGGTCGAGGGATTTACACTAACCCTGTTAGATTAACTATCTTGAATGTGATTATGTGTAGGAAATTAGAGAATTCACACATAAAGCAAAATTCTGGTTTCTAATCTCCTGTTCTTGTTTTGGTTTGTCATGAAATCTACAGCCAGGGCATGAAAGTAGCAGGATACTTAGGGCTCCAAGACCCACAAAACATTCTACCCAAGGAGTAGATTTTGGAAGGCTTAGCAAGGGCTTGAAATGGCAAGGTCAAGCTGCCATCACAAGGAACCAACTACAGCGCACAAGGGCTCAAGTTGTAGCTGCACGGGCTCCAACCAACCCTAGCCAATCTAGCTCTAACCAACCTTAGGCAAAGTTGTCTTGTTTTATGTTGTAGTGGTAGTAGGTGCAAACTATGGTGAATTGACTTGTTTTTTGTTGAAGTGGTAGTATGTGCAAACTAAGGTGATCTGGCTATGTATGACAACTATTTTTGTTTCTGCATAATGTAATTCATGACAGCTATTTTTGTTGCTGCATAATGTAATTTATGACAACTATTAGCAGCTGCTGCCTAATTTAATGTCACAATTGGTGCCTAATTTATAACAGGTATTGAATCTATTGCCTAATTTATGATAGGTATTGAATCTGTTGAATGTCACAGTTGGTGCAAAACAATATCAAATGTTATTGTCAGAATCCATTTTCAGAGCATACATAACTGGTGCAAAACAACATATGCAAAGCCACGCCATTTAGACAACACCTGGAGTTTTCATCAAATCCACTAAAGGGTAAAATTACATAGCAGAAACATCATTCACTAAGTAAAGGAGTCTACACAATTCCTGTAAGCTTAAGGAGCCATGAATTTTGCTGAATATGCCAATACAATTAACACTAAAACGACAAACAACACTTTCGATTGACGCCTTACCTTCTCCAATTCAGCTTCGTTCTCCTTCAATCTCTTCAGCAAACCAGATATAATGTGCTTAGCATGCTCAGGGATGGGTTCATCCAACCATCTAAGAATCGGCAAGCCCCAGATCTCTGTGAAAACAATATAATTCAAATTGAATTAAGACCCATGAATCTGCAGTACAATTGTTCTTGTTAAAATGTCTTCAATCTGATTTAATTCAATGCACATAAGCTCAAATTAGGTTTCAAAATTGAAACATATGGTCTTTTCCGACCTAGAAATCAACATTACGCCTCACAATTTTAACAAATCGAAAAAAAAACAAATTTGAATTTCTAGGGTTCTTGCTCAAATCAAAAACGTCAATTTCTGAATCAATTCAATGCCTACAAACTCAAAGTAGGTTCGATATTCAAACATATGTTCACTTCCGACCTAGAAATCAACAATTCAACCCTAAAATTTAAAATTTTGAAAAATCCCCAAATTCGACATTCTAGGGTTCTTGCGATTTTCAGAGAAATCGAACTTACCCCATAATTTGGGCATCCAAAATACCTCCTCCTTGGATTCCTTCCTGTCCATGAATGATTAATGGAAGCTATTTGTCCACACATGCATGCCGGAATTCCGATTTCAACACGCCCACTTGTGCGCGAGAATGAGCTCGATGAAGAAGCCATTCGCGTTCTGCAGAGGAAGAATCGAACAACCCAGAAATCGGAATTTCGAAACAAAATGATCCAAGAATGCTTTGTATATGGAGGAGTTTGATTTTGTGAGAGGGAGGAAGAGTTCGATTTTTGTTGAACGTTGGCTGGAGAGATTTTTGAAATCTCGTATTTGTGAAAAAGAAAGCCCCGAGTTTTGATATTTCATTTTTTTTATTTTCAACGTAAGCAGAAATCATTTAACTTAAATTCATCTCACCCGCCATTGTGAAAGTGCATCTCACGCGCAAGTCCACGTCACTCACAGGTGCTTAATAGGTAGCTTTTAACAAGTATAGGTGTTTGATATGTGCGTTTCTACGGTGAGGTGTCTAAATGACCAAAAGTGACAAGTTCGGGTGTCTACATATGTTTTCTGCCATTACTTTTCACGGATTTCGAGATAAAAAAGTAGAATGAATTAATTATATGGCATTGGGAAAATGCTATATAGTAAGAAAATACTACAAAATGTCATATTTGCACACATGACATAACCTCTCTCTCCACTAGTTGACCAACCGTCGAACGGCGTTGACCGACATTGACCGACCATTGACCGGCGTTGACTGTCATCACTTGTCAACACAAGTGACAATATTCACACCTAATTGTCAACACAAGTGACAATATTCATACCTAATTGTCAACACAAGTGACAATATTCACACGTAATTGTCAACACAAGTGACAATATTCACACCTAATTGTCAAAACAAGTGACAATATTCATACCTAATTGTCATCACAAGTGACAATATTCACACCTAATTGTCATCATAAGTGACAAAATTCAGCAATTATTCACACCTAATTGTCATCACAAAGTGACAATATTCACACTTAATTGTCATCACAAGTGACAATATTCACACCTAATTGTCATCACAAGTGACACCTAATTGGCATCACAAGTGACAATATTCAACAATTAACTAGAAGATTATAGTAATCACACCGAATAAGTATAGCTAAAACAAGACTTATGCAACTCCAAATTATCATCACATGTGACAATATATATCATCACCAATGTTATCAAAGAATCTTCTTGATAACACTTTATTGTCATCACAAGTGACAATATTCAGCAAATAACTATAAGATTATAGTAATTACACCAAATAAATATAGCAAAAACAAAATTTGTGCACACAACTCCAAATTATCATCATAAGTGACAATATATGTCGTCACCAATGTTATCCAAGGATTTTCTTGATAACACCTAATTGTCATCACAAGTGACAATATAAGCAAACCTCTAAAGTCCCATACAAAACAAATCGAGACAATGGAAAAGTGTACATCACAAACAAGTTCAGCATTTACAATTTCAACAAAAAAAGACAAATTACATTGAATCCAAAATCATGTACCATCTTATATAGGTTTTTTAGTGTCATTACATGTATAAGATTTTTTAGTGTCATTACACGAATTGTCATCATAAGCTACACACATTACAATCTAACTAGAAAATAATTATATAAGACAAAAACAACAAATCTACATAATAAACGACAATGTAGATTGAGCATTTCATTGAATCCAAAAACATCAACTTACAATTACATTGAATCCAAAATCTTAGATCCGTGTTATTCACAAGATTTTTTTGAACTGTTAATGCAACCAGCGAGTGGAATTATATGCATGATACATGTCTAATTCATCAACATTGACATAACAAAACAGGGATTTGGATCAATCTTAAAATATTAGAGACATTATCACCAACCACTAATTAATTCCAAGTCTGGAGTTATAGAGTAGCTAGCCTAACACTTTCCATCACTTTCCATCAGAGCATTAAGTCTGAGTTATCAAACACCCATCAGAGCATACCAAACGAGCCACCACGGACGGAGTCGGAGAGCGGAAGGCCTCCGGCGAGTTCAGAGAGTTGGATTTGCGGATCTCCGGTGGAATCGTGGGACCTCTCGGTACTTCGCACGAAGACCTTCGGATTTCTCTTAAAGGTTCCTTCCGGCCATCATCGATTTGGTCCAGATCCTCACCCCTGCCTCTCCTCCCCGGCGACGAGGAAATCGGCGTCGATTGCTTCTCCGGTTGCATAGGTGAGGTCGATGGAGGAGCCGCGGCCGAGTCGAATGTCATCGGCCCGTCGCTCGTCGGAACTCGGAGAGACAGAAATCGCGAGAGAAGGAGGGGATGAGAGGAGAGAGGTCTGGGAGGATCCGATAAAAAAAACAAATGTGGGAGGAGGAGGTCTTATAATATGGGTTTTATATCTTGCCAAACCTGTAAATAGTGTGGTTTTATACTCATACGGATAAATACCTTTTCCCTCTCTGCCGTATTTTACAATTGTCTCTAAAAAGTATTCTTTTTTAAAAAAAAATATTTTTATGTTAAAAGTGTAGCAAGGCCACATGTTGGCTCATCTCTCTCTTTTTTTTCATCATGGAAAGCAATTTGATACATTAGATATACCTAGTAAATCGAGACGTTGAAACAATCGATACTCACACAAACTGACAAAAAAAACAATTAATTTCAAACAAGCAAGATAGAGATCTAATAATGATAAGGGTCCAACAACAACGATGTTTAAGTCAAGCACTGTAGCAAACAGTACCGTCGGTACACATGATGAAATGAGTCATCTCCATCCATGGAGTGCATAAAAGGTCACCACATCCACATCGTTACCCTCACCTAGATGAGGGATGTTTTTTTTTCTTCCTTTTCTTTTGATAGAAAAGTTCCTCCTTTCTGAGGGAAAAAGAAGCATGCAGGGCACCATTTTTGAGAGGGTGGTTGTGTAAGAATCAAATCCATGTAGAGGAGGTAATGTGATGTGATCAAGCCCAAGCTCCTCGCCCACATGCCACACGGCGCCGGTGCCTCTCGTGGGCACTCACTTCTCCGGGCCGGTGCCTCTTTTGGGCAGCCGTCTAGGCCGCGCCCCGGGCCTATTACGCGGGCAATCCAGGTGAAGAAAAACACAACCTTTAAGATCAAGATGGGCCGGACTATTTCTCTCCAACCAAGCCAAGCATGGGCCCAAGCCCACGGTGCCGCCGCTCCACTAGGCCAGCCCAAGACGCCACCTCCACCTCCTCAAGCAAGCTTGGCCGCCAAGGTTGAGCCATGAATTGAGTATGCCTTCCGCTCCAAGCAACGCCTCATTAAGTCCACACCTTGGAGCCCAAATCGACTAGCTAGATGATCCTTAGTTTTGACCCTATAAATAAAGGGATGTAATCTTTATTTTTAATCATGTTTTATGTAATAGCTTGAACCTAAACTTAGAGACTTCGAGTCGTTGTTTTGGGTTTTGGGCTGTCCCGGCTTGTGGGACTCAAGCCAAAGGCCCTCGCGAGACTCGAGGGCCGGATGGCGGGCTATGGTTCGTGAGACTCGGACCTTGGCCTAGCCATTCCTATTTTTCATAACCACCATGGTTTTCGTGTGATCCAAAGGCCCGGAAGGCAACTTGGCTCATGAGACTCGAGCCTAGCCTAGCCTTCCTTAGGCGTCTATACTTGGTTCAGCACCGGGTGTGCTCGTCTACTTATCCAATGGGGTTCTAGGGTTGTAAGGGCTGGTTCCTAATCCTTGTATCCCTTAGTCGATCTCTCTCGGTGAGTTGACCAAATGGGTGGGCTCGACTACATATCCATTATAAATAAAATACCAAAAGAGTTAGGTCCACAAAAATCCCACACGTCCCAAATTGCATCTTTTTCTATCAAATTCCTCAAGTTTGGCAAGATCAAAGACGAATCGAGTCCGATCCTAAGACGAATCATATCATCTGGTATCAGAGCCTTTCGAGGCGAGTTTTGTAAGTTTTAAATATGTAAATTGCTTTGTCATGTTTACTTTCATATGTGCTCGAATCCTTCTAAGCCTTTTTCGGCCAACCGTGACCCAAAACACTTCTAATTTTTCCTTGGGCCAACTACGACCTTAGAGCCTTAAAGGTCCGAGAACATCCAAGTATGGCGTGGATTTTAAAAAAAAAATTCAAGGCCGCCACCACCTATGCTAAAACCCTCCTACTTGAAAGTATTTATGAGTTTTGGGAGGGAGAAATTTTCTAGCCGTTATTTTAGTACGCCTACGAGTCTTGGAAACCAAGAGGCCGAGAGCTTTCCCTCTCCAACTATAGTCGGCCTTAGTCCACAATGGGCCGAGTTACTCCCAATCAAAACCGAGCTAGCATGAGAGGAGTGAATGGCGTTTTACTCCATTAAACCCACCGAACTCCTTCCCCTTCATGTATTGCTTCGCCATCAAGGATAGTAATGGCGTCCCTTTAAGTTCGAACACCTCCTCATTTCCAACAAGATTCAAGTATATGCTTCTTAATGGCGGGAAGACCACTAGATAACAAGTGAATTAAAGCAACTACCACTTCATTAATTCGGCACCTCTTCAAGTCCGACCTTGGTGTGCAAGCTAAGTGGAAGTCTTGATGAGGGGCGTGGTTATGAGGCTCTTCATGGCTGCCATCTCCTCCCATTCCACCATAAGGGCGAGCCATTTATCACCCCCTTTGGCCATCCGACTTCCCTTGCTTCTTTACCTCCAAAGAGCCTATAAACTCTCTCATTTCATTTCCCCATCCCAAAACCAAGAAGAAAACCGAGGCTCCACCCAGGAGTTCAAGCCAATCGGCCAACTAAACTCGTAGCCCCACAAATCTGCCCAAATTTCGTGAGTACGAGTGGAAGTGTGATCGTTTGGAGCCTAGAATCGCAAGTTGTCGAGTCCTTGGATCGTTGTCAAGCCCTTCTTCCACCCCTTCAAGACAATTCGTAAGTAAAGCCGCCCCTCCCCTTGCTCTTTGTTGTTGAACTTCGTAAGAATCGGGATTACTCATGAGTGGTGAGTCTATTTTGGGCTATCTACGGGGTGTGGTGGGATTGATGAAAATTCAGTTTTAAGAGGAATGAGGTGTATGATGTTCATGTGGTTTTCGGGTAGGGATGTGGGCTGGAAAGGGGTCGAGCCATCTAGTGAAAACCGACCCCAAACTTGCATGAAACCGACCCCCTTTTTGTTCTCTAAACCAAGACCTTAAAACAGAACCCAAATGAGCATAGAAAGTTAACATGAATTGTGATTTATATATTCAATACTTGTTGTTGCATGAAATAAGATAGATATGCATATGGTGGGAAACACGAAATTTGAGGCTCGAAGACCATCAAACCAAGCTTGGCTCGGTTCGAATGTGAAAAAAAAAGAGTGTGAGCTTAGAGCAAGAGCCCAACTCGGTCCGACCCTAGCCAAGGGAAGGAGAGCCGCGAGAGATAAAAAAAAAGGGGAGTGAGCCGAGAGCCCACCACCATGCCCCGGATCGTCTTGTTATCTTACGAGGCTTATGTGTGTGCGATTGTGAATTTCAGGCTAAGTCATGGCATCCAAGATGATTTCCAAGGCGGTGGCCATAGGCAAGGCTGTGGTGGGGCCACGTCGAGTATGTGGTATGGCTCCCCGAAGGGAGGACATCGTTTTCATCGACCTTGTGAGTGACGACGAGGCCGAGCTACCCCGTAAGGCCGCCAGTGAGGCGAGTGTCAATCAAGAGCTTGTGCCAAACCAAGAAGAAGATAGTGAACACATAAATCACAATTCATATTATACTTTCTATGCTCATTTGGGTTTGGCTTTGTGGTTCTCGGTTTTAGAGAAGAAAGGTCTCGGTTTCAAGCAAGTTGGGTTCAATTTGCACAAGTTGGGCTCGTCCCCTATCCAACCCACAACCCCTGCCCGGAAACCACATGATCGACAACCTCTTCATTAATTTCTAATCTGAAATTTTCATCATCCAATTTTGCTTCCCGAACTCAGCCCCTCACCAAGTCGAAAATCTCACGCCTAAGCCCTATTTTTCGAAATTCATCAACAAAGATCCGAGAAGGGCAGCGTACTTACGATTTCTTGCGAAGGAGTGAACGATGAACTTGACAATAATCCAAAAACTTGATGAGTGGCTGCTTTGGACTCTAATCAAACACACTTTCACTCGCTCTTATGAAATTTGGACAGATTTTTCAAGCAAACGACACTAGAGGCTGATTGGTTTGTTCTTCCTTAGATGAGGCTCGGTTTTCTCTTTGGTTTTGGATGAATAAATGAAGAGAAATGGGACTCCTATTTATAGGTTCTAAGGAGGTGAAGAAGCTAGGGGAGTCGGCTGGGTTTTGGAGAGCAGAAGGGGCCGACATTATGGTGGAAAGGGAAGAGATGCAAGTCTTGTAGCAACTCATCAACACTCCCTTCTTTAAGGCCTCTTCTTTGCTTGCACACCAAGTCCGATTGAAGAGGTGTTCGGTTTTTAATGAAGTGGGAGTTGACTTAATTTCACTTGTTGTCTAAAGATATTCCGCCATTAAGAAGCTCATCACTTGAACTTTGTTGGAACCGAAGGGGTGCTCGACAATTGGGGCGCCATTACTCTACTTGGTGGCCAAGCAACACATGATGGCATAGGTAATTTCGGTTTGCATGAATGATGTAAAAACGCCATTCACTCCTCTCTTGCTAGCTCAGCCTTGTGGATGAGAGTAACTCGGCCCCTCGGGCTTGCTTGGACTGTAAGATTCGAAAGCTCACTAATTTTGCCTCGGAAATAAAATTCTCCCACCTTAATTTACATAGAATTGTCGTGTGTAGGAGGTTAGGTTTAGGCGTGGGCGAAAGAATGGGGAGTCCTTAGAAAAATTCGCCACGCCAACCCGGGATTTTGCGCGGACCTTTAAGGTTCTAAGGTCGCAGCCTGGTTAAGGTGAGGTTTAAAGTTGGTCCGGGCCTCGGTTTGGTCGAAATAGGTTTAAAAGGACTTGAGCATATACGAAAGTAACATGAAATTGCAATTTATATATTCAAAACTTACAGAACCCGCCTCGAAAGGCTCTGATACCAGATGATGTGAATCATCGGACTCATTTCAGGCTCGAGCAAGTTCTTGTTGCTTCGTGAGATCGTCTTTATTGGAAGATCTCGTTTAAACTTGCGAATTTGACCAGGAAGTGGCCATTTTTGGCGTGTGGGAATTTATGTGTAACAAACTATTTTTTGTGGTAGTTATTTATATGCGATAAGTAGTCGAACCTTCTCATTCGGTCGACTCACCGAGAGGGAACGACTAAGGGATACAAAGGTGCGGAACCAACCCTAACAACCATATAATCCCTGTGGATAAGTAGACGAACACACTCGGCGATGAACCTAGTATGGACGCCTAAGGAAGGCTAGGCTAGGCTCGAGTCTCACGAGCCAAGCCGCCCTCCGAGCCTTCGGTCACCCGAAAGCCTTGGTTGTGTTTGAAAAATAAGAATGGCTAGGCCAAGGTTCGAGTCTCACGAACCATAGCCCGTCATCCGGCCCTTTAGTCTCACGAGAGCCCTACGGCTTGAGTCCCACAAGCCGGTACAGCCCAAAACCTAAGAACTAGGACACAAAGTCTCTAAGTTAAAGGTTCAAGCTTATCATAAAAGATTACATCCCCTTTTTATTTATAGGGCAAAAATTAGGGAATTTTAGCTAAACGTCTTAGGCTCCAAGGCGGTGGTTGATGACGTCTTGCTTGGGGCGGAAGGCAACCATCCTTCATGACTCGAACCTTGGCCTAGCCATTCTTATTTTTCAAACACAACCATGGCTTTCAGGTGACCGAAGGCTCGGAGGGCGGCTTGGCTCGTGAGACTCAAGCCTAGCCTAACCTTCCTTAGGCGTCCATACTAGGTTCATCGCCGAGTGTGTTCGTCTACTTATCCACTGGGTGACTCGGGCAAATTCGTTGTTCCCTTATCAAAAATAAATCCCAAACATGCAAACAACAGTATAGTGAGCAAGCAAGGGGTCAAACCCAAAGGAATCAGTTTCTAGTCAGATTTTAGGGTTTTCATGCAAGTAATAAAAAGGGGGGTTTTGAAAGTTGGTTTCAATCAAAGTTATCAAGTAGAGTTTATCCAATCAATTCCACTTTATTAATCAGTTGATCATGAATTCATCCACTTCTTTATATGCCTACGTCAATTCCAATCCCGATCATAAACAATCGCAAGTCCACGGTCCAAGCAATTCTATAACCCTAGGCAAGGACACTTAACCTAGAATTAGCATAGAGAGCAGGGATATTAGGAAATCAAATCATGCAATCAAGCTACGAGTCTCATGCACAATTAAACCATTGAATACTCTTCCCTAAACTAGTCCACGGTCCTAGAATAGAGTTGTTTCGAGAAATAGGAAAGATGCATAGACAACAACCAATCCTAAATCAAACAATAGATCTAAGTCAATCAAACAAGTTGATCAGGCTCATAAAATCAAACATAGATCATGGGATGAAGCACAAGAGTATCAATAAAGACCTAGGGATAAAGAAGTTACCAGAATTTCACAACTTCATAATAAAGTTTCCTTGATCGAATAAACTCAAGAGGAGAGTTAGTTCTCCAATACAAAGAAAACTCCAAGCTTTATTGAAAGAACAATTGATTGCCTAGTGAATAGATATCCCTAAAAACCTAGAAAGGTTCCCCTTAAATAGCCCAAAAAGACACCTTCTTCGGACTAGATAAGAAAGGAAACCAAAAGATAAGAAAGGAAATAAGATAGAAACGATAGAATTTCGCTCGTCTCGAAGTCGGCCGCCACCGCGACCGCGGCGTCACCACCGCGACCGCGGCGGTCTTCGAAGGTCAAATCGCTGAGTCGGCTTCTACCGCGACCGCGCCATCGACAGCGCGGCCGCGGCCTTCAAGGTCCTCGATGGTCCGTCTCTTCACGCCACCGCGCCTGCGTCATAGACAACGCGACCGCGGTATCCATGCAGTGGCGAATCTTCGTCTTTAAGCTCTTTAACTCTTGATTCTTCATAACTTGTGTCGTCAGTCTTCATATTACAATAACGCTCAAAACTAACCTAAACACTCTCAAAATCATCTCAAAATACAAGAGTTAACCTATACAAAATAGCCTGTATCAAATTCCCCCATACTTAGATCTTACTCGTCCTCGAGTAAGCTCAAACAAATATAACAAGGTAGCACATCTAAGATCTCAGGAAATATAAGGGAAGATAAAAACACTCAGCTCACAACCCGAACCCGAAAATATAGAGAAATCATGAGCATAAAACAATGTAGCTCAAACACACACCTCACAACAAGATATAACACTCAAGCTCTAAAAACATGAAAGAGCAACCTAGGATCTACCAAAATCTAATATGTAAGCCCCAAAGTCCCCAAGCAAGAATGATCCTAAACACTCAAATTTTTCCGCTCAATTCTGCTTAGGCGCCTATTCGGGTTTTCACCTAACCGCTCTTTTCATTTTTCTCAAGGGTGTGCTCACAAATACTCACAACTCTCATAAACCTCATATTACCCCAGCCTAATGCTGGTCCGGGTTACCTGCTTATTACCTGAGCCGCCCTTTCGGGTTTTCGACTCATCCCAAGATTTAAATGCCTTTTTTCAACTTTTTTATGGCTTTTTCTATCTTTTTCTTTTGCTTTCTTTCTTTATTATGCAAAAAATATGGTGCAAGGGCTCCATGAAAAGAAGAAAATCAAAAATCTGAAGCAAATCACTGATGGGTTCCGGATCGGAGGGTCAAAATTTGAATTTATAAACCGAACCCCTATTGTAGTACAAGGGTAGGGTGTCGAACACACGGGAGTTCGTGCGTTGAGTGTACCAAGAAGACTAAAAAGGGGAAAAGAAAGGCAAAAACAAAGAAAATCAAAGAGAACAACCCGGACCGACTTTGGTCACCTCGGTCCGAGGTTGGATCGATGAGAGTTTAGGCAGGGGCCGACACAGGGGAAGTCGGGCCCGATGTCTGGGTAACTCGAACTAGGCAAAATTAGTAGATCGGTCTTGGGTTTTTGGGTTCCTCCCCTAACTAGACTTGGGTAATTCCACCCCAATTCAGCCAATAAGTGTTGATCCTTGTGAGATCGAGGTTGATCGCCTTCGATCCCTCCACTCTACACATTGACCATGGGAGGCTTCCGCTTTCCCTTCGATACAAGGTCAAGTGATGGGCTCGAGATCGCTCCCGCTTACTCTTACCAATCACAAGCTCTTGATCCCTTGTTCCCACAAGAGAATTGAAGCTCAATGTAGAGAGGATTCATAGATCAAGCACTCAAGGCTATGGAATTGGGGGTTCACACCCAATCGTAGCTAGGGGTTTCCCCCATAGCCCAAGACTATGGAATCTACTCCATAAAGTAAGAGTAAAATGCAATCAATAGACAAAACAAGCAAATCTCAATCATCCAACTCAAATCAAAGCCAAATTGCATTCAATCAAAGGGGTTCACAATATCCAAATCTCGAATCCACTAAACAAAAGCAAAACAAGTTCAAAACTCACTAATCCTCCCTAAGCTCCACCGATTTCTCTCTTCTTCTCCTCTTCCTTCCTCCTCATTGCTCTCCAAGTCTTCCTTGAGCCTTTGAGAGTGATTAGATGTGGATTCCTCCTCTCCAAGTTGTCTTCTCTCTCTAATTTTCCTCCATCTTGATTAGGACCAAGGAATTCCAAAATTAGAAGAAGGGCAAAAGTGGAAGATCACAATAATGTGCCTTGGAGCCCAATCCTCTTTTAGCTGACTTGGACCGACACGCATGGACCTCGGGCCCGACGTTACCAACCTCGGTCCGAGCCTCCAATGCGCCAAATCGGGCCCGACTTCTTGGTACGTCGTTCCGGGGCCTCGATCCTCTTCTTTTTTTGGCTTTCCTTGAGTTCCTCTTCGTTCTTTGCATGGCTCTTCCGCTCCTTTGCTCCCGAGCTTCACCTCTCTTTAGAAACTCCTTCAAAACGTCCTCGAACGCGCCATTTTACCTACAAAACACAACAAATTCGCATAGTCTCCGAATCTCATTGAAAATCGGGAACTAAGCTAGGACGAGACAAAACTAACAAAGAAAGGAACAAAAGACACATATTTACAAGAGAATATAACCACTAAAACACCACCAAAATGAGAGACATCAGAATACCCCATACTTAAACTTGCTTGTCCTCAAGCAATAACAATGTAAGCAACACCGAAGCACAATCTTCAAGTAAAGCCTCATATGAAAACACAAGTAAGTGCAAGTGATAGACATGCTAGCAAGATTACATCATCACACATGATCAAATGTTCAATGAATAAAGTCTAATGCAACCAAACCTCACTTTAGGGATATGAAAATGTGTACCACTCATCATGTGTTTAGGTTTAGCAATGAATCACTCAAGCTCAACAAACATGCAAGTAAAAACTTTACTATTGAAGCTAATATCAACAATTCCTCCACCTAGAGATGCCTATTACAATGCACACAAAGAATATGAGTTTGGCTCAATGGAGGTCCTCAAAGAGGTTCCATTCGGCCGGGTTGTAATGGGGCTTTTGGTGTTTCTCAAGGTGGGAATCATTTTGGTCTTGTGGTGCTTACAATGGGGATTGAACTTTCTAGTCTCTCACCAATCTCACCAAATCATTCCACTTTCAACTTCACTCATCCAAAAGACTTTGATTTTTTCTCTTCTTCAACCCACAACTTTCACTTAAAATTCCACTTCATCTTTGCACTAAACTTTTTTTTTTGTTGGATTTTTACACTTTTCCACTAGGATCGACTTGCACTAACTCGGGCCCGATGTGCACTTTAACTCGGTCGGTACCCATTTTCTCTACACTTAAGCACTTTGCTTTCAATCCACTATTTTTCCAACTTTTCTTCCTTTCTTTTCACTTTAACTCAACAAAGATGCACTACCCACTTGATTTTGTAACTCCGTTTCTTGCCCTTTTCACCAAAGAGAATCTCAACTCTCCAAATATTCTTCCAAACCTCTCACTAAAGTCCAATCCCATAAGGGTCAAGTCATATAGGCTAGGAATCATATTTTTGAGGAGTTTCAAACAAAGGTCTAAGGCTAAAACGGGGCTACAAACAACGGTTCATCTTCAAGGTAGGATATGGAACATTTTGTGACTAAATCAAATAAAGTTCAAATCAATGTGACAAAGCATAGAACAATTCTCATATTGGCCTTGGAAAATAGATAAACACCGCAATAGCAAGTTTTACTAAGCATGCATGAGCTAATCACACAAGAAAATGAGGGATATGCAATCATGAACAAGCATCCCTAAAATGGCTAAAAATCATCTCACAAGGGTCACTCAAGCTTAGTTGCATCAAAACTCATCCTAGGACTCATGTGCTCAATAAAAACATGCAAGATATCATATCACATCAAAGACAACATCCATTTAGAGGCTAAACTATCCAAAAATATGCAAAGGATTTTACATGCTCACATCATCATTAGCTTTCATATGGACATCTAAGATGGGAATTCCTAGTCCAAAACAAAAATCTTTTTGACATTTTTCACACAATTTTTCGAATTTTTAGGGGTTTTTGCAAAAATTTTCTCAAAAACAAAACAAACTCATCCATACAAACCATCAAATTCAATCATCATTCTAGGAACACAACATGCCACTCTCCAAAAGAAAACATCCCTTAACAACACAAGAACAAACACAAGCAACCTACACATGAACCTATGAGCTACTAACCCACCCCATACTTAGAATTTTGATGTCCTCATCAAAACAAAGAAATCAAAACTGAAAAGTAAAAGAGACAAGAGTTAAGAAAGCTCACAATTCCTTATTCTTGATTGACATGTTGAGGCTTAGTTTGCTAGAATGAGAGACCATGAGGCTTTTGCTTCCTCACTTGGATCGACCTTGTCATAGAACTTCTTCAACCGATGACCATTTACTTGAAAAATTCGTCCATCTTCACCAATCAAATCTACCGCTCCTTGAGTATGAATTCGGTGAACCACAAATGGTCCACTCCACCTTGTTCAAAGCTTTCCGGGGAAGAATCGAAGTCTTGAATTGAAGAGAAGAACCTTGTCACCAACTTGATAGGTCTTTGGAATCAATTTCCTATCATGCCACTTCTTGGTCTTCTCCTTATACAACTTAGCATTCTCATAAGCTTTAAACCTCAACTCTCCCAATTCACGGAGATCTAAAAATCTCTTTTCGCTGGCCAAGTTTACATCCCAATTCATCTCTTTGAGAGCCCACTTGGATTTGTGCTCCAATTCCACCGGAAGATGACATGCTATGCCATACACTAGATTGAAAGGTGTAGTCCCCAAAGGTGTCTTGTAAGCGGTTCTATAGGCCCAAAGTGCATCATCAAGCTTAGATGCCCAATCCTTCCTTGACTTAGACACCGTCTTCTCCAAGATAGCCTTGATTTGACGATTAGACACCTCAACTAGCCCACTTGTTAGAGGATGATAAGGAGTAGCAACTCGGTGGGACACCCCATACTTGATCAACACATTCTCAAAGCATCTTTCAATGAAATGAGGACCACCATCACTAATGAGGACTCTAGGCACACCAAATCTTGCAAATATGTTGCTTTTCAAGAATTTCATCACAACCCTTGCATCATTGGTCCTTGTTGGAATAGCTTCTACCCACTTCGAGACATAATCCACGGCCACTAAAATGTATTTGTATGGGCCCGACGTGGGAAATGGTCCGATGAAGTCGATCCCCCATACATCGAAAAGCTCTACCTCTAGAATTCCGGTTTGCGGAGTCTCATTTCTCCTTGACAAGTTCCCCTCCCTTTGGCACTCTTGACACCTCTTCACGTACTCATGCACATCCTTAAACATGGTTGGCCAATAGAAACCACAATGTAGAATTTTTGCCGTGGTTTTGGAACTCTTGGCATGTCCTCCCGTTGGCAAGGAATGGCAATGGCGAATGACGCTCTCAATCTCCTCACTTGGAATACACCATCTATAGATTCGGTCACTCCCTTCCTTGTAGAGGTATGGATCATCCCAATAATATTGTCTAGCATCATGTAAGAATTTCTTCCTAGCCGAGTAAGACAAATTTGGTGGGATTACTCCCCCTACAACAAAGTTAGCAAAATCCGCAAACCAAGGGGTAATTCCTCGTTTCACGGCATCAATAGATAGGAGACAAGTGGGAGGTGAAGATTTAATCAATTGAAGACGGGATGGAATCGAAACCGAGTAGAGAATCTTACTTGATTTCATGGACCGACATTGCAAGGTGTTGAGTCCGACATGCTTGGATATCGATCGATCAACACAAGTGTAAAAATCCCTCTGGCCCGATGTTGTGGACCTCGGTCCCGAGTTGCTGGAGCTCGCGCGGACATCGGTCCGACTTTGAACAACTCGGACCCGATGCACTATTTCGGTCGGTCCCTCCTTCTTTTCCTTCTTCCCACTCAATAACGCTTCATCCGCCCTCACATCGTCTATTGCTACACCATCCTCCATCTCCATCATGTACTCCATGGGCAACCGAGATAGATGATCGGCCACTACATTCTCCGCACCAACTTTATCCTTGATCTCATGGTCAAACTCTTGAAGGAGAAGCATCCACCTCAAAAGTCTTGGTTTAGCATCCTTCTTTTTCATGAGGTACTTAATTGCCGCATGATCCGTATAGACTACCACCTTACACCCCACAAGATATGACCGGAATTTCTCAAATGCAAACACCACTGCAAGGAATTCCTTCTCCGTTGTTGTGTACTTGCATTGAGTTTCATCCAAGGTTTTGCTTGCATAGTAGATGGCATGCAACTTTCCCTCCTTTCTTTGCCCAGGAACGGCTCCTACGGCGAAGTCACTTGCATCACACATCACTTAGAATGGAAGATTCCAATCGGGTGACGCCATGATAGGAGCCGAAACCAAAGCATCTCTTAACCTACAAAAAGCACTCATGCAATCCTCGGAAAATTCGAAGGGAACATCCTTCATCAAGAGGTTAGACAAAGGTTTTGAGAATTTAGAGAAATCTTTGATGAAGCGTCTATAAAAGCCCGCGTGACCTAAGAAACTCCTAACATAACACACACAAGTAGGTGGGGGAAGTTTTTCAATAATTTCAATCTTGGCTCTATCAACTTCTATTCCTCTACTAGAGATGAGATGTCCTAGAACTATTCCTTCCTTAACCATGAAATGACATTTCTCCCAATTAAGCACAAGGTTAGTCTCTTCACATCTAGCCAAGACCCTATCCAAATTAGCCAAACAAGCATCAAAAGAGGAACCATAGACCGAAAAATCATCCATGAATACTTCCACTATTTCCTCCACCATATCGGAGAAGAAAGACATCATGCACCTTTGAAACGTTGCCGGTGCATTACACAAACCAAAAGGCATGCGTCTATAGGCAAATGTTCCATAGGGACATGTAAAAGTCGTCTTCTCTTGATCATTGAGGTGAATAGGGATTTGCCAAAATCCGCTATACCCATCAAGGTAGCAAAAGTATTCATGCTGTGCTAATCTTTCAAGAACTTGGTCTATAAAAGGTAGGGGAAAATGATCCTTACGAGTACCACTATTTAGCTTTCGGTAGTCAATGCACATGCGCCATTTTGTAGTGGTTCTAGTGGGAATCATTTCTCCTTTCTCATTTTGCACTACGGTCAATCCACCCTTCTTGGGAACTACATGCACGGGACTAACATATTTGCTATCCGAAATTGGGAAGATGATTCCCGCATCCAACATCCTAAGTATCTCACTCTTAGCCACTTCTTTCATATTAGGATTTAATCTTCTTTGTGGTTCAATAGTGGGTTTATGGTTGTCCTCCATGTAGATCCTATGCATGCAAATTGATGGTGAAATTCCCTTTAGTTCCTCTAATGAATACCCTAAAGCTCCTCTATGCCTCCTTAAGACTTCTAACAACTTAGACTCTTCCTCATCGTTCAAATTAGCATTGACAATTACGGGGAATGAAGAGTTAGGGCCAAGGAAAGCATACCTCAAGTCCTTTGGAAGCTCCTTGAGCTCATGAGATGGCTCCGGTGGTGCTTAAGCTTCCTCCGTTTCGGCTTTGAACACCTCCAGGTAAGACATTCCATTCTCCACTTTCTCATTTTCCTCTAAATTGGTAGCTAACCATTCATTTGTCACTTCAACTCCATAGGGTAGTGGAATAGCTTTCAACTTTAGCTCTCTTGTACTTGGCTTGTTGGATATAGCTTCCCATTGCACTCCTCTTGGAAAGGATTGGATCGTCTTGGCTTCTCTATACAAAGCTTCCTTCGAAGTTGGTTTGAAGGAGAAATCGAGCTCTACTCCTCCAAACTCAAGGGACAAGTGACCTTTCTTTACATCTATAATGGCTCCAACCGTAGCAAGGAACGGCCTTCCTAAGATGATAGGCTCGCCCGGCACTTCTAGCATGTCAACCACAACAAAGTCCGTCGGAACGTAATGCCCCTCTACACACAATGGATAATCCTCTACCACTCCAATCGGCTCAATTGATGTTCCATCGGCTATGGTTAACCTCATGTTAACCGGAGCAATGAGTCCCATGGCGGTCGACTTCCATATCGTGTACGGAATGACACTAGTGCTTGCTCCAAGATCACACAAGGCTTGAAACTTTCGAGTCCCAATACCAATGGTAATTGCGAATCTCCCGGGATCACCTAATTTTTGAGGTAGCTCCAAGATTTTCACCTCGTCTTGCATTTCCACAATCGACCTCTTCTTGCTCAAAATTTCCTTCAAGAACTTAGCATATGATGGCATCTCACTTAGAGTGTCGGTGAATGGTATGGTAATGTTCAAACCTTGCAAGAGCTTCAAGAACCTCTTAAACTTGCCCTCAACAACTTCCTTGTGCTTCTTGAATGGATAAGCAAGAGTTGTGCCACCTTGTTTCTTGGTTGAATCCACTTCCTTGGACCGACTTGGACCATTCTCAACACTCTCAGCTTGGACCGACTTGGGATCAACATCTGGACCGATGTGCGGAACCTCGGTCCTAGAGTAGGGCAAATCTGGGAACGTCGGTCCGACAACAAGGCATGTCGGGCCCGAGTTCCACTCCTCCTCGGTCCGGCTCAGGGGTCTTCCTCCGTCTTCTGGATCGACGTCTTGGCACGTCAGGCCCGAGTTCCTGGGCAACTCGGTCCGACTCTCTTCTCTTGACCTTGGCACTTGTAGCTCGGGCAAACTCCGTCCACTCCTCAATCCTATGGCTCGAACTTCGTTTTGTTGTTGTGGGGCACGGGGATTCTCCTCGGGTCGGCCCGGGAGTCTCCCTTCCTCTCTCGGAAGTTGATTCGCCATGTGAACAAATTGGTTGTCCACTTGCCTTCTCCATACACCAAACTCCTTGAATTTGGTGCTCATCTCATCAACTCTTCTCTCCACATTGGTGAATTGATTCTTCAAGTCTTGTGCCCATTGTGGAGTTTGCTCATAGAACCCCGGTGGTACGTATGGTGGTGGTTGGGCCCTTGGCTCGTTTTGGTTGTAATTGTTGTTGTAGCCATTGGCTTGGCCTTGGTTCCACCTTCCATTCCCTCCATTGTTGAAGTTGGCTCTTCCTCCATAATTTCTTTGAACATAGTGTGCCTTCTCGATTTGCTCGGCCAAGCGAACTTGGCGTTCATTGGGACACTCTTGAGCTCCATGCTTGAAAGAACCACATTCTTCACATGCTCTTATGGTTTGCTTGTAGTGATTCATTTGCCTCCTCATCTTGTTCAACTCATCCTCAAGGAATTGGATCTTCACATCTTTATCAACTTCCTCACTTTTCGGGGCGTAGAGCCTCCTTGTACCATCTCCTTGGACTCTTGCCTCCTTGTTGACTTGACTCACTCCGTACATGGCTTCGTAGTCGGAGAGTTTGTCTAGCAACTCCCATGCTTGCTCCGGTAACAAATCAATGAACCCACAATCGGTGTGAAGGTTCAACTTGTCCTTGGTGGCGGGGTTGATTCCTTGGAAGAATATGTCTTGGAGAACATAAGGTTGTTGCCCATGCGTTGGACATTGCCTCAACATTTCCTTGAACCGATCCCAAGCCTCAAAGAGTGGCTCGTGGGCTCCTTGTTGAAAACTTACTATCTTCCTTCTAAGCTCCGTTGTCTTTGTTGGAGGGAAGAACTTCATCAAAAATGCTTCGTTGAGAGCCCTCCATGATGTGATGGATCGAGGTGCTTGGCTCTCCAACCAATGCAATGCCTTGCCTCCCAACGACCACTTGAAGGCCTTGAGTAGCACGTACTCGAGCGTCTCCTCATCCGTCGAGATGGTCTCACATAGATCCTTGAATTGCTTCACATGCTCAATCGGGCACTCATTCGGTCTCCCTTGAAATTGGTCCCTCTTGATAAGTGAGATGAATTGAGTCTTGATCTCAAAGTTCTTTGCAACCTCCGGCAAGACAATGGCTGGTTCTGGCACCTTCAACTCCGGATGCATATATTGACGTGCATTCCGGGGTTGGGTGTTGATTTGAGCCTCCAATCTCATCCTTTGCTCGCGCTCTCTCCTAGCTTCGGCATCCCGGTTACCCATCTCAAGTTGCATACGAGCCATGTCAGCCCTCATCCTATCAACCTCATCATCATGTAGTGCTTGGTTTTCCATTCTCTTCTTCTTTCGAGCTTGCTTGATAATGCTCTCCGGATCACTAACAAAGTCGAACTCAAGTGTTCCTCGGACGGAACGAGCTCGCAAACACCTATAACCAACGACACAAACAAAACCGAATCAAAATAAACAAGGGGTTTGGGCTAGTCCCTCACCCAAATCACTACAAAATCAAAGACTCAACAAAAGATGGTACCTCAAACAAGTACAACTCCCCGGCAACGGCGCTAAAATTCTGATGGGTTCCGGATCGGAGGGTCAAAATTTGAATTTATAAACCGAACCCCTATTGTAGTACAAGGGTAGGGTGTCGAACACACGGGAGTTCGTGCGTTGAGTGTACCAAGAAGACTAAAAAGGGGAAAAGAAAGGCAAAAACAAAGAAAATCAAAGAGAACAACCCGGTCCGACTTTGGTCACCTCGGTCCGAGGTTGGATCGATGAGAGTATAGGCGGGACCGACACAGGGGAAGTCGGGCCCGATGTCTGGGTAACTCGAACTAGGCAAAATTAGTAGATCGGTCTTGGGATTTTAGGTTCCTCCCCTAACTAGACTTGGGTAATTCCACCCCAATTCAGCCAATAAGTGTTGATCCTTGTGAGATCGAGGTTGTTCGCCTTCGATCCCTCCACTCTACACATCGACCATGGGAGGCTTCCGCTTTCCCTTCGATACAAGGTCAAGTAATGGGCTCGAGATTGCTCCCGCTTACTCTTACCAATCACAAGCTCTTGATCCCTTGTTCCCACAAGAGAACTGAAGCTCAATGTAGAGAGGATTCATAGATCAAGCACTCAAGGCTATGGAATTGGGGGTTCACACCCAATCCTAGCTAGGGGTTTCCCCCATAACCCAAGATTATGGAATCTACTCCATAAAGTAAGAGTAAAAAGCAATCAATAGACAAAACAAGCAAATCTCAATCATCCAACTCAAATCAAAGCCAAATTGCATTCAATCAAAGGGGTTCACAATATCCAAATCTCGAATCCAGTAAGCAAAAGCAAAACAAGTTCAAAACTCACTAATCCTCCCTAAGCTCCACCGATTTCTCTCTTCTTCTCCTCTTCCTTCCTCCTCCTTGCTCTCCAAGTCTTCCTTGAGCCTTTGAGAGTGATTAGATGTGGATTCCTCCTCTCCAAGTTGTCTTCTCTCTCTAATTATCCTCCATCTTGATTAGGGACCAAGGAATTCCCAAATTAGAAGAAGGGCAAAAGTGGAAGATCACAATAGTGTGCCTTGGAGCCCAATCCTCTTTTAGCCGACTTGGACCGACACGCATGGACCTCGGGCCCGACGTTGCCAACCTCGGTCCGAGCCTCCAATGCGCCAAATCGGGCCCGACTTCTTGGTACGTCGTTCCGGGGCCTCGATCCTCTTCTTTTCTTGGCTTTCCTTGAGTTCCTCTTCGTTCTTTGCATGGCTCTTCCGCTCCTTTGCTCCCGAGCTTCACCTCTCTTTAGAAACTCCTTCAAAACGTCCTCGAATGCGCCATTTTACCTGCAAAACACAACAAATTCGCATAGTCTGCGAATCTCATAGAAAATCGGGAACTAAGCTAGAACGAGACAAAACTAACAAAGAAAGGAACAAAAGACACATATTTACAAAAGAATTGAACCACTAAAACACCACCAAAATGAGAGACATCAATCACTAACTAAGCTAACTAGGATAAGCGAATGCGAGTACTCCCTCCCCCATACTTAAATCCTTCATTGTCCTGAATGAAGCAAAGAAAGGATAGAAGTAAGGAAGAAAGAAATCAGAAGACTCACAAACGATGAAGAGTGTTGGAATGGAAGAACTCTTCATAAGGTGGAAGAAAGCAAAGCTTCGTAAGTCCAATCGGTTGGCTCACCGCGGGCGCGGCTCAAGGGGAGCGGGTGCGGAATCTTGACAGAGAGCGAAGTCTTCCTCGGATGGTCACCGCGGGCGCGGCTGATGGAGCGCGGTCGCGGGACAAGTGCAGGGACAATGTCTCGACTTCGTCTTGAGAAGCGGAATGTGCAAACAACCTTCATATCTTGGCTCGTCTCTTGGAAGATGGATCAACATATGAACTCGAGCCGTGGAGATGAAATCCCGGGGAAACAAAGCTCCCCCATACTTAGGCTTTTACACATAGCCAAAGAATGGAAATACAAAGATGAATGAAGAGAAGAAATAGAAGGTGGAAAGATAGAAGATGGATAGAATGGATGTAGATTGATGAAAGATATAGATATAGAATGGGACCAAAAAGTCCTCTTTTTTTTTCTTTTTTTCTTTTTTTTTCTTTTTTTTTCCTTTCTTTTTTTTTCATAATAAAAACGAGTTAAAACCGAGACGCAGTATGGTTGCCGCGAGCACGGGCTAGTACCTGTTCGTCGGGGCGCACTGGTGATCCACCGCGGGCGCGGTATCACGCCAGGCGTGTCCTTTCGGACCTAGTACCTGCATGTTAGCTAGAAAAACAAAACAAACAAATCCTAAGCTAAGAATGGAAAAACAATCTAACTATTCCTTGGGTTGCCTCCCAAGCAGCGCTTTTGTTTAACGTCGTTGGCTCGACGTGGATACGATCAATATGGGTCCTCATCAACATGAATTTGGACCTCGTTGCCACCATGAGATATGGAAAGCGATCCATTGGCAACGTCTATAACCGTCTTGGCGGTTTTCATAAACGGGCGACCAAGTAAGAGAACCGGGTCGTAACACCCTTCGCCTATCTCCATCACATAGAAATCTCTAGGAAAGATTAAACCATGCACCTGCACTAGAACATCCTCAACTAACCCTTTCGGGCGCACATTAGAATGGTCAGCCAACTCAATAACAATGTCTGAATCCTTTAAGGGACCAAGGCCTAACCTATCATACATGCAAGTTGGAAGAACATTAATGGAGGCACCTAAATCTAGCATAGCATGCTCAATTTTAATTTCTCCAATAGTGACAGGGACAGTGAATCTTCCTAGGTCTGAGCATTTTTTAGGCAATTGTTTTTGGAGTAGGGAATTACAAATCTCAGTTTTGCTATCCTGCGTTTTTTCAACTAGAGCTACTTTCTAAATTTTAGGACTAGTCCTATTTTTCCTTTTTATAGTGCAAAGCTCTTTCATAAACTTAGCAAAACGAGGGACACCTTGGATGAGATTGATGAGAGGAACATTTACCTGGTAATTGGCGAAGGTCTCAAAGAGTTCCTTGTCATGTGCCGGCTTCCTCGTTGATGTCTCTCATTTTGGTGGTGTTTTAGTGGTTAATTTCCCTTGTAAATATGTGTTTTTCATTCTCTTCTTTGTAGTTTCGTTTCCTTTTTAGCTTAGTTCCCGGTTTTCTTCAAGAGTCGGAAACTATGCGAGTTTGTTTGTTTTTGTAGGTAAAATGGCAAGAAAGAGGACCATTTCGAGGAGCTAAGGAAGGAGCCAAGTTAAGGAGTGCAAGAGCCAAGCTAAGAATGAAGTGGAACCAAAGGAAACCAAGGAAGAAGGCAAGGATCGAGGCCCTGGACCGAGTTACACCCATGTCGGGCCCGAGATCGAGCACCCAGAGCCAGGACCGACGTTCCCAATGTCGGGCCCGATGTCGACCGGTGTCGGTCCAAGTCGGCGCATGTGAGGATTGTTCCCCAAGGCATATTTTTAGCAACTTTCCACATTTGCCCCTTTCTAAATTGGGATTCCTTGGTCCCCAATCCAAGAGGAAGGTTAAGAGAGGTGATTAGTGATCAAATCAAAGTGTGGAGTGTGAGGGGGACGAGTGGGACACACACACCAAACCCAATTTTCACTCTCAAAGGCTCAAGGAAGACTTGGAGAGCAAGGAGAAGAAGGAAGAGAAGGAGAGGTCGTTGGAGAAGAGAGGAGGATTTGTGAGTTTTGTACCTTGTTTTGCTTAGATTAAGTAGATTTGAACTTGGATTTTGTAGACATCTTTGAGATTGAATGCAATTGGAGTTTGATTGGATGATGTTGATTGAGATTTGCTTGATTTCCATTTTGTTTATGCTTTTCTCTTACCACATGGAGTAGATTCCATAGTCTTGGGCTATGGGGGAATCCCCCTAGCTAGATTTGGGTAGAAAACCCCAATTCCATAGCCTTGAGTGCTTGATTTGTGAATCCTCTCTACATTGAGCTTCAATTCTCTTGTGAAAGCAAGGGATCTAGAGCTTGTGTTTGGTAAGAGTAAGCGAAAGTGGTCTCTATCCCATCACAAGTCTCTAGCATCGAAGGTGAGTGAAAACTTCCTTGGGTCGAGGTGTGGATTGGAGGGATTTGAGGCGAGCAACCTCGATCTCATTAGAATCAAACACTTATTGGCTGAATTGAGGTGGAATATCCAAGTCTAGTTGGGGGAGGAACCCAAAAACCCAAGACCGATCTACTTATTTGCTAAGACCGAGATACCCAACACCTCGGGCCCGACTTGCCCAACGTCGGTCCCGTACAAATTGATCTCGATCCTACCTCGGACCGAAGTGACCCTGTGTCGGTCCGAGGAGATCTCGCTTGTTTTCCTTCGTTTGTCTTTATTTTCTCCTCTTTTTAGTATTTTCGGGTACTCTCGACGCACGAACTCCCGTGTGTTCGACACCCTACCTCTTTACTACAAGTGAGGTTCGGTTTTATAAATTTAAATTGTGAGACCCTCCGATTCCCGGACCGATCAGAATTTTGGCGCCGTTGCCGGGGAGTTCTACTTGTTCGAGGTACCCATCTTTGTTGAGTCTTTGATTTTGGTAGTGATTTGGGTGAGGGATTAGCCCAAACCCCTTGTTTGTTTTGATTTGGTTTTTGTTTGTGTCTTTGGTTGTAGGTGCATGCGAGCTAGTTCCGTCCGAGGAACCCTTGAGCTCGACTTTGTGTGTGACCCGGAGAGTATTCTAAGGCAAGCCCGCAAGAAGAAGAGGATGGCGGATCAAGCCCGAGATGAGGAGTTCGAAAGGATGAGAGCCGACATGGCTCGAATGCAAATTGAGATGGCAAATCGAGATGCCGAGGCCCGTAGAGAGAGGGAACAAAGGATAAGGTTGGAGGCCCAAATCAACACTCAACCCCGGAATGCTAGACAATACATGCATCCGGAGTTGAAGGTCCCGGAGCCGCCCATCGTCTTGCCGGAGGTGTCGAGGAATTTTGAGATAAAAACTCAATTTATCTCACTTATCAAGAGAGAGCAATTCCAAGGGAGGCCGAATGAGTGTCCGATCGAGCATGTGAAGCAATTCAAGGACCTTTGTGAGACCATTTCCACGGACGATGAGACGCTTGAGTATGTGCTACTCAAAGCCTTCAAGTGGTCTTTGGGAGGCAAGGCTTTGCATTGGTTGGAGAGTCAAGCACCTCGATCCATCACATCATGGAGGGCCCTAAATGAAGCATTCTTGATGAAGTTCTTCCCGCCCACCAAGACGACGGAGCTTAGAAGGAAGATTGCTAGTTTCCAACAAGGAGCTCATGAGCCACTTTTCGAGGCGTGGGATAGATTCAAAGAGATGTTGAGGGCGTGTCCGACACATGGTCAACAACCCTATGTCCTTTAAGACATCTTCTTCCAAGGGATCAACACCGCCACAAAGGATAAATTGAACCTCCATACCGATTGTGGGTTCATTGACTTGCCGACGGAACAAGCATGGGAGTTGTTGGACAAACTCTCGGATTATGAGGCGATGTATGGTGCGAGCAATGTGAGCAAGGAAGCTAGAGTCCATGGAGAAGGTCCGAAGAAGCTTTACGATCCCAAAAGTGAAGAGGTGGACAAAGATGTGAAGATCCAATTCTTGGAGGATGAATTGAACAAGATGAGGAGGAAGATGAGTTATGCCCAACAAACCACAAGAGCATGTGAAGAGTGTGGTTCCTTGAAGCATGGAGCACAAGAGTGTCCAAATGAGCGCCAAGTTCGGTTGGCGGAACAAATTGAGGAGGCTTATTATGTCCAAAGAAATTTCGGAGGAAGATCCAATTTCAACAATGGAGGAAGGTGGAACCAAGGGCAAGCTAGTGGCTACAACAACAACTTCAACAACAACGAGCCAAGAGCCCAACAACCACCATACCGACCTCCGGGGTTCTATGAGCAAACTCCACAATGGGCACAAGAGATGAGAGGCGAGTTCAAGGAATTGGCTTCCCAATTCAAGGAGTTTGGTGTGTGGAGAAGGCAAGTAGACAACCAAATTGTTCACATGGCGAATCAACTTCCAAGAGAGGAAGGGAGACTTCCGGGCCGACCCGAGGAGAATCCCCGTGCCCCACAACAACAAAACGAAGTTCGAGCCATAGCATTAAGGAGTGGACGGAGTTTGCCCGAGCCACAAGTTCCAAAACCGAGAGAAGAGAGTCGGACCGAGGTTCCCTGCAACTCGGGCCCGACGTTACCAGAAGTCGATCCTGTAGACGGAGGAAGTCCCCTGGAATGGACCGAGGTTGAACCCAACTCGGGCCCGACTTGCCCTGAAGTCGGCCCGACGTGCCCAGATGATCTTTGCCCTGGGACCGATGTCCCTGAAGTCGGTCCCGAGGTAATTCCATCGTCGGTCCAGGGTGGATTTGTTGAGAAAGATCGATCCAAGGAGGTTGATCCAAGCAAGAAGCAAAGTGGCACTACCCTTCCATATCCTATGAAGAAGCCCAAGGAGATTGTTGAGGGCAAGTTCAAGCGGTTCTTGAAGCTTTTGCAAGGCTTGAACATTACCATTCCTTTCACCGATGCTCTAAGTGAGATGCCATCTTATGCAAAGTTCTTAAAGGAAATCTTGAGCAAGAAGAGGTCAATCGTTGAGATGCAAGACGAGGTGAAGATATTGGAGCTACCTCAAAAGCTTGGTGATCCCGGAAGATTTGCCATCACCATAGGGATTGGATCCCAAAACTTCAAAGCTCTTTGTGATCTAGGAGCAAGTATTTCGGTTATGCCCATGAGCATATGGAGAAGGGCTAACCTCGGAGATATGGAGCCGGTTGATATGAGTCTTACCATGGCCGATGGTTCTTCAACAAAGGCCACCGGAATTCTTGATGACGTCCCGGTTAGAGTGGGAAGATATTTTGTGCCCGATGATTTTGTGATCTTAGACATGAAAGAAGATCCGATGGTGCCCATTATTCTCGGAAGGCCGTTTCTAGCTACGGCGGGTGCCAAGTTTGACGTGAGGAATGGGAAAGTCACCTTTGAAATTGGAGAGGAGAGAGTTCCATTTCAACAAGGCCCTTAATGAACCGGACGCATTGGCGATTTTGAAGTTAGAGGAAAATGCCAAGTGCAAGAGGGAGAAGTTGGAGTCCACAAGAGAAGAAGCACCATTGAGAGACCATGATATGATCGATGCTCAAATGAATGATGAGACAAGAGATGGAGATAACCCACCAAATCATGAAGAGTATCCTAATCTATATCCTTTTGATGTGGGAGATTCTTTCATTTGCTTAGATGATTTGAAAGAAGATTTAGGAGATGATTATCTTTGCTTAGATGATTTGCAAGATGAGTTGAGTTATGATGTCATAGAGTCTCCTAGAAATTCTTTAGACTTTTGTGATGTAGGTGATAAGATGCAAGATGAGTTGATGCAAGAGGTGCCAAGCTATACTTTGGCGGATAATGGAGATTTTGGATGCCATACTTTCATCAAACACAAATGGTGGCACTTTGGCTATGAGGATTGTGGAGATGTGCATGGCAAGGAGGACCAATTCACCGTTTTTCACCCTCCTTGAAGGGTAGAGGTTAGACGTCAAGCTAATGACGTTAAAGAAGCGCTCCTCGGGAGGCAACCCGGGTTTGGTAGATTCATTTTCGTAGTTTCTAGCTTGTTTCTTTTTGCCTTAGCTTAGATTAGTCCTAATCTCTTCTCTAGCTTGTATTTTGTGGAAATATGTGTTGTGTGAGCTTCATTAGCATGTGTGGTATTTGTGGAAATGATGCAAACACTTGTGGATAGAAGTAACCAAGGTGCGGGATTTTTAGGAACCAAAATCGGGTAGGACCGAGGTATCCAGTACCTCGGGCCCGAGGTGCCCGACGTCGGTCCAAGTAAGCCGACCCATGTTGGACCTTGACTTTGTGGAAATTCCTACTATACCCTCTTGACCCACCTTTGTCTTCTTCCCCATTTAAGAGCCTTTTCTCTTACCTAACATCACCATCCCCATAACTACTTTCCCAAAATACGCAATTCTCTCTCAAACCCCAAAATCGATCCATCTCTTCCCCCATAGTCGATCCTCAAGCAACCTCACCACAAGATCTCGATCCATCCCCTAGCATACCCAAACTTTGAACCCAAAGCCAAAAAAATCCCACCCAAATCCCATAGATCTACATTCTTCTTCTAGATCTAGAAGAGGAAAATTTGAGTTTTAAGAGTTGCTTGCTAGAAGTTCTTGTTTTCTTCATATTTGGTATGTAAATCTCAATCTCTACTTGATTCTTTATGGATTTCATGCTTTCATTGCTAGATTTGAGATATGCCATGATTGAGTGAGCTTGAACTTTGAGCATCCATGGTGATTTGCATGCATTGTGAAATTTGTGCTTAATTGTTGCTAAAATTCCACTTAGAACTTCGATTGATGTTGATTGATGGTAGAATTTGGATTTTAGGGGCATGATTATGTGTTTTGTGGATAGATCTAGGATGAAGAGTCGGAATGGACTCGGTCCGAGGTACCCAGTACCTCGGGACCGATGTTCGAAGTCGGTCCAGTGATTCGGACCGAGGTTCCCAACCTCGGGCCCGTTGTCTTTTGCATGTCGGTCCGACGCTTTTTGAGCTTCTTTTGTGTGGATTTACGATTTCTTGCTCTTGAATGTTGGTTGTAGCATGCTATTCATGATATGATTTGAGGCTTGACCATTGATATGAGAATCTTAGTTCATGCATGATTGAATTTTGTGGATTGAGTGTGTTAAGTTCAAGTATGGGGTTATCTCTTTGCTTGTTGAGTTGGAATTCATGTGTATGCTCTCGAGATCGACCACCCCGTGGTTATCTTTTTGCATGATGAGTTGTTTGTGATGGAAGCTTGTGTTTTTGTGAATTGTATAGATTTTACCTTGTAGTTTCTTTGGTCTTGATTGTGTGTAGGTATCATGTCTACCCGAGCATCTTCTTCAAGGATGGAGAAAGCCACCAAGAAATCCAAGAAGTCTTCCAAGAGAGTCCAAAGGATGGATGATGTACGTATTGAGGATGAGGATGATGCTAGAGAGTATGAGCGTCTTATGGGACTATCTCACCACACCCGGTGGTTGGATTGGGAGTCCATAAGAAAGATGTGCATGGAGGAAGCTCTTGCTCGGTGCTATAATCACATTGGGCTCAATGTCTTGCTAAGGTGGAACAACACTCACTACCCCGCCTTGACGTCCGAGTTCATGGCAACATTCAAGTGCACATATGAGGGACCCGAGAGTGAAGGCATGATTTCCTTCCAAATGGGCAACGAATTGCAAGAACTCTCTCTCCGGAATTTGGCTATCTACCTTGGGTTCCCATTTCCGAGAGAGGAGGCTTATGTTGACAATGAAAAGGTCGATTACCTTTGGAAGTTTTTGGCCGGGAAGAGCGAGATGAGGAAAGGAGCATCGACTAATGAGATAGTCAACCCACTCTTCCGAGTCATGATCCGAGCCTTGGGTTGTTCTATCTTTGCAAGGCATGAATTAAGCAAGCCGATGAAGGAGGAGGCCATGATTCTCTATGAGATGTTGTTTGAGAATGAGAAGCCGATGAACCTCACATGGGAATGGGTGAAGATGGTGAGGGACTTTCAAAGTTCTTCATGGATCTATTTCGGAGGCATGATTGCCCGGCTAGCTCACCGTCTTGAGGTGGACTTGTCTACCTACACACCGGCCCCAAATGGCGTGGAGTTCATGGACTTGAAGTACTTCAAGAAGGCCAACATCATCAAGGAGAAGCAAGTGACCGGCGCCACCACCTACCTAGCTCCACACTCTAACTTTGACAAGGTGCACATCCCCTTGGAGCCAAGTCTCTTCAACCTCACCAACTACTACAATTGGTACCAAGTGAGGGCGGGGAATGTCAATCCTTTTGGAGAGCCGGAGGGGACACTTGAGGTTAGGAGGCAACCACAACACATCCGCTTCACTACACCTCAAGCATCCCCGGACACCGAAGAGGAAGAGCCCAACCGTTATGAGTTTGTGAGGAGAGATGACATGGATGTGGACGCGCCGGGAGGTGAAGAAGAAGAAGAAGAAGGTGGATACCAACATTTGCTCACCGACCAAGCCCCAACTCTCTTGGACCGAGGTGCTACACAAGTCGGGCCCGATGTCCATCAACGTCGGTCCGACGTGTTCTTGCCCGATCCGGTCCCTAGCCACTTCGAGAGGGGTGAGGGAAGTGGAGCACATCAAGCACCACCTAGCTACGGAGGATATGAGGGGTATGCCCAATGGTTTGGGCCCGGAATGGTGTTCCCCGAGCCTAACCAATCGGTGGACTTGAATTTCTTGGCGAACCAATTGTCGCATCTCCAACTTCAACAACAATCAATGCTCCAAGAAGCGCACCAACTCAACTTCCAACAACAACAACTTTTCCAACACCAAGAGAACTTCCAAGTGAGATTTGATGAGGTGAACCGCAACCTCGCCTACACAAGACGTGAGGTGGAGGACTTGAGGGCGGCCGAGGATCAAAGGTGGTCCATGCAAGCAAGTTTCAACGAGTGGATGTCCGGGAATTTCTCATCCCGTGAAGATCAATGGACACCTCCCGCGCCACCACTACAACCGCCAAGCCAAGATCCCTTCAACGACCGAGTGTACGAGCAAGAGCGGCACGCCCGGCTCCAAAGGAGACAACGCCGTGGCCACCCTCCGAACTAAGCCTCAATCATGCCATGCAAGAATAAGGAATTGTGAGCTTTCTCTACTCTTCTCTTTACTTTTGAGTTTTGATTTCTTTTGATGAGGACATCAAAATTTTAAGTATGGGGTGGGTTAGTTGCTCATTAGTTCCATGTGTAGGTTGTTTGTTTTTGTTTAAGGAATGTTTCATTTTGGATTGTGGCATGAGATGTATGAGAATGATGATTGATTTTATGGCATGTATGGATGAGTTTGTTTTTGCTTCGTTTTTGCTTGAGAAAATTTTCGAAAAATCTATAAAAATGTGAAAACTTTCGGTTAAAAATGTCAAAAAGATTTTGTTTTTGGACTAGGAATTCCCATCTTAGATGTCCATAAGTAGGTTAATGATGATGTGAGCATGTAAAGTCCTTTGGATATTTTTGGATAGTTTAGCCTCTAAATGGATGTTGCTTTTGATGTGATATGATGTCTTGCATGTTTTTATTGAGCATATGAGTTCTTGGATGAGTTTTGATGCAACTAAGCTTGAGTGAACCTTGTGAGATGATTTTTGGCCATTTTAGGGATGCTTGTTCAATATTGCATATCCCTCATTTTCTTGTGTGAATTAGCTCATGCATGCTTAGTAAAACTTGCTATTGAGGTGTTTATCTATTTTCCAAGACCAATATGAGATTTGTTCTATGCATTGTCACATTGATTTGAACTTTATTTCATTTAGTCACAAAATGTTCCATATCCTACCTTGAAGATAAACCATTGTTTGTAGCCCCGTTTTAGCCTTAGACCTTTGTTTGAAACTCCTCAAAAATATGATTCCTAGCCTATATGACTTGACCCTTATGGGATTGGACTTTAGTGAGAGGTTTTGGGAGAATATTTGGAGAGTTGAGATTCTCTTTGGTGAAGGGCAAGAAATGGAGTTGTAAACCAAGTGGGTAGTGCATCTTTGTTGTGAAAAAAAAAGGAAAGAAAGAAATGTTGGAAAAATAGTGGATTGAAAGCAAAGTGCTTAAGTGAGTGAAAATGGGCACCGACCGAGTTAAAGTGCACATCGGGCCGGAGTTGTGTTGCAAGTCGATCCTAGTGGAAAAAGTGTGAAAAATCCAACAAAAAAGGTGTAGTGCAAAGATGAAGTGGAATGTTTAGTGAAGTATGAAATGTGGGTTGAGAAAAGAAAGGAGAAGAAAATCAAAGTCTTTTGGATGAGAGTGTAGTTGAAAGTGGAAGAATTTGGTGAGTTTGGTGAGAGACTAAAAAGTTCAATCCCCATTGTAAGCACCACAAGACCAAAATGATTCCCACCTTATGAAACACCAAAAGCCCCATTATAACCCGGCCGAATGGAACCTCTTTGAGGACCTCCATTGAGCCAAGTTCATATTCTTTGTGTGCATTGTAATAGGCATCTCTAGGTGGAGGAATTGGTGATATTATCTTCAATGGTAAAGTCTTTACTTGCATGATTGTTGAGTTTGAGTGTTCATTTTCAAGCCTAAACACATGATGAGTGATACACATTTCTATGTCCTTAAAGTGAGGCTTGGTTGCATTAGACTTTATTCTTTGAACACTTGATCATGTGTTATGAAATAATCTTGCTTGAATGTCTATCACTTGTGCTTACTTGAGTTTTTCATATGAGGCTTTACTTGAAGATTGTGCTTCGGTCTTGCTTACTTTGTTATTGCTTGAGGACAAGCAAGTTTAAGTATGGGGTATTCTGATGTCTATCATTTTGGTGGTGTTTTAGTGGTTAATTTCCCTTGTAAATATGTGTTTTTCATATTTACAAGGAGAGGTCGTTGGAGAAGAGAGGAGGATTTGTGAGTTTTGTACTTTGTTTTGCTTAGATCAAGTAGATTTGAACTTGGATTTTGTAGACATCTTTGAGATTGAATGCAATTGGAGTTTGATTGGATGATGTTGATTGAGATTTGCTTGATTTCCATTTTGTTTATGCTTTTCTCTTACCACATGGAGTAGATTCCATAGTCTTGGGCTATGGGGGAATCCCCCTAGCTAGATTTGGGTAGAAAACCCCAATTCCATAGCCTTGAGTGCTTGATTTGTGAATCCTCTCTACATTGAGCTTCAATTCTCTTGTGAAAGCAAGGGATCTAGAGCTTGTGTTTGGTAAGAGTAAGCGAAAGTGGTCTCTATCCCATCACAAGTCTCTAGCATCGAAGGTGAGTGAAAACTCCCTTGGGTCGAGGTGTAGATTGGAGGGATTTGAGGCGAGCAACCTCGATCTCATTAGAATCAAACACTTATTGGTTGAATTGAGGTGGAATATCCAAGTCTAGTTGGGGGAGGAACCCAAAAACCCAAGACCGATCTACTTATTTGCTAAGACCGAGATACCCAGCACCTCGGGCCCGACTTGCCCAACGTCGGTCCCGTACAAATTGATCTCGATCCTACCATGGACCGAAGTGACCCTGTGTCGGTCCGAGGAGATCTCGCTTGTTTTCCTTCGTTTGTCTTTATTTTCTCCTCTTTTTAGTCTTTTCGGGTGCTCTCGACGCACGAACTCCCGTGTGTTCGACACCCTACCTCTTTACTACAAGTGAGGTTCGGTTTTATAAATTTAAATTGTGAGACCCTCCGATTCCCGGACCGATCACTCGTGTCCTTGAGTGCTTCGGGGAATGGGGGAGAGGGCTTGAGAGAGCTCAATGGTGGAAGTGGTTGAGCCACATAGCCGTCGTCCTCCTCAGTTGCTGGGGTGCGCGTCTAGGAGAGCGCGGTCGCGGGGGTGAATAGTTCTTGAAAGCATAGTCGAGCAAAGCCCCGAAATTCCGCTCTGCCTCTTTACCGCGGGCGCGGTCCGGGCTCCGCGGTCACGGTGTCTCACACGTCTCGTGGTCCGAGCTCTCTGCTGGATTTCCACGGGCGCGGTGGAGAGAGCGCGGTCGCGGATTTCCAACAGAGGCTTGGTCTTCGTCTTCTGCTGCCCCGGCGTGGTCGCGGCCAGGGGAACGCGGTCGCGGTATATTACCAGTGGGTGATTCCCGACTCGCCAAAGCTTTACCGCTCCTCAAGTTCATGGCACTCACATTCTCCTTGTGGTTGAGCGGTTGAGAGGGAAGTTTCCCGGAATCCTTAGACTCGAGCCTATCGATCATGGTAGAGAGTTGGCTCAGCTGAGTCTCAAGATTCTTTACAGCAGCCCTCGTCTCTTGGTTCTCCTTCAAAAGGGCAGTAATAGCATCATTTTGAGACGGAGCATGCGCTCTCGGGGCATAATTGTTGGACCGGAATTGTTGTTGCTGGCCCTGAGGAGCATACTGCTGCTGCTGTTGTAGTGGCTCTTGTTGTTGCTGGTTGCTCCACCGGAAGTTAGGATGGTTACGTTCGCCCACCCTGGATTGTAGGTGTTAGAGAAAGGATCATTCCGGGGCCGGGGCCGGGGCGCACCATAATTGCCAATAGCATTGACCGACTCCTCGGTCTCTTGAATAGTAGGGCATTGATCCGTGTGGTGGCTCGCGTCATAGCAAAGACCGCAAGCATTGACTTGTTGAGCCGTCTTCTTCGTGAGCAGCTGCTTCATAAGATCTTTGAGCTCCCTTAATTGAGCATTCAGGGACTCGTTCACCACACTAACGGACCTCACATTGGTCCTTGACCTCTAATTGTGGGCTTGTTCCGCCAGAATCTCAACTTTCTGAAAGGCTGCTGCAGGGGTTAAGTTCTCGTAACTACCCCCACAAGATGCATTCACGAGCCTCTTGTCATTGTCGTAGAGTCCCTCAATGATGTAGCAAATAAGATCCTTGGCAAGATAGCCATGGTAGGGACAACTCGCGATGAGCCTCTTGTAGCGCTCATAGTAATCATAGAGGTTCTCGTCTTCCCCTTGCTCCAAACTGCTGAGCTGCTTCTTAATAGATGTCTGTTTGGAAGCAGGGAAGTACTTCTCAAGGAACGCCCTCTTCATGGCCACCCAAGTAGTAATAGAACCCGGCACCAAATAAAGGAGCCAGTCCTTGGCGGAGTCCTCCAAAGAGAAGGGAAAAGCTCGGACTTTGATTTGATCCTCCGTCACATCTGTGGGCTTCATACTGAAGCACACCGCGTGGAATTCAGTGAGATGCTTGTTCGGGTCCTCACCACTCAACCCGTGAAATTTTGGCAAGTGGTGGATGAGTCCGGACTTCAGTTTGAACTTCACACCCTCCCCGAGTTCGGGGAATTGAACAGCGAGCTGCTGTTGCTGGAGATCGGGCGCTGTGAGTTGGCGAATAGTTTGTTCCGCCATGACGTCCTCTGGTTCAGAGTCAGAGAGAGAAAAAGATTCAAGAAGATTGTAGGATGTAGACGCTCTGGGGGCACTCCTTATCTTCCGAAGAGTCCTGTCAATTTCTGGGTCAAAGCGAACAGGAGAAGTATTAGTAGACCGGGTACGGACCATGTGTTAGGTCCAAACCCAAGAGAAGGTTCTGGGCACGAACCGCGGGCGCGCCGAGGTGGCCGCGGGCGCGGTTCGGACGCAGAGCACGAAAACGCACACAATCAAACAAGAAAAAGGATTCCCCGGCAACGGCGCCAAAATTTGACTCAGGCAAAGTCGTTGTTCCCTTATCAAAAATAAATCCCAAACATGCAAACAACAGTATAGTGAGCAAGCAAGGGGTCGAACCCAAAGGAATCAGTTTCTAGTCAGATTTTAGGGTTTTCATGCAAGTAATCAAAAGGGGGGTTTTGAAAGTTGGTTTCAATCAAAGTTATCAAGTAGAGTTTATCCAATCAATTCCACTTTATCAATCAGTTGATCATGAATTCATCCACTTCTTTATATGCCTAGGTCAATTCCAATCCCAATCATAAACAATCGCAAGTCCACGGTCCAAGCAATTCTATAACCCTAGGCAAGGACGCTTAACCTAGAATTAGCATAGAGAACAGGGATATTAGGAAATCAAATCATGCAATCAAGCTACGAGTCTTATGCACAATTAAACCATTGAATACTCTTCCCTAAACTAGTCCATGATCCTAGAATAGAGTTGTTTCGAGAAATAGGAAAGATGCATAGACAACAACCAATCCTAAATCAAACAATAGATCTAAGTAAATCAAACAAGTTGATCAGGCTCATAAAATCAAACATAGATCATGGGATGAAGCACAAGAGTATTAATAAAGACCTAGGGATAAAGAAGTTATCAGAATTTCACAACTTCATAATAAAGTTTCCTTGATCGAATAAACTCAAGAAGAGAGTTAGTTCTCCATTACAAAGAAAACTCCAATCTTTATTGAAAGAACAATTGATTGTCTAGTGAATAGATATCCCTAAAAAGCCTAGAAAGGTTCCCCTTAAATAGCCCAAAAAGACACCTTCTTCGGACTAGATAAAAAAGGAAACCAAAAGATATGAAAGGAAATAAGATAGAAACGATAGAATTTCGCTCGTCTCGAAGTCGGCCGCCACCGCGACCGCGGCGTCACCACCGCGACCGCGGCGGTCTTCGAAGGTCAAATCGATAAGTCTGCTTCTACCGCGACCGCGCCATCAACAGCGCGACCGCGGCCTTCATGGTCCTCGATGGTCCGTCTCTTCACGCCACCGCGCCCGCGTCATAGACAACGCGACCGCGGTATCCATGTAGTGGCGAATCTTCGTCTTTAAGCTCTTTAACTCTTGATTCTTCATAACTTGTGTCTTCGGTCTTCATATTACAATAACGCTCAAAACTAACCTAAACACTCTCAAAATCATCTCAAAATACAAGAGTTAACCTATACTAAATAGCCTGTATCACAGGAGTTATAGGGTTTTTAGGGCTGGTTCCGCACCTTTGTATCCCTTAGTCGTTCCCTCTCGGTGAGTCGACCGAATGAGAGGGTTCGACTACTTATCCCATATAAATAAACTACCACAAAAAGAGTTTGTTACACATAAATTCCCACACGCCCAAAATGGCCACTTCCTGGTCAAATTCACAAGTTTAAACGAGATCTTCCAATAAAGACGATCTCACGAAGCAACAAGAACTTGCTCGAGTCCGAAATGAGTCTGATCCTTAAGCCGATTCACATTAGTAAGGGCTGGTTCCTAATCCTTGTATCCCTTAGTTGATCTCTCTCGGTGAGTTGACCGAATGGGAGCACTCGACTACATATCCAATATAAATAAAATACCAAAAGAATTAGTTCCACAAAAATCCCACACATCCCAAATTGCATCTTTTTCTATCAAATTTCTCAAGTTTGGCAAGAGTTCTCATCAAGGACGATCTCAAGAAGCAACAAGAACTCACTCGAGCCCGAATCAATTCCGATCCTAAGACGAATCACATCATAATGTCTAGAACTCCGAATCTGGATCCAGATCTAGTGGGTCATCACTAGCCGATGTACTTTTGGAGTACTTACTTGGGTGGCTTGAACATGGAATTTCAAGGTTGGGGATTCAACTCCTATAACTGGGACTAAGAACGTCGTCGGTCAACAACTCGGTTGAAGATTAATAGAGGCATTGCTAGCGGAGAGCTCCGATAAGCAATTGCTTTTAAAACCCAGTAATCTTTAATCTTGTATTTAGGTGTATAACCTTGTGCGGCAGTGGGGCCATGACTGTGAGTCCGGCAATGGTGTCGTGATCGATGGTGAGACATGCAGTGCAACTATGGATGGTGGAGCCACAATGTTATTGGAGAGATTGGGGTAAAATAAATCTCCTTAAAGTGGTGCTATATTCTAACGAGTGAGCAGAGGTGAGAATAGCGGTGGAGCCACATGGGTGAAGACAACGATGGAGCAGGGTGGAGTAATGGTACTCCTTTGGTGTTTGTGCTTGTTAACTTTTCATGTGATGTATTGGCACTCCTTCGGTTTAGCGGTCAGAAGTTTTTTGGTGAAGTGGCGGTATGAGGTTTTTCAATGATGGTGGTCGGGGGTTAACCGGTGGTGGTTGGGCCTAGTTTCTCTCTCTAGTAGAAAGAAGTTGCAGCGTTTTTATTTTTTCGTGTTGGCCCATCTCTTCATTGTGAAGTGTCTACTCCAGAATTAAATATCAGGCAGAATTTTTGTGGGTTTTTTCGATTTCAGCTCCGCGAAATTCCAAAGGCCAAAATTTTGAAAGATTTTGGCTCTGTGTTCGTCAACTCGGTATTGATACTGATGTTGATCCAAAATGTTGATATTAGAAGTTTATGATTAAGTTAAAAGTGGGTGTTCAGTAGTAGAGTTTTCTTATATTTTAAAAGAAGATTATTTATATTATATATAGATCAAGGTGAGAGAGAAATGAATTAGGAAGGGTATAACTTATAAGAGGGTATGGGTGTTGAATAAGTTGATCTCACAAACTTTTTGTTGGTGATAAGTTTTCTTATTTCAAATAAGTATGAGTGTGTTTATTGTTTTTTAAGTGCTTATTTGAACAAATAAGTCTTTAAAAAAAATTTATTGTCAAACACATTTTTCAGATGCTTATTTGGACAAATAAGCAACAAAATACTTACGAGTCTCTAAATAATAGTCTATCAATGACACCCTTTGTCTGAGTTTGTACATTTCAAATGTGTCAATTTTTTTGGTTGAAATTTCGAATATTTAATTTTGGGTTGGGTTCTTTCAACCTAAAATTTATTTGGGTTGGGTTTATTACGACAAACCCCACTTATAGAAGAATTGAGAATATCTTATGGTTGCTTGATCTCGAAAAAATTAATGTATAAGATTGGGAGTAAATAAAATGGTCTTATAGTCGCACTTTTTCACAAGAATTAGAACGCGCCTCACGCGCGAGACAAAAGAGCGCTTTTTCCAGGGTTCCTGGGTGGTGTCAGGCCGCGCCGCCAGGCAATCCCAAGGCCATGGCCAAGGGCAAAGGTGCTGGCCGCAAGAAGAAAACTTCTCCTTCCAAGGTTGTTGGGCACGAAACTCAACTCCCTGCTGCAAACTCGGAGGAGATCTCAGAAAACACCATTAGAGCCGTTAACAAAAGAATTCTGAGAAGCTCAGCAAAGGCTTTGGAAGGGGTGAATAACGTCTCCGGGGATCCCACGTCCTCGACCTCTGTCTCAGTCGACGCCTCTCCTAATGAGAGTGGTCCGATCCCAGACTCCCATGTGGCCTCTACTGAGACTGTATCTAGCGAACCAGGGGAGCCTAATAAGGAAAATCAAGATGAGAATGAAGCCCTGGAGAAGGGTGAAGTTCAACAAGAAGTTAGCCCTCCTGTGCATGAGCCAGAGAACTCACAAAGAAAGCTCACGTTCAGGGACGCCCTTGTTGGAAACAGGGCTAACAAAACAGGGAGACGCCTAAACTTTGTTCCTGGATGTGAAGATGGAATCATAAGATTCAAGAAAAAGGATGTCGAGAAGAATGTTGAAAAGTGGAAGCTTACTCTTCTGGGAATGATGGCAGGTGGCAAAACCTCTTTCAATGTAATGCAAAACTTTGTTGCTGCTAGATGGAATGTAGAGGTGTTGCCAAAAATCATTCTCACTGATTCAGGTATCTTCGTGTTCAAGTTTGAGAAAGCTGAAGACCTGGAATGGGTGCTTATGAATGGTCCTTGGATGGTTGGTGGAATGAGACCACTCGCCCTTAAGAGATGGAGCGAGGGTGTGAAGCTGGATCCATCTTGTTTTGAAACCACACAAGTGTGGGCTAATCTCCCTAATTTGGATGTGAGATTTTGGGACGATGATTTCTTTGAAAAAATAGGAAGTGCCATAGGAAAACCTGTGATTGTCGACAAAGTCACTGAGAACCAGGAACGACTCTCTTTTGCTAGAGTGTTGGTAGAAATCTCAGCTAGAATGCCTCTCAGGAAAGAAGTTTGTTTCCTTGGGGAGGATGGAGAAAGAGTTGATCAACAAGTTGACTATGAATGGGTGCCAGAGAAGTGTGACAAGTGCAGTGTATTTGGGCACAGTGAGGGGGATTGTGAAAAAAGAAACAAGCCTTCAGTGTTCAGCAGATTGGGACCAAGGAAACAGGCACCTGCTCCTAGGAAAGCTTGGGTCAGGAAGGATGTTCACAAACAGAATTTCATTCCAGGACCAAGTAAACCTGAGTCTAGTAAAGCTAATGAGGAGAAATCCCTTCCTAAGAACTGTCAAAGGCCTTCCCAGGATGCTGAATGCCAAAGCCCTGTGCAAGTCAAAGGAAAAGCTCAGTTGGGAGAAGATGAATGGTAAACTGTCAAATCCAGAAGTGGAAAAAGAGCTCAGATTGATCAGGTTGATCCTAAAGGGAAGAAGGTCTTGATTGAACAGTCCAAGTATGAAGCTCTAGTGGACCAAGAAGAAGATTATGATATGGAAGGGTTGGAAAGAGTTGACAATGACACCATTGTCTTTAATGGATAGTTTTTCTATTGGAGCTTGGAACATTAGAGGTCTCAATGGTCCCTCTCATGTCAATTTTGTTCATAAGTTAGTAGATGATAATCATTTAGATATTCTGGCTATATTAGAAACCAGAGTTAGAGAAGCTAAAGTTGATGAGGTGTTGTTGGATCGTAGGTCAGTTAATGAGGGCGTCCTTAACTGGGTTAAGGGCGTCCTTTAGTGCAGCGGAAAGAAGACTTAACAGGATAAGTGGACACAAGTATTTAGAGGGAACCCCACTAAGACCAACTAGTCTTGTGGGTAAACCTCTACCTCCGTTGGAGGATTTTCAATAGCCGTCCCTTATCTTATTGAGAGTGAGTCCTTACAACTTAGGCGAGTCGTTACACTTCTCTGAGCTAAGCGTCCGTCCTTAGTCTCACTAGTAACACTCCTTTCAACCTAACAAGTAACCTAAAACTCTTAGCTATAAGGAGGCTATCACTCACGTCTCTCACGGTCCGTTGTGAGAGACAAACTACAACTCTAACAGATTTGTGGTTTGTATTGGATTTGATGTGGTTGGACTTTCTTTCTCTTGCTTCAAGCTCACTTGATCTTCGTTGGTGTTCTTGAATGCTTCGGGAGAGCTTGAGAGAAAGTCTTCAAAGTCCACCACCGCTATGCATACCCTTGGGAGGGTATTTATAGCGGAAGTGGTTCTTGTCCTCTAGCGTCCTCTAAGATTGGGCAGGATCCTTGACCTTTGATCAACGGTGCGATGAGGCTCTTGAGGAAGTCAACTCTGTTGACGCTTGGGAAGCCTCCGCGTGGGTAGGGGACCATCGCTGGGAAAGCGACGTCTTTGGCATTGTCTACACGTGCCCAGACAAAGGAAGCTTCCTTTTGAGGACTACGGCCGGACGTGATGTCATCATGTTGGGGCCTTGATTTGAATTTGAACTTCGTTCGTATTTTGGCGCGCGTTCCTTCTTGATGAGGACGCCGTCCTATCTGCGCAGGAACTTCGCCAATTACGTTTATCCTTGGAAGTTCTGGAACCGTGCGTCCCTACAGCTTAGGGACTGCCGTTCACTTGTTGTCCTTTTCGCTCATGTGCGTCCACTGGACTTACCTGAGATCAACACTTGGACAACTTATCAAATACCTTTGAGTTTGTCATTATCAAAACAAGGGACGATTATCATTGGTTTAGATATTAACGACTGGCGTCCTTAATATCGTCCCAACAATTTCCCCCTTTTTGATGATGACAAACTCTTTCAAATGATGCGCACAGAAGTAAAGCTTTTAGCATGAGGAACTACACTTTGATTTTCTTTTAGCTTAGGTTGGCAGCAACACTGTCTTTTAAGTGCGTCCTATTTTGTTCTTAACTAGCGTCCTTTGGACTTGGTCGAAATTCCCCCTAAACACATGCTTTCTATGACAACTTAATAATAATCACATCTCTACAAAACTATACTTCCCCCTTTTGGCATCATCGAAAAGGAGAACAAGTTGAAAAGCATGCATGCACGAAGTCATAACTAAAGAAAGGAACGCTTAGACAAAATGAATCACAAACGTAATAAACTGCATTCATGAAGAGAGAGTACGGTCATTACAATCAGAATGGTCCAAACGGGGACATCGTCCCAAAGTCTTAAGAAAAATAACAAAAACAAGCGATAAACTGTTTCAAGGTTAGAGAGGGGGGAGGTGATCATTTTCGGGGACGCTTGCCGAGAGCCTTGAGATTTTGCTCCTGAAGATAGTTATTCTGCGCAAGGAGCTCATTGTTGCGTTTCAGAAGTTCTGTGTGGGTGTGGAGGGTGTCGTGAACCTGCTGGATTAAGTCAATCATCATGCATTGGTTCTCGATCATCATTCCCATCAGATACTTTGTAGGATGCTTCTCGGCCTCATCAGGGACGCTCATACCATCGAGCTCGTCCTCGTCATCAGCAGCGTCCTCAGCTGGCGTCCCAACTGCTTGAAGATTTTCAGCCTCTGGATCTCCTTCCTCAGTCTCAGCAGCAGCAGCAGCTTGAGCTTTCCTCTCAGCTTTAGCTTTCCTCTCAGCCTCCTTCCGTTCCTTTTCCATTTGGCGTTTGACAGACGGAAGGGGCTCATCGCACCTGAGTTTTCCAACTGGGGGCAAGGTGATTTGCCTAACGTCCCAGTGGATGCCAAAGGACTGTTCTTGTTTAGGAGCATAGAGTCCCTGCTGCTTGAGGATTTGCTTGACCAGACCGGGGAAGGGAAGAGAGTGTCTACTGATCGGTCCGGGAATCGGAGGGTCTCACAATTTAAATTTATAAAACCGAACCTCACTTGTAGTAAAGAGGTAGGGTGTCGAACACACGGGAGTTCTTGCGTCGAGAGTACCCGAAAAGACTAAAAAGAGGAGAAAATAAAGACAAACGAAGGAAAACAAGCGAGATCTCCTCGGACCGACACAGGGTCACTTCGGTCCGAGGTAGGATCGAGATCAATTTGTACGGGACCGACGTTGGGCAAGTCGGGCCCGAGGTGTTGGGTATCTCGGTCTTAGCAAATAAGTAGATCGGTCTTGGGTTTTTGGGTTCCTCCCCCAACTAGACTTGGATATTCCACCTCAATTCAGCCAATAAGTGTTTGATTCTAATGAGATCGAGGTTGCTCGCCTCAAATCTCTCCAATCTACACCTCGACCCAAGGAAGTTTTCACTCACCTTCGATGCTAGAGACTTGTGATGGGATAGAGACCACTTTCGCTTACTCTTACCAAACACAAGCTCTAGATCCCTTGTTTTCACAAGAGAATTGAAGCTCAATGTAGAGAGGATTCACAAATCAAGCACTCAAGGCTATGGAATTGGGGTTTTCTACCCAAATCTAGCTAGGGGGATTCCCCCATAGCCCAAGACTATGGAATCTACTCCATGTGGTAAGAGAAAAGCATAAACAAAATGGAAATCAAGCAAATCTCAATCAACATCATCCAATCAAACTCCAATTGCATTCAATCTCAAAGATGTCTACAAAATCCAAGTTCAAATCTACTTGATCTAAGCAAAACAAGGTACAAAACTCACAAATCCTCCTCTCTTCTCCAACGACCTCTCCTTCTCTTCCTTCTTCCTTCTTCTCCTTGCTCTCCAAGTCTTCCTTGAGCCTTTGAGAGTGAAAATTGGGTTTGGTGTGTATGTCCCACTCGTCCCCCTCACACTCCACACTTGATTTGATCACTAATCACCTCTCTTAACCTTCCTCTTGGATTGGGGACCAAGGAATCCCAATTTAGAAAGGGGCAAATGTGGAAAGTTGCTAAAAATATGCCTTGGTGAACAATCCTCACATGCGCCGACTTGGACCGACACGGGTCGACATCGGGCCCGACGTTGGGAACGTCGGTCCTGGCTCTGGGTGCTCAATCTCGGGCCCGACATGGGTGTAACTCGGTCCAGGGCCTCGATCCTTGCCTTCTTCCTTGGTTTCCTTTGGTTCCACTTCATTCTTAGCTTGGCTCTTGCACTCCTTGACTTGGCTCCTTCCTTAGCTCCTCGAAATGGTCCTCTTTCTTGCCATTTTACCTACAAAAACAAACAAACTCGCATACTTTCCGACTCTTGAAGAAAACCGGGAACTAAGCTAAAAAGGAAACGAAACTACAAAGAAGAGAATGAAAAACACATATTTACAAGGGAAATTAACCACTAAAACACCACCAAAATGAGAGACATCAGAATACCCCATACTTAAACTTGCTTGTCCTCAAGCAATAACAAAGTAAGCAAGACCGAAGCACAATCTTCAAGTAAATCCTCATATGAAAAACTCAAGTAAGCACAAGTGATAGACATTCTAGCAAGATTATGTCATCACACATGATCAAGTGTTCAAAGAATAAAGTCTAATGCAACCAAGCCTCACTTTAGGGACATAGAAAATGTGTATCACTCATCATGTGTTTAGGCTTGAAAATGAACACTCAAACTCAACAATCATGCAAGTAAAGACTTTACCATTGAAGATAATATCACCAATTCCTCCACCTAGAGATGCCTATTACAATGCACACAAAGAATATGAACTTGGCTCAATGGAGGTCCTCAAAGAGGTTCCATTCGGCCGGATTGTAATGGGGCTTTTGGTGTTTCATAAGGTGGGAATCATTTTGGTCTTGTGGTGCTTACAATGGGGATTGAACTTTCTAGTCTCTCACCAAACTCACCAAATTATTCCACTTTCAACTACACTCTCATCCAAAAGACTTTGATTTTCTTCTTTTCTCTTCCTTTCAACCCACTTTTCACTAAACATTCCACTTCATCTTTGCACTACAACTTTTTTGTTGGATTTTTCACACTTTTTCCACTAGGATCGACTTGCAACACAACTCGGGCCCGATGTGCACTTTAACTCGGTCGGTGCCCTTTTTCTACACTTAAGCACTTTGCTTTCAATCCACTATTTTTTTCCAACTTTTTCTTTCTTTCTTTCACAACAAAGATGCACTACCCACTTGGTTTACAACTCCATTTCTTGCCCTTCACCAAAGAGAATCTCAACTCTCCAAATATTCTCCCAAAACCTCTCACTAAAGTCCAATCCCATAAGGGTCAAGTCATATAGGCTAGGAATCATATTTTTGAGGAGTTTCAAACAAAGGTCTAAGGCTAAAACGGGGCTACAAACAATGGTTTAACTTCAAGGTAGGATATGGAACATTTTGTGACTAAATGAAATAAAGTTCAAATCAATGTGACAAAGCATAGAACAATTCTCATATTGGCCTTGGAAAATAGATAAACACCTCAATAACAAGTTTTACTAAGCATGCATGAGCTAATCACACAAGAAAATGAGGGATATGCAATATGAACAAACATCCCTAAAATGGCCAAAAATAATCTCACAAGGTTCACATTTTTAACCGAAATTTTTCACATTTTTATAGATTTATCGAAAATTTTCTCAAGCAAAAACGAAGCAAACTCATCCATACATGCCATAAAATCAATCATCATTCTCATACATCTCATGCCACAATCCAAAATGAAACATCCCTTAAACAAGAAACAAACAACCTACACATGGAACTAATGAGCAACTAACCCACCCCATACTTAAAATTTTGATGTCCTCATCAAAAGAAATCAAAACTTAAAAGTAAAGAGAAGAGTAGAGAAAGCTCACAATTCCTTATTCTTGCATGGCATGATTGAGGCTTAGTTCGATAAGAGTAGAGCCCAAGAGGCTCTCACTTCTTCACTCGGGTCGATCTTGTCATAGTACTTCTTCACTCGATGACCATTAACTCGAAAGATTGTCCCATTTTCATCAATCAAATCTACCGCTCCTTGAGAATGTATGCGATGCACTACGAACGGTCCACTCCACCTCGTCCGAAGCTTGCCCGGAAAGAACCGAAGTCGAGCATTAAAGAGAAGAACCTTGTCTCCAACTTGGTAAGTTTTTGGGACCAACTTCCTATCATGCCACCTTTTAGTCTTCTCTTTGTACATCTTGGCATTTTCGTAGGCCTTCAAACGCAACTCCCCTAACTCATGAAGGTCTAAGAACCTCTTTTCTTCGGCCAAGTTCACATCCCAATTCATCTCCTTTAAAGCCCACTTGGATTTGTGCTCCAATTCCACCGGGAGGTGGCACGCCTTGCCATAGACTAGATTGAACGGTGTAGTCCCAAGAGGCGTCTTGTAGGCGGTCCTATAAGCCCATAGTGCATCATCAAGCTTAGATGACCAATCTTTCCTTGACTTAGACACCGTCTTCTCCAAAATAGCCTTGATTTGACGATTTGAGACTTCCACTAGACCACTTGTTTGAGGATGGTAAGGGGTAGCAACTCGGTGAGACACCCCATACTTAATCAACACATTCTCGAAGCATCTTTCAATGAAATGAGGGCCACCATCACTAATGAGAACTCTTGGCACGCCGAATCTAGAGAAGATGTTGCTCTTCAAGAACTTCATCACAACTCTTGCATCATTGGTCCTTGTTGGAATGGCTTCCACCCATTTAGAAACATAATCAACGGCCACCAAAATGTACTTGTACGGGCCCGACGTCGGGAAAGGTCCCATAAAGTCGATCCCCCATACATCAAAGAGCTCCACCTCTAGAATTCCGGTTTGAGGAGTCTCATTTCTCCTTGACAAATTCCCCTCTTTGGCACTCCTCACATCTCTTCACATACTCATGAACATCCTTGAACATGGTCGGCCAATAGAACCCACAATGAAGAATTTTGGCCGTGGTTTTCGAACTCTTAGCATGTCCTCCGGTTGGCAAAGAATGACAATGGCGAATGACACTTTCAACCTCCTCACTTGGAATGCACCGTCTATAGATTCTATCGCTCCCCTCCTTGTATAGGTACGGATCATCCCAATAATATTGCCTAGCATCATGTAAGAATTTCTTCCTAGCCGAGTAAGACAAATTTGGTGGGATCACTCCCCCTACAACAAAGTTAGCAAAATCCGCAAACCAAGGAGCGACCCTTCGTTTTGTGGATTCAATAGATAATAGACAAGTAGGAGGTGAAGATTTAATCAACTTAGAATGAGAAGGAATTGAAACCGAGTGAAGGATCTTACTTGATTTCATGGACCGACATTGCAAGGTATTGAGCCCGACATGTGTAGACATCGATCGGGTCGAACAAGTGCAAATCTCGTCTGGGACCGACGTTGCAGACCTCGGGTCCGAGGTACTGGGTACCTTGGTCCGATGTTCCATACTTCGGGCCCGACTTTCTGGGTTGGTCGATCCCTCCCTTCGTTCCTTCTTGCTACTCATTAGGCCTTCATCCGCCCTCATGTCATCTATTTCCACATCATCTCCCATCTCCTTCATGTACTCCACGGGCAACCGGGATAGATGATCGGCCACCAAATTCTCCGAGCCCACTTTATCCTTGATCTCATGGTCAAATTCTTGAAGAAGAAGCATCCATCTCAAAAGCCTCGGTTTTGCATCTTTCTTCTTCATGAGGTACTTGATTGCCGCATGATCCGTATAGACCACCACCTTAGACCCCACAAGATATGACCGGAATTTCTCAAATGCAAATACCACCGCTAGGAATTCCTTTTCCGTAGTTGTGTATTTACATTGAGTTTCATCCAAGGTTTTACTTGCATAGTAGATGGCATGCAACTTTCCCTCCTTTCTTTGCCCAAGAACGGCTCCCACGGCAAAATCACTTGCATCACACATCACTTCGAAAGGAAGATTCCAATCGGGTGATGCCATGATAGGTGCCGAAACCAAAGCATCTCTCAACCTACAAAAAGCACTCATGCAATCCTCGGAAAATTCGAAGGGAACATCCTTCATCAAGAGGTTAGACAATGGTTTTGAGATTTTAGAGAAATCTTTGATGAAGCGTCTATAAAAGCCCGCATGACCTAAGAAACTCCTAACATCACGCACACAAGTAGGTGGGGGAAGTTTTTCAATTATCTCAATCTTGGCCCTATCAACTTCTATTCCTCTACTAGAAATGAGATGTCCTAGGACTATTCCTTCCTTAACCATGAAATGACATTTTTCCCAATTAAGCACAAGGTTAGTCTCTTCACATCTAGTCAACACTCTATCCAAATTAGCCAAGCAAGCATCAAAAGAGGAACCATAGACCGAAAAATCATCCATGAATACTTCCACTATTTCCTCTACCATGTCGGAGAAGATGGACATCATGCACCTTTGAAACGTTGCCGGAGCATTACACAAACCAAAAGGCATGCGTCTATAGGCGAACGTTCCATAGGGACATGTAAAAGTTGTCTTCTCTTGATCATCGGGGTGAATAGGGATTTGCCAAAATCCACTATACCCATCAAGGTAGCAAAAGTATTCATGTTGTGCTAATCTTTCAAGGACTTGGTCAATAAAAGGAAGGGGGAAATGATCCTTACGAGTACCACTATTTAACTTTCGGTAATCAATGCACATGCGCCATTTTGTAGTGGTTCTTGTAGGAATCATTTCTCCTTTCTCATTTTGCACTACGGTCAATCCACCCTTCTTAGGCACTACATGCACGGGACTCACATATTTGCTATCCGAAATTGGGAAGATGATTCCCGCATCCAACATCCTAAGTATCTCACTTTTAACCACTTCTTTCATATTCGGATTCAATCTTCTTTGTGGTTCCATAGTGGGTTTATGATTGTCCTCCATGTAAATCCTATGCATGCAAATTGATGGTGAGATTCCTTTAAGTTCCTCTAATGAATACCCTAAGGCCCCCCTATGCTTTCTTAAGACCGCTAACAACTTGGTCTCTTCCTCATTATTTAAATTAGCATTCACAATTACGGGCAATGAAGAGTTAGGGCCAAGGAAGGCATACCTCAAGTCCTTTGGAAGCTCCTTTAGCACATGGGAAGGCTCCGGTGGTGCTTGGGTTTCCTCCGTTTCGGCTTTGAACACCTCCAAGTAAGTCATCCCACTCTCCACTTTCTCGTCCTCTTCTTGATGAGTAATCACCCCTTCACTCTTCACTTCAACTCCATAGGGCGGTGGGATGGCTTTCAACTCTAGCTTCCTTGTGCTTGGCTTGTTGGATATAGCCTCCCATTGCACTCCATTTGGAAGAAATTGAACCATCTTGGCTTCTCTATGTAATGCTTCCCTTGAAGTTGACTTGAAGGAGAAATCGAGCTCTACTCCTCCAAATTCGAGGGACAAGTGACCTTTCTTCACATCTATGACGGCTCCAACCGTAGCTAGGAATGGTCTCCCCAAGATGATAGGCTCACCCGGTACTTCTAACATGTCAACCACGACGAAGTCCGTAGGTACATAGTGCCCCTCTATACACAATGGATAATCCTCCACCACTCCAATTGGCTCAATTGAAGTTCCGTCGGCTATGGTCAATCTCATGTTTACCGGAGCAATGAGTCCCATGGCGGTTGACTTCCATATAGTGTATGGTATAACACCTGTACTTGCTCCGAGGTCGCACAATGCTTGAAACTTCCTTGGTCCGATACCCACGGTGATGGCAAATATTCCGGGATCACCAAGCTTTTGAGGTAGCTCCAATATCTTCACCTCGTCTTGCATCTCAACGATTGACCTCTTCTTGCTCAAGATTTCCTTTAAGAACTTTTCATAAGATGGCATCTCACTTAGAGCATCGGTGAAAGGAATGGTAATGTTCAAGCCTTGCAAAAGCTTCAAGAACCGCTTGAACTTGCCCTCAACAATCTCCTTGGGCTTCTTCATAGGATATGGAAGGGTAGTGCCACTTTGCTTCTTGCTTGGATCAACCTCCTTGGATCGATCTTTCTCAACAAATCCACCTTGGACCGACGATGGAATTACCTCGGGACCGACTTCAGGGACATCGGTCCCAGGGCAAAGATCATCTGGGCACGTCGGGCCGACTTCAGGGCAAGTCGGGCCCGAGTTGGGTTCAACCTCGGTCCACTCCAGGGGACTTCCTCCGTGTACAGGATGGACTTCTGGTAACGTCGGGCCCGAGTTGCTGGGAACCTCGGTCCGACTCTCTTCTCTCGGTTTTGGAACTTGTGGCTCGGGCAAACTCCGTCCACTCCTTAATGCTATGGCTCGAACTTCGTTTTGTTGTTGTGGGGCACGGGGATTCTCCTCGGGTCGGCCCGGGAGTCTCCCTTCCTCTCTTGGAAGTTGATTCGCCATGTGAACAATTTGGTTGTCCACTTGCCTTCTCCACACACCAAACTCCTTGAATTGGGAAGCCAATTCCTTGAACTAGCCTCTCATCTCTTGTGCCCATTGTGGAGTTTGCTCATAGAACCCCGAAGGTCAGTATGGTGGTTGTTGGGCTCTTGGCTCGTTGTTGTTGAAGTTGTTGTTGTAGCCACTAGCTTGCCCTTGGTTCCACCTTCCTCCATTGTTGAAATTGGATCTTCCTCCGAAATTTCTTTGGACATAATGAGCCTCCTCAATTTGTTCCGCCAACCGAACTTGGCGCTCATTTGGACACTCTTGTGCTCCATGCTTCAAGGAACCACACTCTTCACATGCTCTTGTGGTTTGTTAGGCATAACTCATCTTCCTCCTCATCTTGTTCAATTCATCCTCCAAGAATTGGATCTTCACATCTTTGTCCACCTCTTCACTTTTGGGATCGTAAAGCTTCATCGGACCTTCTCCATGGACTCTAGCTTCCTTGCTCACATTGCTCGCACCATACATCGCCTCATAATCCGAGAGTTTGTCCAACAACTCCCATGCTTGTTCCGGCGGCAAGTCAATGAACCCACAATCGGTATGGAGGTTCAATTTATCCTTTGTGGCGGTGTTGATCCCTTGGAAGAAGATGTCTTGAAGGACATAGGGTTGTTGACCATGTGTCGGACACGCCCTCAACATCTCTTTGAATCTATCCCACGCCTCAAAAAGTGGCTCATGAGCTCCTTGTTGGAAACTAGCAATCTTCCTTCTAAGCTCCGTCGTCTTGGTGGGCGGGAAGAACTTCATCAAGAATGCTTCATTTAGGGCCCTCCATGATGTGATGGATCGAGGTGCTTGACTCTCCAACCAATGCAAAGCCTTGCCTCCCAAAGACCACTTGAAGGCTTTGAGTAGCACATACTCAAGCGTCTCATCGTCCGTGGAAATGGTCTCACAAAGGTCCTTGAATTGCTTCACATGCTCGATCGGACACTCATTCGGCCTCCCTTGGAATTGCTCTCTCTTGATAAGTGAGATAAATTGAGTTTTTATCTCAAAATTCCTCGACACCTCCGGCAAGACGATGGCCGGCTCCGGGACCTTCAACTCCGGATGCATGTATTGTCTAGCATTCCGGGGTTGAGTGTTGATTTGGGCCTCCAACCTTATCCTTTGTTCCCTCTCTCTACGGGCCTCGGCATCTCGATTTGCCATCTCAATTTGCATTCGAGCCATGTCGGCTCTCATCCTTTCGAACTCCTCATCTCGGGCTTGGTCCGCCATCCTCTTCTTCTTGCGGGCTTGCCTTAGAATACTCTCCGGGTCACACACAAATTCGAGCTCAAGGGTTCCTCGGACGGAACTAGCTCGCATGCACCTACAACCAAAGACACAAACAAAAACCAAATCAAAACAAACAAGGGGTTTGGGCTAATCCCTCACCCAAATCACTACCAAAATCAAAGACTCAACAAAGATGGGTACCTCGAACAAGTAGAACTCCCCGGCAACGGCGCCAAAATTCTAATCGGTCCGGGAATCGGAGGGTCTCACAATTTAAATTTATAAAACCGAACCTCACTTGTAGTAAAGAGGTAGGGTGTCGAACACACGGGAGTTCGTGCGTCGAGAGTACCCAAAAAGACTAAAAAGAGGAGAAAATAAAGACAAACGAAGGAAAACAAGCGAGATCTCCTCGGACCGACACAGGGTCACTTCGGTCCGAGGTAGGATCGAGATCAATTTGTACGGGACTGACGTTGGGCAAGTCGGGCCCGAGGTGCTGGGTATCTCGGTCTTAGCAAATAAGTAGATCGGTCTTGGGTTTTTGGGTTCCTCCCCCAACTAGACTTGGATATTCCACCTCAATTCAGCCAATAAGTGTTTGATTCTAATGAGATCGAGGTTGCTCGCCTCAAATCCCTCCAATCTACACCTCGACCCCAAGGGAGTTTTCACTCACCTTCGATGCTAGAGACTTGTGATGGGATAGAGACCACTTTCGCTTACTCTTACCAAACACAAGCTCTAGATCCCTTGTTTTCACAAGAGAATTGAAGCTCAATGTAGAGAGGATTCACAAATCAAGCACTCAAGGCTATGGAATTGGGGTTTTCTACCCAAATCTAGCTAGGGTGATTCCCCCATAGCCCAAGACTATGGAATCTACTCCATGTGGTAAGAGAAAAGCATAAACAAAATGGAAATCAAGCAAATCTCAATCAACATCATCCAATCAAACTCCAATTGCATTCAATCTCAAAGATGTCTACAAAATCCAAGTTCAAATCTACTTGATCTAAGCAAAACAAGGTACAAAACTCACAAATCCTCCTCTCTTCTCCAACGACCTCTCCTTCTCTTCCTTCTTCCTTCTTCTCCTTGCTCTCCAAGTCTTCCTTGAGCCTTTGAGAGTGAAAATTGGGTTTGGTGTGTGTGTCCCACTCGTCCCCCTCACACTCCACACTTGATTTGATCACTAATCACCTCTCTTAACCTTCCTCTTGGATTGGGGACCAAGGAATCCCAATTTAGAAAGGGGCAAATATGGAAAGTTGCTAAAAATATGCCTTGGGGAACAATCCTCACATGCGCCGACTTGGACCGACACGGGTCGACATCGGGCCCAACGTTGGGAACGTCGGTCTTGGCTCTGGGTGCTCGATCTCGGGCCCGACATGGGTGTAACTCGGTCCAGGGCCTCGATCCTTGCCTTCTTCCTTGGTTTCCTTTGGTTCCACTTCATTCTTAGCTTGGCTCTTGCACTCCTTGACTTGGCTCCTTCCTTAGCTCCTCGAAATGGTCCTCTTTCTTGCCATTTTACCTACAAAAACAAACAAACTCGCATAGTTTCCGACTCTTGAAGAAAACCGGGAACTAAGCTAAAAAGGAAACGAAACTACAAAGAAGAGAATGAAAAACACATATTTACAAGGGAAATTAACCACTAAAACACCCATGTGCTCCAAGATTACCCGTGGCAAGTTTATCGGCTTGCGTTCCAAGAAGGCGTCCAGTAGGATACTATCAGTGATCTGGAGAATGGACTTCTTTTCTTGGCGGGGGACGACCATGCGCACAATGAAGTGATGCGCAAGGACGCCCGTCTTGGTTAGGCAATGAGCGACTCTGTCCTTAGCAGCTGGCTGTCTCCCATTGAATATTCTGTTGAAGACTTCTTCTTGGGAGAAGGGGCCAAAGTTCTTGCAAGGCAGATCATGGAGAGCATCTGGTGGAGAGGGACGCAGGCCTAGCATTTTGCGGACGGTGCCCTCAGCGGCTGAGTACTCGTCCCCATCGATTTCAAACGTCCCCTGAGGCTTCCCGTTAACTTCTGTGATTTCAAACTTGGAGTAGAAACGGAGAACCTCATCAGGGTCAACATCTGCGGCCTCAGCGCCTAAGTGCGTCCATCCCTTGAACTCAAGTAGTTCCAAGAACTCTTGGCGTTGATTCTCTTCCAGAAACTGGGCGGTGAAGAGGAGCGGCGATAGGATTTTCTTGAGGCGTTTCTGCTTGGAGCCATTGCTCACTATCACTTCATCACCAGCGTCTTCTTCATCTCCATCTCCCTCCTCGTCCTCAGGTTCCTCATCCTGGGGAGGGGCGTCCTCTTCATCTGAGGCTTCGTCCCGTTGTTCTTGGAACTCAACCATTTCAGTGTCCTCAGCTGCGGACGCCTGTTATGTAGGAGGCGCGTCCTCAGCTGGAGTCCTTGCCAAGGACTCTGTAGGGACGGTTGAAGGAGGCGTCCCTTTGACTTGAGTAGTTTCCTCGACGCCCTGAGCAGGCGGAGGAGGACGCGGAGTTGAAGCTCTGGGAGGAGAGGGAGTAGGAGTTCTGATCTTAGCTTTGGTGGGGGGGGGGGGGCAGATGAGGTGCTGGGCGGAACCACGGAGATAGGCTTCACCTTGAGCGGAGCAGAGGCAGGAGGCGGCAGCTTAGCAGGGGGAGGAGGCGGCAGCTGAGCAGGGGTAGCGTCCTTGGCCTGGACCTGTACTTGTGGAACGTCCTTGGCCTGGACTTGAGGGGCGTCCTCTACCCTTGGAGGAGGTGGAGGGAGTTGAGCAATTTCCTGCAGACTTGCTTGGATCGCCTTCTCAACGGCGTCCTTCTCTGCTTGCTCTTGCTCTTGGCGCGCCTTCTCCTCTTTTTCCAGTTGAATTTCGGAGAGACGAATGGCGGCCATTTCTTCATCTGTGACGCCCTCAAGCTGAGCAGAGGTCTTGAGGCGTCTCTTTGGGGCAGGAGGGGGGGAGGAAGGGATTGGTTTCAGGGGGGTGGAGGAAGGGCCTTCTAGTTGGAGCTTTGGAGGAGGAGGGGGAGAGGAAGGCCTTTTACGTTTGTGGGATGGGACGGAGCCCGCAGGAGCCACGATGAACTCCATTATATCTGGGAGGAGCGCGGCGAGCTCGTCCACCGTCCCACCAAACGAATCACGAATGATTCCTGGCCCCATGAACGGAGGGTTGGTGTTGTTGGTTTCTTTGAGGCGGGGCTTGACGTACGTTACCATTAAGTAGTAAAGCAGTCGTTGGATTTTGGGAGGATGGTCATGAGCGGACGCCCGTAGACATATGTTGGCGAGCGTCCTTGGTTCTTTCTCGAGCCAGTCCTCAATGAGTGGGTCAAGGGGAGGACGGCGTTTAGGGTTGGCCGGGAGTCCAGAAACGGAGCTTTTATTGACGTTGTCCGGTTCAGACTCGGGTTTGAAGGGCTTCTCAAGGAATTTGAAGCGTTTTTGAGCGGGTTTGGATTGTGGCCGGGAAGACTGGGGTTTTTGTGGAGGAGGTTGAGATTTTTGTGGCTGAGGCGGGGTGGTTGAGTGGCGGCGTTGGCTGCTTTGAGAGGATGAATGGGGGCGAAGGGGTTCATGGCGCCCAGTTGGTCGCCCTCTCGAATCCATTAGAGATCGGCCTTTTACTGGTGTAATGGATCTTGCCGGATTCTGGTTTTTCGCCGCCGACGAAGACGGAGAAGATTTGGTGGTGTTTCTTGTGTTGGCCATGTTGTGAGAATGAGGGTTTAAATAGAGGAAGATTAGGGTTAAGGAGAAGATTTTGGGATTTGAGATCTAGGATTTGGGTTTGAGAGATTTCCAAATTTGAGCAAGCAACAAGGGAGCGAAGAAGAGACGATTATTGGCGAAGAAATCCTGCAAACGCGGCTTCCTTCTTGGCGAAGAAACCCAGCTGTTTAGCACCCGTTGCACATATCCCGAGATTCACTCTGAATTTTCTCTAAGACGGTTCAACTTCTCATTTTCGAAATTCAAACTTCTCACAACTGCAAAGGACTCTGTCTTAGCGTCCTTTCAACACACAATATTACTATTCTGAACTGAACTGCAGCGTCCCAAACACTGATCATAACCTCTGAACTTAGAACTCTGTACGGACTGTTCTTCGGCTCTTAACACGCGTCCCTTTGATCACTTAGAACCATTTTTGAAAATCAAGCAAGTACGTCCCGTAAAGATAAAACAAAGAACGTTCATAGGACGCGTTTGCAGGATTCTCGGCTTAGGTAAGCTTAGAGTTCCCATCATTTCGGCTTGTAATAAGGGTAAGATGATCAGGGATACTCTTGAGATGAAAAGCGAAATGAACATTGTTCAAAACATAAGTAAAACAGATGTCTTAGACTAGCGTCCTTTAAAGATGACTTTAATGCATGACATACTTTAAAACGGGTTCTCAACAAAACATAGCCAATCATAGAGGGAATAATAGAACGGGACTTGATCATGTAAAAGTTATCATCCCCAAGAGCAACCTAAGGTGCTCGAAGGGACGTCTATCAAGTGCTTTTGTGAAAATATCGGCCACTTGGTCCTCAGTCCTAACATGATCCACTCTAATTAATCCAAGTTCAACATTATCACGAAGGAAATGATGTCTTATATGAATATGCTTCGTCCTAGAATGATGAACAGGATTCTTGGCAATACTTATAGCACTGGTGTTATCACACAAGATAGGGACTGTGTTGAGGAACGTACCATAATCTTCAAGTTGGTACTTGATCCATAGAACTTGTGAGCAGCACGAAGCAGCAGCCACGTACTCAGCTTCCTCAGTAGAGAGAGCCACGGAGTTTTGCTTTTTTGGATCCCCAAGACACAAGACAAGAGCCCAGGAATTGAGCCATTCCCGAGGTGCTCTTCCTATCCACCACATGGCCAACGTAGTCTGCGTCAGAGTACGCTACCAGGTTTAGGGACGTCCTCCTGGGATACCATAGGCATAGGTCATCCCGTCCCTTGAGATATCTGAAAATTCTTTTGACCTCTTGCATGTGGGACTCCTTTGGATTTGCTTGGAAGCGGGCGCACAAGCACACAGCACTCATGATATCGGGACGACTTGCCGTTAGGTAAAGCAAGGACCCTATCATTCCTCTGTAGAGCTTTTGATCCACACTCTTGCCTTTTTCATCAGCATAAAGACGAGTGTTGGGGGAGATGGGAGTATCAATGGGCTTTGATGAGTTCATCCCATATTTCTCGAGCATTTCACGAATATACTTCTGTTGGTGAATGCGCGTCCCTTCCTTGAGCTGAGTGATTTGGAGTCCCAAGAAGAAGTTGAGTTCTCCTATGAGGGACATCTCGAACTTACTACTCATCAAGTTCTTGAATTCCTCTACAAGTTTCATGTTAGTGCTTCCAAATACTATGTCATCGACATAGACTTGGACAATCAACACATCTTTAAGGACTTTCTTTAAGAACAGGGTTTTGTCAATGTTACCTCGTGTGTACCCGTTGGACAAGAGAAAGGACGCAAACCTATCGTACCATGCACGAGGGGCTTGCTTGAGTCCATAGAGTGCCTTGTCCAAGAAGTACACATGATCAGGGTGATCAGCGTCCTCAAATCCTGGGGGTTGGGCAACGTACACTTCCTCTTTAAGTTTGCCGTTGAGGAACGCTGTCTTGACGTCCATCTGAAAAAGCTTGAACCCTTTGTGAGCGGCATAGGCGATGAGGAGGCGAATGGCTTCTATTCTGGCCACAGGAGCGAAGGTCTCATCATAATCAATTCCTTCCTCTTGCCTATAGCCTTGAGCCACCAGCCTTGCTTTGTTTCTGGAGACACGACCACTCTCATCAAGCTTATTCCTGTAGACCCACCTTGTCCCTATTATGTTTTTGTTCCTCGGACGAGGGACGAGGGTCCACACCTTGTTTCTCTCAAATTGATTGAGTTCTTCTTGCATGGCTTGGATCCAATCAGCATCCTGAAGTGCCTCCTTTATGTTCTTTGGTTCAATTAAGGACACAAAGGCGTTGAATGCACAGAACGCTATGTTGGCATTATGGGACTGATTCACAGCTGATCTTGTTTGGACTCCTTTGGAGATATCTGAGATGATTTGATCTGTTGAATGAAGTCTTGAAAGGTTGGATCCCTTATTAGTAGCGTCCCTTGCAGGAGTACTTCTAGGATCTGACCAATCAGAGTTATCGGAGTCATACTCATTTTCTTCATTGAGAGGGTCAGAGTGTTCCCCCTCAGGTGGAGCGTCCACTCCTTGACGTGGATCGCCTTGCAAACTTGATTCACCCACCTCATCCTGAGTTACACTGGGAGCATCCATTGAGACTTCTTCAGGGTTTGGAGAGGCGTCCTTAGGAACATAGTATTTTCCTGAGGACCCAAAATCAACTTCATCATCGGAGTCGTCCTGCCATTGGGATGATGAGCGTTCTTTCTTCTTTGGTTTTTCTTTGTGAGAGGAGCTTTCTTTGAACATAACATGGATGCTCTCCTCAAGCTTTAGAGTTCTTTTGTTGAAGACTCTATATGCTTTGCTGGTGAGGGAGTACCCAAGGAATATGGCCTCGTCGCTTCTTGCGTCAAACTTTCCAAGTCTTTCTTTATCATTGTTGTGAACAAAGCACTTGCACCCAAAGACTCTGAGATAGTCGATGCGAGGCTTCCTTCCATTCAACAATTCATAGGACGTCTTCTTCAACAAAGGACGGATCATGGCTCGATTGATAATGTAGCAAGCTGTAGCAATAGCTTCCGCCCAGAAGTACTTGGGGAAGCTATTAGCTAACAGCATAGTCCTTGCCATATCCTCTAGCGTCCTATTCTTTCTTTCCACAACGCCATTTTGTTGAGGAGTCCTTGGAGCCGAGAAGTTGTGTGAGACACCATGTTGATCACAGTAGGCCAGGAACTCTGAGTTCTGAAACTCCGTCCCATGGTCTGATCTTATGGCTTTGAGAGGCGTCTCAAGAGCAACTTCTACTTGTTTGATGAAGACTTTGAATGCGTTGAAGCAATCTGTTTTTGATGCTAAGAAAAGAACCCAGGTGAATCGAGAAAAATCATCTACAAGAACGTAAATGTACCTCTTTCCACCATGGCTCAACGTCTTCATTGGTCCACAAAGATCCATATGAAGAAGTTCCAAAGGCTTCTTCGTACTGACTTCGTTTTTGGACTTGAAGGACGATCTTGTTTGCTTCCCTTTGATACAGGCTTCACACTGTTCAATTTTCTCCGGATCAATTTGGGGAAGTCCTTTTACAAGATTTCTTTGATGTAGCTTAAGGATTGTGCTTGGTCCAGCATGGCCAAGCCGGCGATGCCAGAGGTCAGCGTCCTCTTTTGACACAGATAGGCACAACTCAGATTTAGGCTTGAACTCCTGGTTGAAGATGTAGACATTGTTCTGGCGTACTCCTTTGAGAACAACTTTGTTAGACTTCTTGTTGATAACGAGGCACTCCTTTGAGTCAAATGTGACTAGGTTTTCACCTTGGTCACACATTTTAGAGACACTTAGGAGATTGAAGCCAAGTCCTTCAACAAGACTGACATTTGAAGCTTTAATGGACGGATTGAGAATAGCAGTTCCCGTCCCTTTGATCTTTCCCTTGCCCTTGTTGCCAAACGAGACAGTTCCTCCCGTGGCACTACTTTGGATAGAAGTGAGATGGATCTGGCTTCCTGTCATGTGATTTGAGGCACCACTATCAATGATCCATGGGCGTCCCCTCACTTCCACCTGCCAAAACAAAGTTAGTGTTTGGCGACCCAGGCAAGGTGTTCCTTACCTGGTTCGTTACAGAAATAGAACTCTGGTTCTGGCATGTAGTCATTTATATTCACATCATTTGAAATAGCATGCTTTCGGAAAGATCTCTTAGAACGTTTAGGACGTCTAGGGTTAGCCTTGTGGACAGACTCATTATTTTCAATGTTAGTCCTAGCTGCTTCTCCCCGTTCAATGTCTTTCTCTAGTTTCAAACATTCATATTTGAAGTGATCTCCTTGTCCACAATACCAACACGTCCTGTAGTAAGTACCAAGGTAGTACTTCTTGTTAGGACGTTGGATTTTGTTCTTTTTCATCTTTTGGGGGTCACAGACTTTTGAATCTTCCCCCTTAGCAATTTTCTTGTAGATCTTATGACTAGTAGAGTTAGTGTAGTAGTCCTCTTGACCTTTCTCTCCACTTTCTAGGACTCTAATTCTTTCAAGGAGATTCTTGGTCTTTTCCCTTTCCAACTCAAGTTCTGAAGTTTTGCTTGCCTCAAAGTCGCTAGGGAGGGAGTTCCTAGAGTCAGACTCATAGCCTAGTCCTTTCTTGGCTGGGACAAACACCATTGGTCTAAATTCCTCAATGATAGGACTCTTTCCTAACACTTTGACTTCTTCTCTAAGGTTAGCGTTCTCTAGTTTGAGACACATCATTTCAGTTTTTAGGGACTTGATTTCCTCACACGAGGACTCTAGTTGAATTGTCATGGGACTACAACTTTTACATTTAACCACAATGTTTTCATTTTCAAGTTCCATTTCATCCATTCTATTTTGCATGCTCACACTTTCTTCCATGATTTTTCCAATGAGTTTAATAAGCTGGGACTTAGAGCATTTTTCTAAACACTTCATCATGGTCTCACGGGTTACCTCATTTTCTGATTTCGGAGCGTCCTCTTCAGCAACTGTGACGTCCTCCATAGCCATGAGTGCTATATGTTCATTATCAGAGGCGTCCTCAACAGCTATGTATGCCTCTTGTTCATCGGGTTCTTCATCATCTTAACTGACATTATCCCATGCAGATGCGAACGCTCCAATGAGAGCCTTCGTCCTCATGTCCTTTGAGGATATTCCCGTTGTACATCTTTTAGCAAAGTGTCCTTTCTTGTTACATTTAAAACAAGTAAGTTCTTTCATCTCTGCCTCTGTGTACTTGGGACTCTCTTTCTTAGGCATCTTGTTCTTGTTGAAATGTTTGCTCCTTTTGCCAAAAGAACGTAGAACTTTGTTAAAGAGAACAAGTCCTTCTTCTTCTTCAAGCTGTTCCTTAGACTTGCTTTCTTTTTCTTTCAAAGTTTGAACGCGCATCCTTCCACGGTTCTCATTCTTATTTGCTTCCACCATCATAGCGAGTTCTTGTTGATGACGAAGATACTCAGCGTACTCTGGTGTTGATGTCATTAAGGCGAGATCTGTCTGAGGGTTCCTAGCCAATTCAGCCATATCGGCTTCCCTTCTTGCTTCATAGCCTCTCAGCTTCCCATAGATCTCTTCCATATCCAGGGTCTTGTTGGCTGTATTCTCCTTGAACGTAGTCCTATCAAAATTCCATTTCCCTGTGAGTCCATCAATGACTACTCCAACTCTGTTCCTCATAGAAATTTCAGCTTCTGGGATGCCCAAGTTTCGCATCTTGGTCACAAGGGCTTCAAAGCGGTACGAGTAGTCCTTGACAGTTTCATTAGGCAGCATTCTGAAGGCATAGAACTCTCGTTTGATTTCAAGCTTAACGTCTTCCTTCATCTCAGCGGTCCCTACGTGGTACTTCTCGAGAGCTTCCCACTGCTGTTTTGCCGTTGGCAAGTTGCTGACTCTGGTGGCGTCCCTCTCACAAACGGACGCTTGAAGGAAGCATACAGCCTTAGCATTAGTTTCCATTAGCTTGAATTCATCGGGACCCCACTCGTCCTCTTTGTCTTTCTTGTCCTCAGGGACTTTGAGGTCACCCTTCATGATCACCTTCCAGCATTGATAGTTCTGACCTCTACAGAAGTTCTCAAATCTGATCTTTCAGCGGTTGAAGTTGCCGTCCGTCAGACGTGGAGACTTTGTGAAAGAGATTCCAATGGGTTCCATGTCCATCTTTACCTGCAACTCAGTAAGAATCTAGAGTGCCGGCTCTGATACCAATTGTTGGATCGTAAGTCAGTTAATGAGGGCGTCCTTAACTAGGTTAAGGGCGTCCTTTAGTGCAGCGGAAAGAAGACTTAACAGGATAAGTGGACACAAGTATTTAGAGAGGAACCCCACTAAGACCAACTAGTCTTGTGGGTAAACCTCTACCTCCGTTGGAGGATTTTCAATAGCCGTCCCTTATCTTATTGAGAGTGAGTCCTTACAACTTAGGCGAGTCGTTACACTTCTCTGAGCTAAGCGTCCGTCCTTAGTCTCACTAGTAACACTCCTTTCAACCTAACAAGTAACCTAACACTCTTAGCTATAAGGAGGCTATCACTCACGTCTCTCACGGTCCGTTGTGAGAGACAAACTACAACTCTAACAGATTTGTGGTTTGTATTGGATTTGATGTGGTTGGACTTTCTTTCTCTTGCTTCAAGCTCACTTGATCTTCGTTGGTGTTCTTGAATGCTTCGGGAGAGCTTGAGAGAAATTCTTCAAAGTCCACCACCGCTATGCATACCCTTGGGAGGGTATTTATAGCGGAAGTGGTTCTTGTCCTCTAGCGTCCTCTGAGATTGGGCAGGATCCTTGACCTTTGATCAACGGTGCGATGAGGCTCTTGAGGAAGTCAACTCTGTTGACGCTTGGGAAGCCTCCGCGTGGGTAGGGGACCATCGCTGGGAAAGCGACGTCTTTGGCATTGTCTACACGTGCCCAGACAAAGGAAGCTTCCTTCTGAGGACTACGGCCGGACGTGATGTCATCATGTTGGGGCGGCCTTGATTTGAATTTGAACTTCGTTCGTATTTTGGCGCGCGTCCCTTCTTGATGAGGACGCCGTCCTATCTGCGCAGGAACTTCGCCAATTACGTTTATCCTTGGAAGTTCTGGAACCGTGCGTCCCTACAGCTTAGGGACTGCCGTTCACTTGTTGTCCTTTTCGCTCATGTGCGTCCACTGGACTTACCTGAGATCAACACTTGGACAACTTATCAAATACCTTTGAGTTTCTCATTATCAAAACAAGGGACGATTATTATTAGTTTAGATATTAACGACTGGCGTCCTTAATATCGTCCCAATAGGTGTCAAGCAGAATCCTCAAAGGTTGGAACAGGTGTACTAAATGCACTGGGAACAACGGGAGGATTTGGCTATTTTGGAAGTCCCACGCTCAGCTCTTAGTGAATATTATAGATGAAGATTTTCAGTTTGTTCACTGCTCTATATTCTCTCCTACTCTTACTAGTAATGTGTTAGCTACTTTTGTTTATGCCTCTAATGCTGAGACTGAAAGATTGGCTTTATGGAATGCTCTTGATCATCAAGCTGCAAGTGCTAATGCTAATGATCTTCCATGGATTGTTTTGGGAGATTTCAATGCTATTCTGGAAGAAAAAGAGAAGTGGATGGGAAGAGGTGCTAACACTAGTTTCAGCAGTTCTTTCCTCAACTGTGTTAACAGAAATGGTCTGGCTGACTTAAGCTACTCGGGAGCTTTCTTCACTTGGTCCAACAATCAAGTTGGAGAAGCTCAGATTCTATGCAAGTTAGATAGAATTCTTGCTAATCAAAAATGGTCAGATATGTTTGAAAACTACTCAGTAAGATTTGAAACTCCTGACTGTTCTGATCACTCCCCAGCTATTCTCACTGTCAGAGGCAACCTTGCTAAAGCTAAATGTCCCTTTAGATTCAACAATGTCTAGGCTAAGCATCCCAACTTCCTTCCAGTGGTGGCTTCTGAGTGGTCTAAAAGTTCTCCTAGAGGATACAAGATGTTCAGATTTGTGAGTAAACTCAAAAAGCTGAAAATTCCTCTAAAGAATCTGAGATCTAAAAGTGTGGATGAGCTCGAGGCAGAAATCAAGAACAAGCATGGCCGCCTTAGAATGGTTCAACTTGACAGACAACACAGTCCTGCTGACCATTCTCTCAAGATTGCTGAAGAAGAGGTTCTTGTTGGTCTTAAGCAGTCTATAAGGAGCCGTGGAACCATGTTGCAACAGCTTGCTAAAGTGCATTGGATGAAGTATCAGGACAGCTGCAGTAATTTTTTCTATAACTCCATTAAAAGCAGGAAAACCCAGAATCATTTCAGTAGCATCAAAAATGATAATGGAGATGTGATTACAGAGGATTCTGAAGTCAAGCTCTTATTTGTGAAGCATTATTCAGAATTTCTTGGCAAGCAAGGGAACCAGTGGCAGTTTGATGAGTCTGTTATCAGAGAAGGAGTTGTCCTCAATGAAGCAGATAACCAAGATATGATCAAGTTTTTCAATAAGGAAGATGTGAAAAAAGCTCTTTGGAGCATTAGTAAGAACAAAGCTCCAGGCCCTGATGGATTCAATGCCCACTTCTACAGACAAGCTTGGGACATTGTTGGTGATGATCTTTGCAATGCTGTGCTGGATTTTTTTGAAAGTGGCAAGCTCTTGAAAGAACTTGGCAACACTGTCATTGCTCTTGTCCCAAAGATTGAAAACCCCTCTTCTGTCAATGACTTCAGGCCTATTTCCTGTTGTAATGTGGTGTATAAAATCATCTCCAAGATGATGGTATCCAGAATTCAGTCTGTGCTACCAAAAATCATTGACAAAAATCAAGGTGATTTTGTTAAAGGAAGGAGTATTCATCATAACATTGCTGTCTGCCAAGATGTGATGAAGAGCTATGGGAGGAGATTTGTAAGCCCCAGATGTGCACTTAAAATTGATTTGAGAAAAGCATTTGACACAGTGAGTTGGGAGTTCATGCTCAGAATGCTTAAGGAGTTGAACTTCCATCCTATAATGATAAGCTGGATCCAGGAATGCATAAGCAACACCCAGTACACTTTGAAGATTGGCAAGGAGTTTTGTGGTCATTTCAAGGCTGGAAGGGGACTTAGACAAGGGGATCCCCTCTCCCCTTACCTCTTTGTGATCATCATGGAGTATTTAAGCAGAATGTTGAAAAAAGAGGCCAGACACAACAAGTTCAAGTTCCATCCAGGGTGCAAGAGGGCTGATGTTGCTAATCTTTGCTTTGCTGATGATTTGTTCATCTTTTCCCATGGAAGTGTTGAAGCTGCTCAGAATGTAAGCTATGTCCTCAAAGAATTCAGCAAGAGTACTGGCCTGAATATCAATGCTAGCAAATCAAAGGTTTTCTGTGCTGGAATGTCAGACCAGGAAGAAAATGACATTTGTGCTATTTTGTCTATGGAAAAAGGGGCTCTTCCTGCCAAGTACCTTGGAGTTCCTTTGTGTAGCTCAAGGGCACAATGCAAGGACTACAGTGAGCTGATTAGCAAGATCAAGAGGAAAGCTGATTCTTGGGCAGCAAGAAACTTATCTTATGCAGGAAGGTTAGAGATTGTAAGGGCTGTTTTTTATGGGATCATACAATACTGGTGCAAGGTGTTTACTCTGCCTGCTACTGTGGTGAAGAGCATCAACGCAGTACTTAGAAATTTCCTCTGGCTTGGTAGAAGTGAAGGTAGAAGTGCTCCCATTGCTTGGAGTAAAGTTTGCAAGCCAAAAATTGAAGGTGGTTTGGGGCTGAAGGATGTGATAGCTTGGAACAAGGCCAACATTGCTGGATTGTTATATGATGCTGTCATTGAATCTGACTCAATCTGGTTCCACTGGGTTAACAAGTCAATCACTAGAGGTGCCTCAGTTTGGGAAGCCAGAAGTAAGAGCACCTCTAGTGCTGTTTGGAGGATGATCATCCAGCTTAAAGATAAAATCATTGACTCCCTCCTCTCGAGTGATGATCCTATAATTCTTCACTCAAGATTTGGTAAGCTAGACAACAAAAGGCTTTATGAAAATCTCAGAGAAAAAGGCAATGAAGTTCAGTGGAAAAATATGGTTTGGACTAGACTGAATACACCTAGAGTTGCTTTTCTTGCTTGGAAAGCTGTTTGTGGTGGTATGAGAACTAAAGACAAACTGAATGCTTGGGGTGTTTCTCAGGACGAGATGTGTGTTCTGTGCTCTGACCACATTTCTGAAAGTCCAAACCACTTGTGGTTTGAATGTATCTATTCTAAGACAGTCTTGACCAAAGTGCTGCATTGGAGCAAGATATGCAGGAGAAGCAACAACATTGAGGAGTGGATTAGTAACACGTCAAGTTGGACTGGGAGCAATACCCTGGTTTATAACTTGTGGAATAGTTGCCACTGTGTAGTGCTCTACTACATATGGAAAGTCAGAAATGCCAAGATTTTCAACAATCAAGATATTAGCATGGAAGAGTGCACTAGAATGTGTATTAGACACATGAGCAATTGTCTTAAGGCTAGATGGAGAAAATGTAATAGACAAGACATTAGAATGTTGGAGAGAATAGAGCTTGACCATTCTGTAAATAGTTTTATAATCGTTTTTTATTGAGTAATATATTACCCTTTTATTAAAAAAAAAAATGGTCTTATAATTGGGCTTGCATGATGCTATAAGTGAATGCACATGTCCTTATAACTGAGTTTATGATAGCATAATTAAATGTGCATTATTGTCTTTCTAAGTGACAAACTAGAATTAAGTTTGACAGAGTTAAACTATAACCAAAAGTGCATGATCCTATAATTGAATATACAAAAGTGCATGATCTTATAACTTAATATGTATTATTATTTTCTCAACAAAAAAATGTATTAATTATACTAAGTGTGCATGAACTTAAAACTGAGTGCGCAAGAGTCATATACTATACTGAGCGTGCATGATCCTATAATTGAATATACACGACCTTATAGCTAAGCATGAACTAATGTATAAAGCGTACAAGCTCAATTATACAATCTTGCACACGGAAGTATAAATTAATTGAATATACACGACCTTATAGCTAAGCATGAACTAATGTATAAAGCATACAAGCTCAATTATACAATCTTGCACACGTAAGTATAAAGATCGTGATATCAAGGGTCTAGAGCTGTCAAAACCGACCGCAAATTTTAGGGTTGAAATCCGATCCAAATAGTAGCGAGCAAAAGAAAAAACCGAACCTGATTGGGTTGAAATCTGAACCCGACCTGATTGACCACGTTTTTTTCTATATACGTAGAATAAATATATTTTATTATCAATATTATAACTTTTTTATTATAAAAATATGCTAAAAATAATATTTTATTATTAAATAGTATTATTTAGTCATAATATTATTTTAATAATCATTAAGAATTCAAATTCTTGACATGTTAAGTCAACCTGAACCCGCACAATAACCTATCAAGACCCTTCCCAACTTGACCTCTACCCAGATTGACCCGAACCAGCACTCAACTCGAACCCGAAAAGACCGAACCCGAATCCACCCGACTCAACCCGTTTGACACCTCTACAAGGGTATATTTAGCAAAAAGTTAATTTGTGTTAAAGAAGATGATGGTGAAACTAATGCCTGTTGTTGAAAATAGATACTTATTTTTTCACATAAGCTATGAGGTATTTGACAAAGACTTGCTGATGGGTGCTAAAGTTGGGTAATTGAGCATCAGTCCAAAACCGGACCGAGACCGATTCAACTAATTCTATAGACCAAGGACCGGAACGGAATTTTCCTGTCCGGTCCGGTCCGGTCCGCTTTCGGATCGAATATTTTTTTTTAAACATTAATATTATTTTACCAAAAGAATACTTATTATAAAAATTTATAATTAAGTTAAAAAAGGTGTGATGTAATTTATGAAAAGTATAATATAATTAACTATATAACATAAAAGAAACTTAAATATTAAGAATAAATTATATAACATAAAAATTGTTACTTTATTTATATCTCAAAAAGCCGATTCGAACCAGACTAGACCGAGGACTAGACCGGAAGGGCCTTGATCCGGTCCAGTCCGGACCGCATTTTGTGCAGTCCTAGTACTTTGTATAATTCGAACAATGAGTATAAGTTCAATAGATACAACAAGGTTAGGGGTGCTAATTTTTCTTATCGATAAGCTTCCATGAGTATTGTTTTTTGCCGAAGGCATGAAATCGTGCTTATATTATTGGATAAGCTCCTTACAAAGTCATTGGTCCGTTCGGTGCAAGTACACTATAGTTCTTCCATTTCAAAATAGTTGTCCATATAGAATTTGCTCATACATTAAAAAAGAATTATTTTTCCTATATTACCCCTCTCAATGTATAGTTAACTATTATTGTAAGAAACATGAAAACATGTACTCTCTCCGCTTTAAAATAGTTGTCCAAATAATATTCGCACATATATTAAGAAAAAATTGTTTTTCCTATATTAGCTCTATCAATATAGATGTATTATTAGTGTAAAGAAATATGGAAAAGTGTATATGATTATGATAGATCGAGTTAATTATTAGAGATATAAATGTAAAAAGATGAAGGAAAAAAATATGGAATGGACAATTATTGTGGAACAAGAAAAATTGGTCATATGGACCATTATTTTGAAATAAAAGGAGTATAATATAATAGCTTATAAGACATTAAAAAGTAAAAACTACATTCGGATATTACACATTATCGACAATGTGTAAACTATAAGAGCTTTTACTCAAATAATAGAGGGGTAGGTGGGTAGCCGAACAGACCCCTTGGTCTCAAAAGTATATTTAGTGGTTAGTGTTTGAGCCAAAATTCTCCCTAGGGAATTATGGTCTAGATCGGGCCTGATCGAAGTGAATCACAAAGAAGACGAATGATGTAAAAGCTCTTGAATTGTATCCAAAGTGTGTTCGAATGCGTAAAAGAGCGTAACCCTGCTCCAGGGCTTACAATTGGCTTTTATAGTGCCCTTTAGGATCAATCTATCTTATGGGAAAAGATAAGAAAATACAAGATTCAAGTTAATCGTGATCTTAACGAAATATCTTGAGGAGATCTATCTCATATCTTTAACTCTATCTTGTTTAACCGACATTGGTCCTTGCCGTCCTTCGCTGTACTCTGAAGAAGTAACAAAGAAGTATCAACCGGGTCTCGATACTTTTGTGAGGAAAATCTGGGCCCAGCAATACCCCTAAATGTAGCGTTCGGATTTTGAATCTTTTCAAATTTCGAACGGTGCATTTAAGTGATTTGACTGTACCAACCTAGGTTTTCAGGATTCTGCAGGCCTCTTAAAACCCTATCTTCCGTCCTTCTTTTTCATTCTTGCCTTCAATTGCGTCCGCTTTCTCTCCTCTTCCTCTGTTCTTCGTTTCTCCGAGCACTCAGGTACTATTCCAACCCTTTCTCGCTTCTCTTTCGTGCTTTCCATGGCTCCGAGGTCCCCTTTCACTTCTTCCAAAGCCCTTAGTGAGGAAGACCTTCTTCCTTGCACCATGACCCGTGACGAGATTGCAGAATGGGTCGGAATTGGGGGTTTTCCCAGGGGAACCCGATTCCACGCTCCCACTATTGAAAAGATCGACTGGGTACGAAAGGGTTGGGTGTGCTTTCTAGATTACCCATTCTCCATAGGCTTAAAATTTCCCTTTTCTGAGTTCATTCGGGAGTTTATTAATACCCTGAGAGTTTTGCCTTGCCAAATCCTTCCCACGACATGGCGTACGCTTGCTAGAATCGACGAGCTTGCCTCGCAGCGGAATCTCAAGATGACCATGGGAGAGCTCCTCCTTGCATACAAAATTGTTCCCCAAAGAGCTGGTAGGATTACCCTTCACGCTCGGGATGTCAAGAACCCTCTAATCCCCAAAACAAAAATGCCTTCTCATCATAGCCTTCAAGCTCGGTTCTTTTTTATCGAATTAGAATCCCTGAGAGGAATAGATGACGACGTGTTAGCGGTCTTTCGAGATGGATGGAACACATCTCGTAAGGCTCTGAGCCTTTCTTCGCTGTTATCCCCTGTTTTTGTGTTTGTGACTGATTCTGACTTGGTTTTCCTCTTTTCTTTGTGCAGTACCGGTGGGAATCAACTCCAAGAGTACAGATACAGGCGTTTGCCGGCGATTGTTGAAGGTCGAGGTCGAAAAACGCAAGCCGAAGAAGATCAAACCCGAACCTGAAGAACCTGCAGAGGAGGTGGGAACATTGGAGTCCGAGGACGAGACCGAAACAAGCGAAACCCCAACATCTTCTGATATGGCGAGCTCATCTGGAAAGAAATCAGGTCTGAATCCGTCTATTCGAAATCTTGCATCTCCAAATTCCTCGTTATGCCTGGGTTGCTAACTTTTGGCTCCGTGCAGGCGCTAAGGTTGACATGTCTGCCGCTGGGATGGTGAAGAGGCTGAGATCCAGTGGTATCAAGGCTTTGACATCCCCGACTCCCTCAGTAGATTCTAAGAAGTCTCAACCGCCGAAGCGTAAAAGGACCGAAGAGACCCCATCCCCTGCTGCGAAGAAGAGAGAGCCGAAGGACCTTCTGAGTGTTTTCGGCGACAAACTTTCCCCCAATATCAAGGCTGAGTTCCAACCGCTATCCCTCGATACGGCCTTTAGTCGTGTGGGTACCACCCTTAGACTGGTAAGTTAATCTCTTTTATTATGTTTTATCAATACTTCTTTGCTCCTTTCTTCTTTTTTTTTGTTGTTGTTTATCAGGCTGTGCTTGCTGTAGACTTTTCAAGAACTAATGGCGACCAACTACCGTACTCATGAAGAGTTGTCGAGGTTGGAGGCCGGTACTAAGAGTGCCAGAGATGCTGCTGCAACGTCTGAGAGAAAGGTCCGCAAGCTCCAATCGACCATCGATACTTTGTCGATTCAAGTAGAGGACTTGCAAGTTGAGAAGGCCTCCTTGGAGTCTTGGATGCATGAGGCGAAAAGGTCAGCTAAGCACTTCTCTGAGGTGGTGACCCAGGTGGCCGGATACTACACGCTAAAGGCGCGGGTGGAACTTCTCCAGGACCAGGCCGAAGGTAGAGGCGCAAACTGGGTGCTGGCTGCGGAGCAGAAGTCTTTGGAGGAGTACTTTCCATCTTGCAACCCCCCTCCAGGTCAAGAATTCATAGAGACTGCTGAGCAGGCGGCCGAGGACGAGGACTCGGAGAAGACCAAGGAAGCCGGGACCCCAAACACTACTGCCGAGAACCCTGGTACTGGAGATGATGCTGCGGCCTCGGGGGTGCGGAAGATGTCAAAGAGGGCGGTGCTGAGGACGAGATGGAAGGGAAGGCGAGCCCGCACGATGACTGATCACCCCTGCCCTCCTATCATGCAAAGCTTATGTTTTCTGTTGGTTTCTAAACTTCTTGGCTGTTTTAAGACTTTTTCGATACTTCTTTGCCTGTGGAGCCAGTACTCTTCTAATATTTTCGGCCGTAGGCCGGAAAATATTAGTACTTAATCGTTTTGACGCCCTCTGAATGGCGCTTTTGTTTATTTGTTTTTGTGATGCTTGCTTTTCATTTTTCAGCTCTCGTTTAATTAGGAATGCTAGATGGTTTTGGATGCGTTAGTAGGTCAGCATCCGGGGAGAGCGTTATGTGACTCTTCCCCAGCGCATAGTTGTCACGAAATAGGCTTTCGGTTATTGCGCTTATATTACTGCAAAGGTCCGTTCATAGTTGTTTATGGCTAGGCATCCTTTGGATCCATAAGTTTAGTCCTTAGGATGTAATGTGTTCACGGCGTCCCGCGAATGTGGCCTTAGGTATCGGTGCTATAGTGTTCCCCTTCCCGTACTAATCCAATGTGACTACATTGATTGGACTTAGATGGGGGGTAACCAACTTATGGGTTACTTCATCACGTTGTATGCGTGACGACATCGTCTTATTTAGACGGCATAACCATGCAAGCGTACAGTGGTCGATTTGAGTAAGACGTTTTTGGTCGTGTGTGAGCTTTGATCGTAAAGATGTTTTGTACGAGATGATTTTAAGTTGTGGGAGAGTTGTGTTCTCGCGAAACATATCAAATCATAAGCAAAGACAAATTCTAGATCGTGTATTAAAAAATAATAGTGCATAGGTGTCAAAGGTGGAGACCCCCGAGTATTTTATTTTGAAAAGGAAATAGCTAGGTCCTAAAGAAGTCTCAAAACTAATACTAAAGAAGGTACTGATGCTTTATTGAGAACAACTGAGTTTAGAAGTAATACTTCTTTAAGTACGTTGCGTTCCAGCTTCGGGGGACTGCTTTGCCGCTTCTGGATTCCAGCTGGTATGCTCCATTTCCTGCTATCTTGGTGATTTTATACGGCCCTTCCCAAGCTGGTCCCAACTTGCCGGCATTGGCTTCTGCGGTGTTCTGGAACACCTTGCGCAAGACCCAATCTCCCTCTTGGAAACTCTTGACGCGGACATTCTTGTTGTAGCTTCTCGCGACTTGCTGCTGATATTTTGAGATGCGTGCATGTGCTACTTCTCTGAGCTCTAGGACCGTGTCTAGGTCGGCCTCCAATTCTTCTTTGCTAACTGCGGATGTGGTGAGCCCGTACCGAGCGGTGGGCACCGTAACCTCGGCTGGTATGACGGCTTCGCAACCGTGTACCAAGGAGAAAGGTGTTTGGCCGGTCGCGCCTTTGGGTGTAGTGCGGTCAGCCCACAGGACCGAAGGTAGCTCCTCTGCCCAATTTCCTTTGGCTTTCGCTAGTCGCTTCTTCAAGTTGTTGATGATGACTTTGTTGCTAGCTTCGGCCTGACCATTAGCCTGAGGATTCTAGGCGTGGAGGTGACCAAGTCAATGTTCCAAGCCTTGCAAAAGTCGCGCATCCTTTTGCTTATGAACTGGAAGCCGTTGTCGCAAGTGATCTCTGCAGGCACTCCGAATCTGCTCAAGATGTTTCTCTTTATGAATGAGATGACCTGCTTATCTTTGATCTCCCGGAAGGCTTCGGCTTCGATCCACTTAGAGAAATAGTCCGTCGTTGCCAGGAAAAATACTTTTTGCCCCGTGGAAGGGGGTAGTTTTCCTACAATGTCCATTCCCCATCTCATGAAAGGCCAGGGAGTGATTGACGGGTGGAGAGCTTCCGGCGGCTGGTGTGGTACCGGGGCATGGCGCTGGCACGTGTCGCAGGATTGAGCGTACCTGTTAGCGTCTTTTCGTATGGTAGGCCAATACCACCCCTGTCTGAGGATTTTATTGGCCAAGCTTCGACCCCCAGTGTGGTTACCGCAATCTCCGCTGTGGACTTCTCTCAGGACCTCCTCAGCGTCTTCTTTATCTATGCATCGTTGCAGGAAGCCCGCTGCTGATTTGTGAAACAAGATCCCATCGATGATAGCAAAACGCGTTGCTTTTGACCTTAGGGCCTTGGCCTCGTCTTTATCTTTAGGAATTTCCCCTTTAACAAGCCAATCGAGGTACGGCTTCGTCCAGCTTGATTTGGTATCTTCTCTCGCCTTATCAGGATTATGATACTTCTTTGATACCTCAGTCTCTAGGGGAGAATCTTTGGTTTGCGCTGCTGATACCTCAGTGATGGCTGATTGTAGCAGGTGGACGAGCGGCACGCTGCTGAACTCTCGAGGGTCCAAGGTTGATCCAAGCCCTGCCAGGGCGTCGGCCGAAGCGTTCTGCTCGCGAGGGATTTGTTCGAACTCAATTTGGTCAAACTTCTCGGATAGTGTTTTGACTATCCCGAGGTAGCTGATCATCCTCTCGTCCTTGGCTTCGAAAACCCCCAAGATCTGGTTGATGATGAGCAGGGAATCTGCGCATACCTTGATTCTCTTTATAGCTAAATCGGCAGCTAGCTCTAGGCTGAATATGAGTGCTTCGTACTCGGCTTCATTGTTTTTTGCTTCGAAGTTGCACCTTACTGCCTGGGCTATTAGATCCCCCTTTGTCGACTTTAGCACAACCCCGAGTCCTGCTCCTCTTACATTCGATGCTCCGTCGGTGTGTAACAGCCATTCTTCTCCGGTATCGTTGTTGAAGGTAGCTAAGACTTCTTTGAGTACTCCTTCTTCAGGGGTTGGGGTGAAGTCGGCAACGAAATCAGCTAGAACTTGTGACTTAATTGCTCTTCTGGGCTCGTACCTGACGTCGTATCTGCTCAGCTGGATCGCCCATTTCGCCATCCTTCCCGAGAATTCGGGCTTCTGCATGATTTGCCGGAGTGGGTAATTTGTCAGGACTACGATGGTGTGTGACTCGAAGTACGGCCGCAGTTTGTTCGAGCACATTACCACCGCTAGTACCAACTTCTCTGTGGGAGAATAGCGTGTTTCTGCCGGCACCATGGTTTTGCTCACGAAATAGACTGGAGCTTGTTGGCCATCTTCATCCTTGACGAGTACTCCGCTCAGGGCATTCTCTGATACCGCTATGTAGAGCTGCAAAACCTCTCCAAGGACCGGTTTGGCCAATAGCAAGGGATTGGCAAAATACTTCTTTAGCTCTTCGAAGGCAGCTTCGTGCTTTCCGGTCCACTGGAAACTCTTGTTCTTTTTTAGGACTTCATAGAACAGCCGGCACTTGTCCGATGATTTTGAGATGAATCGGTTTAGTGCGGCTATCTTTCCGGCTAACTTTTCTACGTCCTTCACACTTCGGGGGGATTTCAGGGAGGCGATTGCTCGTACCTGATCTGGGCTGGCCTCAATCCCCCGTTTGGTCACCACATGCCCTAAGAAAGTACCAGACTGTACCCCGAAGATGCACTTCTGTGGATTCAGCTTCATGTTGTATTTCTCCAGGATTTTGAAGGTCTCTTCAAGGTGGCCCCTATGCAGGGAACTTTCCGCGCTCTTCACCACCATATCGTCGATGTATGCTTCCATGATTCTACCAATCTGGTCTTTGAACATCCGGTTGACCAGTCGCTGGTAGGTCGCGCCGGCGTTCCTAAGACCGAACGGCATCACTCGGTAGCAGTAGGTGCCCTGTCCTGTGATGAAGGAGGTCTTCTCTTGGTCTTGGGGCTCTATTTGGATCTGGTGGTAGCCGCTGAAGGCGTCCATGAAGGTGAGTAGTTCGTACCCAGCCGTGGCGTCTACCATAGTGTCGATGTGCGGCAGCGGGAATGAGTCCTTGGGACAGGCTTTGTTGAGGTCGGTGAAGTCCACACACACCCGCCACTTTCCATTCTTCTTTGGTACCACCACCACGTTGGCTAGCCAATCTGGGTACTTCACCTCTTTGATTTTCCCTATTCCTAACAACTTCTTCACTTCCTCTTCGATCGCTTGGACCCGATCTGGCGCGAACCTCCGCCTCTTTTGCTTAACAGGTGGGTGTTCGGGGTTGACATTGAGCTTGTGTGTGATGATGGAGGGGTCGATCCCCGTCATATCCTCTTGGCTCCAAGCGAAGCAATCTTTGTGACTTTTTAGGAATTCTACTAATTCTTCTTTGATAGTTGGTTCCAACTTTTCTCCAATCTTCACCACCTTTCCTTCATCGAGAGTCACCTCCTCCGCTTTCTCTTCGGTCTCGATCTGCGCAGGTGGAGGGGTGACGCTCTGTAATTGCTATGCTTCCGGTCTTAGGGTGGTTGGCTTGAGGGCTGCTTTGTAGCACTCCCTAGCCAACCGTTGATCCCCGCGGATTTCCTCTACTCCCTAGGGGGTCGGGAATTTCACAGTCTGGTGGTAGGTGGACGTGACGGCTTTCATGTCGTGCAGCCACGGACGTTCTAGGATGACGTTGTAGCAAGAGGGGCAATCCACCACGAGGAAATCGACCTGCTTGTTAATCCCTTTAGCAAAAGTGGTGAGAGCAATGTCTCCTACTGTGTGTTTAACCTCGCCGTTGAAACCCACCAATGGAACCGGATGTTTGTGGATGTCGTTCTCGGACAACCCCATCTCTTTCAAAGCATCGAGTGTCATGAGGTTGGTAGAGCTCCCGGTGTCAATTAAGATTCTTTTCATCAGTACGTTCCCCATATGTAGGGAGATCACCAGGCCATCGTGGTGGGGTTCGGCGGAGAAGTCCGCGTCGCTGTCGTCGAAGACAATAGCGGATCCGGATGATCCCCCACCGGTACGTCGCGGGCGATCGAAGCTGCTTTCGCGCGCGTGTCGCTTCGCCGCTGAGTACGTGAGGCCGCAGATGCTTGAACCCCCTGAGATGACATTGACAACTCTGTTGGGTGTTGCGGGGTCCCTCCTTCTCCTTGACTCGGGTTGCAGGCTCTCTACTAGTTCTTTGGGTACCTGGGCATCTGGTGCTACATCTTTGATTCTTCCTTTTGAGACGAGGCGATCCAATTCCTTCCTGAGCATGATACAATCTCGGGTCCAGTGGCCGTGATATTCGTGATAATCACACCACTTGGTGGTGTCCCTGTCCGCTTTTGGGGCTTTGTCCCGGCGTGGCCATCTCACGTAATCCCCTTGTTTCGCCATGTTCCGCAGAAGCTTATCCGTGGAGATGTTGAGCTTGAATGACTCCAGCGACGGGGGCGGCGGGTCACGGTATTGGTCGTCCGCTTGCCGCGCTCTGGCTGTGTTCACCTGCCCGTGGCTAGGGCGTGAATACGGGTGTGCTCAACGATCTTTTCTTTGATCGAGCTAGCCCTTACGGCCGTCGGTTGGGCCCCTCTTCTCGTACTTCTCCACTTCTACGGCTCTCTTCCGCAGGGTCCTATCTTCCTCCAGCCTAACGTGAGCCAAGGCTCTGACCTGAACTTCCTCGAAGGTGTAGCAGGGATGCTTGGTGAGCTCTTTGTATAGGCCGCCGTCGGGTATGATTCCTTGCCTAAATGCCTCCACTGCGGTAGTAACGTCGCAAGATTGTATCGAGACTTTTTCGCGGTTGAACCGTTCTAGGAATTCCCTGGTAGTCTCGTGTTGCTTCTGACGGATCCTATAGAGGTCGCTGGATTGTTTCTCGAATTTGCGGCTGCTGGCAAATTGGGTGCGGAAGGAGTCCGATAGTTCGGCGAAAGAACCGATGTTGCCGCGTGGCAACTTTATGAACCAGGTCAGCGCCGGACCCGTTAAAGTCGTGCCAAAACCCTTGCACATTACTGCTTCCTTGGAGTACGACGGGACCGCACTTGTCATCATCTTTTGTTTATAGATCGCGACGTGCTCGTCGGGGTCAGCGGTGCCGTTGTATGGGGTCATATTCGGCACGGCGAATTTCTTTGGTATCTCCACTCCGGTAATGCGGCGGGAGAAAGGAGACTCGTCGAAGCCGTCAAGAGCTTCCGGTTCCAAAGGTTGGAAACTCTTTCGACCGATCTGGAGTTGATCAGCGATGACCCCTATCTGCTCCGTCACCTTTCTTCGTATGGCCGCGTCGAGGTCTCTAGGCCTCCCCCTTTCGAAATCTTCTTCATCGGTCTCTCCCCTGTCTGGCCAAGCATCCCGAGGTGGTGTTCGGCGTCTCCTAGCCTCTGACCGGGGATTTCTTGGCGGGTCTTTGTCAAGGAGGACTTCTTCACGGCGGTGCCGAGCGAAAACTTCTGGGGCATCTTCTGGTAACACTGGTGTCTTGTCACGCGCGTCCAGAGTTTCGTCCCCTTTGGAGGTTCCTTCTCCCGCGCCAAAGTCGAGCCTTCTCACTATGCCGTCGGTGCGGCGATTGACATGGAGAGATCGGCGGCCCATGGCGATAACCTCGTATTGTTGCTTCAACTGACTGTTTTCTCGCGTGAGGCGTTCCACATGGGCGTCGTAGAAGCTCTTCAGGTCGCTCAGCTCCTTTTGGAGGAGTTGCATCTGTTCCCTGAGGTCAGTCATCTCCTCGTCTTGCGACCGGTTTTCAGGGAGCACGGGATCCTTGCCGTGGTCGGCAAGGGGAGTTTTTGGTGACTCGTTTCCGTCGCCTGACATTGTCGCCGGGAAGCTTGAGTCAGTGTGTCTTTTGCGTGATTGTTCCGATCACGGCCCCACGGTGGGCACCAAACTGTTTGAGCCAAAATTCTCCCTAGGGAATTATGGCCTAGATCGGGCCTGATCGAAGTGAATCACAAAGAAGACGAATGATGTAAAAGCTCTTGAATTGTATCCAAAGTGTGTTCGAATGCGTAAAAGAGCGTAACCCTGCTCCAGGGCTTACAATTGGCTTTTATAGTGCCCTTTAGGATCAATCTATCTTATGGGAAAAGATAAGAAAATACAAGATTCTAGTTAATCGTGATCTTAACGAAATATCTTGAGGAGATCTATCTCATATCTTTAACTCTATCTTGTTTAACCGACATTGGTCCTTGCCGTCCTTCGCTGTACTCTGAAGAAGTAACAAATAAGTATCAACCGGGTCTCGATACTTTTGTGAGGAAAATCTGGGCCCAATAGTTAGCCAAACATTTTGGTCACCAAATTAAAATAATTATGATTTTTCTCTTTTTTTAATTTTTTTTCTTTTAAGATTTTTTTCTTATTCTCAAATGACGACCCTGGTCACTTTCAAAATTAAAGACTTACAAGTTGTTTTGGCCATCACCATGACTTAGAGCTGTCAAAACCTGACCCGATCCGAAAAATCGACCCGAACCGAACGAAAATTTTTGGGTTGAAACCCGACCCGAATAGTAGCGAGCAAAGAAAAACCGAACCCGATTAACCCGAACCCAATTGGGTTGAAACCTGAGACCGACCCGACCGACCTGATATATTATATATATGTAGAATAAATATATTATATTGTAAATATTATAATATATTTTATCATAAAACCTATTATAAATAAAATATTATTATAAAAAACTATTATAAATAATATTTTATCTTTATTTAATCATAATATAATTTTAATAATCATTAAAAATTCAAATTCTTGACTTGTTAGGTCGAGCCGAACCCGCACGATAACCTATCAAGACCCGACCCGGCTTGACTTGTAACCCGATTGACCCGAACCCGCACTCAGCCCGAATCCGAAAAGACCGAACCCGAATCCACCCGATCCGACCTGTTTGACAATTGACACCTCTACCATGACTAAATCAACGCCCTCTCTCATCAAATTCCATTTTCTTTCTCCTTTTTAACAATATTTTAATTCATGACCAAAATATTGGTCTACCATAAAGCATGCTCTTTAAAAAGGTCAACCACACGTAATAAGATATCGTGTACACTCGGCTATAATATATAGACACATTTATAAGTTAATGCATGCCTAATTATAATATCTTACATACTCAACTATAAAATCCGTGTGTTTTACAAATTAAAGTTGACATTGTCTATATTTTTTTCATTTTTGTCTATTTAATGAAGTATTGAAACCACACTCATCTTAAATATTATCTATGCTCAATTGTAATATGATACACAATCACACACTCAATTGGTCGAGTTTAATAACTTACAACTCAATAATAAAATTTGAATTTTTTTCAAATAAAATTTATCCATTAAGCTTCATTTTTCATATTTTCCCATTTAATAAAGCAATCTGTTAAATTTTGATGTCCGACCACACAAATTCTCGATTCCCTCATGAGGACTAGACTTCGTACTAGAGTTTTACAACAGTAATCCGGACTCCTATCAAGAACTAGTCTATACATGGACACATGCCGGGCTAGGTCGATCTCGGGCAGCGCAACAACTGGGTCGGGCAGGACAGTTCGGACCCAGGACACAGGACGGGCTAAAGCGGGTCAGGCCCACATGGTGAGGCCCGGTCCAGTTTCGTTGCAGGCTGGATGGGTCTGTCCAGGCCGTATGAGTTGGACATTTATGGCTTGAAAAAAAAAGGGGGGAATAAAATTAATTGTAGATTTGAGCCCTTTCATGCTCTTCCAAACGCTCAAATTTTACTTGAGCCAGACAAAGATCTTGAGCATCCATTTTTTTATAAAAGGGGAATAAAATTAATGGCGATTGTAAATAAATAAGCTAAACTTGTGAATGAAAGGAAAATGATATTAGAATGGAGAGGTTGAGACTTGAGTGGGATTGAGAGAATTTGGTTAAATAGCTCTATGTAGAATTGAAAAGTAGAAGAAGATGAGAATTGAGAATTGAGAAGATCGTGTGAAGAAATTGAATGAAATGAAGTGATATTTATAGATGTAGAAAAGGGTGATAAAAAAAAACCTTTTTTTTTATCTAAAACCCTAACGACTAGCTTCAAGAAATTTGACCGTTGCCAACGCTTCGGGCCGGACTCTTTTCCCCCAGCACAGGACCGGCCCAGGGCCAGCCGGTCCGGCCATTTCGGCCCCTTTTTGCTGGCCGGCTTGCACTTTCGTCCACGACTAACAAGAACTTGCAAGGGTAATTGATACAGACTATTTTGTATAGGATAACTCTTGTATTTTGAGATGATTTTGGTAGTGTTTAGGTTAGTTTTGAGCGTTATTGTAATATGAAGACCGAAGACACAAGTTATGAAGAATCAAGAGTTAAAGAGCTTAAAGACGAAGTTTCGCCACTGCATGGATATCGCGGTCGCGTTGTCTATGACGCGGGCGCGGTGGCGTGAAGAGACGAACCAACCAAGACCATGAAAGCCGCGGTCGCGCTGTCTGTGGCGCGGTCGCGGTAGAAGCCGACTCAACATTTGATTCTCGAAGACCGCCGCGGGCGCGGTGGAGATGCCGCGGTCGCGGTGTTGCCGACTTTCACGCGGACGAAATTCTATCTTTTATATCTTGTTTCCTTTCTTATCTTTCGGTTTCCTCTCTTATCTAGTCCGAAAAGGTTGATCTTTGGGGCTATTTAAGGGGAACCTTTCTAGGTTTTTAGGATATTCAACTTACTTGTCAATCAATTGTTCTTTCAATAAAGATTAGAGTTTTCTTTGTAATGGAGAACTAACTCTCCTCTTGAGTTTATTCGATCAAGGAAGCTTTATTATGAAGTTGTGAAATTCTGGTAACCTCTTTATCCTTAGGTCTTTATTGATACTCTTGTGCTTCATCCCATGATCTATGCTTGATTTTATGAGTCTGGCCAACTTGTTTGATTGACTTAGATCAATTGTTTGATTTAGGATTGGTTGTTGCCTATGCATCTTTCCTAATTCTCGAAACAACTCTATTCTAGGACCGTGGACTAGTTTAGGGAAAAGTATTCAATGGTTTAATTGTGCATGAGACTCGTAGCTTGATTGCATGATTTGATTTCCTAATATCCTTGTTCTCTATGCTAATTCTAGGTTAAGCGTCCTTGCCTAGGGTTATAGAATTTCTTGGACCGTGGACTTGCGATTTCTAATGATTGGGATTGGAATTGACCTAGGCATATAAAGAGGTGGATGAATTCATGATCAACGGATTAATAAAGTGGAATTGATTGGATAAACTCTACTTGATAACTTTTGATTAAAACCAACTTTCAAACCCCCTTTTTGATTACTTGCATGAAAACCATAAAATCTGAATAGAAACTGATTCCTTTGGGTTCGACCCCTTGCTTGCCTACTATACTATTGTTTGCATGTTTGGGATTTATTTTTGATAAGGGAACAACGACTTTGCCCGAGTCAAATTTTGGCGCCGTTGCCGGGGAATCCTTTTTCTTGTTTTGATTGTGTGCTTTTTCGTGCTCTGCGCTCAAACCGCGCCCGCGGCCCCCTCGGCGCGCCCGCGGTTCGTGCACAGAACCTTCTCTCGGGTTCGGACCTAAACATGGTCCGTACCCGGTCTACTAATACTTCCCCTGTTCGTTTTGATCCAGAAATTGACAGGACTCTTCGGAAGATAAGGAGTGCCCAAGAGTGTCTACATCCTATAATCTTCTTGAATCTCTTTCTCTCTCTGACTCTGAACCAGAAGGCGCCATGGCGGAACAAACTATTCGCCAACTCACAGCGCCCGATCTCCAGCAACAGCAACTCGCTGTTCAATTCCCCGAACTCGAGGAGGGTGTGAAGTTCGAATTGAAGTCCGGTCTCATCCACCACTTGCCCAAATTCCATGGGTTGAGTGGTGAGGACCCGAACAAGCATCTCACTGAATTCCACGCAATATGCGTGAGCATGAAGCCCATTGATGTGACGGAGGATCAAATCAAGCTCCGGGCTTTTCCCTTCTCTCTTGAGGACTCCGCCAAGGACTGGCTCCTTTATTTGGTGCCGGGTTCTATCACTACTTGGGCGGCTATGAAGAAGGCGTTTCTTGAAAAGTACTTCCCCGCTTCCAAACAAACATCTATTAAGAAGCAGCTCAGCAGTTTGGAGCAAGGGGAAGACGAGAACCTCTATGACTATTATGAGCGCTACAAAAGGCTCATCGCGAGTTGTCCCTACCATGGCTATCTTGCCAAGGATCTTATTTGCTACATCATTGAGGGACTCTGCGACAATGACAAGAGGCTCGTGAATGCATCTTGTGGGGGTAGTTACGAGAACTTAACCCCCGCTGCAGCTTTTCAGAAAATTGAGATCTTGGCGGAACAAGCCCGCAATCCGAGGTCCAGGACCAATGTGAGGTCCGTTAGTGTGGTAAACGAGTCCCTGAATGCTGAAGTAAGGGAGCTTAAAGATCTAATGAAGCAGCTGCTCACGAAGAAGACGGCTCAACAAGTCAATGCTTACGGTCTTTGCTATGATGCGAGCCACCACACGGATCAGTGCCCTACTATTCAGGAGACCGAGGAGTCGGTCAATGCTATTGGCAACTATGGTGCACCTCGGCCCCAGAATGATCCTTTCTCTAATACCTACAATCCGGGGTGCGCGAACCATCCTAACTTCCGGTGGAGCAACCAGCAGCAACAAGATCCACCACAACAGCAGCAGCAGTACGCTCCTCAGGGCCAGCAACAACAATTCCGGTCCAATACCTATGCCCCGAAAGTGCCTGCTCCGTCTCAGAATGATGCTATTACCGCCCTCTTGAAGGAGAACCAAGAGACGAGAGCTGCTGTAAAGAATCTTGAGACTCAGCTGAGCCAACTTGCCACCATGATCAATAGGCTCGAGTCTAAGGATTCCGGGAAACTTCCCTCTCAACCGCTCAATCACAAGGATAATGCGAGTGCCATGAACTTGAGGAGCGGTAGAGCATTGGCGAGTCGGGAATCACCCGCTGGTGATGATCCGCGACCGCGTCCCCCTAGCCGCGACCGCGCCGGGGCAGCAAAAGCAGAAGACCAAGTCTCTGTTGGAAATCCGCGCCCGCGCTCTCCCCTCCGCGCCCGCGGAAATCCAACAGAGGACTTAGACCACGAGAGGCGTGAAGCACCGCGACCGCGGAGCCCGGACCGCGCCCGCGGTAAGGAGGTAGAGCGGAACTTTGGGGCGTTGCTCGACTATGCTTTCAAGAACTATTCGCCCCCAAGACCGAGCTCTCCTAGACGCAACCGCACCCCAGTAGTAGAGGAGGACGATGGCTATGTGGCTCAATCACTTCCACCATTGAGCTCTTTCAAGCCTTCTCCCCCATTCCCCGAAGCACTCAAGGACACAAGGAAGCCGGCACATGACAAAGAACTCTTCGAGACCTTCGCCAATTGCCAGGTAAATGTTCCTCTCATGAATCTCATCCAAAGTGTCCCTCGTTTTGCTAAGTTTATGAAAGAGCTATGCACCATTAAAAGAAAGAATAGGACTTGTCCTAAAATTGAGAGAGTAGCTCTAGTTAAGAAAACGCAGGATAGCAAAATTGAGATTTGTAATTCCCTACTCCAGAAGCAATTACCTAAAAAATGCTCTGACCCAAGAAGATTCACTGTCCCTGTCACTATTAGAGAAACTAAAATTGAGCGTGCTATGCTAGATTTAGGTGCCTCCATTAATGTTCTCCCAGCTTGCATGTATGATAGGTTAGGCCTTGGTCCTTTAAAGGAGTCCGATATTGTTATTGAGTTGGCTGACCATTCTAATGTGCGTCCGAAAGGGTTAGTTGAGGATGTTCTAGTGTAGGTGCATGGTTTGATCTTTCCTACAGATTTTTATGTGATGGAGATAGGCGAAGGGCGTTACGACCCGGTTCTCTTACTTGGTCGCCCGTTCATGAAAACCGCCAAGACGGTCATTGATGTTGCCAATGGATCTCTTTCCATATCTCATGGTGGCAACGAGTTCCGAATTCATGTTGATGAGGACCCATATTGATCGTATCCACGTCGAGCCAACGACGTTAAACAAAAGCGCTGCTTGGGAGGCAACCCAAGGATTAGTTAGATTGTTTTTCCATTCCTAGCTTAGGATTTGCTTGTTTTTCTAGCTAATATGCAGGTACTAGGTCCGAAAGGACACGCCTGGCGTGAAACCGCGCCCGCGCCGCCTTGGCCGCGCCCGCGGTGGATCACTAGTGCGCCCCGACGAACAGGTACTAGCCCGTGTTCGCGGCAACCATATTGTGTCTCGGTTTTAGCTCGTTTTTATTTTAAAAAAAAAAACAAATGGAAAAAAAGAAAAAGACAAAAAGAGGACTTTTTGGTCCCATTCTACCTCTATATCTCTATCGTCTATCTATACCATTCTATCCATCTTCTATCTTTCCACCTTCTATCTCTTCTTTTCATTCACCTTTGTACTTTCCATTCTTTGGCTATGTGTAAAGCCTAAGTATGGGGGAGCTTTGTTTCCCCGGGATTTCATCTCCACGGCTCGAATTCCATCATTCATTTATCTCTCGAGAGACGAGCCAAGATACGAAGGTTGTTTGCTCATCACGCTATTCAAGACAATGTCGAGGCTATGCCCCTGCACAAGAACCGCGCCCGCGCTTCATCAACCGCACCCGCGGTGACCACCCGAGGCCGACTTCGCTCTCTGCCGAGATTCCGCGTCCGCGCCCGAGTTTTGGCCGCCGATTGGAATTACGAAATGTTTCGTTCTCCCACTTATGAAGAGTTCTTCCATTCCATCCCTCTTCATCGTTTGTGAGTCTTCTGATATACCTTCTTCCTTGCTTCTATCCTTTCTCTTTGCTTCATTGTGGACAATGAAGGATTTAAGTATGGGGGAAGGAGTACTCGCATTCGCTTATCCTAGTTAGCGTAGTTAGAGATTTGCTTCAGGTTTTTGATTTTCTTCTTTTCATGAAGCACTTGCACCATACTTTTTGCATAATAAAGAAAGAAAGAAAAAGAAAAAGATAGAAAGAGCCATATAAAATGAAAAAAGGCATATAAATCCTGGGATGAGTCGAAAACCCGAAAGGGCGGCTCAGGTAATAAGCAGGTAACCTGGACCAGCATTAGGCTGGGGTAATATGAGGTTCATGAGAGTTGTGAGTATTTGTGAGCACACCTTTTAGAAAAATGAAAAGAGCGGTTAGGTATAAACCCGAAAGGGCGCCTAAGCAGAATTGAGTGGTAAAATTCGAGTGTTTAGGATCATTCTTACTTGGGGACTTTGGGGCTTACATGTTAGATTTGGGTAGATCCTAGGTTGCTCTACACTTTTTAGAGCTTGAGTGGTATATCTTGTGAGGTGTGTGTTTGAGCTTCATTGTTTTATGCTCATGATTTCTCTATTTTTGGGTTTGGGTTGTGAGCTGAGTGTTTTTATCTTCCCTTGTATTTCTTGAGGTCTTAGATGTGCTACCTTGTTATATTTGTTTTTGAGCTTACTCGAGGACGAGCAAGATCTAAGTATGGGGGAATTTGATACAGGCTATTTTGTATAAGATAACTCTTGTATTTTGAGATGATTTTGGGAGTGTTTAGGTTAGTTTTGAGCGTTATTGTAATATGAAGACCGAAGACACAAGTTATGAAGAATCAAGAGTTAAAGAGCTTAAAGACGAAGTTTCGCCACTGGATGGATATCGCGGTCGCGTTGTCTATGACGCGGGCGCGGTGGCGTGAAGAGACGAACCAACCAAGACCATGAAGGCCGCGGTCGCGCTGTCTGTGGCGCGGTCGCGGTAGAAGCCGTCTCAGCATTTGATTCTCGAAGACCGCCGCGGGCGTGGTGGAGATGCCGCGGTCGCGGTGTTATCGACTTTCACGCGGACGAAATTCTATCTTTTATATCTTGTTTCCTTTCTTATCTTTCGGTTTCCTCTCTTATCTAGTCCGAAAAGGTTGATCTTTGGGGCTATTTAAGGGGAACCTTTCTAGGTTTTTAGGATATTCAACTTACTTGTCAATCAATTGTTCTTTCAATAAAGATTAGAGTTTTCTTTGTAATGGAGACCTAACTCTCCTCTTGAGTTTATTCGATTAAGGAAGCTTTATTATGAAGTTGTGAAATTCTGGTAACCTCTTTATCCCTAGGTCTTTATTGATACTCTTGTGCTTCATCCCATGATCTGTGCTTGATTTTATGAGTCTGGCCAACTTGTTTGATTGACTTAGATCTATTGTTTGATTTAGGATTGGTTGTTGGCTATGCATCTTTCCTAATTCTCGAAACAACTCTATTCTAGGACCGTGGACTAGTTTAGGGAAGAGTATTCAATGGTTTAATTGTGCATGAGACTCGTAGCTTGATTGCATGATTTGATTTCCTAATATCCCTGTTCTCTATGCTAATTCTAGGTTAAGCGTCCTTGCCTAGGGTTATAGAATTGCTTGGACCGTGGACTTGCGATTTCTAATGATTGGGATTGGAATTGACCTAGGCATATAAAGAGGTGGATGAATTCATGATCAACGGATTAATAAAGTGGAATTGATTGGATAAACTCTATTTGATAACTTTTGATTGAAACCAACTTTCAAACCCCCTTTTTGATTACTTGCATGAAAACCATAAAATCTAAATAGAAACTGATTCCTTTGGGTTCGACCCCTTGCTTGCCTACTATACTGTTGTTTGCATGTTTAGGATTTATTTTTGATAAGGGAACAACGACTTTACCCGAGTCAGTAATCGTATTTCTCCTTATTTATCGTGGGTCACATGTAACGCTTTGCATTTGGACGGGCAAAAAACAATTGGCTTCAATCCATAAAGGTGAGAAATACTTGACCAAAAAAACAATAAAGGTGAGAAATCAGGTGGGTTTTATGTTCTCACAACAATGAAGTACCTGACGAATGGATGGATCAAAGCTCGACAACAATGCACAAAATTAAGGATTGCATCAACCATTGACAGTTGATAGTTGAGACCTGAGAGTCTTTGCCTCTGTTGGCTCTGTCAATGTACACCAGACTAAGACCCACAATCAAGATTGGGCATACCACAGCCGGGATTCCTATAACTAGAAGGAGCTTGTGAGTTAATTCAGTGAATTACTTATTGCCGTGGATAGAGTTAATTTAGTGAATTATTCATTGCTTTGTATACCTATAATGACTTCAGTAAAATATAAACAAGATATTTCAGCTACAGTGTTTTCAGCACTTGAAGGATAGATACAACAGGCTGAATTAAAACATACGGAGTAACAGAAATAGTGCAGCCAGATTCCATTTCTCACACCTTCTAGGGTTCAAAGTAATGAAGGGGCGGAAGTGCGCAACAAGCACAACTTCAAGTAGAAACTCTCTCATCTGTGAGTGCGACTCCTCACCAAAACAACAAGGCCTTCTCGTGGTTATATCCTTTCAATCAGCAGCCAAGTGAAGTACTTTTATGCACATGCATCAACAGGCAGTATGAATGATATAAGAGTGCAGCTTTTGGGGGTATACAAGCATATTCTATAGCTCGAAACAGCGTTTTGCTAATGTGTATGCACACGTAGTTTTCGATGCCGATATATAATCTTGGAAGTATAAACAACATCAAGGCTTTTCATAATCGAACAGGCAGTATGAATTCTGCAGCAAATGAGAAGCAACTGCAAACAATCAACTGCATTATAATACATGCTCTCGCTGTCACATAAAAACAAGATTTGAAAATGAAAAATGACCTGAATAGTTGAGCACTCTATAGTTGAATCAATCAGTAAAGAGGAAGCGCGTCATGATTGCACCTAAGCTCTCTCATCAAAAAGAAAGTCAAGTCACTGAGACTCGCAAAAGCACAATCAATTGCAGAAACACACGATCCGAAATACTGGTACCAGTCGTGATACTAGTTCACCATACTGACTAACTACGAAAATACAGTAATACAAACGCTAATCCAGAAGGAGGGTCTGATCTAATAAGGCCAAGATATTCTTACCAGCCAACCAAACAGAAGCAAAGTTGTAGCTTCATTCATCATCTAGAGGAGGAGGAGGAGAGCCTGTGGTGAAGATCGTCAGCAAGAATCTGCCTGAGATTGTCCCCATAATAGTAAAAAGACCTCTCATTATCCAAAACCCTAGGTGGAGCCCCAATCTCATCAGGCTCGCAGTAAACCTGATCGGGCTCGGGCTCTCTAGCAATCTGGCAAAGATTATGCAGCACACAGCAGGCCACAATGGTCTGGGGAGCGTGGTTGATCCCAACATCAAGATTCTGCAGGATCTTCCACCTCCCCTTGAGAAGGCCAAGAGCGTCCACGACAGCAGACCTGCCGTTCATGAGGGCGGCGTTGAACTCCTTCTGGGCGGGAGTGAGGGGGCGGGCGGTGGCGCTGAAGGGGGTGAGGAGGAAGGAGAGGAGCGGGTAGCACCAGTCGGCGACGATGTAGGGGCGGACGGCGTGGCCGCGGACGTTGACGACCTTGTCCCAGACGACGTCGCCGGAGATGAGGCGGTTGTAGAGGAGGGAGTCGCGGAAGTGGGAGGCGTCGTCGACGGAGGCGGGGGCCTTGACGCAGACGTCCCAGAAGATCTTGTTGTGGTCGGCGACGACCTGGAGGAGGACGGCGGGGAAGCCGTGGCGGGAGAGGTAGGAGTCTGAGTCCGGGGGCGGGCGGCGGAGGCGGACGGGGGAGGAGTCCAGGGCGCCGACGACGTTGGAGAGGTGGGTCAGCTGGTGGAAGGAGGCGGAGGTCGAGTGGAGCCGCCGCGACACGGGGATCTTGATGAACTCCGGGTAGAGCTTCGTGGAGAGGAGGCGGGTCACCATGTTGGTGATCTTGGACACCAGGAAGGGCTCCAGGTTGTGGCGGCGGGCCACGGCGGCCGCCGAGAGCCCCCGGGAGAGGCGGGAGAGGACCATGGCCACCGCGTAGTCCGCCGGGAGGGAGAGGTTCGACTGCGCGATGTGGGGCTTCAGCTTGTCCACCACCGTCGTGAACACCGGGTAGGAGAGCCCGTAGGAGGCCCGCCACCGGGCGTCGCGCACCGGGGGGTCCATGGACCAGATCAGCTCCGAGGAGAGCGCCCGGAAGGAAGAGAGCGAGTGGTCCGAGGTCGGGGAGGGGGAGCGCGAGGGCGGCGGCCGCGACGAGGACGAGCGCGCGCTGGCCACGTAGGAGAGCACCGACGCGATGGTGAAGAAGAGGAGCGGGGCGGCCGAGGACGACGACCCCAGCACCGAGGACGGCGACGACGACGAGGCCGAGGAGGCGTCCGAGAAGAGGGACGAGGTGGGGTCCAGGTGGTTCTGCAGGTGCAGCAGGTTCGACAGCATCACCAGAAACGACTCGTCCATGCCTCCAATTCGATTCTAGGGTTTCTTGTTCCTTCGACTGCAAGTGGGGGGCTGGAATCCGATCTGTCTGAAGAAGGATTTCGGCGGTGGAGAGATGGATTCAGGCTTCTCTCCCTCTTTCGTGGATGTCTGGCTCTCCGGAGTGCAGAAGCTATTCGGGTACTTCCGACGAATCGTCGGCCTTTTTGGGAGCGGCCGGTACAGAAGTAGATCCGGGTGAGGGCAGAAGAAGAACGAGGGCCTTTCGGTAATTGGCCGTCTCTCCTCGTTCAATTGTTTCAGAGATCGCCACAGACGGCGTCGTTTCATCGTCTTTTTAACCCCTTCTGTAATCAATCAATCAATCAATATATATCTATTACTATATACTAAAGTTGAAGCAAATTCCGCCACCATATTGCGCCACATCACCATTTTATTAAAAAAGTTATCTTATTTAATCGTAATTTTATCATAATCTTATGTATACTTAATTAAGATATTAGTTCTACCTTATAATTTGAGTTGTTTTAATAATTCTTCCACATATATAAACCTCAATCTTATCATTATACCAAAAATCTATCATAAACTTTTTATTTTTAAAAAATATTTTTATTTAGTCATAATGTATAGATCATAACCTTAATATTTCACCCATTTAATTAAATATTGTATTACCTATAAATTATTTTCGTAATTTTATTATGATATTTTTTAGAAATCATTAATGATAGCAAATTCTACTACTATATTTAAGCTAAATATTCTTTCTATTAAAATAATATATTAAATATTTTTTTTATTATCATATCATATTAAATGTAAATAAAAAGAGTATATGATATATTTGATATAACTTAAATATTACATATTGGCTACATTTTAGATAAACGATAGATTTCTTAATTAAGATAATAGTTCAAGATATTTTTATTAGATATTTATATATTTTTTATATTAATTAAATTTTCACAACATAATAATATATATAGGATACTTTGGTTTTCTTTTTTTATTTTTATCTTATTAATTATTCTCTATATCTTTAGTACTATAATGATATACTACGTATTAATCAGATTTTTTAAATATTGATTTATTTATATAATTAAGTTTACACAATTTAGTTTATGCCAAAATGATTATCAATTTTTTTAAAAATCCGATAATGCATCTTATCTTATGACATTCTTCCTTGATTTTTTTTATATATATGTTTATGTATATAAAAATATCTCATTTTAATCCAAAAGATCGATAAAAATAGTTTTATGCAATGTAATATATAAATAATACCACCCCCGTACAAGTTGCGGGTCATTCGCTAGTATACTTCTAAACTTGAAGCAGTTAAGGGCAGTTTTGTCATTATATTTTTATAAACCACCCAACCTATTTTTTATAACTTATTTTTATCCTAATTTTCTATCAATTTATACTTACAAGATTTAATATATTGCGATTAAATACATCATATCTAGACGTAATATATCTTAGCAAATAAAAAAGATAAGCTACCTACGTAATATATCTTACCAATTAACAAAGATAAGCTACCTAATAGAAATGGTCAACCTAAGCAAACAAACGTAATCACTTGCAATATCGAACTATATACTAAATACATAACGAACCTTAAATTAGCCTCGATAATAACGCAAAATTAACTAATATGGTATTCAAAGATTACATGGATAGATATTATTTGGATAAATTATAAATACAGATATTATTTTGATATATTCTTTTTAGGGTAAATTTAAATATTTTCTTAATTAGTACGATTATGATAGATTGCATAGATAAATATTATTTGGATAGTTTATAAATATAGCATATTATTTTAATGGATTATCGATATAGATATTAATTTGATATATTAATATATCGTAATTAGATAAAGACATCTTTTTAGGATAAATCTAAATTGTACAAATACATGGTATTTGGATATTTTATAGATATAGAATATTGTTTAAATAGATTATAGATATAGATATTATTTTAATGTATTAATATATGGTAATTAGATAAAGACATATGATAAAAATTAATTGTAAAATTAATAAAGATATATAATGGTTAAGCTGTAATTGATTTATAATCAATATTATATGAAATGAGACTATAATTAACGTGAAGGCTCGAAAGGTCTCGGCTTTCATTATATAGATAATAGCATTTCGGCTATCTTTTACGTACATATTCTTCTATCTTGATTTTTTGAATAAAAAATCACATAAATAATATGTATATAGTTTATTGATTGTATCCATATACCAAATATCATAAAACTATTAACTTGATAGGTTCAGTAGGTTGATCATTTTAAGTTCGAATTAAATACAAGTCTTGGCTATTTTATATGAAGAATAAAGCTATTGATAAGATCAATTTGATAAGTTGATCAATTTTAGTTCGAATTGAGTACATTTTGGGATATTATATATGGACAATATATCCATTAATAGGGTCGGTTCAATAGGTTGTTCACTTGGATTTAGATTGAGTACAGTTTGGGGTTTTGAAATGTATATGTCAATCGGGTAAGATCATTGCAAGTTTGGTTCAGTTGAGCTCGGGTCAGCCAGTTTGGTTCGGGATTGAGTATAGGTTCACATCGTTATTTTTATAAGTTAGTTGAGCCAAATCATTATGGTTTTCTTACAAGTTTAGGTTGACCAGTTGGTAAAGAGACTCGACTATTTTATACTTTCATTTGACACCAACACTTTTTGAACCAACTTGACTGTGAACAAAAGTTATTTATAATTATTTATTTTAATAATAATATGTATATTTATATTTTAATAATGTATATATATGTAGTTTTAAAGTTATAAATATGATGTTAAGGTATAGTATTCATATATTATATGTAACTTAACATATTGCGTTTTTTAATTAAAAAAGTTCTCGGATAAGCATCATTCCATTAAGTAGGTTCATAACATTAAATTCAAATTTACTTTACATATGTTCATGTCATTAAAATTAAACAAATAAATGGATTAAAATAAGTTATGTATGTAATTTACAATAATTATATGAATATTTAAATCAACATATTCAAAGTTTTATTTGACTCAAGCCCCGGGCAAGGCCCGGGATATAACTAGTACTCCGTAATTAAGAAAAAGCTGAGTTAAACCTTCAACTCAAGTTCAAAATCCAATCCTAACCCAATACGTAATTTCACCCGAAATATGACGGATGATCAATCTCAACATGACCCGAGATCAATCCGAAATTAAACCGATATGAAATGACTTGAATTATGTGATTCGAAATGATCCGAACTAAATCTGTTCGGAATTGATTTTGATCTGAAAATCATACGATCCAAAATTCTCCTAAGGAACAACATTCCGAAGCTATTACTTCAGAATAAATAATAGCTTAATTTGATAGCATACACACTATTTGATAGCATACACACTATATTATATAGGAATAAAATAAGAATATAGAAAAATATATTAATTTAGGAATAAATAATAACTAAAAGCCATTGACCAATATGTATATATCATTCATTAATTTAATACATAATACATTATATACCTATTCAAATAAATTAAATAATCATGTGTATAGGTCACGTAAAAGGGTTCGAAATATGGTCACCCGAAATCGAGCCCAACACTAAATTCTCCTTGTTGAAGTCCGAAAATCTCGAACTAACTACAGGACAAAATTATTAAACTCTCGGGCCTTTCGGCGCGCTAGAAACCGGCTCGTCTTGCTTCGAGCTCTCCCACCCCCCCGCGTATTATTTTATTCTCTTTTCGGAGGCTTATAAGACTTTTTAAGGTCTTTCCCGTAAAATAGTGCGAGCTCCTCGGAGACTCAAACACGTCGGGGCCCGTCCTTCGAGAACACGTCTCGGGACAGGCCTTTTTCCGATCTCCTAAATAGTCACCACACACCACTATATATAGAAAGTGAGCTGGCTGCTTGGATGTTTTGTTTGTCGATGTGGGACAAATCTTGGTGACGTGGCATGCTAGTGTTGATTTCACAAGAATATAGCCAAAGTGTATGCTTTGATCGCGTTTAAGGCCAAAGTGTATGCTTTGATCGCGTTTAAGGCCAAAGTGTATGCTTGATCGCGTTTAAGGCCAAAGTGTATGCACATACCTGCTAATGATGACGTGGCAAGTGCCCAATTTTTCCTCCGTATGCTTGATGTGGGACGTTACGTACACACATGGCGCCATACGCGTACATTTATTTAAAACAGTTATTCGCGTACTTAGCGCGTTAAAAGCGTGCTTAGCGCTTTAATCTTTTATGTCGATATGATCATCTCGTGCACCAACGCGGTGACAATTCCGGGTATCAACACAACCCCGTGACTCGGATGTCCTTAGTATTTCAAGGACAAACGAGGCACTCACTTGATGCACATAATTTTGGTCAACGCGTTGTTGTAACCGACTCGAGCACGCCGACGCGCATCGCGCGGGTCAAACCCCGAGCCTAGCTCGGCGGTTTGTCTTATATAACAATTGGATTTTTGGGTTTATCGCGACTACGAGCGATGAAGTCGACTTGAGCGCGCCCTCGCGTTCAACGCGGGCCAAACCCCGAGCTCAGCTCGGCGGTTTGCCTTATAGAATTTGGATATTTGGGTTTATCGCGACTACGAGCGATGAAGTTGACTCGAGTGCGCCCTCGCGTTCAACGCGGGCCAAACCCCGAGCTCAGCTCGGCGGTTTGCCTAATAGAATTTGGATATTTGGGTTTATCGCGACTACGAGCGATGAAGTTGACTCGAGCGCGCCCTCGCGTTCAACGCGGGCCAAACCCCGAGCTTAGCTCGGCGGTTTGCCTTAACGATAACTGTGGAGTTTTGATGTTTTAATGCCTTTAAGCAGCTTCGAGCGGGGTAACCGACTCGAGTGCGCCTATGCGCATCGCGCGCGTTAGCGGACAACCCCGAGCGAGGACGGCAACTCGGATTTTCCCTAACGACTGTGGAGTTTGATGTTTTAAGGCTTTAAGCAGTTGCGAGCGGCGTAACCGACTTGAGTGCGCCTATGCGCATCGCGCGCGTTAGCGGACCACCTCGAGCGAGGACGGCAACTCGGGTTTTCCCTAACGACTGTGGAGTTTGATGTTTTAAGGCTTTAAGCAGTTGCGAGCGGCGTAACCGACTCGAGTGCGCCTATGCGCATCGCGCGCGTTAGCGGACAACCCCGAGCGAGGACGGCAACTCGGGTTTTCCCTAACGACTATGGAGTTTGATGTTTTAAGGCTTTAAGCAGCTGCGAGCGGCGTAACCGACTCGAGTGCGCCTATGCGCATCGCGCGCGTTAGCGGACAACCCCGAGCGAGGACGGCAACTCGGGTTTTCCCTAACGACTGTGGAGTTTGATGTTTTAAGGCTTTAAGCAGCTGCGAGTGGGGTAACTGACTCGAGTGCGCCTATGCGCATCGCGCGCGTTAGCGGACAACCCCGAGCGAGGACGGCAACTCGGGTTTTCCCTAACGACTATGGAGTTTGATGTTTTAAGGCTTTAAGCAGCTGCGAGCGGCGTAACCGACTCGAGTGCGCCTATGCGCATCGCGCGCGTTAGCGGACAACCCCGAGCGAGGACGGCAACTCGGGTTTTCCCTAACGACTGTGGAGTTTGATGTTTTAAGGCTCTAAGCAGCTGCGAGCGGCGTAACCGACTCGAGTGCGCCTATGCGCATCGCGCGCGTTTCGCTTTACAGAATGTGATTAGCGCGTTGACGGTAACTGTGAGCAGAGCTCAAAAACAGCCGTTGTCTAAATGGGGTCGCGGGCCATATGAGGCTTATTTAGTTTATTCTCGTTTCGGAGGCGTTATTTACTTCGGTGTTAAACTTGTGTATAACAAACCTGTATTAGTCAATTGCTAATATCTCGAGGTTCATTAATGGCGTTCGTTGGGCGCTCAAATGCAAACAGTGAGAGTAGCGCGTAAGAAGACACAACATCATACACCAGAGGAAGAGCCGGGCGAGATAAAAGCCCGTGCCTCTTCCTCAAAACTAAAAGAGATCTTTTCATTAGCGTTCATGACATGCCAAGCAAGCGCACCACAAGAGATTTTACAAATTCACAAAACCTAAAAACAACAAATCCTGACCACAAGGACAACACGAGCAACCCGAATTCGATCGGAGTTACATACACGTCAGTTTTTGCACTTAGCGCGCTGGCAACGTGCAACAGAATCAGTGAATCTTGCCACGCACTCCAGTCACGAACCCACGCGTCTCCGGCCACGCGATGTCCTGAAGGGATCCACAGGCCACGACAACGGACCGCACTAGAGAGATAAGCGCGACAGCCAGAGGCCGGAAGAGCACGGGGGTGGGAGAGCGCGGTGGCAGGCCGGTGAAGACACGGCGGAGGCTTGTTAGTTTATTCTCTTTTCGGAGGGTTGTTAGTTTACTCTCTTTTCGGAGATGTTATTATGGGGTCGCGGGCCAAGGCCGTGATAGGGCCACGGGCCAAGGCCGCGAGCCCAGGCCATGAGTCGCGATGGGGCCGCGGGCCAAGGCCAAGAGCCAAGGCCACGGCAGCACGATGGGGCTGCGCGTCCATCGCGATCAATGCTAATTAAAAATGCATACCAATTAAATAAGCAAGAAAATATACTAACCCGAGCGATTCTTAACCGACGACCCGAGAGCATGACAGTCCTAGGACGAGAAGGTCCCCACGGACGGCGCCAATGTTGAAGTCCGAAAATCTCGAACTAACTACGGGACAAAATTATTAAACTCTCGGGCCTTTCGGCGCGCTAGAAACCGGCTCGTCTTGCTTCGAGCTCTCCCACCCCCCGCGTATTATTTTATTCTCTTTTCGGAGGCTTATAAGACTTTTTAAGGTCTTTCCCGTAAAATAGTGCGAGCTCCTCGGAGACTCAAACACGTCGGGGCCCGTCCTTCGAGAACACGTCTCGGGACAGGCCTTTTTCCGATCTCCTAAATAGTCACCACACACCACTATATATAGAAAGTGAGCTGGCTGCTTGGATGTTTTGTTTGTCGATGTGGGACAAATCTTGGTGACGTGGCATGCTAGTGTTGATTTCACAAGAATATAGCCAAAGTGTATGCTTTGATCGCGTTTAAGGCCAAAGTGTATGCTTTGATCGCGTTTAAGGCCAAAGTGTATGCTTGATCGCGTTTAAGGCCAAAGTGTATGCACATACCTGCTAATGATGACGTGGCAAGTGCCCAATTTTTCCTCCGTATGCTTGATGTGGGACGTTACGTACACACATGGCGCCATACGCGTACATTTATTTAAAACAGTTATTCGCGTACTTAGCGCGTTAAAAGCGTGCTTAGCGCTTTAATCTTTTATGTCGATATTATCATCTCGTGCACCAACGCGGTGACAATTCCGGGTATCAACACTCCTAAGGAACCGTTCTTAAATAACTTATCTACAAAACGGCCTATGTTTTTAACAAAAACATTAACATTATTAATAAAACATCTTTATTGTTAAGGTATAAAGTTTAAATTTTTTTTGCATATTGCAATAAGTGTTAAGTATCATATTAATCAAGAAAGACTAAATTTCAAACATAAGGAACGATGTTTCAATTTTAAAAAAAAATGTTATCAAATGTGTTAACTATTTGATTGGCCAAATCAAGAAAGATTGATTTAAAACATAAAGAATTAATTTTTCATTTAAAGAAACTTACGATTATGAAATACTTTTATATGAAAATAATAAACTATTAACATAAATATATACTTTAAGAAGATAACTAAGATAAATATTATAAAATAATAATTTTTCACTACATGTAAATGGTGAAAATATCTCTGTATAAGGTAAGGGTAATTGGGTAGTAAGATTATAAGAGGAATGTGTTTCTAAATTCTAACTTGTAAGACCTAATAGACTAGTAGTTGCAAACTTACACCGTCTAACAAATGTTATATATCATATTATTTATCAATATATCTAAGAATACATTCGATTAAAAAATGACATGACATCTAAAATGAGTTGATATAATGTCGAATGTAAACCTGTATATAAGAGTTTTCTTAAAAAGTTCATCTTTTTATTTGTGTACATAGTGTTCATATTTATCACCCATAATTGCACCACTATTTAAGTGTAGATATATATGACTTTTTTCGGTAAAAGTATATATGTGATACACAATGAAATACGTCTAATTCAAGGGATTCATGGAGGAAGACGAGCTCAAGAAGAAGGCCTACACCTTACAAGAGGTCGCAAGCATTCAGATTCAAGAAGGATGAAGCCATTCAAGTAGAGCTAAGAAGTCAAGTTAAGAAGACTCGTAAGTTTAGCCAATGTTGACCAAGAACAAGGGCTACGCTCAAGAACGACCCTAAATGGGTCGTGCACGACCTTGCCATTGTTTTAACTCTCAGGGCCGACCCTATGTGGGTCATGATCGACCCTAAATGGATCGTGATCGACCCTATGTGGGTCGTGCACGACCCCCCCTGGGTTGTTCCTGGGACGCGGTTTGATCCGAACGGCGGGATTTCGTCGGGATTTCTTTATTGTTTTGTTTTGGAAACTCTTATTTTGTATTACCTAATTAGTTTGGATATCATCTTAATTTTTAGGATAATTTTTTGGGAATCCTAGATGCTATGCAATCCTATAAATTACATTGGCTTTACTTCTTTTATTTTGAGTGTGGAATAGAGAGAGAACCTTGGGGTTTCTCTCTTGCGCCAATCTTGCTTGCTTGGTTATGGTTTGCCATTGTTGAGACATCGTTTGGTTGATTAATTCAAGTGTTCCTCAGTTTTCGCACTTCAAGTGTTTCTTTCAAGTTTAGTTTGGCGTTATCAATCCAAAATCAATACCCTGGGCACTTCAACCCGTGATAGTTGATTCGCTCTACTTTGTATAGGTTAACTCTTGTATTTTAGAGCTATATTGAGAGTGTTTAGGTTAGTTTTGAGCGTTATTGTAATATCAAGACCGAAGACACAAGATTTGAAGAATCAAGAGTAAAAGAGCTTAAAGACGAAGAATCGCCACTGCATGATTACCGCGGACGCGTTACCTATGGCGCGGGCGCGGTGGAGTGGAGGAGCGAACCAACTTAAACCGTGAAGGCCGCGGACGCGTTGCCTCCGGCGCGGCCGCGGTAGAAGCTGACCCGGGAATTGACCATTTGAAGGCCGCCGCGGGCGCGGTTCTTGTGCCGCGGTCGCGGTGGTAGCCGACTTCCAGACGGGCGAGATTTCACCGTTTCTATCTTGTTTCCTTTCTTATCTTTCGGTTTCCTATCTTATTTAGTCCGAAAAGGTTGATCTTTGAGGCTATATAAGGGGAACCTTTCTAGGCTTTTAGAGGATGGATTTCTTGCCAATCAATTGTAATTCAATAAAGATTAGAGTTTTCTTTGTAATGGAGAACTAACTCTCCTCTGGAGTTTATTCAATCAAGGAAGCTTTATTATGAAGTTGTGGAATTCTGGTAACCTCTTTATCCTTAGGTCTTTATTGATACTCTTGTACTTCATCCCATGATCTATGTTTGATTTTATGAGCCTGATCAACTTGTTTGATTGACTAAGATCTATCGTTTGAATTAGGATTGGTTGTTGTCTATGCATCTTTCCTATTCTCGAAACAACTCTATTCTAGGACAGTGGACTAGTTTAGGGAAGAGTATTCAATGGTTAAATTGTGCATGAGACTCGTAGCTTGATTGCATGATTTGATTTCCTATTATCCCTGTGCTCTATGCTAATTCTAGGTTAAGCGTCCTTGCCTAGGGTTATAGAATTGCTTGGACCGTGGACTTGCGATTTCTAATGATTGGGATTGGAATTGACGTAAGCATATAAAGAGGTGGATGAATTCATGATCAACGGATTAATAAAGTGGAATTGATTGAATGAACTTTGCTTGATAACTTTGATTGAAAACAACTTTCAAAACCCCCCTTTGATTACTTGTATGAAAACCACATAAAATCTGAATAAAACTGATTCCTTTGGGTTCGACCCCTTGCTTGCCTACTATACTTGTGTTTGCATGTTTGGGATTTATTTTTGATTAGGGAACAACGACTTTGCCCGAGTCAAATTTTGGCGCCGTTGCCGGGGAATCGTTTTCTTGTTTGGATTTGTGTGCGTTTTCGCGTTCTGCGCCCAAACCGCGCCCGCGGCCCCCTTGGCGCGCCCGCGGTTTGTACGCAGAACCATCCTTTGGGTTCGGACCTAACACATGGTCCGTACCCGGTCTAATAATACTTCTCCTGTTCGCTTTGATCCAGAAATTGACAGGACTCTTCGGAAGATAAGAAGTGCCCCCAGACCCTCTACATCTTACAACCTTCTTGAATCTCTCTCTCTCTCTGACTCTGAACCAGAAGACGCCATGGCGGAACAAACTATTCGCCAACTTACGGCGCCTGATCTCCAGCAACAACAGCTCGCTGTTCAATTCCCCGAACTCGGGGAGGGTGTGAAGTTCGAGCTCAAGTCTGGCCTCATCCACCACTTGCCCAAATTTCACGGGTTGAGCGGTGAGGACCCGAACAAACATCTCACTGAATTCCACGCGGTGTGCGTGAGTATGAAGCCCACTGATGTGACGGAGGATCAAATCAAGCTCCGGGCTTTTCCCTTCTCTCTTGAAGACACCGCCAAGGACTGGCTCCTTTATTTGGTGCCAGGTTCTATCACTACTTGGGCGGCCATGAAGAAGGCGTTTCTTGAGAAGTACTTCCCCGCTTCCAAACAAACATCTATTAAGAAGCAACTCAGCAGTTTGGAGCAAGGGGAAGACGAGAACCTCTATGACTATTATGAGCGCTACAAAAGGCTCATCGCGAGTTGTCCCTACCATGGCAACCAAGCCAAGGACCTTATTTGCTACATCATTGAGGGACTCTGCGACAATGACAAGAGGCTCGTGAATGCATCTTGTGGGGGTAGTTACGAGAACTTGACCCCCGCTGCAGCTTTTCAGAAGGTGGAGATCTTGGCGGAACAAGCCCGCAATCAAAAATCAAGGACCAAGGTGAGGTCCGTGAGTGTGGTGAATGAGTCCCTGAATGCTGAAGTAAGGGAGCTCAAGGATCTTATGAAGCAATTTCTCACAAAGAAGACGGCCCAGCAAGTCAACGCTTGCGGTCTGTGTTATGATGCTAGCCACCACACGGATCAATGCCCTACTATTCAAGAGACCGGGGAGTCGGTCAATGCTATTGGCAATTACGGTGCGCCCCGACCCCGGAATGATCCTTATTCCAACAATTACAATCCGGGGTGGGCGAACCATCCTAACATGAGGTGGAGCAACCAGCAGCAGCAAGATCCACCACAACAACAGCAGCAGTACGCTCCTCAGGGCCAGCAACAACAATTCCGGTCCAATAACTATGCCCCGAGAGCACCTGCTCCGTCTTAGAATGATGCTATTACTGCCCTCTTGAAGGAGAACCAAGAGACGAGAGCCGCTGTAAAGAATCTTGAGACTCAGCTGAGCCAACTTGCCACCATGATCAATAGGCTCGAGTCTAAGGATTCCGGGAAACTTCCCTCTCAACCGCTCAATCACAAGGAGAATGTGAGTTCCATGAATTTGAGGAGCGGTAGAACATTGGCGAGCCGGACATCACCCACTGGTGACGTACCGCGCCCGCGCTCCCCTGGCCGCGACCGCGCCGGGGCGATAGCACAAGAGGACGAAGCCTCTGTGGAGATTCCGCGCCCGCGCTCCCCCCTCCGCGCCCGCGGAGTCCCCCCAGAGCCCATGGAGGACGAGAGTCGTAGCGACCCGCGCCCGCGGCAAGGAGGCAGAACGAAATTTCGAGGCTTTGCTCGACTATGCTTTCAAGAATTACTCACCTCCTCGCCCAAGCTCTCCTAGACGGAACCGAGCTCCAGCAGCAGAAGAGGATGATGGCTATGTGGCTCAACCTCTTCCACCATTGGATTCTTTCAAGCCATCCCCTCCATTCCCCGAGGCTCTCAAGGACACAAGGAAGCCGGCACATGACAAGGAACTCTTCGAGACCTTCGCCAATTGTCGGGTAAATGTTCCTCTTCTTAATCTCATCCAAAGTGTCCCTCGTTTTGCTAAATTCATGAAAGAGCTATGCACCATAAAACGAAAGAATAGGACTAGTCCTAAGATTAAAAAGGTAGCTCTAGTTGAAAAGACTCAGGATAGCAAGATTGAGACTTGTAATTCCCTACTCCAAAAGCAATTACCTAAAAAATGCTCTGACCCAGGAAGATTCACCGTCCCTGTCACTATTGGAGAAACTAAAATTGATCGTGCTATGCTAGATTTAGGTGCCTCCATTAATGTTCTCCCAGCTTGCATGTATGATAGGTTAGGCCTTGGTCCTTTGAAGAAATCTGATATTGTTATTGAGTTGGCCGACCATTCTAATGTACGCCCGCAAGGGTTAGTTGAGGATGTTCTAGTGCAGGTGCAGGGTTTGATCTTTCCTGCAGATTTTTATGTGATGGAGATAGGCGAAGGGCGGTACGATCCGGTTCTCTTACTTGGTCGTCCATTCATGAAAACCGCCAACACGGTCATTGACGTTGCCAATGGATCTCTTTCCATATCCCATGGTGGCAACACGGTCCGGATTGATGTTGATGAGGACCCGTATTGATCGTATCCACGTCGAGCCAACGACGTTAAACAAAAGCGCTGCTTGGGAGGCAACCCAAGGATTAGATAGATTGTTTTTCCCATTCCTAGCTTAGGATTTGCTTGTGTTTTTTAGCTAACATGCAGGTACTAGGTCCGAAAGGACATGCCTGGCGTGAAACCGCGCCCGCGCCTCTTTGGCTGCGCCCGCGGTGGATCGTCAGTGCGCCCCGACGAACAGGTACTAGCCCGTGCTCGCGGCAACCATACTACGTCTCGGTTTTAGCTCGTTTTTGTTTATTGTGAAAAAAAAAGAACAAAAAGATGACTTCTTGGTCACATTCTACCTCTATATTTTTCATCCATCTATATCCTTTCTATTCCATCTTCTATCTTTCCACCATTCTATTTCTTCTTGCCATCCATCTTTGTACTTTCCATCCTTTGGCTATGTGTAAAGCCTAAGTATGGGGGAGCTTTGTTTCCCCGAGAGTTCTTTTCTCCACGGTTCGAGTTCGAGTATTGATCCATCTTCCAAGAAGACGAGCCAAGATACGACGGTTTCCTACACATCACGTTTTTCGAGACGAAGTCAAGACCTCGTCCCTGCACAAGAACCGCGTCCGCGCCCCACCAGCCGCGCCCGCGGTGTACTCCGACGATGATTTCCGTCTCTGCACCAATCCCGCGCCCGCGCCCCTTGTGCCGCGCCCGCGGTTAGGCCACAGTCTTGGAAATACGAAGCTTCCACCTTTGAAGATTTCTTCCATTCCATCTCTCTTCATCGTTTGTGAGTCTTCTGATATACCTTTCTCCTTACTTCTATCCTTTCTCATTGCTTCATTGAGGACAATGAAGGATTTAAGTATGGGGGAAGGAGTACTCGCATTCGCTTATCTTAGTTAGATTAGTTAGATATTTGCTTCAGATTTTTGATTTTCTTCTTTTCATGGAGCACTTGCACCATATTTTTTGCATAATAAAGAAAAAAAAGATAGAAAAAAAGCCATAAAAATTGGAAAAAGGCATTTTAAATCCTGGGATAAGTCGAAAACCCGAAAGGGCGGCTCAGGTAATAAGCAGGTAACCCGGACCAGCATTAGGCTGGGGTAATATGAGGTTTATGAGTGATTGTGAGTATTTGTGAGCACACCTATTGAAAAATGAAAAGAGCGGTTAGGTGAAAACCCGAAAGGGCGCCTAAGCAGAATTGAGCGGTAAAATTCGAGTGTTTTAGGATCATTCTTGCTTGGGGACTTTGGGGCTTACATGTTAGATTTGGGTAGATCCTAGGTTGCTCTCTTTCATCTTTTTAGAGCTTGAGTGTTATATCATGTTGTGAGGTGTGTGTTTGAGCTTCATTGTTTTATGCTCATGATTTCTCTATATTTTGGGTTCGGGTTGTGAGCTGAGTGTTTTTATCTTCCCTTGTATTTCCTGAGATCTTAGATGTGCTGACTTGATATATTTGTTTTGAGCTTACTCGAGGACGAGCAAGATCTAAGTATGGGGGAATTTGATTCGCTCTACTATGTATAGGTTAACTCTTGTATTTTAGAGCTATATTGAGAGTGTTTAGGTTAGTTTTGAGCGTTATTGTAATATCAAGACCGAAGACACAAGATTTGAAGAATCAAGAGTAAAAGAGCTTAAAGACGAAGAATCGCCACTGCATGATTACCGCGGACGCGTTACCTATGGTGCGGGCGCGGTGGAGTGGAGGAGCGAACCAACTTAAACCGTGAAGGCCGCGGACGCGTTGCCTCCGGCGCGGCCGCGGTAGAAGCTGACCCGGGAATTGACCATTTGAAGGCCGCCGCGGGCGCGGTTCTTGTGCCGCGGTCGCGGTGGTAGCCGACTTCCAGACGGGCGAGATTTCACCGTTTCTATCTTGTTTCCTTTCTTATCTTTCGGTTTCCTATCTTATTTAGTCCGAAAAGGTTGATCTTTGGGGCTATATAAGGGGAACCTTTCTAGGCTTGTAGAGGATGGATTTCTTGTCAATCAATTGTAATTCAATAAAGATTAGAGTTTTCTTTGTAATGGAGAACTAACTCTCCTCTGGAGTTTATTCAATCAAGGAAGCTTTATTATGAAGTTGTGAAATTCTGGTAACCTCTTTATCCTTAGGTCTTTATTGATACTCTTGTGCTTCATCCCATGATCTATGTTTGATTTTATGAGCCTGATCAACTTGTTTGATTGACTTAGATCTATCGTTTGAATTAGGATTGGTTGTTGTATATGCATCTTTCCTATTCTCGAAACACCGCTATTCTAGGACCGTGAACTAGTTTAGGGAAGAGTATTCAATGGTTAAATTGTGCATGAGACTCGTAGCTTGATTGCATGATTTGATTTCCTATTATCCCTGTGCTCTATGCTAATTCTAGGTTAAGCGTCCTTGCCTAGGGTTATAGAATTGCTTGGACCGTGGACTTGCGATTTCTAATGATTGGGATTGGAATTGACCTAAGCATATAAAGAGGTGGATGAATTCATGATCAACGGATTAATAAAGTGGAATTGATTGAATGAACTTTGCTTGATAACTTTGATTGAAAACAACTTTCAAAACCCCCCTTTGATTACTTGTATGAAAACCACATAAAATCTGAATAAAACTGATTCCTTTGGGTTCGACCCCTTGCTTGCCTACTATACTTGTGTTTGCATGTTTGGGATTTATTTTTGATTAGGGAACAACGACTTTGCCCGAGTCAATAGTCTCCATCCCGAAGCTTGTCACACATCAATATGTTTTATTAATTTTTATTCCATTAAGTAGTCCATATGTGTTTTTTTTAATTAAAGTGTTTAAACTATATTTTTTTCAACATTATTGGCGGGACAATGTTAGGGACACTCTAGATCAACGATATCCGTCCCTTATTTTGATAATGCCAAACTCCATGTGATCTAATGTTTGTTCAAGTGTTACTCCTAGGGACGCTCATCATGAGAAAAGGACAACAAGTGTATGTAGTCCCCAGACCTTAGGGACGCCTATAGTTTCAATGATCAAATGAACAATAACAAGTTTTCTACGAAATAAGGAAGCCGTCTCTACGAGAATGGAACTAGCATCAAAAGAATTCAAATTCAAATACTCAAGCAAAGTCAAGGTTGCTAGTACAAGAAGACAGATGTCTGTGGCAGCAGCCATCAGAAGCTTTACAAGTTAGAGACAAATCACATGAAGTTAAGACGTCGCTTTCCCAACTCATCCCAAGATGCACGTGCTAGCTTCCCAAAGAAAGGAAGCGCTATCTCTAGGATGAGGACAATAGTTTGTACCTATACAACGTAGGAGAAAGTGACAACCTCTAAGGATAGCTCTGAGGACGCTAGAAGGGTAAAAGTGTCCGAGGAAGAGCGATACATCTTTATGTGTTTTAGGTGATGTGACTTCTTCTGAGCATTCTCTCCCAAGAGCCTTAAGAACACCAAAGAACAAAGTAAGTGAGAGTGATCTTGATCGAGAAGAAGAAGTCTACCAAGAACAATATCTGTTTCATAACCCAAAGTATTGTGTGCTTCCTAAGGACTAGGAAACACGTGAGGTTTGAGTTCTTTGTACTTAAGATTATTGAGTTAGGCTACTTAGAGTTACGGCTAAAAGAAAATGCACTAGTAAACTATAAGGACGGACACTTGTAGTTTAGGGAAGTGTGTACTTCGCCTATTTAATAGCTGTAGGGACTGTCTCTAATATAAGTATAAGAAGTCATTCATAAATCCACTAAGACTAGTTAGTCGAAGTGGGGTTCCTCAATAAATTGATTGTGTCCCTAAGTCCTTCATTCATACACTTTAGTTTTACTTACTTATTCCGCTGCCCAAGGACGTCATCCCTACGCCGTCCTTACCTATTACTAACGCATACGATCCAACAATTGATATCAGAGTAGGAATGCTCTAGTTTTTTCCTTAATATGCAAGAAAAGTTGTCTAGCATGGTACCAGTTGGAAACAACAACAAGAAGCCTCCACGTCCGGTGGAAGGACGCTATAAGAGTCGGAGACAAAGGATGGGTCACTAGATTAGAAGTGTTGACTACCAATACTAGGTTGTCATCAAGAAAGGAGATTTCTAAATCCACAAGGATAAAATTGATAAGGAAGATGAATGGGGACCAAAAGAATGGAAGGCCATGGAGACCAACGCTAAAGCCATCGTCCTTCCCTAGAATGCTATGTGTGAACAGGAAGCTACCAAGGTTAGAAACCTGGAGACAGCAAAGAGTTGTGGGAGGCGATTGAAAAGTTCCATGTTGGGATGACCGACATGAAAGAATATCACCAGATGAACACCAAAAGGGAGTTCTTTTGCTTTCATATGGAACAAGACGAATCCATTCAAAGCTATGCTTATCGCTTTTAGGCACTCTGCAACAAGCTTACTCAGGTGGAGATCTCTTCTAATGAGATTACTGACCAAATGAAGGTCCAAGTAGTCATTAATGAACTAATTGGAGAATGGAATGATAATAGGACATCGTTCAAGGAGAACACGTCTAACAAAACTCTTCCACTGAGTGAAATCCCCAGCAAGTTGAGAGCTTATGATGTTAGAACAGAAAAGAACAGAGTTGCTGAAAAGGAAAAGGGGATAATCTAAAGCTCGAGGCTTCCCTCGAAAGGAAAGCATGCCAAAATGTGAATGTACAAAAAAGGATAGTTTAACGATAAACACTTTCCAAAGACGAGACTTTCAGCAAAGTCTCAGATCATGAGATGAAGGATGTCACCTGCTTTGAGTGCAACAAGAAAAGGGCACTTTGCCAAGAATTGCCACTTTGGGAGCAATTCCAATAACCAAGGGAAAGGGAAGGCTTACGTCATCCCTGAGGACGATTTAGAGGAAAATCCCGAACCAAAGGAAAGGGAAGGCCTACGTTGTCACCTGGACGTCCTCAGCAATCAGAATGGCTAAGGACATTCAGACGAAGGATGTTGTTGAGAGTGCTTCCCCTCCGGCCATGAAACTCAAGTCAGTCTCATCCTCTTTCCAGGTTGCTCCGTCCTCAACTCCCATGTCCACTGCTATCATGGTGGCTCCCAAACTCCTTCAGCTTCCCCATCTTGATGACTCCCTGCCAATTACTAGAGAAGAAGTGGAAGCAGAGGATGCAGAACTAAGACAGTATGTGGGCCGCCTCTCCACTTCTACTTAAGAGGATCTTCTCTATAGGCAAATAAGGGTTGATCTTAAGGAGACACCGCCATACTCCACCAAGCCAACTCAAAAAGAACAAGCCCCGGCTAAGGACACCGTAATGGAAGTCATTGTCATTGAGGAGATGTCCTAAGAAAAGGACACTCCACTTCTACTTAAGAGGATCTTCTCTATAAGCAAATAAGGGTTGATCTTAAGGAGACACCGCCATACTCCACCAAGCCAACTTAAAAAGAACAAGCCCCAGCTAAGGACACCGTAATGGAAGTCATTGTCATTGAGGAGATGTCCTAAGAAAAGGACACTCCTCCTCCCTAGAAAGAGGCTCTTCAAGTGAAGTCCACAACTCCTGCCACTCCTCCCACTTTCTCAAAGATTGAGGAAGTTGAAGTTATAGGAACGCTCCATACGGAGGTTCCGTAAGAATCCGAACGTCCCCTTTTTCCAACTGATGCTATGAAAATTGAGAATAAGGAGAAGGATGCCAACAATGAGTCCCATGAGGATGACACCCAAGCCCAAGGAGATGTTGATAACAAATCCGATGAGGATGCTGATCATCAGGATCAAGAGGACACTGCTGGCGGCGAAGATGATGAAGAATGTCGCCAAACTAATGGCAAAGGCAAGAAGGGCAAGGCCACCAAAGAAAAGATTCTAGGCCCTATTGTCTTCAGTAAGGAACTTTTGGAAGCATGCAGGAGAGTTTCTTAAGCTTCTAGTAGTTCAAGGCTGGGATCATTTAGGAAAGGACTTCGCCAAGGTGGATCTTGAGGAAGTAAAGACCTTCTTCTCCAACCTTCAATTGTCTCAACTGAACGAGGAGAAATTATAAGGGACATTCTCCATTGAGGGCGACGTTTTTTTAATGGATGAGGTTTCTATGAGAAGGTTGCTCAAGCTGATGCCTTCCCCTCAGGGCGCACTCCACAACACCCCCAACAAAAAAATTTCAAACGTTTCAATCAAGAAGAAATTTTGTCCAGGATCATCAGGGAATGATCCCTCAGAAGGCTGATCGAGTGGCTCATGCACTCACCAAGACGGGCGCCATTGCTCATCATGTTATGATGAGGATGGTTGTCCCTGGGCAGGAGAAGAAGTCTTTTGTCCAAGTCACCGATGATATAATTCCGGACCACTTCCTCCAAAGAGAGCCGATCAATCTCCCACCGATCATGCTTGAGCATATGGCCAAGTGAAAAAATAAAGATCACTCTATGCCATCCCAGATTTGGTGAAAAAGGTTCATGCTGAAAGAAGATGGTTATGAGCCTACTAAAGCTCCAACCTTTGGGATGGTATGGGAAGCCAGGAAGATCAGCCAAATTAGATGTGATGAGGATCTCCCATCTGAGATCAAGTAGCGTCGTCTTGAGGAACTGGCCACTGTTGATAATACACAAGTCCAAGGGACTCCTCCTCCACCAGAGACTTCTGATCAGAACGATGAGCGTGATGATGATGGACTATTCTCAACTGATGTCAACTCATATCTGTCTAAGGAACTAGACTGGATGATGATTCAAAATCAATGTGCTATCATTGACGCTCTAAATGATGTGAATGAAGCCTTGTGCAATAAGAACTTGCTGCTTCTGGAGATTAGGGACGTGCTCTTGAAACGTTTTGAATTATCACATTGCCCTTCCTTCTTCCCTCCTTTTGTTCTCTTATCATCTTTTGTTTTCACTCCCTTATCTCTTAAACTGTCTTCGTAAACTTTATTTTATGAATGAAGTCGATCTCTTTCCTTGCATTCCTTGTGCTTAAGTGTCTTATTTATTTTATTTATGATTTTGTGCTAAGACTTCTAACATTTGCTCTCCTTTTTGATGATGCCAAAAGGGGTACATATAGTATCTATACAGATGCGTTGTTAAAAGTTGTCATAGTAATGCATTTTTTTAAGGGGGATTTTAGCTATGTGACAAGGACGATTCAAACAACTAAGTATCACCGGTCCTTAAAGAAAAATCCAAATTGAGTAAAACTTGAATAAATTTCTCATGTTAACATTGTCTAAGGACGCTGGAGTTTTATCCTTCTTTTCCAAATAAATGCTCAATTTTTTTAATTTTTTTTAAGAAAATGGTATTATGCATTCAACGCCCACATAAAATCCTATTATTTATTTTACTATTATTATTTTAGCTAACAAATAAATGAATATGAAGAGATTGATCAAAGCAAATCAAAAGTCTTACATGTTGCATGTGTAATAAATAGAAAAATATAAAGATTTAGTTTACAAAGATAAATCATATTAACTATGAATTCTTTTTACGCAATACTTTCATAACATGTAAATCTATGTTATTTGAACAAAGAATCTTAGTCTAAACACAAATAAAAACTATGGATTAATAAATTTGCGATCTAGGTTTAAAAATATACAGTTTTTTTTAATAAATTTTATGATTTTCTTTGTTTCATTGAAATTGTGTAAACTATAAAGTGTAAAGATAGTGAAAATAAACATCTTATGATAGATCAAATGTGTATTAATTATTCAAATAATTGTCAATTAAGTGCTCATTTTAATTAGATTTTTTTAATCCAATCAACCTTAATAATTTTCTTATTTTAATATTATCTTAAGATATATTTTAAAAGGGATTGGGGTGGAGAGGGTATTTTTGGGGTGAAATTGAAGACCATAGATTTTCTTAAAAATAAATGTGATGAATAGGTTATTCCTCCATATAAAACCCCCCTTCTCTTTCATTTTTTCTCTCTCTCTCTCTCTCTCTCTCTCTCTCTCTCTCTCTCTCTCTCTCTCTCTCTCTCTCTCTCTCTCTCTCTCTCCTCCCTCTCTCCTTCTCCCTCTCCAAATCTCCCTCTATCTCCTTTCCTCCCTTTCTCCTTCGATTTTATTTTTTCAGATCTACGCGTGTACAAGTTAGATCTAGGCTCGTGTATGCCAGATCTAGACTCGTACGAGCTAGATCTACGCTCCAACCACCTCGACGAGCCATTCCGCCGCCGCCGCCGCCCTCGCCGACGACTTCTGCCACCGCCGCCGTCGCTACCGCCGCCAGATTTGACGAATTTCAGGTATTTTTTCTTTTTCGACTCCTTTCGGTTCCTTTTCATCGTCAATCTCCCTTTTTTTTGTTTCGACCCAGATCTACTCAAATCTAGGCTCGTTTGAGCCTAGATCTGGGCTCGTTCGAGCTAGATCTAGGCTCGTAGGAGCCAGATCTAGGCTCATACGAGCCAGATCTACGCTCGTTCGAGCTAGATCTACGGGGGTTTTTGGGTTTTTGGATTTTTGGGGTTTTTGGATTTTTTGGATGACAAGTTTGTTTTTCGAATTTAAGTGATGACAAGTTTTTTTGTGGGTTTAGGGATTTTGAGTTTGTGGGTTTTTTTGATAACAAGTTGATTTTAGGTTTTTGGGATGATTTTATGATTTGGGGTGATGACAATTGATTTTTTATGAGTTTTGAGCAATTTAAGTTTGTTCTATGGATTTGACTGATGACAAGTGCGTTTTAAGGTTCTAGGTGATGACAAGTTGTTTTATATGGTTCTGGGTGATGACAAGTTCGTTTTTATGGATTTTTGCGATGACAAGTCCGTTTCCAATGTGTTTTGGTGATGACAAGTTGCTTTACGGATCTGGGGGTGATGACAAGTTTGTTTTAAGGTTTTTTGGATGATTTTGTGGATTTGGGTATGTTTTTGGATTTTTTGGATGACAAGTTTGTTTTTCGGATTTAAGTGATGACAAGTTTTTTTGTGTGTTTAGGGGTTTTGAGTGTGTGAGTTTTTTGGATGACAAGTTGATTTTAGGGTTTTTGGGACGATTTTTATGATTTGGGGTGATGACAAGTGATTTTTTATGAGTTTTGAACAATTTAAGTTTGTTCTACGGATCTGATTGATGACAAGTGTGTTTTAAGGTTCTAGGTGATGACAAGTTGTTTTTTATGGTTTTGGGTGATGACAAGTTCGTTTTTATGTGTTTGGGCGATGACAAGTCTGTTTTTAATGTGTTTTGATGACGACAAGTTGTTTTAAGGTTTGTTTTAAGGTTCTGGGGGTGATGACAAGTGTGTTTTAAGGTTCTGGGGGTGATGTTTTAAGGTTTTTTGGATGATTTTATGGGTTTGGGTATGTTTTTGGGTGATGACAAGTTTGTTTTACTAGTTGGGGTGATGACATGTTTTATTTTCCATTGTTAAATTTGTATATATATTACTTATAATTATGACCTATTAGCTCAAATGGTAGAGCAATGTGCTTGATGCACAATAATGTGGGTTCAAATCCCACATAGGTCAATTTCTTAACTGGTCATCACTGATGACATGTTTTTTACGTGAATGATGGGTTTTACCTCAACTTGTCATCAGATGACAAGTTGAGTACGTGAATGCTGAGTTTTATCTAAACTGGTCATCACTGATGACAAGTTTTTTTGTACACGGAAACTTGTCATCTGATGACACGTTACTTGTAATAACTATTGACAAGGTGGTCAACACCGGTCAACGACTGGTCAACGACGGTCAACGCCGGTTAACGCTGGATGGTGATAAGGGGTGCTGACGTTATCTTGTAAATTTATAAAAAAGGTAGGGGCAAAATTGGAAAAAAGCCTATGGGAGCTCATTTTTTTTTCCTTGTAGCCTATTTTGTTCAATATTTCTCCCCCATAGAAACCCAATTTCGTCTATATTTTAATTGTCTCTTTTTATCATATAGATATTTCACCAATTGAAGCTCAAGAGGTCAAGCAAATTTCATATTTTTACAAAATAGATTTCTCTATTCAAAATAGAAGAGGAAAATATATGTGAGAATAGTATATATGAATACTCAAATACAAATATTTTCTTAGAAAAATTTATGTGACAAAATCTATAAATTTAACATCCTATGATAAAAAATAATAACAACTCTATAAGTAAATATCTTAACGACACTTTTAATAGTATACAAAGTATAATTAGAATAAGTATTTAGTATGTTTAATCACAGGATGAGATTCAAAAATTAATACATTTAAGATATTACCTAACATAATATACAAACTTTGTCTTGTTTAACGGACGATCTTGACACACTAGGATAAGAATAGTTTATAAGTGGGCTTGACAACAAATGCAATTGAAAAGAGCTTGGATAAAATCATTTGACCGTCTAGGGGACGGGCTAAACCCACTAGTATAGTAGAATAAATGTCAAATCGCACAATTTATCTCAATTCACTAATAAAAAACAATGACACATAATTAAAGTTATTATGGTAAAAACCCCTTAAGTCCTATTCAACTATTATTATACGGAACAAGTGATTTCAACCACCAAATTTTAATTACCATGATGTCTAATTAAATTTTATTGTAATTCTTTAGCCTCTCCTAGAAAAAGGATCAGTGATAACAGGTCAAAACAGCGGGCATTGAATCCATAATAAGGACAACAACAACAACAAAAACATGTATCCAGGGGAAACCCGCAAACGCAGGATCTGGGGGGGGGGGTCAGGATGGGGACATTCCAGACCTAGATGTAATGTGCCCAGAACGACCCAAGTGGAAACACTCAACAAACCTGAACTAAAAAACCTAAACACAACTGACACTAAAGCTAAAATTAAATTGAAAGAAAGAAAATGAAAAGAAAGGAAAAGAAGAAAATGAGACTAAAACTACAGAGCCCCGCAGCAGCTACACAAAGCTCCACCAACAAGCGAAGTAGTTGTCTAAAACAGTGATCTTCTCCCTCCAATGCTCTCTGCACTGCGCCAACTCGACAGAAATATCTAACAAGCCGATAGAATCCATAATAAGGAATGATCCTTTTGTAGTTTTAGTTTTTAATATTGGATAAGTATGATTCAAATATGCAAACTACAAATGTCGGTTATTAACTGAGGGACATCCATAATTTCTATGGTACCCGATTTATAGTAGGAAAATGCAGGTTCGTTATTTATGTTATACTTTTTGGCCAGGTTAAGAATTAGGAAGTCCTGTTTAAGGAAGACGCCTAATCGCATCCTTTCTGAATGTGTTAGATATAGTAGTCATGACCCATTCTCGAGATTTTATTAGCAGTGACATTGGCATCCCTACCAATCTAAATTGATTGAATTACCTGGAACCGTTGGAGCGAACTCCTAATGTCCGCAATCAAAATGTCGATTTCCTAAGCGTGGTTCATAATTCCCTTGGAAGTATTTATGATTATAAGGCTGTACTCTCAATTTCAATGTTGCTTAACCCTCCTTTGGTAGATTTAAACCCATCTAAGTGCCAAAGTTTCCACTTCTAAACTGAAGTTTTTTTCATATTTAGTGACACCTAGATTGATGGCAGATTTAATTTCATCACTATTGTGCAATTATGCATCATTATCGTGTATTTGTGCATCATTATCATGGATATTGTACATTGATTTTAAACTTCTTATTTTTTTTGATGCAAATTTTGCAAATCTTGATGTAGATTTTGCCAATGTTGATGCACGTCTTGCCAATTTAGATTCACATTCAACTTATTTTGACACACTCAGCAGAAAAAGATGCGGTCTTTACTTCTTTTTTTTTGAAGAAAAACGGTTAATTGTATTAAGAAGGACAGGTTACAAAAACGCTAGTTCGCACTAGCTATTTACATAGTCTCCACTCTTTAAACACTCCAAAAACTTTCTAAGATCTTTCGATCCTCTTTTCCACCTAGCATTACAACAATTTCTAATGTGCCTTTGGCACATAACACTACACTCAATTATGTCAATATCTTGTTGGTTAAACAACTTCATATTCCTGGCTTTCCATACGAAATAGATGACAACACTAATACAATGGTTCCAAAGATTAAATTTGAAGGATCTCCTGCCACTGAGGCCATTAGCCTGATCAATCCAGTTGTCCAGGCTTGTGCAGAGTCTGCCCAGTTTTGCCCAGCTCAAGGTCTTGTGGAGAACCTGCTTTGAATAGTTGCACTCAAACCAGAGATGGGCCATGGTTTCTTGAGTGGAGCTGTTGCAAAGAACACAATGATCATCTGAGGTGATGCCCCAGGCATGCAGTTTGTCTCTCGTGGCAGCTCCATTTCTCATGATCTTCCAGTTAATGAAGGCAACCCTGGGAGTGTTCAGCTTGTTCCATATGAGATCAGCCCACTTGCTCTACTCCCCTCTGTTGTGTTTACATTCATAGAGGCTCTTGGCATCAAACTGTCCAAATCTAGAGGTGATCACCATAGCATCAGAGTCACCATTAAGGGAGTCTCTGAGCTCATTTCTCAGAGAATCTCAATGCACATAAAACAATTAGATTTGACGCATGAACATATATTAGTGCACACAATTTCGATGCACATTCGGTTGTTTACAAACAATCTGTTTTAATGAACAAATTCAAAGTTTTGATAAACAAACATAGGCACATCCTATATCCATATTTTTCGGACCATTATGGAATAATTCGCTATAAAAGCCGTCATTTTTTAAGTGAAATGATCAATGCCTTTGATTTCTTCTCATTCAAGAGTTTTATGCATTCTCATTTTGTACCCAAGTACCCATTCACACCTAATCTAGACATATATGAATCAGATCAAAAAAGTTTTTTAATATTTGAGGGTACTCTGTATAAGAGTCCAATCGGAGATCTCTTTTAATGGCTTAACTAATTGACTGAACGAGGCGAATACAATCAAACAAAAAGACGAGAATAGGGTTGTTCATGAACCGACCAAAACCGAAGATTTTAGCCAAACCGACCCGAACCGAAACCGAAACCGAAAAGATTCGGTTCGGTTTTCGGTCCACTAATTTTAGAAATATCGGTTTCGGTTCGGTTCGGTTTAAACCGAATTTTAAAAAAATATAAGTTTTGAATTTTTTTTAATGTAGTGGACTGCTTGCTTTTGTAGTTTTGCCTACACCAAAGGCCCCAAGCCTTCTTTTGTTTCTTCAATCGGTTGAAGGCTGAAAACCTAACCTAAGTTCTCTAGTCTCCCACCCACCGCCAGCCCCAACTTCCCCTAATCCAAGTTCTCTCTTGCTCCCCCGCTGACGCCGTCGGCCCGTCGCCCTCTCGCCACCGTCGTTCACGCCGGGTCACCGGCTGTTGTTAAGAGCCTCGAGGAGTCGACTGGAGTATTAGAAGGTTCATCGTTCACGCCGGTTTCGGTACGTCGCCATCGTTCTTCGCCCTAATATCCTCAAGTCGGAGTCGCCGTCGTTCACGCCGGCTGTAGCCTCAGATTCACGTCGTTCACGCCAATTTCCTGAATTCTTGTATTTTGAACCTTGAAGTTTTGAACTTGAGTCTCTTTGCATCCATGGCCGAATGGTGTAGTGCAGGTTTCACTAATTAATTAATTAGTCATTAGTTAGTGCTAATTAGTCACTAATTAATTAATTAATGAGTCACAACTCACAAGTCACTAGTTTCAAAGATGCAGATTTTGAACTTCTTAAGTTCGTTTTTTTTTTCGGTTTGTATGTGAACCGAACCGGCACAAACCGAAACGAGCCGAACCGAACCAAAAAAATTCGGTTCGGTTTTTGGTTCACATATTTCAGAAATATCGGTTTCGGTTCGGTTCGGTTTTGGTCGATTCGGTTCGGTTTTGAACAAATGAACAACCCTAGACAAGAATGCTAGAAGACCAAGCGAATATCAGCTTATTCAGGGTATGAATCTTTGTAGTAGAAGAGAGAGGGCTCACTCACACAAACTATAAACTTTTTTTTATTTAAGGATACTATCCATAAGAGTCCAATCGGAGACCTCTTTTAGAGGCATAGGTAATTGACTAAATGAGGTGAATGCAATCAAACCATAAACTAGTTTGTGACACTTCTTACACTTGTATTTGAATCCATATGAAATGTGATAGTAGAGCTCAAAGATATAAAACCGGCAAGATTTGAATCAATTAATATGAATGAAAATGCACGTACGTATGGTAGTACACTAAACAATGTTCACAGAAATTTAAGGAAAAGCGGGCATTGAATCGATGAAATAAATTGCTCATAACCACGGCATGTAATATACACATTAGTTCCACATCCAATTAATATGGTGGACGGACCGAAAAAGAAAACCCGGAGAGAATTAATCAACGGGGCAAGTCGTACCCAAATCCCGTAGAAAAGTGTTGAAACCGTGAAGAAGAAGAGGAAGAAGAAGAAGAAGAGAGATGGAAGCCAAGGCAGGAGAGGAGGCCAAACTTGTAAGGAAGTGAAGTGCGCCTGTTGAAGTGGTCGGGAAGCGCCCTGTTGGGAGCAGCAGAGAACCTCTTACTATCATTGAAAACAGAGGTGTTAGGAAGGGGCCTGCTTCCCTCGGAGGCGCTCCGGAAGAGAAGAAGGTCCTTCAATTTCCATCTCTTGTATCCTCCCCTTGAAGAGGACGGCTGCTGCTGCATTTGTTCTTGTTGTTGCTGCTGGTGGAGGGCGAATTCCGAGACTCGGAGCGGGGAAAGGGAGCGGCTCATGCCTCTCCTGGGGTTGGCGGTGTTGGGGTTCGTAGGGCGGCCGCGGGCAGGGGGGTCCAAGAAGCCGTGACTGCGCTTATTAGATGATGGGGAGTGGTGGGCGGGAGTGGGCTTGAGTGGGAGTATCTTGCCGGCGTGGAAGAGCTCGTCCGCGGCCAAGAGGGCGGGTCCGTCCACCACCAGGTGCCCGCTGCTGAAGTTGAATTCGAACTCTCGATCCTCCTCCTCCGGGGCCGAGCGGGGGCTGGAGGGGGCGCTGTAGAACACCATGTCCAGCCCCCGGTGAGCGGGGGAAGGGGGCGCCTGCGAGAGCTCCGCTGATCTCATTACCACCGCCGCCATTATTATTATTATTATTCTTAGCTAGCTTTGTTTTAGCAGTAGTACGTACTAGTAGTAGTAGTATGAGGGCGGGTTTTCATTTGTAGAGGGAGACAGGCGGAGGCAGGTGGGTGAAGGAAAGGCATAGGAAGGAGGGAGGAGCTGCCTTTCTTTGATTCACTGACTCACTTGATTCACGTAGAGTTGAATGAGATCGAGAGAGTTGGTGGTTGTGCTTCATTAACTTATTCCCCCCTTTCTGGGGGGCCCCTGCTCCTGTTATACTTTTTGACTCATGGTTTCACCAACTCCAGCAAAAAAATAGTTATTGGAGGCGTTGATTGTGCACTAATCAACATCTGCTGCATTTGATTGTATAGTGCTAGCCATTTATCAAGGACGACAGAAGTATATATCCATCCATACTACCGTATCACTTGCATTTCAACTCCAAAGGATCTATTCAACAAATTTTGTACTTCATTATTTCGATTTTTTAAATGAGGTCAATAGAAGAAGACCAAAATTAAGTGGTGCTAATAATGCGATTTTTTTGGACATACTACATACTGGAATTCCACATCCATCCATGTATTAAACGTGCAAATATAAATGAATATATATATATATATATAGATTAAAGTTCAATAGTGAACAAGTAAATATGAGTGAACAAGTGAACAATTGTAGGCCTTTAGATGCTATTTCAATGGATGGTCCAGATTACATATCAAAATTTGACCCAAATTCAAATTTGAACCTCATCCCTTAATTATAGCAACTGTTAATTAATTTTCGGATTTATAGAAAAATCACAAAAAAGAATCCCTTAATTATAGAAAATGTTAATTAATTTTCAAATTTCAACTCAATCTCGTAATTATAGGAAGTGTTAATTTTATATTGGATATTCACACGTCTTGTATGAATTATTATCTATATATACATGTTATAGTCTTGTATATACATCATGGGATCATTATATACACTATATTACAGTATTCCGGCAGAATTGGTTGTACGATTAAACATATGAATACAATCCAGCCACAACAAATTTCGTATATATATTGCTCAGGTTGTCATATACAATATTATTGTACATATATATATATCTTGATCCGTAGAAATAGGTCACATAAACAATCCAGCAAAAACAAATTTCGTATGTACATTCCTCATGTTGGCATATACAACATTACTGTACATATATACATCTTGATCCGTAGAAATAGGTCACATAAACAATCCAACAAAAACAAATTTCGTATATACATTCCTCATGTTGGCATATATAATATTACTGTACATATATACATCTTGATCCGTAGAAATAGGTTACAGAAACAATCCAGCAAAAACAAATTTCATATATACATTCCTCATGTTGGCATATACAATATTACTGTACACATATACATCTTGGGGGGCGAAACTCCGACGGAGAAAGGGGACCCGAACGAAGCTCGACGGACGGTAATAGGGGGCGAAACTCCGACGCGGTTCGACTAGGGGCTACGAGAGGCCGGCGGGAGGGGACCCGAACCTACGAACGAGCACTGACGACGAGTAGAATCGGGAAGCGACCAACGTCGGGCACCACATCTAGGGCGGAATCCGGGGGACGGGCAAAACCCCAGATCTGGAGGGGCGATCCGGTTGGGCGGGGTGCAGGGCAAGTGGCGACGGGTGGTCGCCGGAAAACTCCCTGGAGAGGGGAGGCGCTAGGGCGAGAGGTTGAGCGGCGACGGTAGGGCGGCGAAGTGGTGGAGGTTGCAATGGGAGCCGACGATTTTCTGGATGCTGCAATGGAGCCTAATTTTTGATTTTATAGAATTATAATTATGGTAGTTACAAATGGTAGATGATGGGAGAAAATCTCTCCTATTTTTGATTTTTTGCTATTTTCTTTTTTTGGATATTGTCATAGCTAATCTAACCATCCATTACAAATCTCATCCTACGGATGAGATTTGTTCTCTTGTGCTCTATAGAACATTGTGAACTATAGAACCTACCTCTATATATATATATATATAGTGCATTTTGGGTTGGGGACGAGTTCACTCATTTTGGGTTGAGGTTGAGGGTGACTTCGACTTAATCGGATTATATCTTAAGTTGTGGATCGGTCCCGATAGATTAATGTGCATGTTCGGGTTGGCCTAACGGGTTAAGAACTTGAATTAATTATGAAAATCATATTATGACAAAATAATAATATTTATTAATAGAATGTTTTTATAATAAAATTTAAAATAAAACATATTTATTTTATATATATATAGCTAGGTTTCGGTGAGGATTATTCTTATAGTAAGGACAACCCCTTACGGTAAGGAGTAACCCCATCCATTGGATTTGCCTCCTTACCTTATAATGGATAGTCTATATTATTTTAATTTTTTTATTTTTAAAAAAATCTTTAAAATTTTTTTTTTTTTCGAAAAAATCGAACAATATAAAAATTGAACTTATAGTAATAAAAATCGAACTAATACTAAGAAAAAATTGAATTTATTGTACAAAAAGTTGAACCCGTACAAATTACAAAATTGAACTTCTAGTACACGTAATTGAACTTTTAACATAATAAATTGAACACTTTTGTTGTAAAAATTGAACTACCACATTTCAGGGTTATAATCATTGTTTTTGTGAAGAAAGATATTTTTTTATATTTTTATATTTTTAGTTTTTATTTATGTATTACAGTTGTTATTTTGTAGGAAAAACTATTTTTGAATTAATAAAAAATATTAGACTAAAATAAATTCATTTTTGTGAAAATCGAATTATATAAAAAATGAACTCAAAAGATATAAAAGTTCAACTCATAGAACAAATAACTGAACTATTACTTAAAAATAATTGAACCCATATAATATTCAATATTGAACTCGTAGTATTTATAAATTGAACTGTTAGTATATTATTTTGAACTCTTTAGTGTATAAAATTGAATTGTCGTATTTAAATGTTCTAACGCTATTTTTCAGAAAATAACATAATATCGTTTTCGTAAAAAAAAAAACTTTTCCCTGAAAATATTTTTTTTTAAAAAAAACAATCTAGACCGTCCATTACATAGTAAGGAGGTAAATCTAATGAATAAGATTACTCCTTACCACAAGGAGTAGTCCTTACCATAAGAATAGTCCTCACTTGAACCAAAACCTATATATATAAAACATTGGGTTAATCCACCACGTTCCATTTTTTTTCTTTTACTCGCTATTTTTCGGATCGGGTTCAATCCAAAAATCTCTACCAGCTCAGATCGGGTCAAGTTTTGAGACCTCTAATATCTATCCATCTATCTATATAATAAAAATGCAACTGCAAAAACATCGTGCCAAAAGTGCAAGTTTATGTTCAACCAAAAAAGTGTAAGTTTATAACTACCACACCCGTCAATCGGATGGTTCTTCGGATTCGCATGACACCGGATCATGGGTCAATTATTTGATCGGGTCGTTGCTGGTTTTTAGGTGGATCAAGAATATCCAATTAATTTATGATTATTAAAGTCATATTTAGTTAAATAATTTATATATATTTTAGTAATAGAAAATTTTTTATATTCAAAATAAATTTTATTTTGAAATATATAAATCACGACAATAGAATGAGTTTTGGTTAGGAGCAAGGGTGGAACCACGTTGTGCTCAGTGGCCCCCACTGGGATCTTAGTATATATTTAAAAACATTATTAAAATAGTAATATATTATTCTCTCTGCACTAAAATAATTGTCTATATAGTATTTGTATATATATTAAAAAAGAATTATTTTTCCTATATTACCTATATTATTACAAAGTTAATTATTAGTGCAAAGAAAAATGGAAATACGTATATGATTATGATATTGTTAATTGTCAGGGGTATTGCCTCGGCTAAAGTCGTCATGCCAAGATCAAAGATAATTAACCCTAATACAAGCTAGTACGGCGAGTAAGTCGGGGTTGTACCTCAGAGAACTTGCTGCTTCTAATATCAATATTTCTACCAACTAAAGATAGGGTGAATTAAAAGATATATCTAAACTAAACTAATCTAGGAAACAAATAACAAACAATCAAACAAATCAAATAGAGAAACAAGTTTATTCAAAAGATCCACCCTGAAATAATCATTTGATCATAGATACATCCATTAATTCCATTTACTCCTATGGTTAATTCCTATCCTAATCATTAACAATTGCAAGTCCACGGTCCAAACAATTCTTTAACCCTAGGCAAGGACACTTAACCTAAAATTAACATAGAGAACAAGGATATGCAAGATACATGCAACAACAATCAAGCTACGAGTCAATTGTAGAAACATAGAATCAATTCTCTTCTTAAATCCAAGTTGCACAGACAATAGGTCTAGGTTCTAAGCTGTTTTCACAGAACAGGATTGTCCACGGTTCAAACCCAGATCCAACAATAGAAAATCAATCAATTCAACAAGCTAGATACTCATGCAGAATTAATCAATATTCATAAAATAAAACACAAGAGAATTACATCAGAGCTTCACCATTGAACAAACCCTAGGAGACTAGCTCTCCATTATACAAATTAAAACCTAAGAATTAATTCGATGTGAATTGGATGAATAATGGATACAAATTGGATATAAATTGGATGCCTAAAACCTAAGAAAGACCTCTAAATATATAGTAGTCGGAAGTCATCCTGACCGAGTTACTAAAGATAGAGGAAAGATAAGAAAAAGGAAAGAAGATAGAAATAAAGTCTCTCGGGTCTGGTACCAAACCGCGGGCACACCAGGTCCACCACGGGCGCGGTTTCCCTGGTCAACTCTATGAAAAATCGCGCGCACTTCGCTAATCACCTTCTAACGCGCACGTTTTTCGAGATCCACGCACACAGTTTTCTTTGGTGTAAAGTAGACTTCCTTGGGATAATTCCACACCCGCGCGCTCGCAGTACTTGTACAGAATCGACTCTTCTTCTTCACTGGAGCGCCATGAAAACTCTTGAATCTTGAATCCTTGTGTCTTTGGTCTTGATATTACAATTAAGCACAAAGTCTAACCTAGAACACTCAATATAGCCCTAAAATACAAGAGTTAACACATCCTAAATAGAGAATATCAAATTCCCCCATACTTAGATCTTGCTCGTCGTCGAGTAAGCTCAAACTAAATATAAGAATTAGCTCACCAAAGATCTCAGGAAATACAAAGGAAGACAAAAACACTCAACTCTCAACTGGAACCCAAATAGAGTAATAATGAGTATAAACACATAAAGCTCAAAGTCCCCAAGGAAGAGTGATCCTATTCACTCGAATTTTACCACTCAATTCTGCTTAGGCTCCCTTTCGGGCTTTCACCTAACCGTTCTTTTCATTCTTCAAAAGGTGTGCTCACAAAATGCACAATCACTCATAAACCTCATATTACCCTAGCCTAATGCTGGTCTGGGTTACCTGCTTATTATCTGAGCCGCTCTTTCGGGGTTTCGACTCATCCCAGGATTTATTTGCATATTTTCAAAATTTTATGGCTTTTTCTATTTCTTTCATTTTGTCTTTCTTCTTTATTATGCAAAAAATATGGTGCAAGTGCTCCATGAAAAGGAAAAAATAAAAAATCTAAAGCAAGTCGAAGTAAAAACAACTATCTACACTTACTAGGATAAGTGAATGTGAGTACTTCCTCCCCCATACTTAAATCCTTCATTGTTTTCAATGAAGCTAACAGTAAGGATAGAAGCAAGGACGAAGGTAAATCAGAAGATTCACATACGAAGAAGAGGGGTGGAATGGAAGAACTCTTCAAAGGTGTAGAAAGAATGGACGAAAAGACTCCGGAATATCGTTCTGCAGGCAAACTGTGGGCGCGGGTGATCAGGCTGCGGGCACAGATCTCCATCCGAGAGCAAACTGAACACTTCTGGGCACAAACCGCAAGCGCGGTGAAGGAAGCGCGGGCGCGGTTGTGGGTGACACCGAACACGGTCTCTAAGCCACGAAAAATAACTGTTAAATTCTAGCTCTCGGGGCTCTCGGGCTCATCTCTTAGTTTTGGGACAATGTTAAGGACGCCTTCAGTAATTAACATTGTGCCTGGCGTCCCTTAGTTTTGATATGACAAACTCGCCTTGATCTAATAAGTTGTCCAAGTGTTTCAGGGACGCATGTTGAAAAGGACAACAAGTGGTTTTATATGTAGCCGTCCTTAAGGAGTAAGGACGCTACATCATTCAATGAACGGCTTGCGAAATCACAAACATGGACACCGTCCTTAATCTATACACTAGAGTCCTTCAAAGCTTGCCGACAAAGTGATATCACCAGACAAGCTTTGATCATGATCTCCACGTGGAAGAAGATCCCGCAACCAAGCCTAACGGAATTGCCAGTAAGCTTCCTAATCATCACAGAGACACGTGGAAGCCGATTACTGTTGCAACGTCCCCAAAGGGCATGATCCTCAGAGAATGACGCCCTTTCCCAATGTCACTATAAATACTCTTCCAGAGCATTTATTGTGATGTGACGCTTCAAAGAATATTCGGGGAATTTGTCAGTCGCTCAAGAACACCAAGAACAAACTCAAGAACTAGTGAGACTTAGGTGTTAGATCGAGCGAGAAGCGTACCACAAAACCACAAACTGTTTGTAATAGAAAAGAACAAAAATAGTGAGAGAGTCCTTACTAGGAATTGTAAGGAAGAGGTGATAGCATCCTTTGGAGAGATTAAGTTAGGTTACTCTACAGGCTTAAAGGAATTGTTACTAGTTGACTTAGGGACGCCTTCTAAGTACCAGAGAAGTGTAACTACTCGCCAGTGTATTATAAGGAAACTTAATAAGAAAGGAAAGAAGCTATTACAAAATCCTCCTAGGAGGTAGAGGTTTGCACTCAAGGACTAGTTAGTACTTGAGTGGTTCCTCTATAAATCAAAAGCGTTCCTTACTTATTGTTTTTACTTGTTTAGTGTTTTGATTTCCGCTGCTAACCAAGGACGTCTTTAATATCTATTAAGGACGCCTCGGTAAAGGACGACCTTAACGTTGTTAAGGACGCCCTTGTATTTGTGACTAACAATCCAACAATTGGTATCAGAGCAGGCACTCTAGATTCTTACTGAGTTGCAGGTAAAGATGGATATGGAACCTATCGGAATCTCTTTTGTGAAGCCTCCGCGTCTAACGGACGGCAACTTCAATCGCTGGAAAACAAGGTTTGAGAACTTCTGCAGGAGTCAGAATTATCAATGCTGGAACGTGATTAGGAAAGGTGACCTCAAGGTTCCCGCTGACAAAGCTGACAAAGAGGACAATTGGGGTCCCGATGAATTCAAATTGATGGAAACCAATGCTAAGGCAATTTGTTTTCTTTAAGCGTCCCTCTGCGAAAGGGACGCCACCAGAGTTAGCAATCTCCCCACAGCAAAACAACAGTGGGAAGCTCTTGAAAAATTCCATGTAGGAACGGCTGACATGAAGAAGGACGTCCAGCTGCAAATCAAAAGAGAGTTCTATGCTTTTAGAATGCTGGCAAATGAAACAGTCAATGACTACTCGTACCGTTTTGAAGCTCTTGTCACGACGATGAAGAACTTGGGCATCCCAGAATCTGAGATCTCCATGAGGAACAAAGTCCAAGTAGTTATTGATGGGTTGACTGGAATCTGGAACTTTGATAGAACAACCTTCAAAGAGAATACAACCAACAAAACTCTGGATATGGAAGAGATCTATGGGAAGCTAAGGCAGTACGAAGAAAGAAGGAACTCTGACATGGCTCAGCTAGGACGGAACCCTCAAACTGATCTTGCTTTGGCGTCCAGAACACCAGAGTACGCTGAGTACCTACGTCGCGAAAGAGAACTGGCATTGATGATGCAAGGTCAAACTACAGAACAACTTGAGAAGTTGCGTATTCAAACCTTGAAAGAGAAAGAAAGCAAGTCAAAACAACAACTTGATGAAGATGAAGAACTTTCTCTTATTCACAAAGCTCTTCGTTTCTATGGCAAAAACAAGAACAAATACAACAAGAACAAGGGGACTTACAAAAAAGAGAGTCCCAAGTACACAGAGGCAGAAATGAAGGAACTCACCTGTTACAAATGTAACAAGAAGGACATTTTGCCAAGAAGTGTACCGTGGGAACGTCCTCTAAGGATAAGAAGAAAGCTCTCATTGGAGCATGCGCAGCTGCTTGGGATGATCTTAGTTCAAGTGATGATGAACAAGAAGAACAAGTTGCGTACATGGCCATGGAGGACGCAACAGCTGTTGAAGAGAATGCCTCCGACAATGATCAAGAGGTAACCCATGAATCTATGATGCGTTCCTTAGAAAAATGTTCAAAACCAAAACTCCTTAAACTTATTGGTAAAATCATGGAAGAAAGTCTTGTTATGAAACGAAGAATGGATGAACTTGAAGATGAAAACATAGTAGTTGAATGTGAGAACTGTGCTACAGTATCTTTGCAACTAGAATCCTCATGTGAAGAAAGTAAATCCCTAAAAACTGAAGTGATGTGTCTTAAACTAGAGAACGCTAAGCTTAGGGAAGAAGTGAAAGTGTTAGGAAAGAGTCCTGTCATTGAGGAAGTCAGACCAATGGTTTTTGTCCCAGCCAAAAGAGGACTAGGGTATGAGTCTTACACTAGGAACTCTCTCCCTAGCGACTTTGAGGCAAGCAAAACTTCAGAACTTGAATTAGAAAGGGAGAAGACTAAGAACCTTCTTGAACGGATTAGAGTCCTAGAGAGTGGAGAGAAAGGTCAAGAGGACTACTACACTAACTCCACAAGCCATAGGATCTATAAGAAAATTGCTAAGGGGGAAGGTTCAAAAGTGTGCAATCCACAAAAAATGAAAGAGAACAAAATTCAACGTCCCAATAAAAAGTACTACCTTGGTACGTACTACAGGACGTGTTGGCACTGTGGACAAGGAGACCACTTCAAATATGACTGTTTAAAACTGAAGGAAGATATTGAAAATGGAAAAGCTGCTAGGACTAATATTGAAAATGATAAGTCCGTCCCTAACGCTAATCCTAGGCGTCCTAGACGTTCTAGGAGTTCTTTCCGAAAGCATGCTGTTTCAAATGATGTTAATCTGAATGACTATTTGCCAAAACCAGAATTCTATTTCTGTAACGAACCAGGTAAGGAACACCATGCCTGGGTCGCCAAACACTAACTTTGTTTTGGCAGGTGGAAGTGAGGGGACGCCCATGGCTCATTGATGGTGGCGCCTCAAATCATATGACAGGAAGCCAGATCCATCTCACTTCTATCCAAAGTAGTGCCACGGGAGGAACTGTCTCGTTTGGCAACAAGGGCAAGGGAAAGATCAAAGGGACGGGAACTGCCATTCTCAATCCGTCCATCAAAGCAACGAATGTCAGTCTTGTTGAAGGACTTGGCTTCAATCTCCTTAGTGTCTCTCAAATGTGTGATCAAGGTGAAAACCTAGTCACATTTGACTCAAAGGAGTGTCTCGTTATCAACAAGAAATCAAACAAAGTTGTTCTCAAAGGAGTTCGCAAGAACAATGTCTACATCTTCAACCAAGAGTTCAAGCCTGCATCAAAACTGTGTCTATCTGTTTCAAAGGAGGACGCTGACCTCTGGCATCGCCGTCTTGTCCACGCTGGACTAAGCCCAATCCTCAAGCTACACCAACGAAATCTTGTGAAAGGAATTCCCCGAATTGATCCTGATAAAGTTGAACAATGCGAAGCCTGTATCAAAGGGAAGCAAATAAGAACGTCCTTCAAGTCCAAAAACGAAGTCAGTACGAAGAAGCCTTTAGAACTTCTCCATATGGATCTTTGTGGACCAATGAAGACGCTGAGCTACGGTGGAAAGAGGTACATGTACGTTCTCGTAGATGATTTTTCTCGATTCACTTGGGTTCTTTTCTTGGTGTCAAAAGCAGATTGTTTCAATGCGTTCAAAGTCTTCATCAAACAAGTGGAAGTCGCTCTTGAGACGCTTCTAAAAGCCATACGATCAGACCATGGGACGGAGTTCCAAAACTCAGAATTCCTGGCCTACTGTGATCAACATGGTGTCTCTCACAACTTCTCAGCTCCAAGGACTCCTCAACAAAATGGTGTTGTGGAAAGAAAGAACAGGACGTTGGTGGATATGGCAAGGACAATGCTTCTAGCAAATAGCGTCCCCAAGTACTTCTGGGCGGAAGCTGTTGCTACTGCATGTTACATCATAAATCGTGCCATGATCCGTCCTCTACTGAAGAAGACGTCTAATGAGTTGTTGAATGGAAGGAAGCCTCGCATCGACTATCTCAGAGTTTATGGATGCAAGTGCTTTGTTCACAACAACGACAAAGAAAGACTTGGAAAGTTTGATGCAAGGAGTGATGAAGCCATATTCCTTGGGTACTCCCTCACAAGAAAAGCATACAGGTTTTTCAACAAAAGGACTCTAAAGCTTGAGGAGAGTATTCATGTTGTGTTCAAAGAGAGTTCTTCTCACAAAGAAAAACAAAGTAAGAAAGAACGTTCTTCCTCACAACAGCAGGACGACTCTGAAGACGAAGTTGAAGATTGGTCCTCTGGAAAATACTATGCTCCTAAGGACGCTACTCCAAATCTTGAAGAAGTCTCAGTGGATGCTCCTAATGTTGTTTAGGGAGTTCCCTCTCGAAGTGAATCTCCAGTTCAACAAGATGTGGCTGAATCAAGTCAATAAGGCGAGCAACGTCAAAGTGTGGACGCTCTCTCTGAGGGGGAACACGCTGAGGACGATGCACAAGATGATAGTGATGATTCTGATGGAGACATTGATCCAAGATTTGTTCAATTATTCCAAAGGGAGTCCTGCTTCTCCAGGGACCACCCAACTTCTCAAATTGTCTCCGATCCTTCTCAAGGAGTTCAAACAAGGTCAGCTGCAAGCAAGTCCCAAAGTGCAAATCTAGCTTTTGTGCGTTCAATGCCTTTGTCTCTATGGTGGAACCAAAGAACATCAAGGAAGCACTTCAGGACGCTGACTGGATTCAAGCAATGCAAGAAGAACTCTACCAGTTTGAAAGGAACAAAGTTTGGACCCTCGTCCCTCGTTCCAAAGGCAAAAACATCATAGGGACGCGCTGGGTGGTTAGAAACAAGCTTGATGAAAGTGGACGTGTGTCAAGGAACAAGGCAAGACTGGTGGCTCAAGGATTCAAGCAAGAGGAAGGCATAGACTATGATGAAACCTTTGCTCCTGTTGCTAGAATTGAAGCCGTCTGTCTCCTTATTGCCTTTGTCACACACAAGGGATTCAAGTTATTTCAGATGGACGTCAAGACTGCCTTTCTCAATGGAAAACTCAAGGAGGAAGTGTATGTTGCTCAGCCGCCTGGCTTCGAGGACGCCTCTCACCCAGATCATGTGTACTACTTGGACAAAGCTCTCTATGGACTCAAACAAGCCCCTCGTGCATGGTACGACAGGTTTGCATCCTTTCTTTTGTCTCATAGGTACATAAGAGGTTCAATTGATAAAACTTTGTTCATTAAGAAAGTTCACAAGGACATTTTAATTGCCCAAGTCTATGTTGATGATATAGTCTTTGGTAGTACTAACATGAAATTTATAGATGAATTCAAGTCCTTAATGAGTAGTGAGTTTGAGATGTCCCTCATTGGAGAACTCAATTTCTTCTTGGGATTACAAATTAACCAACTCAAAGAAGGGACGCGTATTCATCAACAAAAATATGTCCGTGAAATGCTTGAGAAGTACGGAATGAACACGTCCAAGCCTATTGCTACTCCTTGTTCTACCAACTCGCGTCTTTACGCTGATGAACAGGGAAAGGACGTTGATCAGAAGCTTTACAAAGCAATGATTGGCTCTTTGCTCTATCTGACCGCAAGCCGTCCAGATATCATGTTTGCCGTTTGCTTGTGTGCACGCTTCCAGGCGAATCCAAAGGAGTCCCACATGAAAGAAGTCAAGAGAATCTTTCGCTATCTCAAGGGACGCGACAATCTCTGCCTTTGGTATCCAAAGAAGTCGTCCCTCAAGCTTGTTGGCTATTCGGACGCTGATTATGCAGGTCATGTGATAGATAGGAAAAGCACTTCGGGAATGGCTCAGTTTCTTGGATCGTGCCTAGTCTCTTGGGGATCAAAGAAACAAAACTCTGTGGCACTTTCCACTGCGGAAGCGGAGTACGTTGCTGCTGCCTCGTGCTGTTCACAGGTTATTTGGATCAAATATCAACTTGAGGACTACGCTATATCTCTTGAAACTCTTCCCATTCTGTGTGATAATACCAGTGCTATTGAAATTGCTAAGAATCCTGTTTTTCACTCACGCGCAAAGCATATTCATATAAGGCATCATTTCTTGCGTGACAATGTTGAACTAGGACTTATTAGTATGGGGCATGTAAGGACTGAGGACCAAGTAGCTGATATTTTCACTAAAGCACTTGATAGACGTCCCCTTGAGCATCTCAGGGTACTATTAGGGATGATAACTTTTAAGTAGCAAGTCCCATTCTACTATTCCCTCAATGCTTGGCTATGTTTAGTTGATTTCATACTTGCAAAGTACTTTATGCATTAATTTCACATTTGCAAGGACGATAATCTAAAACTGCTGTGTGCATATCATGAGAACGCCTTTGAATTTCTCTATTATCTTGAAAAAGAGTTTCTCTGATCACCCAACCCTCATTATAAGCCGAAATGATGGGAACTCTAAGCTTTCCCTAGCCGCGAACCCTGCAAAAGCATCCTATGATCTTCACTTTTTCTTTACGGGACGTACTTGCATGGTTTTCAAAATGGTTCTTAAGGTGATTCCAGGACGAGTGTGTTAATTGTGTGGCAGTCAGTTATTTTCTGAGACAGGACGACGGTACAGGTTCATTCGGAACGCGCCTTTTTGGAAGTTGAAACGTTGTCATTTTGAATTTTGAATTGAGGAAGTTACCAGCGTGCCCTTCACCAACCTCCTATATATACATTGATTGAAACGACTGTCAGAACTTTCGCACTCTAAAATCTCAAACTCCGTTTGCTCTGACTTCTCTCTAGAACTCCGGCTGTCTCTCTCTCTAAGTTTCCGGCCAGTCTCCGATCTGTTTTCTCCGATCAATCTCAAACTTCAAAGATGTCAAGAGTTCAGAATGTATCTTGTTCGTCAATAGGAGGAAAGAGAAAGCGTCTTGCCAAAAGGAACTTCTATGTGGAGGGACCTCCAGAAATCCAAATTGATGAGATACTGAAGGACTTTATCGTCTCAAAGCCGCGGACTCTCTATGTAGCAGTGGCTAACTACATGAAGCAGTGCAGAGATGAAGTACGTCTTTGTAACCTGAGGACGTTCTTAGATCGCTTTGTGGAGCCGGTTCTGCGCAAGACAGGGGGAATGGACGCTCCTTTCTGTGGAGGCACAAATATTTTCCTGGAGGCGTTCCAAGGTCAAGACTGGAGGATCCCCTTGATTGAATCCATTCTAGACCTCTCCAACGCCCGGTTTGTTGATCTTCCACCTCTTTCTAAGAGCGTAAAAAGGTCAGTATTGCCGTCCCCTCCTCCTCCATCTCCTCCCAGAGTTTTCACTACAAGGCCCACCCCCTCCTCCTCTCGCCTTGTTCATAACTCCCTTCCACCAAAGCCTTCCTCCTCCCAACCTACTCAAATCTATGACAAATTTCCTTTTCATGTGGAAGAGCGAACCAAATTTAAACATGACCGTCCCCACAAAAGACCCCTTAAAAGGCGAAAGCTTGCTAAGGCCAAACCTAACCCCATCCCTCTTGACACTCCTTCTCCCACTCCATCTCCCCTCGAAACCCTTGACCCCTCCATTCCAGATCCCACGCTCCTCCAAATAAAACAAGCCTTTCCTGATATCAACCTCTCCAACTCCCCATCCCCTCAAAATTCACCTCCATCAGCTCCCCTAACTCCTAAATCAAGGGGAACATCCACTGAAAGAGACGCTCCCCCATCTCCTGTTGTCGTCCCGGACGACTCCATTGAAGCAGAGTTTGGCTCTGCTACCTCTGAGGAGATCAACACCACATCCGTCCTTAATGAAATCTCAAAGCAGCAAAATGCTGAGGACGTGGTGCAAAAGGACGCTCTCTCTCTTGATGAGCAAATTGATGCTGATGCTCTAGAGATCCCTCCATGGGACGCCGTCCCAATGGACGCAGGAGACAAGTCTGCTCCAAAAGGGAAAGGTGGACAAAAGCGTCCACGGAAAACAAAAGCGTCTAAGGACACTGCTGGTCCATCTGAGGGACAGAATGATGAAAATCTCCAAGAAGGAGATAATGAAGAAGAAAGTGATGATGATAAGGAAGAAAATGAGGACGGCACCTCAGGTCAACCCAAAAAGAAATCCAAGAAAAATAACAAGAAGGAGCACATTCTGGCTCCCTTGGTTTTTGATGAAGAATTTCTTAGCCAGTTTTCTGAGGCAAAAGAACTTGTGGAGCTCTTAAAAATTCAAGGGTGGCTGAAAATCTCTGAGGAGAACGTCAAAGTTGATCCCAAACTTGTGCAGGACTTCTATGATTCTCTCAACATCAACATAGACAACGGCACAGGGACGTTCTTAGCAAATGGTGAGCCTGCCACTTTCTCTGAAAAGACAGTCCGCCAGCTGATGGGACTAGACAAACAGCGTCCAGGGAATGAAGCCTTGCACAGGGTTCCTGCTTCTGGTTTTGGGATAGAAGGCAAAGCTCTGAATGCCTTATTCAGAAGAATTTTCAATGGGAAGACTCCAGATGGAAATAACCGGGTTGCTTCAGTTCTGACTCAAACTGGTGCTATGGCACACTATATGATCTGCAGGACTATCATCCCTAGGCAAGAGAAGAAATCCATCGTCCAGACAATTGATTGTCTTCTCTTGGACGCCTTCCTACAGGGTCGCAAGATAAACCTGGCCAGAATCATGATTGAACATATGGCCAAATGCACCCGCAAGAACCATGCTCTTCCTTATCCAGGCTTGGTGAAAGCTCTCCTGATTGAGAATGATGCTTACACTCCTGGAGAAGAAACTACTTTGGGCTTGCCATGGGATCAAAAGTATGGTATCTTGGAGATAAAGCACAGTCTTGAGCTTCCCTCGATTAGGAAGCAAATTGAAAAGGAGAGAAAAGAGGCTGAGCAGAAAAAGAAAGAAGAAGAAGCCGCCAAGAAAGCAGAGAAGAAACGCCTAAGGCAGGAGGCTGCTAAGAAAGCTGCTGAGGACGAGCGTGCAAGACAAGAGGCAGCTAAGAAAGGGAAGACAGTTGTCTCTGACCCTCCCTTGATCGCTGAAACTGAGGAAGAACGTATTGCCCGCTATGCAGAGGTTGATCAGTTATCGTCCTTCATTCATTCAGAGCCGATGGACTTTAACTTCTCTCCTTCTCACCTTCCTCCTCAACAACAGTCGTTCTTTCAGTGCTCTCCTGCTCCGTCCAACACTGAAGCTCACTCTGAGAAGCAGCTGTACGCCCTTATCATCCACAACCAAAATGTTCTCACACAGCAAGGCAATGTTCTTATTCAGCAATCAAATGCGGCCATGCAACAGAACTACCACTATTTTCAGGCTGTTAAGAACCAGAACGACATGATCAAGCTGCTAGTTCAGTCTATTCACAGGGACAGTACAGAGGGTGATACGCAAGAGGAAGAGGAACCTGCTGCAACGGACGCTGACATGAATGCTTAAAACCGTCCTGCTGGATCACCTCCTTCCTAAATCTTTTATCCCTCATCGCTTTTGCCTGTGCTTCTTTTACTTTTCAAACACTTGTCTGAATGTCTGTAATGACTTTATTTCTTTCAATGGCAGTTCTTATGTTTGTGTGCATTTGTGTGTTTAAGCGTCTATTTGCCTTTAGTTGTGATTTTGTGCTATCGTCCTTATGCTAACTTGTTATCCTTTTCAATGATGCCAAAAGGGGGAAGTGTAGTTTTGCAGAGATGCGCTTTTTATTAGTTATCTAGAATAAGCAAGTTCTAAGGGGGAATTTTAGTGAAAGGACCTTAGGACATCACATCGCCTCTGAATAAAATTTTGGGACGCTAGTTAAGAAACAAAACTTGATCAGTATTATCGTCCCCTCCCTAAAATCCAAAAGAAAGAATAGATCAAGTGTTGAAAACTTGTGCTTATAGATTTTCGCTGTGTTAAAGGAACGCTCTTTAAGTTTTCGAGCATGCTAAAGCTTAAGTTCAAAACTTTTATTGCCTAGAGTTTGTCATCATCAAAAAGGGGGAAATTGTTGGGACAATGTTAAGGACGCCTTTAGTAATTAACATTGTGCCTGGCATCCCTTAGTTTTGATATGACAAACTCGCCTTGATCTAATAAGTTGTCCAAGTGTTTCAGGGACGCATGTTGAAAAGGACAACAAGTGGTATTATATGTGGCCGTCCTTAAGGAGTAAGGACGCTACATCATTCAATGAACGGCTTGCGAAATCACAAATAAGGACACCGTCCTTAATCTATACAATGGACTCCTTCAAAGCTGGCCGACAAAGTGACATCACCAGACAAGCTTTGATCATGATCTCCACGTGGAAGAAGATCCCGCAACCAAGCCTAACGGAATTGCCAATAAGCTTCCTAATCATCACAGAGACACGTGGAAGCCGATTACTGTTGCAACGTCCCCAAAGGGCATGATCATCAAAGAATGACGCCCTTTCCCAATGTCACTATAAATACTCTTCCAGAGCATTTATTGTGATGTGACGCTTCAGAGAATATTCGGGGAATTTGTCAGTCGCTCAAGAACACCAAGAACAAGCTCAAGAACCAGTAGACTTAGGTGTTAGATCGAGCGAGAAGCGTACCACAAAACCACAAACTGTTTGTAATAGAAAAGAACAAAAATAGTGAGAGAGTCCTTACTAGGAATTGTAAGGAAGAGGTGGTAGCATCCTTTGGAGAGATTAAGTTAGGTTACTCTACAGGCTTAAAGGAGTTGTTACTAGTGGACTTAGGGATGCCTTCTAAGTACCAGAGAAGTGTAACTACTCGCCAGTGTATTGTAAGGAAACTTAATAAGAAAGGAAAGAAGCTATTACAAAATCCTCCAAGGAGGTAGAGGTTTACACTCAAGGACTAGTTAGTACTTGAGTGGTTCCTCTATAAATCAAAAGCATTCCTTACTTATTGTCTTTACTTGTTTAGTCTTTTGATTTCCGCTGCTAACCAAGAACGTCTTTAATATCTATTAAGGACGACCTTAACGTTGTTAAGGACGCCCTTGTATTTGTGACTAACGATCCAACACTTAGAACTTGTGAATTCTCGAACATGAGCCAATGCAACATAAATTCGGGGCAACAAAGCTCCCCAATACTTAGGCTTTAAACAGAGCCAACAAAAGATAATCCAAAGGCAATATAAAGAATATATAAAAGAAGATTGAAAAGATAGAAGGATGGAAAAAATAGAAGATTGAAGATAGGAAGATCGGAAATTTTTATTTTTTTCGATTTTTTTTTCCGAGAGCTACCCTCGCCAAACCGCGGGCACGGAAGCAGTGATTTAAGATAGTAACACTTAAATTAAATTAAAGTTCCCCGGCATCGGCGCCAAAATTTGACTCGGCTGAAGTCGTCATGCTAAGATCAAAGATAATTAACCCTAATACAAGCTAGTATAACGAGTAGGTCGGGGTCGTACGCAAGAGAACTTGCGGCTTCTAGTATCAATATTTCTACCAACTAAAGATAGGGGGAAATTAAGAGAGATATCTAAACTAAACTAAACTAGGAAACAAATACCAAACAATGAAACAAATCAAATAGAGAAACAATTTTATTCAAAAGATCCACCCTAAAATAATCATTTGATCATAGATTCATTCATTGATTCCATTTACTCATATGGTTAATTCCTATCCTGATCATTAGCAATCGCAAGTCCAGGGTCCAAGCAATTCTTTAACCCTAGGCAAGGATGCTTAGCCTAGAATTATCATAGAGAACAAGGATACACATGATACATGCAAAAGCAATCAAGCTACGAGTCAATTGCAGAAACATATAATAAATTCTCTTCTTAAATCCTAGTTGCACCGACAACAAGTCTAGGTTCTAAGTTGTTTTCACATAACAGGTTTGTCCACGGTCCAATCCCAAATCTGTTGGATCGTTAGTACTGAGGGACGTCCTTTACTTTGGTAAAGGAGTCCTTTGGTCAGGCGTCCCAACGAGGAGTAGGGGCGTCCTTGAGTAATGCAGCGGAATAAAGTACTAAACAGGTAAGTAATGAACGCAGTGAATTATAGAGGAACCACTCAAGACCAAGTAGTCCTTGAGTGTAAACCTCTACCTCCTTGGAGGATTTTTGAATAGTTCTTCCTTTATATTGAACGTTCTTACAGTTGTACTGGCGAGTCTTTACAGTTCTCTGACACTTAGCTCTTCCCTAAGTTCACTTGTAAAGAACTCCTTTGAGCCTACAACTAAAGCTTGTTCAATCTACTAAAGGACTCTATCCCAACGTTCTGCAGTACTTAGCAGAACTCTCTTTCTCTTTTTGGTTTTTCTGATTACAAACTGTTTTGTGGTTTGGGTACAAAATCTCACTCGATCTAACACAAGTTCTATCACTGTTCTTGAGTTCTTGAGTTAGTTCTTCGTGTTCTTGAGTGAGCCGCTTTCCTTTGATTCTCTCTGAATATTCTCTGAAAGCGTTAATGTCACAATAAATGCCTTGGGGTATTTATAGGACTTGGGGAAGGGCGTCATTTCTCTGGGACGATCATGCCCTTCGTGGACGTGGCTACAGGATCTTCCTCCACGTAGTAGGGCGGTGATGAGGAAGCTTCCTGTATCCAGCTGTGTATGATGAACTCCGCTACAGGATCGGCCGCCACGTGTTGATGGACTCTGCAACAGGATCGTCCGCCACGTAGTGTTGGACTCCGCTACAGGATCGGTCTCCACGTGTCCTTGGATGATCAAACATTGTCGAGTGATGTCATCCTGTCGGCTAGTGAGTAAGGACTCCTTTCTTGCTTTCCTACTTGCTTGGGACTCCGTCCTTGCTCAAGTAGTCTCTAGCTGGTCCTTACTTCCTGTTAGCTAGCGTCCCTAAGCCTAGGGAACGTTCATACACACTTGTTGTCCTTTTGTCATTGGCGTTCCTGAACACTTGGACAATTTCATTAGAATCAAAGTGAGTTTGTCATATCAAAACTAAGGGACGGTTGTGTGGAACACTAGCAAGTACGCAAGCGTCCTTGATAGCGTCCCAACAAAATCCAACAATAGAAAATCAAGGGTGGGTGACCCTCGACCGCGGGTGGAGTCTGCCAAGAAGATCCTCGATTTCTGTTTCGATCTATCTTTTTCTATCTTTTAGTCTTTTCGGATATTTGTTTTGCCGAGGCTATTTATTAGTTTTTAGGTTGGAGTTTTTCCACAACTCATATTCCTATAACTTGTTCATTCAATAATTCGTTCTTTTTATTGTTAGACTTTTTAGCTTATTTAGTTTTCTCTATTATGGAGAACTAGTCTCCTAGGGTTTGTTCAAGGGAGAAGCTTTGATGTATGACTTCGTGAGATTTTGGTAATTGGTTTCTATCCTTTGGTTAATATTACTTTTCTTGTGCTTCATATCATGATTATTGATGATTTCTACTCATCTGGCCAACTTGTTGGATTGATTGATTTGCTATTGTTGGATATGGGTTTGGGTCGTGGACAAACCTGTTATGTGAAAACAACTTAGAACCTAGACCTGTTGTCTATGCAACTAGGATTTAAGAAGAGAATTGATTATAAGTTAATTCAATCGACTCGTAGCTTGGTTGTCTTGACTTGTATCCTGCATATGCTTGTTCTCTATGCTAATTCTACATTAAGCGTCCTTGCCTAGGGTTAAAGTATTGCTTGGACCCAAGACTCGCGATTGCTAATGATCAGGATAGGAATTAACAATAAGTGTAAAAGGAATCAGTGAATGAATATGTGATCGAATGATTATTTCAGAGTGGATCTTTTGAATAGACTTGTTTCTCTATTCGATTTGTTTGATTATTTGATTGTTTGTTATTTGTTTCTTAGTTTAGTTTAGTTTAGATCTCTCTCTTGATTTCCCCCTATCTTTAGTTGGTGAAAATATTGATACTAGAAGCCGTAAGTTCTCTTGGGTAAGAGCTCGGCTTACTCGCTATACTAGCTTGTATTAGGGTTAATTATCTTTGTTCATGACATAACGATCTAGGCCGAGTCAATTTTGGCGCTGTTGCCGGAGAACTTTGGTTTAATTCTAGTGTTAATATTTTTAAGGACTTTGTGTAGACTTATATTACGGTCTGCACTTGTATATTCTAATGTTTGCGTTTAGGTTTTGTCAGTTGTAGGATGAACCCTTTCATGAGTACTTCGCTAGGTGCCAGGTACAGTTGGATGACCTCTCTGCATGGTGGATTCATGTAGAGCTTGATGATGTTTGCGATTACATCTTCAGCAGGTTGACTCTTGAGTCTCAACAAAAGGTGTATTGTGTGAGCAATGGAAGTTATGTTATTTGGAAGCCTAACGACCTTTGGAACTTCTTCTGTGAGATCTGGAATGAAGAGATAGAGGCCAAAAGCAAGATTTTGTGATTGGGATTGCTAAATTGAAACAACTACCAGAGGTGGTGACCATACAAGCGGAGGCAGTCGAGAAAGATCAAGGTTCTGAGCAAGAACCGCGCACGTGGGCTGACGAGACAGAACCAAACGATCTCCACGAAGAGCCAGACAATGAGAGCGGGTCCCTCTCCTACGGGCACGATGACGAAGAGATCGAACTCTTTGAGTTCTCCGATGAGCCGCGAGCGCAGCACCTGAGCCGCGGGCGTGGTAAGTTACCACGCCCGCAGCTCAGGTGCTGCGCACAAATATGATTCATATGTAAGGTCGTACTTCTCTCCTCTCAGCTCGTATAAGCCGGATCCACCCTTTCTAGAGGCACTCAGAGACCCTACTTGGGATGAAGAGATGGATGATCATAGGCATGTGATGATGTACAAGGAATATTTCATTCAGTTTGACAACTCATGGAGTGATGACGACGAGCCTGATGACTCGAAGAAGGAGCTAGATGACACTATGGAGATTTCCCTTCTACCTAAGGAGATGTCTATGTCTCCTGCTGTGGAGCCTTCTGTTGTGATTGATCATGATCCTTGTATCCTTCCCTTTTCTTCCTTACTCTCCATCGATATTTGTTTGCCTGCTGTGTCTGCAAAAGGTCTTAAGCATGATAGTTTACCGACCGATTTCTCAAATTCTAAAGGTGGTAGTGCTGAGATAAAAATCATAACTTTTGATGAACTACCTCTTCCTTTCAAGTGGTTCTATCCTAAACCTGCTAACCCTAACTTCTCTAGTGGGTTTGATAAATTGAAACGGTGTCTAAATGCTATATTATTTTATTCAAGTTATTATTGTGCTATATTTGCCTGCATGAAAGTTGTTCGCAGGGATATGATAGATTGCGTATGGCATTGATGATGTCCGATCATGTTGACATCGAGCCATCGACGTTAAACAAAGGCGCTGCAAGCAACCCAAATTTAGGTAAAATCTTGTCCATTTTTGTTTTCTTTTCATTAGCTTAGTTTGTTTTTTGGTTTGTGAGATAACGTATAGGTACTAGGTCCGACGGGACGATTCTGGTGTGAAACCGCGCATGCGGCCACCATACCACGCTCGAGGTGGAACCTAGATCCCGACATGATGAAAAGGTACTAGCACCGTGCACGCGTTCCCTGAACCGCGCACGGTTTTAGACGGTTTGCTCTCGATAAAAAAATATCGAAAAAAAACTCTATCTTCTATCTTCCATCGTTCTATGTTTTCCATCTTCTTTTATTTATTCTCTCCATCCTCTTTGGAGTTATTTTGGTTGGTTATTGGTCATCTTCAAGTATGGGGAATCTTCGTCTTCAAGGCTCGTGTTATATTGACGTTTGAGGCAAGATTCTGAGTTCGTTCGTGAGTTCGTGCTCATTGTTGAACATAGTGTTCACGATCATCCTTGACCGCGCACACACCTCCTCAACCGTGCACGTAGTGCCTGCCCAGACGTGACTTCTTTTCCGCTTGTTGATCCACGTCCGCGGCCTAATCACCCGCGCCCGTGGTTTGCTTGCAGAAGGTCAATCCGAGATTTTCCGAGCTATACGTTCTACTACTCTGAAGAATTCATCCCTTCCACCTCTCTTCTTTCGTATGTGAGTCTTCTGATATACCTTCTTCTCTGCTTATTTCCTTGCAAGCTTCATTGAGGACAATGAAGGATTTAAGAATGGGGGAGGGAGTACTCGCTATGTACGCTTATCCTAGTTAGTGTAGTTAGTTGTTTTTGCTTCAATATATCTTTTTGATTTTCTTCTTTGCATGGAGCACTTGCACCATATCTTTTTGCATAATAATAAAGAAAAGAAAAAGAAAGAGATAGAAAAAGCCATAAAATTTTGAAAAAAGGCATATAAATCTTGGGATGAGTCGAAAACACGAAAGGGCGGCGCGCTCAGGTAATAAGTAGGTCACCCGGACCAGCATTAGGCTGGGGTAATATCAGGTTCATGAGTGATTGTGAGTTTTGTGAGCACATCTATTGGGGACTTTTGGGGATTCAACTTAGATTTTGATAGATCACCTAGGTTGCTCTACACTTTTTTAGAGCTTGAGTGTTATTATGCATGTTGTGAGGTGTGTGCTTGAGCTTTATTGTTTATGCTCATTATTACTCTATTATTTTGGGTTCGGGTTGAGAGTTGAGTGTTTTTGACTTCCCTTGTATTTCTTGAGATCTTTGTTGTGCTAATTGTTATATTTAGTTTGAGCTTACTCGAGGACGAGTAAGATCTAAGTCTTGGGAAATTTGATATACTCTATTTAGGATGTGTTAACTCTTATATTTTGGGGCTATATTGAGTGTTCTAGGTTAGACTTTGTTCTTAATTGTAATATCAAGACCGAAGACACAAGGATTCAAGATTAAAGAGCTTTCATGATATTTAAATGAAGAAGAGCAGATTCTATACTTCCGCGAGCGCGGTGGCATGGCCATGGGTGTGGTTCCATCCCAAGGAAGTCTACTTTGCACTGGAGTAAACCGCACGCGTGGATCTCGAAAGACGTACGCAGTAGAGAGCGAGCGAAGTGCGCGCGACTTTTCGTACAGAGTTGACCAGAGAGTCTGCCGAGAACATCCACGATTTATGTTTCGATCTATCTTTTCCTTATTTTTAGTCTTTTCAAATATTTGTTTTTCCGATGTTGTTTATTAGTTTTTAGGTTAGAGTTTTTCCATAAGTCATTTTCCTGTAACTTGTTCATTCAGTAATTCTTTGTTTTTATTTTTAGATTTTTTAGCTTAGTTTAGTTTTCTCTACTATGGAGAACTAGTCTCCTAGGGTTTGTTCGAGGAAGAAGCTCTGATGTTTGACTTCGTGAGATTTTGAGAATTGGTTTATATCTTTTGGTTAATATTAATTCTCTTGTGCATCATATCATGATTATTGATGATTTCTACTCGTCTGGCCAACTTGTTGGATTGATTGATTTGCTATTGTTGGATCTGGGTTTCGGTCGTGGACAAACTTGTTATGTGAAAACAACTTAGAACCTAGACCTATTGTCTATGCAACTAGGATTTAAGAAGAGAATTGATTATAAGTTAATTCAATCGACTCGTAGCTTGGTTGTCTTGACTTGTATCCTGCATATCCTTGTTCTCTATGCTAATTCTACATTAAGCGTCCTTGCCTAGGGTTAAAGTATTGCTTGGACCGAGGACTCGCGATTGCTAATGATCAGGATAGGAATTAGCAATAAGTGTAAAAGGAATCAGTGAATGAATATGTGATCGAATGATCATTTCAGAGTGGATCTTTTGAATAAACTTGTTTCTCTATTCGATTTGTTTGATTATTTGTTATTTGTTTCTTCGTTTAGTTTAGTTTAGTTTAGATATCTCTCTTGATTTCTCCTTATCTTTAGTTGGTGAAAATATTGATATTAGAAGCCGCAAGTTCTCTTGGGTACAACCCCTATATAGTTAGCTTTTTACTTCTAGGTTATTATCTTTGATAATCGTTGAAATTATTATTTTCTCTCTTTAAAGAAGAAACCCTAGAAACATTTATAAGTTCTTCAATAGCTTTTTCTGGTTGAACTTCTTTTATCCAACTAGTTTATTGAAGTTGGACGATTTGAATTATTTTGATGTTTGAATGTTCTAATTAAGAGTGTGTTTGACAATCATGATTTATCGACTTATTTTGTTACTTATAAGCACTCTTTGCTTATTTTGTTACTTATAAGCAAGCCCGCCCAATAAAAAAAAAAAACAGCACCCCTTATGCTTAATTTTAAAGAAGCAAACTTATCTTGCTATATTATAACTGCTGTTTATAATATAAGCAATTTATAATACCAAACTCTCAAATTTATAAGTCTATAAGTGCAATTATAATCATCAATGCTTATAAGTCTATAAGTGATTTGCCAAACACATCTTAAACCTTAACTAGATTAATTTGTCTATGCTTAATTGCTTGATTTCAGCCTAGAGTTTGATTGGCTCGATCACCTAATCTGATTTTTAGAATGAAATACACCTACATTGATTTAATAACCGGTTGATACTGGATTGATTAAAGTAGACCTCTTTATCTAATCCGGTTGGATTAATTGGTTAAAGTATGAGATTTCAATCATAATTACTTTGAATGTCTGGTTGCTTTAAAGAGTTATTTCGATTGATATTTGAATCTTAATGTTGTTGCCAAATTGAATCTAGGAGGTGTCTTAGGTTGTTTGATTATTAGGGTTGTGAAGTCCGATCGGATTAATAACTATAGTTGAAGTTTGAACATCTCACTACAAAAAAACTGTGAATTACCGAGAACATTTTCCTGAGAACAATCACACCTCGGTAATTAGCGACAACTTACCGAAGACTACATAACTTTCCACTTTTTACCGAGAACTTACCGAGGAAAACAAGTGTTGCCGGTATATTCTGGCGGGGAATTTTCACGGGTTAACGTTGACGATACTTTACCGAGAACGTGGGTTCTCGGTAATATATAAAACAATCTTAATTTCCGAGGACTTGGGTTCTCGTTAATTTACCGAGAACCCCAATTCTCTGTAAAATATAAAGAAAACTTATTTACCGAGAACATGGGTTCTCGGTAATTTCCTGAGAACCCAAGTTCTCGGTAAAATATAAAATAAATTATTTACCGAGAACATGGGTTCTCGGGAAAGTACCGAGAACCCAAGTTCTCGGTAAAATATAAAGAAAACTTATTTACCGAGAACGTGCAAGTTCTCGGTAAATTATAAAAAAACGTATTTACCGAGAACTTCGGTTCTCTGTAATTTTCGAACCCATGTTCTCGGTAAATTATAAAAAATATTATTTACCGAGAACTTGGGTTCTCGGTAAATTTGGCTTTATATAAAACCCTTCAACGTCACTTTCTCCACCGCACCATTTCACTTCTAACCCTAAAGCTGCATTCCGAGAGTGTCTCTCACAAAAGGTTAGTTTTTACTCATTTTCAGTTTAATTATTATGCTTGTTAATTGAGAAGAAATTTAAGATTTGTATGTTGTACTTTTGTATTTTTGTAATTTAATAGGATAATGTGAGTAATTTAGGGCTTCTCAATTGATAGCGAACATTATAAATTTGTGACTATACCAAATTGTTAATGTGTAAAGTTATACAATATTATCAAATTTGAGGTTTAATTAGCTAGTTATATGCATGGATTTTGTGAAAGGATTATGTTGTAGTGCAAAAGATATTATACAATTTGCAATATATATATATACATACATATTTGATGCTTGAAAGGATTATGTTGTGACTATACCAAATTGTTCTAATGTGTTAACTTTTACAATTTTATCAAATTTGAGGTTTAATTAGCTAGTTATATGCATGGATTTTGTGAAAGGATTATGTTGTAGTGTAAAACATATTATACAACTTTTAATATATGTAATATATTTGTACTAATATGTGTGGATATTTTTGACTAAAATATTTGATGCTTGATACATGATAATGTAGGTTGATAAAATGGATTCAGATAGGTCATGGATGTACAAAAGAAAAAATCAAAGAGGAGCATACAATCCTGCATTTTATGTCGGTGTGGACAAATTCCTTAATTTTGCTGGTAGTCAGCCTGCATTCATGGATGGTTTAAATATTAGATGCCCCTGTAAAGTATGTAAAAATCTGGCATTCTTATCAAAGGACGAGGTGAGACTACTTCTTTTTAGAAAGGGATTCATACCTAATTACCAAGAGTGGAGATTTCATGGAGAATCGACCTCATCGTCGAGTTCATCTGAGAACGAACCGGTGCAATTTGATTCCGGAAATCCATATCGACAGATGGTGTTTGATACAGGTGGTAGATTATTCCGTCCTCAGGACCATTCATTTGAGAATGAAAATTTTGAACATAGTTATGAGTTTTTTGATGATACGGATGCTCATATGGAGGAAATTCCAAACCCTGAAGTGCAGGAATTTTTCAATATGTTAGAGGCTGCTGAAACTGAGTTGTGGCCTAGTTGTGAGAACCATTCTCAAATGTCAATGGTTGCTCGTTTGTTGAATATCAAGTCGGAGCATCATTTGTCAGAGAGGTGTTATGATGCCATATGTCAACTATTGAAGGAGCTTTTGCCTAAAGGAAATAAAATGGTTGACAACTTCTATGAAACTAAGAAATTGATACGAGCTTTAGGATTGCCAGTAGTGAAGATAGATTGTTGCTTACAAGGGTGCATGATCTTTTGGGGAGATGACAGAGACTTGACTTGTTGTAGAGTTTGTGGGGGTGAACGATTCAAAAGATGTGTTGGGATACGTAGAGGTAAAAAAGTTGCATATAAGAAGATTAATTATTTCCCTCTTACCCCCAGATTGCAGCGATTGTATACATCTACAGCAACGGCTAAATCCATGAGATGGCACAATGAACATGAGAGAAAAGAAGGAGAGATGTGTCATCCCTCTGATTCAAAAGCATGGAAGACCTTCAATGAAACACATCCACATTTTGCTTATGAACCCAGAAATGTTAGATTGGGATTATCCACAGATAGTTTTCAACCTTTTGGTATGTTGGGGCAACAATACTCCTCATGGCCAGTAATTGTAACTCCATACAATTTACCGCCATGGATGTGTATGAAGGAGCCTTACATGTTTTTGACTGTAATAGTCCTTGGCCCTCGGAATCCGAAGCAAAATATTGATGTGTATCTACAACCACTGATTGATGAACTGAAAAACTTATGGGAAGTAGGGGTTCAAACATATGATGTGTCAAAAAAGCAAAACTTTCAGCTTCGGGCAGCTTTGATGTGGACAATTAGCGACTTCCCCGCATATTCGATGTTTTCAGGTTGGAGTACATCAGGGAAACTCGCATGCCCATACTGTATGGAGTACTCGCAAGCGTTTACATTGAAGGAAGGACGGAAGACCAGTTGGTTCGACAATAGCAGGAAGTTCACCCGGCGTAATCACCCGTATAGGAGAAACAAAAGAAACTTCATCAAGAACAAAGTAGAGATGTCTCCTCCTCCACCGTTCCGAACTGGACATGAAATACTTCAACAGTTAAATGACTATGGCTTTATGAGGGTAATTGATGAAGGTTCCAAAGCTGTCAATTCAATTTTGTGTAAGAGTTGTGGGTGGAAGAAGAAAAGCATATATTGGGATTTACCCTATTGGCCTACAAATTTGATTCGCCACAACCTAGATGTCATGCATATTGAGAAGAATGTGTTTGACAACACCTTCAATACATTAATGAATGTGAAAGACAAGACAAAAGACAATGCAAGAGCACGACAAGATATGAGTGTGCTTTGTAGCCGTCCAGAGTTAGAGAAGGACCCCCGAACAGGGAAATATCCTAAGGCTTCTTACACACTTGATAAAGAAGGTATGACAATCTTGCTACAGTGGCTTAAAACTTTAAGATTCCCAAATGGATATGTATCAAATTTGACAAGATGCATTGATATGAACAAGCACAGGTTATTTGGGATGAAAAGTCATAAATGAGAGGAGGTAATAGTAGGCGGACCACTACAAGGCTACAACGTCATCAAACCACAACTAGGCTTGGAGATGAACCAAGAACAAATGAAATCGATAATGTTGATTCGCAGCCCGAAGAAACAACTGATCTTCAACAAGATGAGCAACAAGAGGACAACGGTGCTTCTACATCACAAGAGCAACAACAAGAAGAAATAACCTGTTACACCTGATTCATTGGGTAGGCTTTGAGCTATTGTTGTGGCATATTGGTAAGGAGTGAATAATTATTGTGTTTGTGTAGCTATATTATAATTTTTATCTATGGTATGTTATAAATTTAATGACGTTATCTATGTGAAGCCTTCAACCATCAGAGAAATGCTCTTGCGTGATAACTTCGATAATTAAGCAAAAGTTGGACAAGCAAGGTTCATGTCATGGATTAGTATCTAAAGATACTAAGAAGTTTTATTTTGAAGAATTTAAAGTAATTCTCTCTTCAGACTTTGTTGTTTACATATTTTATCTATATTTCTTAATTTTTTTTAGTTATTTAATGTTGTTTATCTCAATTCAGAAATTCGTTATTTGGGACCCCGCGATAAATTCTCTTGTGGAAAAAGCATTTGAAAAAAGCTAGGACCCGCTATGGTGATTTCATATCCACAATAAAGAAAGGGCCGAAGCCCGAGTATATCCAACAAGTTATTTGGGATGAATGGGTGAGGCTTTAAGAAATGCAAAGAACTGTAGGTGTGGAAAGGAGAATGAACCGGCACCTTCAACTCATGTTTGCGGTTCAGTCACATATGCCACCACAAAAAAGAGATTGGTAACGTCTTTTATCCATATATGTTTTTAGACAGCTTTATGTGATTTCTTAACATTGAAAAACTCATAAATGAAAAGTCAGTCTAGATTTCGTAACATGTGATTTTTTAGACAACTTTTGTTGTCTAATTATCTATATTGGTTGTTTGACTTTCAGGAGGAACAAACACAAAAAACACCAACAGCATACCAGTTGTTTCTACATTCCCACACTATGGGTCATGATGGACAAAACTTTATTTCAGACAAAGCAAGAGATGTGAATGTAAGTATATAAAATGTTTAACATACATGTGATTATCATTTTTTGGGAGTATTTTTCAGTTTATGATCATTGTTTTTTTGCTTGAGTTCAAGTTGTGAAATTTGTTGATGCTTTTGATGATGAAGTTCTGGTCAGTTTATAAAATTCTAGTCAGTTCTCAATGAACTGAATTCACTTCTGAAAACTGTGTTTATTAACAAATTTCACAACTCGAACACTGTGTTTATTTGTGAAGAAAAAGAGGGCACATGGTTGTGTCTGATTCTAGTCAGTTCTCAATGAACTCAATGAGCTGAATTCACTTCTGAAAACTGTGTTTATTAACAAATTTCACAACTTCTGAAAATTGAAAATGTTTTTGATGCTTTTGATGATGAAAACATTTGTCTGGTTGTGCATGATTCAGTTCTAAAAGGTCTAGTGATAGTAGGCTCTCAATGAACTGCATTTTGACAAGTACAGGTGCATATGGCCATGTTATAACATTAAGTAGTAGATCCAAACGGACTGCAAGTCTTGTCGCTAGGAAACTTGAAATTTGCAATGTGCTGAATCCTGTATATGTGATGAATAAATATATCCTTGTAAGCTTAAGGTGATCCTAGTGTATTATGTTGTTGTTATAATAAACATATCCTACATTTTCAGTTTAGATTTTTGTTTGTCAAGCTGTACAAGCAAAGTTGTGTCTTGTTTCAAATTTGTGAAGTGCACTGATTTAATTTTTTTTAATCTGCTTTAAAGTTGTGTTCTGATTTAATTTATTCTGCTTGTCTAAGAAAATTTTTCTCCTTGTTCTGCATGTTCTAATTCTGTTTCAAAGGTTTGTTATTTAGAATTGCATGTTATTCACAAAACGTAAAGATCCAGGTTCTGATGAGCTTTGAAACATCACAAGGAGCTTCAAAGCTGCTTGTTATTCAGAATTGCATGTTATTCAGAATTACAATTGCATGTTTCTCCTTGTTCTGTTGTATTTGTTTTATTGAGCTTTGAAACAGAATTGCATTGTATTCACAAAGAAAAAAGAAATGACTGACTTCACTTATGAAACATTTTGTTAAATTTCCAGAATAAGATGTTGGCTTTGATGGAGGAGAAAAGGGCAGTTGGGATAGTAGACATTGATGAAGAGCTATTCTTTAATGTGGCTGGTGGAAAGAAGAGGAAGAGAATTTATGGGATGGGACAAGCTGATCACATCTATTATCCAGAAGTTTGTTCACCATCTTCTTTAACGCAAGTTAATATTGATGAGAGAGTGACAGAGAAGGTGAATGAGCTCCTTCCTACACTTGAGACTAATATGCGAGAGAGTATTACAAATGAGGTTTGAGAGTCTTTTGAAGAAAAAATAGCGGAACAGAATCGATTACTCGTCAAGATGGAAACGCTTTTTCGCCAACAGCAGCAACAGAATGGCCAATGAAATGATGACTCTAGTTTGAATGTAGTTAACTAATGCTTATTTTGGGTTTTGAATATATTAAAAAATGAGATGATAGACTCTAGTTTCAATGTTTTTAGCTAATGCATATTTTGGTTTTTGTATATTTGTAATATATTGCATACTAATTTTAGCACCTTTCAACAATTAAAAAGTAGTATTTTTGGATCTTTATGTATTTGTAGCGTTGTTTCAAGATTGAATATATGAATGTTTGTAGGCATACTAAATAATATAATAATTAATTATTGAAAATGGTTCGTATAAATTAGCGAGGACAACTGTTCTCAGTAATTTTGAATACTATCAAATTGCCGAGAACACATGTTCTAGCTAAATTAACGAGGTCAAAGAGTTCTCGGCATTTTTGGGAACAACTTATTTAGCGAGAGCACGTCCTCGGTAAATATTCTTGTTAAAAATGACGAGAAAGTTGCTTTTGCCAAGGAAATACCTACGACATTACCGAGGACTTTTGTTCTCGGTAATCTCCAAGAGACAGAGTTCTCGGTAAATGTTCTCGTTAGAAATGACGAGGAAGTTGCTTTTGCCAAGGAAATACCGAGACATCACCGAGAACAAGTGTTCTCGGTAATTTACCGAGAGACATGGTTCTCGGTAAATTTAGCTAGAGGCCAATTACCGAGAACCCACTTCTTCTCGCTAAGTTCTCGGTAAAGTACACTTACCGAGAACTTACCGAGGATATCCGCCCTCGGTAATCCTCAGTCTTTTTGTAGTGTAATTAATTAATTTTATGAAATAGATTTTGGATAGATTAGGTAAGGTGCAATTGGAATAATGATAAACTCACTGTTCCTCTGGTATGAGAGAAGTTAATTTCAGCTAACCCATCAAACACAAAATCTATACATATGCAAGGGTATTAACAATCATTATTATTATTATTATTATTTTATTTTTTTATTTTTTTTTGATTGCGGAGCTACTAGCTCGAACAAGCCAAAAGTAGGCTACCTTTTAGTTATAAGGATAACCTAGATCATCACGACGGATGATTTTTAAAAAATCAAGCAGTAAGGGTTGTTGACTCAACAAACACCTTGACTGTGTTACAGATAAATGTGAAAGCGGTAAGGACGTAGGATGAAGCGGAAGAGCTGCATTGAGACTTTGAAGCTTGATTTGTCTTCTTGCTAGGAAATCAGCAACAGCATTTGATTCCTTGAAACAATGATAAAAAACCACAGAGGTAAAAGTAGAGAGAATATTCGTAATGTCTGCTAGAATAGAGTGTATTTCCCAAGGAACTTTCCAGGTACGTTTTAAAGAATTAATTACAATCAAATTATCTCCTTCGATAATAAAATTGTTAATATTAGAACAATCAATATTTCTAAGGGCGTGGAGAAGGCTAGATGCTTCAGCTTGCACAATTGTCATGGGTGGAAGTTGTTGACGACCTAAGGAAGTGATATAACCATTGTGGTCTCTAAGGATGAAACCCGCATGGGTTGATCCAGTTGTAAGCCTGGAAGCGTCAAAATTTAGTTTGGACCATTGAGTTGGCGGTTTTTTCCAATTCATATTATTCATTCTTTTTGGTTTATTTTTAATTTTCGTATTGTTATTTTGACAGCCTTCCCAGGCTAAGGCACCTGAGAAAGCTAAATCAGATGGAATTGTCTTTTTAGTAATTCTTGATGGGTCAAAATTTTTAGCATTTCTATGAGCCCAATTGAACCACCAAAGAAAAGCAAGGAATGTTATATGATCATTATTTTGAAATGTTTGTTGAATATTTTGGTTGAAGTGATCATGTGATATAATTTTGAATTTGTAGTTTATTAATTTTTCCAGTTTTATTATCATTGACTTGGTAAACGGATAATGGAAAAAAGGATGATTCAGGTTTTCATCCTGCATTTCACAAAGTGAACACAAGATCGGAACCGAGTTATAAAACCGATTAATTCTATCTGTTGTTGGAAGGCAGTCTGCACAAGACTTCCAGAGGAAGTTTTTGATCTTTGGCGTTAGTTTAGATTTCCAAATCCAGTCAAAATCAAATCTGAATGGATCCGAACTTGGCGTTAATAGAGACATTGTCGATAGGACCGAGAAGTTCCCATCTGTTGCAGGCAGCCAGATGAGGCGGTCTGTTGTATTTGTGCAGGGAATTCTAAGTGTTGCTATAATATTGACTATTTGATATGGTAATATTTGTTGTAGTAGTTGAATGTCCCAGTTTTTATCGGGGCGGATAAAACTATAAACAGTAGTATTGGGATTCGAGCTATCCATAACAGTTGATAGCTGAACGTCCGAAATCCAAGGATCCGTCCAAAATTTAATTTTTTCACCATTTCCCAAAAGCCACCGGAGACCTTTAGAAAATGTATCTATGATATTAGAAGTCTATCAAATTGCCAGGAGCAATTATTTTTATTATAATCAAATAAGGAATCATTTTTGAGGTATTTTTCTATAATGACTTGGACCCAAAATTATTGAGGTTGTGTAACAATTTTCCAAAATAACTTCATTTGCAATGATATATTGATATTTTCAGTTGAGCGGAGACCGAGACCTCCATTTTGTTTGGAGGAGCAGATACGCTCCCAACTGATAAAGGATGATGATTTGGTGTGTATTTGTTACAAAAGAATGATTTACAAACAGCGTCAATGATATATTGTTATTATTATTATTGAACTGAGCAAACGTAAATAGTCATGACAAAACTGAACGCAACATATGCCTGAACTTTCGTATATAGCCCAGCCTAAAAAACTACATTTAAAAGATTGACATCACTGGTTGTCACATACTCTTCTTACCCTGCGCAAATTACAACTGGAATCTTGTGTTAATGTCGAATTTGCGGGAAGAAGATAGCAAAGGATCCTGCAGCACGCAACATGATATATAGCAAGATTAGTTGATGGGCTTTTTGGAAAAAAAAACTGTAAAGAAAAGTTAAATGAGCCACGCATTAACATCTTTAATTGGATGAAAATTTGTGCATATCAGAAGGAGAGATGGATGGGCATGGGATGAATTACCTGTACAAAGTATCGGCGGAAGAATTTATCGAGCCGGATCCGGAAATGCGAGCCGCGTGACTTTGCGATGGCGTCTTGCATTGTGCTGAGGAGGTCGCGGTATGTCAAGTTGGCGTTGTTGTTAAGGGCTTGGATGAAGCTCATTGTTAGAGCCCCGTTCATGCCTTTTTTTGTAAATGCCTACACCACCAAATTCAAAAAAGATCAAATCATTAGTGAATATGCTAGTATAGGTAATTAATGATGTGAAAAGAGTTACTGGACCACTAGCTGTTTGATCAACTTACAGAGGTATCAGCAGCCATCTGATCGTCCCGACAAGCACTGAAGGAAATGGCGAGACCACCCATAGTGCCCTTGTACACTCCAGAGGGGGGGCTGTTATCCACCCACTCATTTCTGTTCACAAGTTAACCACGTAAGAAGTTAGAATGTGTTAATCAACTATCAATTAAGCTTCATCCATCAAAATTGAAGTCGATCAATTTAGCACTTGATTGCATGGATGCACGCATGCCGAACGTACTGCTTGGTGTTGAAGATCCAGGGCAGGTCAAGAATGGTGCCGCTGTGGCAGGCGTCGACGATGGCGTGGAGGGTGACTCCGGGCGGCAGGGGGCGGACGAGGATGGCGTTGAGATGGTTGTCCCGGATGACGCCCTCCGTCGAGAAGTCGAGCGGGCACAGGGACTCGTCCAGGCCGTCGCTCTCGTCCCTCGGAATGAGCTCTCGCTGGTTGATGCCGTGCCCTGAGAAGTAGAACACCAGCGAGTCTCCGGCTTTGCAGCCTTCCACTAGCCACCTCAATCCTTCTTCCATGCTCTTCTTCGTCGGAACTCTACCACCATCCTCTTCTGTTTTTTTTTATTTAATTAAAACAACATATCGATATATACAAAACCTTGTCAGGATCTTCTAGTACACCAGTGATTATATGTTAGGAAATGTGAAATCCCAGTGAAGAGAAAATCTGGAGGAAGTGTGTACGATGCATGTGTCTAGCATACAAATTTAACGCAGTCCTTACTCAAAACCATAGACCATTTATTATATATTATAAGGATCGTGTCTACAAAGTGTGTAACACGCCCAGATTACAAATTTAACCTAAAACGGAAATTTGTCATGTACTAAATGATTTATATATGTCGAGTTTTGATAGTTATATGTTATGGTTGATTATTTGTAATATATGTATATGCGCCCTGTATATCTCATATATAAGTTGTAGGAAGAAATAAAGGGAGGCGAATTTGCTTTTAATTGGGTATCTGGTTCTAAGTTTAATTTGGATGGAACGCCTCACAAGTCACAATATATACCGGCCACTTGGATTCGGGAGTAAAGAAAAAATAGGTACGTACGTATAACATAATATCCAGCAGTCTTTGATTCGATGAATGGATGCATGCATTAGATTAAGGCTTACCAGTAAGCATACGAATATGGGCGTGGGGGAAGCCCCATGTGTCCACGAGGAACTTGCGCATCTGATGCGCGTCGTTTAAGGTCCCTCTGAGCTTGTACTTTTGGTTGTTGTAACTCACTCCGCAAATGAGCGCCCTTTTACGGCCCCCTCCAACAGCGGCCCCGCGTGGGCTGCAACTCGCATGACGATTCGTTGTCATCGTCTCCTGGAGATCCCCTACTCGACGTCGAGCACCACCCTCCTTGATTCCCCAAATGCACTTGGCTCGGTTTCCGGAGAAGGGTCCTCCGCGATCCGAGTCTCTCACTTGGGAGCGGCCTGCTCGCAGATTGTGGCCCCACTGAACAAACATCTTTTTGTTGCATTGGGAGCATCGGAAACACAGCGCCTTGTCCGTTGTGACCGTCACCTCGTTGCAGCCCAAGCAACGGATTGTGAGTTGGTTTTCCATGGCCGCCCCGCTTTACTTTAATTTGCTCGACTACGTACGTACTAGCTTAATTAATCTAGTATAGTATAGACTGTGCACATATCAACTCTAGCTAGGTTGTAGCTATCTATATATAAGTGCAAAATGCTTTACTACAATTTGGAGGCACCTCCACAAGAAGTTGCTAGGAAGAACGCAATTGATCAAATCATCCATATAACATGCATATTCTTTCCCTTTAATTAGCGCCGTCGGTATGCAAGTTGATCGATCGAGCAAAACAAGGGGGCAAATTAAAGAGATCACCTTTTAGTACGTACGTACTGAATGCGTGCACATATATCTACTCATTCATTTGCCCACGCAAGGAATTGAGAATCTACACGGCTTTGGGTAAAGCATCGATTACACATTGTCAAACACAACTACATCATCACCAAGAATAAGAGGAATGAAAGTTGTTAACGAGGTGGGGTACAAATCAATTATTCTGGTCCCTAAATATATTCCCAGCCTCTTATACTTTACTACAATTTGATTTATCGACTAAATAATAAAGTTGCGTTTAATTGTACTCACAATTTAAAAATAAATCAAAGTTTAAGAATTATAATTTCAGAATCATGGAATATGGATGGTCAATAAGATACAGTAATATGATAAGAAAAACATTGTATTATAGTGTATAAATTAGAGTTGTTTGCTGATCTTATTAAGAATATAAAAAATAAAATAGATGAACCAACCTTATCGACTTAATTAGACAAAGACAAACTTTAGAATTCAAATGAAGATGAAATTGTATTTTCTTACTATAGGAAAATAAAAATGAACTCATCATAACTATATACTAATTAAAATGGAGGTTAAAAATAATAATTAGCACGACACGTATCAACTTTTCATTGGATGATATCATCCATCTTTATTAAAATAATCTAATTGGTTAAAATTTGATTATAGACCCCACATGTATGTAAAATATGAAAGATATATATCATTGAAACCATATCTATAATTATATAATTAATTAATCTTACTATATACTAAATTGGAGATTACAATAATAATGTAGAGCAACATATGTCAACTCCAAATATTGATATAATTAAATTAATAGTAGTAGACTAGTATATTAAGGATATAATAAATCACATAGCTATTTTAATAAATCAATTTGATTGGTTGACATTTAACCGGCTTATTTTTTATTAATTAAATGTTTTATTGCAGGTTCTACATATATATAAAAAATTGTATATAATTTAAATTTGATTTTTTTCAAATAAATATAAAATTATTATTATCATTATTATAAAATAAAGAAACGTTTTGAAAAAAACAAGTATTCAGTCTTTACACAAAAATTATAATCCTACAAATCTTTGTTTGATTAAAACAATGTATTCTAACAGAAATAATCTATCATTAAAATAAATCCTATAAGAAGTAAATTAAATAAACCAATACAAGATTTTATAATATCAATATATTTTCGTTTGAATAACTTATATAAAATTTAAAATGAATTTTTTGTTAAATCAAAATCGTGCTTTCAAGGAACGAAAACTATTACTAGTTTGGATTTGAAATAGGATTAAGTTAAAGCTTTTACATGCTTATTCACGGCAACTTCCGTGTAAACAAGAATAATTTCTAATGATATTTAATTAATTTTTGGTTGAAAGTTGATACTTGAGAATAGTTTAAGTTAATTTTACATTTTAAACTTGTAGATTTTAGTGTATATAAATTTATGTTGAAAAAAAAATTATAATTAATGTATCTAAATAAAATAATAATATGATAACATATTTGTCATTAGAAAAATTATAAAATATCATAGTCAGGAATATGTTAATTGGGAGATAAAACCTAAATGACAATACTACCTTGAATTGTTTCAAGCTTTGTAACATACTAGCAAATGACTCACAACTTGTACGGTGGTGTTTTTTTATTCGTGTATGAATTCACTATGATAATTATAAATATTTCATATGTCTCATTTCTTTTTAAATGGCATGTATCTTTCAGATTATTATATAAAATAATTCTTGTATATCGTCAAATATATTTTATAGAAATATTTTATTTATAAATTAACTTTTTTACACACAAATAAACATTGATAAATGTTGAGGAATTTAAATTAAATTGTATAAATTAAAAGTTATAAATTAATCAATAATTTAATAAAAATTTGGATTAATATAGTGTTATATTTAAAAATATAGAGAATATTTTATAAGATCAAAAAGAACATCAAATTATATTGAATATATGTTATTATGTTGTAAAACATTAATTATATATGAATTGTATAAATATGAAACAAAAATGTTAACAAATCCTTATTTTAATGTTAACAAATTTTTTATCTAAAACGTAATCAGTATATAATTTTACAGATATATTTAAGGTAAATATATTATCTAATCTTATTATTACTATTTTCAATGGAGGACGTAGGAAAATATTTAAGAGGGGTCCCAAAAACTTAAAAATAATATAGTGAAACCAACAAAAATATAACAAAAGAAGTTATCACATACCATAAAAGGTTTTGTTTTTTTCGAAAATTAAAGTTCGAGATGAAAGTTTCGATTTTGAGAAATTGGAATGATATTTTTTAACAATTTTCTTTTCTTTTGAAAAAATTGGAAGAGATATTTTTGGTAGTGGGTGCATGCGTATAACTATAAAGTAAAAGTTTTTACTTCAATTTGTTTTATATATAAAATGGTGTTATTAAATTAAAATTCCGGATAGAACCCTTTGAAAAAAAATATTCAAAACGATGTTATTTTTGTGACATATTTTAACCTCAAGCCTTAATCTACATCAAGCCCACAAGCATATGCGCCGATATTGGGATTTCCGATGTCGAGAAAGTGGGGTCCCAATATCGAGACTCCCGCAATCATCAGTCTGTTGGATCGTTAGTACTGAGGGACGTCCTTTACTTTGGTAAAGGCGTCCTTTGATTAGGCGTCCCTACGAGGAGTAGGGGCGTCCTTGAGTAATGCAGCGGAAATTAAGTACTAAACAGATAATAGATGAACACAATGAATTATAGAGGAACCACTCAAGACCAAGTAGTCCTTGAGTGTAAACCTCTACCTCCTTGGAGGATTTTTGAATAGTTCTTTCCTTTCTATTGAACGATCTTACAGTTGTACTGGCGAGCCTTTACAGTTCTCTGACACTTAGCTTTTTCCTAAGTTCACTTGTAAAGAACTCCTTTAAGCCTACAACTTAAGCTAGTTCAATCTACTAAAGGACTCTATTCCTACTTTCTGTAGTACTTCACAGAACTCTCTCTCTCTCTTTTTGGGTTTTCTGTTACAAACTGTTTTTGTGATTTGGTTACAAGTCTCACTCGATCTAACACAAGTTCTAGCACTGTTCTTGAGTTAGTTCTTCGTGTTCTTGAGTGAGTCGCTTTCTCTTTGATTCTCTCTGAATATTCTTGAAAGCGTTAACGTCACAATAAATGCCTTGGGGCAATTTATAGGACTTGGGGAAGGGCGTCTTTTCACTGGGACGATCATGCCCTTCCTGAACGTGGCTACAGGATCTTCCTCCACGTAGTAGGGCGGTGATGAGAAAGCTTCCTATATCCAGCTGTGTATGATGAACTTCGCTACAGGATCGGCCGCCACGTGTTGATGGACTCTACAACAGGATCGTCCGCCACGTAGTGTTGGACTCCGCTACAGGATCGGTCTCCACGTGTCCTTGGATGATCAAACATTGTCGAGTGATGTCATCCTGTCGGCTAGTGAGTAAGGACTCCTTTCTTGCGTTCCTACTTGCTTGGGACTCCGTCCTTACTCAAGTAGTCTCTAGCTGGTCCTTACTTCCTGTTAGCTAGCGTCCCTAAGCTTATGGGACGCCCATACACACTTGTTGTCCTTTTGGTCACTGTCGTTCCTGAACACTTGGACAACTTTATTAGAATCAAAGTGAGTTTGTCATATCAAAACTAAGGGACGGTTGTGTGGCACACTAACAAGTACGCAAGCGTTCTTGATAGCGTCCAAACAATTTCCCCCTTATTGATGATGACAAACTCTTTAGCAAAATAGTTTTGACATTGGAACTTAGCATGCATGAAAACTTAGAAGCGTCCTCTAACACTTAGAGAAATTTCAGAGAGCACAGGTTTTCAATTTTGATTTTCTAGCTTTTGGATTTTAAGGAGAGAGTCGCGTCCTAGAAAAACTTTCTAAGCGTTCTCTTTTTTTTTTTTTTTTGGCATGAGCGTTCCTTAGACTTTTCACTTAATAGTTCCCCCTTAACACTTGCTTATTCTAGATAACTATTTTATAGCGCATCTCTGCAAAACTACACTTCCCCCTTTTGGCATCATCGAAAAGGATAACAAGTGATAAGAACGTTAGCACAAACACATAATTAAAGGCAGTGGAACGCTTAAACAAACACATGCAAGCAAACAGTGGAATTGCCATTCAAACAGAATTAGAGTACGGTTATTACAAACCAAGATCATAATGTTTGAAGTTCAAAAGAAGCAAAGGCAAAATAATAGGGGATTAAAGGGGTGGTGGCAATCACGAAGAACTGCTGTGGTCTTGATAGAACTTGAGCAGTTGTTCTTGAAGTCCAGCAGCCTTGGTGAACGCGGAGGACAAGTCTTTCAAGGCGGAGAAGATGAGGCACTGGTTGTCCATAATTGCACCCATGAGTTCTGCTGGAGGATGCTGAGCGATATTAGTAGGGGCAGAACGGGGCAGAGGACCTATACTCGAAGAAGGAGCGTCCGTTGGAAAAGCTGGAGGAGAAGAAGTCCCTAAGAGCATTTGATCAAGGGTTGCAAGATCTACTGCGGGCTCTTGGTCCTAAGGGAACTTTTGAGAATTAAGCCTTGCGGCCTCAGCCTCAGCAGCTAAGCGTTCTTCCTCGGCTTTCAGTCTGGCTTCCTCAGCCTCAGCTTCTAACTGTTTTAGCACAGACGGCAGCTCTTCATTGTGCCTTATCTCGACAAGTCCCTTCTTAGCATTCTATTTTAAACCAAGTTCTTCAGAGGGAGCGCTCTCATCATAGGCGTCCTGGGACTGCAAGATTGCCTTCACTACTCCAGGGTATGGCAAGGCATGCCTCTTCCTTCCACACTTGGCCATGTGTTGCATAGCAATTCTGGCTAAGTTGATTGGGTGGCGTTCTAGGATAGCGTCAATTAGAATAATATCATGTGCTTGCACAATTGAAAGCTTTTCCTGCCTTGGAAGTATGGCGCGACATATGAAATAATGAACGATGGCGCCAACCTTGCTCAGAACGTGAGCTACCCTGTCAAGTCCCATTGGCCTTTTGCCCTGAAATATGTGCTCAACAAGAGGCAGTTCTTGATCTGTTGTTTCAAAGCCGCCTTCAGGAAGTGAGCTAAGAGCGTCGGACGGTGGCTTGCGTGGACCTAGACCCATGAAGGTTCGGATTTGGCGTTCTATTACGGAGGCTTTCTCACCTTCAATTTTGAAGTGAAGGGAGCCATCTTTTGCTTTGTAGCGCAAATCCCTGTAGAACGCCTTCACCTGTTCTTTGTCAACAGTGGTCGGCGCTGGTCCAACGTTCAGCCATCCTTGGAATCTCAGAAGCTCGAGGAACTCCTTAACGGATTCATCATCGAAGGAGGCTAGCCACTCTTCAGAGTAAATGAGCGGGCTAAGGACTTTGACGGGCACATCAGCATTTTTTCTTTTGCGCTTGCCCTTGGGGGACTCAGAGTCCTCATCATCATCTGACTCTTCCTCAGCGGTCTCAGAGTCACTGTCAGAAGCGTCCTTTGAGGGAGCGTCCTCTGTGCCTTGCTCTTTTTCTGCACCGCCACCAGCTGTGGCTTGATCGGCACTTGAGGTCTGACCTTGGGACGTGCCCTCAGCGTCCTGAGCCTCTGATTGATTTTCTGTTGCTGGCTCAGCGTCCGTGGGGACTTGATGGGATTCTGTTTGGATTGTGGGGGAGGGGTTTTCTTGTGGAGCTTGGGAGGGGTTGAGGATGGGGAGGGATTGATTGTAGGGTGGGACTTCCTGAGCATCACGCTCGAGCTCTTCAGAAAGAGTTGGCTCGGCGTCCTTTTGAGGAACCTGGTGCTCGCCAACGTCCTCAGCCACTTGTGTTTCAGCGGGAGCATTCTCAACTCCTTCAGCCTCGTCATCGGAGTCCCCAACGACGTCAATGATAGGGGAGACTCCTTCAGCATGTGCTTGAGGCGTTCCTCTGTGGCTCTCAGATGAGCTAGAGGAGGAGGAGGAGATGTGCTCGGGCTCTGGAGCAGCTTGAACCAAGAGCACCTTTGGAGATTCGCCAGCTTTGCGGCGTTTGAAGGTGTGCTCCAGGGCTGGACGCTTCTCAACGTCCTCTGGTCCACTCTCAGATGAGGGACGGCGAGATTTGGGGGTCTCGGGATCTTTGGGGGCGAGATGTGGGCCGGGGCGGTTGGGAAGTTGGCAAGATTGAGGGGAGAGTAGGGTTTGGGAGGAAAAGGAATTAGGGCATTTTTCTTAGAATGTTGAGGGGACGGAGGGGGAGTGGGAAGTTGGACTATTGAGATTGGTTGTGGAGGAGGAGTGGATTCCTTGGAAAGGTTGGATGGCCTTTTTGTGGTGCTAGGCCTTTTTGTGGAGGGTTTGGAGGATGGGACGCTCGAGGTCTTGGCCTTTTTGAGAGGCCTTGGGTCGTGAATTTTCTTTGAGCGTCCCTCCTTGAAATGGGAAGGAAACTTATCCACAATCTCCGTTGGTTTTGAAGTGGAGAAGGGTTGGGAAGATTTGGAGAGGGGAGAGGAAGGGGCAGGACGCTTTAGCAATTTTTTGGTGGTTAGGGTAAGAACGGCAGGAGGAGGTGGAGAGGGACTTGGCACTCTTGCTTTGAGCATTTTGTAGGCCAGGGAGTCCCTAGGATACATGGGAAAGTCAGGAAGGACTGCGTTGTGGAGGTCGGGTATAAGTTCAAGTAAAGGACCCAGATTCTCACCTCCAAACTGTGAGAAGAAGAGAACGTCGTCCATCCGTCCTGGCAAGTCCTTGTAGTTGGTGTTGTGAAGACTTGGCATGACGAAGCGTTCAATGAACCTTTCATAGTTCTTAGTCTTCGTTGCATCATTCTTGATCTCTGGCAAGTCCATGCGTTCCCTTATTAAATTGTAGAGGGTTCTCGGCTTTCTGTTGATGAAGTCCACCAACGATTCATTAAGAACGATGGGTTTTGGTTTCTCGATGTAGTGGGACTTCACCAGCTTTCTCCGCTTCCCGCCGGCAGAAGATCCGGCCACGTTCAACTGTCTTTGAGACATTTTTCAGATGAGATTTAGAGTGAGAAAGTCGTCGGAGTTCTAGAGAGATGTCAGAGCAGATTTGAGAGCGAGAAAGTGGTTGAGCGTAATAAATTTGATTGCGACTGTTCTGGCCTTATATAGAGGAAGCGGTGGCACAAACGGTAATTACCACTGTTTTACTGTGCGAAATGTGGCAAAACTTCCCCCTTAAGAATTGAGCAAAAGGAACGGTCACTGTTCACACTTTCAAAAGTTCAAAATTCTGACTCTTCAACTTCTCCTCAAAACTGAACTGGCGTTCTTTCCAACCAACACTGAGCATTCTCTCATACTTAGCAAAATTTTACCTCTTCAAGCAAACCAACAACCAACTTACCGTTCTTGTGATCACCTTTCGAACCAGTTGAGAACAACACAAGTACGTCCCGTAAAAGAAAATATGAAGCTCATAGGACGCTTTTGCGGAGTTCTCGGCTAGGGTAAGCTTAGAGTTCCCATCATTTCGGCTTATAATGAGGGTTGGGTGATCAGGGATACTCTTTTCAAGACAAAACAGCGAAAATTTGAATGGCGTTCCAAAGTAGCAAACACATAAAGTTTTAGACTAGCGTCCTTGCAAAGATGAATATCATGCATAACAGTCCTTAAACACTTAGAATCTACAAAACATAGTCAATCATTGAGGGAATAGTAGAACGGGACTTGCTACTTAAAAGTTATCATCCCCAAGAGCAGCCTTAGATGCTCATAGGGACGTCTATCAAGCGCCTTAGTGTAAATATCAGCTATTTGGTCTTCAGTTCTTACATGCTCCATACTAATGAGTCCTAGTTCAACATTAGCACGCAAGAAATGATGCCTTATATGAATATGCTTTGTGCGTGAATGAAAAACAGGATTCTTAGAAATTTCAATAGCACTTGTGTTATCACAACGAATGGGAATAGTTTCAAGATTGATACCGTAGTCCTCTAGTTGATATTTGATCCAGATAACTTGTGAACAGCACGAAGCAGCAGCAACGTACTCGGCTTCCGCAGTTGAAAGCGCCACAGAGTTCTGTTTCTTAGATCCCCAAGAGACTAAGCATGAACCAAGGAATTGTGTCATTCCTGAAGTGCTTTTTCTATCAATCACATGACCAGCATAATCAGCGTCCGAGTAACCAACTAGCTTGAAGGACGTCTTCCTGGGGTACCAAAGGCAAAGATCGTCGCGTCCTTTGAGATAGCGAAAGATCCTCTTGACTTCTTGCATGTGGGACTCCTTTGGATTTGCCTGGAAGCGTGCACACAAGCAAACGGCAAACATAATGTTGGGACGGCTTGCGGTCAAGTAGAGCAAAGAACCAATCATTCCTCTGTAAAGCTTTTGATCAACGTCCTTTCCCTGTTCGTCTGCTTAAAGACGCGAGTTTGGAGAACAAGGGGTTGCAACAGGTTTGGACGTGTTCATCCCGTACTTCTCAAGCATTTCACGGACATATTTTTGTTGGTGAATGCACGTCCCTTCCTTGAGTTGATTTATTTGAAGTCCCAAGAAGAAATTGAGTTCTCCAATGAGGGACATCTTAAATTCACTACTCATTATGGACTTGAACTCATCTACAAGCTTCATGTTAGTACTACCAAAGACTATATCATCAACATAGACTTGGGCAATTAAAATGTCCTTGTGAACTTTCTTTATGAACAAAGTTTTATCAATTGAACCTCTAGTGTACCCATGAGACAAGAGAAAGGACGCAAACCTGTCGTACCATGCACGAGGGGCTTGCTTGAGTCCATAGAGCGCTTTGTCCAAGTAGTACACATGATCTGGGTGAGAGGCGTCCTCGAAGCCAGGAGGCTGAGCAACATACACTTCCTCCTTTAGCTTTCCATTGAGAAAGGCAGTCTTGACGTCCATCTGAAATAACTTGAATCCTTTGTGAGCGGCGAAGGCAATAAGGAGACGAACGGCTTCAATTCTTGCAACAGGAGCAAAGGTCTCATCATAGTCTATGCCTTCCTCTTGCTTGAATCCTTGAGCCACCAGTCTTGCCTTGTTTATTGACACACGTCCACTCTCATCAAGCTTATTTCTGAACACCCATCGCGTCCCAATGATATTTTTGCCTTTGGGACGTGGGACGAGAGTCCAAACTTTGTTCCTTTCAAACTGATTGAGTTCTTCTTGCATTGCTTGAATCCAGTCAGCGTCCTGGAGTGCTTCTTTGATATTCTTTGGCTCCATCATAGAGACAAAGGCATTGAATGCACAGAAAGATAAATTTGCACTTTGGGACTTGCTTGCAGCTGACCTTGTTTGAACTCCTTGAGAAGGATCAGAGACAATTTGAGAAGTTGGGTGGTCCCTAGAGAAGCGGGACTCCCTTTGAAACAATTGAGCAAATCTTGGATCAATGTCTCCATGAGAATCATCACTACCACTTTGAGCATCGTCCTCGATGTGTTCCCCCTCAGAAAGAGCGTCCACACCTTGACGTTGCTCGCCTTGTTGACTTGATTCAGCTACATCTTGTTGAACTGGGGATTCACTACGAGAGGGAACTCCTTGAACAACACTGGGAGCATCCACAAAGACTTCTTCAGGATTAGTAGATGCGTTCTTAGAGACATAGTATTTTCCAGAGGTCCAATCTTCAGCTTCATCTTCAGAGTCGTCCTGTTGTTGTGAAGAAGAGTGTTCTTTCTTACTTGGTTTTTCTTTGTGAGAGGAACTTTCTTTGAACACAACATGAATACTCTCCTCAAGCTTTAGAGTCCTTTTGTTGAAAACTCTATATGCTTTGCTGGTAAGAGAGTACCCAAGGAATATGGCTTCATCACTCCTTGCATCAAATTTTCCAAGTTTTTCTTTATCATTGTTGTGAACGAGACACTTGCATCCAAAAACTCTGAGATAGTCAATGCGAGGCTTCCTTCCATGCAACAATTCATAGCACGTCTTCTTTAGCAAAGGACGGATCATGGCACGATTGATGATATAACATGCTGTAGCAATAGCTTCCGCCCAGAAGTACTTGGGAACGCTATTTGCCAAAAGCATAGTTCTTGCCATATCCTCTAGCGTCCTATTCTTTCTTTCCACAACTCCATTTTGTTGAGGAGTTCTTGGAGCTGAGAAGTTGTGTGAGACTCCATGTTGATCACAGTAGGCCAGGAACTCTGAATTTTGGAACTCCGTTCCATGGTCTGACCTTATGGCTTTGAGAGGCGTCTCAAGGGCAACTTCCACTTGTTTGATGAAGACTTTGAATGCATTAAAACAATCTGCTTTTGACACCAAGAAAAGAACCCAAGTAAATCGAGAAAAATCATCTACAAGAACGTAAATGTACCTCTTTCCACCGTGGCTCAAAGTCCTCATTGGTCCACAAAGATCCATATGGAGAAGTTCCAAAGGCTTCTTTGTACTTACTTCGTTCTTGGATTTGAAGGACGTTCTTGTTTGCTTCCCTTTAATACAAGCTTCACACTGTTCAACTTTCTCAGGATCAATTTGGGGAAGTCCTTTCACAAGATTTCGCTGGTGTAGCTTAAGGATTTTGCTTGGTCCTGCATGGCCAAGTCGGCGATGCCAGAGATCAGCGTCCTCCTTTGAAGCAGATAGACACAACTCTGATTTAGGCTTGAACTCCTGGTTAAAGATGTAGACATTGTTCTGGCGTACTCCTTTGAGAACGACTTTGTTTGATTTCTTGTTGATGACTAGGCACTCTTTTGAGTCAAATGTGACTAGATTTTCACCTTGATCACACATCTGGGAAACGCTAAGGAGATTAAAGCCAAGTCCTTCAACAAGACTGACATTTGTTGCTTTGATGGACGGGTTGAGAATAGCAGTTCCCGTTCCTTTGATCTTTCCTTTGCCCTTATTGCCAAACGAGACAGTTCCTCCCGTGGCACTATTTTGGATAGAAGTGAGATGGATCTGGTTCCTGTCATATGATTTGAGGCGCCACTATCAATGATCCATGGGCGTCCCCTCACTTCCACCTGCCATGACAAAGTTAGTGTTTGGCGACCCAGGCAAGGTGTTCCTTACCTGGTTCGTTACAGAAATAGAACTCTGGTTCTGGCATGTAGTCATTAATATTCACATCATTTGAAATAGCATGCTTGCGGAAAGAGTTCCTAGAGCGTCTAGAACGCCTAGGATTAGCCTTAGGAACGGACTTAGTATTTTCATTGTTAGTCCTAGCGGCTTTTCCATTTTCAACATCTTCTTTCTGTTTTAAACAATCATATTTGAAGTGATCTCCTTGTCCACAATACCAACACGTCCTTTAGTAAGTACCAAGGTAGTACTTCTTATTTGGACGCTGGATTGTTTTCTTTCATCTTTTGAGGATTACAAACTTTTGAACCGTCCCCTTTAGCAATCTTCTTGTAAATCTTATGACTAGTGGAGTTAGTGTAGTAGTCTTCCTTTCCTAGTTCTCCACTCTCTAGAACTCTAATTCTTTCAAGAAGATTTTTGGTTTTCTCCCTTTCAAGTTCAAGTTCTGAAGTTTTGCTTGCCTCAAAGTCACTAGGAAGAGAGTTCTTAGTGTCAGATTCATAACCTAGACCTCTCTTAGCTGGGACAAATACCATAGGTCTTACTTCTTCAACTATGGGACTCTTACCCATCACTTTCACTTCTTCCCTAAGCTTAGCGTTCTCAAGTTTGAGACACATGATTTCAGTTTTTAGGGACTTAGATTCTTCACATGAGGACTCTAGTTGAATGGTCATGGAACTACAGTTTTCACATTCAACAACAATATTTTCATTTTCAAGTTCAAGTTCATCCATTCTATTTTGCATAACAACACTTTCTTCCATAATTTTTCCAATAAGCTTGATAAGTTTGGACTTAGAACAATTTTCAAGTGAACTCATCATAGATTCACGAGTTACCTCATTTTCAGATTTCGGAACGTTCTCCTCAACATCTGTGACGTTCTCCATAGCCATGAACGCTACTTGCTCATCATCAGAAGCGCCCTCAAGAGCTATGTATGCCGCTTGTTCATCAGGTTCTTCATCATCATCATCAGAAGAAGAACTTGCATTGTCCCATGCAGAGGTGAACGCTCCAATGAGAGCTTTTCTCTTCATTTCCTTTGCATACATTCCCGTTGTACACTTTTTAGCAAAGTGCCCTTTCTTGTTACACTTGTAACATGTGAGTTCCTTCATTTCTGCCTCAGTGTACTTGCGGCTTTCCTTCTTGGGCATCTTGTGTTTATTGAAATGTTTGTTCCTTTTGCCAAAGACACGGAGAACTTTGTTAAAGAGAGCAACTTCTTCTTCTTCGTCCAGTTGTTCTTTAGACTTGCTTTCTCTCTCTTTTAAGGCTTGAACGCGCATCTTTTCGCGATTCTCATTCTTGTTAGCTTCCACCATTAAGGAAATCTCTCTTTGACGACGAAGATACTCAGCGTACTCTGGTGTTGTGGACGCCAAAGCAAGATCAGTTTGAGGATTCTGTCCAAGTTTAGCCATGTCAGAGATCCTTCTTTCTTCGTACTGCCTGAGCTTCCCATAGATTTCTTCCATATCTAGAGTTTTGTTGGCTATGTTCTCTTTGAACGTTGTCCTATTAAAGTTCCAGACTCCGGTCAAACCATCAATGACCACTTGAACTCTATTCCTCATGGAGATTTCTGTTTCTGGGATGCCCAAGTTCCTCATCTTGGTGACAAGGGCCTCAAAACGGTATGAGTAGTCGTTCACCGTTTCATTTGGCAGCATGCTAAAAGCATAGAACTCCTTCTTGATTTTCAGCTGAACGTCCTCCTTCATTTCAGCGGTTCCCACATGGAACTTCTCAAGAGCTTCCCACTGTTGTTTCGCTGTTGGCAGGTTGCTAACTCGAGTGGCGTCCCTTTCGCATAAGGACGCTTGAAGAAAACAAATAGCTTTTGCGTTGGTTTCCATCAGCTTAAACTCGTCAGGACCCCACTCGTCCTCCTTATCAGCTTTGTCAGTAGGAACTTTGAGATCTCCCTTCATGATGACCTTCTAGCATTGATAATTTTGACTTCTGCAGAAATTTTCAAACCTTGCCGGTTGAAGTTGCCGTCCGTTAGGCGCGGAGGCTTCACAAAAGAGATTCCAATGGGTTCCATGTCCATCTTTACCTACAACTCAGTAAGAATCTAGAGCGCCGGCTCTGATACCAATTGTTGGATCGTTAGTACTGAGGGACGTCCTTTACTTTGGTAAAGGCGTCCTTTGATTAGGCGTCCCTACGAGGAGTAGGGGCGTCCTTGAGTAATGCAGCGGAAATTAAGTACTAAACAGATAATAGATGAACGCAATGAATTATAGAGGAACCACTCAAGACCAAGTAGTCCTTGAGTGTAAACCTCTACCTCCTTGGAGGATTTTTGAATAGTTCTTTCCTTTCTATTGAACGATCTTACAGTTGTACTGGCGAGCCTTTACAGTTCTCTGACACTTAGCTTTTCCCTAAGTTCACTTGTAAAGAACTCCTTTAAGCCTACAACTTAAGCTAGTTCAATCTACTAAAGGACTCTATTCCTACATTCTGCAGTACTTCACAGAACTCTCTCTCTCTCTTTTTGGGTTTTCTGTTACAAACTGTTTTTGTGATTTGGTTACAAGTCTCACTCGATCTAACACAAGTTCTAGCACTGTTCTTGAGTTCTTGAGTTAGTTCTTCGTGTTCTTGAGTGAGTCGCTTTCTCTTTGATTCTCTCTGAATATTCTTGAAAGCGTTAACGTCACAATAAATGCCTTGGGGCAATTTATAGGACTTGGGGAAGGGCGTCTTTTCACTGGGACGATCATGCCCTTCATGAACGTGGCTACAGGATCTTCCTCCACGTAGTAGGGCGGTGATGAGAAAGCTTCTTGTATCCAGCTGTGTATGATGAACTTCGCTACAGGATCGGCCGCCACGTGTTGATGGACTCTACAACAGGATCGTCCGCCACGTAGTGTTGGACTCCGCTACAGGATCGGTCTCCACGTGTCCTTGGATGATCAAACATTGTCGAGTGATGTCATCCTGTCGGCTAGTGAGTAAGGACTCCTTTCTTACGTTCCTACTTGCTTGGGACTCCGTCCTCGCTCAAGTAGTCTCTAGCTGGTCCTTACTTCCTGTTAGCTAGCGTCCCTAAGCTTATGGGACGCCCATACACACTTGTTGTCCTTTTGGTCACTGGCGTTCCTGAACACTTGGACAACTTTATTAGAATCAAAGTGAGTTTGTCATATCAAAACTAAGGGACGGTTGTGTGGTACACTAACAAGTACGCAAGCGTTCTTGATAGCGTCCCAACACAATCACACTAGGTAGCGCCGCTCCTTGGGGTCGAAGTTGGATCACTGGACGCCTCAGAATATTTTTATTGGATTTCAAGAAGATGTTATAGAAAAAAAAATTAACGTTTTACTTTAATAAAAAAAGATGTGGTGTAAATATATTGGTAGAATTTGTTACCATGCATAATTTTTAGAAAATCTTAGAAAACAATTACGAAACAATACTTATTATTAATATACTACTTAATTAATTGGGTGGAAATATGTTTTTTTAAATAAAAACATTACGATAAATCCATTTATGAACTAAATACGTAATCATGATAAGATTGATATATATATATATTAACATAGAATATTTCAGAATTTAAGATTGAACTAATATTTTTTTTAAATATATATAAGATCAAGATTACATATTAATGATAAAACTAAGATTTGATAAGATAGTTTTTTCAATAGGGGTGATATGATGTAGTATGATGACAAAATTTGCTTCCACTTTAGTACAGTTAAACATCTATTAATTAATAGGGTCGGGACCGGAGTATTTTATTATTTTATAGAGATATTAGTTCATTCTAAAATTAATATTTATTAATTTATAGAGATTTTAGCGATAGAATTATTTCCAATTAAATAATATCAAGTATTGTCATTGACCAAAAATAATATCAACTACAAAAATCATAAAAGTATAGCCAAACTATTGACATATTTACTAAAAATAAAATATGAATAATTTCTGAACAAATATTGGATGATTGGTATTATTTTACATTCCTTATGCATTAATTATTAATTTATGATTTAATTAGGACCTTATATTTCTATAGGGGATTTTGAAAATTTCTTATCTTATTATCTTATCGAAAATCGTCAAATTTAACACTAGTCTAAGTCGGGACTGGAGAAAAATATTAATTTACCGTGTTTATCAATTTATCGAGTATTAATTTATGGAGGTTCTACTGTATATAGTAACTAATGTGAGTGCCCATGCCTTGAAGGCACGACTTGGACTTGTGTGGATTTTCATAGAAAAATAATAGTCGGATAAATGTAAAACTATGTACTATTTCTTAAAATTTCCTCTTATTGTACTCGAGCCTTTGTTTACTCTTTTTTAATGATGTATTATGTATTAAACTTTTTATGAAATATTATATATTATTTTTGAATTATGTGAATTTTCCACATTACTACGCACCATAAATCCCGCAAGGAAAAATAATCTCTTGAAGAATAAACTAAGAAGATTTTCGTGTATTTCTTGATTATTAAAATTATGTAAAAGTTTAAAGTTTGTTTTTCTAAGAAAATAATAAAAATGGAAATCAGTAGATAAGAATAAATCTAATGTGGGTCTACAATGAAATTTAAGCCAATTAAACAAATTGAATTATTTATTAAAGATGGGTGATGCGGTCCAATGAAAAGGTGACACGTGTCGAGCTAAATAGTATTTCTAACTTCCGCTTTAGTATATAGTTATGATAGATAGATAGATTGATAGATAGATATTGAATATTGATATTGCTTGTTCACTGTATTTTACTACTAGTTGTTTTTTAGGATGAGTGAAATTTACCATAATTTTCGTTATATAATATATGTATTCTATTTTTTACTATAATTATTTTTGAGTTAAATTACTTTCTTAATGTGCTTTTTAATTTTTTGTAGTGTGGGTTGGTCCACCCTTATCCATCGATTCAACACATTCGTATCTTCTGATAAGTTTTCATTTACTTAAATCTTATACATGCCACATGAATTATTTTGTGATGAGTTTTCCGGTGCGATTGTTGATATAATAATGATAAAAGATACTTTTAAAAAAACATTGCGATCGTTTTTGTTTTCCCTTAGGCCTAAAAGGGGCAGCTGCGTCCAGCTCCGTTGTGAGCTTGCAAAAGTAAAAACCGTGTGTTCTTTAATCTTATGCCTTTAGACAAACGTAGATGCAACTTGTCAGAAGAATCAGATTCAGTTGCTGCTCAAATATTTGCACTTATCCCCTCCTTTTCTCTTATATAGTACGTGTAGGCTTATGTTAAAGCAGATTCCCTCTCTCACTCATCTTAATCGCCATTTGATATGAGTTTTGAGTAGGAAACCCATGGACGGCCATGGTTTGAAAAATGTAATAGATTCTCTTCACATTCGTTTGTTATTCGTAATTGGTGAGTTTTCAAATTGGAAAGCCAGTTGTAGTTTTAGCCCCTTACGTAGTACTTCTAGAGTTGGAATCGTTGTGTTTCAAAAGAAAAAAAGTGTTATAGAACTTTACCATATTCTGATTTGATCAATACAAGCAAATCCGCTTGACATTATGGGACTCAAAAAAAAGTTTGACATTCCGATAACGTTTTATTCCGAATTAATTAAACAAAATTAGCTGGTCTTTGTCCTCTGTTTTGACATTCATCAACATTTCTATTGATTCTGATCAAGAAAAAATCAACATTTCTATGGATTGACGAGGCTTGAAGAAAATGAAACTAATCTAGGGAGTCTCTTGTTTTCTTTTTTGGATGTCTATAAAAGTTCACATCTAGTTTAGTAGTAGAAGTTAAATTCGATTTGTGAGATCAAGTTATCATTTTTTTTATGGAAAGACAACTTTTATTTCTCTAAATCAAAAGAGAGTACATCTATGAAATATATGTATATGTTTTAATCTAAATGGTGTAGCTTTACCATATTGTCCTTTGACTATTCAACTCTAGTATATATAGTTAGCACCTTTCTTTGTTTTGCCGTAACAAAACCCTACCTGTAAACAAGAGCAAAGCGCCGCTTTCTCTTACTCTTGAATGCAATGACATTCACTTTCACTTTGCTTTGTCCATTGATTTGTGCTTAGCTATTTCATATGGTATCAGAGCGTATGGCTTCGATCCACTTGTGGTGAGCTTTTCTTTGCCCTTTTCCTCCTTGTTCAAAGTTGAAAGTTCTCTCCCTTTCCTCCTTTCCATTGCTACTATTGTCAATGGCTGATTCGACTGAAAGGCTACGCATAAGAGAGCATGAGCTTGCTATTCGCGAGCGCAAACTGAATGGACTCCAAGGAGCCCATGTCGACCCTTTATTTCTGTCCCATTCAGATCAACCGGGTGCCCAGCTCGGCCCTATCTTGTTTGACGGGACAAATTTCAGAACCTGGAGCAAGGGTGTTGAGTTGGCTTTAGGAGCCAAATTTAAGCTAGGGTTCATTCATGCATCATGTATCAAACCAGCTGCAAACTCACCAGATGTGGGTCAGAGCAGATTACATGGTTCGTTGTTGGGTTTTAAATTCCATGGCTAAGGAGAATTCTGAAGGCTTCATTTACATCGACTCTGCCAAACAACTTTGGGACGAGTTGAAGGAGAGGTACGGACAAATTGATGGGCCGCTCATATTTTAGTTGAAGAGACAACTCAGCAATATTTATCAGGGAGATTCCACCATTGTTGAGTATTACATGAAGTTAAAAAGAATATGGGATGAGCTGACCGTTTTGGAGGGATATCCGGATTGTGTGTGTGGAAAATTGCAAACTTGCTCTTGTGAGATTCTAAAGAGCATTCTTGATGCTGATTCCAGGAACAAACTCATGCAATTTCTTATGGGGCTACACGAGAAATATGAGGGCGTGAGAAGCCACATCCTCTCAATGGAGCCCTGACCAAGTATTAACAAAGCTTACTCAATGGTACACCAAGCTGAAAGTGAGAAGAAGGCAGCTGCAGCAACTGAATTGCACACCCCTCAGAAGTGTAGTGCAATGAATGCTGGGAGACAATACAACTCCAATCGCCGCCAAAACAGTCAACACCAGTCTGGAGGCACTAATCAAAGCAAAAGAGAGGGCAAGAGACCCAAAGCTGACAATAGAAAGTGCCACCACTGCAATCAAAAGGGGCACTTAATTGATCAGTTCTTTTTCCTCAATGGGTTTCCGGATTGGTACAAGGGTTCAAAAGACTTGAATGCTGTCAGACGCTCTGCTAATGCAGCCAACAATGTTGAGCAAAGTCGCTTAGACACCCCTTTCGACGATCACAACAGGGTCATTTGGACCCTTTTGATCAGAAACAAAACAGAAGTGTGCAAAAGCCTTGCAGATTTCTTAGCCTATGTCACGATGCAATTTAACATCACGGTCAAACAACTGAGGAGTGATAATGGGACAGAAATCATTCAGGGGCAATGTATGAACCTTCTAGCCTCAAAGGGCTTCATTCATCAAAGGAGTGCGCCTTACAATCCACAACAAAATGCCCGTGTAGAAAGGAAGCACAGACATCTGCTTGAAACCGCTAGAGCATTAAGATTACATGCTCAACTCCCTCTCAAATTTTGGGGATTGTATATTGTCAGCTACCTATATTATCAACAAGCTACCCACAGCCATCCTCAACTGGGAAACACCTTTTGAAAGGTTATTCGGTAAACCTCCAACCTATGATGAGCTGAGATTGATAGGTTGTCTTTGTTTTGCTAATCCTCAACCGCATATAAAAGATAAATTTGGCCCAAAGGCACATAAATGTGTCTTCATCGGGTATCGATTCGGAAGCAAAGCATACAAGCTGTATGATTTGGAGACACACAAGACCTTCATCAGTAGAGACGTTGTCTTTCAAGAGAAGATTTTTCCCTTCAAAACGCACACCTCTTCTCTAGATCCATCTATATCAGTCGTCCATCCCTCATTGCCGATTATCAATCCTTCACAAGATGTTGATGACTTAGTGCATTCAGATCGGCCAGATTCAGATCTGCCTACAACCTCGTCATCAGTGCCACAGGATTCGCCTACATGTCAGCCATCTGTTGATTGTCAGGATTTGCAGCAGACTTCTGGTTCTGAACCTCCAACGATAAGTGACACAATTCAGCTTAATGATGCAATTGCATATCCTCATCTCAGAAGAAGCACCAGAATCAGTGTACAGCCTGTTCGATACCAAGACTATGTTTTGCAAAATCCTAGAAGCAACATCAAGAGGACAGTTCCTCATCTCAATCGTTCTTGGCAGCACTTCTGGGGAATCCACATGACTTTCACCCTGATTTCGTCCATTCCTTTGTTAACATGGCGAGTCATATAGAGCCCACACACTACAGACAAGCTCAAAATGATCCAAAGTGGATTACAGCTATGCAACAAAAGTTGATAGCCCTAGAAAAGAATCAAACATGGTTCTTGACTGAATTGCCAGCCAATAAAACTGCAATCGGCTGCAAATGGGTCTGTAAGATCAAATACAAGCCGGATGGAAGCGTTGAACGGTACGAAGCGCGGTTGGTCGCCAAAGGGTACAACCAAATTAAAGGGAAGGACTACAAGCACACCTTCTCACCTGTTGCCAAACTCACGACTGTTCGCGTTGTCCTGGCCTTGGCTACCATGAAGAACTGGCCTCTTCACCAATTAGATGTCAATAATGCCTTCTTGCATAGGCAACTTGATGAAGAAGTGTATATGTTACCTCCAGAGGGTTATGCAACAACTAAACCAGGACAAGTCTATAGGCTCACCAAGTCCTTGTATGGGCTCAAACAAGCATCAAGGCAGTGGAATACTGAACTCACTAAGTTTCTGATCAGTTTTGGCTTCTCTCAATCAAAACATGATTATTCCTTGTTCATTAAGAGGGTGCCTACATGAATAGTTGCTGCTCTGGTTTATGTAGATGTTACTGGAGATGATAAATGTGTCATCGATCAACTCAAGTTAGCCTTGAATGCCCAGTTCACAATCAAAGATTTGGGCCATGCTAGATATTTTCTTGGCCTTGAGATTGCTAGGAATAATTCTGGCACATTGCTACACCAACGCAAATACATTCTGGACATCATACAAGACTGCAAGTTGCAGAATTGTAAGCCAAGTCCATTCCCTCTTCCTCGAGGTTTGAAACTCAATAGTGATCAAGGGACGCCTCTTTCTGACCCGGAACAATATAGAAGGTTGATAGGAAGACTCTTGTTTCTGAATTTGTCCCGACCAGATCTTTCTTATGCTGTACAACATCTAAGTCAATTCATGGGAGACCCTAGACAGCCTCATTTAGACGCTGCTCTACATGTGGTTCGATATTTGAAAGGCACGATCCGATTTGGTCTTTTCTATCCTACTACATACTCTTCCAACTTGACTGCATACAGTGATGCAGATTGGGGGACATGTCTCTTTTCAGCCAGATCCTTAACGGGCTATTGTGTCTATCTCGGTGATTCCCTCGTTTCATGGAAAACCAAGAAACAGAAAACTGTTTCCAAGTCATCTGCAGAATCAGAATACAGAAGTATGTCGGCAACTGCAAGTGAGTTAGTTTGGCTTCATGGATTATTGGAAGACTTCCTCATTCATGCTCCCTTACCAATCAACCTATACTGTGACAACAAAGCAGCTCAATACATTGCAGCTAATCCAGTCTTCCACGAGCGCACAAAGCATATCAGAATAGACTGTCACTTTGTGCGTGATCAGATCCAAGAAGGGTTTCTTCAGACTGCCTACATACCCTCTGCTCAACAAATTGCTGACATTATGACTAAGCCGCTTGGTGCTGAACAACATCAATGGTTTTCGTCCAAGTTAGGCCTCGTCGACATCTCCCCGGGTCCAACTTGAGCAGGGGATATGAAATATATACATATGTTTTAATCTAAATGGTGTAGCTTTACCATATTGCCCTTTGACTATTCAACTCTAGTATATATAGTTAGCACCTTTCTTTGTTTTGCTGTAACAAAACCCTACCTGTAAACAAGAGCAAAGCGCCGCTTTCTCTTACTCTTGAATGCAATGACATTCACTTTCACTTTGCTTTGTCCATTGATTTGTGCTTAGCTATTTCATAACATCATAAAAGTCCGAGGGAAAGGAGAAATTAGACGAAACTAAAAAAAGGTTCTAAGGGAAACCAACTACTAAGCCAATCGGCAGCCCGGTTCGCCGACCGTTTAACAAAATCTCACCTACAAGCATCAAAAGAGCTACTAAGAGCCTGGGCGATAGCCACACAACTGCCAAAAACATTGTTTGGGAGAGAAGAGTTGCGAGTAGTGGTAATCAATTTCAAGGAATCAGCCTCCACCACCACATTCCGAAGACCCAACGACAGGCTCATTCGCAAACCCCACACGGCCGCCTCTTCCTCTGCCACATCCACTGCCGTACTTGCCTGTATTCTCCTTGCACCAGCACAAAGAACTGCGCCCATCTACGATCGAGCCGCAAAACCAATACCACACTCATCCCCTTTCACCGAGGCATCGCAATTGATTTTAACCCACCCTTGCGTCAGCTTCTTCCAAGACACCACACTCTCCCCTGAAGTTTTCGGCCCATTACTGAGACTAGCCATTGACCTTGAAAACTCCTGCTGAAGGCCCATGCAGAAGTCGATTACTTCATCTGGCGTACTATGAATGCCCTCAAACAGCCGCCTATTACGTGCTTTCCACAAACCCCAGCAAAGAATCGCCCAAGACGAAATATCAGCCTGGGTAATTCGTTTAACACCCTCCAACCAGCTGAGCACGTCACCAGCCTCCTTTCCACACTCCTGCAATTGTGGAAACCTGTCCCAAATAGCCATAGGTAAATTACACCAAAATAGCACATGTAGAGCATCCTCCTGTCTTCCACAAAACTCACAACAATCTGTTAGCACAATCTTTGATACACCACATCCGAGCAGGACACCAAGACCCCGGCGCGAGCGGCGACCTCTGAGTCGATTGGCTGATTATTATGAGTTTATATTTGATAGTTAATTGTTATTTAATTATTTTGATGTAATTTTATGAACTAGAGCTTGCTCTCTTCTCGGGTTTCTTTACGGTTCTTTTCCCGAGACGCCTTTTATTGAACCGTTAGGGCCTAGTATAAATAGCTTGTTAATTCACCAAAATTAATAACAAGATATTCCTAGCCCTAATCCCCTCTATTCTCTCTATCTCCTACTTCCCTCTCGTCTATCCTCCCCCTCGCATCCTCCTACGTTCCTCTCCTTCATTCTTGGTTACAGATTGGGTGCTTGGAGTATTACTTGGGTTGAAAGTTAGGGTGCTTTCTTTACCCGATGCTCGCGCTTTCATGGAAAACGCTAACGACGGCGTGCAAGATCTGGTGCAAGCCGCTCTCAATCAAATTCAGAATACAATTCGGCAACTGACCGATGATGTCGCCGCCAATCGGCAAGACATGGCAGAACAACGGGCTCGGACTGACCAAGTCCTCCACCTTATTGGTCAGTGCCCTCCGCCTCAGTAGGCCACCCCATCGGCCATACCGCCTGCTGCCCTAGCGTTACCACCGCTACTGCCCAATCCACCGGACCAAAACCAAATTGTGTCCAATGCACTGAACACAGACAATAGGGTTGTGGTTCGTGCGCCACCCGACCATGATTATTATCCGAAGATGCGTGTGGATGCCTCGCATTTCAACGGTACTGACCCGCAAGGTTGGATCTTTAAGGTCGAAGCCTACTTCAACTACTTTCACACCGCCGAATATGATCGTTTACAGTTGGTAGGAATGCTTATTGACTATCCCGCATCGGATTGGTTCCGCTACCGACGTCAAAATCATTGTGGTGAGACGTGGGCGGCGTTCTTGGACTCGGTTCGTCATCGTTTCGACCCACAATATTACGAGGACTACATTGGCCTTCTTGCCAACCTTAAGCAGCGTAATTCGGTCCTGGAGTATCAAACCGAATTCGAAGGCTTGCTCAATAAGGTCGTGGGTCTAACGGAGCCGACATTGATATTATTATTCCAAGCGGGTTTGAAACAGCCGGTCCGACGAGAATTGAACTTGCGCAACCCCACCTCGCTGCCGCAAGCTTTCGCCCTAGCAAGGGGGTTGGCTGCGACTTTTACTGAGTCGCCATCATGGCCGCCTACTCGTCGCACATGGACATCAGGACCCTCAAAACCGCCAATTACGCCGAGCCCGTCTATGGCTGGCACGTCCACAATGTCACCTTCGGGTCCGACCGCCACAACAAATCCGAACGGTAATTTCTCCACTCTTCCAATTAAGCGTCTTTCTAAAGCTGAGCGTGATTGATCTGTCCGGATCGGAGGGTCTCAAAATTTAAATTTATAACCGAACCTAGTTGTAGCACAAGGTAGGGTATCGAACACTTGGGAGTTCGTTCGTTGATTGCACCAAAAAGATTTAAAAGGGGAAAGAAAGGCTAAAAACAAGGAAAATCAAAGGAAACCACTCGGGACTGACATGGTCACTTCGGCCCGAGATGGATCGACGAAGAAATAGCCAGGACCGACACTCTAGTAAGTCGGGCCCGACGTCTGGGTAAGTCGAACTGAGCAAAAATGGAGATAGGTCTTGGGTTTTTGGGTTCCTTCTCTAACTAGATGTGGGTAATTCCACCACAATTCAGCCACTAAGTGTTGATCCTCGTGAGATCGAGGTTGTCCGCCTCGGTCCCGCCACTTCTACACATCGACCTTAGGGAATTTTACCTCCCTTTCGATGCAAGGTCAAGTGATGGCAATCGATCGCTTCCGTTCACTCTTGCCAATCATAAGCCCTTGATCCCTTGCTTCCACAAGAGATCATAGCTCTATGTAGAGTGGGTTCCTAGATCAAGCACTTAAGGCTATGGAATTGGGGGTTCAAACCCAAACCTAGATAGAGGTTACCCCCATAGCCCAAGACCAATGGAATATACTCCATAAGGCTAGAGTAACAAGCAATCAAATCACAAAGAAAACAAGTCTCAATCATCCAAATCAAAGCAAAGCCCAATTTCATTCAAGTCAAACGGAAATCCACAAACTCTAATCCAAATCCACAAATTGCAAATCAAATCAAGAACAAACTCACAATTCCTCCATAGATCTACTCCTTCTCCACCGATTTTCCCTTCCTTCTCCTCTCCTTTCCTTCTCCTTGCTCTCCAAGTCTTCCTTGAGCCTTTGAGAGTGATTAGATGTGTCTAAAGTTGGATAATCATCTAATTATCTTCTCTCCTTTTCATTCGGGGCCAAGAATATCCAAAGATGGAAGAGGGGCAAAAGTGGTAGATTACATTTGTATGCCTTGGTGCCCAATCAACAATTCCGCCGACTTGGACCGACATGCGTGTACCTCGGGCCCGATGTGCTGGCACTTCGGTCCGATGTCCTGGAGTCGATCTCGGGCCCGAGTTGCCCAGCAACTCGGTCATGGCGTCGGTCCACTCTTCTTCTTGGCTTTTCTTGAGCTCCTCTTCATTGATCGCTCGGCTCTTCCGCTCCTTTGTGTGATCGGTCCGGGTGTGGTTGTCAAAATTTAAATTCATAAACCGAACCTCACTTGTAGTAAAGAGGTAGGGTGTCGAACACAGGGGAGTTCGTGCGTTGAGAGTACCCGGAAGACTAAAAAAAGATAAAAGAAAGGCAAAACAAGGAAAAACAAGGGAAATCACCTCGGACCGACACAGGTCACTTCGGTCCGAGGGTGGATCGAGGTTGATTGGCCGGGACCGACTTCACACAACGTCGGGCCCGATGACTGGGTAACTCGATTAAGCAAAAATGGTATATCGGTCTTGGGTTTTTGGGTTCCTTCCCTAACTAGACTTGAGTAATTCCACCCCAATTCAACCAATAAGTGTTGATCCTTGTGAGATCGAGGTTGCTAGCCTTCGATCCCTCCACTCTACACTTCAACCCAAGGGATTTTTCACTCTCCTTCGATGTTAGGTCTAGTGATGGGTTAGAGATCACTTTCGCTTACTCTTACCAATCACAAGCCCTATGTTCCTTGTTTCCACAAGAGAATTGAAGCTTAGTGTAGAGAGGATTCCTAGATCAAGCACTCAAAGGCTATGGAATTGGGGTTTCCTAACCAATCCTAGCTAGGGGTTTCCCCCATAGCCCAAGACTATGGAATCTACTCCATAAGATAAGAGTAAAAAGCAATCAAATGGAAAAGCAAGCAAATCTCAATCATCAATCTCAAATCAAACTCAAATTGCATTCAAATTCAAAGGGGTTCACAAGATCCAAGTCTTAATTCTACTAAAACCAAAGCAAATCAAGTACAAACTCACTAAAGCTCTCTCTAGCTCCACCGATTTCCTCCTCTTCTCCTCCTCCTCTCTTCTCCTTGCTCTCCAAGTCTTCCTTGAGCCTTTGAGAGTGATTTGGTGTGGGATTGTTCTTGGATGATCTCTAATCTCTCTCTAATTATCCTATTCTCTTGATTGGGGACCAAGGAATTCCAATTTAGAAGAAGGGCAAAATTGGAAGATCACCATATTTGTGCCTTGGAGCCTAATCTTCACATTTGCCGACTCGGACCGAGACGCTGGGGACCTTGGGCCCGACGTTGGGAACGTAGGTCCTGTGCTCTGGTTGCCCGATCTCGGGCCCGATGTGGTGGTACTCGGTCCTGGGCCTCGATCCTTGTCTCTTCTTGGTTTTCCTTTGGTTCCTCTTCATTCTTGGCGTGGCTCTTCCGTTCCTTAGCTCCTCCTTAGATGCTCCTCCAAAACGTCCTCATTTGGGCCATTTTCCTACAAATCATAACAAACTCGCATAGTTTCTGAATCTCAAAGAAAACCGGGAACTAAGCTAAGAAGGAACAAAAGTAACAAGGAAAGGAATGAAAAATACATATTTACAAGGGAAATAAACTACTAAAATACCACCAAAATGAGAGACATCAGAATACCCCATACTTAAACTTGCTTGTCCTCAAGCAATAACAATGTAAGCAAGACCGAAGCATAATCTTCAAGTAAAGCCTCTCATGAAAAACCCAAGTAAGAACAAGTGATAGATATACTAGCAAGATTACGTCATCACACATGATCAAGTGCTCAAGGAATATAGTCTAATGCAACAAAGCCGCACTTTAGGGATATAGAAATGTGTATCACTCATCATGTGTTTAGGCTTGAAAATGAACACTCAAACTCAAAAATCATGCAAGCAAAGACTTTACCATTGAAGCTAATATCACCAATTCCTCCACCTAGAGATGCCTATTACAATGCACACAAAGAATATGAACTTGGCTCAATGGAGGTCCTCAAAGAGATTCCATTCGGCCGGGTTGTAATGGGGCTTTTGGTATTTCTCAAGGTGGGATCATTTTGGTCTTGTGGTGCTTACAATGGGGATTGAACTTTCTAGTCTCTCACCAAACTCCACTAAATTCTTCCACTTTTAACTTCACACTCCCAAAAGACTTTGATCTTCTTCTTTTCTCAACTTTCAACCCACAACTTCACTTAACATTCCACTTCATCTTTGCACTGCACTTTTTGTTAGATTTTTCACACTTTTTCACTAGGATCGACTTTGAACTCACATCGGGCCCGAGGTCACTTTGAACTCGGTCCGAACCTTTTTCTTACACTTAAGCTTTTTTTGCTTCCAATCCACTATATTTTTCCAACTTTTCTTTCTTTCTTCTCACTTTATACTTCACAAAGATGCACTACTGATCGGTCCGGGATCGGAGGGTCTCACAATTTAAATTTATAAAACCGAACCTCACTTGTAGTAAAGAGGTAGGGTGTCGAACACACGGGAGTTCGTGCGTCGAAAGTACCCGAAAAGACTAAGAAAAGATGAAAGAAAGGCAAAACAAAGGAAAACAAAAGAGATCACCTCGGACCGACACAAGTCACTTCGGTCCGAGGGTGGATCGAGGTTGAGTTTGCACGGGACCGACACAGGGGAAGTCGGGCCCGATGTACTGGGTAACTCGGTCTGCTCAAAAATGGTAGATCGGTCTTGGGTTTTTGGGTTCCACCCCTAACTAGACTTGGATATTCTTCCCCAATTCAACCAATAAGTGTTTGATCCTTGTGAGATCGAGGTTGCTAGCCTTCAATCCCTCCAATCTACACCTCGACCCAAGGGAGTTTTCACTCTCCTTCGATGTTAGGTCTAGTGATTTGGTTCGAGATTGCTCTCGCTTACTCTTACCAATCACAAGCCCTAAGCCCCTTGTTTTTACAAGAGAATTGAAGCTTAGTGTAGAGAGGATTCATAGATCAAGCACTCAAAGGCTATGGAATTGAGGTTTTCTACCCAATCCTAGCTAGGGGATTCCCCCATAGCCCAAGACTATAGAATCTACTCCATCAAGTAAGAGAACAAAGCAATCAAAAGGGAAATCAAGCAAATCTCAATCATCAACATCAAACCAAACTCAAATTGCATTCAATTTCAAAGTGTCAACAAAATCCAAGTCTCAATTCTACTAGATCAAAGCAAAACAAAGTACAAAACTCACTAATCCTCCTCCTAGCTCCACCGATCTCCTCTTCTCTTCCTTCTCCTTCCTTCTCCTTGCTCTCCAAGTCTTCCTTGAGCCTCTAGAGAGTGATTTGGGTGTGGTGTGTGTCCAAAACATTGCCTTAATGCTCTCTAATCACCCCTATTTATAGCCTCTCATGGATTGGGGACCAAGGAATTCCCAATTTAGAAAGGGGCAAATGTGGAAAGTTGCTAAAAATATGCCTTGGGGAACAATCCTCTCCATTGCCGACTCGGATCGACACGGGTGCACCTCGGGCCCGACGTTGGGAATGTCGGTCCTAGCTACTAGTTGCTCGATCTCGGGCCCGACGTGATGGTGCTCGGTCCTGGGCCTCGATCCTTGTCTTCTTCTTGGGTTTCCTTCGGTTCCACTCCATTCTTAGCTTGGCTCATGCACTCCTTGACTTGGCTCCTTCATAAGCTCCTCCAAAATGTCCTCATTCTTGCCATTTTACCTACAAATCAAAGCAAACTCGCATAGTTTCCGAATCTCAAAGAAAACCGGGAACTAAGCTAAGAAGGAACAAAAACTAACAAAGAAAGGAATGAAAAACACATATTTACAAGGGAATTTAACTACTAAAACACCTCCAAAATGAGAGACATCAGAATACCCCATACTTAAACTTGCTTGTCCTCAAGCAATAACAATGTAAGCAAGACCGAAGCACAATCTTCAAGTAAAGCCTCATATGAAAAATCAATCAAGCACAAGTGATAGACATGATAGCAAGATTACGTCATCACACATTATCAAGTGTTCAAGGAATAAAGTCTAATGCAACAAAGCCTCACTTTAGGTATGTAGAAACGTGTATCACTCATCATGTGTTTAGGCTTGCAAAATGAACACTCATACTCAAAAATCATGCAAGTAAAGACTTTACCATTGAAGATAATATCACCAATTCCTCCACCTAGAGATGCCTATTACAATGCACACAAAGAATATGAACTTGGCTCAATGGAGATCCTCAAAGAGGTTCCATTCGGCCGGGTTGTAATGGGGCTTTTGGTATTTCTCAAGGTGGGAATTACTTTGGTCTTGTGGTGCTTATAATGGGGATTGAACTTTCTAGTCTCTCACCAACTTCACCAAATTATTCCACTTTCAACTTCACTCATCCAAAAGACTTTGATTTTCTTCTTTTCTTTTCTTCTTTCAACCCACATTTCACTAAACATTCCACTTCATCTTTGCACTACACTTTTTGTTGGATTTTTCTCACTTTTTTTTCTTTTTTTTTTCACTAGGATCGACTTTGAACTCACATCGGGCCCGAGGTCACTTTGAACTCGGTCCGACCCTTTTTCTTACACTTAAGCTTTTTCACTTTCGATCCACTTCTTTTCCAACATTTTTTTCTTTCTTTTCACTTCAAAGATTGCACTACCCACTTGGTTTATAACTCCATTCTTTGCCCTTCACCAAAGAGAATCTCAACTCTCCAAATATTCTTCCAAAACCTCTCACTAAAGTCCAATCCCATAAGGGTCAAGTCATATAGGCTAGGAATCATATTTTTGAGGAGTTTCAAACAAAGGTCTAAGGCTAAAACGGGGCTACAAACAACGGTTTATCTTCAAGGTAGGATATGGAATATTTTGTGACTAAATGAAATAAAGTTCAAATCAATGTGACAAAGCATAGAACAATTCTCATATTGGTCTTGGAAAATAGATAAACACCGCAATAGCAAGTTTTACTAAGCATGCATGAGCTAATTCACACAAGAAAATGAGGGATATGCAATATGAACAAGAATCCCTAAAATGGCCAAAAATCATCTCACAAGGTTCACTCTAGCTTAGTTGCCTCAAAACTCATCCTTAGAACTCATGTGCTCAATAAAAACATGCAAGTCATCATATCACATTAAAAGCAACATCCATTTAGAGGCTAAACTATCCAAAAATATGCAAAGGACTTTACATGCTCACATCATCATTAGCCTTCATATGGACATCTAAGATGGGAATTCCTAGTCCAAAACAAAATCTTTTTGACATTTTCGACAATTTTTTCAAATTTTTATGGATTTTTTTGCAAAAAATTTCTCACACAAAGCTAACAATACTCATCCATTCATGCCATAAAATTCAATCATCATCATGCATCACATCATGCCACTAACCAAAATGAAACATCCCTTAGACAAAACAAAAGAATACACATGAAACTACACATGGAACTATGAGCTACTAACCCACCCGATACTTAAAATTTTGATGTCCTCATCAAAAGAAATCAAAACTCAAAAGTAAAGAGAAGAGTAAAGAGAGCTCACAATTTCCTTATTCTTGCATGGCATGTTGAGGTTTAGTTCGGAGGTGGACCGCGGCGTCTCCTTTGAAGCCGGGCGTGCCGCTCACGCTCATACACTTGATCGTGGGAAGGGTCTTGACTTGGCGGTTGGATTTGTGGGGCCGGACGCATCCATTGATCCTCTCGGGAAGAGAAATTCCCGGACATCCACTCATTGAAACTCTCTTGGACGATCCACCGTTGATCCTCGGCCGCCCTCATGTCGTCCACATCACGCCTCATGTATGCCATGTTGCGGTTTACCTCGTCAAATTGCTCTTGGAAGTCTTCTTGGTGGTGGAAAAGTTGTTGTTGTTGGAAGTTGAGGTTTTGTTGTTGAAGGTTGATTTGATGCGCCTCATGAAGCATTGTTGATTGTTGAAGTTAGAGATGTGCCATTTGGGTGGCCAAGAAGTTCATGTCCACCGATTGGTTTGGCTCGGGGAACACCATTCCGGGCCCATACCATTGGGCGTACCCTTCATACCCTCCATAGCTTGGTGGTGCTTGTTGTGCTCCACTTCCCTCACCCCTCTCGAATCGGCTCGGGACCGGATCGGGCAAAAAGACATCGGACCGACGTTGGTGGACGTCGGGCCCGACGTGGGATGCACCTCGGTCCAAGAGTGTTGGGGCGTGGTCGGTGAGCAAATTGTGGTAACCACCACTTTCTTCTTCTTCTTCACCTCTAGGCAAGTCCACCTCCATGTCATCTCTCCTTACAAACTCATAACGGTTGGGCTCTTCTTCTTCGGTGTCCGGGGAGGCTTGAGGTGCAGTGAAACGGATGTGTTGTGCTCGTCTCCTAACCTCGAGTGTCCCCTCCGGCTCTCCATAAGGATTGACATTCCCCGCCTACACTTGGTACCAATTGTAGTAGCAAGTGAGGTCGAAGAGTCGAGGCCCCAAGGGAATGTGCACATTGTTGAAGTTGGAGTGTGGGGCTAGATAGGTGGTAGCACTGGTCACTTGCTTCTCCTTAATGATGTTGGCCTTCTTGAAGTATTTGAGGTCCATGAACTCCACACCATTAGAGGCCGGTGTGTAGGTAGACAAGTCCACCTCAAGACGGTGAGCTAGTCGGGCGATCATGCCTCCGAAATAGATCCATGAAGAGCTTTGGAAGTCCCTCACCATCTTCACCCATTCCCATGTGAGGTTCATTGGCTTCTCATTCTCAAACAACATCTTATAGAGTAGCATGGCTTCCTCCTTCATAGGCTTGCTCAATTCATGTCTAGCAAAGATAGAACAACCCAAGGCTCGGATCATGACTCGGAAGAGTGGGTTGGCTATCTCATTGGTCGATGCTCCTTTCCTCATCTCACTTTTCCTGGCTACAAACTTCCAAAGGTAGTCCACCTTCTCATTGTCAACATAGGCCTCATCTCTCGGAAATGGGAACCCAAGGTAATGTGCCAAGTTCTGGAGAGAGAGTTCTTGCAACTCGTTACCCATTTGGAAGGAGATCATGCCTTCACTCTCAACCCCTTCATAAGTGCACTTGAAGGTCGCCATGAACTCGGACGTCAAGGCGGGAAAATGAGTGTTGTTCCATCTTAGCAAGATATCGAGCCCAATGTTGGAGTAGCATCGAGTAAGAGCCTCATCCATGCACATCTTTTGAATTGACTCCCAATCTAACCACCGAGTGTGGTGAGACAAACCCATGAGACGCTTATACTCTCTAGCCACGTCTTCATCCTCAAAACGTACATCGTCCACCCTTTGGACCCTCTTGGATGACTTCTTGGACTTTCTAGTTGATTTCTCCATCCTTGAAGAAGATGCTCGGGTAGTCATGGTACCTACACACAATCAAAACCAAAGAACTCCAAGATAAAATCTATACAATCACAACAAGAGCACAAGCTTCCATAACAAACAACTCATCATGCAAAGAGATAACCCCATACTTATTCTTTACACACTCAATCCACAAAATCCAATCATGTATGTCACATAACAATGGTCAAGCTACAAGATATATCATAATAAACATGCTATAACCAATCAATCAAGCTCATGAATCCCAAAACTCACTCAAGAGAAAATCGAAAAGCATAGGACCGACTAACACAGCACATCGGGCCCGAGGTTGGCAACCTCGGTCCGACTGGTGGACCGACATGCAACATCGGTCCCGAGGATCTGGGTACCTCGGGCCGGCTATCAAACGACTTCTCTACCTCTTTTCACCCATAAAACACTCTATCATGCTCCTAAAATCCAAAATTAACCAATTTTCATCATCAACCGAAGTTCTAAGTGGGATTTAGCAACAATTAAGCACAAATTTCACAATGCATGCAAATCACCATGGATGCTCAAGGTCCAAGCTCACTCAATCATGGCATATCTCAAATCTAGCAATGAAAGCATGAAATTCACAAGGAATCAAGTAGAGATTGAGATTTACATACCAAATATGAAGAATCAAAGACTTCTTAGCAAACAACTTCTTAGAACTCAAATTTCTCTTCTAGATCTAGAAGAGGTATGAAGATCTATGGGATTTTGGTTGGGATTTTGGCTTGAGGATCGATGCTTGAGGATGCTAGGGGTTGGATCGAGATCTTGTGGTGAGATGGCTTGAGAATCGAGTATAGTGGGAGATAGGGGATCGAATTGGGGGTTTTTGAAGGGATTGGTATTTTGGGAAGGTAGTTATGGAGGTAATGGGTGTTAGGTAAGGGAAAGGGGGCTTAAATGGGGTAGAAGACAAAGGTAGGTTAGGAGGGTAAAATAGGAATTTCCATCAAAATCTAGTCCAAAGTGGGTCGGTTGGCTTGGACCGACATGGGGGCCTCGGGCCCGAGGTACTGGGTACCTCGGTCCTACCCGGTTTTGTTTCCTAAAATTCCCTTGGCTTGGCAATTGTCTACCCACAAGTCATTGCATCATTTCCACAAATACCACACATGATCATCAAGCTCACATAACACACATATCCACAAAATACATGCTAGAGAAGAGGTTAGGAAGAATCTACACTAAGGCAAAGAAGAACAAACTAGAAACTACGAATAGAAATTTACTAAACCCGGGTTGCCTCCCGATGAGCGCTCTTTTTAAGTCACTAGCTTGACTTCTAACCTCTACCCCTCAAGGAGGGTGAAAAATGGTGAATTGATCCTCCTTGTCATATGCATCTCCATTCTCCTCATAGCCAAAGTGCCACCATTTGTGTTTAATGAAAGAGTGGCCTCCAAATCCTCCGTCATTCTTTTCCTCCAAAGTGTAGGTTGGTATCTCTTGCATCTTCTCAACTTGCTCTTTATCACCTACATCACAAATATTCAAAGAATTTCTAGGGGACTCTATGACATCATAACTCAAGTCATTTTGCAAATCACTCAAGCAAAGGTAGTCATCCTCTAAATCCTCTTTCAAATCACTTAGACAAATGTAAGAGTCTCCCACATCAAAAGGATATAGATTAGGATACTCTTCATGGCTTCTTGGGTGGTCTTCCCTTCTTGGTTCTTCATGAACATGAACATTGACCATGTCATGTTCTCTCAATGGTGCTTCTTCTCTTGTGGGTTCCAATTCCTCTCTTTTGCGCTTGGCACTTTCCTCTAACTTCAAGATTGCCAATGCATCCGGTTCATTAAGTGCCTTGTTGAAATGGAACTCAACTTTTTCTTCTCCAATTTCGAACGTGACCTTCCCGTTCTTTACATCGAACTTGGCACCCGCCGTAGCTAGAAACGGCCTCCCGAGAATAATGGGCACCATCGGATCCTCCTTCATATCTAAGATCACGAAGTCATCGGGCACAAAATACCTTCCAACTCAAACCGGGACGTCATCTAGAATTCCGGTAGCCTTTGTTGATGAACCATCGGCCATGGTAAGACTCATATCGACCGGTTCCATATCTCCGAGGTTAGCCCTTCTCCATATGCTCATGGGCATAACCGATATGCTTGCTCCTAGATCACAAAGAGCCTTGAATTGTTGGGATCCAATCCCCACGGTCATGGCAAATCTTCCGGGATCACCTAGCTTTTGAGGTAGCTCCAAGATCTTCACCTCATCTTGCATCTCTACAATTGACCTCTTCTTGCTCAAAATTTCCTTTAAGAACTTTGCATAAGATGGCATCTCACTTAGAGCATCGGTGAATGGAATGGTGATGTTCAAGCCTTGTAAAAGCTTCAAGAACCGCTTGAACTTGCCCTCAACAATCTCCTTGGCCTTCTTCATAGGATATGGAAGAGTAGTAGCACCTTGCTTCTTGCTTGGATCCACCTCCTTGGATTGATCTTGGCTTTCCTTCATGATTTCAACTTGGACCGACTTCGGATTAACGTCGGGACCGACGTCAAGCATCTCGGACCGGGGGCAAGAGACATCTGGGTAAGTCGGGCCGACTTCAGGGCAAGTCGGGCCCGAGGTGTGTTGAACCTCGGTCCTCTTCAGGGGACCTCCTCCATCCACTGGGTCGATGTCTGGGCACGTCGGGCCCGAGGTACTGGGAACCTCGGTCCGACTCTCTTCACTCGTCCTTGGTACTCTTGGCTCGGGAAAACTTCGTCCACTCCTCAATCCTATGGCTCGAACTTCATTTTGTTGTTGGTGGGCACGGGGATTCTCCTCGGGTCGGCCCGGGAGTCTCCCTTCTTCTCTTGGAAGTTGATTTGCCATGTGAACAAATTGGTTGTCCACTTGTCTTCTCCATACACCGAACTCCTTGAATTGGGCGCCCATTTCATCAAATCTCCTCTCCACATTGGTGAATTGATTCTTCAAGTCTTGAGCCCATTGTGGTGTTTGCTCATAGAATCCCAGAGGTCGGTATGGTGGTGGTTGGGCCCTTGGCTCGTTTTGGTTGAAGTTGTTGTTGTAGCCACTAGCTTGGCCTTGGTTCCACCTTCCTCCATGATTCGCTCTATTTTGTATAGGTTAACTCTTGTATTTTAGGGCTATATTGAGTGTGTTTAGGTTAGAGTTTGTGGTAATTGTAATATCTAGGCCGAAGACACAAGGATGCAATAATAGAGTTTTAAGGCGTTTTGAGCTGTCTACGCGACACCACTTTCTTGCGAAGGCTATATCTTGAGCTACAGAGGTCGGATTGAGCTGATTCCGGTGCCATTGGAAAGTTAACTTCAAGGGTTTCGATTCATCTTTTTACACCGAAGTCAGATTCCAAGCCGAAGATGGTCAAAACAGCCTCCGAAGTGACGCTAGAGGTTCTGCCCCGATACCGCGACCGCGGATTGTCCACCGCGACCGCGGTGGCTGCCGAGATTACTTGTTCTATTCTGTTGCGATAGCGCGGGCGCGGTGGGAGCGACGCGACCGCGGTGATGCCGAATCCGAAGCGGGCCGAAATCTTTCTATCTTGTTTCCTTTTCTATCTTTTGTCTCTTTCCTTATCTATCTCGGGGAGCTTGTTCCTTGGGCTATATAAGAAGGAGTCAGCCTTAGGTTTTTGGTACCTCTTATCTTCTACCTTATTCTCTCAATTAATTAGGTTTAGTTTAGTTATGGAGAGCTAGTCTCCTTGGGTTTGTTCAAGGGAGAAGCTCTGATGTATGAACTCGTGAGGTTTTGGTAATTGATTTCTATCCTTTGGTTAATATTGATTCTCTTGTGCTTCATCTTATGATTGTTGATTGTTTCTCTAGGATTCGCGACCCTATTGAATTGATTAGCTTTCTACAGTTTGATTAGGTTTGGACCGTGGACAAAACTAATCTGTGAAAACAACTTAACCTAGACCTGTTGTCTATGCAACTAGGATTAAGAAGAGAATTGATTGTTTTATCTTGCAATTGACTCGTAGCTTGATTGTTTGATATTATATCCTGCATATCCTTGTTCTCTATGCTAATTCTAGGTTAAGCGTCCTTGCCTAGGGTTATAGAATTGCTTGGACCGTGGACTTGCGATTGTTAATGATCAGGATAGGAATTAACCATAGGTGTGAACGAAATCAATGGATGAATCTATGATCGAGGGATTATATCATGAGTGGATCTTTTGAATAAACCTGCTTTTCCTTATTTGTTTGTTTGTTTGTTATTTGTTTCCTAGGTTAGTTTAGATATCTCTTTGATTTTCCCCCATATCTTTAGTTGATAGATTTATTAATACTAGAAGCCGTTAGTTCTCTTGGGTTCGACCCCTTACTTGCTTACTATACTTAGTTTGTAATTTGGGTTATTTATCTTTGATCTTGGCACGACGACTTTAGCCGAGTCACTCCATTATTGAAATTGGCTCTCCCTCCGTAGTTCCTTTGAACATAGTTGGCCTCCTCAATTTGCTCGGCCAACCGGACTTGGCGCTCATTTGGGCACTCTTGGGCTCCATGCTTCAAAGAACCACACTCTTCACATGCTCTTGTGTTTTGTTGGAGATGACCCATCTTCCTCCTCATCTTGTTCAACTCATCCTCCAAGAATTGGATCTTCACATCTTTATCCACCTCTTCACTTTTTGGATCGTAGAGCCTCTTCGGACCCTCTCCATGGATCCTCACTTCCTTGCTCGCTTGATTGACTCCATACATGGCCTCATAATCCGAGAGCTTGTCTAGTAACTCCCACGCTTGCTCCGGAGGTAAGTCAATGAACCCACAATCGGTATGGAGGTTTAATTTATCCTTGGTGGCGGGGTTGATTCCTTGGAAGAAAATGTCTTGAAGGACATAAGGTTGTTGCCCATGTGTTGGACACGCCCTTAACATCTCTTTGAACCGGTCCCACGCCTCGAAAAGTGGCTCATGAGCTCCTTGTTGAAAGCTAGCAATCTTCCTTTTAAGCTCCGTCGTCTTGGTGGGCGGGAAGAACTTCATCAAGAATGAGTCGTTGAGAGCCCTCTATAATGTGATAGAACGAGGTGCTTGGCTCTCCAACCAATGCAAAGCTTTGCCTCCCAAAGACCACTTGAAGGCCTTGAGTAGCACATACTCGAGTGTCTCGTCGTCCATCGAGATGGTCTCACATAGATCTTTGAATTGCTTGACATGCTCGATCGGGCACTCATTCGGTCTCCCTTGGAATTGCTCTCTCTTGATGAGTGAGATAAATTGAGTTTTTATCTCAAAATTCTTTGACACCTCCGGCAAGACGATGGCCGGCTCGGGCACCTTCAACTCCGGATGCATGTATTGTCTAGCATTCCGGGGTTGGGTGTTGATTTGAGCCTCCAATCTCATCCTTTGCTCCCTCTCTCTACGGGCCTCAGCATCTCGGTTCGCCATTTCAAGTTGCATTCGAGCCATGTCGGCTCTCATCCTCTCGAACTACTCATCACGGGCTTGGTCCGCCATCCTCTTCTTCTTTCGGGCTTGCCTTAGAATACTCTCCGGGTCACACACAAAGTCGAGCTCAAGGGTTCCTCGGACGGAACTAGCTCGCATGCACCTACAACCAAAGACACAAACAAAACCGAATCAAAACAAACAAGGGGTTTGGGCTAGTCCCTCACCCAAATCACTACCAAAAATCAAAGACTCAACAAAGAGGGTACCTCGAACAAGTAGAACTCCCCGGGAACGGCGCCAAAATTCTGATCGGTCCGGGATCGGAGGGTCTCACAATTTAAATTTATAAAACCGAACCTCACTTGTAGTAAAGAGGTAGGGTGTCGAACACACGGGAGTTCGTGCGTCGAAAGTACCCGAAAAGACTAAGAAAAGATGAAAGAAAGGCAAAACAAAGGAAAACAAAAGAGATCACCTCGGACCGACACAAGTCACTTCGGTCCGAGGGTGGATCGAGGTTGAGTTTGCACGGGACCGACACAGGGGAAGTCAGGCCCGATGTATTGGGTAACTCGGTCTGCTCAAAAATGGTAGATCGGTCTTGGGTTTTTGGGTTCCACCCCTAACTAGACTTGGATATTCTTCCCCAATTCAACCAATAAGTGTTTGATCCTTGTGAGATCGAGGTTGCTAGCCTTCAATCCCTCCAATCTACACCTCGACCCAAAGGAGTTTTCACTCTCCTTCGATGTTAGGTCTAGTGATTTGGTTCGAGATTGCTCTCGCTTACTCTTACCGATCACAAGCCCTAAGCCCCTTGTTTTTACAAGAGAATTGAAGCTTAGTGTAGAGAGGATTCATAGATCAAGCACTCAAAGGCTATGGAATTGAGGTTTTCTACCCAATCCTAGCTAGGGGATTCCCCCATAGCCCAAGACTATGGAATCTACTCCATCGAGTAAGAGAACAAAGCAATCAAAAGGGAAATCAAGCAAATCTCAATCATCAACATCAAACCAAACTCAAATTGCATTCAATTCCAAAGTGTCAACAAAATCCAAGTCTCAATTCTACTAGATCAAAGCAAAACAAAGTACAAAACTCACTAATCCTCCTCCTAGCTCCACCGATCTCCTCTTCTCTTCCTTCTCCTTCCTTCTCCTTGCTCTCCAAGTCTTCCTTGAGCCTCTAGAGAGTGATTTGGGTGTGGTGTGTGTCCAAAACATTGCCTTAATGCTCTCTAATCACCCCTATTTATAGCCTCTCATGGATTGGGGACCAAGGAATTCCCAATTTAGAAAGGGGAAAATGTGGAAAGTTGCTAAAAATATGCCTTGGGGAACAATCCTCTCCATTGCTGACTCGGATCGACTCGGGTGCACCTCGGGCCCGACGTTGGGAACGTCGGTCCTGGCTACTGGTTGCTCGATCTCGGGCCCGACGTGATGGTGCTCGGTCCTGGATCTCGATCCTTGTCTTCTTCTTGGGTTTCCTTCGGTTCCACTCCATTCTTAGCTTGGCTCTTGCACTTGATGTCTCTCATTTTGGTGGTGTTTTAGTGGTTATTTTCCTTTGTAAATATGTGTTTTTCATTCTCTTCTTTGTTAGTTTCGTTTCCTTTTTAGCTTAGTTCCCGGTTTTCTTCAAGAGTCGGAAACTATGCGAGTTTGTTTGTTTTTGTAGGTAAAATGGCAAGAATGAGGACAATTTCGAGGAGCTAATGAAGGAGCCAAGTCAAGGAGTGCAAGAGCCAAGCCAAGAATGAAGTGGAACCAAAGGAAACCAAGGAAGAAGACGAGGATCGAGGCCCAGGACCGAGATACACCAAGTCGGGCCCGAGATCGAGCACCCAGTGAACCGGACCGACGTTCCCAACGTCGGGCCCGAGGTCGTTCCGTGTCGGTCCAAGTCGGCATTGGATCGGATTGTTCCCCAAGGCATATTTTTAGCAACTTTCCACATTTGCCCCTATATAAATTGGGATTCCTTGGTCCCCAATCCAAGGAGAAGGATAAGAAAGGTGATTAGTGATCAAATCAAGGGGGTGGAGTGTGAGGGGGACGAGGGGGACACACACACCAAACCCAAATTCACTCTCAAAGGCTCAAGGAAGACTTGGAGAGCAAGGAGAAGAAGGAAGAAGGAAGAGAAGGAGAGATCGGTGGAGAAGAGAGGAGGAATTATGAGTTTTGAACTTTGTTTAGCTTTGATCTAGTAGAATTGAGACTTGGATTTTGTAGACACTTTGGATTTGAATGCAATTGGAGTTTGATTGGATGATTTGATTGAGTTTTGCTTGATTTCCCTTTTGATTATGCTTTTCTCTTACCATATGGAGTAGATTCCATAGTCTTGGGCTATGAGGGAATCCCCTAGCTAGATTTGGGTAGAAAACCCCAATTCCATAGCCTTGAGTGCTTGATTTGTAAATCCTCTCTACATTGAGCTTCAATTCTCTTGTGAAAGCAAGGGATCTAGAGCTTGTGTTTGGTAAGAGTAAGCGAAAGTGGTCTCGATCCCATCATAAGTCTCTAGCATCGAAGGTGATGCGAAAGCTCCCTTGGGTCGAGGTGTAGATTGGAGGGATTCGGGGCGAACAACCTCGATCTCATTAGAATCAAACACTTATTGGCTGAATTGAGGTTGAATATCCAAGTCTAGTTAGGGAAGGATCCCAAAAACCCAAGACCGATCTACTTTTTGAACACAACCGAGTTACCCAGAACATCGGGCCCGACTTGCATCACGTCGGTCCCGACCAACTCGACCTCGATCCTACCTCAGACCGAAGTGACTTTGTGTCGGTCCGAGGAGATCTTTCTTGTTTTCCTTCGTTTTGCCTTTATTTTCTCCTCTTTTTAGTCTTTTCGGGTACTCTTGACGCACGAACTCCCGTGTGTTCGACACCCTACCTCTTTACTACAATTTGAGGTTCGGTTTTATAAATTTAAATTGTGAGACCCTCCGATCCCGGAACTCATCAGCACTCCTTGACTTGGCTCCTTCATAAGCTCCTCCAAAATGTCCTCATTCTTGCCATTTTACCTACAAATAAAAGCAAACTTGCATAGTTTCCGAATCTCAAAGAAAACCGGGAACTAAGCTAAGAAGGAACAAAAACTAACAAAGAAAGGAATGAAAAACACATATTTACAAGGGAATTTAACTACTAAAACACCTCCAAAATGAGAGACATCAACTACCCACTTGGTTTATAACACCATTCTTTTGCCCTTCACCAAAAAGAATCTCAACTCTCCAAATATTCTTCTAAAACCTCTCACTAAAGTCCAATCCCATAAGGGTCAAGTCATATAGGTTAGGAATCATATTTTTGAGGAGTTTCAAACAAAGGTCTAAGGCTAAAACGGGGCTACAAACAACGGTTTCTCTTCATGGTAGGATATGGAATATTTTGTGACTAAATGAAATAAAGTCCAAATCGATGTGACAAAGCATAGAACAAATCTCATATTGGTCTTGGAAATAGATAAACACCTCAATAACAAGTTTTACTAAACATGCATGAGCTAATCACACAAGAAAATGAGGGATATGCAATATGAACAAACATCCCTAAAATGGCCAAAAATAATCTCACAAGGGTCACTCAAGCTTAGTTGCATCAAAACTCATCATAGAACTCATGTGCTCAATAAAAACATGCAAAGGAATTTACATGCTCACATCATCATTAGCCTTCTTTTGGACATCTAAGATGGGAATTCCTAGTCCAAAAAAAAATCTTTTTGTTGTTTTTCAACACAATTTTTCAAATTTTTATGATTTTTGCAAAATTTTCCTCACACAAAACAAACAAAACTCATCCATTCATGCCATAAAATTCAATCATCATTCAACATCTCATCATGCCACTATCCCAAAATGAAACATCCCTTAACAAAACATGAGAAAACACATGAAACTACACATGGAACTATGAGGTACTAACCCACCCCATACTTAAAATTTTGATGTCCTCATCAAAAGAAATCAAAACTCAAAAGTAAAGAGAAGAGTAAAGAGAGCTCACAATTTCCATATTCTTGCATGGCATGTTGAGGTTTAGTTTGGAGGGGGACCGCGGCGTCTCCTTTGAAGCCTTGCTTGCCGCTCACGCTCATACACTTGGTCGTGGAAAGGGTCTTGACTTGGCGGTTGGATTTGTGGGGCGGGACGCATCCATTGATCTTCACGGGAAGAGAAGTTCCCGGTCATCCACTCATTGAAACTCTCTTGGACGCTCCATCTTTGGTCCTCGGCCGCCCGCAAATCATCCACATCACGTCTCATGTAGGCTATGTTGCGGTTCACCTCCTCAAATTGATCTTGGAAGTCCTCTTGGTGGTGGAAAAGTTGTTGTTGTTGGAAGTTGAGGTTTTGTTGTTGAAGGTTAATTTGGTGTACCTCTTGAAGCATTGTAGATTGTTGAAGTTGGAGATGCGCCATTTGGTTGGCCAAGAAGTTCATGTCCACCGATTGATTTGGCTCGAGGAACACCATTCCGGGCCCATACCATTGGGCATACCCTTCATACCCTCCATAGCTTGGTGGTGCCTGTTGTGCTCCACTTCCCTCACCCCTTTCAAATCGGCTAGGGACCGGATCGGGCAAAAAGACGTCGGACCGACGTTGATGAACATCGGGCTCGACATTAGATGCACCTCGGTCTAGTAGTGTTGGGGCGTGGTCGGTGAGCAAATTATGGTAACCACCATCTTCTTCTTCTTCTCCATCTCTAGGCAAGTCCACGTCCATGTCATCTCTTCTCACGAACTCATATTGGTTGGGATCCTCTTCTTCGGTGTCCGGGGAAGCTTGAGGAGTAGTGAAACGAATGTGTTGTGCTCGTCTCCTCACCTCAAGTGTCCCCTCCGGCTCGCCATAAGGATTTACATTCCCCGCCCACACTTGGTACCAATTGTAGTAGCACGTGAGGTCAAAGAGTCGAGGCCCCAAAGGAACTTGCACCTTGTCGAAGTTGGACTGTGGGGCTAAGTAGGTGGAGGCGCCGGTCACTAGCTTCTCCTTGATAATGTTGGCCTTCTTGAAGTACTTAAGGTCCATGAACTCTACACCATTCGGGGCCGGTGTGTAGGTAGACAAGTCCACCTCAAGACGATGAGCCAAGCGGGCTATCATGCCTCCGAAGTAGATCCATGAGGAACTTTGGAAATCCCTCACCATCTTCACCCATTCCCATGTGAGGTTCATTGGCTTCTCATTCTCAAACAACATCTCATAGAGTAGCATGGCTTCCTCCTTCATTGGCTTGCTCAATTCATGCCTAGCAAAGATGGAACAACCCAAGGCTCGGATCATGACTCGGAAGAGTGGGTTTGCTATCTCATTTGTCGATGCGCCTTTCCTCATCTCACTTCTTCCGGCTACAAACTTCCAAAGATAGTCCACCTTCTCATTATCAACATAGGCCTCTTCTCTCGTAAATGGGAACCCAAGGTAGGTAGCCAAGTTACGGAGAGAGAGTTCTTGCAACTCGTTGCCCATTTGGAAAGAGATCATGCCTTCACTCTCGACTCCTTCATACGTGCACTTGAAAGTTGCCATGAACTCGGACGTCAAGGCGGGATAATGAGTGTTGTTGCACCTTAGCAAGACATTGAGTCCAATGTGAGTATAGCACCGAGTAAGAGCCTCATCCATGCTCATCTTTTGAATAGACTCCCAATCTAACCACCGAGTGTGGTGAGATAGACCCATGAGTCGCTCATACTCTCTAGCCACATCATCATCTTCGAACCGCACATCGTCCATCCTTTGGACTCTCTTGGACGATTTCTTGGACTTTCTTGTTGCTTTCTCCATCCTTGAAGAAGATGCTCGGGTAGTCATGGTACCTACACACAATCAAAGCAAAGAACTCCAAGATAAAATCTATACAATTCACAACAAGAGCACAAACTTCCACAACAAACAACTCATCATGCAAAGAGATAACCCCATACTTGCTCTTAAGACACTCAATCCACAAAATCCAACATGTGTGAGCAAAGATTCACATAACAATGGTCAAGCTACAAGATATATCATGATAAACATACTATAACCAACATTCAAGCTCATGAATCCTAAAGCTCGCACAAGAGAAAGTCAAATTGCAAAGGACCGACCAACACAAAATATCGGGTCCGAGGTTCTCAACCTCGGTCCGACTCTTGGACCGACTTGCAACGTCGGTTCCGAGGTTCTGGGTACCTCGGGCCGACTCTAATCCGACTTCTCTACCTCGTTTCACCCATAAAACACTCTATCATGCTCCTAAAATCCGAAATCAACCATTTCTCATCATCAATCGAAGTTCTAAGTAGGTTTTAGCAACAATTAAGCACAAATTTTCACAATGCATGCAAATCACCATGGATGCTCAAGGTCTAAGCTCACTCAATCATGGCATATCTCAAATCCAGCAATGAAAGCATGAAATTCACAAGGAATCAAGTAGAGATTGAGATTCACATACCAAATTTGAAGAATCAAAGACTTCTAGCAATCAAATTCTTAGAACCTAAATTTCTCTTCTAGAACTAGAAGAAAGATGAAGATATATGGGATTTTGTTGGGATTTTTGGCCTTTGGATCAATGTTTGCGGATGCTAGGGGTATGGATCGAGATTTGTGGTGAGGTTTGCTTGAGGTTCGAGTATGGTAGGGATGGGGATCGAATTTGGAGTTTTTGAAGGGGTTTGGTATTTTGGGAAGGTAGTTATGGGGGTGATGGGTGTTTGGTATGGGAAAGAGGGCTTAAATGGGGTAGAAGACAAAGTTAGGTCAGAAGGGTATAATGGGAATTTCGTCCAAAGTCAAGTCCAAAGTGGACCGGCAATATAGGACCGACGTTAGGGACCTCGGGCCCGAGGTATTGGGTACCTCGGTCCTACCCGATTTTGCTCCTAAAAATCCCTTTCTCTTGGTAAGACTCTACCCACAAGTCCTTTTATTATTTTCACCAATACCACACATGATCATGAAGCTCACATAACTCACAATTCCACAAAACACATGCTAAAGAGAGATTAGAAAGAATCTACACTAAGGCAAAGAAAAACAAACTAGAAACTACGAAAATGAACGTACTAAACCCGGGTTGCCTCCCGAGGAGCGCTTCTTTTAAGTCACTAGCTTGACTTCTAACCTCTACCCTTCAAGGAGGGTGAAAAATGGTGAATTGATCATCCTTGTCATATGCATCTCCATTCTCCTCATAGCCAAAGTACCACCATTTATGTTTGATGAAGGTGTGGCCTCCAAATTCTCCTTTATCCTCCAAAGTGTAGGTTGGCATCTCTTGCATCATTTCTACTTGATCTTCATTACCTACATCATAAAATTCTAAAGAATTTCTAGGGGATTCCATGACTTTATAACTCAAATCTTCTTGCAAATCACTCAAGCAAAGGTAATCATCCTCTAGATCCTCTTTTAAGTCACTTAAACAAATGAAAGAGTCTCCCACATCAAAAGAATACGAAGAAGGATACTCTTCATGGCTTCTTGGGTTGTCTCCACCTCTTGACTCTTCTTGGTTCACCAATGGATCTAGCAACTCTCTTTCTTGCTCTTGAACATAGACCATGTCATGATCTCTCAATGGTGCTTCTTCCTCTCTAGTGGGTTCCAACTCCTCTCTTTTGCGCTTGGCACTTTCTTCCAACTTCAAGATTGCCAAAGCATCCGGTTCATTAAGAGCTTTGTTGAAATGGAACTCCACTTTTTCCTCGCCAATCTCGAAAGTGACTTTCCCATTCCTTACATCGAATTTGGCACCCGCCGTAGCTAGAAATGGCCTTCCGATAATAATGGGCACCATCGGATCTTCTTTTATGTCAAGGATCACAAAGTCGTCGGGTACAAAATACCTTCCAACTCGAACCGGGACGTCATCTAGGATTCCGGTGGCCTTTGTTGATGAGCCATCGGCCATGGTAAGACTCATATCAACCGGTTCCATATCTCCGAGGTTAGCCCTTCTCCATATGCTCATGGGCATAACCGATATGCTTGCTCCTAAATCACAAAGAGCCTTGAAGTTTTGCGATCCAATCCCCACGGTGATGGCAAATCTTCCGGGATCACCTAGCTATTGAGGTAGCTCCAAGATCTTCACCTCATCTTGCATCTCTACAATTGACCTCTTCTTGCTCAAAATTTCCTTCAAGAACTTTGCATAGGATGGCATCTCACTTAGAGCATCGGTGAATGGAATAGTGATGTTCAAGCCTTGCAAAAGCTTCAAGAACCGCTTGAACTTGCCCTCAACAATCTCCTTGGGCTTCTTCGAAGGATATGGAAGAGTTGTGCCACCTTGTTTCTTGGTTGGATCCACATCCTTGGACCGATCTTGGCTTCTCTCAACATCTTCATCTTGGACCGACGTTGGAGTGACTTCGGGACCGACTTCAGGAACCTCGGTCCTGGGGCAGAGTACATCTGGGTAACTCGGGCCGACTACAGGGCATGTCGGGCCCGATGACTGTTGCTCCTCGGTCTGGGTCAGTGGATCTCCTCCATCTTCAGGATCGACGTTGTGGCACGTCGGGCCCGAGGTGCTGGGCAACTCGGTCCGACCTTCTTCTCTTGTCCTTGGAATTTGTGGCTCGGGCAAACTCCGTCCACTCCTCAATCCTATGGCTCGAACTTCATTTTGTTGTTGTTGAGCACGGGGATTCTCCTCGGGTCGGCCCGGGAGTCTCCCTTCTTCTCTTGGAAGTTGATTCGCCATGTGAACAAATTGGTTGTCCACTTGTCTTCTCCACACACCAAACTCCTTGAATTGGGTGCTCATGTCATCAAATCTTCTCTCCATGTTGGTGACTTGATTCTTCAAATCTTGAGCCCATTGTGGTGTTTGCTCATAGAATCCTGGAGGTCGGTAGGGTGGTGGTTGGGCCCTTGGCTCGTTTTGGTTGAAGTTGTTGTTGTAGCCACTAGCTTGGCCTTGGTTCCACCTTCCTCCATTGTTGAAATTGGCTCTCCCTCCGAAATTTCTTTGAACATAGTGAGCCTCCTCAATTTGCTCGGCCAATCGGACTTGGCGCTCATTTGGACACTCTTGGGCTCCATGCTTCAAAGAACCACACTCTTCACAAGATCTTGTGTTTTGCTTTTGGTGATAAAGCCTCTTCATCTTGTTCAACTCATCCTCCAAGAATTGGATCTTCACATCTTTATCCACCTCTTCACTTTTTGGATCGTAGAGCCTCTTCGGACCGTCTCCATGGATTCTCACTTCCTTGTTCACTTGATTGACTCCATACATGGCCTCGTAATCGAAGAGCTTGTCTAGAAACTCCCATGCTTGCTCCGGGGGCAAGTCAATGAACCCACAATCGGTATGAAGGTTCAATTTATCCTTGGTGGCGGGGTTGATTCCTTGGAAGAATATGTCTTGAAGGACATAGGGTTGTTGACCATGCGTTGGACATGCCCTTAACATCTCCTTAAACCGATCCCAAGCCTCGAAGAGTGGCTCGTGGGATCCTTGTTGAAAGCTTGCTATCTTCCTTCTAAGCTCCGTCGTCTTGGTGGGTGGAAAGAACTTCATTAAGAACGCCTCATTGAGAGCCCTCTATGATGTGATAGATCGAGGTGCTTAGCTCTCCAACCAATGCAACGCCTTGCCTCCCAACGACCACTTGAAGGCTTTGAGTAACACGTACTCAAGTGTCTCATCATCCGTCGAGATGGTCTCACATAGGTCTTTGAATTGCTTCACATGCTCGATCGGGCACTCATTCGGTCTCCCTTGAAATTGCTCTCTCTTAATGAGTGAGATGAATTGAGTTTTGATCTCAAAATTCTTTGACACCTCCGGCAAGACGATGGCTGGTTCGGGCACCTTCAACTCCGGATGCATGTATTGTCTAGCATTCCGGGGTTGAGTGTTGATTTGAGCCTCCAATCTCATCCTTTTCTCACGCTCTCTCCTAGCCTCGGCATCTCGGTTTGCCATTTCAAGTTGCATTCGAGCCATGTCGGCTCTCATCCTTTCAACCTCCTCATCACGGGCTTGGTCCGCCATCCTCTTCTTCTTTCGGGCTTGTTTGATAATGCTTTCCGGATCACACACAAAGTCGGGCTCAAGTGTTCCACGGACGGAACAAGCTCGCATGCACCTACAACCAAAGACACAAACAAAACCGAATCAAAACAAACAAGGGGTTTGGGCTAGTCCCTCACCCAAATCACTATCAAATCAAAGACTCAACAAAAGAGGGTACCTCAAACTAGTAGAATTCCCCAGCAACGGCGCCAAAATTCTGATCGGTCCGGGTGTGGTGGTCAAAATTTAAATTTATAAACCGAACCTCACTTGTAGTAAAGAGGTAGGGTGTTGAACACACGGGAGTTCGTGCGTTGAGAGTACCCGGAAGACTAAAAAGAGATAAAAGAAAGGCAAAACAAGGAAAAACAAGGGAAATCACCTCGGACCGACACAGGTCACTTCGGTCCGAGGGTGGATCGAGGTTGATTGGCCGGGACCGACTTTACACAACGTCGGGCCCGATGACTGGGTAACTCGATTAAGCAAAAATGGTAGATCGGTCTTGGGTTTTTGGGTTCCTTCCCTAACTAGACTTGAGTAATTCCACCCCAATTCAACCAATAAGTGTTGATCCTTGTGAGATCGAGGTTGCTAGCCTTCGATCCCTCCACTCTACACTTCGACCCAAGGGAGTTTTCACTCTCCTTCGATGTTAGGTCTAATGATGGGTTAGAGATCACTTTCGCTTACTCTTACCAATCACAAGCCCTATGTCCCTTGTTTCCACAAGAGAATTGAAGCTTAGTGTAGAGAGGATTCCTAGATCAAGCACTCAAACGCTATGGAATTGGGGTTTCCTACCCAATCCTAGCTAGGGGTTTCCCCCATAGCCCAAGACTATGGAATCTACTCCATAAGATAAGAGTAAAAAGCAATCAAATGGGAAAGCAAGCAAATCTCAATCATCAATCTCAAATCAAACTCAAATTTCATTCAAATTCAAAGGGGTTCACAAGATCCAAGCCTTAATTCTACTAAAACCAAAGCAAATCAAGTACAAACTCACTAAAGCTCTCTCTAGCTCCACCGATTTCCTCCTCTTCTCCTCCTCCTCTCTTCTCCTTGCTCTCCAAGTCTTCCTTGAGCCTTTGAGAGTGATTTGGTGTGGGATTGTTCTTGGATGATCTCTAATCTCTCTCTCATTATCCTATTCTCTTGATTGGGGACCAAGGAATTCCAATTTAGAAGAAGGGCAAAATTGGAAGATCATCATATTTGTGCCTTGGAGCCTAATCTTCACATTTTCCGACTCGGACCGACACGCTGGGGACCTCGGGCCCGACGTTGGGAACGTCGGTCCTGTGCTCTGGTTGCTCGATCTCGGGCCCGATGTGGTGGTACTCGGTCCTGGGTCTCGATCCTTGTCTCTTCTTGGTTTTCCTTTGCTTCCTTTTCATTCTTGGCGTGGCTCTTCCGTTCCTTAGCTCCCTTGCTTAGCTCCTCCTTAGATGCTCCTCCAAAACGTCCTCATTTGCGCCATTTTTCCTACAAATCATAACAAACTCGCATAGTTTACGAATCTTGAAGAAAACCGGGAACTAAGCTAAAAAGGAATGAAACTAACAATGAAAGGAATGAAAAACACATATTTACAAGGGAAATAAACTACTAAAACACCACCAAAATGAGAGACATCATTGTGCTCGTGCCTTGCTCCTCCTTGGGGACTCCTTCCGAAACCTCCTCAAATCATGCCAAACTACCTACAAAATGCAACAAATTCGCATAGTCTCCGAATCTCATAGAAAATCGGAATCTACGCTAGAAAGGGACAAAACTAACAAGGAAAGGAACAAAAGACACATATTTACAAGGGAAATTAACCACTAAAACACCACCAAAATGAGAGACATCAGAATACCCCATACTTAAACTTGCTTGTCCTCAAGCAATAACAATGTACGCAAGACCGAAACATAATCTTCAAGTAAAGCCTCATATGAAAAATCAATCAAGTACAAGTGATAGATATGCAAGCAAGATTACATCATCACACATGATCAAGTGTTCATAGGAATAAAGTCTAATGCAACCAAGCCTCACTTTAGGGATATGAAAATGTGTATCACTCATCATGTGTTTAGGTATAGCAATGAACACTCAAACTCAAGAATCATGCAAGTAAAAACTTTACTATTGAAGCCAATATCACCAATTCCACCACCTAGAGACGCCTATTACAATGCACACAAAGAATATGAACTTGGCTCAATGGAGGTCCTCAAAGAGGTTTCATTCGGCCGGGTTGTAATAGGGCTTTTGGTATTTCTCAAGGTGGGAATCATTTTGGTCTTGTGGTGCTTACAATGGGGATTGAACTTCCTAATCTCTCACCAACTTCACCAAATTATTCCACTTTCAACTTCACTCACCCAAAAAGACTTTGAATTTTCTTTTCTCAACCCAAACTTCACTTAACATTCCACTTCATCTTTGCACTTAGGCTTTTTGTCGGATTTTTTCTCACTTTTTGCACTGGACCGACTTTCACACTAACTCGGGCCCGAGGTCACTTTGAACTCGGTCGGACCCATTTTTTTTCTCACTTAAGCTCTTTGCTTTCGATCCACCTCTTCCAACATTTCTTTCTTTCTTTTCTTCTTTATGCTCAACAAAGATGCACTACCCACTTGATTTATAACTCCATTCTTTGCCTTTCACCAAAGAGAATCTCAACTCTCCAAATATACTCCAAAACCTCTCACTAAAGTCCAATCCCATAAGGGTCAAGTCATATAGGCTAGGAGTCATATTTTTTGAGGAGTTTCAAACAAAGGTCTAGGCTAAAACGGGGCTAGAAACAACGGTTTATCTTCAAGGTTTACTAAGCATGCTTGTGACTAAAATCATAAAGTTCAAATCAATGCGACTAAAATCATAAAGTCATATAGAACATTTTGTGACTAAAATCATAAAGTTCAAATCAATGCGACAATGCATAGAAAAAATCTCATATTGGTCTAGGAAAATAGATAAACACCGCAATGACAAGTTTTACTAAGCATGCTTGAGCTAATCACACAAGAAAATGAGGGATATGCAATAATGAACAAGAATCCCTAAAATGGCAAGGGTCACTCAAACTTAGTTGCATAAAAAACTCTTCCTAGAACTCATGTGCTCAATAAAAACAAACAAGATATCTCATTACATCAAAAGCAACATCATTTAGAGGCTAAACTATCCAAAAATAAGCAAAGAAATTTACATGCTCACATCATCATTAGCCTTCATTTGGACATCTAAGATGGGAATTCCTAGTCCAAAAGCAAAATCTTTTTGACATTTTTAACCGAAATTTTTTAAATTTTTATGGATTTTAACAAACATTTTCTCAAAACAAAACTAACTCATCCATTTAAACCAAATCAAACTCAATCATCATTCATGAAACATACCATTCCACTATCCAAAAGTAAACATCCCAAAACAAACTAAGAACAAACACAAGAAACTAACATGCAAAACTATAAGCAACTAACCCCACCCCATACTTAGAATTTTGATGTCCTCATCAAAACAAAGAGACCAAAACTCAAAATAAAAGAGAAGAGAGTTAGAAAAGCTCACAATTTCTTATTCTTGATTGGCATGTCTAGATTTTAGTTGGAAGGACGCCCTCGGCGACTTCCTCTTTGGATCCTTGCATGTCTTTCTCACTCGTACACTTGGGCTTGGTAAGGATCTTGGTTTGGTGGTTGGAGTTGAGGTGTAAGGCGCGTCCATGGGTCCTCTCGAGGAGGATAATTCCCGACCATCCAATCGTTGAAGCTCTCTTGAACTTGCCACCTTTGGTCCTCCACCATCCTTAGATCGTCCACTTCACGCCTAGTGTATGCGAGATTCCGGTTCATTTCCTCTTATTGAGCTTGGAAGACTTCTTGTTGTTGGAAAAGTTGTTGTTGTTCAAGAAACATTTGTTGTTGATGAAGGTTGATTTGGTGGGCCTCTTGAAGCATGCTTGATTGTTGGAGTTGAAGGTGAGCCATTTGGTTGGCTAGAAACGTCATGTCTACCGGTTGTTGAGGCTCGGGGAAGACCATTCCGGGCCCATACCCTCCATAGTGCGGTTGCTCTTGCCTAGCTCCGCTCCCTTCGCCCCTCTCAAAATGACTCAGGACCGACTCGGGAATATAGGCATCGGACCGACTTTGATGGAAGTCGGGCCCGAGGTGCCCTGCATCTCGGTCCAGTAGCGTTGGAGCTGATCTCTTGCGCTGAGGTTGGCTAGCAAACCTTGGTAACCTTCATCTTCTTCCGGAGGCGTGTCAACATCCATGGCCTCTCTTCTAGCAAACTCAAAGTTGTTGGGCTCTTCGTCGGTATCCGGAGAGGATTGGGGAGTGGTAAAGCGAATGTGTTGGGCTCGACGTCGACACTCCCTTGTCCCTTCCGGTTCACCAAATGGGTTCTCCTTCCCGGCCCAAACTTGAAACCAATTATAGTAGCTTGAAAGGTCGAAGAGCTTTGGCCCCAAAGGAATGGTCACCTTGTCAAAGTTTGAATGAGGCGCTAGATGGGTGGTGATGCCGGTGTGGACCTTTTCTTTGATGATGTTGGCCTTCTTGAAGTACTTGAGATTCATGTACTCCACTCCATTTGGTGCCGGCGTGTACTTGGATAGATCAACCTCAAGACGACTAGCTAAGCGAGCTATCATCCCGCCGAAGTAAATCCACGAGGAGCTCTGGAAGTCCCTAACCATTTTGACCCACTCCCAAGTGAGGTTCATTGGCTTATCGGTTTGGAATAGCATCTCATGGAGCAAAATAGCTTCTTCCTTCATAGGCTTGCTTAACTCGTGTCGGGCAAAGATGGCGCACCCCAAGACACGGATCATGACCCGGAAGAGAGGGCTAGCGATCTCATTTGTAGAAGCTCCTTTTCTCATCTCATTCCTCCCCGCTACATGCCTCCATAGGTAGTTCACCTTCTCATTGTCCACGCCGGCTTCCTCCCTTGGAAAAGGAAACCTAAGATAGGTCGCCAAGTTCCGTAGAGTAAGCTCTTGTGTCTCATTGCCCAATTGGAAGGTGATGTTGCCTTCATTGTCCTCCACGTCTTCGTATGTGCAATTGAACATGGCCATGAACTCCGATGTCAAGGCGGGATAGTGTGGGTTGTCCCACCTCAACATCACATTAAGTCATATGTAAGAGTAGCACCAGGGGAGAGTTACATCCATCCTCATCTTCCTTATAGACTCCCAATCTAGCCACCTTGTTTAGTGAGCTAGCTCCATGTACCGAGTATACCTCTCGGCTACATCATCATCATCAAGTCTCACATCATCCATCTTTGGTGCTTTCTTTGACTTCTTCGACTTCTTAGAGGGCCTTTCCATGTGAGAAGAAGATGCACGGGTTTCCATAGTACCTACACACACTCAAAGCAAAAGAAACTACAAGATAAGATCCATACAACCTCAACAATATCACACATATCTACAACTCACAACTCAACACACAAGAACTACCCCTTACTTAGCCTCTAGACACTTAACTCACAAAATCCAACATGCATGAACTTAGGATCACAAAACAATGGTCAAGCTAATAGATATATCATGATGATCAAGCTATAACCAACAATCAAACTCATGAATCCTAATGTCAACACAAGAGAAAGACTACTAGAACAAGGATCGACACACTCTAGACGTCGGTCCCGAGGTGCTCTCAACCTCGGTCCGAAGTGATGGACCGACTCTCTATGTCGGGCCCGAGGTACCTGGGTATCTCGGTCCTCTTCTATGCTCGTCTTCTCAAACAATTTCACCCAAAATCAATCTATCATGTTCCTAAAATCCAATTTCAACCATCCATCATCACTAATCGAAGTTCTAAAGGGATTCAATCATGCATACTCAACAAATTAAGAGCAATTTCACTATTCATGCAAAACCCACCATTGATGCTCAAGCTTCAATCTCAATCAAACATGGCAACACTCAATTCAAGCAACATAAACACATGATTCTCAAAGAAATAGATAGGAATCGAGTTGCACATACCAAAATTGAAGAGATCTAGACTTCTTAGCAACCAATCTACTTAGAGCTCAAATTTCTCCACTTAGGTCAAGAGGAGGGATGAAGAACAATGGAAAACTTGGGATTTTCTCTTTGGATTTGATGTTAGGGACGGTTTGGGGTGTTGGATCGAGATGGTAGGGGGCAAGTAATGGTGGATCGAGTGTGATGGAGGAGGGGGCCGATTTTGGGGTTTTTGAGAGGGAGATGGGTATTTTTGGGGTGGTGGTTATGAGGGTGATGGGAAGTAGGTAGGGGAAAAAAGCTTTAAATGGGAAAGAGACAAAGTCTAGGTCAGAGGCGTAAAATTGGGATTTTCTACAACTCTTGACCAAAGTTGACCGAGCTAGGCGGACCGAGTTACCTAAGTCGGGCCCGAGTTACTGGGCAAGTCGACCCGGTTTGGTCCGATCATCAAAATCACTCCATCTATACTACCTCTTTTCCCATAAATTCATTTATCATTTTCACCATTACCTCTACTCAATCATGAAGCACAAATAACACCACTAATCCACAAAAATACATAATAGGGAGAGATTAGAGAAAGTCTAAGCTAAACTAGGAAAATCAAACTAAAATTACGAAAAGAAACCTACTAAGCTCGGGTTGCCTCCCGAGAAGTGCTCTTTTAAAGTCATTAGCTTGACTTCTAACCTCAACCTTCATGATGGATGGAAGATGGTGAATTGGTCACCATAGTCATGCCCATTACCATTGCCTTCATAGCCGAAGAACCACCACTTGTGGTTGATGTAAGCATGGCCCTCCAACTCTCTTTCACCTTTCTCCTCCAAAGCATAGGCTTGCACCTCTTGCACTTTCTCATCTTGATCCTTCTTCCCTACATCACAAACATCTAAAGAATTTCTGGGAGATTCAATAACATTATAGCTCACATCTTCTTTCAAATCACTTAGACATATGTAACTATCTCCTAAATCGTCTTTTAGATCACTCAAGCAAATATAAGAATCTCCAACATCAAAAGGATATGAGTAAGGATACTCTTCTTTGCTTCTTGGACTATTATTGCTCCTTAACTCTTCTTGATGCTCAAATTGATCCATCAACTCTCTCTCTTGAACTTGGGCATTGATCCTTTCATTGCTCCTTAAAGGTACCTCCTCTTTTGTGGCTTCCACTTCCTCTCTTTTCCTCTTGGCATTCTCTTCCAACTTCAAAATTGCCAAGGCATCCGGCTCATTCAAAGCCTTGTTTAAGTGAAACTCAACCTTGTCTTCTCCGATTTCAAAGGTCACATTTCCATTCTTCACATCAAATTTTGCTCCCGCCGTTGCTAAGAACGGTCTCCCTAGAATGATAGGAACCAAAGGATCTTCCTTCATGTCTAGAATCACAAAGTCATCGGGGACGAAGCACTTCCCCACTCTAACCGGGACATCATCCAAAATTCCCGTGGCTTTTGTGGTAGAGCCGTCGGCCATCGTGAGAGACATGTCAACCGGCTCAATCTCACCAAGGTTAGCCCTCTTCCAAATACTCATAGGCATAACCGACGCGCTTGCTCCTAAGTCACATAGAGCTTGGAAACTTTGAGACCCTACTCCAACGGTAATTGCAAATCTCCCCGGGTCTCCCAATTTTTGAGGTAGCTCCAAAATCTTCACCTCGTCTTGCATCTCTACTATTGACCTCTTCTTACTCAAGATTTCTCTCAAACACTTAGCATATGAAGGCATCTCATTCAAAGCATCGGTGAATGGTATTGTGATGTTCAACCCTTGCAAAAGCTTTAAGAACCTTTTGAATTTGCCCTCTACAACATCCTTGGGCTTCTTTAACGGGTAAGGAAGAGTTGTGCCACCTTGATTCTTGTTAGGATCGACCTCCTTGGACCGGTTTGGCTCACTCACATCCTTCTCAGCTCGGACCGATGTAGGCTCCACGTCGGGCCCGATGTTCTGGTCCTCGATTTGGGGGCAGAGCAACGACTGAGGTGTCGGACCGACGTCAGGGCATGTCGGGCCCGATACCCTCTCTTGCTCGATCCTAGGCAGGGGACCTCCTCTGACTCCTGGCTCGATGTCTTGGCACGTTGGGCCCGAGTTGCTGGGTAACTCAGTCCGACTCTCTTCCCTTGGTTTTGGCACATGTGGCTCGGGTAGATTCCGACCACTCCTCAACTCAAGTGCTCGGACTTCATTTTGGTTTTTTGGGGCACGGGGATTCTCCTCGGGTCGGCCCGTGAGTCTCCCATCTTCTCTAAGAAATCGAGTAAATATTTGAGCAAATTGGTTGTCGGCTTGCCTTCTCCAAACACACAACTCATTGACTTGAGTGCTCATACCATCAACTCGAGCTTTCACATCCTTGAGATCATCCTTTATCTCTCTCGCCCATTGAGGAGTTTGCTCATTAAACCCCGGAGGTCGGTATGGTGGTGGTTGGGCCCTTGGTTCATTTTGGTTGTAGTTGTTGTTGTAGCCATTAGCTTGGCCTTGGTTCCACCGTCCATTTCCTCCATTATTGAAGTTGCGTCCGTTGTTGAAGTTGTTTCTCCCTCCAAAATTCCTTTGAACAAAGTGTGCCTCCTCAATTTGCTCGGCCAAGCGAACTTGGCTCTCGTTGGGACACTCTTGTGCAACATGCTTGAGAGATCCACATTCTTCACATGCTCTTGTGGTTTGCTTGAAATGATTCACTTGCCTCCTCAACTTGGTCACCTCACTCTCAAGGAATTGGAGTCTCACGTCCTTGTCAATCTCCTCACTCTTCGGGTCATAGAGCCTCCTTATACCATGTCCTTGGACTCTTGCCTCCTTGTTTGCTTGGCTCACCCCGCACATGGCCTCGTAGTCGGAGAGTTTATCAAGTAACTCCCATGCTTGCTCCGGGGGCAAGTCGATGAACCCACAATCGGTGTGGAGATTTAGCTTGTCCTTGGTGGCGGGGTTGATTCCTTGGAAAAATATGTCTTGGAGAACATATGGTTGTTGCCCATGGGTTGGACATTGGCGCAACATCTCCTTGAACCGATCCCAGGCCTCAAAGAGTGGCTCGTTTGATCCTTGTTGGAAACTTGCTATCTTCCTCCAAAGCTCCGTTGTTTTTGTTGGTGGGAAGAACTTCATTAAGAACGCCTCGTTGAGAGCCCGTCATGTTGTGATCGACCTAGGGGCTTGGCGCTCGAGCCAATGTGCCGCCTTGCCCCCAAGCGACCATTTGAAAGCTTTGAGTAGCACATACTCTAACGTCCCTTCATCCGTTGAAATAGTCTCACACAAATCCTTGAATCGCTTCACATGCTCAATCGGACACTCTTGAGGTCGCCCCTCGAATTGGTCCCTCTTGATAAGTGATATGAATTGAGTCTTGATCTTGAAGTTCTTTGAAACGTCCGGTAAGACAATGGCCGGCTCCGGCACCTTCAACTCCGGATGCATGTATTGGCGTGCATTCCAGGGTTGAGTGTTAAGTTGAGCCTCCAACCTCAATCTTTGCTCACGTTCCCTCCTCATTTCGGCATCTCGGTTTTCCATCTCAAGTTGCATACGAGCCATGTCGGCCCTCATCCTAGCAACCTCATCATCATGTTGTACTTGGTTCTCCATTCTCTTCTTCTTTCGGGCCTCTTTGATGATGCTCTCCGGATCACTCACAAAATCGAACTCAAGTGTTCCTCGCGCGGAACGAGCTCGCATACACCTATAAGCAAAGACACAAACAAAACCAAATCAAAACAAATAAGGGGCTTAGGCTAATCCCTCACCCAAATCACTACAAAATCAAAAGACTCAACAAAAGAGGTACCTCAAGCAATAAGAAATCCCCGGCAACGGCGCCAAGATTCTAATCGGTCCGGATTGGAGGGTCTCAAAATTTAAATTTATAACCGAACCTAGTTGTAGCACAAGGTAGGGTGTCGAACACTCGGGAGTTCGTTCGTTGAGTGCACCAAAAAGATTTAAAAAGGGGAAAGAAAGGCTAAAAATAAGGAAAATTAAAGGAAACCACTCGGGACCGACATGGTCACTTCGGCCCGAGATGGATCGACGAAGAAATAGCCAGGACCGACACTGTAGTAAGTCGGGCCCGACGTCTGGGTAAGTCGAACTGAGCAAAAATGGAGAGATAGGTCTTGGGTTTTTGGGTTCCTTCTCTAACTAGATGTGGGTAATTCCACCCCAATTAAGCCACTAAGTGTTGATCCTCGTGAGATCTAGGTTGTCCGCCTCGGTCCCGCCACTTCTACACATCGACCCTAGGGAATTTTACCTCCCTTTCGATGCAAGGTCAAGTGATGGAAATTGATCGGTCCGGATCGGGAGGGTCAAAATTCAATTAAAAAAAACCGAACCCCGTAGTAGTACAAGGTAGGGTGTCGAACACTCGGGAGTTCGTTCGTTGAGTGCACCAAAAATACTTAAAATAGGAAAAGAAAGGGTAAAACAAGGAAAATCAAAGGAAACAACTCAGGACCGACATAGGTCACTTCGGCCCGAGAAGGATCGACGTTGGATTTGTACGGGACCGACACTGATTAAAGTCGGGCCCAAGATTTGGGTAAGTCGGACTAGGCAAAATGGTAGATCGGTCTTGGGTTTTTTGGGTTCCTTCCCTAACTAGATGTGGGTAATTCCACCCCAACTCAGCCAATGAGTGTTGATCCTCGTGGAATCGAGGTTGTCCGCCTTCGATGCCGCCACTCTACATATCAACCCTAGGGAAATTGACTTCCCTTTCGATACAAGTTCAAGTGATAGGCAAGAGATTGCTTTCACTCACTCTTACCGATCACAAGCCCTTGATCCCTTGCCTTCACAAGAGATTGTAGCTCTATGTAGAGAGGATTCCTAGATCAAGCACTCAAGGCTATGGAATTGGGGGTTCACACCCAAACCTAGCTAGGGGTTTCCCCCATAGCCCAAGACTATAGAATCTACTCCATATGGAAAGAGTAAAAAGCAATCAAAAGACAAAGCAAACAAATCTCAATCATCAAACTCAAATCAAAGCCAAATCTCATTCAATTCAAAGGGAATTCACAATATCCAAACTCAAATCCACAAATTGCAAAACAAAACAAGTTCAAACTCACAAGTTTTCTCCTCTTCTTCTCCTATCCTTTCTTCCTCCTTGCTCTCCAAGTTTTCCTTAAGCCTTTGAGAGTGATTAATTGTGTCTAAGCTTCACTAATCCTCTAATTGTCTTCTCTCCTTTTAATTAGGGGCCAAGAATATCCCAAAATGGAAGAGGGGCAAAAGTGGTAGATCACAATTGTGTGCCTTGGTGCCCAATCCAAATTTCGCCGACTTGGACCGACACGGATCAACCTCGGGCCCGACTTGCCACACCTCGGTCCGGGTCTCCATGAGTCGATCTCGGGCCCGACTTGTTGGGCACCTCGATCCTGGCCTCGGTCTTCTTCTCTTCTTGGTCTTTCTTGTGCTCCTCTTCGTTGATCGCTCGGCTCTTCCGCTCCTTAGTGCTCATGACTTGCTCTTCCTTAGGGACTCCTTCCGAAACTTCCTCAAAACACGCCAAAATACCTACAAAACACAACAAATTCGCATAGTCTCCGAATCTCATAGAAAATCGGAATCCAAGCTAAGAAGGGACAAAACTAGCAAAGAAAGGAACAAAAGACACCTCTTTACAAAGGAAATTAGCCACTAAAACACCACCAAAATGAGAGACATCAGAATACCCCATACTTAAACTTGCTTGTCCTCAAGCAATAACAATGTAAGCAAGACCGAAGCATAATCTTCAAGTAAAGCCTCATATGAAAAATCAATCAAGTACAAGTGATAGATATGCTAGCAAGGTTACGTCATCACACATGATCAAGTGTCTAAGGAATGAAGTCAAATGCAACCAAGCCTCACTTTAGGGACATGAAAATGTGTATTACTCATTATGTGTTTAGGTATAGCAATGAACACTCATACTCAAGAATCATGCAAGTAAAGACTTTACTATTGAAGCTAATATCACCAATTCCTCCACCAAGAGATGCCTATTACAATGTACACAAAGAATATGAACATGGCTCAATGGAGGTCCTCAAAGAGGTTCCATTCGACCGGGTTGTAATGGGGCTTTTGGTATTTCTCAAGGTGGGAATCATTTTGGTCTTGTGGTGCTTACAATGGGGATTGAACTTCCTAATCTCTCACCAACTTCACCAAATTATTTCACATTCAACTTTTCACTCATCCAAAAGACTTTGAATTTTCTTCTCAACCCACAGCTTCACTTAACATTCCACTTCATCTTTGCACTTAGACTTTTTGTTGAATTTTTCACATTTTTGCACTGGATCGACTTCTACTATACATCGGGCCCGAGGTCTCTTGTAACTCGGTCGGGACCCTTTTCTTCTCACTTAAGCTCTTTTGCTTTCAATCCACTTCTCTTTCCAACGTTTTCTTTCTTTTCCTTTCACTTTTGTACAACAAAGATGCACTACCCACTTGATTTGTAACTCCATTTTTTTTTGCTCTTCACCAAAGAGAATCTCAACTCTCCAAATATACTCCCAAACCTTCACTAAAGTCCAATCCCGAAAAGGGTCAAGTCATATAGGCTATGAATCATATTTTTGAGGAGTTTTAAACAAAGGTCTAAGGCTAAAAACGGGGCTACAAACAACGGTTTATCTTCAAGGTAGGATATGGAACATTTTCGTGACTAAATGAATTAAGTTCAAATCAATGCGACAATGCATAGAACAAATCTCATGACGGTTTTGGAAAATAGATAAACACCGCAATAGCAAGTTTTACTAAGCATGCATGAGTTAACCATACAAGAAACATGAGGGATAAGCAATAATGAACAGGCATCCCTAAAATGGCCAAAAATCATCTCACAAGGTTCACTCATACCTAGTTGCATCAAAACTGATCCTAGAACTCATGTGCTCAATAAAATAAACATGCAAGATATCACATCACATCAAAAACGATATCACTTAGAGGCTAAACCATCCAAAAATATGCAAACGACTTTACATGCTCACATCATCATTAACCTTCATTTGGACATCTAAGATGGGAATTCCTTAGTCCAAAAACAAAATCTTTTTGTTGTTTTCAACCGAAAATTTTCAAATTTTTATGGATTTTTTCGAAAACTTTTCTCAAAAATAAAACAAACTCATCCATTCATATCATATCAAACTCATTCATCATTCATGCAACATAACATGCCACTTATCCAAAAGAAAACATCCCAAGAGAAACAAACACAAGAAACCTATACATGAAACTATGAGCAACTAACCCCACCCCATACTTAGAATTTTGATGTCCTCATCAAAACAAAGAAATCAAAACTCAAAATAAAAGAGAAGAGAATTAGGAAAGCTCACAATTTTTTATTCTTGATTGGCATGTCTAGATTTAGTTGGAAGGACGCCCTCGGCGACTTCCTCTTTGGAGCCTCGCATGTCTTTCTCGCTCGTACACTTGGGCTTGGTAAGGATCTTGACTTGGTGGTTGGAGTTGAGGTGTTGGGCGCATCCATGGGTCCTCTCGGGAAGGGTAGTTCCCGACCATCCACTCGTTGAAGCTCTCTTGAACCCTCCACCTTTGGTCCTCCACCGTCCTCAAATCGTCCACGTCACGCCTTGTGTAAGCAAGATTCCGGTTCATTTTCTCATATTGAGCTTGGAAGACTTCTTGTTGTTGGAAGAGTTGTTGTTGTTGAAGGTTGATTTGGTGGGCCTCTTGTAGCATGCTTGACTGTTGAAGTTGAAGGTGAGCCATTTGGTTGGCGAGAAATAGGGTTTATATTCACATTATATCATAGGGTTTTCCTATTTAATTTATTTTTATCTATTTATAAAAAAAACTTTTGTCAATTGTTAATTCTTAAAATTATTATAAGAAAAGATCTTTCACATACAAATTAAGAAAAATTATTGAGTATGGGATTCAACTTATTTCTTTAATAGAAGTGAATTTGTGGTTTTCTTATATTTTCTATTAAATTATGATAAGCTTCAGCAATTTATCAATTAATGAAATATTGTATTTTTTTTACTTTTGTGTTTAATAATAGTCGTTATTAATATATGATAAAATTGCAAGTAAAACATCAATTTATATCCTTATAATAAACTTTTATAAAAGTATATAAACGAGTGTAAACATTATGACTTATATATATTATTCGGGTTATATGAATTTCAAAAACAATATCAATCTTTTTAGAAGAAAAACATGTTAATACAGTATTAAAAAAACAATCCTATTATTTACTCAAATTATATAGACACCTCTTATTTTCCTAATACAAACATACAAGTTGTTTTCAAACCACCACATTAATTTTGACTATGCCCCATATCTAAAAATCTATTGTTTATATTCACATTATATTAGAGGGTTTTCCTATTGAATTATTTTTATCTATTTATAAAAAAAAACTTTTTTTTCTATTATTTAATTCTTAAAAATATTATAGGAAAAGATCTTTCACATATAAATTAAGCAAAATTATTAAGTATGGGATTCAACTTATTTCCTTAATACAAGTAAATTAAGGTTTTCAATATTTTCTATTAAATTAACATAAGCTTCATCAATTTATCAATTAATGAAACGTTGTAATTGTTTACTTTTATATTTAAATTTATGATAGTCGTTATTAATATATGATAAAATTGCAAGTGAAACATCAATTTATATCCTTATAATCAATTTTTATAAAAGTATATAAACGATTGTAAACATTATGTCTTGTATATATACATTACGAATAATGCTCAAGTAAAACATCTCATTATGGTACAACATGCAACAAGAGGGGAGTCGTTAGATCATGCATATTGGACGGTCTAGATTAAAAAAAAAGAGGTGCAAATAGATGATATGGGTGAGCAACACTAGATTGTACCATAATATCTCTATAGCATGATTTTAGGGATTTGATTTACACAATTTTCTCCATATCTTTAATTCATTCCAAATTTGAATAATCAACCATATTTACTCAAATTTATCTCTTCGCCTCTCTCTTCATCTCTTCTCTTCGGTTTAATTCTCTCTCCATTCGAATACCTCCAAATCCTCACGATCAGAAGTTCTACTCGAGTTCGACAAGAAGGATTGAAACATGCAACATGGTCGAGCATAATCAATTTCTACACGAATTTCTCAAGATTGGTGGAAAAAATTGGTAAGTTACGTATGTTATTGTCAAGATTTCTTCTCCTTCTTCATTATCGTAATTGTTCTATTTCAAATCTGAAATTTTACTTTCATGGTTTGATTGTATTTCCCACAAAGTTGTGATTTTTATGACAATTGTGCTTGCTTTTAGGGTTTGATTACATTCGTTAGGGTCTGATTTGGGTTCTTGTGATTTGAATTCATGGACAAAGATGTGTATGGATGCAACTTGAAAGAGATCGTCGGAAAGATGGGTATGGTTTCACTCTTTGAATCTTTTAAAACTATTTACACGGATATATTCATTACGAGATAAAATGAATGTTTTTCATTTCTGTTTCATGTATGTCTATTGTGTTTTTCAACATTTTGATAACGATTTTTCAAATAATGAATATAGACCGTTCTGTATTTTTCATGTTGTACAATAGTATTTTTCAATGATTATAAGACAACTTTTTAACATATTAGTTACAAATATGTAATGGTTTATCTCATTGAATCTTTTTCAAATACTTACACGAACTTATTCATTACATGATGAAAAGAGTGCTTTTTCATTTCCGTTTCATATGTGTCTATTGTGTTTTTCTACATATTGATAATACTTTTTCAAATAACAGATATTAATTGTTCTGTATTTTTCATGTTGTATAATAATGTTTTTCATTAATTATAAGACAACTTTTACAATAGTGTTTTTCGTTTTGATAGTTATGCATTATATAATGAACACTTGTTCAACAATATTAGTACATATTCGTTATTCAAACTCAACTTCTAGTAAAATGCAATATATAATTATTCTACACAAAATATGTACTTATTCATAAATATCAGCATTTTCTAGCATTGATTTCAGCTTATTCAAAATCTAAAATGCACTTATGCATAAATTGTTATTCATATATGTGTGTTTTGTTATGGAGTTGTTCAAGAAGGGATATGAAGTAGTAATGGATGAAGTTTGAAGACAAAGACAATGACTCTTTTTTTTTATCATATCAGTGTATGATGCAAAGTAGATATACTTTTTCAACCTTATTGTAGCATGTGTTCGAGTTGTAACAATCCTTATTTTGGCCAATTAGACGCGCACCGGCCGGTGCGCTTGGCAATTTTGCAGCTTTTTGTTTCTTTCCCTTATATTTAGCTAAATTACGAGATCTACCCAATACTCTATGAATTATTCCAGATCTATCCTTTTTAGAACGGTTTGTTAAATTTAATGACTTAAACTGGTACTTACTACCATAATCTACTAACTATATCACGAATAATCTATTTTCTATGATCACAAGCCCACCATGCTCCGTAACGAAAGATAATAAATTTAGAGAGGTTTGACCGTTACCTGGACGTAGTATCATTGGACCTCCGGCATTCCTGTAGCTCCCGGATTTCTAGGGGTGGCTAATCCTCAACCAGGACTCCCTATGACTTAACCTGTAGCTCCCTTTCTCAACCAAGACTCCCTATAAATTATAATACTTCGTATAGCTAAATAGGAATTCCTTGTTGGGAATTCGTATTTAGCTATAAATTAAGGGCCAAGTACCAGGGACAAACAGAGTAAATCTCTTATAACAGTTTAAGTCATAACTATTCTGAATGAACCATAATACTATTATCAGCTATTCTAACTTGAATAGGTTTAGTTGCAGGTTTCCACATAAATTCAGGGAATAATGTTTTCTTTCCAAAACAAACAGAACATCCACTATCTACGAATGCACATAGCTCATAATTATTAAATCCTTCAATGCATATCGCTATAGGAATGTAAATACTGTTTGGATTAGTGACTCTTAGACAAGCTTCAACCTGCATATTTAACTCTTCATCTTCTTCATACAACCCCATTCGTTATACTACGTCCAACTAACAAGATGCTTCAGCTTCCTTGGGAGCTCTGATACCAAATTACAGGACTCAATAATAAAACAAGCTAGCTAAAAACCAACTACTAAATAGTCTAAGGACAAACAGAGTACATATTAAAACTTATAGAAATACTTCGTAATTATATGGTAATAACGGGAACTAAACGTAAATATTGCAAATTGTAGGCAAAAATGAAAAGTTGAAAAGCGGTGCGCTATGTAATACTGCAGCGCGCGTTCGACTACCCCTTATTTTCATGTTATTCAATGTATTACATTTACATATTCAATGGTTACATAAGGTCCCTATTTTCATTTTTAATTTAATTTGCAATGATTCAACTTATAATGAATTGATTTTCATGTGAAGACAAGTACTTATTCAACTTTAGTTTATATGAAAACACCAAATTAGCAAAGGTATCATAAAGCAATAAAACATGTTCAAGCCACCGTACAGAGTTATTCAAACACTGACTAACAGATTTTATATAATTCACTAACGGCTTTTGAATTTTATGGTAAATTATTTATTTTTCAAAAATATCTTCTCACTCTTGTTAATCCCTAGAATCAAGGAACTTTTCTTTTAAAAAAACGTGACTTTTAATTTGAATATGCAATCAAATCTCCTCCTACAAATCCGCTACCTTTTTTTTGTTAAAATTAATCCCCACTAATCCAATACTCCCTCCATATTTTTCTTATCATGTTGCCTAATTAATCATCCTTGATTATCTCCAATCCAACATCCCTCATTAATCCACATGTTGCACCACAAAACCTATTGTACCTAAGCGTTCCTCTATACATTACTCGGGCTATATGAATTTCAAAAACAATATCAATCTTTTTAGAAGAAAAACATGTTAATACGGTATATTTTATATTTTCGATATAAATATTTAGTTATAAAATATCAGATCAAATTTTTTATTATTTTTAAGGGTAATAGTCGTGCATGGCACGATAAGTTAAGCTAGTTTTTTTTAATAAGAGGGTGATGTGGATGTGGCGGAAATTGCTTCCGCTTTAGTATAAAGTAATAGATAGATAGATAGATAGATAGGAATTTTTTTCCAAAGTAGGCACTTTAGGCATTTTAATTCTGAAATTAGGCATGGGGGAAAATTTATTCCGGAAGTAGGCACTCTGCAGGTTCGGAGACGCTGGCCCAGCCAACGTCTTTCGCCTTTTTCTGGCACCGGACAAAGCCGCTGGACCAGCCAGCGTCTTTGCCAGAAAGACGCTGGCCTGGGCCAGCGTCTCTCTTTATTTTATTTTTTTTTCAAAATTTCGTATTATTTTTTTTTCAAAAGTTTAATGTCAAATTTTAATAAAATTAGTTCAAATTATATACGGATATACTGTCGTTCGATTATCTTTCTCATTATAAAACCTTAACTTGTGTATATCTTATACATATATATTTTAGAGGTGTTAAACGGGTCGGGTCAGGTGGATTTCGGGTCGGGTCGGGTGGATTCCTGTTCGGGTTCAAGTTGAGTGTGAGTTCGGGTTAAGTCGGGTCGGGTCTTGATAGGTTATTGTGTGGGTTCGAGTCGATCTAACTCGTCAAGAATTTGAATTTTATAATGATTATTAAAACAATATTAAACTAATGTTTTATCTAAAATAGGTCTTATTATACTTAAAATATAATATATATATATATTCTACATATATTCTACATATATATATATATAAAGCTAATTAATTGTATCAAATGTTTATAAAATAGGTCTTATTCATTCGTTAATTGTATATTAATTTACCAAATCTTAATATCAAATGTTTATAAAATTAAAACTAATTAATTCAGACTATATAATTTCAATATTTCGTGGAAAACATATTTAGTTAGGTAGAGGTTACAAAATCTTTAATAGTTCACACAAATTAAAACACAGTTTAATCATCATCTCCACCGTCTTCAACGACCTTCTTCGTCGTCTTCACTTTCTTCGTCGTCTTCCTCTTCTCCAGCTTCCTCTACCTCTTCCTCTTCCTCGCCCTCGTTTGGTTCCGGAATACCTGACAAAGGCGGATCGAAGGCAGCGCGCCCAAGGATGGCATCCCTGGACACCGGCCTAGTCGGGGAAATGTACTGATACGAACCACCCCTAAATATATTCCCTGAACTACTAGGAAACCTTGAGAAATCACTAACCACCCCGCCCGAAGCACTGCCCGACCCAGAAACACCATAGTACCCCGAAGAGGTACTTGGACCTGAAGAAACAGCGAACCCCGAACCACCGTAAAATGATGTAGGACAACCTAACCCTGAAGCACCTCCCATTCCCGAAGAAAAATCTGAACCCAAGGCACCTCCATACCCTGAACCACTACCATACTCTAAACCACTGCCATAGCCCGAAGCACCACCACCAAACCCCGGAGAAACACCTGACCCAGATAAAGATGGTTGCGACATATACATTTGTGGTTGCATGGGTGTCGATGGATGCGATGATTGGGGCATATAAATTGGTGGTTGCATAGGTGTTGATGAGTAATGTGGTTGCGACATGTACACTGGTGGCGGTATGTGTGTCGAAGGGTTGGTATGATACCCTGAACCAAACGATGACCCAGGAGGATGTTGTGGACGCCAAAAAAATGATGGGTCAACAGACACGGGGTTAAAGAAGACATTCCCTTTAGTAGGCAGAAATTGTCCCTGAAAATAGAAAAAAATAGATAAATGTGAAAGATTAGATATTTGAGTAATTCAAAGCCTATTAGATTGCATGCTTACAGTCATATAGAAGTCTGATGCCACTGGTTGGTATTAGCCCATTGCTGTTTGAGTCTGTGGACTAATGAGTCGACGCGTGATCTGTCGGTACCAAGTCATATAACGTTCTTCAAGACTTGATTGTCCAAGTTCAACAGCAGGTGAGGCAACTACCGAAGAAGCACGATCATCCCATTGTGCGATAAATTTCTTATGAACCTTTGCCCAATCAGTGTCGGGCTTTCCCCTCTTATCTATGTCATGTAGTTTTTGATCATAGGTGCACCCAGCTGGCACATCTTGTGGATATCCGAATTGTCGCATTACACGTTCAGGCCGATGATGCTCAACTATATCAAAGCAAATCAGAGGCACCTGTGTCCTCCACATTTCAGGTGTCGCTCGACAGATGGGATGAAGGCAAGCTAATAAATCATCAGAGTATGGCTCCCAAATGACCTGCAAAAAATAAGCATGTTTTTATAGCATGAAACTAATCAAGATATAAACACTAGTCGCTTCTTTAAAAATACAAACCTGGTCCTGACGCATCATGTCGAAGGTATCTCTGTAATATCGGAGCGTAGTAGGTGCATCATCATAGCTATAACTACATCTGACCCACCTAGGAAAAAGGAAGTAAAAGTGGTTACTAGCTAAAATGGCTAATTATAATGAGTATTAGAGGGTGATTATACTTACTTCGATACTAATGGATCCCGACCACGTTAAACTTGTATGCCTAATGGAGGAGGTTGTGAACTAGCAGATCTACTCGACCTGGCCAACCTCCTTGCCTCATTTCTCTTTTTGGTTGGATTTTGTTCTTCTGTCGGAAAACCGATGCATCTTGGCCTTCCGATTGGGAAATGCTCCCATGCCCATAACTATATGAATGTAATAAATGGTTACCACAAATTATTTGCTCAAATTACGAATAATAAACGGTTGCATACCTGAAGTAGGATTAAGGGTTCAATGATTTCTTGTTTATTCCTTTCAAAAGCTGGACATCGAATTGCTTCCAATCACCAAAAATCTCTGCAATAGCTCGTTGTTTCGCATCCCATGCTCTCTTGTATGTAACCTGGACATCGAATTGCTTTTGTATTAGCTCTATGATGGCGTTAGGTTTCAAAGTTCTGTCCACACGAACAAGAGACAAAATCTCCTTTTGGATGAACTCTGCAGTCACATTGCGATTATCCATGTGCATAAGATCTCTCACACAGGTTGGAGTATGTGGACCTTCATATTTGCTTATTTTCCACCCGGGAAGATGTTCATTGATTCGATGAGCTGATAATCGCCATGTGCAACCTTGCTCTCTTTCTCTGCAAACAACAGTGTACCATCGATCTCTTGCCTTTTCGACTATATATTCCTTCACCCTTGATACAGAATACACAGTGATGTCCCTCTTTAGATCGTTCAATGAGTCGAAATACTGACCTCGGGCAAATTCACCTCCAGCTGGGAATGGATTTGTTGCATTCCATGTTTGCCAAGAGTTGATCCTTTCAGGATCGGGTTCTTCAATGACATTCCATGAGGGGGTTATAGCAGCCGCCTCTCTTGCCATCTGAACCGCTGCAACATCATCTATAATCGCTTCACCATCCTCTTCTGAATCATCCATATCATCCTCATGATCTACCCCAAACTCATCAACATATACATTATCAGTCATTATATTTTCATCAGCAAGTTGTTGGCTCGTGGTGTCTCTCGATAATTGCACAGGATTTACAGTTTTCTGCTGTCTGAGATCCACTAGCATCATACTGTGTGTGTGTTGAGCTCATGTAAGGCCCAGAGTACGGCTCTTGACCATGTTGAACTATATAGGGATCTTGAGGATGCTGAACAGCATAGGGATCTTGCCCAACTGAATAGGATACGGACCTTGCGCATGCTGAACGGCATAAGGATCTTGTCCATACTGAATACCCGTCAGCAAGCTCGTAAACGACTCCATTCCATGTGCCCAAGGATTATTTCCATGGTTATCCATCTCTACCTTAAACAATGTATAAATCAACCAAATTCATATGATTTATATGTTAATAAAGCAAATATAAAGTTGTGATCCATTTCGATCTTCATAAATATATATGTACTGATATATTTTTACGACATGCTTTTGACGACATATGTTCCTACATATATTCTATTTTCAACTAATTTTAAAAGAAGTATAGATTATATCTATAATCATGTTTAAAAATTTGTCCATTTTCTTGACTACATCCTCACTACATTAAAATAATGAAATGCAATTATACTATAGTCTAGCTTAAAAATCAAAGTGTACTACAATACATTCATAGATCGTTTCGCTCATAAAAAAATAACCATCAATTAACTCGTTTTACCTAAAATACAATTTAACGCATTAATTTAAGATTGCTAAAAAAATTTTTTGACTCATTCCTTTACTATTTTTTATCTACATTATTTTCAATGAATCCAAAACAAAAAAGCCAAGGATTAACTCGTTTTTCCTAAAACTTCCTAAAAATACTATTTTTTCAGGGTTCGTTTTATGTATATTATTTACAATTAATCGAAGACAAATAGCCATGAATTAACTCATTTTTGCTAACAAAATATTGTAAATCATTAATTTAGGACTTTATTTATTTACATTCTTTACAACAAAAAAACCAAAATAATTAGCTATCAATTTAACTCGTTTTTGCTAAAAATAATTTTTTAATTAAGTGCATGTAATAAATCAAACAAATACTCTAGAATAAAAATGCAAAATAACGAAATTATTAAGACATCAATTAACTTGACTCATGAAAAATACAACAAGAACTAAAATTATTACAACAAAAACACAAAATTACAACTAGTATATCATGAAAAAATAAAACAAAGAACGACATTACAACAAAAATCCATTAACGAAATTACAAACTAAAATCATTTGTAGGTGGAGCATAGAAAATACAACAAATAACGAAATTACAACAAAAAATCCAAAATAAGTACCATGACATTCAAACTTAACTCATATATCATGCAAACAAGGTATCAATTAACTAGTATATCTTGAAAAATACTCTACAATTAGTTAAGTGCATGTATTAATTCAATAGAAAAACACAAAGTTATTAACACATACCGGTATTAAGGTGATACTTTAACTCGAAAGGGTTATCAACGATGTTGGGTGAGGACGTCAATTCTCCGTGCTCGAGGAACTTCACTTTGCAAATTTTTTGGATAGAGATTTGAAGAAGAAATTGAGAGCTGAGAGGAGTGAGTTAGATCTGAAATGGGGGAGGGATGAGAGAGGAGGCAAGAAGGTAAAGTGAGGGTGGTTGAGTAATTGGGGTGCAGTAAATTCCCGTGCACTGCAAAGCTGAACGCCTGCATGCAAACCAGTAGAGATTCGTTTTTTGGACACGTCACCACAAAGATGCTGGCCTAGCCAGCGGTTTACAGGGAAAGGCGCTGGCCCAGCCAGCGTCTTTGCCTTTGACCAAAGAAAGGCACTGTGTGGGACAGCGTCTTATCTAATAAGACGCTGGTCCAACCAGCGTCTTTGTATTTGTCCCGTTACAAATTTTAATCCTTTACTTATATACCCATAATTAAATTTTCAATTTTACTATTCTAAAACTTTATTAGATAAACTTAGAGGTGTATATTTCTTAATTGATTCCCGAAAAACCGATGTGAACCGATAAAAAAATTTGAGTTTGAAACCTGATCCGATTAGCAGCAAGTAGAGGAAAAACTCAACCTGACCGGAATTTTTATATATAGAATTTATAATATTATATTTTAAATATAATAAGACTTAATTTGAATAAAATATTAGTATGAAAATCTATTAAAAATAATATTTTATTATTCAATATTATTATTTAATCATTGTTTATTTTAATAATCATTATAAAATTCAAATTCTTGACGAGTTAGATCGACTCGAACCCACACAATAACCTATCAAGATCCGACCCGACTTGACCCGAACTCACACTCAACCTGAACCCGAACAGGAATCCACCCGACCCGACCCGAAATGCACCTGACCCGACCCGTTTAACACCTCTAAAATATATATATATATAAGATATACACAAGTTAAGGTTTTATAATGAGAAAGATAATTGAACGACAGTATATCGGTATATAATTTGAACTAATTTTATTAAAATTTGACATTAAACTTTTGAAAAAAAAATAATACGAAATTTTGAAAAAAAATAAAATAAAGAGAGACGCTGGCAAAGACGCTGGCTGGTCCAGCGGCTTTGTCCGGTGTCAGAAAAAGGCGAGAGACGCTGGCTGTGCCAGCGTCTCCGAGCCTGCAGAGTGCCTACTTCCGGAATAAATTTTCCCTCATACCTAATTTCAGAATTAAAATGCCTAAAGTGCCTACTTTGGAAAAAAATTTGATAGATAGATAGATAGATAGAAGATAGATAGATAAAGTAATAGATATAGATAGATTATTTAATTACTGGGCTCATACATAAAGGGGAAAATAAGTAAATGGAGAAAACGCTCCCGACGCTCCCTTCGTTCCCAAAGTCCTCAGAAACCCCTTTCTTTGAACAGTGGTCCGCATACCAAGTCAAGAACCCTAGACCTCAAATACTAAGCCAAATCGTCCAAATCCTCTACCTTCTCCTCTTGAAAATCATAAATCTTGATACTAAAAGCCCTAACCAGAGAGCAATTTGGGGCAAAGCAGTCCCAAATCCGAAAACATGGCGACCAAAGGGAGGCCACGACGGACAAAGTCGGACTCAGATCGCAAGCCTTAAGGAACGCCCCAAGGATGGTAAACCCATCTTGGTTCAGAGAAGGAGGATAAAAAAAAGATGCGGTCTCGCTTTGGACGATCCAAGATCGCTATGGAGGCTAGGGTTGATGAGCTGTGCGGTATGTACCACTCGTTTACACCATGGATTGGGGAAAGTGATGAAGGTGCTTCAAGCGGCGGGCAAATCGCAGGATAACAACCATGGGAAAGAAACCTGGGAGGATTTTTCTTCTCCTCTCTAGAATAGCCTTGAGAGGCGACGAATCCCGACTCGAAACAGGTTGTGCCTTTTCTTTCCCGCTATGGATTTATTTTCTAAAATGATTGAGTTGGTTTCTGAATGGTATGCTGGAATTGATCTCTGTTTTGTTGAAGAACATACTAAAGAACAACTTGAGAAGATGAACAAATTTGGACAGCCTGAACCAATTTCTACCATGGTCAACGAGACCTTAAAGGGTAGAGCTTGTACTAAGCCTCTAGAGGCTGACTCTTCGGGGTCAAAATTTGAAAATGGCCAAACGAATTGTTGTGCATCATGTTGCTTGAGGCTCAATGACTATGGAACTAGTAGAATATTTCTGCATATCTTGAAAATGGGATTAGTTCATTCTTGGTTGATTGATACTAATTGGAAGTTAGTCATTTTTGTTGATAACAAGCTCATTAAGCATACATTTAGAAGGAATGTCCAAGCTATCACACAAATTTTGCTTTGGTGTAACTCCTTTGAACTGAAATTATATGGAATTGAGAGTAAAGTAGCAAGAATAGAATTCTGCTGTAGTTGCTGGGTTATAGCCCTTAACTCTAGCATAAGCACAATTAATAGTATTAGTCTTAAGCATGCGAAATATGTTGTGCATAATTGTCTTAAGCAAGTAATGATGTTGTGTGATGATTTTTGGATAGGTTCTACCTTCATTCCTAAATCCAGGGAGTATGGAACTGATTATAACTATAAACAAAGGAATGCAAAGAAAAGCTGGCACTTGTGGGCATGTGGGTCTATGAAGAATTGGGAAACAAACTCTTCAATCTCTTGGAAGAAATGGTATAGTCCAATTTTTGTGAAAACGATTATTAGTGATCAACTAAAGTCAACAGTAAACTACTGTCAGTTGTATTATGCTATTGGAAACCACTACTCTTACACTTTTGTGCAGTTTGCCATCATATATGAGAACCTTGTGAATAATCCCATTGTAGTGAAAATTTCTTTTACAGCTAATCAGAATACTGTTAATCCCAACTTCATTGGTATGTGTTGTGGGCTACCTTTGCAAGGGAAGATAAATTACAATAGACACTTGATAGAAGTCTTGATGAGTTGGCATATAAATGACCTTAATTATGAAACTCAAATATTGAAAGGGGACATTTTTGTTTATGGCCTACGGATAATAGCTAGGAAAATTCAGACAAAGGCACATGGCTATCACATTAAAAATTGGGTGAAAAATAAAGAAATCGACAGCACACTAATTTGGAAATTGTTTGTAGTGGCAAAAGTAGCTAGCTACCAATCTGAATTATGTTTTTATACTAATGGAGAAAGTTATCATTTTATAGGTGTCAAAAGGACTTTTCTAAGTATAACCTGCTCGGTGTGCGTAAGACAAGATGATAGCAGAAGCCATGCAAGCATGGAAATTGAGAATGCTTGGAAGCAGGTAAAAAAGGAGAAATGGAGATGCTTGGAAGTGAGTCTACTTCCTGTAGTATTTGGTTGTAATAGATCGACCTTTGAGACTGAAAATGTGTTTATGCATGGTATATTTGTACCTGACATAATGGCTGAGCTTCATGTAAAGAACCACTTGATTTCTCATCACGGAAAATATTGCAAACTAGACCTTCGGATTACGCTCAGGTTTATGACCAGAAGCTATAATATAAGTGTAAAGGATATGATATTCTATTTTGTCAGCTATACTAGGTATCTAAGACAAGGCGACACCCAACTCGTTGGAGTTGTAAGACCACGGATAAATATCATAGTCAAATGAAAGTCGCGTTTTGGAATAGTAGAGGGATAGGTAGGAGATCGTTTTGGCCAGAAATTGACTCATTCTGTAAAATTGAGCATATCCAGATATTAGCAATTGCAGAAACGAAAACTGATAAATTGCCAAGTGATCAAACGTGGAGACGTGCAGGATTCGATAATATTGTATGGTCCCCTGCTGAAGGAAGGGCAGGTGGTATTTGTGTATTATGGAAAGAATACCAACTTAACAGTGAATATGTAGAAATCTTGGTACACAAGCCTAGGTGCATCATATTGAAATATGTAAACCACCTCACAGGATATTCTTTGGCGTTGTGTTTTGTATATGCACCCCCGAATGAAAATCAAAAGGATGAATTCTGGCATGAATTTTCTAATTGTCTTAATAACACTCACCTCCCTGTTATTGTGCTAGGTGACCTGAAAGAAATCCAAGAGTACACAGATAAAAAGGGTGGCAATGCCCCTACGGCTGCTAGGTTTGAACGTATAAGAAATTTTAAAGATGATTGTGATTTGCGAGACTTACCAATAACGGGAAACAAGTTCACATGGAGAAAGAACAAGACAGAGGTTGATAACATGTATGAAAAGTTGGATAGAGTTCTTGTAAGTGAGAACATTCTTCAGTGGTTTCCGGATATCCGAACGCATAATCATGCATTTACATCATCTGATCACTGTAAAATTTCGATAGAACTTATGAACGGGCACTTAAATAAGGCGGCTCCATTTAAGATGGAGAAAATGTGGTTCATGAGAAAAGACTACCGGAATGTCGTAAAGCAAGCATGGAGGGCGAATTATCAAGGGTCCTTCATGTTCCAGCTAATGAAAAAAACTCGGATATTAAAAGAACATACAAAACAATGGAAACGCAGGACTTTTGGAAACACCTTTGAACAACTCAAGGAAATTGAAGACAGTCTGCTTGATCTGCAAAAGCAAATAATTTTATCCCCGCAACCAGATCTTATCCAAAAGCAACTTCGGTTCCTTAAGAAAAAAGAATGCATTCTTCAGTTTCACAAAACCTATTGGAAACAAAGGGCAAAGACGAAGCATGTCAAATTGTCTGACTCTAACTCGGGATATTTTCACAAGATAGCTACAGGAAGGCGCAACCATAAGGCCATAAAGAGTATCGTTGCAAGTGATGGAACTCAAATAATGGGTGAAGAAAACATCTGTCGAGAAATCAGAAATGAATTTCGGAAAAGATATACTAAGGAACAGATTAATGATTCAGCTCTTGAGCAATACCTCTCCCTCATAGATAACGAAATAACAACTGAAGACAATGTGCAACTAACCAAGCAGGTAACTAATGAAGAGATAAAGAATGCAGTCTTTCAGATTGGTTCGGATAAGTCCCCAGGACCGGATGGCATGACAGCGGAGTTTTATAAAAAGTACTGGGACATTGTGGGCCCAACTGTAATCAAGGCAATCAAAGGGTTCTTCCATTCTGGAAAATTATTGAAACAAAGTAATCACACATTTATTTCACTTCTCCCGAAAAATGATAACCCCTCGACAACAAACGAATATCGCCCCATTAGCTTGTGCACAACGATCTATAAAACAATAGCAAAAATTTTGACAAAAAGATTAAAAAGGGTAATGCCCAAGATCATTCATCCACTGCAAGGAGCATTTGTAGCAGGACGAGCAATACAGGACAATGTTCTCATTGCGCATGAAATCTTTCATTCGTTTAGAGGAAGCCAGGCAAAAGATGGTTGGATGGCGGTTAAACTAGATATGGAAAAAGCATACGATAGGGTGGTCTGGTCTTTTTTATTCCAGGTACTTATGAAGTTCGGCTTTGATGGGAAATTTGTAGAATGGATCCGCCAGTGCGTAGTATCCTTCTCAGTTCTGGTTAACAATGGACCCACTATCCCATTTAATTCAGAACGAGGGATTAGACAAGGCGACCCGTTATCACCTTATCTCTTCGTAATTGGCGCAGAAATTCTGGCAAGAAAGCTACAGAAAGTGAGTGAAAACCCGAAACCTCTAATTGGTTTTCCAGTATCAAGAGGGGGAACGAGGATACCGTTCTTAGCCTTCGCGGATGACATAATTATATTTGCAAAAGGGACCCACAGTGCATGTAGTCTGATGAAAAACATTATTGAGGATTATTGTGCAGCTTCAGGTCAAAAAGTAAACTACCACAAGTCGGCTTTTCACACTTCTAAAAAGGTGGGAAATCAACAGAAACAAAGTATCAAACAAGCGTTAGGAATTAACACAATGACAAATTTAGAAAAGTATCTCGGATGTCCGATCATTAATGGCAAAGTAAACAAAGAAATAGTCCATTCTACAATAGCAAATGCTCAACGACAGCTATCAAAATGGAAAGCCAGTACTTTATCTCAGGAAGGACGATCCGTACTAATAAGATCAAATCTAGCCACAAAGCCAAACTACTTGATGCAAAGTTTTATGTTGCCTAAGCATGTGCATGATGAAATTGATGCGATCAATAGAACATTTTTCTGGAATAAGGATAGACAATATAAACCCCTAGTAGGATGGGACAAAATATGTAAATCAAAGGCATATGGCGGATTAGGGATAAGGAAAGCGGCAAATATGAACAAGGCATTACAGATGAAACTGTTGTGGAAAATTCTCACAGAGCATGATAATGTCTGGGTCAAAGTGGTGAAAGAAATATATTTACGAAGGAACACGCTTGCAGAATATAAGTGTAAAACTAACACATCATGGCAATGGAAAAATTTGATTAAACTCAAGCCAGAATTTGAGAAAGGTCTTCGGTGGCAAATAGGAAATGGAAAGACAGTAAATTTTTGGACTGATAACTGGGTAATGCAAGATCCGTTGGAGAAGTTTGTAAACAGAAGTGTCATAGAGAATGTTACCATTAAAGTGGAACAGTTTATTTCAACGACAAGAGAATGGAAAATAGATGAATTGAGAAGAACGATCCCTATAGATATAGTAGATAAAGTATTACTAATACCTATTCCATGTAATGAAATAGAAGACAAGCTTATATGGGCACCAAGCAGAAATGGATGGTATTCAACAGCGTCAGCAGTGAGTCTAGTTACGAAGGAGGATGCCATGAATCCGAGTCCAAATGATTGGATATGGAAACTTGACATCTACCCAAAAGTGCAAAATTTCTTATGGAAAATTGATTCAAATGGACTACCAACCAAACAAAGGCTTTATGAAAAACATGTCGCAATCCCGCAAGGATGTCTCATGTGTAATGGAACCCACGAAGACTCGATACACTTGATGGTTAGTTGCCCGTACACGCTAGGGGTGATAAAAAGCATAAATGCAGATACCGAGCGAGTAATTAGGGCGTATGTCCCCCCACATCAAAACCCGAGAAATGTTCTAAACGATATTAAAAGAAGATTAGGGAAGACAGAGTTCATTGAACTTGCAGTAGTTTGGTGGAGCATATGGCATCAACGAAACAAGATGGTCTTCCAAACAACGTCTAGTGATTTAATTCAAGACCTAAGCTTATATATTCGAGCACAACTGAGGCAATGGGAACAAGCCAAGAGGTGGCAAGAGGATGAAGAAAAGGAACAAGATAGGATGGCTCGACAACAGTCAACAACACGACAAAAATTAAGACACTGGAAAAAACCAAAACCCGAGTTTGCCAAACTTAACTTTGATGGCTCTAAGATAAGTAATGGAAACGCTTCGGGTGGATCGATTATTAGAGACAAGGATGGAAAGCCAATAACTGGAACTGTAAGAATATTTGGCAAAGTATCGGTTTTGATGGCTGAAACTCTGGCATTGAGGGATGGAATACTAAAGGCCAAACAAAGTAATGTTCGGAGAATTGAAATTGAAGGGGACAATGTAACACTTATCAAAGCTGTCAAAGGTCTGATCAATTGCCCATGGGAAATTGAAAGGATTGTAGCTGATATTCTCGTATCCTTGCATGGATTCGAGTCAGTCCAAATTTTACATGAGAGTAGGCAATGCAATGTTGTGGCCGATAAAATTGCGAGTCTGGGCCACAGTCACTCATGGGAAGCAATTCAGAACCACCACGAGCTTCTAGCTCTCATCCACTCGGATGCTCTAGGTTTCCCGCCTTGAGAGGGATCCCTAATCCTCACCAAGTCAAAAAAAAAAAAAAAAAAAAAGGGGAAAATAAGTGTGGGGCATGCTATATCTTCTGTAATTAGTAATTTTGTAATCTTGAATCAAAAGCTAACGCTGTGCTCGTAATCGAAAACCGAAAACACGTTGGAAATTCATAGCTTCACTCAACCCCAAGTCCCCAACCCAACACGAAAGCGGGGCCGTCAACAAGACTGAACCCTTTTTATCTGGTCCTGGGTTGGCGGGTAAAATCCTATCGGGGCATGTCTTCCCATGGAGTTTTTGTATGAGTATTCTACTAGCCGATCCACCGCCACCAGTCAACCCTGTTCTCGGCACGATCGTCGCCGGCCACTCGTCAGCCTCAGTGCGCACACACTATCGGCCCTAGCGCCGCCGTCTCCAATCACGATCGCTTAGTCGCCAACACCGATAGAGAGACAAGTTGAGGGTTTCAAATTGAAGACAATTGGTAAAGTTAAAAGCTGCGTCGGTTTATTATTAATCTCTTGATAGGATTTTCGTCAATTCGATCACTCGCCCTGGCGGTGGGCTTTTAGGGTTTGTTTGGTTCAGTTTCTCACCAGACAAGGTGGAAGGCGGAATCTTACTTCTCTCCTACTCAATTCTCCCTTTATACCGAGTTCCGAGTTCCAATTTCGGTCTCTCGAGAAGATGTTTCCATGGAACATCGCGAAATCAGCGGAGGCGATTTTCTCGCGCTTCGCTCTCAGGAGGATATGCAAGTTCTTGTTGAAGAAGAAACTTGGGCAGTTTATCTTAGGGGACATCGACCTTGATCAGCTTGATGTTCAGCTCACCGAGGGTATAATTCACCTCTGTGATCTCGCCGTCAACGTGGATTATCTAAATCATGAGGTCAGCTTGGTTTCCTACTCTATTGTTCCCATCAAGTTTTAAATTTCATGTTTAGAATCTCAAATTCAATCGAACTTGGACTTGACTGCTAGGCTAGTAAATACTACAGTCTTTTTTAGTTTTAACTCTGGGGATTCCGGCAGGGCAAAAGGGTAAACTTAGTACCCCTCTCAGATCAGGAAATGTGAATGATTGATAGTCAAGCAGATGGCGGCAAATTCTAATACCATATCCTACTTATAATGATAGCTATGAAATTCTGTACACATTTGCCGAAGGTCAGTAGAGTTTAATTGGATTGAGGGTTTGCAACTGTAAGACTTGTCAAAATTTAGAGTTTAAAATTTGATATGATCCACTACACCTTAGTCTGCATAGGTAGGAAAAGGGGAAGAAGTAGTCAATGGTTTGTGTTTTGTACAAAACAGATGCTGGAAGAAGCTCTAAATGAGGTCTTGCCGTCTATCATTTGCTTTTCTTCTTTGGTTACTGGATTTAGCTCTGATATGCAATACAAGATTGCATCTAGTTGGTTCATCCCTTGCTACTCTTGTAGCATTCATGATGTTTTATCTTTTCCTTTTATCGATTAAGGATTTTTAATTTGAGCTAGAGAGTTAAGTAGCTGCAACAAACATTAGTAAAAGAGTGGAAAATCCCCAATGACATAAAGATTGACTAATACCATTGATGAAATCTTAAGATAAATAGTTTAGAAACAGAGAAACTGTAGCCAATCTGCCCATGGACCTGTTAACACCACTCAATATTCTCTAGTGTTTTCGACTTGTTGCTTTAAAGTGGTTAAATATATCTTGAAATTCTTAGCATATAGGTCTTCTGCATGTGGAAAAATATACATTCCACCAATTCAATTCAAGTGCTTTGAATTCAACCTTGAGATTTTAACTGCACCTCACCTATGACCAAACAAACTAAAAGCCAAATGCCATAAAGTTCTTGATGCGTTGAAGAAGAGTTGGAGGTCATTAACTTTTTTAGCATCTTCTTTAAACAAGTAGCTCAGCTATCAATTTTATCAATCTTGGAGGCAATCAATAATCACCTTTTCTTTGTGAATAAATTCAAACACATGGCTCAGTCAACCCTGTAATCTAAATTCAAGTCACTGTTCACGTTCCTGAAAAGCACAATGATTCCGTTGTCAAGTGAAACCACTCTGATGTATGAATCTGTGTTACCCTCAACTGAACCGTGTTAAGCAACCAATGCAATCTGTCTTAACTGATAATTGTACCTTTCTTGAATGATTCAAAACATTGAAAGGGTTTTGAGTGGAAGTTTGAAAACCAAACTCTAGATTTGGGTTGTTTTATGTCATTTCCCTTGATATGGGTGATTTTACAAAGTATTTAGAAACCTCAGGTTGGGTTGCATTTGTTACCATGGAAATTGCAAATTCTCAGAGTTACTTTGCAGAATCTCACAACAGGAGTACTTTTGTTTTTAATAGTTTTACGGAAGAGTTTGTATTATATTCTCAAAACCATCTAATGTCTACCATAATTTGCACTTGTTTCAGCTTGGAGACAAAACACCTGTGAGAGTAAGGGCTGGCTCAATACATTCTTTGTTACTCAAAATGCCTTGGAGTGGTCAAGGTTGTCATGTTGAAATTGATGAACTGGAACTGCAGCTGGTATTCGCAAACTATGATGATCATGGGGTATCAAAGGATTCTGGTTCATGTTATTCGAGTCAAGATGATTCCTCTGGAACAAATTTGGAGAAGCATATTCGTCATGTTGTTAATGAATCTACAGTTGCTGCTTCATTTAGTGTTCATGAAGGAGTCAAGGCCGTAGCCAATATGATTAAGTCATTGCTCACTAGCTTCCACGTCAAAATCAAAAAGGTTATTGTCGCAATGGATCCATCTTTAGAGAAGCACGGAGTAAAAACAATGTTGCAGAAAACCCTGGTTTTGCGAATTGCTGAAATTGAATGTGGAACACACATTTCGTCTGAAGATTTTCTGCAAGTAAGCCGTCTTACAAATTTTTTGAAATTTGAAGGGGCTACCCTTGAACTTCTTCAGGTGGATGATATACATGGTCAAGAACCAGTCCCATCTGTCCCAGGTTCGGCCAGCAATTCTATTGCCATGACCACTATTTTGACTGGGGAAAAATGTGGATTTTCTGGTACTCTGAACATCTCACTTCCATGGGACAACGGTTCTTTGGACATACGGAAAGTGGATGCTGATGTTCATATGGATCCTATAAAAGTGAAGTTTGAGCCCAGCATCTTGAAATGGTTCTTGATCATGTGGGAGACTCTTAGCAGCTATGAGAATGGAAAGGATGGTCATGACTGTAAAAATACCACACACTCTGTTGATGTCAATTTGACTTCTAGTACCTCATCATCTGCTTTTGACACTATCTTGTCGCCTTCTCGTAAGAAGATGCAAAGTCCTGGGAGTTCTTCAGCCAACATGGGTACTTCAGATTTTCTTCTCCGGGAACCAAATTTGATATCTGACTGGGTACCATTTTCTATTGGCAATAATCAAAAAGATGGAATTGAAGAGGTGGATTTGGATGCCAGGTTTGTTTATTTTATTTTAAAATTTGAATTAGTCTGCATATATGTGTTCTTCTGATTTTGGTGCTCGTATCATTTCTCAAGTTTATTGTATCATGTTATCTGTTTGCAGTGTTGATCAGTTCTTCGAATGCTTTGATGGGATGAGAAGTTCCCAGTCCTTGCTGGGAGGTAGTGGTATGTGGAACTGGACATGCTCTGTTTTCAGTGCAATAACTGCTGCTTCAAGCCTTGCTTCTGGATCCCCACATTTTCCTATTGGTATGTTGCCTCATTTCAGCCTAAACACTATTTGCTTATGTGATAACTGCATCTTGGTTACCAGAGTAATGAACAATACATTGACTGAGACTTTTGATGCTTGTTTGATTGCTGGGAGTTTTTCAACCCTTGTTTTGGATCACATTATTTGCAATGAATTTCGATACATGTTTATAATTTTGATGATCAATTTTCTCTCTTTCTTTATTACGCAGAAAGGCAGCACATTCAAACAAATCTTAAGGTCAATCTTTCTGAGGTTACGGTAGCATTTTTCTTTTTTGACGAAGAGATGGATACGCAGGAGCCTGTTGAACCTTCTGACGTGGATTCAAATCTTCATTATGTTGGGTCAAAATGGGTAGATATTGATATCATGATGCAGGTGATTACTTGAACAATGTAAACCGAATAGTTTTTACTGGTTTCTTACCTCATTTTCATCTTTTTTATACTAATCTTAGATATTTGATAAAGCAAACAGGTTTGCCCTAAGGAGTGGAAGTTTGAAGCTACTGTGAAGAATATTGACCTTGATGATTACTTTGTCAATGAAGCTGTAGCCCCTGGATTATATAGTCAGGAAGGGAGTGCAGCAAGGAAGACTCGCTTGATAAAGATCCTGCAAGATGAAGTTCAGAATGCTCTGCCTTCAAGCTCAGTATATATAGAAACTTCAGATGTCGGAGTAGTCAATTCCTCAGCTGCAGACATTCCCTTGTTATCAGTTGAAGATTGTGCAAGCAATAGGGAATTTAAGAATGAGAGCAGTGATATAGTCAAGGCTTCATTGCTCAAAACGTATGGTACCAGTTCATTCCAGATTATTAGGACCTCAACATTTTCCGATGGCAGTTTTACTGGGCCTGCTTCCTTTTCCCTTAAGCTTCCTCCATTCATTTTCTGGGTGAACCTTAATTTATTGAATATGCTTCTGAATCTTTTAGAGAGAATCCAAGGTTCTCGTGGACTAGACAATTTTGAGCACCATACGACATCTCAAGTTTTCAAAGGAAAACAGCAGTTTGTTAGTGATGCTGATGATCATAGAAGATATTCTTCTGGCCAAGTAGCCCCATCATTGGAAGGAAGCTTGCAAGGAAACATATTTCTTCCAAATGCAAGAGTAATATTATGTTTTCCCTTTAAACCTGAAAAGGGATTTTCAAGTTACATCTCTTGGGATCAGTTTATTGCTCTTGACTTTACATCACACCCAACAACTAAGCAGAAATCCCGTTCCAAAGAATTTGTACATATGAACAAGTGTACTCTGCCATCGTCTTATACTGTGCGTCTAAATATTGCTGATGCGGATATCTACCTGATTACAACGTCGTTATATGGTGGTAAAAACTCTGCCAATGTAGGGGAGCTGAAGTTTTCTTCTCACAGAGTTCTGTCTGTGAATAATAAAGCTGGTTGTTCCTCTGTTGTTAGTATGCTTTGGCCTAAAAATGCTGTTACAGGCTCTTGGATTACTAAGAGTGCTAAGATCTTGGCAACATCAGGTGAATTTGGGACCAAGAATAAGACGGTCGGGAAAGGATATGAGTTTGCCTCTGTAGCTACCAGGAAAGACATAGAGAATTGGAATTCCCAGACCCGGAAGGAGTTGGTTTCAAGCTCTGAGTTTTTGCTTCATGTTGATCTCTCTTCTGTGATGATCATCCTTAATGGGACACACTATGCGCAATTAAATTCACTTTTAAAGCAGTTCCTTGAAGGATTATCATGTTCTACTGATGGTTCCATTGCTCATGATAAAGAAACTTCAGGGGTTCAAAGATCAATCCTTATAGAGTGTGATGCCTTGGAAATTCTAGTAAATTTTGATCCAGTGGATTGCACCAAAAGTTCATTGCAGCGAGAGCTTCCTGGCTCATGGACTAATATGAAATTAGATGTCAATACCTTTCAGTGTCTATATGTCTCTAATACAGGAGGAGTAAAGGATGCTAACCTTTTCTGGTTAGCTCATGCAGATGGAAGATTGTGTGGTTCTGTCAATGATATTCCCGGTCAAGAATTTGTTCTGATTGAATGTAACAACAATGCAAAGGGACGTGGAGATGGGGAAGGTTTAAATGTTTTGTCGTCTCGCACTGCTGGATCAGATATTATACACTTCTATAATTCAGAAAGCATACACAATTTTATCTCAGTTACAGTGAAATGCGGCACACTTTTTGCACCAGGTGGTCGCCTGGATTGGTTAGATAGCCTTTGCTCGTTCTTCCAATTACCATCTCAAGAAATTGATCAGTTATCTGAAAGTAATAGTCTAAGAGAGGCTAAAGTCGAAGATGATGTCACAGCTGGGTGCTCTTTTATTCTTAATTTGGTGGATGTGGGTTTAAGTTATGAACCATACAGTACATATTCAGTCTGTAGTCCTTCAGGTGTTGATTCAATGGAACAATCAATTATTTCTTGCTTGCTGGCTGCTTCTTCGTTGAAGGTCTCAAATACAACTGTGCCAGGTACTTTTGAGAGTGAATACCATATTCAGGTTCAAGATATTGGCCTTCTTCTTCGTTCAATTTCCAAAGCTGACAGTTCCTCCATTGACTATACTTTTGGAGATCTTCATAAAAAGGGGTACACGAAAGTTGCTAGTGAGACATTGCTTGAGGCAGTGCTGAGGTTGAATTGGCAGAATGACCTTGTTTGGGATTTGAGTTGTTTTGAGTCCCACATTGTTTTAAGCACTTGCCATGACACAACTACAGGTTTGGTGCACCTGGCTTCCCAAATTCAGCGGCTTCTCGCCCCTGATGTTGAAGAATCACTTGTTCATTTCCAGAATAGATGGCAGGCTGTTCAGAAGTTGCAAGGAATAAATAGTTCTAAGAAGGAACCTATGGTTGATGCTCATAACTCTTCATTACCGTCAGAGGTTAAGCCAATAGATGGTGAAACAGAGAGTGTAGATGGAACTGCTGGCTTGCTGGATATGATATATGAAGATGCATTTCATTTTCATGCAAACTGTCTCCAGCAGTTGGATACAGAGGGAATGGAACTTAATTTAGCTGACAGAATTCAACGAGGAGAAAGTTTTCATGAAAAATGTCCTGAAAACTTGTCAGAAGGTGCTACTATGTCGTTTCTGGTAACTGGATCAGAAGGTCATGGAACTTCAGTTCTACAAAATGCAGAGCTTATAGAGGGATACTGCTTATCTGATTTATGCCCTCTATCAGATGAAATTCCTAAGTCAGAAATGCTTAATGTGGTGAATCAAGATGTTAGAAGGCTGAACAGTGGTTGGTATGGGAACACATCATTGCAAATTTTGGACAATCATATTTCGGAAGAAACTGATCAGATTAGCTCAGTACAGTTTATGGATGAAGGGGGTGTTCATACAAACCAATTGGGAAATGATAAGTGTGAAAGTTTGAAAGGAAGTGTACATCTGAACAATGTTAATGTTAAATGGCAAATGTTTTCAGGCTCTGACTGGGGGCAAAATTCTGGTGAAGCTTATGGAAGGGACAAGAGTGTGTGCCTAGAACTTGAGTTATTGAATTTGAAAGTTAAGTATGATATTTTTCCCGAGGAAGATATATCAGTGTCTAAACTTTGTATCTCCATTGATGATTTTTGTCTTTATGACAAAAGCAAAAGGGCCCCATGGAAACTGGTATGTGTTTTCCTTTTTTCATTTTTCTGTTGATGCATTTTATGAGTTTGATGTGGAGATCTTGTTTGAAGTTAATAGTCTGTTTTGATTGTGAAAGGTGCTTGGGTATTATGCTTCAAACAAACATCCTAGAGAATCTTCTTCAAAAGCATTGAAGGTCAACTTAGAAGCTGTTAAACCAGATCCTTCAACACCTCTTGAAGAGTATCGGTAGATAATTTTCTTGATTCCATCTTTTTTCCTTTCATTGTATTCTAGCCTATTTTATAGAACATATGAGACCAGAAAAATGTGATTATATAACACAAGTAATTACATACATACATATACACCTAGGTACATACATATATTCACACATAATTAGCACTGTAACATACATGCATGCATCCCTCTGTATATATATTGCTTACTGCACTTTCGAAGAAGTATCTAAATATAACGGATGAGGATAATCTTAAACTATATATGTATGTCTGCTCTTGTCAACTAGTATAGGCGTATCTAATATGTATGTATTCATGCCGATTATAATTCATGTGTCCTGACATGGTCATCTGCAGATTGCATGTTGCAGTGCTTCCTATGCTCTTGCATCTTCATCAGACTCAGCTTGACTTTCTAATTGAATTTTTTGGGGGGAATTCAACTTCAGCTGATTCAGTTTCACAGAGTATGGTATCATTGAAAAGTAATGATTCTGAAGGTTGCATCGTTAGTGATGAGGCATTGCTTCCCTTTTTTCAGGTAAGATATATCATCCTATTTTGTTTAAATCGTTTTGGAGTCTTAAGTGGCATGAAAATGCAAAAGGACATGGGAAAACAACTAAGTTCCTGACAATATTTATAGTGAGTGTGATTCAAGCACCATGGGTATATATCTAGTGAATTTTGATTTCCTTTAACATATGATTTTCGTAGTTTGGATATTTGATTTTGGCTTTGTAAAGGATTATAGAGGACAGGTGTGAATGGTTTCTTAGTAGTTTGAATTATTTTAGATGTAGAATTTCAATTGGATTGGCTTCCTTTGAAATTGCATGTAGTATCAGACATATAGGCTCTATTTGTACAATGATTCAACTGTTTCCATCTAGTCTCAATACTGAAAAAAGGTAACTTAGCACCGTTCACTTTTGTACTGAAATAAACGTTTTGAGGCAGTGTATGTGAGCTGGGCTGAATTGTTTTGGCCTAAGTTCTGTGCGTCTTTTTGTAAGTTATGGATAAGGTCAGTGGCGTGTCCATTAATCTTTCTCACTTTTTCTTTGGTTGTGGAGTTGAGAGATTAGGGGATTCCCGTTTTTCTATGAGGTTCACCCTTTATTGGTTCTCTCTCTCTCTCTCTCTCTCTCTCTCTCTCTCTCTCTCTCTCTCTCTCTCTCTCCCTCTCTCTCTCTCCCTCTCTCCCTCTCCCTCTCCCTCTCCCTCTCCCTCTCTCTCTCCCTCTCCCTCCCTCTCCCTCCCTCTCCCTCTCCCTCTCTCCCTCTCTCCCTCCCTCCCTCCCTCCCTCCCTCCCTCCCTCTCCCTCCCCCTCCCCCTCCCCCTCCCCCTCCCTCTCCCTCTCTCCCTCCCTCCCTCCCTCCCTCTCTCTCTCTCTCTCTCTCTCTCAACTATCATATACTAACCAATATACTATCATACACTTATGTATTATATCACCACTTTACTACATTAAAAATGACTTCTAACAATCTCCTGATAATTGTAGGGACAAATGTAAAGTAAAAGCTAAATAGACAGAAAGACAAATATTAGTGAATAAAAATTGGAGGCTGAAATGACAATTATTATTGAATGGAGGCAGTACAAAAGTTGAGAGTATATTAATTTAGCAGTTGAGAGCTTAGTTTTCTTTTTCTATAGCTGTTCCCACTTATAGTCCTCTTCGTGGATGCAAATCTCCTCATATTTGAACACTTAGTCTGCATTTGAGGTGAAAATATTCCTGATCATACCATACCTACGTTGAGGTTTTGGTACAAATGGATTTTTTGACACTGGTTTTTAATTATTTTTTTTCATGGTTTCAGAAGTTCGATATACAACCTATTGTTCTTCGGGTTGACTACAGACCTAGCAGGATTGATCTTGCCGCATTAAGTGGTGGAAAGTATGTTGAACTTGTCAATGTTGTTCCTTGGAAGGTAAATCCAGTTCTTCTTTTATTTCTATTGATCCTTACATATGTATTTCTGATTCCTCTAATCAAGATACTCTTGAAGTGTTCCTTTAACAAATTGATTCACAATCCTATTCTTGGAAACTTCAATGGTCAAGATGCTATCTTCACCTTGTATAAGAGTGTATTGCATGTAAAGATGAATATCTTAAGTACAAGCTGATGGGTTTTCTGAATTTCATCACTTGTGAATTCTTCCTGTTAGTTGGCTAAAGATTCTCCAACATTGTATTGGGATTTGAGACTGGTTTTTCTGGTTAAATGTTTTTTGCTCTATCTTGTATTTGAAGTTGAGTGTCTGGCATGCATCCAGAAATGAATGTCCTTGAGCAGTGAGCCTGCAGAATATTTTTCTTGTAGATTTGAACAAATGATCTTGAGTAGTGGTTCTAAGATATTGTTTGAATGTACAAAATACTGCTATATCTTACAAAACTTCTATGCATTGGAGTTCTTACTTAAAAAGATCCTGTGACGTGCTGTCATGCTGGTGTGATTTTGCTCCTATATTCATACTGGATAAGCCTTCTAGGATCTTTGATTTATGAATAAATGCTGCTTTCTCTATGGTAAGAGCACATTCTCTGACAATAATGAATGGTTTTGCCATAGGGGGTAGAGATACAGCTGAAACACGTCCAAGCAGCAGGTGTTTATGGCTGGAAGAATCTTTGTGAAATTATGTCTGAAGAGTGGTTGGAAGATATCTCCCACAATCAGGTTGATCTAATCATGACAATCTTAATTTAAGAAATGTGCTCTTATCTCAGCCTTTTTATTTGTCCATCTAGAACTTGTCAGTATTGTACACTACGGTCGATCTAAACAACATATTATGTATTTCATAGATACACAAATTGTTGCACGGCCTTCCTCCCATTCGGTCATTGGTTGCTGTTGGCTCTGGTGCTGCGAAACTCATTTCTTTGCCCATAAGCAGCTACCGGAAGGATCAGAAATTGGTGAAGGGTGTACAAAGAGGTACATAAGCTTTAAATTAGACTGATCCATTTGTTGATGTACCTATCTTGTGCCATGGAAAATTTCCACTTACATCAACTACAATTAAACTGGAATAGTTCATTACTTGTTTATGTGAAGCTATCACTCTTCAATAGTTTACTCCTTTTCTTATATAAAAAGACTGATCTTAGAGGTCTGGTTGTTATCTCTTCCCATTTTTGGAGTTAAAATTAGAACTTTACCTAGTGAAAATTGTTTTTGTACCTGCTTACCCAGTTTTATGTACTATATATTCTACAGGCACCATAGCATTCCTCCGAAGTATATCAGTTGAAGCAATTCGTCTTGGAGTTCATTTGGCAGGCGGGGCTCATGACATACTGCTTCACACAGAAACTATTCTTGCCTGCATGCAGCCTTCTGTGCAACGGCCATCAGAAAGTGAGATGAAGAGGAATGTGAGATCGGACCAACCAAGGAATGCTCAACAGGGACTCCAGCAGGTTACTATTTGAAAGTTCTCTCTATAGTGATTAATTATCAATCCGTTCCACAGTTTGTTTGGACTCCAGCATAAATACAGTAGCATTCCTGATCATCATAACAGATCTTCAAACAAAAAGCATTGTTATGTTTGCATTGAATCTTGTACGGATAATGTTTATCTAGGTGGTAATAGGTTTGCCTTATTGCTAGTGACTGCATTCTACTTGCATCAAAATAAAGTACGATTGCAGTACTACAGACTTCACAGTGATTACAAAACGCATCTTATAATACTTAAAATAGTACCCCTCTCAATAAGTCATAAAAAATATAGAGCAGACTAAAGTCACAAAATTACAAAATACATCTTAATTATTTGTTCTTTAGTTCTACCCTCTCTTTTGATCTTTTTAATTAAGAGCAACACAAATAACGTGAAATTAAGATTGAAAGCATGTTCTCTATTAGGCCTAGTACATAAATAATTGCTTTTTCTTTGTTTAAAACAGAAAGCATGCCTCACTTGTATCGAATGTTCGGTATTCTCTGGAAAGTGATGAGACATTAGTTTAATTTGGCAGGCTTGTGAGAGTCTGAGTGATGGTTTGGGTAGGACAACCTCTGCTATAATTCATACTCCTATGAAAAGCTACCAGCGAGGTAGCGGTGCTGGTTCTGCTTTGGTCAGTGCAGTTAGAGGAGCTCCTGCAGCTGCCATTGCTCCAGCCTCTGCTGCTGCACAAGCTTTACATTGCGCCTTACTTGGCTTTAGGAATGCGTATGTCCTTTTCTTACAATAGTTTCCTTTGTTGTACAAAATTTCTTGTATGCCTGAGATGATTCTGCATCTAATCTTATTTCTCAAGGACTTGAGCTTGTATACATGGCAGGCTTGATCCAGAGCATAAGAAGGAATCCATCAAGAAATATTCAGGCAGAAGTCAGTCTTCTGAACGAAGTTAATGGTCCAATAGGTAAATAATCTCAACTTCTACTGCTGCTTATTTAGGGATCGTCATTATTTATAATTCCACACTTCTGTACATTTATGCGTTCTTATATCATCCAGAATAGAATTGTTTGCTATATTTAATCAGGGTTGGAAATATAGGGAGTTATATTAATTTATCTTTAGTTGCTGAAAATGCTTTAGGAAAAGAGGCATTGATGATAAGTATAGTTGCTGAAATTTATTTACTCTCTTGGATATTCTTGTGGGTAATTGCGCAGAAAAGACATTAGGTGAAAAATCTTGGCATTGGGTCGAGCTATGCTCAAGCTATATGGTTTTTATCCCCTCCCAACCCACTTTGTTTGCACAAAATCTAATTTATATGCATCAGTGTCATTCTTTTATTATGCAGCTGATTTAAACTTTGTAAGAATGGGATTGGATCTTTCATCTCAGTGAGTACAATTCTCAAAAATCTGGACCTCTGCTTCTGGATCTTTCGTAAGAATGGGGGATTGGATCTTTCATCTCAGATCTGCAGCTGTTGTATACTTGTTTTTATGTTTCAGTGCATCTCTTGTGGCTTAGCTGCAATGTATAACAGTTATTTTGTCGTCACAGATGTACAGCGGACGGGGACGATGGGACGGCACAAGTTGGTCCTCTCTTCTTCTTACCTTGAAGGTGTAAATAGAAAAATTTCATCAGTTAGCATTTTGCACACGCTATGCATTTGAGAGCCGCTGTAAATAAGTAGGGTGCTTAGTGATTTGGTTTGGGTTCTCTATTCTTTTTGACGCCTTGACCTATTTGCACAGATTGATTCCTGTTTGTTGTAGATGGATATAGTTGGTGGGTTCCGCTGTATCATATTTGCTTCAATTTGTTCATATCTACAGCCTTTGATACGCCTCATCTCCCCTGAATTCTGAGTTTCAGTGGAAAGGCAACCATGATACACATAGGCTTGGTGTATCCTTTAGATCTACACATTTCAATTAACTACTTACTACTACTCTGTCCTATCAAAATTAATTAAGCTAACAACAAACATAGATAATTAAAGAGAGAGTCACTTTTTGATTTGTTATATCTCACCCACCTTTTACTCCAAGTGTATGTATGTGAGATTTGTTCCAAATGCAAGAATTCTGAAGGGCGATTTTTGGCAACAATTGAAGTATAGGCATGGTCAGTGCAAAAACAAACCCTTACGGATGAAGAAGTTTCTAACCCGTAGAATCCTAATTGCGTGGTATCTAATTTATCCATTCGTCTTCGCATACAAATTAGGGATAAATTCATCCAATTGTGCCCTTTGAGATAGTCTTTTAGAAAAGGCCTCTTTGGATGGGCAGGGCATGACAAGTATCCAAATACGGGTATGTGCATATACAGTCTGAATCAGAGGGCCATAGAACTTATTGCAAAGCTCCTAGTCCTCAACCGGTTTGCGTTTACGGCCAAATCCATTCCGGTCCGTGTTTCCATGCAAAGCGCCTTATGGGCACAAAGAAAAGAACCTATATATATGACTACGAGGAAGCGGTTTATACGTACATTGACATCAAAAATTACTATTTCAATCAAGATAACAAACAATACGTAGTTAAATCAATGCACATTGCAACATTTGGTTAATTTGAAACTAGCTAGCTAGCAACGAAACCCACCTCTAAGAACGTGAAACAATCCTCTGCTGTTAGTTGGGTTAGCAAGCACTAGTTGTCTCAACGGCCTTGCTCTGCGTTCTACTCTTCCTGAAGCCGAACCTCTCCTTCCACCGGATCGATCCCTTTCTCCTGATTCTCACATCATCCGACCCGCTAACGCCATCATCGCCAGCAAGGAGCTCATCTCGTAGAGTCGTGGTCGTCGTCGAGATCTTACTACTCCCCTTGGAGGGCAAGATCTTGCCTTCGAAGAAAAGCTCTTCAGCACAGCTATTCAGGCTGAAGCTGGCCATGGGAAGTGTACTGAACTCGAACTCTTGCGAGGCAGCCGATCCCCTCAGCGTTATTGCATCTTGCTCCATCGTCTTTGTTTGTTGCTGGGCATCTGCAAATCCGTACGAGAAGGAGATTCGTGGGTCCATTTCACTTTCTTTTTTGGTTGTTGTTGGAGATCGATAAGAGTCTTGTGTTTATGGGTTTCATTCATACAAACACAAGGGGCTTTGCTTGTATCCTTTTATAGTAGTGCTTTAACATGAGCATGTACATATATCGGTGCGTTGTCGGTATTTTATTATTACTGTCCAGAATATAATCAGACCATTTCTCTGTCTATATTGATTCATAAGTGTGGGAAAGTGGTTATATACATGCACTTTGCATTTAAACAGAGAACCTGAAATTTGAGTACCGATTTTGTCCTAGGATTAGGAACAAATTGTCTTGCAAATTAAGTGATAGGACTAGACTTGTGAATTAAGTTAGAAGTGGTTGGGGTTCAACCTTCAAGATTTGTAGACTTACGCTTGGGTTTTTCATGAACTAATTTTTTTTTTTTTTTTTTATGTACTTATCACCAAAAAAAATTCGATCTTAATTATTTCAAAATTTCCAAGTTCTGATAAATTCAATCGTGCATTGTGTGAGAAAATTTCTAGCCCGAAATACGGATTGTACTAAAAACCACCAAACAAGGCTAATGTACATGTACAAGTAAAAACGACCAAACAATACATGAAGAGGCTAATGTATCTAGAAATGAGACCCTAGCCGAGAGTCTAAAGACCCTCGATAATTAATCTAATACAGTACATGACTAGATCTAAGCAAATAAAGTACCCTAATTCTTCAACTTGTAACAAGTTGATGTCATCAAGTTTATTGTATAAACATTGTCATTATGCTGTTTTTGGAGTCACAGTAGCCTGTAATTACGGCTTATATTTCAGAAATCAACAAAGGCAATAGATTTTGTCGTTTTCTGACCCCCAAATTTCAGTGTTTGTCCCCCATCCTTGGCTCTATTTTCTTTTGGACCGGTTGGAAAAAGACTGTTTTTCATAGCAATATAGTAGTACTTCATAGCTATAAAGTTATTGGTAACGAGATTTGATGATGAATACTTCTCATATAGTATGGCTAGGGCCTGATTCACTCCAAAAAATCAAGTATAAATATGAGGTTTTAATCTTGCAAAGATGAGATAAGTCAAAATGCATCGTAAAACATCAAAAATACATTGTAAAAATATGCATTAATTAAGGAAATGGATAAGATATATTCTAAACCATTAAAAGTGCATCATAGATGTGTTAAAAGTACCCTCATAATTTTGAATCCATTTTTGACATTTTACATGTATTTTTAATTTATATTAGAGTATATCTAACAGTAAATAATATATCTCATATTATACATAACTTTTATGTTACATATGATTCACATTCTATAAACATATGCCACTTAGTGAATTTAACTCTCAATTCTAGTTACGTATCTTGTTATCGGTAAGTAAACTAAACTTCATTTTAAATAATAAATTTCTGAAAACCCATCTTATATATAAATCCTTGTTACTTTTTAAAATTTCCTAGTCAATAGTGTTGTTGTAACTTGTGAGGAGCCCTTATAATAGACTTAAACTAGTATCAGTCCCGTGCCTTGAAGGCACGGTTTTGATTTAACTAAAAAAACTTACTTTAAATTTAAATCTTGTAGATATGATTTCAATGATATATATTTTTTCACATTTTACAAACATATGATTCTATAATCAAATTTTAATGTTTAAATAAACAGAAAAATCAATAGATGAGAAGAAATCTAATGTGTAGTCTACAATGAAATTTCAACCAATTAAACAAATTGAATTTGTTTTATTAAAGTCTTTAAAGATGGGTGATGCGGTCCAATGAGAATTTGACATTTATCGGACTAAATATTTTTTTTGGTAGAATCGGACTAAATATTATTTCTAACCTCCACATTAGTATTGATTAATTAATTAATTAATTAATTATGATTAGATAAGAAGAAATTGGTTATTATTATAAGTTAGGGTACCATACGGTAGGCTTCTATAATAATAGCATATGGTATATAATAGCATATGGTATATTAGATTTTTTGTGCAACACCTATTGTTTTATTTCAAGCAATATATTAGATAGATTTTTTTTAAAAAATTGGCTAGATAAGAAGAAATCTAATGTGGGGTCTACAATAAAATTTTAACCAATCAAATAAATTTAATTTGCTAAATAAGAAGAAATCTAATGTGGAGTCTACAATGAAATTTCAACCAATCAAATAAATTGAATTGTTTTATTAAAGATGGATGATGCGGGCTAATGAGGAAGTGCCACATATCGGATTAAATATTAAATCTAACCTCCGCTTTAGTATATAGTTATGATACATTCCAAACTAAATAAACAACCCCGCAAAAAAAGCTAAGTGGAAAATGACCTATTACAAAAGTTATACATTTCCCCATTACCAAACACCCATGATCTAATTGGATTGATTTAAAAAAAAAAGGTTAAAAGGTATTTAGCAAAAGACAAATTATTGGAAGTCAAAGTCATCCAACATAACAGATGGAACTACTGAGCATTATATGAAAGCATATGCTAAGCTGCCTCCTAATGAGCTTCAAATAATACATATAGCATCTAGTTAGATTCTCCATTACTCCACTCTAGCCTATACCCTAAATTAGATTTGTAGTCACTCAAAAAAAGTCTCAGATGGAGTTATCCAATAAACCCGACCCAGATCCCTTAATGGGCTTCCTACACGTGTACATGCATGTGCTTAGTTAGATAAATTGATTTAATTAATCAACTACAATGGCCTTTCGACAAACTCAAGAGATGAGATGCGGCGTGTATGCAGCATGTGGTGCAGCATGTGGCTTATGAACATGGTTTAAGTGGAGTATAAGTTTTTCCTACCGGCAATCTGGTCTCTCCTTCTCTTGGCCATTTTAGCAGTATTTGTAATTTAAACAGTTGGTTTCTATTTATAAGCGGTAAACAAAAGAGAAACATGAGAAATAGAAACACCACTATTCTAGAGGACTATCTGACACTCATAGACAAGGAAATAACAGATGAAAACAATAGTAGTCTAACAAGACTAGTAACGAATGAAGATGTAAAAAATGTTGTTTTTCAAATGGGCTCGGACAAATCTCCAGGACCAGATGACATCGGAATTCTATAAGAAGTATTGGGACATTGTTGGCCCTACGATAATAAAAGCAATCAAAGGCTTCTTCCATTCGGGAAAAATTCTAAAACAAAGTAACCATACGTTCATTTCATTGCTTCCGAAAAACGACAATCCAACAACGACTAACCATTATAGACCCATTAGCCTATGTACTACAATATATAAGATAATTGCCAAGATTCTCACAAACAGATTAAAGAAGGTTATGCCTAAAATAATACATCCGCTTCAAGGAGCGTTTGTTGCAGGAAAGACAATACAAGACAACGTGCTTATAGCACATGAAATCTTCCATTCTTTTAGAGGAAGTCAGGCGAAGGAAGGTTGGATGGCGGTGAAATTAGACATGGAAAAAGCTTATGACAGGGTGGATTGGGAATTTCTCTTCCGCGTCCTTCACCAATTCGGATTTGATGACAAGTTTGTCGGGTGGATTCGGGAATGTGTATGCACCGTATCCTTCTCAGTTTTGGTAAACAATGGGCCCACCGTGCCGTTTTTGCCTGAACGAGGTATTAGACAAGGAGACCCACTATCGCCATATCTATTTGTTTTGGGAGCAGAAATTCTTGCTCGAAAACTTCAAAAGGTGAGTGAGAACACTAAGCCACTGATAGGATTCCCGATAGCTAGAGGAGGGAAGAGAGTGCCGTTTTTGGCATTTGCTGACGATATTATTATCTTTGCTAAAGGAAACCAGAACGCGTGTAATCAAATGAAGAACATTATCGAAGAATATTGTGCGGCTACAGGACAAAAGGTAAACTATCGTAAATCAGCCTTCCACACCTCTAAGAATGTGACTAGCCAACAAAAACAAAGTATCAAACAAACATTAGGGATAAGCACAATGGAAAATTTAGAAAAATACCTAGGATGTCCGATCATTAATGGTAAAGTGGACAAGGAAAGCTTTCAGAACGTAATCGGAAATGCCCAACGACAGTTATCAAAATGGAAAGCCAGTAATTTATCTCAAGAAGGAAGAACAGTGTTAATCCGGTCCAACTTATCAACAAAACCAAACTACCTAATGCAAAGTTTTATGTTGCCAAGACACGTAAATGATGAAATTGATGTCATAAATAGAACGTTCTTCTGGAACAAGGACAGGCAATATAAGCCACTTATTGGATGGGATCGAATATGCAAACCTAAGGCATACGGGGGGCTAGGCATCAGGAAAGCGGAGAATATGAACAAGGCACTTCAAATGAAGCTTCTCTGGAAAATTCTTACTGACCAAGACAATGTTTGGGTACAAGTGGTCAAAGAAAAATACTTAAGGGGAAGCTCACTCTCGGAATATAAAACAAAGTCGAACAGTTCATGGCAATGGAAGCAATTGATGAAACTGAAGCCAGACTTTGAGAAAGGTTTGAGATGGCAAGTAGGAAATGGTCGGGTCATTAATTTCTGGAAGGATAGATGGCTCACGAATGAACCACTCGTAGAGTGGGTAGCCACGACTGATGCCATTAACATAGCAACTAAAGTCGAGCAATTTATCGCTACGGACAAAACATGGAAAATAAACGAACTACTACAGGTGGTTCCTAGAGAAGTGGTAGACAAAATAATGGAAATCCCAATCCCAATAAATGATATTGACGACAAATTAATTTGGGCCCCAAGCAGGAAAGGTTGGTACTCCACAGACTCGGCAATAAGCTTAATAACCAATGAAGAAACCATGTCTCTTAGCCCCAATGCTTGGATCTGGAAGCTGGACAAATTCCCAAAAGTAAAGAACTTTCTTTGGAAAATTGACATGAACGGGTTGCCCACCAAGCAAAGACTTAGTGAAAAACATGTTGCTGTACCGCAGGGATGTCTCATGTGTGGTGCTACGCAGGAGGACGCAATACATCTATTATTTGAATGCCCACATACATTAGAAATAATAAAGAGAATAAATGCCAATACGGAACGTGTACTCAGAGCACAAAACCTATCGCAACGAAACCCTCGAATTGCACTAGTCGATCTAAATAGTAAAATACGGAAAGAAGAGTTTGTTGAGCTAGCAGTGGCCTGGTGGGGAATCTGGCATCAGAGAAATAGTTTACTTTTCCAGCCCAACGACTTAATACAAGACCTTAGTCTATATATCCGCAATCACTTGATGCAATGGAAACAGGCGAAAGACTGGCAGGAGGATGAAGAAAAAAGTCCGAACAAAGGTAGTTGTCCAAGGGCTAGAACACGAATCAAACCACGAGGTTGGAAGAAACCGTATCAAAATTATACAAAATTAAACTTTGACGGATCTAAACTTAGCAACGGTAATGCATCCGGAGGTTCGATTATAAGGGATGACAGTGGAAACCCAATTGACGGGTCAGCCAGAAGATATGGAAAAGTGTCGGTTCTAATGGCAGAAATAATGGCTTTGTGGGATGGAATACAGAAGGCCAAACAGATGAATATAAGGAAACTTGAGGTAGTTGGTGATAACATCATTATTATCAAAGCTGTCACAGGACAAATTCATTGCCCATGGGAAATAGGCAATGTAATGCTGTGGCCGATAAAATTGCTTCTCTGGGCCACAGTCACTCATGGGAAACTATCTTGAACCATAACGAGCTTTTAGCTCTCATCCGAAAGGATGCCCTAGGAATTCCGCCCTAAGACGGAATCCTAATTCTCACCGTTTCAAAAAAAAAAAAAATGAGAAATCGAAACACAAAAACATGATATTCTATTCATCTAGTTCGCCGCTCACGATTACGTTTGGGGTACTGCGAAATCAGGGATTGATTTTCACACAATTTTGGGGATACAATTACAATAACCGATATGTATATTCATAGAGAACAAGAGACTAGAGCCTTGTTCGGCAACAACCACATAATATCTTACAATATATTATTTTTCAAAAGAACTTTTTTTACTAAACACTTTTTTCTCTGATTCGTACTACCATCCTTGTGTTTTTTATTCATTAATTTATTATCACTCTTTTATCCTAATGCCTTTGTTTGGCTTTCGAACTTTCTTCCAAAAAAAGCTATTATTGTCAATAATCTACCTAGCACCAAACATACCCTAGAATATAGGAATTCATATTATTCTTTCCTTGTGATACAATTCACATTTTTTTCTATCCAATCTTGCGAACTCGTATAAAGACGTGGGCAACATCCAACAAGATGCGGTCGCGTTTCGCCCGTGCCAACCCGCTTCTTTTCCCGGAACTTTCTGCCGCCAAGACGTTAGTTGGGCCCGCCAAGATGCGGTCACACTTTGCCTTCTCCTGCTCGTGTTCTCTACCCAAACATTTTACCGTGATGACGCAGGTTGCATTGTTAAGACACAACACACATTTCCTTCCTTGATTGGGTTTTTGTATTCATCGAAAGTTTTGATCAATTAGGCTCTACCCAAGAATCTCCCACTTGGGTATTGATTCTAATTCCAATCAATTGATCCTCCCTTCTAGTAGCGGTAGCTTCAAACCTTCGACATAAGTACTAAGGCTAGTTGAAGACCTACAAGGTTTCATATTCTCTAAGGTTACAACTTTAGTCATCATGCCAACAAGATTCTCGCTCCTCGAGATCTTCACTAGCGCAAGATCTTCTCTTCTAAGAGATTTTTTGGGTCGTGTTCTCTTATAACAAAGATCGTATATAAAGTGGGCTCAAAATCTTGAAAATGAGGGTTTAGTACTTCACCTCAAAATGCTTCATTCTTGAGTAAAAGATCTTATCCAAGTGAATGACACTTTGACTATCAATATAAGAATGTTATCCCCTTGAACCTCCCCCAATTCATGCAAGAAGTTTTTTAACTATACCATCTACTTACATGCCTTAGTCACTTCAGTATACCCAACTTCTTAAGTAGACGAAGCAACAACCTCAACAACTTAGAAGCTCAAGAGATTGTAATGCAACTCAATATTAACGCATACCCAATCGTACTTCTTCTCTTATCAAGATCACTCGATGCAAAATCTACATCAACAAATATCCTGCTCGCATGGCCGGTCTTCTTGCCTTCAAAGCATAAGGGCTGATAACTAGAACTCCTCATGTACTTAAAGATCCGTTGTTGAGTTTAGGGAATTATAACATGGAAACGACTTTAATTAAATTCGTTGGTTGAAGGAAACGACCCTTGTAAACCCCGAAGTATAATCAAGGCAATCTTGAATAGACCCTAAAGGGCAATCTCGTGGGTAGAGCCAATGAAGGGTAATCTTGGGTGTAGACTCTTAATGAGTAATCACCATCGTCTCTCAAAACTAAAACTGACCTAAATATAGTCAATGAGTCTTCCTAGGCGCTTTCCTTCCACGCTATTTGCCCCTATTCAATGTCAATGTAGTATTCTAAACATCACTTCTAGGCCCCGCCTAGGCTCCGTCTAGACGCTAGGCGGTCCCCATCCGCCTAGCAGTTCAACCCGTCTAGGCGGTAACTAGGTGTCCGTCTAGACCGCCTAGGCGCTAGGCGGTCCCTCTCCGCCTGGAGGCCGCCTAGGGTTTTTTAGAACAGTTTGTCAAGGACATTCCAAAATATGCTATGAGATAAAACGTTTCAAAAAATCCGACGTAAGGGTGGCAAAAGTCCTAACCTCGATGCAAACACAAACCCGGTTCGTGTGTCACTTTTGTAGTCGAGAATCCTATGGAGGTAACTTTCTTTTCTTCAATACTTGCCTCATCAAAGCCCTTATATTCCTTCGAGAATTTTCACAACACAACCGAACTTGTTGGGACGATGTTAAGGACGTCATCGTATCAATAATAATTGCCCCTAAGTTTTGATAATGACAAACTCAACTTTGATCTAATGTGTTTGTCTAAGTTATGTCCTAGGAACTTGCAGGGGTGCTCATCCAGCAAAAAGGACAACAAGTGAACTGCAGTCTTTAAGGAGTAGGGATGCAAAGATTTAGAAGAAAGTACAAGAATGAGTTTCTATGAAGATGCGGACGCAGTCCTTAACGAGCAGGAACGCACTCCAAAGATCAAATGTTCAAAGACAGGTTGTCAACAAAGATGACATCACCAGACAAGCTCCAAGCTCTCAGAAGCTTCATATGTCGAGTACTAGGACACGTTTAAGCTTCCCAGGATACCCTAGAGCCGACCTTGGGAAGAAGACAGCTAGTGTACAGATTCCCGATCTGATCGTGCGGCTGAGGACTTCTAAGGGCAAAAATGATGTGATCATGCCCCGGACCCCGAGAGGCGCGCCCGAGCTCGAGAGGGTTGGCGCCGAGTGCCCCGCACAAGCGGCCTTCGGCGCCGGTGCCTCGTTTTGGCACCGTATCCGCGGCGCCGGTGCCTCATTTTGGCGCCGTGTCCGTGGCGCCGGTGCCTCCCGAGGGCGTGTGCACCTAAGGGCGGGTGCCGATGATGGGCTTCCAGTTAGGCCCCGTCCCGAGTCTTCAAGACAAGCATTCCCCAGAGTCAAGTCCATAAGTTTTCAATGCGAGACATGGCGGGTTCGTCCACAACAACAAAGGCAAGATTCGGGCCCAAGCCCACTCGTTCACCTCCATACTCCACAAGCCCAAGCCGACCACTCCACCTCCTCAACTCTCCTTGGCGGCCAAGTTTGAGCCAAGAAGACGGTGACTTCCGCGCCAAGCAATCGCCATCATTGAACCGCCTTGGAGCCGAAGTCGCTAGCTTAGAAGTCCTTCATCTTTGGCCCTATAAATAAAGAGGGAAGGTATTTGTTTTTCAATATGTTGTTTTGAAGTTTGAACCTTAACTTGAGACATTTTGTCCTAGGTTTTAGGTTTTGGGCTTTCCCGGCTTGTGGGATTCAAGCCGTAGGGGTCTCGTGAGACTCGAGAGCCGGGCGGCGGGCTACGGTTCGTGTGACTCGAGCCATGGCCTTGCCGTTCCTATTTTTCTATCAAACCCCGGCCTTCGGGTAACCAAGGGCTCGGAGGGCGTCTTGGCTCGTGAGACTCGAGCCTCGCCTCATCCTCCTTAGGCGTCCTAGCTCGGTTCCTACCGAGTGAGTTCACCTACCTATCCTAGGGATGTTCGGGTTGTTTGGGTTCGGTTCTGCACCCCTTGTATCCCTTGGTCGTTTTCCCTTGGTGAGTTGACCGAATGGGGGAATCCGACTACTTATCGAATATAAATAAAATTCCACAAAAAGAGTTTAACCCCCATGATTTCCCACACGTCCGAAAGTGTCACAATTTCGCTCAAAGCTCTCGTCCAAGTCGTTTTCAAGAAGGCCCATGAAAATCTTCAAAAGAAAAAATTATGGAAGCTAAGAAGGAAGGGTTGTGCGTGAGGCCAAAAATTTCGTGATCTTTCGAAACTTGGAGCCCAAGAAAGCCAAGGGAGCCGAGCCTATTCATGCATGCAAAGGGAGCTAACCAAGAGGGGAGTAAATGGCATTTTTCACCCATTCCTTGTCAACTTGATTTACCAAGGTTGTCTTGAAGAGCCTTGGCCACCAAGACATGCATGGGCGCCATAAAACCGAGCACCCTTTCGGGTCCAACAAGTATCAAGTGTGGGAGTTCCATTAAGGCCTATTAACTCAACTCTCACTTCATTAACTCCCCCAAATCACCTCCTCATTGACCTTGGTGTGCAAGCTAAGGACGCCATTAAGTTGGTGTGCCAAGCAACTCTTCCCTTGCCTCCTTAATGTCGTCCACCTCTTCACCATCCAAGGCCAGCCGACTCCTCCTAGCCCCTCACCGCCCAGACTCTATAAATAGGAGCCATTTATTCTCATTTTGTTCATCCAAAACCCAAGCATCAAACCCGGGATCTTAGGCCGAGAAATCCAGCCGTCCATCATCAAGTGTTAGTCCTCCAAATTTCAAAAAAAAAAATTGTGTGAGGAAGAGTGTGAACCTCTTCTTTTCGTAAGGATTGTTGGTGTTGCAGCCGAGCCCTCAAGTCTAAGTCGTTCGACTAATCTTTCGAATCTAAACACAAGTAAGTGGTCGCGACTTCATGCTTTATTGTTTCTTTTAGTGGGCGGGGTTGGAGTCGCCTTGATAGGATGAGTCTCGTCAAATCCGAGAGGCTCCACAACCTCAAAGGAATTGGCCCTTACCTTAGCCAAAAACGGTTTCGAAAGTCGGGCTAAACCGGGACCTTTCCCATTTGAAACCCGAATTTGTCCAAACCAAACCCATGAGCATCGAAAGTATATTATGATATGTGATTTTTGTGTCATTTAACTTAAGAGTGGCTTGAGAAAATTTGCTTGAGTCAACGACAAGAGACACGAGACGTGTTCCTCAAGTCTAAAACCGAAATGGCACCCATGAGCTTCCAATTCAAGAAGGGGTCGATTGTGTCTTCAAAAAAAAAAAGGCCGCGAGCTTGGATGCAAGCTCGGATGATCCCAATCAAGAAGAAAGAGTCGGATGCATGTGTTAAAAAAAAGACGAGAGTGAATCGAGGTCCCAGTTTATGCCGGCTCGAATGTGTGTCTTACGAAGGCCTTTTGTGTGTGGTTTCCGGAATTTTTCAGGAGCTACTCATGGCCTCGAAGATGATTGGTGTGAGGAGGGGTGCCGCGATCCATGCCTTGTGTTGGGACGCTATCAAGGACGCTTGCGTACTTGGTAGTGTGCCCACAACCGTCCCTTAGTTTTGATATGACAAACTCACTTTGATTCTAATAAATTTGTCCAAGTGTTCGGGAACGCCAGTGACAAAAAGGACAACAAGTGTGTGGATGTCCCTTAGGCTTAGGGACGCTACCTATCAGGAAGTAAGGACCAACAAGAGACTACTTGAGCAAGGACGCAGTCCCAAAGCAAGTAGGAACGCGAGCTTCAACTCAGAAGCGTCCTTACTCACTAGCCGACAGGATGACATCACTCGACAACATTTGATCATCTGGGACACGTGGAGGCAGATTCTGTAGTGGAGTCCATCCTACACAGCTGGATACAGGAAGCTTCCCTCATCACCGCCATACTACATGGAGGAAGATCCTGTAGCCACGTCCACGAAGGGCATAATCGTCCGAGAGGAAAGACGCCCTTCCCAAGTCCTATAAATAGCCCAAGGCATTTATTGTGACATCAACGCTTTCAGAGAATATTCAGAGAATCAGAGTGAAAGCGACCTCGATCAAGAACACGAAGAACAAGCTTAGAACTCTTCTAGGTTGAGTGTTTGATCGAGAGAAAAGTTGTAACCAAAACCAAAACTGTTTGTAACCCAGAAAACCAAAGAAAAGAGAGAAGTCCTACGAAGCACTGTAGGACGTAGGGATAGAGTCCTTTAGAAGATTAAACTCGCTTGAGTTGTAGGCTTAAATGAGTACTTTACTAGTGGACTTAGGACGCATACTAAGTGCCAGAGAAGTGTAAAGAACTCGCCAGTACAACGTAAGGACGTTTAATAAGAAAGGAAAAATCTATTCAAAAATCCTCCAAGGAGGTAGAAGTTTACACTCAAGGACTACTTGGTCTTGAGTGGTTCCTCTATAAATCACTGTGTTCCATATTTGCTAAGTTCACCTGTTTAGTTTACCTTTCCGCTGCACAAGTAAAGTACACCCTTACACCTCGTTAGGACGCCTCGCTCAAGGACGCCTTTACCTAAGTAAAGGACGTCTCAGTTTATACTAACGATCCAACAATTGGTATCAGAGCAGGCGCTCTAGATTTTGTTGAGTTTCAGGTGAAAATGGACATGGAACCTATTGGAATCTCCTTTGTGAAGCCTCCGCGTCTGACGGACGGCAACTTCAATCGCTGGAAGATAAGGTTTGAGAACATCTGTGGGAGTCAGAACTATCAATGCCGGAGAGTGATCATGAAGGGTGACCTCAAAGTTCCTACTGACAAGATGAACAAAGAGGAAGAGTGGGGTCCCGATCAATTCAAGCTGATGGAAACCAATGCTAAGGCAATATGATTTCTTCAAGCGTCCCTCTGCAAAAGGGACGCCACTAGAGTTAGCAACTTGCCCACAGTGAAGCAACAGTGGGAAACTCTTTAGATGTACCACGTAAGAACTGCTGAGATGAAGGACGACGTCCAGCTAGAAACAAAGAGAGAGTTCTATGCTTTTAGAATGCTGCCAAATGAAACGGTTAAGGACTACTCCTACCGTTTTGAAGCTCTTGTCACCAAGTTGAAGAACTTAGGTATCCCAGAAGCTGAAGTCTCAATGACAAACAGAGTTCAAGTGGTCATCGATGGGTTGACTGGAATCTGGAACTTTGATAGAACTACCTTCAAAGACAATCAAGCCAACAAGACTCTTGATATGGAAGAGATCTATGGGAAACTAAGGCAGTACGAAGTAAGAAGGAACGCTGACATGACTGAGCTAGGACGGAACCCTCAAACAGATCTTGATTTGGCATCAACAACGCCAGAGTACGCAGAGTACCTACGTCGGCAAAGAGATATAGCTTTAATGAGGGACGCTAAGACAACAGAACACCGTGAGAACTTGCGAGTTCAAACTTTGAAAAAGAAAGAAAGCAAGTCAAAAGAACAGCTTGATGAGGAGGAAGAACTTGCACTTTTGCACAATGCTCTCCGTTCCTGGGGTAAAAGGAACAAAGCTTTCCAAAAGAACAAAATGTCGTGCAAAAAGGAGAGTCCCCGCCAAAAGAGGACTAGGGTATGAGTCAAACTCTAAGAACTCTCTACCTAGTGACTTTGAAGCTAGCAAGACCTCTGAGCTAGAACTTGAAAGGGAGAAAACCAAGAACCTTCTTGAGCGCATTAGAGTCCTAGAGAGTGGAGAGAAAGGGCAACCGGACTACTATACTAACTCCACCAGTCATAGGATCTATAAAAAAATTGCAATCCACAAAAAATGGAAGAAAATAGAATTCAACGTCCTAACAAGAAATATTACCTTGGTGATTACTATAGGACGTGTTGGTATTGTGGACAAGGTGGTCACTATAAGTTTGAATGCTTTAAGTTGAAGGAAGACCTTGAAAATGGCAAAGCTGCTAAGACTAACATTGAAAATAATGAGTCCGTCCCTAAGTTAAATGCTAGACGTCCTCGACATTCTAGAAGTTCATTTAGAAAGCATGCTACGTCCAATGATGTTAATCTGAATGACTATTTGCCAGAACCAGAGTTCTACTACTGTAACGAACCAGGTAAGGAACACCTTGCCTGGGTTGCCAAAAACTAACTCTGTTTTGACAGGTGGAAGTGAGGGGACGCCCATGGATCATTGATAGTGGCGCCTCAAATCATATGACAGGAAGCCAGATCCATCTCACTTCTATCCAAAATAGTGCCACGGGAGGAACTGTCTCGTTTGGTAACAAGGGCAAAGGAAAAATCAAAGGGACGGGAACTGCTATACTCAATTCGTCCATCAAAGCATCAAATGTTAGTCTTGTTGAGGGACTTGGCTTCAATCTCCTTAGTGTCTCTCAAATGTGTGATCAGGGTGAAAACCTAGTCACATTTGACTCAAAGGAATGCCTTGTCATCAACAAGAAAACAAACAAAGCTGTTCTCAAAGGAGTACGCCAGAATAATGTCTACATCTTCAACCAAGAGTTCAAGCCTGCTTCTGAGTTGTGTCTATCTGTTTCAAAGGAGGACGCTGACCTCTGGCATCGTCGTCTTTGTAATATCTGCAAATTTTATAAAATGGATTATGAAATTCTCCTTAGTTTTATGACTCAATTTTTGTCTTTGGAACGACAAGAGAAAGGGCAATGGTCACCCGATTAACCGAATAGCGTTGGATAATGCTAAACGGATACCTTAACTTCAAAAATTCATAAAACCTTCATTAGAGTTCGGAATCGAGTAATTCCGAAGCCTAATGGTAGATAAAGGAGTCTAGTTTCATCCCTCAAAATTTGAGGCAATTCCAATAAATATCCAAAAAGTTATGCCAATTTTACCAAGACGCTGCCCAGTCCCCAAAAGGCAGCGACCGCCGCCAAAATGGCAGCGACCGCCGCTTTGCTGCAGACGCAAGTGGCTCGACGAACAATCATCTTGTGGGCGCCGTGGTTTTGATGGCTGTTATGGTTTTGACTTGGGTCAATCCCAACACCTTTACACCATGTCAACCTTGCTAATGTCAACCCCTTTTGGATTGTTAGGCTAGAAGTCAATCCATTTTGGATCTTGTGAGGCTTGAGAAACCTATAAATAGGAGGTGAATGTGATGGATGAATGGGCACCTCTCCCTCCTCTCTCTCACTCAAAATCCTCCACAATCTAAGAGTAGAAGTGTTGCTCTACCTACTGTTGGCACCGGTTCCTCAAGAGGTGGTCGGAATCGATCGCAGGAAGCTTGCGAAGTTGCGTCGTCGACACATATGCAGGCAGCAACCGCCGCCACAGGGGCAACGACCGCCGCCAGGGCTCTTGCCTTGCATCTTGTTCCGGGCCGCTCCTAGCCGTTGCTCGGGCCGTTCCTTGCTTTTGCCTTGCGTCTTGCCTTGCCTTAGGCCTCGTCTAGGGTCTTGCTAGCCTCGACTCCACGCCTCGATTAGCGTTTTTAAGATCGTATTAAGGCAAGTCGATGGTTCTCCTTTCCTCTTTACTCGATCATCGTGAAATTGCTTTCCGTTATCAAATTAATTGTTGGGAACAACCTTGTTTGCTAATAATCGGATTAGGATTATTATGCTTAGAATTAATGACCACTGTTTTTAATATCGTACGCGCTAGTACATGGACTTAGGACCGTTGATGTGTGGCCTTTGATTGTTTCAAGTCTCTTTTCGAGACTTTGTTGTGGACTAGTCTAGGAATAGGAATGCGAGATTTAAGACTCTCGTAATTTCTTAATAACTCATGTTACGAGATGTAATTAGTGCATGCTCGTAATATTAAGGTCGTACGACTAATGCTCGTTCCTTAAGATGGGCTATAGCACTCTAGCTAAGTGCTCAGGAGACGCTTGCTATCCTGTTAATCCGTGGCCAAGCTCCGATGAGCCGTCACTTAAAATTCGTTAAATAAATTGCTCTGTTTTATGACCTAATGAGATAAGTGCCCAATGCACATTAAATTAATAACGCGGGGTGATTAGTACAACTTGGAAAATCACTCCGGGTCCACATTATTTACAATCGCCTATCCAATCTGAATGCATGACTCGAGTTGTTAAAATGCCTATAAAATGGCAAGATGGGTTCAGGTGTATAAGCGTCCTTGTGGCCACCTCCCTGTCGGCATCTTCGAGTTATGATGAGGTTGATACGATTCAATTAATGTTGGATGATTTTTTCACTATTGCTTGAATTAATTAAGTTCCCAACAAATCTTAAACACATATACCTTTCTTAGGTGCTACTTCCATGTAGTATCCTACTTCCGAGAAATCTCATTTCTCATAAGCCTAACATCTCATAAAGCCTAGAGCTAAAGCTATCATTTTCTTTTGAGCCTTGCTTATCTAAAGCCTCTCGCTCAAAAAGCCATATGCATTCCGCATCAAAGAACCCTTGATTGTTGGGCATCAGCTAATTTTCAATTGGTCTGTGATGCCCTCATGTCCAAACCTTTCTGAGAACCGAACTCTATTCTACCAGTTGCTTAGTCTCGTGTTAGACTAACATCCCTTCTTTCTTTCCCAACTTTGTTGGCTGGTATTCCTTGCCTTTATGGGGATATCAGATAGGAAAGGGAAGGCCGTTCAAAAGGAAGCCGAAGACATCAGGACCTGCAGGAAGGAAGGAAGGAAGGAAGGAAGGAAGAAGTCTCTAAAACGTCTTTTATTTTGACCATAATTATGGGTCCCACATGCTTTCGTCTCTCTTTGAGACTTATCTTTTCCGCTGCAACTCTTTACTTTTGTATTATCAAACAACTAAGGATGTAGGAGCCTTTGTAACCGAATCCAACTTTTGTTATAAAAATAAGAATTGGTTTTGTTATTCTCGTGTTATGATACTCAAGCCTTAAACGGCTTCGGACTGTGAAATCCGAGGTCGTTGGCGGTAATACCCTTATGCTTGTGGAATCGGGGTGTTACAGTCTTGGCCATGCTGGACTAAGCACAATCCTTAAGCTGCACCAACGAAATCTTGTGAAAGGACTTCCTCGAATTGATCCTGAGAAAGTTGAACAGTGCGAAGCCTGTATCAAAGGGAAGCAAACAAGAACGTCCTTCAAGTCCAAAAATGAAGTAAGCACGAAGAAGCCTTTGGAACTTCTCCATTTGGATCTTTATGGACCAATGAAGGCGCTGAGCTATGGTGGAAAGGGGTACATTTACGTTCTCGTAGATGATTTTTCTCGATTCACTTGGGTTCTTTTCTTGGTGTCAAAAGCAGATTGTTTCAACGCCTTCAAAATCTTCATCAAAGAAGTGGAAGTTGCTCTTGGGACGCCTCTGAAAGCCATTCGATCAGACCATCGGACAGAGTTCCAAAACTCAGAGTTCCTGGCCTACTGTGATCAACACGGCGTCTCCCACAACTTCTCAGCTCCAAGGACTCCTCAACAAAATGGTTTTGTGGAAAGGAAGAACAGGACGCTGGAGGATATGGCAAGGACTATGCTTCTAGCGAATAGCGTCGATCCGCCCTCTCCTCAAGAGGACGTCCTATGAGTTGTTGAATGGAAGAAAGTCTCGCACTGACTATCTAAGGGTGTTTGGATGCAAGTGCTTTGTTCACAGCAACGACAAAGAAAGACTTGGAAAGTTTGATGCATAAAGCGATGAAGCCATATTCCTTGGGTACTCCCTCACAAGCAAAGCATATAGAGTTTTCAACAAAAGGACTCTTAAGCTTGAGGAGAGTATTCATGTTGTGTTCAAAGAGAGTTCTTCCCACAAAGAAAAACCAAGTAAGAAAGAACGCTCTTCTTCACAACAACAGGATGATTCTGAAGACGAAGTTGATGTTTGGTCCTCTGGAAAATACTATGTTCCTAAGGACGCAAACGCAAATCCAAAAGAAGTCTCAGTGGACGCTCCTAGTGTTGATCAAGGAGTTCCTTCTCGTAGTGAATCTCCAGTTCAACAAGATGTGGCCCAATCAAGTCAACAAGGTGAGCAACGCCAAGGTGTGGACGCTATTTCTGAGGGGGAACACACTGAGGACGATGCTCAAGTTAACAATGATGATTTAGATAGTGAATTTGATCCAAGGTTTGCTCAATTGTTTCAAAGGGAATCCCGTTTCTCTAGGGATCACCCAACAACTCAAATTGTCTCAGATATTTCTCAAGGAGTTCAAACAAGGTCAGCTGCAAGCAAGTCCCAGAGTGCAAATTTAGCTTTTTGTGTTTTCAATGCCTTTGTGTCTATGGTGAAACCCAAGAACATTAAGGAAGCACTCCAGGACGCTGATTAGATTCAAGCGATGCAAGAAGAACTCAACCAGTTTGAAAGAAACAAAGTTTGGACCCTCGTCCCTCGTCCCAAAGGCAAAAACATCATAGGGACGCGCTGGGTGTTCAGAAATAAACTTGATGAAAGTGGACGCGTGTCAAGGAACAAGGCAAGACTGGTGGCTCAAAGATTCAAGCAAGAGGAAGGCATTGACTATGATGAGACCTTTGCGCCTGTTGCTCGAATTGAGGCCGTCCGTCTCCTTATTGCCTTTGCCGCGCACAAAGGATTCAAGTTATTTCAAATGGACGTCAAGACAGCCTATCTCAATGGCAAACTCAAGGAGGAAGTATATGTTGCTCAGCCCACTGGCTTTGAGGACGCCTCCCACCCAGATCATGCGTACTACTTGGACAAAGCTCTCTATGGACTCAAGCAAGCTCCTCGTGCATGGTAAGACAGGTTTGCGTCCTTTCTTTTATCAAATGGTTATACAAGAGGTTCAATTGATAAAACTTTGTTTATTAAGAAAGTTCACAAGGACATTTTGATTGCCCAAGCCTATGTTGATGACATAGTCTTTGGTAGTACTAACATGAAACTTGTAGATGAGTTCAAGTCCTTGATGAGTAGCGAGTTTGAAATGTCGCTCATTCGAGAACTTAATTTCTTCTTGGGGCTTCAAATCAACCAACTAAAGGAAGGGACGCGCATTCATCAACAGAAGTACGACCGTGAATTGCTTGAGAAGTATGGGATGAACACGTCCAAGCCTATGGCTACACCCTGTTCTCCCAACTCGCGTCTTTATGCAGATGAAACAGGGAAGGACGTTGATCAAAAGCTCTATCGAGGAATGATTGGTTCTTTACTCTATCTGACCGCAAGCCGTCCCGACATCATGTTTTCCGTTTGCTTGTGTGCACGCTTCCAAGCGAGTCCAAAGGAGTCCCACATGCAAGCAGTTAAGAGAATCTTTCGCTATCTCAAGGGACGTGACGGTCTCTGCCTTTGGTACCCAAAGAAGACGTCCTTCAAGCTTGTTGGCTACTCGGACGCTGATTATGTTGGTCATGTGATCGATAGGAAAAGCACTTCGGGAATGGCACAGTTCCTTGGTTCATGCTTAGTCTCATGGGGATCAAAGAAACAAAACTTTGTGGCGCTTTCAACTGCGGAAGTTGAGTACGTTGCTGCTGCCTCGTGCTGTTCACAAGTTATCTGGATCAAATATCGACTTGAGGACTATGGTATCACTCTTGACACTATTCCCATTCTTTGTGATAATACACGTGCTATTGAAATTGCTAAGAATCCTGTTTTTCATTCACGCACAAAGCATATTCATATAAGACATCATTTCTTGCGTGATAATATTGAACTAGGACTTATTAGTATGGGGCATGTGAGGACTGAGGACCAGGTAGCAGATATTTTTACTAAGGCGCTTGATAGACGTCCCTTTGAGCATCTCAGGTTGCTCTTGGGGATGATAACTTTTAAGTAGCAAGTCCCGTTCTACTATTCCCTCAATGATTGGCTATGTTTAGTAGATTCTAATTGTTTAAGGACTATCATGCATTAAATTCATATTTGCAAGGACGCTAGTCTAAAACTTAATGTGTTTGCTACTTTAGAACGCTATTCAATTTCTCTATTTGTCGTTAAAAGAGTATCCCTGATCACCCAACCCACATCATAAGCCAAAATGATGGGAACTCTAAGCTTACCCTAGCCGAGAACTTTGCAAAAGCGTCCTATGAGCTTCATATTTTCTTTTACGGGACGTACTTGCTTTGTTCTCAAAATGGTTCGAAAGGTGATCACAGGGACGTTTGCTCAGAATCTTGGTTTGCTAAAGAGGTAATTGTGTTAAGTATGAGAGGACGCCAAGTCATTTTCAGTGAGGGACGCCAGTTCAGAGTTGATCAGTTTTGAGAAGAAGTTGAAGAGTCAGAAAATTTGAATATTTGAACGTTTGAACAGTGCTAGTTGTAACCGCTCATCTCTTAAGGGGGAAGTTTTGCCACGTGTTGCACAGGAAATCAGTTTTATTTACAGAATGTGCCACGGCCTCTCAAAAAGGCTAAGTCATCCACCGTCCCCTCCTCTACCAAGCCCAGCTCCACAAAAATACCGTCTAAACCCTTAAAGAAATCCAAACTTGCTCCTCCTCAAACATCTCTCAAAATTGTCCAACTCCCAACTCCTCCCTGTTCCCCAACAACCACAAAGGAAAATGCCCTAATCCCGTTCTATCCTTCACCCTTAAACTTTTCAAACTTTCCCTCGGCCCCAGCTCACATAACACCTCCCAAGGACCCCGAGACTCCCAAGTCCCGCCGTCCTTCATCCGAATCTTCACCAGAGGACGCTGCTGACCGTCCTGCACTCGAGCACACCTTCAAACGAAGGAAAACCGGTGAAACTCCTAGAGTGCTAGTGATAGAAGTAAATGAGCCAGAGCACATCTCCTCCTCCTCTTCTAGCTCCTCTGAGAGCAGCAAGAAAGGGACGCCTGCCGGTGAGTCCTCACCCTTTGTTGACATCATTGGGGACTCCAACGACGAGGAAGAAGGAGTCGAGAATGCTCCTGCCAAGGACAAAGAAGCTGATGAAGTTGAAGTCATTGAGGACGCTGGCGAGCACCAGGTCTCTCAACAGAAGGACGCCGAGCCCAGTCAGTGAGGAGCTCGCGTGAGATGCTGAAGAGGTCGCACCCTATGACCAAGCCCTCCCAATCTTTAACCCTCTCCCATCCCCTCAAAATCAACCCTCCTCTCAAATCCAAACAGAATCCCATCTTAAACCTCTGGACGCTGAACAGACAGAAGCTCCTGAAGATGCTACTCAGGACGCTAATGATAAAGAACAGACATCCCAAAAACAAACTCCAGCTGAAACAGATCAGGCCGCTTCTGGTGGCAATGATGAAAACGTCCAAGGCACAGAGGACGCTGGTGCCAAGGACGGAGAAGAGAATGAGTCTGAGGACGATGAAGAAGAAGTAGATGATGATGAGGACGATGAGCCTGAGTCCCCTAAGCGCAAAGGCAAGAAGAAGGATGAGGACGAGCCTGTTAACATTCTTGGTCCTCTTGTATACTCGGGCGAATGGCTCGCATCGTTCAAAAACAAAGAAGTGAATGAATTTCTTGAGCTGCTACGTTTCCAAGGATGGACGCTAGTAGGATCTGGCCCAGCAGAAATCAACAATGATCAAATAAGAGCATTCTTCAAGCGTCTCCGCTTCAAGTCCAAGGACAGTACGCTCCATTTCAAAATAGATGACGAGCCTGCTTCAGTATCTAAACGCCAAGTCCGTGTCTTCATGGGACTTGACTCAGAGAAGCCGCCGTCCAATACTTTGAATTTGCTACCTGAAAATGGTATTGAAATGGATGCTGATAAAGAGATTGAGGTGCTTGAACGTATCTTCTGTGGCAAGCGTCCCTATGGGACCGACAGGGTTGCTCATGTCCTGTCCAAGGTTGGAGCCATAGCACATTATTTCATTTGCCGTGCTATCCTTCCAAGGCAAGAGAAGAAGTTAGTCGTCCAAACCCAATATTGCATATTGCTGGACGCCTTCCTCTCCCGCCGTCTCATCAACCTCGCCAGAATTGCTATGGAACATATGGCTTGAGATTAGGAACTCTGAGACGCTAGTGGGAGGAAGAGGCATGCTCTGCCTTACCCCTGCCTTGTGAAGCTCATCTTGAAGTCCCAGAATGCATACGATGACTCTGCTCCTTCTGAACTGTTGGGACTGAAATGGGACAAAAGGAAAGGACTGCTTGAGATTAGGAACTCTGAGGTGCTGCCCTCCATCAAGAAACAGTTAGAGGCAGAGGCAGAAGCTAAGAAGAAAAAACAAGAACGGCTCGCTCTAGAGGTCGAACAAGAAAGACTTGCTTCTATGGGTAAAGAGCCAACCACTGAACAAGAGAACGCTGTCAACTACGAAGCTCTTGATCAGATGTTGATGGCTAACTCTCCTCCGCCTTCCTTGCCTCACATGGACGCCCCTTCCTCAAGTGCTGGTCCTGCTCCAATTCCTCCGCCAGAGCATCCTGAGCTATATCCGCCACAAAAGCTCATGGCTGCCATCCTTCAAAATCAATGCCTCATCCTTCACTCACTCAAGAATCTTTCTAGTGCTTTCACTGAGTCCGCGGAACTTCACGAGAAGCTCTTTCAATTCTATCAAGATCAAAGCCGCCGTCCTCAGTGATCACAGTCCCACCTCTTAATCCCTCATCAATTTATGCCTGTGCTTCTTTTGTTTAAAACACTTGACATTTTGGTCTCTAATAACTCTACTTTTGTTTGAATGACAAGTTCCACTGTTTGCTTGCATATGTTTGTTTAAGCGTTCCACTGCCTACAATTGTGTTTTTATGCTACTGTCCTTATTCACTTGTTATCCTTTTCGTTGACGCCAAAAGGGGGAAGTGTAGTTTTGCGGAGATGCGCTATAAAATAGTTATCTAGAATAAACAAGTGTTAAGGGGGAACTATTAGTGAAAGGTCTAAGGAACGCCATGCTAGAATAAACAAGAGGATGCTTAGATAGTATTCTAGGATGCTACTCTCTCCTTAAAATCAAAAAGCTAGAGAATCAAAGCTGAAAACTTGTGCTTACAGAAATTCTTCTAAGTGTTAGAGGACGCTCCTAAGTTTTCATGCATGCTAAGTTCCAATGTCAAAACTATTTTGCTGAAGAAGTTTGTCATCATCAAAAAGGGGGAAATTGTTGGGACGCTATCAAGGACGCTTGCGTACTTAGTAGTGTGCCCACAACCGTCCCTTAGTTTTGATATGACAAACTCACTTTGATTCTAATAAATTTGTCCAAGTGTTCAGGAACGCCAGTGACAAAAAGGACAACAAGTGTGTGGACGTCCCTTAGGCTTAAAGACGCTAGCTATCAGAATGTAAGGACGAGCAAGAGACTACTTGAGCAAGGATGCAATCCCAAAGCAAGTAGGAACGCGAGCTTCAACTCAGAAGCGTCCTTACTCACTAGCCGACAGGATGACATCACTCGACAACATTTGATCATCCGGGACACGTGGAGGCAGATCCTGTAGCGGAGTCCATCCCACACAGCTGGATACAGGAAACTTCCCTCATCACCGCCATACTACGTGGAGGAAGATCCTGTAGCCACGTCCACGAAGGGCATGATCGTCCGAGAGGAAAGACGCCCTTCCCAAGTCCTATAAATAGCCCAAGGCATTTATTGTGACATCAACGCTTTCAGAGAATATTCAGAGAATCAGAGTGAAAGCGACCTCGATCAAGAACATGAAGAACAAGCTTAGAACTCTGCTAGGTTGAGTGTTTGATCGAGAGAAAAGTTGTAACCAAAACCAAAACTGTTTGTAACCCAGAAAACCAAAGAAAAGAGAGAAGTCCTACGAAGCACTGTAGGACGTAGGGATAGAGTCCTTTAGAAGATTAAACTCGCTTGAGTTGTAGGCTTAAATGAGTACTTTACTAGTGGACTTAGGACGCATACTAAGTGCCAGAGAAGTGTAAAGAACTCGCCAGTACAACGTAAGGACGTTTAATAAGAAAGGAAAAATCTATTCAAAAATCCTCCAAGAAGGTAGAGGTTTACACTCAAGGACTACTTGGTCTTGAGTGGTTCCTCTATAAATCACTGTGTTCCATATTTGCTATGTTCACCTGTTTAGTTTACCTTTCTGCTGCACAACTAAAGGACGCCCTTACACCTCGTAAGGACGCCTCGCTCAAGGACGCCTTTACCTAAGTAAAGGACGTCTCAGTTTATACTAACGATCCAACACCTTGGCTTGGCCCCGTCGTGTTTGCGGAATGGCGCCCCATAAGAAGGACATTGTTTTCATCGATCTCGTGAGCGACGATGAGTTCGAAGTGGCGACCAAGGCTGCGAGTGAGCCGAGTGTGAACCAAACGATCGCTCGGGATGAAGATGTGAAGGCTGATTCGAGCTCCGGAGAGGAGACGGACCCGAGCATCAACACCGGCAACGGGTTGGACGACTCTAGCTCGGGCAACTTTGGTTCGAGCGACGAGTCGGATGGCCGTGAGTCGGGACCGTATATGTCCACCGATGGGGAGGACGAATATGTGGAGATCATGGATGATGATGCTCCCGTCGGAGGATTTGAGGGGCCAGACGAAGAACATTTTGAACCGCGCGCGCTTCAAGTAGTGTATCCGGAGAAAGTCGAGGTTGGAGTCGAGAATCTGAATGAGGGCTTCCCCGAGTGGGAGGCTAACGAGTGGTTTGAGCTTGACGAGCTTCTTAACTAACTCGACGAGCCTATGGAGGAGGGGGAAGTCACCGATGAAGTGGACAATGTAGGTGACATTCTCATGAGCGAAGATGAGGCCGAGTATGACGGACAAAAGTACAACTTGTTTTATTGTCGGGCCCTTGTGTTAGGCGTGGACTGCCTCATTAATATTGACGGAGGAAGCGCTTCCAACCTTGTGTCCGAGGATGTCCGGAAATAGGCGGGTCTTCGGCTGCAACAACGCACCAAACCCTACACACTCGGGTGGCTTGGCGATGAAGATGCCTTACATGTGACACACTACGTGTATGTGCCACTCGTCATCGACGGGTACCACGATCTCATTCGGTGTGATGTAGTGCCCATGAAGACGGCGCATGTTGTCTTGGGGCGTCCTTGGCAATGGACGAGGTGTGTCACCCACGACGGACGGCTAAACATGCACTCTTTCGGGCATGACGGTGAGATGTTCTGCTTGACACCGTTGGAAGCCGAGGAAGTGGAGCCGCTTCTCAAGCGCGGCCCCACTCGTCTAAATCATCTCGCCACCGCCACTCCCATACGCCAACCAAAGGATTCGAGGTCGAATCCTCCTCAAGGGGGGGTGGATGATGTGATCATGCCCCGGACCCCGAGAGGCGCGCCCGAGCTCGAGAGGGTCGGCACCGAGTGCCCCACACAAGCGGCCATCGGCACCGGTGCCTCGTTTTGGCACCGTATCCACGGCGCCGGTGCCTCCCGAGGGCGTGTGCACCTAAGGGCAGGTGCCGATGATGGGCTTCTAGCTAGGCCCCGTCCTGAGTCTTCAAGACAAGCATTCCCCGGAGTCAAGTCCACAAGTTTTCAATGCGAGACATGGCGGGCTCGTCCACAACAACAAAGGCAAGATTCGGGCCCAAGCCCACTCGTTCACCTCCATACTCCACAAGCCCAAGCCGACCACTCCACCTCCTCAGCTCTCTTTGGCGGCCAAGTTTGAGCCAAGAAGACGGTGATTTCCACGCCAAGCAATCGCCATCAATGAACCGCCTTGGAGCCAAAGTCGCTAGCTTAGAATTCCTTCATTTTTGGCCCTAGAAATAAAGAGGGAATGTATTTGTTTTTCAATATGTTGTTTTGAAGCTTGAACCTTAACTTGAGACGTTTTGTCCTAGTTTCTAGGTTTTGGGCTTTCCCGGCTTTTGGGATTCAAGCCGTAGGGCTCTCGTGAGACTCGAGAGCCGGGCGGCGGGCTACGGTTCGTGTGAGTCGAGCCATGGCCTTGCCGTTCCTATTTTTCTATCAAACCCCGGCCTTTGGGTAACCGGGGGCTCGGAGGGTGGCTTTGCTTGTGAGACTCGAGCCTTGCTTCATCCTCCTTAGGCGTCCTAGCTCGGTTCCTATCGAGTGAGTTTGCCTACCTATCCTAGGGATGTTCGGGTTGTTAGGGTTCGGTTCCGCACCCCTTGTATCCCTTGGTCGTTTTCCCTCGGTGAGTTGACCGAATGGGGGAATCTGACTACTTATCCAATATAAATAAAATTCCACAAAAAGAGTTTAACCCCCATGATTTCCCACACGTCCGAAAGTGTCACAATTTCGGCCATACTCGCAAGTGAGAGCCAAAGCACTCGTCCAAGTCGTTTTCAAGAAGGCCCATGAACCCCCTCGAGCCTTGATAGAGCATATAGGTTGTAGTATTTAGGACATATTTTGATTAGTTTTTCATGCATTTTTAAGTAGATTTTCCCTTATTTTGTAGTTTAACTCTAGTGTTGGAAGATTCAGAATCTACACTCGTTTGGTTGATATTTGCAGATATGTTGATCGAGTGCTGGATCCATGGTGATGGTGGTCTTGGAGGTAAGCTTGAAGATGCCATAGAAGTGTACAAGGATGGATCCTAAAGAAGAAATCAAGTGCTCAAAGTTAATGAAGGATCTCGGTGGAAAAGCCCAGAAACTCGGGCAAGACAGCAGAAACGCACCCGCGCTTCAGTGTTCCAGGCCGAGTTTCGACACCAGAGCCTCTGACTTGAAAACTCGGGCACAGCTTCAAAAACTCGACCGAGTTTCCAGGTGTCTGCCCGCGTTTTCCCCCGCGTCAGCGAGAATGTTATATTTGTTTGGGCTTTGGGCTTTTGGTTGAAACATGTTTTAGATAGTATTTTTAGAAACCTCTTAGATATATTTTTGAATATTAGTTTCTAGGTTTTATAATATTCTCATAACTCTTGATTGAAGAATTATTGTTGGATCTTGAGAAGAAGAAAAACCTCTTTAGAGAATTGTAAGCTTTTCAATGTCTTTCAACAACTAAACTCCTTTTGCTTAACTAGTTAATTGAAGTTGTGAATGAAGATTTATTGTGAGATTTGATTGTTCTTAATTTCCCTTGACTAGATTGTTTTCTCTATGCTTAATTGAATAAATTTGATTTAGGGTTTTGTTAGATTGGCCATCTAATTGAATCTCTAGGTTGAACTACAACTAGATCTTCCTAATTACCGGTTGGAATTAATTAGATCATAAGTAGCTACCTGAATCAATCTAGGACTGGTAGGAACAATTGATTAGGGAAGAGAATTCAATTGCATGTTATTTGGATGTCTGGTTGCTCTGAATGCATGTTTCTATTGATGCTTGGATCTTAATGCTGTTGTCCAATTGAATCATGGAGGTCTCTTAGGTTATTTGATAATTAGGGTTGTTAGTACCGGTCGGGCTAATAACTAGAATTGAAGTAGGATTAATAATTCCATGAAGTTGGGTTATTAGCATTCCGCAATAGATTAGTCAAGGTAAAAAGAGAATTTTGATAATCAATGATCAATAATCGAATTCACAATGGATATTAACTGGTTAAGCATACTTCTCTCATATTCTATAAATCAATCTTACTTTTGCATGTTTTATTTATTAGTTAATAGAATAACATTCAAAAACACTCCGTTTTACATTCATTCTATTATACAAATTCAATACACAAAAACACAAGTCTCTGTGGGGTCGACACTTACTTCCCTACTACGTTAGTTGGGTTGTTTGGTTTACTTTGATAGGTATTAAAGGCGACTAAAATACCTCTATCATGCCAGAATCGAGTCCGATCCTAAGGCGAATCACATAAAAAAAGGTCCGAAGAAAGGAACCCTTCCCAAGTCACTATAAATACATTCATTTGTATTTATTGTGATGTGACTTCTCACACACACTCTCGAGAGATTACAAAGAACAACTCAAGAACACAAAAAACAACTAAAGAACATAGTGAACTAAGTGTGTCAATCGAGAAGAAGTCCAGAACAAAAACCAAAACTATTTGTGCACGAGATTGTGTCTCTGAAGGACTTTGAGATACGTGTGTTTGAATTCCTTGTAGCGTGAGTGTTAGATAACTAGCATAGGTAGAAAGAACTTTCACTAGTGAGCATAGGGACAGACTCCTTAGTTTAGAGAAGTGGGGAACTCGCTTTGTAAGTTGTAAGGACTCACTCATAATAAGATAAGGAACTCATTCAAAAATCCTTCTCAGAGGTAAAGGTTTACCCATAAGGACTAGTTGGTCTTAGTGGGGTTCCTCTATAAATATTGTGTGGTCGTCCTTATCTTATTTATGTCTTACGCATGCAAAGTTAAATTTCCGCTGCATAAGGAAGCCTCTCTAAGGACGTCCTTATACTCTTACTACTAATGCAATCCAATAATTTATATCTGAGCAGGCGCTCTAGATTCTTAGGAGTTGCAAGTACAATGGTAGACATGGAACCAATTGGAATCAAGAACAACAAGAATCCTAGGTTGACCGATGGGAACTACACCCGTTGGAGTAATTCGTGATGGTGGCAAGTAATTCGTGATGGTGTGGTCCCAGCTTCAGATGACGAAGGTGGAGAGGACGATGAAACTTGTTTGTCCCTACTAGAAAGGGACTCGGCTATGACACATCCTCTAGTGTTAAGGACTCCATGCCAAGTGACTTTCAGGCTAGAAAACCCAATGAATTGCAAATTGAAAGACAAAAGACTAAAAATCTTGAGGAAATAATTCGTTTCTTGGACAGTGGTAGTTCTGGTAATAAGGACTACTACACAAACTCTAAAAGTCACAAGATTTATGTCAAGATTGCACAATGGGAGGATCAAAAGTTTATAACCCTAAGCAAACGAAGAAAAATAAAATTCAAAATCATAAGATTTATGTCAAGATTGCAAAGGGTGAAGGATCAAAAGTCTAGAACCATGAGGACGAAAAGCTATGGTGGAAAGAGGTACATGTACGTTATTGTCGATGATTTTTCTCGATTCACCTAGGTTCTTTTCTTGGTTGGCAAAGCAGATGCTTTTAGGATGTTCAAAATCTTCATCAAGTAAGTAGAAGTTGCTCTTGGGACGCATTTGAAAGCCATAAGGTCACATCATGGGACGAAGTTCGAAAACTCAAAGTTCTTGAGCTTCTATGACCAGAAAGGTGTCTCCCACAACTTCTCAGCCTCGCGAACTCCTCAGCGAAATAGGACGCTGGAAGATATGGCAAGGACGACGATGTTGGCAAATGGCGTCCCTAAGCATTTCTGGGCTGAACCCATTTCCACAGCAACATACATTCTCAATCGTAACATGATCCGCCCTTTGCTCAAGAAGACGTCCTATGAGTTGCTTAATAGAAGGTAGCCAAACAATGCACATCTCAGAACTTTTGGGTGCAAGTGTTTCGTCCACAACAATGACAAAGATAATCATAAGAAATTTGATCCAAGAAGCGATGAAGGTATGTTTCGTGGGTACTCCTCTTAGAGTAAAGCCTATAGAGTCTTCAACAAAATGACTCTGAAGATGGAAGAGAGTATCCATGTTATGTTCAAAGAAGATTCAGTTCGCAAGAAAACACCAAGTCAGATGGAACTCCCTAAGTCATCACCTCAAGATGATGATGATGATGATGAAGAAGAGGGATCGTCCCTTGGAAAATATTGCATCACTGGTACAAGCCAAAATTTTGGGAACACTTCAGAGAATTGTGATGAGGTTTCTTTAATGTCCCTAGAACTGAAGAGGAACCTTCTTAGAATTGAATGACCAAGTCTGAGAAGGAAGGGACGTTAGGCAAAGAGAGTCCCTAGAGCTGAAGAGGAACCTTCTCAGACCTGAGGGACGTCATTTTCTCCAACAAGAAGGTGGAGAAAATGAAGAACCAAGTGAGCAAGGAGAAATTAGGCAAGGTGTGGATTCTCAATCTAAGGGGGAACACACTGAGCCTGATGAAAGAGTAGAGAACTATGATGATGAATGTGATGATCCTTGCAATAAAGGAAGGGACGTCAGGCAAAGAGAGTCCCAACGTGTTAGAGATCATCCAGTTGAGCTGATTGTGTCAGACAGATCTCAAGAAGTCCAGACAAGGTTAGCTGCAATCAAGTTCCATGAATTAAGCAAACCTTGCATTTTGTGCATTCAATGCCTTCGTGTCCTTAGTTGAAACTAAAAACATTAAGGAAGCACTTAAGGACGCTGACTGGATTCAAGTTATGCAAGAAGAGCTAAATCAGTTCGAAAGAAACAAAGTCTAGAAGCTCGTCCCTAGGCCTCAAAAGAAAAATGTGATAGGGACATGCTGGGTCTTCCGCAACAAGCTTGATGAGAGCGGGAGACTTTCAAGGAACAAGGCAAGACTTGTGGCCCAAGGATTCATGCAAGAGGATGGGATTGACTATGATGAAACGTTCACTCTTGTAGCCATAATTGAAGCCATCCGTCTTCTGATTGCCTTTTGCTCTCACAAGGGGTTGAATCTGTTTCAAATGGACGATAAGACCGCCCTCCTCAACGGCAAACTCAAGGAAGAGGTGTACGTTGCTCAACCCCCAGGCTTTGAGAATGAGAAGTACTCAAACCACGTGTACCACCTTAATAAGGCTCTATACGGACTGAAGCAAGCCCCTCGTGCTTGGTACGATAAGTTTGCGTCCTTTATATTGTCAAATGGTTACATTAGAGGCTCAATTAATAAAACTTTGTTTATAAAGAAAGTCCGCAAGGATATTTTGATTGTCCAAGTCTATGTTGATGACATAGTGGTATACTTTATTTAGGTTATGTTAACTCTTGCATTTTAGGGCTACATTGAGTGTTCTAGGTTAGAGTTTGCGCTTAATTGTAATATCTAGGCCGAAGACATACGAATTCAAGTTTCAAGACTTTTGAAGACGTTTTGAGTTGTGTACTCGACACCTCTTACTTGTAAGGGCTGGTTCTGGAGCAGCAGTTGTCAGATTGAGGGCTGGTGATTCTGGTGTCATTGGAAAGCTAACTCGAAGATCTTCAATTCATCATTGAACACTGAGTCCAGATTCCAAGCCGAAGAGGATCAAAATAGCCTCCTAAGTGCTATTAGTGAATAGTACCACGAGCGCGGTGAACCCACATCGTCTCCAATTTCATTCCATAGTGGATTTCATTACAAAAGGCAGCAACACTTCATATCTGTCGCCCTACCATGCCCGCGCCAAGTGTGTCGCTCTCGCGGTCAATGTCGGGTCAAAGGCTTCTTAATCGGGTTCTACCGCGCACGCGGCCTTCTATAGATAGGAACTCCGTCTCTGAGCAACTATGGAATGACATTGGAGACGATGCTTGAGGTGAACCCTGAAGAGTTTTCAGGTACCTCAAGGGAAAAGAATTTTCAGGTACCTCAAGGGAAAAGAATTTTCAGGTACCTCAAGGGACGCGACGATCTTTGTCTTTGGTATCCCAAGAATACGTCCCTTGATCTAGTAGGCTATTCAGATGCGGACTATGTTGGACATGTAGAGGATAGGAAGAGCACTTCAGGAATGGCACAGTTCCTAGGCTCTTGGCTTGTCTTATACGGATTCTGGAAGCAAAATTCTATGGCTCTTTCAACTACGGAAGCTGACTACGTTGTTGCTGCTTCGTGCTACTCTCAAGTTCTCTAGATCAAGTACCAACTTGAAAATTATGGTACATCCCTTGGCACCATCCCCATAATGTGTGATAATACCAATTCCATAAACATTGCCAAGAATCTTCTTCATCATTCTCGCACTAAGCATATTCAGATAAGGCATAATTTCTTGCGTGATAATGTAGAACTAGGATTAATAAGTGTTAAACATGTTAGGACGGCGGACCAAGTAGCTGACATTTACACTAAAGCACTTAATAGACGTCCCTATGAGCATATTAGATTACTCTTGGGGATGATAACTTTTAAATAGCAAGCCCCGTTCTATTACTCCCTCAATGCTTGGTAATGCTTAGTAGAGACCATGTGTTAGGGACTGTGTACATTGAATATCATATTTGTAAGAAAGCTAGTCTTAAACACTTTGTTTGCATTGCATTGGAACTTCATTTCATTTCTCTATTTGTCTAAAGATTATCCCTGATCACCCAACCCACAACATAAGCCGAAATGATGGGAACTCTAAGCTTACCCTAGCCGAGAGACAAGTAAAAACATCCTATGAACATTCTTCATATTCTCTTTTAAGGGACGTACTTTCTTGGTTTTCAAAATGGTTCTAAGGTGATCATAAGGACTCTGCTCAGGGTGTTTTGAAGTTGTTGAGAGGAAATCAGGTTAAGTTAGGTAAAGACGCTAGTTATCAGGTTAGTATTGCCGTCCTCACAAGTATTGACAGGGAAGCCCTTCTTAGGGTTTGCTTAGTGTTTACTCAAGAAGATGAAAGGTCGTGAGCGTGAGTTTAGATGTGTTTGAAATTTGAACGGAAGACAATTGGGCGTCTTGGTAACTGTAGCATGTAATCGTCTGTTGCTTCGTGTGGAAGGATCCACGTGTCGCTCATTTGGAAGGGGTGCAAATGACCAGCATGCTCCTAGTCTTTCCCCATTTGCTCACCTATAAATATCCCTCCTCTTCCTTCCCTTTGCCACTTTTTAAACTCCTCTCTTCTCTCTCTAAAACATTTCTTGCCGTCAAACTCTTACCTTTGGTAAGGATAAAATGGCCGGCGGCAAGAGTAAAGGAAAGAAGTCGACTATAGAGAAGCCCAATTATAGTCCTTGATGAGATGCTGGCAGATTTCATCGACAAATAGCCAAGGGCGCTCTATGACTATGTAAAGCAAGCCATGGCAACTTGTTCGGACGCCCAGTTCAAGAATCTGGACACGTCCCTTGAGAGATTTGTCATGCCACACCTCCACGACCTGAAAATGCAAGACATGTCATTCCATGGCGGGAACTTAGATTTGGAAGCTTTTGGGACGTTTGTGATACCGTTTCTCATGGTTAATTCCTATCCTAATCATTAGCAATTGTAACTCTACGGTCCAAGCAATTCTTTAACCCTAGGCAAGGACGCTTAACCTAGAATTAGTATAGAGAACAAGGATATCTAAGATACATGCTAAAACAATCAAGCTACGAGTCAATTGCAGAAACATATAATCAATTCTCTTCTTAAATCCTAGTTGCATAGACAACAAGTCTAGCTAGGTTCTAAGTTGTTTTCATGGAACAGGTTTGTCCACGGTCCAAACCCAAATCACACAATAGAATATAAATCAATTCAACAAGTTAGATACTCATGCATGTGAAATCAATCAACATTCATATATTGAAGAACAAAAGAATTCATATCAACTAAAGGATAGAAATCAATTATCAAAATCTCACAAAGTCATACATCAAAGCTTCTCTCTTGAACAAACCCTACGAGACTAGTTGTTAATAATACAAACTAAAGCTAAACAATTAATCTAAGAAATCTAAGATATGAATTAGATGAATAATGGATACCTAAAACCTAGAGAAGGTCTCTAAGTATATAGTAGTTGGAAGACATGCCAACCGGACTATAAAAGATAGAGGAAAGATAAGAAAAAGGATACAAGATAGAAAATCAGCCATTCGGGTCTATAGTCAAACCGCGCCCGCACCGGCTCCACCGCGCTCGCGGTCAACCCTGGTCAAAACTTCGTGTGCACTTCGCTAATTTCCCTCTACCGCACACGCCTTTTGAGATCCGCGTGCGCAGTTTTCTTCGGCGTAAAGTAGACTTCCTTGGGATGATTCCGCGCCCATAGCCATGCCACTACGCCCGCGGTTCTTGTACAGAATCAGCTTCTTCTTCATTGAAACGCCATGAAAACTCTCGAATCTTGAATCCTTGTGTCTTCGGTCTTGATATTACAATTAAGCACAAAGTCTAACCTAGAACACTCATTATAGCCCTAAAATACAAGAGTTAACACATCCTGAATGGAGTATATCAAGTACCAACTAGAAGACTATGGTACATCCCTTAGCACCGTTCCTATCCTGTGTGATAATACTAGTGCCATAAACATTGCTAAGAATTATGTTCATCATTCTCGAACCAAGCATATTCACATAAGACATCATTTCTTTCGTCATAATTAATGTAGTACTAGGTTTGATAAGTGTTGAACATGTTAGGACTGAGGCCCAAGTAGTTGATATTTTCACTAAAGCATTTGATAGACGTCCCTTTGAGCATCTCAGGTTTCTCTTGGGGATGTTAACTTTTAATTAAACAAGTCTCGTTCTACTATTCCCTCAATTATTGGCTATGTTTGTAGAAAGCATGTGTTAAGAACTGTTTTCTCTAAAATCATCTTTGTAGGGACGCTAGTCTACGACATCATGTTTGCATTGCATTGAACTTCATTCACTTCTCTTTTGGTCTCAAGAGTATCCTGATCACCCAACCCTCATTATAAGCCAAAATGATGGAAACTCTAAGCTTACCTTAGCTGAAAATCAAGCAAAAACATCCTATGAGCCTTTTTTGTAATTTTCTTTTAGGGACGTACTTGCTTAGTTTTCAAATTGGTTCTAAGTGATCATAAGGACATTGGTACAATTGCTCCTAATGTCAAGTTAGTTCAGCGTAAGGACGCAGGGTCAGAGTTCCAAAGAGACAGTTAAACAGTTGTGATATGGAAGATGAACCGTTTTTTGAAAAGAGTTGTGGGAAACAGTTGTGTTTCACTAAGGGCTAAGTATTCCATGTGTAGGAAATCGAGCGGAGGAAGACAATTTACCACTATACCCCCACCCGTTGCTAGCCCCCCGTGTTTCTATAAATACACACTTGGTGCCTTCCTTTTCCCACTTTTGCAATCTCAAAAAACTCTCTTCTCTCTCTTTAAAACCCTCTAAAATCTCTCAAATTGCATCCAAAAGACTCCAAAGCCCCTCGACTCCAGAAAAGAAGCAAAAGCTAGTGGAGATTCCGGCCAAGAAAGCCATGAAAAAACCAACTCCGACCTCTTCCTCTAAAAAGCCAACCTCAAAACCTTCCCAACCCGTCCCTAAATCTTCTTCAGTAGTCAAATCCTCAAACATCTTTGTCCAACCTCCCACCTATTGTCCCAAACTTGATCCTCAAGCTGAGGACTAGCTCTTAAGGGAACCCAAAACCCTTGCAAATCTTTGCCACAGAGCCAACATCCATAACTGTCCCTCTGAAAAATAAAGGCTCCTCAACTACTTCATGATTACCCATGTCACTCCTCGCCTTGAGGAAACCAACTACACCAACCCTCTCTACATGGGACCTTCCATTATTGGGAGTAAATTTGGAGGGACGGTTTATGAGCTGGTGCAAGTCCTTCCCTCTCTTGCCGAGTTCCTGGTCACTCTAGTCGGCTCCGTCGCCTACTCCAAAAGAAATTAACCCAAACCCCTCTCTCCTCCCTCCAAACCCTCCAATGCTAACAAAACCAAGAGGAAGACCTCGAAGGTTCCTTGCGAAAACCAACTACACCGACCCTCCCTACAAGGAACGCTCCCTGTGGAGGTTCCTCAGGAGTCCCTAAGGAAGGCTCCTCCTCCCACTGCCCCAGTTCAAGTTGAGTAGCCTGGAGAACATATAGAGGGAATCGGCGAGTCCTCTCATCGCCAAGAGGAAGAACAGTCTGAAGAGGACGTCGATCCTCAAGAACGAGAAAAATAAGGTGGTGATGATGATGAAGATCACCAAAAGGAAAGGGTAGGGAAAGCGGTCCAAGAACAAGAACGAGAAGATATTGGGACCGCTTGTCTTCTCCATTGACTTCCTAAAGGAAAACTCCTGTGAGGAGTTCTTAGAGCTACTTGAGTTCTAGGGTTGGACACACCTGGGTGCTCACCTTGCCTCTTTGGACCCAAAGTAGATGAAGCTGTTCTACTCCAACTTTGAAATAAATCACATCAACGGCAAACCTCAAGGGACATTCACCCTAAATGACGAGCCATTCTCTATAGTTGAGGGCACTGTCCGTAGGATGCTCAATCTCCCTCTCTCCCCTCTTGAAGCCTTACACGATGTCCCAACAAAAGCTCCGGACGGTTTAACCAAGAGGAGATTGTGGCTCACCTCTTCAACGGGAAGACCCCGGCCACTCCTGATCGCATGGCACACGTCCTTTCAAGGACGGGGGCACTTGCTCACCACTTCTTGATGAGAATGATCATCCCACGCCAAGAGAAACAAACGATAGTTTAAGTTGCTGACTGCATTCTTCTCGATGCCTTCCTAAAGAAATAGCCCATAAAGCTGGTCTGGGTCATCCTAGAGCACATGGGGAAGTGCACGAACAATATACACTCTCTTCCCTACCCTGAGTTGGTGAGAAAGGTTATGATTCAGCAGGGCATGTATGAGTTCAAAGAATAATAGACTTTTGTCATGCAATGGGACGTCAAGCAGATCTCCCACCTTCGCTTTGATGAAGATCTCCTGTCCATAATCTGCAAGAGAAGGATCGATGAGGAGGCCGCTGCTGAGGTTGTCGCCAGAGCTGAAACTGAAAATCCATAAGTGATAGGGACGCCGCCTCCTCAGGACCAAGACGCTGAGCTCCCAAAGGACTCTTCACATCACGTGAATGAGCACTACACGTCCAAGGAGTTGTATGCAATGATGATTGATAATCAGTGTATCTATATAGACGCTGTTCAGAATATGCAAGAGACTCTTATTCATACAAACGAGATGATAGCTGAACTCCTGAAGGTAGTCGTCAAGCGTCCGAAATGATCACCTCTCCCCTTTCATCTCCTGAAAAATATTAACTCTTTTATGATTGTACTTTTGAGCAATTATTGTCATGGTCTATAATAATTACTCTATCTTTTGGTGAATGAAGTTCTATGTCTTTGCATATTTGTTTGTTTAAGCGTTCTTACCTATAGTTATGATTTTGTGCTAACATGAACTAACACTTGTTCTCCTTTTCGATGATGCCACAAGGGGGGAGTATAGTTTTGCAGAGATACGTTGTTAGAAGTTATCATAGAATGCATATGTTTAGGGGGAACTTTCAGCTATGTCTTAAGAATGCTAACATAAAACTGAGTGTGAAACACTTGAATAATTTGCATGCTAAGTTTGTCAAAGGACGCTCAAGTCTATAGAGTTTGTCAACATCAAAAAGGGAAAAATTGTTGGGACAATATTAAGGACTCTAGTCATTGGTATCGAAACAATGATATTCGTCCCTAGTTTTGATAATGACAAACTCAACGCTATCTAATGTTTGTCCAAGTGTTTATCCCAAGGACGCCCTCAAGAGAAAAGGACAACAAGTGAACCAGCGCGCAGGACCTCAATAATCCAGTGAACAGGATGGAGTTCCTACGAAATTAGGATATCGTCCTTATTGAGTAGGAACATGCGTCAAATTGCAAGACTTCAAATTCAAATAAGGTCGCCCGACAAGATGACATCACTTGCTGTGAAAATCTGGATAATGGGGGCATCCTCGTAAGGTTTGAACAAGGCATATGCTCTTTCTCCAATGAACTTATCTTGAATGGCGGCGACATTCTTATGTTGACTAACGACGACATTCTTATCTTCCTCGTCGGAGTTGAACAACGACGTCTTCATCGGTGCTCGTCTAGGCTAAACAGCGGCATCCTCGATGGTGTTTCTCTTGGGTTGAAGCATCTTCCTTGGTACTCCTCTTCACTGGCAGTAGGCCTGTCCATCGGGTTGTGCAAAGAGACTAATGGAACTGGGTCACCAAAATCATGGGGCCCCAAAATATTAGTATTCGTAATATAGTTAAAAAACGTGCATATTTAGAATCTCTGCTAAACTAGTACAGTTGGTGAAAGGATGAAAGCTATACTACAAAAGAAATAACATGTCCCGTGTTCAAATGTCACCAGCGCCACTTTATTCTTCTCTACAAAAAATTCTTTAATTTATTGTTAAAACTTGGCTAATTAGTTATTTAGTTGTATAATTAGGATTTTCTTTATGCTCGTACTTACTAAAATTTATTTATGTGGATATAAAATTTTATTTATATTTTATATTTTATCCCTACAACTACATTTATTATCAATAAAGCTAAATTATTTTGATTAAACAAACAAAAACTAACACTATAGATACGTACCGTAGTAAAAAAAGAACACAAGTGACGGTTACAAACTCTCTAGAGCGATTTGCGAGTGACACCGACGATTGGCGGTTCCCAATTGTCTGTGTCGTTTGTGCTTCTCTCCGACGTCAGGTTGTGGGAGCTAGGGTTCCCGTCGTCAAGTACGGGCGTCACCATAGCAGGCTGCGTGCAATGATTAGTTCTGAAGGTTCAATGGCGGAAGATAGGGCAAGAGATTTGTTGTTGACTGAGGAAGAGTGTCAAGAGGTCGAAGGTGCAACGGACCTATCAGAGGTAGAGAAACAACGAGGCTCGCTCACCCTTGTTGGTACTTTACTCACCAAACGCCCATTCAATGCTTATGCGCTGAAGACAACCATGAAAGGTGCCTGGAAAGCCAAGAAAGGTTTTGTCTTTTGTGAACTACGACCAAACCTTTATTTCTTTCAATTTGCCAATTTGGCTGAAAAGGAACGAGTGATGAATGAGGGTCCTTGGTCTTTCGATCAGGCTTTACTTCCTTTAAAGGAACCGGGGGTAGAACAATCGTCGAAGATCGAGATCGAAAAGGTTCCGATGTGGATAAAAGTCTATGATCTGCCTCTCGATGCAATGACTAGGGCCACTACAGAATTAGTAGGGAAGGTGTTTGGTGGTTTAGATTTTGTTAATGAGTTTGAATTGTTGATGAGTGCCAATTTTCTCCGGCTTAGGGTGCAGGTGAACATCATAAAACCCCTTCGCAGGGGCATTTTGATGAATTTCGGTGCGAAAAGGCTCTAGGTAGGAATCAAATATGAGAAGCTACCAAATTTTTGCTACTGTTGTGGAAGACTAGGGCACACAGAGATGGATTGTGAGGAGGAAGAAGACAAGGATCGCCAAGGAAACTTTGGCGACGGTTGAGAGCCTCACCACTGAAGTTACATCAACCAAGATCTGAGTTTGAGCGTGAGCAAGAGATAGGTGTGATTAGTGGAAAGCAAAAGGAGAGACGATCAAGTGGGAAGCAAGAACTCATTATCTAAAGAAGAGACATCAGGAAGGACTATGGATGAGGTGGCAATAGCTGAGACCGCCAGTACAGTGCAGCATGTGATCGGATTGAAAGAGGTCCATGATAAACTGAGAAATGTCATGTTGGATGATAATGTGAGAGGCGAGGCTGGGGCTTCTGATGGACAACGTGGTGAAGAAGAGCTGGAGGCAGGACAAAACAGTGAAAGAAGCAGAGAAGAGGAGGCCCAGAGAGCTGTTACAGAGGGGAATGAGAAGTTGAGTTTAGAAAGAGGAAAGCGTTCCTGGCAACGACGAGCCAAAGGAAATGACATTCAGGTTGAGAAGTGGATGCAGTTCAAAGGAAAAGAAGTGAGCATGATACTGATGCTATTATGGTGGATAAAACAGATTGTACTACAAAACGTCAAAAACTTTTAGCGGCGGGAGGGGCCAAAAGCCTCTCTGTCCGATCTTTATGAGTATTCTAAGCTATAATTGTCGGGGATTGGGGATAGCCCGGTCAATTGGAAGCCTCACTACCCTGGTGAGGAGGGGGGGCCCAATGGTGGTATTTTTAATGAAAATGAAATGTGATAGACAAAGATTGGAAAAACTTCGGGAGAAAGTAGGCTATGTTGGATGTTTCACAATTGATGCGGTTGGGAAAGCTGGTGGGATCTGTCTTCTGTGGAATGAAGGAATATCAGTAAAGGTGTTGTTGTACACTCAGCACCACATAGATGCTGAAATAGATCAAAAGGACGGTGCAACATGGAGGTTCACCGGAATTTACGGTTGGCCTAGGAGAGAGGAGAAACGCTTCACTTGGGATCTTATTCGATGAATAGCGGAAGATGCTCATGAGGGGTGGTTGTGCATGGATGACTTCAACCAGGTTTTAAGCCAAAGCGATAAACATGGGGGAATTATCCTGATTGTGGAGAGATGTGCGCTTTCGGAGAAGCTTTAGAAGTCTGTGAGTTGAATGAAGTGAAGTTCATAGGCCCGAGATTTACATGGGATAATGGCCGTTTTGGGGATAAGTTCATCCAAGAAAGGCTTGACTATGGTGTAGCAAATGAAAGATGGATGGAACTTCACCCAAATGCAAATATTCGATGATGTCTCTCAATTTAGTAGTGTTTTATCGGTCTTTTGCCTTTGTAAATATGTGTCTTTCTTTCCTTTTCTTGTGTGTTTTGTCCCTTTTTAGCATAGATTCCGATTTTCTATGAGATTCGGAGACTATGCGCGTTTTGTGTGTTTTATAAACATTTCGGAGTAAGAATCATGGAGATTGGAGCATGGCATCATGGAGGAATTCAAAGATGGAAAAGGAGCTAAAATGGAGCTAAAGATGCATGGGAAGAAGCCTCAAGTGAAGACGAAGAGAATGACGAAAGAATCGAGTCAATCCGAGCTAAAACGAGAGAGAACGGAGCAAAACAAGCTGAAATTTGCCTTAGGCCCGAGGTACCCAGCATGTCGGGCCAGAGGTACCATGTTGGCCCGAGGTGAAGCAAGTCGGGCCCGAGTTACCTGGAACGTATGCCTTTGGACCGAGGTTGAAGCAAGTCGGGCCCGAGGTTCTCTGTGTCGATCCATGTCGGTCGTGGCTCCGGATTCCTTTCTTTTTGGGATTTTCCTATTATTTCCCATATTTATATTTGCTTCCTTGGAGATCAAGGAGTCTAGAAGCCTTGGAGATCAAGGAGTTCTAGAAGCGTTGGAGGTCAAGGACAAGCCTTGGAGCCCAAGGAGTTTAGAAGGGTAATCTAGTCTTTGTAGTAGGGGAAAAATCTCTATTTAAACCCTTGTATTCTCTCATTAGAGAATCTGAATCATCACATACACTTTGAGAGTAAGTTGAGAGTGAGGTTTGAGAGAGTAGAAGGAAGAAGGGGGTGGACTCCTCTCCAAGGGAGGGAAAGAACCCAAGATCTAGAGGAGGATTTGGGTGAATTCCTTTCCTTGGAGAGGAAAGAAACCCTTAGGCTTTGAGCGGGAGTAGAGATTGTAAGAATTCTTCCTTTGTTTAATTCAAGTTTGCTTTAGTTTTGAGTTTGTGTTGTTGATTGTGGATTTGACTTGCATGATTCATGATTTATCTTTGGTCTTTGATGATTGCTAGCTTAAAATCCATGATTGGCGAGTAGATAGCTTGATCTTAGGGTAGGGGGCGAAAACCCCAACTCAATTGCATGTGCTTGAACTAATTTCATGATTTGATTGCCTAGATCCATGTCTATTTCCCTTATGAGCAAGATTCTTAGATTGAAAACCTAGGAAAGTTGGTTCGAAGGGACTAAGAGATAGCCTCTTGATCCCGCGGTCGAATAGGAGTAGATAGAGAGTCGTTTGGTTGAATGAATGCGTGAGCCTAGTTCCATGAGATTAATGGCATGATTTGATTGGATTTGTTGATCTATGTCTAAGGTGAAATCCTCTAGTTCATCGATCTATATGATAGCATGTGAAGTTGAAGTTGGCATGAACCCCTAGCCCTAGGATCCCCCTTAGCCTAGCTTGTTTCTTCCCTTTTATTGATTGTTGCGTCGTGCCCGAGTCCCCTAGCCTTGAGCCCGACTTTGTTTGTGCCTAGCTACCTCGGTCCTGAGATTGACAACCTCGGTCCCGAGTTGCTTCGTGTGTTTTATTCCCATTGTGTTTGTGTTAGACAATCAACCGTTCAAACGCATATGAAATAATCCCCTGTGATCGACCTCGACCACCATACTACAACGGGGTTGTGATACAAATTTCTTTTGTTGATTGACCCGGGGCCCTATCCTTAGATTGGTATAGTACTTTGGGCCTGTCATCAGAATGGCGCCGTTGCCGGGGAATTATTGTGATTGTGTGTTTGTTTGGTTGATTTGTTTTGGGTAAGGGACTAGCCCGAACCCTCTTGTGTTATTTGATTTGTTTCTTTTTGTCTTTTTTGTAGGTGATTCCATCTTGTTAAAATATATATATATATGGATTTTTATGATAGTGATGATGAGTATGAGTGGGAGGTTTTCTACCTTGAAATGGAGATCAAGCGTGTAAAAAGAGAACTCCACGAGGAAAAAGAGCAATGGGAAAGAAGAGAGAGAGCTCGAGCTCGTGAGCAACTTGATGCCCGGATTAGAATGCAACAAGAGATAGAAATGAGAGCGTATGAAGAGGAGTGTTACATGAGAGAGGTGTATGGGAACCAAAACCACTATGGTGGAAGAGGTGGTGCTCAATCCTATTGGGGAAGTCCCACTTACACTCAAATGCAAGGAGTACCTCCCTACCAACCTCCGAGCTACGAAGAAACTCCTCCATGGGAATATATGTTGTAAGAGGATATTGATGAGGAACCTCAATGGGCACAAGACTTGAAAACTCAGTTCACAATTGTTGAGAGGCGAGTCGATGATTTGAGCTCTCAACTCAATGAGCTTTGTTTATGGAGGATGAGCGTTGACGCGCAATTTGACTATATTTCGGCATCCCTTCCGAGTTCTCAAGAGCAACTTCCGAGCTATCATGATGAAGAGAGCTATGATGAGGTCCGAGTCGAGCCACCACAAGCCCAGGAGAGAGAGCAAGCCCGGACCGACGTACCCAATGTGTCGGGCCCGAGTTGCTCGGAAGTCAGACCAACTCAACAACCAAGGACCGAGTTGGAGGACGTGTCGGGCCCGAGTTGCCCAGACATCGGACCACCTCCCCTGCCTCCACTCTGCCCCGAGCCCGAGATGCAGAATGTCGGGACCGATTTGCATCCACTTCGATCGGTGACAATTGAGGAAAACTATCTCATAGCTCTTAGGCGTGCAAAGACTGAAGTAAAGGAAAGCTCTCCCTCTCTTATGATCCAAGAAGAAAAGGTCGAGTCTCGGTTCAAACAAGCTTTGGAAGAGATGCATGATGTCGGGCCCGATGTGGCGCCGATGTCGGTCCAACATGAGAAGCAAGCTTCCAAGATCATGAGCAAGACTCGTTTGCCCAATCTCCTTTGCTCTTTTGTGACGATTTCTTGTGAGTCATATGGTGCGGATGGACTATACTCGGTGGATGTGATTTCCGATTATTCTTGGTCTAAGTATGGGGTCCCCCGCCATTATGACGAGGCCGAGGCGCATGTTTGGTTGAACTTTAGTGAATGGCCGCAATTCTTTGCTATTGATGAGATGGTCCTTGGGGAATTCATGGACCCCGAGCCTTATTTTCCAACCTAACGGAGATTAGGTGGCACGTCAAGCTAATGACGTTAAAAGAGCGCTTTTCGGGAGGCAACCCGACGTATCCTTCGTATCCTTTGTTTCCTTTTGATTTGTTTTCTTCTTTTTAGGATTTGAGCTTATTGTGCTAGCCATTTCTCTAAACCCCTTTAAAGCAAGTATTTTGGGATGTGTCTTTGGTGTGATCTTGTAGGTGTTTCGTTGGTTCCAATGATGAGCTCGAATTCACCTCCCCATGTGCCGATGTCAACAATACACCATTCTTCCTAGCTTCAAACGCCTTGTCTAGTGAGTTTCTCTTTTCATTTTCCCTTTTGATTTTATTTGGATGCAATGAGGACATTGCATATTTTAAGTATGGGGTATGGGAAAAGGAAACTCTCTTTTGCCTAGTGTTTGTACATATGTGTGCTTTGTGTGTCTTTGTGTGTTTGAGAAAATTTGCATAAAAATTTGAAAAATTGTGTGAAAAAGTCAAAAAGATTTTGTTTTTGGACTAGGAATTCTCATCTTAGATATTTAAATGAAGGCTAATGATGATGTGAGCATGTAAAGTCCTTTGCGTATTTTTGGATAGTTTATCCTCTAAGTGATGTTGCTTTTGATGTGATGTGATATCTTGCATGTTTTTATTGAGCACGTGAGTTCTTGGATGAGTTTTGATGCAACTAAGCTAGAGTGAACCTTGTGAGATGATTTTTGGCCATTTTAGGGATGCTTGTTCATGATTGCTTATCCCTCATTTTCTTGTGTGATTAGCTCATGCATGCTAGGAAAAACTTGCTACTGCGGTGTTTATCTATTTTCCAAGATCAATATGAGATTTGTTCTATGCTTTGTCACATTGATTTGAACTTTGTTTCATTTAGTCACAAAATGTTCCATATCCTACCTTGAAGATAAACCGTTGTTTGTAGCCCCATTTTAGCCTTAGACCTTTGTTTGAAACTCCTCAAAAATTATGATTCCTAGCCTATATGACTTGAACCTTATGGGATTGGACTTTAGTGAGAGGTTTGGGAATGTATTTGGAGAGTTGAGATTCTCTTTGGAGGAGGGCAAGAAATGGAGTTATAAATCAAGTGGGTAGTGCATGTTTGTGAAGTAAAAAGTGAGAAGAAAAAAAGAAAAGTTGGAAAAAAGTAGTAGATTGAAAGCAAAGTGCTTATATGAGTAAAAAGGGTCCCGACCAATTTCAAAAGGACCTCGGGCCCGATGTGTAGTGCAAGTCGGTCCTAAGTGCTAAAGTGTGAAAAATCCAACAAAAAGTATAGTGCAAAGATGAAGTGGAATGTCAAGTGAAAAAGTGGGTTAAAAAGAGAGAGAAAAGAAAAATCAAAGTCTTTTGGATGAGTTAAGTTGAAAGTGGAATAATTTGGTGAAGTTGGTGAGAGACTAGAAAGTTCAATCCCCATTGTAAGCACCACAAGACCAAAATAATTCCCACCTTGAGAAACACCAAAAGCCCCATTACAACCCGGCCGAATGGAACCTCTTTGAGGACTTCCATTGAGCCAAGTTCATATTCTTTGTGTGCATTGTAATAGACATCTCTAGGTGGAGGAATTGGTGATATTACCTGTTTGAGCCAAAATTCACCCTAGGGAATTATGGCCTAGATCGGGCCTGATCGAAGTTAATCACAAAGAAAACGAATGAAGCAAAGCTCGTGTATTGTATTGTATTCAAAGTATGATTGAATGTGTCAAAGAGCGTAACCCTACCTAGGGTTTACAATAGGTTTATATAGTATCCTGGAGATCAATCTATCCTATTAAAAAGATAAGATTACACGTGATTCGATCTGATCCTAATCCTAACGATATGAATTGGACAAAATCTATCTTATATCTTCGACTCTATCTTATTAACCGACTTTGATATCCTTCGCCTCTCGCTGTGCTCTGAAGAAGTATTGAAGAAGTCTCGACCAGCTATCAATACTTTGGTGAGGAAAATCTGGGCCCAACAATACCCCTAAATGCAGCGTTCGGATTTTGAATCTTTTCAAATTTCAATGGTACATTTAAGTGATTTGACGTTGCAGTCCAACCTGGGTTTTCGGGATTCTGCAGGCCTCTTAAAACCCTATCTTCCGTCCTTCTTTTCCATTCTTGCCTTCAATTGCGTCCGCTTTTCTCTCCTCTTCCTCTGTTCTTCGTTTCTCCGAGCGCTCAGGTACTATTCCAACCCTTTCTCGCTTCTCTTTCGTGCTTTCCATGGCTCCGAGGTCCCCTTTTACTTCTTATAAAGCCCTCACTGAGGAAGACCTTCTTCCTTGCACCATGACCCGTGACGAGATTGTAGAATGGGTCGAACTTGGGGGTTTTCCCAAGGGAACCCGATTCCACGCTCCCACTATTGAAAACATCGATTGGGTACGAAAGGGTTGGGTGTGCTTTCTAGATTACCCATTCGCCATAGGCTTAAACTTTCCCTTTTCTGAGTTCATTCGGGAGTTTATTAATACCCTGAGAGTTTCGCCCTGCCAAATCCTTCCCACGGCATGGCGTACGCTTGCTAGAATCGACGAGCTTGCCTCGCAGCGGGGTCTCAAGATGACCATGGGAGAACTCCTCCTTGCATACAAAATCGTTCCCCAAAGAGCTGGTAGGATTACCCTTCACGCTCGGGACGTCAAGAACCCTCTAATCCCCAAGACAAAAATGCCTTCTCGTAGCCTTCAAGCTCGGTTCTTTTTTATCGAATTAGAATCCCTGAGAGGAATAGATGACGACGTGTTAGCAGTCTTTCGAGATGGATGGAATACATCTCGTATGGCTCTGAGCCTTTCTTCGCTGCTATCCCCTGTTTTTGTGTTTGTGACTGGCTCTGACTTGGTTTTCCTCTTTTCTTTGTGCAGTCCCGGTGGGAATCAACTCCAGGAGTACCGATACAGGCGTTTGCCGGCGATTGTTGAAGGTCGAGGCCGAAAAGCGCAAGCCGAAGAAGATCAAACCCGAACCTGAAGAACCTGCGGAGGAGGTGGAAACATTGGAGTCCGAGGACGAGACCGAAACAAGCGAAACCCCAACATCCTCCGATATGGCGAGCTCATCTGGAAAGAAATCAGGTCTGAATCTGTCTATTCGAAATCCTGCATCTCCAAATTCCTCGTTATGCTTGGGTTGCTAACTATTGGCTCCGTGTAGGCGCTAAGGTTGACATGTCTGCCGCTGGGATGGTGAAGAGGCTGAGGACGAGATGGAAGGGAAGGCGAGCCCGCACGATGACTGATCACCCTTGCCCTCCTATCATGCAAAGCTTATGTTTTCTGTTGGATTCTAAACTTCTTGGTTGTTTTAAGACTTTTTCTTCACTTCTTTGGCTGTGGAGCCAGTACTCTTCTAATATTTTCGGCCATAGGCCGGAAAATATTAGTACTCAATCGTTTTGACGCCTTCTGAATGGCGCTTTTGTTTGTTTGTTTTTGTGATGCTTGCTTTTCATTATTCAGCTTTCGTTTAATTAGCAATGCTAGATGGTTTTGGATGCGTTAGTAGGTCAGCATCCGGGGAGGGCGTTATGTGACACTTCCCCAGCGCATAGTGGTCACGAAATAGGCTTTCGGTTATTGCGCTTATATTACTGCAAAGGTCCGTTCATAGTTGTTTATGGCTAGGCATCCTTTGGATCCATAAGTTTAGTCCTTAGGATGTAATGTGTTCACGGCGTCCCGCGAATGTGGCCTTTGGTATCGGTGTTATAGCGTTCCCCTTCCCGCACTAATCCAATGTGACTACATTGATTGGATTTAGATGGGGGGTAACACACTTATGGGTTACTTCATCACGTTGTATGCGTGACGACATCGTCATATTTAGACGGCATAACCATGCAAGCGTACAGTGGTCGATTCGAGTAAGACGTTTTTGGTCGTGTGTGAGCTTTGATCGTAAAGATGTTTTGTACGAGATGATTTTAAGTTGTGGGAGAGTTGTGCTCTCGCGAAACATATCAAATCATAAGCAAAGACAAATTCCAGATCGTGTATTAAAAAATAATAGTGGATAGGTGTCAAAGGTGGAGACCCCCGAGTATTTTATTTGAAAAGGAAATAGCTAGGTCCTAAAGAAGTCTCAAAACTAATACTAAAGAAGGTACTGATGCTTTATTGAGAACAACTGAGTTTAGAAGTAATACTTCTTTAAGTGCGTTGCGTTCCAGCTCCGGGGGACTGCTTCGCCGCTTCTGGATTCCAGCTGGTATGCTCCATTTTCTGCTATCTTGGTGATTTTATACGGCCCTTCCCAAGCTGGTCCCAACTTGCCGGCATTGGCTTCTGCGGTGTTCTGGAACACCTTGCGCAAGACCCAATCTCCCTCTTGGAAACTCTTGACGCGGACATTCTTGTTGTAGCTTCTCGCGACTTGCTGCTGGTATTTTGAGATGCGTGCATGTGCTACTTCTCTGAGCTCTAGGACCGTGTCTAGGTCAGCCTCCAATTCTTCTTTGCTACCTGCGGATGTGGTGAGCCCGTACCGAGCGGTGGGCACCGTAACCTCGGCTGGTATGACGGCTTCGCAACCGTGTACCAAGGAGAAAGGTGTTTGGCCGGTCGTGCCTTTGGGTGTAGTGCGGTCAGCCCACAGGACGAAAGGTAGCTCCTCTGCCCAATTTCCTTTGGCTTTCGCTAGGCGCTTCTTCAAGTTGTTGATGATGACTTTGTTGCTAGCTTCGGCCTGGCCATTAGCCTGAGGATATCTAGGTGTGGAGGTGACCAAGTCAATGTTCCAAGCCTTGCAAAAGTCGCGCATCCTTTTGCTTATGAACTGGGAGCCGTTGTCGCAAGTGATCTCAGCAGGCACTCCGAATCTGCTCAAGATGTTTCTCTTTATGAATGAGATGACCTACTTATCTTTGATTTCCCGGAAGGCTTCGGCTTCGATCCACTTAGAGAAATAGTCCGTCATTTCCAGGAAAAATACTTTTTGCCCCGTGGAAGGGGGTAGTTTTCCTATAATGTCCATTCCCCATCTCATGAAAGGCCAGGGAGTGATTGACGGGTGGAGAGCTTCCGGCGGCTGGTGCGGTACCGGGGCATGGCGCTGGCACGCGTCGCAGGACTGAGCGTACCTGTTAGCGTCTTGTCGTATGGTAGGCCAATACCACCCCTGTCTGAGGATTTTATTGGCCAAGCTTCGACCCCCGGTGTGGTTACCGCAATCTCCGCTGTGGACTTCTCTCAAGACCTCTTCAGCGTCTTCTTTCTCTATGCATCGTTGCAGGAAGCCCGCTGCTGATTTGTGAAACAAGATCCCATCGATGATAGCAAAATGCGTTGCTTTTGACCTTAGGGCCTTGGCCTCATCTTTATCTTTAGGAGCTTCCCCTTTAACAAGCCAATCGAGGTACGGCTTCGTCCAGCTTGATTTGGTATCTTCTCTCGCCTCATCAGGATTATGATACTTCCTTGATACCCCAGTCTCTAGGGGAGAATCTTTGGTTTGCGCTGCTGATACCTCAGTGATGGCTGATTGTAGCAGGTGGACGAGTGGCACGCTGCTGAACTCTCGAGGGTCCAAGGTTGATCCTAGCCGTGCCAGGGCGTCGGCCGAAGCGTTCTGCTCGCGAGGGATCTGCTCGAACTCAATTTGGTCAAACTTCTCGGATAGTGTTTTGACTATCCCGAGGTAGCTGATCATCCTCTCGTCCTTGGCTTCGAAAACCCCCAAGATCTGGTTGATGATGAGCAGGGAATCAGCGCGTACCTTGATTCTCTTTATAGCCATGTCGGCAGCTAGCTCTAGGCCGAATATGAGTGCTTCGTACTCGGCTTCATTGTTTGTTGCTTCGAAGTTGCACCTTACTGCCTGGGCTATTAGATCCCCCTTTGTCGACTTTAGCACAACCCCGAGTCCTGCTCCTCTTACATTCGATGCTCCGTCGGTGTGTAACAACCATTCTTCTTCGGTATCGTTGTTGGAGGTAGCTAAGACTTCTTTGAGTACTCCTTCTTCAGGGGTTGGGGTGAAGTCGGCAAAGAAATCGGCTAGAACTTGTGACTTAATTGCTCTTCTGGGCTCGTACCTGACGTCGTATCCGCTCAGCTGGATCGCCCATTTCGTCATCCTTCCCGATAATTCAGGCTTTTGCATGATCTGCCGGAGTGGGTAGTTCGTCAAGACCACGATGGTGTGAGATTGAAAGTACGGCCGTAGTTTGTTCGAGCACATTACGACTGCTAGGACTAGCTTTTCCGTGGGAGAGTAGCGTGTCTCTGCGGGCACCATGGTTCTGCTTACGAAGTAGACTGGCACTTGTTGGCCTTCTTCATCTTTGACGAGTACCCCGCTCAGGGCGTTCTCTGATATCGCTATGTAGAGCTGCAAAACCTCTCCAAGGACCGGTTTGGCCAATAGCAAGGGATTAGCAACATACTTCTTTAGCTCTTCGAAGGCAGCTTCGTGCTTTTCGGTCCACTGGAAACTCTTGTTCTTTTTTAGGACTTCGTAGAACAGCCGGCACTTGTCTGATGATTTTGAGATGAATCGGTTCAGTGTGGCTATTTTTCCGGCTAACTTTTGTACGTCCTTCTCGCTTCGGGGGGATTTCAGGGAGGCGATCGCTCGTACCTGATCTGGGCTGGCCTCAATCCCCCGCTTGGTCACGACATGCCCCAGAAAAGTACCAGATTGTACCCCGAAGATGCATTTCTGTGGGTTTAGCTTCATGTTGTATTTCTCTAGGATCTTGAATGTCTCCTCAAGGTGGCCTCGGTGTAGATGACTTTTTGTGCTTTTCACCACCATGTCGTCGATGTATGCTTCCATGGTTTTACCAATTTGGTCCTTGAACATTCGGTTGACCAGTCGCTCCGGCGTTCCTGAGACCGAAAGGCATTACTCGGTAGCAGTAGGTGCCCTGCCCTGTAATAAAGGAGGTCTTCTCTTGGTCCCGAGGCTCCATCTGGATCTGGTGGTAACCGCTGAAGGCGTCCTTGAAGGTTAGGAGTTCGTATCCTGCTGTGGCATCTACCATTGTGTCAATGTGAGGTAGTGGGAACGAGTCCTTGGGGCAAGCTTTGTTGAGATCGGTGAAGTCTATTCATACTCGCCACTTCCCATTCTTCTTTGGTACCACCACTACGTTGGCTAACCAGTCCGGGTACTTCACTTCATTGACCTTCCCTTTCTCTAACAACTTCTTTACTTCTTCTTCGATCGCTTGGACCCGATCTGGTGCGAACCTCCGCCTCTTCTGCTTAACAGGTGGGAGTTCAGGGTTGACATTGAGTTTGTGTGTGATGATGGCGGGGTCGATCCCTGTCATGTCTTCGTGGCTCCAAGCGAAGCAACCTTTGTGACTTTTTAGGAACTCCACTAATTCTTCTTTGATAATTGGTTCCAATTTTTCTCTGACCTTCACCACCTTCCCCTCTTCGAGAGTCACCTCCTCCGCTTTTTCTTCGGTTTCGATTTGTGCTGGCAGAGGGGTGACGCTCTGTAATTGCTATGCTTCCGGTCTTAGGGTGGTTGGTTTGAGGGCTGCTTTGCAGCACTCCCTAGCCAACAGTTGATCCCCGCGGATTTCCTCTACTCCCCAAGGTGTTGGGAATTTCACAGTCTGGTGGTAGGTGGACGCGACGGCTTTCATGTCGTGCAGCCACGGATGCCCTAGGATGACGTTGTAGCAAGAGGGGCAATCCACCACGAGGAAATCGACCTGCTTGTTAATCCCTTTGGCAAAGGTGGTGAGAGCAATGTCTCCTACTGTGTGTTTAACCTCGCCACTGAAACCTACCAACGGGACTGGATGCTTGTGGATGTCGTTCTCGGATAACCCCATCTCTTTCAAAGCATCGAGTGTCATGAGGTTGGTGGAACTTCCGGTGTCAATTAAGATTCTTTTCATTAGTACGTTCCCCATATGTAGGGAGATCACCAGGCCATCGTGGTGGGGTTCAGCGGAGAAGTCTGCGTCACTGTCGTCGAAGACAATAGCGGATCCGGATGACCCCCCACCGGTACGTCGCGGGCGATCGGAGCTGCTTTCGCGCGCGTGTCGCTTCGCCGCTGAGTACGTGAGGCCGCAGATGTTTGAACCCCCTGAGATGACATTGATAACTCTGTCGGGTGTTAGGGGGTCCCTCCTTCTCCTTGGCTCGGGCTGCAGGTTCTCTACTACTTCTTTGGGTACCTGGGCATCTGGTGCTACATCTTTGATTCTTCCTTCCGAGATAAGGCGAGCCAATTCCTTCCTGAGCATGATACAATCTCGGGTCCAATGGCCGTGATACTCGTGGTAATCGCACCACTTGGTGGTGTCCCTGTCTGCTTTTGGGGCTTTGTCCCGCCGTGGCCACCTCACGTACTCCCCTTGTTTCGCCATGTTCCGCAGGAGGTTATCCATAGAGATGTTGAGTTTGAGTGATTCCAATGATGGTGGTGGCGGGTCGCGGTATTGATCGTCCGCTTGTCGTGCTCTGGCTGTGTTCACCTGCTCGCGGCTAGGGCGTGAATATGGGTGTGCTCGACGATCTTTCCTCTGGTCAAGCGAGCCCTTACGGCTGTCGGTTGGGCCCCTCTTCTCGTACTTCTCCACTTCTAGGGTTCTCTTCCGCAGGGTCCTATCTTCCTCCAGCCTAACGTGAGCCAAGGCTCTGGCCTGAACTTCCTCGAAGGTGTAACAGGGATGCTTGGTGAGCTCTTTGTATAAGCCGCCATCGGGTATGATTCCTTGCCTAAATGCCTCCACTGCGGTAGTGACGTCACAAGATTGTATCGAGACTTTTTCGCGGTTGAACCGCTCTAGGAATTCTCTGGTAGTCTCGTGTTGCTTCTGACGGATCCGATAGAGGTCGCTGGATTGTTTCTCGAATTTGCGGTTGTTGGCAAATTGGGTGCGGAAGGAGTCCGATAGTTCGGCGAAAGAACCGATGCTACCGCGTGGCAACTTTATGAACCAGGTCAGCGCCGGGCCCGTTAAAGTCGTGCCAAACCCCTTGCACATTACTGCTTCTTTGGAGTACGATGGGACCTCACTTGTCATCATCTTTTGCTTATAGATCGCGACGTGCTCGTCGGGGTCAGCGGTGCCGTTGTATGGGGTCATATTCGGCACGGCGAATTTCTTTGGTATCTCCACTCTGGTAATGCGGCGGGAGAAAGGAGACTCGTCGAAGCCGTCAAGAGCTTCCGGTTCCAAAGGTTGGAAACTCTTCCGACCGATCCGGAGTTGGTCAGCGATGACCCCTATCTGCTCCGTCACCTTTCTTCGTATGGCCGCGTCGAGGTCTCTGGGCCTCCCCCTTTCGAAGTCTTCTTCATCGGTCTCTCCCCTGTCTGGCCAAGCATCCCGAGGTGGTGTTCGGCGTCTCCTAGCCTCTGACCGGGGATTTCTTGGCGGGTCTTTGTCAAGGAGGACTTCTTCACGGTGGTGGCGGGCGGAAGCTTCTGGGGCATATTCTGGTAACACTGGTGTCTTGTCACGCGCGTCCAGAGTTTCGTCCCCTTTGGAGGTTGATGGATCGTAAGTCAGTTAATGAGGGCGTCCTTAACTAGGTTAAGGGCGTCCTTTAGTGCAGCGGAAAATAAACTTAACAGAATACAAGATAAGTGGACACGAGTATTTATAGAGGAACCCCACTAAGACCAACTAGTCTTATGGGTAAACCTCTACCTCCGTTGGAGGATTTTCAATAGCCGTCCCTTATCTTATTAAGAGCGAGTCCTTACAACTTAGGCGAGTCGTTACACTTCTCTGAGCTAAGCGTCCGTCCTTAGCCTCACTAGTAACACTCCTTTCAACCTAACAAGTAACCTAACACTCTTAGCTATAAGGAAGCTATCACTCACGTCTCTCACGGTTCGTTGTGAGAGACAAACTACAACTCTAATTGATTTGTGGTTTGTTTTGGATTTGATGTGGTTGGACTTTCTTTCTCTTGCTTCAAGCTCACTTGATCTTCTTGATCTTCGTTCGTGTTCTTGAATGCTTCGGGAGAGCTTGAGAGAAAGTCTTCAAAGTCCACTCTTGCACACACATGCCGCTATGCATACTCCTTGGAGAGTATTTATAGCGGAAGTGATTCTTGTCCTCTAGCGTCCTCTGAGACTTGGCAAGATCCTCGATCTTTGATCAACGGTGCGATGAGCGTCTTGAGGAGGTCAACTCTGTTGACGCGTGGGAAGCCTCCGCGTGGGTAGGGGACCATTGCTGGGAAAGCGACGTCTTTGGCATTGTCTACACGTGCCCAGACAAAGGAAGCTTCCTTCTGAGGACTAAGGCCGGACGATGATGTAATCATGTTGGGGCGGCCTTGATTTGAATTTGAACTTCGTCCGTATTTTGGCGCGCGTCCCTTCTTGATGAGGACTCCGTCCTATCTTGCGCAGGGACTCCGCCAATTACGTTTAGCTTTGGAAGTTCTGGTAACATGCGTCCCTACAGCATAGGGACTGCTGTTCACTTGTTGTCCTTTTCGCTCATGTGCGTCCACTGGACTTACCTGAGATCAAAACTTGGACAACTTATCAAATACATTTGAGTTTGTCATTATCAAAACAAGGGACGATTATTATTGGTTTAGATATTAACGACTGACGTCCTTAATATCGTCCCAACAGAGGTTTCTTCTCCCGCGCCAAAGTCGAGCCTTCTCACTATGCCGTCGGTGCGGCGATTGACACGGAGAGATCGGCGGCCCGTGGCGATAACCTCATATTGTTGCTTCAATTGACTGTTTTCTCGCGTGAGGCGTTCCACATGGGCGTCGTAGAAGCTCTTCTGGTCGCTCAGCTCCTTTTGGAGGAGTTGCATCCGTTCCCTAAGGTCGGTCATCTCCTCGTCTTGCGACCAGTTCTCAGGGATCACGGGATCCTTGTCGTGGTCGGCAAGGGGAGTTTTTGGAGACTCGTTTCCGTCGCCTGACATCATGAACGGGAAGTCCGAGTCGGAGTGTCTTTTGCGTGATTGTTCCGATCACGGCCCCACGGTGGGCGCCAAACTGTTTGAGCCAAAATTCACCCTAGGGAATTATGGCCTAGATCGGACCTGATCGAAGTTAATCACAAAGAAAACGAATGAAGCAAAGCTCGTGTATTGTATTGTATTCAAAGTATGATTGAATGTGTCAAAGAGCGTAACCCTGCCTAGGGTTTACAATAGGTTTATATAGTATCCTGGAGATCAATATATCCTATTAGAAAGATAAGATTACACGTGATTCGATCTGATCCTAATCCTAACGATATGAATCGGACGAAATCTATCTTATATCTTCGACTCTATCTTGTTAACCGACTTTGATATCCTTCGCCTCTCGCTGTACTCTGAAGAAGTATTGAAGAAGTCTCGACCGGGTATCGATACTTTGGTGAGGAAAATCTGGGCCCAACATTACCTTCAATAGTAAAGTCTTTACTTGCATGATTCTTGAGTATGAGTGTTCATTGCTAAACCTAAACACATGATGAGTGATACACATTTTCACATACCTAAAGTGAGGCTTGGTTGCATTTGACTTTATTCCTTGAACACTTGATCATGTGTGATGACGTAATCTTGCTAGCATATCTATCACTTGTGCTTGATTGATTTTTCATATGAGGCTTTACTTGAAGATTGTGCTTCGGTCATTCTTACATTGTTATTGCTTGAGGACAAGCAAGTTTAAGTATGGGGTATTCTGATGTCTCTCAATTTAGTAGTGTTTTATAAGTCTTTTTCCTTTGTAAATATGTGTCTTTCTTTCCTTTTCTTGTGTGTTTTGTCCCTTTTTAGCTTAGATTCCGATTTTCTATGAGATTCGGAGACTATGCGCGTTTTGTGTGTTTTATAGGCATTTCGGAGCAAGAATCATGGAGATTGGAGCATGGCATCATGGAGGAATTCAAGGATGGAAAATGAGCTAAAATGGAGCTAAAGATGCATGGGAAGAAGCCTAAAGTGAAGACGAAGAGAATGGCGAAAGAATCGAGTCAATCCGAGCTAAAACGAGAGAGAACGGAGCAAAACAAGCTGAAATTTGCCTTAGGCCTGAGGTACCCATCATGTCGGGCCCGACGTACCATGTTGGCCCGAGGTGGTGGCCCGAGGTGAAGCAAGTCGGGCCCGAGGTACCTGGAATGTATGCCTTTGGACCGAGGTTGAAGCAAGTCGGGCCCGAGGTTCTCCGTGTCGATCCATGTCGGTCGTGGCTCCGGATTCCTTTCTTTTTGGGATTTTCCTATTAATTCCCATAATTATATTTGCTTCCTTGGAAATCAAGGAGTCTAGAAGCCTTGGAGATCAAGGAGTTCTAGAAGCCTTGGAGGTCAAGGACAAGCCTTGGAGCCCAAGGAGTTTAGAAGGGTAATCTAGTCTTTGTAGTAGGGGGAAAAATCTCTATTTAAACCCTTGTATTCTCTCATTAGAGAATCTGAATCATCACATACACTTTGGGAGTAAATTGAGAGTGAGGTTTGAGAGAGTAGAAGGAAGAAGGGGGTGGACTCTTCTTCAAGGGAGGGAAAGAACCCAACATCTAGAGGAGGATTTGGGTGAATTGCTTTCCTTGGAGAGGAAAGAAACCCTTAGGCTTGGAGCGGGAGTAGAGATTGTAAGAATTCTTCCTTTGTTTAATTCAAGTTTGCTTTAGTTTTGAGTTTGTGTTGTTGATTGTAGATTTGACTTGCATGATTCATGATTTATCTTTGGTCTTTGATGATTGCTAGCTTAAAATCCATGATTAGCGAGTAGATAGCTTGATCTTAGGGTAGGGGGCGAAAACCCCAACTCAATTGCATGTGCTTGAACCAATTTCATGATTTGATTGCCTAGATCCATGTCTATTTACCTTATGAGCAAGATTCTTAGATTGAAAACCTAGGGAAGTTGGTTCGAAGGGACTAAGAGAGAGCCTCTTGATCCCGCGGTCGAATAGGAGTAGATAGAGAGTCGTTTGGCTGAAATGAATGCGTGAGCCTAGTTCCATGAGATTAATGGCATGATTTGATTGGATTTGTTGATCTATGTCTAAGGTGAAAACCTCTAGTTCATCAATCTATATGATAGCATGTGAAGTTGAAGTTGGCATGAACCCCTAGCCCTAGGATCCCCTTAGCCTAGCTTGTTTCTTCCCTTTTATTGATTGTTGCGTCATGCCCGAGTCCCCTAGCCTCGAGCCCGACTTTGTTTGTGTGCCTAGCTACCTGGGTCCCGATATTGACAACCTCGGCCTCGATTTGCTTCGTGTGCTTTATTCCCATTGTGTTTGTGTTAGACAATCAACCGTTCAAACGCATATGAAATAATTCCCTGTGATCGACCTCGACCACCGTACTACAACGGGGTCGTGATACAAATTTCTTTTGTTGATTGACCCGGGGCCCTATCCTTAGATTGGTATAGTACTTTGGGCCAGTCATCATTCGACACCTGGAAAGACAAGGGTCGGATCATGTTCCAATCATAATGGAACAATTTAGGTGTGTAGAGGAAGAAGGTGAGTTGATCAATGGCAAGAGACCGGCCAGGTTTGAGGCTTTATGGGCTCAGCATGAGGGCTATAGTGTGGTGGTGGAAATAATGTGTAAGAATCCAAGGTTTCAATCCACTGAGGATGGTTTGCTAAGCAAAATTGAAATCTGTATGGACCACTTGAAAGAGTGGAACAAAAAGGAGTTCGGCAACATTATGAAGAGACTCAGAGATGTTCGAGAAGAACTTTGACGTATGAACAAGGGTGGAATAGTGGGCTCTCTAGTTGAAAGAAGAAAGCACTTGGAATGGGAAGAGGATGATCTTATGGAAAAAGAGGAATCGATCTGCTTTCAAAGGGAAAAGGAGAATGATCTTCGATGGGGTGATAAAAATTCAGCCTTCTTTCATTAAAAAGAAATTGGCAGAAGGAAGTTGAATAAGATCAGAAGGCTCGTTGATGATGATCGAATGGAGTGGAAAAGACGAGATAACAAGGCGAGAGTGGCGGTGGAGTACTTCAATGATCTGTTCAGAACTGATCATTCTACACATCCCACTATGGCTCCTCAAGGGCTCTCAATACGACTGACAAATGAGGACAATGCTCAGCTGTTACGTCCATTCACTAAAGATTAGGTCCATTCGGCACTTTTTTCTATGCACCCCACCAAATCCCCAGGACCCGACGGAATGTCGGCACTGTTTTACCAACAACACAGGCATATTGTCGGTCCTGAGGTAACCACATTCGTCCTTAAAATTCTACATGGCGAGGCTCTTCCCCTAAATTTAAACCATACCTTCATCTCTTTAATTCCCAAAGTTCGAGATCCTTTTAAAATGCATGATTTGAGACCAATTAGCCTGTGCAACCTGTTGTTTAAGATCATTTCCGAAGTCACTGCAAATAGGCTGAAAGGTGCCCTTAATAAGGTGGTGGAGAAGACACAAAGTGCATTCGTCCTGGGCAGGCTAATAACAGACAATGTGTTGGAGGCTTTTGAGGGTTTCCACTACATGAAGTCGAAGAAGAAAGGAAAAAAGGGTTTCTTCGCTCTTAAGCTGGACATGGACAAAGCATATGATCAGGTGTTGGATCGTTAGTACTGAGGGACGTCCTTTACTTTAGTAAAGGAGTCCTTTGGTTAGGCGTCCCTACGAGGAGTAGGGGCGTCCTTGAGTAATGCAGCGGAATAAAATACTAAACAGGTAAGTAATGAACGCAGTGAATTATAGAGGAACCACTCAAGACCAAGTAGTCCTTGAGTGTAAACCTCTACCTCCTTGGAGGATTTTTGAATAGTTCTTTCCTTTATATTGAACGTTCTTACAGTCGTACTGGCAAGTCTTTACAGTTCACTTCGCGCATGGGCTTATGTGGTCATTCTCCACATTCTGCATTCTGCAGTACTTCGCAGAACTCTCTCTCTCTTTTTGTGTTTTTCTGAGTACAAACAGTTTTGTGTTTTGGTTACAATTCTCACTCGATCTAGCACAAGTCTTAGCACTGTTCTTGAGTTCTTACGCTAGTTCTTCGTGTTCTTGAGTGAGCCGCTTTCCTTTGATTCTCTCTGAATATTCTCTGAAAGCGTTAACGTCACAATAAATGCCTTGGGGTATTTATAGGACTTGGGGAAGGGCGTCATTTCTTTGAGACGATCATGCTCTTCGTGGACGTGGCTACAGGATCTTTCTCCAACTAGTAAGGCGGTGATGAGGAAGCTTCCTGTATCCAGCTGTGTATGATGAACTCCGCTACAGGATCGGCCGCCACGTGTTGATGGACTCTGCAACAGGATCGTCCGCCACATAGTGTTGGACTCCGCTATAGGATCGGTCTCCACGTGTCCTTGGATGATCAAACATTGTCGAGTGATGTCATCTTGTCGGCTAGTGAGTAAGGACTCCTTTCTTGCGTTCCTACTTGCTTGGGACTCCGTCATTGCTCAAGTAGTCTCTAGCTGGTCCTTACTTCCAGTTAGCTAGCGTCCCTAAGCCTAGGGAACGTTCATACACACTTGTTGTCCTTTTGTCACTAGCATTCCTGAACACTTGGACAAATTTATTAGAGTCAAAGTGAGTTTGTCATATCAAAACTAAGGGACGGTTGTGTGGAACACTAGCAAGGACGCAAGCGTCCTTGATAGCGTCCCAACAATTTCCCCCTTTTTGATGATGACAAACTCTTCAGTAAAATAGTTTTGGCGTTTGAACTTAGCATGCATGAAAACTTAAAAGCGTCCTCTAACACTTAGAGAAATTTCAGTGAGCATAAGTTTTCATTCTTTGATTCTCTAGCATTTGGATTTTAAGGAGAGAGTCGCGTCCTAGAAACCTTTCTAAGCATCCTCTTTTATTCTAGTATGGGCGTCCCTTAGACTTTTCACTTCATAGTTCCCCCTTAACACTTGCTTATTCTAGATAACTATTTTATAGCGCATCTCTGCAAAACTACACTTCCCCCTTTTGGCATCATCGAAAAGGATAACAAGTGATAGGGACGTTAGCACAAACACATAACTAAAAGCATTGGAACGCTTAAACAAACACATGCAAGCAAACATTGGAACTTGCATTCAAACAAAAGTAGAGTGCGGTTATTACAAACCAAGAACCAATTGTTTGAAACATAAAAGAAGCAAGAGCAAAAACATTGAGGGATTAAAAGATTGGAGGACGGCAATCACTGAGGACGGCTCTGGTCTTGATAAAACTTGAGAAGTTTTTCATGAAGTTCAGCCGACTTAGAGAAAGCAGATGACAAGTCCTTGAGGGCGGAAAAGATGAGACACCGGTTGTCCATGATTGCTCCCATGAGTTCTGCAGGAGGATGCTGGGCAATATTCGCGGGGGCAGAACGGGGCACTGGACCTGAACTGGAAGATGGAGCGTCCATTGGAGTTGCTGGAGGAGCAGAAGGAGCTAATAGCATTTGATCAAGAGCTGCAAGGTCGACTGTTGGCTCTTGGTCCTGAGGGAACTCTTGAGATATTGAAGCGAGCCTTGCTTCTTCAGCTTCAGCGGCCATGCGTTCTTCCTCAGCCTTCAATCTGGCTTCCTCAGCCACAACTTCTAACTGTTTCAGCACTGACGGCAACTCTTCGTTGTGCCTGATTTCAACCAGTCTCTTCTTAGCGTTCCACTTTAGCCCAAGCTCTTCAGAAGGAGCACTTTCATCGTAAGCATTTTGGGACATAAGTATCAGCTTTACCAGACCCGGGTACGGCAAGGCGTGACGCTTCCTCCCACACTTAGCCATATGTTGCATAGCAATTCTGGCAAGATTGATGGGGCGGCGTTCTAGAAGAGCGTCAATCAGAATGATGTCGTGTGTCTGAACAATTGAACGCTTCTCTTGCCGGGGAAGGACGGCGCGACAGATAAAATAATGTGCAATGGCGCCTACCTTGCTCAAAACATGAGCGACCCTGTCCAGTCCCATTGGCCTTTTGCCCTGAAACACTTTATCAACCAAGGGCAGATCTTCGTCAGTTGTTTCAAATCCGCCTTCTGGAAGGGATCTTAGAGCATCGGACAGGGGCTTTTGAGGATTGAGGCCCATGAAGGAACGGATCTGGCGTTCATTAACTGATGCTTTCTCACCATCTATCTTGAAGTGGAGAGAACCATCTTTGGATTTGTAGCGCAGATCCCTGTAGAACGCCTTGACCTGTTCTTTGTCAACATTAGCCGGCGTAGGCCCAACGTTCAACCATCTCTGAAATCTCAGAAGCTCAAGGAACTCCTGAACTTTGTCATCTTGGAAGGAGGAGAGCCATTCTTCTGAGTAAATGAGAGGGCTGAGAACTTTGACGGGGGCGCCATCAGGCTTTCTTTTGCGTTTGCCCTTAGGGGACTCAGAATCCTCATCATCTGAAGAACTGTTCTCATCAGCAGAGTCCTCTGACTCTTCTTCATCAGTGTCCTGGCCAGCAGCGTTCTCTGTGCCTTGTTCATTTTCAGCATTGCCACCAGTTGTGGCTTGACCAGCACCAGAAGAAACTTGACCTTGGGACGTGCCCTCAGCGTCATGAGCCTTTGATTGATATTCTGAGTGGGGCTCAGCGTCCGCGGGGACTTGGTGGGATTCTGTTTGGATTGTGGGGGAGGGGTTTTCTTGAGGAGTTGGGAGGGGATTTAGGAGAGGGAGGGTTTGGTTGTAGGGAGGAACTTCTTGAGCATCACGCTCGAGCTCCTCAGATAAGGTGGGCTCGGCATCCTTTGGAGCGACCTGGTGCTCACCAGCGTCCTCAACAACTTGTTCCTCAGCAGGAGCATTCTCGACTCCTTCCGCCTCGTCGTTAGAGTCCCCAACGACATCAATGTATGGGGAGACTTGATCAGCAACACCTTGAGGCTTTCCTCTTTGGCTGTCAAATGAGCTAGAGGAGGAGGAGGAGATTTGCTCGGGCTCTGGAGCGTCCTTTGGTAGCAACACCTTAGGCTTTTCGCCAGCTTTGCGTCGGCGAAAGGTGTGCTCTAGTATGGAACGCTTCTCAGCCTCATCCGGTCCGCTTTCAGAAGAAGGACGACGGGACTTTGGCGTCTCAGGGTCCTTTGGCGGTAAGATATGGGCCGGAGCAGATGGGAAATTGGCGAGATTTAGGGGAGAGTAGGGTTTAGGAGGAAAGGGAATGAGGGCATTTGTTCTTGAAGGTTGAGGGGACGGAGGAGGAGTTGGGAGTTGGACGATGGTGATGGGTTGAGGTGGTGGAGTGGATTCTTTGGAGAGGTTGGAGGGCCTTTTTGTGGAGCTAGGCCTTTGTTTGGAGGTTTTGGAGGAGGGGACGCTTGAAGTCTTGGCCTTTTTGAGGGGCCTTGGGTCGTGTGTTTTCTTGGAGCGTCCCTCCTTTAGGTGGGGTGGAAACTTCTCCACAATTTGGGTTGGATTTGAGGAGGTTGGCTTGGACGATTTTGAAAGAGGGGAAGCAGGGGCTGGACGCTTTAGCAGATTTTTGGTTGTGACTGTGGGGACTTGAGGAGGTGGGGGAGAGGGACTTGGCACACGGTTTTTAAGCATTTTGTAGGCCAAAGAGTCCTTAGGGTACATGGGGAAATCTGGGAGGACGGCGTTGTGCAAGTCTGGGATTAAATCAAGTAAAGGACCGAGATTCTCACCACCAAACTGCGAGAAGAAGAGAATGTCGTCCATCTTTCCTGGCAAGTCCTTGTAGTTTGTGTTGTGGAGGCCTTGAATGACGAACCGTTCGATGAACCTCTCATAGTTCCTCGTTTTAACTTCGTCCGCCTTCACGTCAGGTTTATCCATCCGTTCCCTTATCAAATTGTAGAGGGTTTTCGGCTTCCTATTGATGAAGTCCACCAAAGATTCATTGAGAACGATGGGCTTTGGCTTTTCTATATGGTGGGACTTCACCAATCGTCTTCGCTTCCCTCCGGTAGAAGATCTGGCCACGTTCATCAGTCTTTGAGACATTTTCTGGTGAGTTTTAGTGAGAGAAAGTTGCCGGAAAGCTAGAGAGAAGTCAGAAAACTGATTGGAGCAGGGAAGTGGTTGAGAATAATAAATGAACGAGAGCGACAGTTCTGGCCTTATATAGAGGAAGCGGTGGCACAAACTGTAATTACCACTGTTTTACTGTGCGACACGTGTCAAAACTTCCCCCTTAAGATTTGAGCAATTACAACGGTCACTCTGCACACTTTCAAAAGTTCAAATTTCTGACTCTTCAACTTCTTCTCAACACTGAACTGGCATCCTCTCTTACAAACACTGAGCGTCCTCTTATACTTAGCAAAAATTTACCTCTTAAAGCAAACCAATACCAATTCAACCGTCCTTGTTATCACCTTTCGAACCATTTGAGAACAAAGCAAGTACGTCCCGTAAAAGAAAACATGAAGCTCAAAGAACGCTTTTGCAAAGTTCTCGGCTAGGGTAAGCTTAGAGTTCCCATCATTTCGGCTTATAATGAGGGTTGGGTGATCAAGGAAACTCTTTTCAAGACAAATAAAGAAAATTTGAATGGCATTCCAAAGTAGCAAACACATGAAGTTTTAGACTAGCGTCCTTGCAAATATGAATTTAATGCATAACAGTCCTTAAACACTTAGAATCTACAAAACATAGCCAATCATTGAGGGAATAGTAGAACGGGACTTGCTACTTAAAAGTTATCATCCCCAAGAGCAACTTTAGATGCTCATAGGGACGTCTATCAAGCGCCTTAGTGAAAATATCAGCTATTTGGTCTTCAGTCCTTAGATGCTTCATACTAGCTAATGAGTCCTAGTTCAACATTATCACGCAAGAAATGATGCCTTATATGAATATGCTTTGTGCGTGAATGGAAAACAGAATTCTTAGAAATTTCAATAGCACTTGTGTTATCACAACGAATGGGAATAGTTTCAAGATTGATACCGTAGTCCTCAAGTTGATATTTGATCCAGATGACTTGTGAACAACACCAGGCAGCAGCAACATACTCAGCTTCCGCAGTTGAAAGCGTCACAGAGTTCTGTTTCTTAGATCCCCAGGAGACTAAGCATGAACCAAGGAACTGTGCCATTCCTGAAGTGCTTTTCCTATCAATCACATGACCAGCATAATCAGCGTCCGAGTAGCCAACAAGCTTGAAGGACGTCTTCCTAGGGTACCAAAGGCAAAGATCGTCGCGTCCTTTGAGGTAGCGAAATATCCTCTTGACTTCTTGCATGTGGGACTCCTTTGGATTTGCCTGGAAGCGTGCACACAAGCAAACGGCAAACGTGATGTCGGGACGGCTTGCGGTCAAATATAGCAAAGAACTAATCATTCCTCTGTAAAGTTTTTGATCAACGTCCTTTCCCTTTTCATCAGCGTTAAGACGCGAGTTGGTAGAACAAGGGGTTGCAACAGGTTTGGACGTGTTCATCCCGTACTTCTCAAGCATTTCACGGACATATTTTTGTTGGTGAATGCGCGTCCCTTCCTTGAGTTGATTGATTTGAAGTCCCAAGAAGAAATTGAGTTCTCCAATGAGGGACATTTCAAACTCACTACTCATTAAGGACTTGAACTCATCTACAAGTTTCATCTTAGTACTACCAAAGACTATATCATCAACATAGACTTGGGCAATTAAAATGTCCTTGTGAACTTTCTTAATGAACAAAGTTTTATCAATTGAACCTCTTGTGTACCCATGAGACAAAAGAAAGGACGCAAACCTGTCGTACCATGCACGGGGGGCTTGCTTGAGTCCATAGAGAGCTTTGTCTAAGTAGTACACATGATCTGGGTGAGAGGCGTCCTCGAAGCCAGGCGGCTGAGCAACATACACTTCCTCCTTTAGCTTTCCATTGAGAAAGGCAGTCTTGACGTCCATCTGAAATAACTTGAATTCTTTGTGGGCGGCCAAAGCAATAAGAAGACGAACGGCCTCAATTCTAGCAACAGGAGCGAAGGTTTCATCATAGTCGATGCCTTCCTCTTGCTTAAATCCTTGGGCCACCAGTCTTGCCTTGTTTCTAGACACACATCCACTTTCATCAAGCTTATTTCTTAACACCCTTCGCGTCCCTATGATGTTTTTTCCTTTGGGATGGGGGACGAGGGACAAAACTTTGTTCCTTTCAAACTGGTTAAGTTCTTCTTGCATCGCTTGAATCCAATCAGCGTCCTGGAGTGCTTCCTTAATGTTCTTTGGTTCCACCATAGAGACAAAGGCATTGAAAGTACAGAAGGCTAGATTAGAACTTTGGGACTTGCTTGCTGCTGATCTTGTTTGAACTCCTTGAGAAGGATCTGAGACAATTTGAGAAGTTGGGTGGTCCCAAGAGAAGCGGGACTCCCTTTGAAACAATTGAGCAAATCTTGGATCAATGTATCCATCAGAATCATCACTATCACTTTGAGCATCGTCCTCAGTGTGTTCCCCCTCAGAGAGAGCGTCCACACTTTGGCGTTGCTCGCCCTATTGACTTGATTCACCCATATCTTGTTGAACTGGGGATTCACTACGAGAGGGAACTCCCTGAACAACACTAAGAGCGTCCATTGAGACTTCTTTAGGATTTGGAGAAGCGTCCTTAGGAACATAGTATTTTCCAGAGGTCCAACCTTCAGCTTCGTCTTTAGAGTCGTCCTGCTGTTGTGAAGAAGAGCGTTCTTTCTTACTTGGTTGTTCTTTATGAGAAGAACTCTCCTTGAACACAACATGAATACTCTCTTCAAGCTTTAGAGTCCTTTTGTTAAAAACTCTATATGCTTTGCTGGTGAGAGAGTACCCAAGGAATATGGCTTCATCACTCCTTGCATCAAACTTTCCAATTTTTCTTTATCATTGTTGTGGACGAAACACTTGCACCCCAAAACTCTGAGATAGTCAATGCGAGGCTTCCTTCCATGCAACAACTCATAGGACGTCTTCTTCAACAGAGGACGAATCATGGCACGATTGATGATGTAACATGCTGTAGCAATAGCTTCCGCCCAGAAGTACTTGGGAACGCTATTTGCCAAGAACATAGTTCTTGCCATATCCTCCAACGTCCTGTTCTTCCTTTCCACAACTCTATTTTGTTGAGGAGTCCTTGGAGCTGAGAAGTTGTGCGAGACGCCATGTTGATCACAGTAGGCCAGGAACTCTGAGTTTTGGAACTCCGTCCCATGATCTGATCTTATGGCTTTGAGAGGCGTTTCAAGAGCAACTTCCACTTGTTTGATGAAGACTTTGAACGCATTGAAACAATCTGCTTTTGACACTAAGAAAAGAACCCAAGTGAATCGAGAAAAATCATCTAGAAGAACGTAAATGTACCTCTTTCCACCGTGGCTCAACGTCTTCATTGGTCCACAAAGATCTATATGGAGAAGTTCCAACGGCTTCTTTGTACTGACTTCGTTCTTAGATTTGAAGGACGTTTTTGTTTGCTTCCCTTTGATACAGGCTTCACACTGATCAACTTTCTCAAGATCAATTCGGGGAAGTCCTTTCACAAGATTTCTTTGGTGTAGTTTGAGGATTGTGCTTGGTCCAGCATGGCCAAGACGGCGATGCCAGAGGTTAGCGTCCTCCTTTGAAGCAGATAGACACAACTCAGATTTAGGATTGAACTCCTGGTTGAAGATGTAGACATTATTCTGCCGTACTCCTTTGAGAACGACTTTGTTTGATTTCTTGTTGATGACGAGGCACTCCTTTGAGTCAAATGTGACTAGATTTTCACCTTGATCACACATTTGGGAGACGCTAAGAAGATTGAAGCCAAGTCCTTCAACAAGACTGACATTTGTTGCTTTGATTGACGGATTGAGAATGGCAGTTCCCGTTCCCTTGATCTTTCCTTTGCCCTTGTTGCCAAACGAGACAGTTCCTCCCGTGGCACTACTTTGGATAGAAGTGAGATGGATCTGGCTTCCTGTCATATGATTTGAGGCGCCACTATCAATGATCCATGGGCGTCCCCTCACTTCCACCTGCCATAACAAAGTTAGTGTTTGGCGACCCAGGCAAGGTGTTCCTTACCTGGTTCGTTACAGAAGTAGAACTCTGGTTCTGGCATGTAGTCATTTATATTTACATCATTTGAAATAGCATGCTTGCGGAAAGAGTTCCTAGAGCGTCTAGAACGCCTAGGATTAGCCTTAGGGACGGACTTATCATTTTCAATGTTAGTCCTAGCAGCTTTTCCATTTTCAACATCTTCCTTGAGTTTTAAGCAATCATATTTGAAGTGATCTCCTTGTCCACAGTACCATCACGTCCTATAGTAAGTACCAAGGTAGTACTTCTTATTGGGACGCTGGATTTTGTTTTCTTTCATCTTTTGAGGATTACAAACTTTAGAACCTTCCCCTTTAGCAATCTTCTTGTAGATCCTATGACTGGTGGAGTTAGTGTAGTAGTCCTCTTTACCTAATTCTCCACTCTCTAGGACTCTAATTCTTTCAAGAAGGTTTTTGGTTTTCTCCCTTTCAAGTTCAAGTTCTGAAGTTTTGCTTGCCTCAAAGTCGCTAGGAAGAGAGTTCTTAGTGTCAGATTCATAACCTAGACCTCTCTTAGCTGGGACAAAGACCATTGGTCTCATTTCTTCAACTATGGGACTCTTACCCATCACTTTCACTTCTTCCCTAAGCTTAGCGTTCTCAAGTTTGAGACACATGATTTCAGTTTTTAGGGACTTAGTTTCTTCACATGAGGATTCTAGTTGAATGGTCATGGAACTACAGTTTTCACATTCAACCACAATATTTTCATTTTCAAGTTCAAGTTCATCCATTCTATTTTGCATGATCACACTTTCTTCCATAATTTTGCCAATGAGCTTAATAAGTTTGGACTTAGAACAATTTTCTAGAGAACTCATCATAGACTCACGAGTTACCTCATTTTCAGATTTCGGAGCGTTCTCCTCAACAATTGTGACGTCCTCCATAGCCATGAATGCTACTTGTTCATCATCAAAGGCGTCCTCAAGAGCTATGTATGCCGCTTGTTCATCGGGTTCTTCATCATCAGAAGAAGAACTAGCACTATCCCATGCAGATGCGAACGCTCCAATGAGGGCTTTTGTCTTCATCTCCTTTGAAGACATTCCCGTCGTACATTTTTTAGCAAAGTGTCCTTTCTTGTTACATTTGTAACAAGTAAGTTGATGTCTCTCATTTTGGTGGTGTTTTAGTGGTTAATTTCCTTTGTAAATATGTGTCTTTTGTTCCTTTCTTTGCTAGTTTTGTTCCTTTTTAGCTTAGATTCCGCATTTCTATGAGATTCGGAGACTATGCGCATTTTGTGTGTTTTATAGGCATTTCGGAGCAAGAATCATGGAGATTGGAGCATGGAAACATGGAGGAATTCAAGGATGTAAAAGGAGCCAATATGGAGCTAACAATGCATGGAAAGAAGCCTCAAGTGAAGACGAAGAGAATGGCGAAAGAATCGAGTCAATCGGAGCTAAAACGAGAGAGAACGGAGCGAAACAAGCTGAAAAATGCCTTAGGACCGAGGTACCCAGCATGTCGGGCCCGAGGTACCAAGGTGGCCCGAGGTGGTGGTCCGAGGTGTGGCATGTCGGGCCCGAGGTCTCTTAAAGATGTGTCCTTGGACCGAGGTTGAAGCAAGTCGGGCCCGAGGTTCTCCGTGTCGATCCATGTCGGTCGTGGCTCCGGATTCCTTTCTTTTTGGGATTTTCCTATTAATTCCCATAATTGTATTTGCTTCCTTGGAGGTCAAGGAGTCTAGAAGCCTTGGGGATCAAGGAGTTCTAGAAGCCTTGGAGGTCAAGGACAAGCCTTGGAGCCCAAGGAGTTTAGAAGGGAGATCTCTATTTAAACTCTTGTGATCTATCATCATCTAGAGAACTTTAGAGGGTGGACTCTTCTCCAAGGGAGGGAAGGAACCCAAGATCTAGAGGAGGATTTGGGTGAATTCCTTTCCTTGGAGAGGAGAGAGACCCTTGGCTAGAGGAGACACACACACCTACAACCCAAATCACTCTCTAGAGGCTCAAGGAAGACTTGGAGAGCAAGGAGAAGGAAGGAGAAGGAAGAGAAGAGGAGATCGGTGGAGCTAGGAGGAGGATTAGTGAGTTTTGTACTTTGTTTTGCTTTGATCTAGTAGAATTGAGACTTGGATTTTGTTGACACTTTGAAATTGAATGCAATTTGAGTTTGGTTTGATGTTGATGATTGAGATTTGCTTGCTTTTCCATTTGATTGCTTTTTACTCTTATTTTATGCAGTAGATTCCATAGTCTTGGGCTATGGGGGAATCCCCTAGCTAGGATTGGGTAGAAAACCTCAATTCCATAGCCTTTGAGTGCTTGATCTATGAATCCTCTCTACACTAAGCTTCAATTCTCTTGTGGAAACAAGGGGCTTAGGGCTTGTGATTGGTAAGAGTAAGCGAGAGCAATCTCGAACCAAATCACTAGACCTAACATCGAAGGAGAGTGAAAACTCCCTTGGGTCGAGGTGTAGATTGGAGGGATTGAAGGCTAGCAACCTCGATCTCACAAGGATCAAACACTTATTGGTTGAATTGGAGAAGAATATCCAAGTCTAGTTAGGGGTGGAACCCAAAAACCCAAGACCGATCTACCATTTTTTAGCAGACCGAGTTACCCAGTACATCGGGCCCGACTTCCCCTGTGTCGGTCCCGTGCAAACTCAACCTCGATCCACCCTCGGACCGAAGTGACTTGTGTCGGTCCGAGTTGATCTCTTTTGTTTTCCTTTGTTTTGCCTTTCTTTCATCTTTTCTTAGTCTTTTCGGGTACTTTCGACGCACGAACTCCCGTGTGTTCGACACCCTACCTCTTTACTACAATTGAGGTTCGAGTTTATAAATTTAAATTGTGAGACCCTCCGATCCCGGACCGATCATAAGTTCTTTCATCTCTGCCTCTGTGTACTTGGGACTTTCTTTCTTGGGCATCTTGTGTTTGTTGAAATATTTGTTCCTTTTGCCACAAGAACGGAGAGCTCTGTGGATAAGAGCAACTTCATCTTCTTCATCTAGCTGTTCTTTAGTCTTGCTTTCTTTCTCCCTTAAGGCTTGAACGCGCATCTTCTCACGGTTCTCATTTTTGTTGGCTTCCACCATCAAAGCAATTTCTTGTTGACGACGAAGATACTCAGCGTACTCTGGTGTTGATGTCATCAAAGCTAGATCTGTCTGTGGATTCCGTGCTAGCTTAGCTAAGTCGGAGTCCCTTCTTGCTTCATATCCTCTCAGCTTCCCGTAGATCTCTTCCATATCTAAAGTCTTGTTAGCTGTATTTTCCTTGAACGTGGTTCTATCAAAGTTCCACTTTCCTGTTAGTCCATCAATGACCACTTGAACTCTGCTCCTCATTGAAATTTTAGCTTCTGGGATACCCAAGTTCCTCATCTTGGTGACAAGAGCTTCAAAACGGTATGAGTAGTCCTTCACTGTTTCATTGGGCAACATTCTGAAAGCATAGAACTCTCTCTTGATTTCGAGCTAAAGGTCCTCCTTCATCTCAGCCGTTCCTACGTGGAACTTTTCAAGAGCTTCCCACTGTAATTTGGCAGTTGCCAAATTGCTAACTCTGGTGGCGTCCCTTTCACAAAGAGATGCTTGGAGGAAGCATATAGCCTTTGCATTTGTTTCCATCAGCTTGAATTCATCAGGACCCCACTCGTCCTCTTTGTCTTTCTTGTCAGCGGGAACGGTAAGGTCACCTTTCATGATCACTCTCCAGCATTGAAAGTTCTGACTCCTAACAAAGTTTTCAAATCTGATCTTCCAGCGGTTGAAGTTGTCGTCCGTCAGGCGCGGAGGCTTCACAAAGGAGATTCCAATAGGTTCCATGTCCATTTTTTACCTGCAACTCAGTAAGAATCTAGAGCGCCCGCTCTGATACCAATTGTTGGATCGTTAGTACTGAGGGACGTCCTTTACTTTAGTAAAGGAGTCTTTTGGTTAGGCGTCCCTACGAGGAGTAGGGGCGTCCTTGAGTAATGCAGCGGAATAAAATACTAAACAGGTAAGTAATGAACGCAGTGAATTATAGAGGAACCACTCAAGACCAAGTAGTCCTTGAGTGTAAACCTCTACCTCCTTGGAGGATTTTTGAATAGTTCTTTCCTTTATATTGAACGTTCTTACAGTCATACTGGCGAGTCTTTACAGTTCTCTGACACTTAGCTTTTCCCTAAGTTCACTTGTAAAGAACTCCTTTAAGCCTACAACTTAAGCTAGTTCAATCTACTAAAGGACTCTATTCCTACAATCTGCAGTACTTCGCAGAACTCTCTCTCTCTTTTTGTGTTTTTCTGAGTACAAACAGTTTTGTGTTTTGGTTACAATTCTCACTCGATCTAGCATAAGTCTTAGCACTGTTCTTGAGTTCTTGCGCTAGTTCTTCGTGTTCTTGAGTGAGCCGCTTTCCTTTGATTCTCTCTGAATATTCTCTGAAAGCGTTAACATCACAATAAATGCCTTGGGGTATTTATAGGACTTGGGGAAGGGCGTCATTTCTCTGGGACGATCATGCCCTTCGTGGACGTGGCTACAGGATCTTTCTCCACGTAGTAGGGCGGTGATGAGGAAGCTTCATGTATCCAGCTGTGTATGATGAACTCCGCTACAGGATCGGCCGCCACGTGTTGATGGACTCTGCAACAGGATCGTCCGCCACGTAGTGTTGGACTCCGCTACAGGATCGGTCTCCACGTGTCCTTGGATGATCAAACATTATCGAGTGATGTCATCCTGTCGGCTAGTGAGTAAGGACTCCTTTCTTGCGTTCCTACTTGCTTGGGACTCCGTCCTTGCTCAAGTAGTCTCTAGCTGGTCCTTACTTCCTGTTAGCTAGCATCCCTAAGCCTAGGGAACATTCATACACACTTGTTGTCCTTTTGTCACTGGCGTTCCTGAACACTTGGACAAATTTATTAGAATCAAAGTGAGTTTGTCATATCAAAACTAAGGGACGGTTGTGTGGAACACTAGCAAGTACGCAAGCATCCTTGATAGCGTCCCAACATCAGGTTGAGTGGAGATTCTTAGAGGATTCGATGCGTCTGATGGGCTTTGCTGATCAATGGCTGAAGCTTGTGCTGAAGTGTGTTTCCAATGTATTGTTCTCGGTCTTGATGGAGGGCTACCCTTCTGAAACATTCAACCCAAGTTGAGGACTGCGTCGGAGAGATCCTCTCTCTCCCTACTTATCTTATTGTGTGTTGAGGGTTTTTTTGCTTCAATCCGGAAGAGTGAAGCAAAAGGTAGGCTGACTGGAGTCAAGATTACTCGGACAGACCCGAGTGTGTCTAGAACATAGTTCGCCTTACCAACAGTACTCGAAAGCAAGCGCTTTCGTGTGTCTGTGGTGCTCCCCACCGCCTTGGAATCAAATGAATTTGCTGCCCTATCTTATCCCTCTCCACCGATATCATTCCTTTCTTCCTTTCCCGATCTGTTTTTCGCCGATGATAGTGTACTGTTTGCTCGAGCATCTTATCAACAAGCACTTGAAATTGTCAATATCCTCCAACGATACGGAGCTGCGTTTGGACAATAGGTAATCTTGGCAAAATCCGAGTTGTCATTTAGCGGAAATCTTGGTGATGATTAAAGGTCGAGGCTACAAGCTATTCTCAATGTTCAAGAAGTAGATAAGCATGAGAAGTACCTACGGCTCTCGACAATGTTAGGAAGGTCGAAAAAGGTTGTTTTTGGGCAGATCAAACACCGAGTTTGGAGGAAAATCTCCACTTGGAAAGTTGCTTCCGTTTCAAGAGCTGGAAAGGTGGTGCTTATAAGATCTGTTCTCCAAGCCATACCCACATACACTATGTCATGCTTCCTACTCCCAAAAAGCCTCTGCACTGAGTTGGAGCAGATGATTAATGGCTATTTATTGGGAGATTCTGCAGGAAAGAAGCAAATCCATTGGATGAGGTGGGATCGAATGAGTCGGCCAAAACACTAAGGAGGGCTTGGACTTTGGAACCTGGAGGCTTTTAATGTTGCTCTTCTGGCAAAGCAGGGGTGGAGATTATGCAAGGAACTAGACTCTCTTGCGGGTTAACTCTTGAAAGCAAGGTACTTTCCTAGAACAGATTTTCTTCACGCTTCTCTCGGACACAATCCAAGTTATGTTTGGCGGAGCATTTTTGGGGCGCGGAACGTCATTGAAATGGGTTCATACTGGCAAGTGGGAAATGGTGTTTCCCTGAATGTTAGGAATGACAAATGGGTCCCAAAGCCATTGATGTAATTATACTTGGCTCACATCATGAAGCCAGCCCAAGGCACACGCCTAATGCTAGGAGAAGCCCGGCCAGCCCAAGGCACACGCCAAAGGCAATCTAAACCCTTTTCTTAGGCCTTTGACAAGGCGACGAGCAAGGCTTTTGCAAGGGCAACCCCAAGCCCAACTTGCTTCGCCAAGCTCCACGCCCAACATGCCCATTGGAGTCCTTACTTGTCTCCAAATTCCACGCCCAACTACAAGTTCCAATAGGCCCAAAGCCTGCATTGGAGATGTCAAGAACATGCCCATTTGGGAGATTGCTTGGCCGTCACACAACATTAATCAAGGCTGGCCATTAAAACGTTCCTTGGGCGCCACGCAAAGCTCATCAAAGGCCAGCCAAGAATGCGTTACTTGGGCGCCACTCTTAGATCATGAAAGCCACCCATTAAACTCTTCCTTGGCTGCCAATCCAAGATCATCAAGGAGGCTCATTAAGTTGATTACTTGGCCGCCAAGGATCTTCATTAAAGAGCCATCTTTGAGTGCTTGCCTTGGCCGCCAATCTTCATCATCTCCTCCATCCATAAATGATGCTTGGCGCCTACTCCAAGCTGTTGCCGCCCTCCCCTCCTCTCGCCACAATATATAGACGCTTAAGGCCTTCATTTTCACTTAGATTGGATTTCAGTAGAGAGCTTTAAGCCCTTTCATCCGGCCTCTTCTCCTCAGGGGAGAACAGGCCGGGGGAGATCCTCCGACGGCTTCTAGCTTCGTTGATTCTTGTTGGAGTGTGACTCTCCGACAAGGATTCAACTCCTCACTCCTTCCTTCCTTCTTTTCCAACAATCAAGACCCTTCTCTTCCTTTGTAAACTCAAACTCTTGTTTTCACCAAAAATATTATCAATAAAGATTGCATTCTCTTTGCCACACCATTAAGGACACCTCCATGAGACTCATTCGAACCAGACCCCGCCGATCCTGGATTCGACACACATCAGCCATCTTCCTTCCAAGTATCGGGCAATTTCCGAGGGGCGCGAGATGATATGCAGGTTTCTGAGCTTATTGATTAGGAACGCAGATGTTGGAAACTGGATCTGATTAAGGAAATGCTCCTGCCTTATTACGTAGGTGTTGTTTTGGGCATTCACCTCGTGGATTCAACTCTTCAAAACCAAAGAATTAGGTAATACTCATAAAATGGACACTTCTCGGTTAGATCGGCGTACCACTTGGTGATGGACTCCAAGATTAACTCAGAAGGTCGGGGTCAGGGATCGGAGAACAGAGGTGATAAATTACGGATGAAAATCTAGAATCTGCAAGCTATTTTGAGGACAAGACTGTTATAGTGGAGGGCCAGCCGAGAGGTGTTACCATGTAGGGAGGTTTTGGTCAAGAGGAAGATCATTGACGACAGCTTGTGTGCAAGAGGTTGTATGCAGGAGTTGATATTGCACTGTTTCCATGACTACATTCGACCTCATCGGGTCTAGGATTCTATTGAAGGTCTGCCCGAACTGAGTGGGCTCTACACATCCTTCATGGACTGGTTCGATGTTACTGCGCATTCTTTCTCAAAAGAAGAAATGGGCCTCTAGGTTGTGTTGGTCGGCGAATTATGGAGAGCACGAAATGAAATGATTTTTGAAGGCCATGATACAGATGCCCAAGTGGTGGTTGATCGAGTAAGGCGTGCGTTTAAGTCATTCCAAGACTCTCAGGTAAAGCTTCCATAACAGAACTTTAAGACGCAATTGCAAATTTCAAAGTCGTTGAGACCGGACGATGGATGGATCTCTATATGTTGTGATGGTTTAGTGAGAGACAGTGGTTGCGGTATAGGTATCATTGGACGATCAAGCTCCGAGGAGGTTGTGTTTTACAGTGCAAAGCGACTCCAACATGGCCTCTCACACTACACTAGTGGAAGCTGAAGCCATTCTTTGGGGACTTCAAATTACTGTCTCTGTGGGCATCGAGCGTGCTGTCATTGAGTCGGATTGCAAGACTGTTCTGAGCAAGGTCATTGATAAGGAGCTGCCAAACACTTCCCTTGGCTATCTTCTGGCAAAAGTGCTTGAGCTCAGTTTTTACATCCTTCTCTATAGGTGTCGATTGATTGGAAGAGAGGCAAATTGTTGGATCGTAAGTCTGTTAGTGAAGGCGTCCTTAACAGGGTTAAGGGCGTCCTTAGGTGCAGCGGAAATTAGACTTAACAGGAAACGCAATGAGATAATGGACACAAGTATTTATAGAGGAACCCCACTAAGACCAACTAGTCTTATAGGTAAACCTCTACCTCCGCTTGGAGGATTTTCAATAGCCGTCCTTATCTTATTAAGAGAGAGTCCTTACAACTTAGGCGAGTCGTTACACTTCACTGAGCTAAGCGTCCGTCCTTAGCCTCACTAGTAACACTCCTTTCACCTAACAATGTAACCTAACTCTCTTAGCTATAAGGAAGCTATCGCACACGTCTCTCACGGTTCGTTATGAGAGACAAACTACAACTCTAACTATTGTGTGGTTGTTTTGGATTTGATGTGGTTGGACTTTCTTTCTCTTGCTTCAAGCTCACTTGATCTTCTTGATCTTCGTTCGTGTTCTTGAATGCTTCGGGAGAGCTTGAGAGAAAGTCTTCAATGTCCACACCGCTATGCATACCCTTGGGGGGGTATTTATAGCGGAAGTGGTTCTTGTCCTCTAGCGTCCTCTGAGGCTTTGCAGGATCCTTGATCTTCCATCAACGGTGCGATGAGCCTCTTGAGGAAGTCAACTCTGTTGACGCTTGGGAAGCCTCCGCTTGTATAGGGGACCATCGCTGGGAAAGCGACATCTTTGGAGTTGTCTACACGTGCCCAGACAAGGGAAGCTTCCTTCTGAGGACTACGGCCGAACGTGATGTAATCATGTTGGGGCGGCCTTGATTTGAATTTGAACTTCGTCCATATTTTGGCATGCGTCCCTTCTTGATGAGGACGCCGTCCTATCTGCGCAGGAACTTCGCCAATTACGTTCAGCTTTGGAAGTTCTGTTGACTTGCGTCCCTACAGCTTAGGGACTGCCGTTCACTTGTTGTCCTTTTTGCTCATTTGCGTCCAATGGACTTACCTGCGATCAACACTCGGACAACTTATTAAATACATTTGAGTTTGTCATTATCAAAACAAGGGACGATCATTATTGGTTTAGATATTAATGACTGGCGTCCTTAATATCGTCCCAACAATTTCCCCCTTTTTGTGATGACAAACTTTTTTCAATAATACGCACAGAAGTAAAGCTTTTAGCATGAGAGACTACACTTGATTTTCTTTTCAGCTTAGGTTGGCATGCAACACATTCTTTTAAGTGCGTTCTATTTTATTCCTAACTAGCGTCCTTTGGAGTTGGCCGAAATTCCCCCTAAACACATGCTTTCTATGACAACTTAAAGACAATCGCATCTCTGCAAAACTATGCTTCCCCCTTTTCGCATCATCGAAAAGGAGAACAAGTTGAAAAGCATGCAAGCACAAAGGCATAACTAAAGAAAGGAACGCTTAGACAAAATGAAGCACAAATGTAATGAACTGCATTCATGAGAAGAGAAGAGTACGATCATTACAGACATTCATAAACATTGTTCAAAACGGGGACAGCGTCCCAATGTCTTAACAAAAGCAAAAGAAACAGATAAACGTTTTCAGAGTTATAGAGGGGGGAGGTGATCATTTGCGGGGACGCTTGCCAAGGGCCTTGAGGTGTTGCTCCTGAAGATGGTTGTTCTGTGCAAGGAGCTCGTTGTTGCGTTCCAGAAGTTTTGTGTGGGTATGGAGAGTGTCGTGAACCTGCTGGATTAGATCAATCATCATACACTGGTTCTCGATCATCATGCCCATCAGATACTTCGTAGAGTGTCTCTCGGCCTCATCAGGGACGCTCATACCATCGAGCTCGTCCTCTTCTTCTGCAGCGTCATCAACCGGCGTCCAAACTTCTTGCAAATTCTCAGCCTCTGGATCCCCTTGAGCTTCTTTAGCAGCAGCGGCGGCAGCAGCCTTAGCTTTCCTCTGAGCCTCTTTCTTTTCCTTTTCCATCTGGCGTTTGACTGATGGGAGCGGCTCATCACAACGGAGTTTTCCAACCGGGGGCAAGGTGATTTGCCTAACATCCCAGTGAATGCTGAAGGACTGTTCTTGTTTGGGAGCATAGAGGCCCTGCTGCTTAAGAATCTGCTTGACCAAGCCAGGGAAGGGAAGAGAGTGTATGCCACCTGTGCACTTGCCCATGTGCTCTAAGATTACCCGCGGAAAATTGATCGGCTTGCGTTCCAAGAAGGCGTCCAGTAGGATACTATCAGTGATCTGGACTATCGACTTCTTTTCTTGGTGGGGGACGACCATGCGCACAATGAAGTGATGCGCAAGGACGCCCGTCTTGGAGAGACAGTCCCTAGCAATTGGTTGTCTCCCGTTGAATATTCTGTTGAAGATCTCTTCCTGGGAGAAACGACCAAAGTTCTTGTGGGGAAGGTCGTGCATAGCATCTGGCAGAGAGGGACGCAGACCTAGCATATTGCGGACGGTACCCTCAGGAATTGAGTACTCGTCCCCATCAATTTCGAACGTCCCTTGAGGCTTCCCTTTTACTTCTGATATTTCAAATTTGGAGTAAAAGCGGAGAACCTGTTCGGGGTCTACTTCTGCGGCCTCGGCGCCTAGGTGCGTCCATCCCTGGAACTCGAGCAGTTCCAAAAACTCTTGGCGCTGATTCTCTTCCAAGAACTGGGCGGTGAACAGGAGCGGCGACAAAATTTTCTTCAAGCGTTTCTGCTTACTGCCGTTGCTCACTATCACTTCATCACCGGCGTCTTCTTCATCGCCGTCTCCCTCCTCGTCCTCAGGGTCCTCATCCTGGTGAGGAGCGTCCTCTTCATCTGAGGCCTCGTCCCCTTGCTCATGGGACTCGACCATTTCAGTGTCCTCAGCAGCGGACGCCTGTGTTGGAGGAGGCGCGTCCGCAGCTGGAGTCCTTGCCAAGGACTCTGTAGGGACGGTTGAGGGAGGCGTCCCTTGGACTTTAGCAGTTTCCTCGACAGCCTGAGCGGGCAGAGGAGTTGGGGGAGTTGAAGCTCTGGGAGGAGAGGGAGTGGGAGTTCTTATCTTTGCTTTTGTGGGGGCAGAGGAGGCGCTGGGCGGAGCCATCGAGATGGGCTTTACTTTGAGCGGAGCAGGGGGAGGAGGCGGCTGCTTAGCCGGGGAGTCCTCAAGTGTTATAACTTTTGGTACAGCGTCCTTGGCCGGGGCCTGTACTTGAGGAGTTGCCTTTTGGACTGTTGGCATAGGCTTTGCCAAGTCCGCCTCGATTTCCGCCTGAAGCGGATCTGATGTAGCCGCAGGAGCAGGAGTGACGTCCTCTATCCTTGGTGGTGGAGGAAGCCGAGGGACGTCCTGTAAGCTCTGCTGGATCGCCGCAGTAATGGCGTCCTTTTCGGCCTGCTCTTGCCTGGCCTTCTCCTCTTTTTCTATTTGCAGCTCGGAGAGGCGTATGGCTGCCATCTGTTGCTCAGTGACACCCTCAAGCTCAGCGGACGTCTTCAATCGTCGCTTTGGGGCGGGAGGCGGGGAGGAAGGGACTGGTGTGGCTTGGGAGGAGGAGGGATGCCCTTTTACTTGTTTGGAAGGGGAGGAGGAGGAAGGCCTTTTCCGTTTCTGAGATGGGACGGAACCAGCAGGAGCCACCAAGAACTCCATGATGTCGGGGAGAAGCTTGGCGAGCTCATCTACCGTCCCACCAAAAGTGTTAGAAATTATGCTAGGCCCCATGAAGGGTGGGTTGGTATGGTTGGTTTCCTCTAGGCGGGGCTTGACATAGGTGACCATAAAGTAGTGGAGGAGGCGTTGGACCTTTGGGGGATGGTCATGAGTGGACGCCCTTAGGCAAATATTGGCGAGCGTCCTTGGCTCCTTTTCTAGCCAGTCCTCTATGAGTGGGTCGAGAGGAGGACGACGCTTGGGTTGGGAGGGAAGCTTGCCAATGGAACCACTGTAGACGGATGCTTTGGAGACATTTTCTGGCTCGGGCTCGGGTTTGAAAGGCTTCTCAAGAAATGGAAAGCGTTTTGGACGGGTTTGGATTAGGAACGGGGGGGTTGTTTTTGCTGTGGAGGTTGGGAGCGATGTGGCTGTGGAGGGTGTTGGAGTGGCGCCGTTGGGTGGTTTGAGAAGAAGAATGCTGGCGAGGGGGGTCTTGGCGCCCAGTAGGTCGCCCTCTCGAGTCCATGAGTGACCGGCCTTTCACCGGAGGGGACCTCGAGGAACTAGGGTTCTTCGCCGCCGGAGAAGAAGATTGGTTCTTGGTTGTTCTTGTGTTGGCCATTTGAGAGGGAGGTTTATATAGAAGAAGATTAGGGTTGAGGAGGTGATTTCGGGATTTGTGTTTGAAGATTTGGCAAGATCTTGAGAGATTGCTAAATGTGTGTAAATGGCAGAGGAGCAAAGAAGAGTTTTCAGAGGATGCAGGGGCGTATTTATAGGAAGAAGACGAAGTGGAACGGTCAAGGGTAAAAGGGTATTATCACATGACTTCCTCCATCCGCAATCCCGCACGTGGCTTCCTTCTTTGCTAAGAAACACAGCTGTTTTGCACCCGTTTCACATATCCCGAGATTGCGTTCAACTTCTTCGAAACGGTTTAACTTCCTTCTTTCAATTTTCAAAACCTCACAACTGTAAAGGACTCTGTCTTGGCGTCCTTTAGGCACACAACACTGCATTACTCAGAACTGAACCACTGCGTCCCAGACACTGATCTCAACCTCTGAACTTAGAACTCTGTACGAACAACTCTCAGCTCTTAAAACGCATCCCTTTGATCACTTAGAACCATTTTTTTTTTTTTTGAAAATCAAGCAAGTACGTCCCGTAAAGATAAAACAAAGAACGCTCATAGGACGCGTTTGTAAGATTCTCGGCTTGGGTAAACTTAGAGTTCCCATCATTTCGGCTTATAATAAGGGTAGGGTGATCAGGGATACTCTTGAGATGAAAAGCGAAATGAATATCGTTCAAAAACACAAGTAAAACATATGTCTTAGACTAGCGTCCTTTAAAGATGACTTTAATGAATACATTGCTTTAAAACAAGTTCTCAACAAAACATAGCCAATCATGGAGGGAATAATAGAACGGGACTTGATCATTTAAAAGTTATCATCCCCAAAAGCAACCGGAGGTGCTCGAAAGGACGTCTATCAAGTGCTTTTGTGAAAATATCGGCCACTTGGTCCTCAGTCCTAACATGATCTACCTTAATTAATCCAAGTTCAACATTATCACGAAGAAAGTGATGTCTTATGTGAATATGCTTTGTCCTAGAATGATGAACAGGATTCTTGGCAATACTTATAGCACTGGTATTATCACACAAGATAGGGACTGTGTTGAGGAACGTACCATAGTCTTCAAGTTGGTACTTGATCCATAGGACTTGTGAGCAGCACGAAGCAGTAGCAACGTACTCAGCTTCCGCGGTTGAAAGTGCCACGGAGTTTTGCTTTTTGGATCCCCAAGATACAAGGCATGAGCCAAGGAATTGTGCCATGCCAGATGTGCTCTTCCTATCCACCACATGGCCAGCGTAGTCTGCGTCAGAGTACGCTACTGATGTCTCTCATTTTGGTGGTGTTTTAGTGGTTATTTTCCCTTGTAAATATGTGTTTTTCATTCTCTTCTTTGTTAGTTTCGTTTCCTTTTTAGCTTAGTTCCCGGTTTTCTTCAAGAGTCGGAAACTATGCGAGTTTGTTTGTTTTTGTAGGTAAAATGGCAAGAATGAGGACATTTTGGAGGAGCTAATGAAGGAGCCAAGTCAAGGAGTGCAAGAGCCAAGCCAAGAATGAAGTGGAACCAAAGGAAACCAAGGAAGAAGACGAGGATCGAGGCCCAGGATCGAGATACACCAAGTCGGGCCCGAGATCGAGCACCCAGTGAACCGGACCGACGTTCCCAACGTCGGGCCCGAGGTCGTTCCGTGTCGGTCCAAGTCGGCATTGGATTGGATTGTTCCCCAAGGCATATTTTTAGCAACTTTCCACATTTGCCCCTTTCTAAATTGGGATTCCTTGGTCCCCAATCCAAAGAGAGGTGATTAGTGATCAAATCAAGTGTGGAGTGTGAGGGGGACGAGGGGGACACACACACCAAACCCAAATTCACTCTCAAAGGCTCAAGGAAGACTTGGAGAGCAAGGAGAAGAAGGAAGAGAAGGAAGATCGGTGGAGAAGAGAGGAGGAGTTGTGAGTTTTGAACTTTGTTTTGCTTTGATCTAGTAGAATTGAACTTGGATTTTGTAGACACTTTGGTTTTGAATGCAATTGGAGTTTGATTGGATGATGTTGATTGAGATTTGCTTGATTTCCCTTTTGTTTATGCTTTTCTCTTACCATATGGAGTAGATTCCATAGTCTTGGGCTATGGGGGAATCCCCTAGCTAGATTTGGGTAGAAAACCCCAATTCCATAGCCTTGAGTGCTTAATTTGTGAATCCTCTCTACATTGAGCTTCAATTCTCTTGTGAAAGCAAGGGATCTAGAGCTTGTGTTTGGTAAGAGTAAGCGAAAGTGGTCTCGATCCCATCACAAGTCTCTAGCATCGAAGGTGACGCGAACGCTCCCTTGGGTCGAGGTGTAGATTGGAGAGATTCGGGGCGAGCAACCTCGATCTCACTAGAATCAAACACTTATTGGTTGAATTGAGGAAGAATATCCAAGTCTAGTTGGGGGAGGAACCCAAAAACCCAAGACCGACCTACTAATTGTTCAAGACCGAGATACCCAGCACCTCGGGCCCGACTTGCACCACGTCGGTCCCGACCAACTCGACCTCGATCCTACCTCGGACCGAAGTGACTTTGTGTCGGCCCGAGGAGATCTCTCTTGTTTTCCTTCGTTTTGCCTTTATTTTCTCCTCTTTTTAGTCTTTTTGGGTACTCTCGACGCACGAACTCCCGTGTGTTCGACAACCTACCTCTTTACTACAATTTGAGGTTCGGTTTTATAAATTTAAATTGTGAGACCCTCCGATCCCGGAACTCATCAGAATTTTGGCGCCGTTGCCGGGGAGTTCTACTTGTTCGAGGTACCCTCTTTTATTGAGTCTTTGATTTTTGGTAGTGATTTGGGTAAGGGACTAGCCCGAACCCCTTGTTTGTTTTGATTCGGTTTTGTTTGTGTCTTTGGTTATAGGTGCATGCGAGCTAGTTCCGTCCGAGGAACTTTTGAGTTCGACTTTGTGTGTGACCTGGAGAGTATTCTAAGGCAAGCCCGCAAGAAGAAGAGGATGGCGGACCAAGCCCGAGATGAGGAGTTTGAGAGGATGAGAGCCGACATGGCTCGAATGCAAATTGAGATGGCAAACCGAGATGCCGAGGCCCGGAGAGAGCGTGAGCAAAGGATGAGGTTGGAGGCCCAAATCAACACTCAACCCCGGAATGCTAGACAATACATGCATCCGGAGTTGAAGGTGCCGGAGCCGGCCATTATCTTGCCGGAAGTGTCAAGGAATTTTGAGATAAAAACTCAATTTATCTCACTCATCAAGAGAGAGCAATTCCAATGGAGGCCGAATGAGTGTCCGATCGAGCATGTGAAGCAATTCAAGGACCTTTGTGAGACCATTTCCACGGACGACGAGATATTTGAGTATGTGCTACTCAAAGCCTTCAAGTGGTCTTTGGGAGGCAAGGCTTTGCATTGGTTGGAGAATCAAGCACCTCGATCCATCACATCATGGAGGGCTCTAAACGACGCATTCTTGATGAAGTTCTTCCCTCCCACCAAGACGACGGAGCTTAGAAGGAAGATTGCAAGTTTTCAACAAGGAGCTCATGAGCCACTTTTCGAGGCGTGGGACCTGTTCAAAGAGATGTTAAGGGCGTGTCCAACACATGGGCAATAACCTTATGTCCTTCAAGACATTTTCTTCCAAGGAATCAACCCCGCCACCAAGGATAAATTGAACCTTCACACCGATTGTGGGTTCATTGACTTGCCTCCGGAGCAAGCATGGGAGTTGTTGGACAAGCTCTCGGATTATGAAGCCATGTATGGTATCAATCAAGTGAGCAAGGAAGCAAGAGTCCATGGAGAAGGGCCGAAGAGGCTCTACGATCCCAAAAGAGAAGAGGTGGACAAAGATGTGAAGATCCAATTCTTGGAGGATGAGTTGAACAAGATGAGGAGGAAGATGAGTTATGCCCAACAAACCTCAAGAGCATGTGAAGAGTGTGGTTCTTTGAAGCATGGAACCCAAGAGTGCCCAAATGAGCGCCAAGTCCGGTTCGCCGAGCAAATTGAAGAGGCCAACTATGTTCAAAGGAACTACGGAGGGAGAGCCAACTTCAACAATGGAGGAAGGTGGAACCAAGGCCAAGCTAGTGGCTACAACAACAACTTCAACCAAAATGAGCCAAGGGCCCAACAACCACCCTACCGACCTCCCGGGTTCTATGAGCAAACACCACCATGGGCTCAAGATTTGAAGAATCATGTCATCAACATGGAGAGGAAATTTGATGATCAATTCAAAGAGTTAGGTGTTTGGAGGAGACAAGTGGACAACCAATTTGTTCACATGGCGAATCAACTTCCAAGAGAGGAAGGGAGACTCCCGGGCCGACCCGAGGAGAATCCCCGTGCCCCACAACAACAAAATGAAGTTCGAGCCATAGGATTAAGGAGTGGACGGAGTTTGCCCGAGCCACAAGTTCCAAGATCAAGAGAAGAGAGTCGGACCGAGGTTCCCAGCAACTCGGGTCCGACGTACCCAGTTGTCGATCCGGAGAATGGAGGAAGTCCCCTGGAGTGGACCGAGGATGAACCCAACTCGGGCCCGACTTGCCCTGAAGTCGGCCCGACGTGCCCAGAAGTTCTTCGCCCTGGGACCGATGTCCCTGAAGTCGGTCCCGAGGCACTTCCAACGTCGGTCCAAGGTGGAGTTGTTGAGAAAGATCGATCCAAGGAGGTTGATCCAAGCAAGAAGCAAAGTGGCACTACTCTTCCATATCCTATGAAGAAGCCCAAGGAGATAGTTGAGGGCAAGTTCAAGCGGTTCTTGAAGCTTTTGCAAGGCTTGAACATCACCATCCCTTTCACCGATGCTCTAAGTGAGATGCCATTGTTGAGATGCAAGAAGAGATCAATTGTTGAGATGCAAGACAAGGTGAAGATATTGGAGCTACCTCAAAAGCTTGGTGACCCCGGAAGATTTGCCATCACCGTAGGAATTGGTTCTCAACAATTCAAGGCTCTTTGTGACTTGAGAGCAAGTATTTCAGTTATGCCTATGAGCATATGGAGAAGGGCTAACCTTGGAGATATGGAGCCGGTCGATATGAGTCTTACCATGGCCGATGGTTCATCAACAAAGGCCACCGGAATTCTTGATGACGTCCCGGTTCGAGTTGGAAGATATTTTGTGCCCGATGACTTCGTGATCTTAGATATCAAAGAAGATCCAATGGTGCCCATTATTCTTGGGAGGCCGTTTCTAGCTACGGAGGGTGCCAAGTTCGATGTAAGGAATGGGAAAGTCACCTTCGAAATTGGCGAGGAAAAAGTGGAGTTCCATTTCAACAAGGCACTTAATGAACCGGATGCATTGGCAATCTTGAAACTAGAGGAAAACGCCAAGTGCAAGAGGGAGAAGTTGGAGGAAGTACCATTGAGAGACCATGATATGGTCAATGTTCAAATCCATGGAGAATCAAGAGATGGAAATAGCCCACCAAATCATGAAGAGTATCCTAATCTATATCCTTTTGATGTGGGAGATTCTTTCATTTGTTTAAGTGATTTAAAAGAGGATTTAGGAGATGATTATCTTTGCTTGGATGATTTACAAGATGAATTGAGTTATGATGTCATTGAGTCTCCTAGAAATTCTTTAGACTTTTGTGGTGTAGGTGATAAAATGCAAGATGAGGAGATGCCAAACTACACTTTGGAGGAGAAGGATGATGGAGGATTTGGATGCCACACTTTCATCAAACACAAATGGTGGCACTTTGGCTATGAGGAGAATGGAGGTGCATATGACAAGGAGGATCAATTCACCGTTTTTCACCCTCCTTGAAGGGTAGAGGTTAGACGTCAAGCTAATGACGTTAAAGAAGCGCTCCTCGGGAGGCAACCCGGGTTTAGTAGATTCATTTTCGTAGTTTCTAGCTTGTTTCTTTTTGCCTTAGCTTAGATTAGTCCTAATCTCTTCTCTAGCTTGTATTTTGTGGAAATGTGTGTTATGTGAGCTTCATTAGCATGTGTGGTATTTGTGGAAATGATGCAAATACTTGTGGATAGAAGTAACCAAGTCATGGGATTTTTAGGAACCAAAATCGGGTAGGACCGAGGTACCCAGTACCTCGGGCCCGAGGTGCCCGACGTCGGTCCAGTTATGCCGACCCATGTTGGACCTTGACTTTGTGGAAATTCCTACTATACCCTCTTGACCCACCCTTGTCTTCTTCCCCATTTAAGAGCCTTTTCCCTTACCTAACATCATCACCCCCATAACTACTTTCCCAAAATACCCAATTCTCTCAAAACCCCCAAATCGATCCCATCATCCCCACCATAGTCGATCCTCAAGCCACCTCACCACAAGATCTCGATCCACACCCTAGCATCCTCAAGCATTGAACCAAAAGCCAAAAACCCCACCCAAATCCCATAGATCTACATCCTTCTTCTAGATCTAGAAGAGGAAATTTGAGTTCTAAGGAGTTGTTTGCTAGAAGTTCTTGTTTTCTTCATATTTGGTATGTAAATCTCAATCTCTACTTGATTCCTTGTGAATTTCATGCTTTCATTGCTAGATTTGAGATATGCCATGATTGAGTGAGCTTGAACCTTGAGCATCCATGGTGATTTGCATGCTTTGTGAAATTTGTGCTTAATTGTTACTAAATCCCACTTAGAACTTCGATTGATGATGATTGATGGTTGATTTTGGATTTTAGGGGCATGATAGTGTGTTTTATGGATGAATCTAGGATGAGAAGTCGGAAATGACTCGGTCCGAGGTACCCAGTACCTCGGGACCGATGTTCAACGTCGGTCCAGCATCTCGGACCGAGGTCCCCAACCTCGGACCCGTCATCTGTTGCATATCGGTCCGATGATTTTCGAGCTTCTTTTGTGTGAATTTAGGATTTCAAGAGCTTGAATGTTGGTTATAGCATGCTATTCATGATATGTCTTGAGGCTTGACCATTGATATGTGAATCTTAGTTCATGCATGATTGAATTTTGTGGATTGAGTGTGTTAGGAACAAGTATGGGGTTATCTCTTTGCATGATGAGTGAGTATTCATGGATGTATACCCTCAGGATCGACCCCCCCTAGGGTCGAGTTCGACCACCCTTGTGGTTATCTCTTTGCATGATGAGTTGTTTGTGATGGAAGCTTGTGATTTTGTTGTGGTTGTATAGATTTTATCTTGGAGTTCTTTGGTTTTGATTGTGTGTAGGTACCATGTCTACCCGAGCATCTTCTTCAAGGATGGAGAAAGCCACCAAGAAGTCAAAGAAGTCGTCCAAGAGAGTCCAAAGGATGGATGATGTGCGTATTGAGGATGAGGATGATGCTAGAGAGTATGAGCGTCTCATGGGTCTATCTCACCACACCCGGTGGTTAGATTGAGAGTCCATAAGAAAGATGTGCATGGAAGAGGCTCTTACTCGGTGCTATAACAACATTGGGCTCAATGTGTTGCTAAGATGGAACAACACTCATTACCCCGCCTTGACGTCCGAGTTCATGGCGACATTCAAGTGCACGTATGAGGGACCCGAGAGTGAAGGCATGATCTCCTTCCAAATGGGCAACGAATTGCAAGAGCTCACTCTCCGGAATTTGGCTACCTACTTTGGGTTCCCATTTCCAAGAGATGAGGCCTATGTTGACAATGAGAAGGTCGACTACCTTTGGAAGTTTGTGGCCGGGAAGAGTGAGATGAGGAAAGGAGCATCAACAAATGAAATCGCCAACCCACTCTTCCGAGTCATGATCCGAGCTTTGGGTTGTTCTATCTATGCAAGGCACGAATTGAGCAAACCGATGAAGGAAGAGGCCATGCTACTCTACGAGATGTTGTTTGAGAGTGAGAAGTCGATGAACCTCACATGGGAATGGGTGAAGATGGTGAGGGACTTCCAAAGTTCTTCATGGATCTACTTTGGAGGCATGATTGCCCGATTAGCTCACCGTCTCGAGGTGGACTTGTCTACCTACACACCGGCCGCTAATGGTGTGGAGTTCATGGATTTGAAGTATTTCAAGAAGGCCAACATCATCAAGGAGAGGCAAGTGACCGGCGCCACCACCTATCTAGCCCCGCACTCCAACTTCAACAACGTGCACATTCCCTTGGGGCGTCGACTCTTCGACCTCACTTGTTACTACAATCGGTATCAAGTGTGGGCGGGGAACGTCAATCCTTATGGAGAGCCGGAGGGGACACTTGAGGTTAGGAGACGAGCACAACACATCCGCTTTACTTCTCCTCAAGTTTCCCCGGACACCGAAGAGGAGGAGGCCAATCAATACGAGTTTGTAAGGAGGGACGACATGGAGGTGGACGTGCCTAGAGGTGAAGAAGAAGAAGGTGGTTACCAACATTTGCTCACCGACCACGCCCCAACTCTCTTTGACCGAGGTGCTTCACAAGTCGGGCCCGATGTCCATCAACATCGGTCCGACGTGTTTTTGCCCGATCCGGTCCCGAGCCACTTCGAGCGGGGTGAGGGAAGTGGAGCACATCAAGCACCACCAAGCTATGGAGGATATGAGGGGTATGCCCAATGGTACGGCCCCGGAATGGTGTTCCCCGAGCCTAACCAATCGGTGGACATGAACTTCTTGGCAAACCAATTGTCGCATCTCCAACTTCAACAATCATCAATGCTCCAAGAAGCGTACCAACTTAACCAACAACAACAATACCTCAACTTCCAACAACAACAACTTTCTCACCACCAAGAAGACTTCCAAGTGCAATTTGATGAGGTGAATCGCAACATTGCCTACACTAGACGAGAGGTAGAGGACTTGAGGGCGGCCGAGGATCAAAGGTGGACCGTCCAAGCAAGTTTCAATGAGTGGATGTCCGGGAATTTCTCAACCCGTGAAGACCAATGGACACCTCCCGCGCTACCAATCCAACCGCCAAGCCAAGACCCGTTCAATGATCGAGTGTATGAGCAAGAGCGACACGCCCGGCTCCAAAGGAGACAACGCCGTGGCCAACCTCCGAATTAAGCCTCAACATGCCATGCAAGAATAAGGAAATTGTGAGCTCTCTTTACTCTTCTCTTTACTTTTGAGTTTTGATTTCTTTTGATGAGGACATCAAAATTTTAAGTATGGTGTGGGTTAGTAGCTCATAGTTCCATGTTTAGTTCCATGTGTGTTTGTTTTTTTGTCTTGTTTAAGGGATGTTTCTTTTGGATAGTGGCATGATGTGATGTTGAATGATGATTGATTTTTATGGCATGAATGGATGAGTATGTCTTTGTTTAAAAATTTTGCAAAAAATCTCTAAAAATGTGAAAATTTTCGGTTGAAAACAACAAAAAGATTTTGTTTTGGACTAGGAATTCCCATCTTAGACGTCTAAAGAAGGCTAATGATGATGTGAGCATGTAAATTCCTTTGCATATTTTTGGATAGTTTAGCCTCTAAATGGATGTTGTTTTTGTGTGATATGATGTCTTGCATGCTTTTATTGAGCACATGAGTTCTAGGATGAGTTTTGATGCAACTAAGCTAGAGTGAACCTTGTGAGATGATTTTTGGCCATTTTAGGGATGATTGTTCATATTGCATATCCCTCGTTTCTTGTGTGATTAGCTCATGCATGCTTAGTAAAACTTGCTATTGAGGTGTTTATCTATTTTCCAAGGCCAATATGAGATTTGTTCTATGCATTGTCACATTGATTTGAACTTTGTTTCATTTAGTCACAAAATCTTCCATATCCTACCTTGAAGAGAAACCGTTGTTTGTAGCCCCGTTTTAGCCTTAGACCTTTGTTTGAAACTCCTCAAAAATATGATTCCTAGCCTATATGACTTGACCCTTATGGGATTGGACTTTAGAGAGAGGTTTGGAAGAATATTTGGAGAGTTGAGATTCTCTTTGGTGAAGGGCAAGAATGGAGTTATAAATCAAGTGGGTAGTGCATCTTTGAAGTGTGAAAGAAAGAGAAAGAAAAGTTGGAAAAAAGTAGTGGATTGAACGCAAAATGCTTAAGTGTAAAAAAAAATGGGCACCGACCGAGTTCAAAGTGACTTAGGGCCCGATGTTAGTGTGCAAGTCGGTCCAGCGCAAAAATAAGTGAAAAAAGTGTGAAAAATCCAACAAAAAGTTTAGTGCAAAGATGAAGTGGAATGTTTAGTGGAATGTGGGTTGAAAGAAAAGAAAAGGAGAAAAATCAAAGTCTTTTGGGAGAGTGAAGTTGAAAGTTAAATAGTTTGGTGAGTTTGGTGAGAGACTAGAAAGTTCAATCCCCAATATAAGCACCACAAGACCAAAATGATTACCACCTTGAGAAACACCAATAGCCCCATTACAACCCGGCCGAATGGAACCTCTTTGAGGACCTCCATTGAGCCAAGTTCATATTCTTTGTGTGCATTGTAATAGGCATCTCTAGGTGGAGGAATTGGTGATATTAGCTTCAATGGTAAAGTCTTTACTTGCATGATTGTTGAGTATGAGTGTTCATTTTCAAGCCTAAACACATGATGAGTGATACACATTTTCATGTCCCTAAAGTGAGGCTTTGTTGCAATAGACTTTATTCCTTGAACATTTGATCATGTGTGATGATGTAATCTTGCTAGCATGTCTATCACTTGTTCTTACTTGATTTTTCATATGAGGCTTTACTTGAAGATTATGCTTCGGTCTTGCTTACATTGTTATTGCTTGAGGACAAGCAAGTTTAAGTATGGGGTATTCTGATGTCTCTCATTTTGGTGGTGTTTTAGTGGTTATTTTCCCTTGTAAATATGTGTTTTTCATTCTCTTCTTTGTTAGTTTCGTTTCCTTTTTAGCTTAGTTCCCGGTTTTCTTCAAGAGTCGGAAACTATGCGAGTTTGTTTGTTTTTGTAGGTAAAATGGCAAGAATGAGGACATTTTGGAGGAGCTAATGAAGGAGCCAAGTCAAGGAGTGCAAGAGCCAAGCCAAGAATGAAGTGGAACCAAAGGAAACCAAGGAAGAAGACGAGGATCGAGGCCCAGGATCGAGATACACCAAGTCGGGCCCGAGATCGAGCACCCAGTGAACCGGACCGACGTTCCCAACGTCGGGCCCGAGGTCGTTCCGTGTCGGTCCAAGTCGGCATTGGATTGGATTGTTCCCTAAGGCATATTTTTAGCAACTTTCCACATTTGCCCCTTTCTAAATTGGGATTCCTTGGTCCCCAATCCAAAGAGAGGTGATTAGTGATCAAATCAAGTGTGGAGTGTGAGGGGGACGAGGGGGACACACACACCAAACCCAAATTCACTCTCAAAGGCTCAAGGAAGACTTGGAGAGCAAGGAGAAGAAGGAAGAGAAGGAAGATCGGTGGAGAAGAGAGGAGGAGTTGTGAGTTTTGAACTTTGTTTTGCTTTGATCTATTAGAATTGAACTTGGATTTTGTAGACACTTTGGTTTTGAATGCAATTGGAGTTTGATTGGATGATGTTGATTGAGATTTGCTTGATTTCCCTTTTGTTTATGCTTTTCTCTTACCATATGGAGTAGATTCCATAGTCTTGGGCTATGGGGGAATCCCCTAGCTAGATTTGGGTAGAAAACCCCAATTCCATAGCCTTGAGTGCTTGATTTGTGAATCCTCTCTACATTGAGCTTCAATTCTCTTATGAAAGCAAGGGATCTAGAGCTTGTGTTTGGTAAGAGTAAGCGAAAGTGGTCTCGATCCCATCACAAGTCTCTAGCATCGAAGGTGACGCGAAAGCTCCCTTGGGTCGAGGTGTAGATTGGAGAGATTCGGGGCGAGCAACCTCGATCTCACTAGAATCAAACACTTATTGGTTGAATTGAGGAAGAATATCCAAGTCTAGTTGGGGGAGGAACCCAAAAACCCAAGACCGATCTACTAATTGTTCAAGACCGAGATACCCAACACCTCGGGCCCGACTTGCACCACGTCGGTCCCGACTAACTCGACCTCGATCCTACCTCGGACCGAAGTGACTTTGTGTCGGTCCGAGGAGATATCTCTTGTTTTCCTTCGTTTTGCCTTTATTTTCTCCTCTTTTTAGTCTTTTCGGGTACTCTCGACGCACGAACTCCCGTGTGTTCGACACCCTACCTCTTTACTACAATTTGAGGTTCGGTTTTATAAATTTAAATTGTGAGACCCTCCGATCCCGGAACTCATCAGCTACCAGGTTTAGGGACGTCCTTCTGGGATACCATAGGAATAGGTCATCCCATCCCTTGAGGTATCTGAAGATTCTCTTGACTTCTTGCATGTGGGACTCCTTTGGATTTGCTTGGAAGCGAGCGCACAAGCACACGGCGAACATGATGTCGGGATGGCTTGCCGTCAGGTATAGCAAGGACCCTATCATTCCTCTGTAAAGCTTTTGATCTACACTCTTGCCTTCTTCATCAGCGTAAAGGCGAGTGTTTGGGGAGATGGGAGTATCAATGGATTTTGAAGAGTTCATTCCATACTTCTCGAGCATTTCACGAATGTACTTTTGTTGATGAATGCGCGTCCCATCTTTGAGCTGAGTGATTTGGAGTCCCAAGAAGAAGTTGAGTTCTCCTATGAGGGACATCTCAAACTCACTACTCATCAAGTTCTTGAATTCCTCTACAAGTCTCATGTTAGTGCTTCCAAAGACTATGTCATCGACATAGACTTGGACAATCAAGACATCTTTAAGGACTTTCTTTAAGAATAGTGTTTTATCAATGTTACCTCGTGTGTACCCGTTGGACAAGAGAAAGGACGCAAACCTATCGTACCATGCACGAGGGGCTTGCTTGAGTCCATAGAGAGCCTTGTCCAAGAAGTACACATGATCAGGGTGATCAGCGTCCTCAAATCCTAGAGGTTGAGCGACGTACACTTCTTCTTTAAGCTTGCAATTGAGGAAGGCTGTCTTGACATCCATTTGAAAGAGCTTGAACCCCTTGTGAGCAGCGTAAGCAATGAGGAGGCGAATGGCTTCAATTCTAGCGACAGGAGCGAAGGTCTCATTATAATCGATCCCTTCCTCTTGCCTATAGCCTTGAGCCACAAACCTTGCTTTGTTCCTTGATACGCGGCCACTTTCATCAAGCTTGTTTCTATAGACCCACCTCGTCCCTATTATGTTTTTGTTTCTCGGTCTAGGGACAAGGGTCCAAACTTTGTTCCTCTCGAATTGATTGAGTTCTTCTTGCACGGCTTGAATCCAATCAGCGTCCTGGAGTGCTTCCTTTATGGTCTTACGTTCAACTAAGGACACAAAGGCGTTGAAGGCACAGAACGCTATGTTGGTGTTGAGGGACTGATTCACAGCTGATCTTGTTTGGACTCCTTTTGAGATATCTGAGATAATTTGATTTGTTGAGTGAAGTCTTGAAAGGTTGGATCCCCTATGAGTAGCGTCCCTGGCAGGGGTACATCTAGGGTCCGTCCAATCAGACTCATCAGAGTCAAATCCGTCTTCTTCATTGGTCGGCTCAGTGTGTTCCCCCTCAGCTGGAGCGTCCACACTGCGCCTTTCTCCTTGTTGACTTGATTCACCGGCCTCAACTTGGTTTAGCGACCAAGTTTGAGAAGGCTCTTGTTGTTCACTAGGAACTCCCATTGAAACCTCATCGCGAGACTCAGGGGCGTTCCCAGGAACATAATATTTGTCGGAGGAGCCTTTTGGTTCTTCTTCATCATCTTCATCATCGTCCCTCGGAGAGGAGCGACGTTCTTTCTTACTTGGTTCTTTCTTGAGAGAAGCATTTTCTTTGAATACCACATGAATACTTTCCTCAAGCTTAAGAGTCCGTTTGTTGAAGACTCTATAGGCTTTGCTTGTGAGGGAGTACCCAAGAAATATTCCCTCATCACTCCTAGCATCAAATTTGCCGATGTTGTCTTTGCCGTTGTTGTGAATGAAGCATTTACACCCAAAGACTTTGAGGTGTGAAATGTTTGGCTTTCTTCCATTCAAGAGCTCATAGGACGTCTTCTTGAGCAAAGGACGAATCATAGCTCGATTAACAATATAGGTTGCGGTGGCGACGGCTTCTGCCCATAAGTGTTTGGGGACTCCGCTAGCCAAAAGCATCGTCCTAGCCATGTCTTCCAGCGTCCTATTCTTTCTTTCAACAACACCATTTTGCTGAGGAGTTCGAGGAAAAGAGAAGTTGTGGGAGACTCCTCGTTGGTCACAGAAGTCAAGAAACTCTGAGTTTTTAAACTCCGTTCCATGATCTGACCTTAGGGCTTTCAAGCTCGTCCCAAGAGCAACTTCTACTTGCTTGATGAAGATTTTGAACATTGCGAAAGTATCTGCTTTTGACACCAAGAAAAGAACCCAAGTGAATCTTGAAAAATCATCTACAATGACATACATGTACCTTTTACCACCATAGCTTTGGGTTTGCATGGGTCCACACAGATCCATGTGAAGGAGTTCCAATGGCTTCTTTGTGCTCACTTCATTCTTGGATTTGAAGGACGATCTTGTCTGCTTCCCTTTGATGCATGCTTCACATTACTCAATTTGCTCAGGATCAATTCGGGGAAGACCTCTTACAAGATCCTTTTGATGAAGCTTGAAGATTGTGCTAGGTCCCGCGTGTCCTAGACGTCGATGCCAGAGATCGGCGTCCACAGCGGAGACAGATAAACACAACTTGGATGCAGGCTTGAATCTTAGATTGAAAACGTAGACATTGTTTTCTGAGTCCCTTTGAGGATGACTTGATTTGTTTTCTTGTTGATGACTAGGCATTCCTTATAGTCAAATGTGACTAGGTTTTCACCTTGATCACATATTTGGGAGACACTAAGGAGATTGAAGCCTAGTCCTTCGACAAGACTGACTTTGGACGCACTGATGGATTGATTTAGCTTTGCGGTGCCCGTCCCTTTGATTTTTCCTTTGCCCTTGTTGCCAAACGAGACAGTTCCTCCCGTGGCATTTGTTGGGATAGAAGTGAGATGGATCTGGCTTCCAGTCATATGGTTTGAAGCGCCACTATCGATGATCCATGGGCTTCCTCTCACTTCCACCTGAAAAGAAGAGTTAGTTCTTTGCGACCCAGGCAAGGTGACCCCTACCTGGTTCGTTACATGGGTAAAACTTCTTCATAGGCAAATGATCATAAACATTCACATCATTTGATCTTCTAGTATGCGTCCTAGGAGATCGAGTTTTAGCATTTGGCACACTAGCATGCGTCCTATCAGCAAATTTAGGCTTAGTATTCTCACGGCCATTCCTAGCCTTCTTTCCATTTTCAAGATCTTGTTTCAGCTTAAGACACTCATACTGGTAGTGACCACCTTTGCCACAATGTCAACACGTCCTATTAGGGTTGTTCATCGGTTCAAAACCGAACCGAACCGCAGAAAACTGAACTGAACCGAAAACCGAACTTCGGAAATATACGAACCAAAAACCAAACCGAAGTACCGCGGTTCGGTTCGGTTCGGTTTCGGTTTTATTCGGTTTGGTTCGGTTTTGAACCGAATAAACCGATTGATCAATATGTGTTTCTTTTTGGAAAAGGTAAACCAAAATCCAAATAATACCCGAACCAAACAAAACCGAATGTACAAAAAAAACCGAAAAAAACCGAATAAACACCTATATTAATATTTTTTTATATTGAATATAAATATTTTAATTTTAATTTTTTATATATATTTAGTTCGGTTTTAACCGAACCGAACCGAAAACCAAACCGATCCAAACCGAAAACCAAACTAAGATAAAACATAAACCGAAAACCGAACCGAACAAGCTCGGTTCGGTTTGGTTCGGTTTGGATCGGTTTGGTTTTCGGTTTTCTTCGGTTTAACCGAACCAATGAACAACCCTACGTCCTATAATAGTTTCCAAGGTAGTACTTTTTGTTAGGACGCTGAATTCTATTCTCTTTCATTTTCTCAGGGTCCACTACCTTAGATCCTTTTCCCTTAGCAATATTCTTGTAGATTTTGTGACTGACAGAATTTGTGTAGTAGTCCTTTTGTCCTTTCTCACCACTCTCTAGGACTCTTATGCGTTCTTCTAGGTTCCTTGTCTTTTCCCTCTCAAGTTCTAGTTCAGTGGTCTTGCTAGCTTCAAAGTCACTAGGGAGAGAGTTCTTTGATCCTGATTCATACCCTAGTCCTTTCCTAGCAGGAACAAAGACTATTGGGTTCACAGTTTCAGTCATCGGACTCTTTCCTAGAACTTTGACCTCGTCCCTAAGACTTGCATTTTCGAGCTTTAAGCACACAATCTGACTTGTAAGGGACTTGACTTCTTCCTGAGAGGACTCTAGTTGAAAAGACATGGTACTACAATTTTCACATTCCACAACAATATTCTCGGATTCAACTTCTTCAAAGCTTTGTTTCATAGCATAGCTCTCTTGCATGATTTGAGTTATCAATTTAATGAGCTTTGGTTTTGAACATTTTTCAAGAGAATTTAACATGGTTTCATGGGTTACCTCTTGCTCAGTTTCAGAGACGTCCTCTGGGGCATCTTCCATAGCCATGTAAGCCACTTGATTTTCTGGCTCTTCATCACTTGAGTCAAGGTCGTCCCATGCACCCTCAAATGCACCAACTAGTGCCTTTTCCTTCATTTCCTTTGATGTTAGTCCTGTGGTACATTTCTTGGCCATGTGTCCCTTTCTGTTGGATTTGTAGCACACTATCTCCTTCATTTCTGCATCTGTAAGCTTGCGAGATTCTTTCTTGGGAGGCATCTTCATTCTTGGGACTTTGCCTCTTCTGTACAGTGCACGGAGAGTTTTGCTCAACAGGGCTAACTCATCTTCCTCGGAGATTTGTTCTTCCGTTTTTCCTTTGCGTTCTACTAACGCCTGAAGACGAAGATTCTCCTGGTGCTCTTGAGTTTTGGCTTCTAGCATCGAGTTCAACTCTCTTTGCCTCTGATAGTATTGCTCATACTCTGGCGTCCTAGACGCGAGAGTTAAAGCCAGCTCATTTTGGGAACTCTTTCCCATTTCTGCCAGATCTTGGTTTCTTCTTGCTTCGTATCTTTTGAGTTTTCCATAGATTTCCTCCATGGACAGTCCCTTGTTGGCCTGGTTCTCTTTGAACGTCATCCTATCAAAGTTCCATGGTCTCGTGAGTCCATCTATCAAGACTTGAACCTTCATCCTCTGAGTAATCTCCGTTTCTTTGACACCCAAGTTTTTCAACTTAGTTAGAAGGGCCTCAAAAAGAAAGGAGTAGTCGGTGATGGTCTCATTTGTGAACATCCTGAATTTGTAGAAGTCCCTTTTAGCTTCCAACTGGACGTCTTCTTTCATCTCAGGCGTCCCAACATGATACTTCTCCAGGGCTTCCCATTGAAGCTTAGCAGTTGGGAGATTGCTCACACGGGTGGCGTCCCTTTCACAGAGGGACGTCTGTAAGAAACAGATGGCCTTTGCATTTGCTTCCATAAGCTTGAACTCTTCAGGACCCCAATCTGCCTCCTTGTCCTTCTTAGCAGCAGGAACTTCGAGGTCGCCGTTCTTTATCACGAGCCAGCATTGGTAGTTTTGACTGCGCACGAAGCATTCGAACCTTGTCTTCCACCTATTGAAGTTGCCGTCCGTTAGGCGTGGTGGTTTTGCACTTGAGATACCTATAGGTTCCATGTCCATGTTTCCTGCAACTCAAACTCAATCTAGAGCGCCTACTCTGATACCAATTGTTGGATCGTAAGTCTGTTAGTGAAGGCGTCCTTAACTGGGTTAAGGGCGTCCTTAGGTGCAGCGGAAATTAGACTTAACAGGAAACGCAATGAGATAATGGACACAAGTATTTATAGAGAAACCCCACTAAGACCAACTAGTCTTATGGGTAAACCTCTACCTCCGCTTGGAGGATTTTCAATAGCCGTCCTTATCTTATTAAGAGAGAGTCCTTACAACTTAGGCGAGTCGTTACACTTCACTGAGCTAAGCGTCCGTCCTTAGCCTCACTAGTAACACTCCTTTCACCTAACAATGTAACCTAACTCTCTTAGCTATAAGGAAGCTATCACACACGTCTCTCACGGTTCGTTGTGAGAGACAAACTACAACTCTAACTATTTTGTGGTTGTTTTGGATTTGATGTGGTTGGACTTTCTTTCTCTTGCTTCAAGCTCACTTGATCTTCGCTCGTGTTCTTGAATGCTTCGGGAGAGCTTGAGAGAAAGTCTTCAAAGTCCGCACCGCTATGCATACCCTTGGGGGGTATTTATAGCGGAAGTGGTTCTTGTCCTCTAGCGTCCTCTGAGGCTTTGCAGGATCCTTGATCTTCCATCAACGGTGCGATGAGCCTCTTGAGGAAGTCAACTCTGTTGACACTTGGGAAGCCTCCGCGTGGATAGGGGACCATCGCTGGGAAAGCGACATCTTTGGAGTTGTCTACACGTGCCCAGACAAGGGAAGCTTCCTTCTGAGGACTACGGCCGAACAAGATATAATCATGTTGGGGCGGCCTTGATTTGAATTTGAACTTCGTCCGTATTTTGGCGCGCGTCCCTTCTTGATGAGGACGCCGTCCTATCTGCGCAGCAACTTCGCCAATTACGTTCAGCTTTGGAAGTTCTGTTGACTTGCGTCCCTACAGCTTAGGGATTGCCGTTCACTTGTTGTCCTTTTCGCTCATTTGCGTCCAATGGACTTACCTGCGATCAACACTCGGACAACTTATTAAATACATTTGAGTTTGTCATTATCAAAACAAGGGACAATCATTATTGGTTTAGATATTAATGACTGGCGTCCTTAATATCGTCCCAACACAAATCAAGTGGAAGATTGGCTTAGTCATTAGGGGCCTTCGGATCCATTTCTTCTTACTAATAATCTGTATTTTCCTAGTGATTTGTATGACATTCTGTCCAAAGTCTCGGGTGCTTGATCAATGAAGTTGTGTTTTCGTAAAAAAAAAACAATACAGTTACGTTTAAGTGGAAACCATGTAAATAGTAAAAGTTATTAATAATATGAGGTGTATTGTTGGTTGTTGGATACATTCTAATATATCTACTATTTAGATTAAAAGTCCATTGTAATTGTTAAAAATATGCTTAAATTAGAAACGCACTTCTGATACTTTGTGATGTAATTTTAATATAATATATAATATTGCGTAATAGTTACTCATTTACGACGCACTTTTAATGCTTTATGATTCACTTGTACTTACCATACATTTGCACATAACTTTTATTGTGTATGTCATACAAAATCTATGTTTATACAAATTTACTAATCATAAGTTTTAGTTAGTTGAAAATTAATAATCAAATTTATATTAAAATGATACACGCTTAAGATACAAAAAAATCGCACAGGGCCTCCAAAAACTATTGGACGGCCTTGAGTGGTAGTGTCTACTTCGTCCGGTTCTCCGCCTCCAGCGAGAGTTGGTTGCACCCCTGGAGCTGCACAAATCTACGAATGGGAAGGACGATCCTTCTTTTGGATATATTGGATGGAGTCGCTTAGGATTTTGTAACCCTCCCTCGTGCTCTCATCATCCATGTATATATACATACACACACACACATATATATATATATGGGTTTTTTACCGGAAACCACCCATCCAATAGGCCATATTCCCCTATACCACCCCTTACATCCATATTTACCGAAAACCACCCGTCCAATGCCCTCCGTTAGGTTTTTTCCACCCATTTACGATTTTCAGTTAAAAATTCCGTTAAATGGTGGTTTAGGGGGAGATGGCGTATTGGGAGGGTGGTTTTCGGTAAATAGGCACATCTACGCCACTATAAGACCAGGTTGACCAGGTTTATGGCCGCCGTCGTCCCCCACTGCTCACCGACAACCTCGCCTGGTCGGAAATCGTCGCTCCCAAATCTGACCTCGCAGTTTGTCGTTGCAGATCTGCCTCTTTCTCCCCTCCACTCACTCCTACCCTTCCTTCTTCCTGACTTGTCGATGCCAGACCGCCGGCCTCCTCGGCCACCCTCACCTCGCAGTTCCCTCACCGAGTCCAGATCCGCCCTCGCCGGGTCCAGATCCGCCTCCTCGGCCGCCCCCAGCCCAGATCTGGAACCCCACTCTCGCCGGCCTCCTCTAGCACACCGGCCATTCCGCCCAGCCTCGACCTCGGTAACCAAAGCCCCGACTCACCCTCTGCTCCGCCCTAACACTGCCGGGTACTCCTCTACCCTACCAATCCATTCTTTCGGCCCTCCTACTCACCGGCCACCTCGACAAGTTTCCCGGCCTCCTCCGTGGAAGAACAGATCTAGGCTTCGTGGATGATGGCGGCGGCGCACATCTGAGGCAAGAGGGGCAGCGTTGCGAGCAAGACGACGGAGTTTGTAGATCTGCAGATCTGGTGGGGGAATTCACCGGCTCGCTAGTGTGCGAATTTGCTGGGTTGTGGTTGCGGTTGACAGATCTCGGGAAGTCGCCGTCGTGAGTTGCAGCGTCGGAGATACATCGGCGGAAATCTACAACGATGAAATGTAAGGTCAGATCTGGGAGTGACGATTTCCGACCAGGCGAGGCTGTCGGCGAGCAATGGTGGACGACGGCGGCCACAAACTTGGTCTTATAGTGGCGGAGATGTGCCTATTTACCGAAAACCACCCTCCCAAGGCCATATTCCCATAAACCACCATTTAACAGAATTTTTAACGGAAATTCATAAAAGGGTGGAAAAAACGTGACGGAGGGCATTAGAAGGGTGGTTTTCGGTAAATATGGATGTAAGGGGTGGTATAGGGGAATATGGCCTTTTGGACGGGTGGTTTCCGGTAAAAAACTCATTCATATATATATATATAGTAATGTCAAACTAGAAGGCCAATCTAAAATTTTCTTTAGGATAATTAGAGGTGTTAATTAAGGCCTTAATTTTTTTATAATATTAAGGCCACACCAGACTTAATTTTCTTTGAAAATTAATTTGTGGGTTTAATTATTAGGATAAGCTTTCACACCCTCCATTCAACTCTAGCAATTTATCTTTTTTAATTAGTGGGCTCCTAAGAATATATTCCCCATTTTCGATGCAAGCTCTAGCCCAACTTTTCCTTTCATTTTGTTTAGGCTTTGATAAGGTAATTAGTAGGCCTTATTTTATGTATCCCAATATACCCACCTTGTAGCTTTAATGCATGAATTATAAGAATTCATGTAAAGTTATTCCCAAAGAAAAAGTCGATACAAATTTAGATGGTCATGTAAATCCCAATAGTAGTTTACTTAAAACTCTATTATTAACTTTAATTTAATTTTTATTTATTTATTTATTCATTTTTAATAAAACAAAACCAAACCAAATTTAGATGGATCTGGCGGCTCGGCATTTCGTGCCCGGACAGGGGACAACAAATTCGTCAAATTCTGGAGCGTTTTGTGACGGATTTGAGAGAGGGAAATGTGTATTGCAATCTGGATTCTGAATCCCGACTTCTTACCCAATATATAGCCGCCAATTTGAGCATGAATCGTTGACTTCCGATGAGTTCAATGTCGCCTCATAATTTCGATTCATTCCAAGCTTTTAATTCGATTCAATCCATCCAAGTTGAATATTCAATCCATCCGAATACTTTTAGGTTTTTAATTCGTCCGTATCCATTTCGAATCAATCAAACTTGGCCGGAAATGGAGCCAAATGCATAATCCCTAACTCGAGCTTTCGAACCCAAATTCGACCTTATATATGGATTCAAACATCCAATTGCTTGAGGGCTTTGGAAGAGGCCTTCATGAGGAGTCCACAGCCTCTTTCTGATTTGATTTTCGTTGAGAAACGAGCTCAAATTGCTCGAATGAAACTTGGATTCGAAAATGGGTTATTTGGAGAAGAAGACTTTGGTTTTGACCCCAAAACTTTCCAAGAGGGGCATTTATGCCCTTATGACATAATTACTTATTAAAATTGCACACTTCACTAGGATAAAACTTCTTTTATAATTTATCGCATACGTTTTATCTTAAATATATATGTACATAAATTTGTACATATCAATATAATAAACCTTACAATAAATTAAATAATTATATCCATGATTTTATAATATTAAGACTTAGGTTATAATAACATTGTTCTTAAAATTCAATCTATATTATGAGCAAGAGTTATTATTTTTGATAAATATTAATAACGGCTTATTATTAAAATTTTGATACAGTAAAAATATAAATTTTCCTTTTTACTCTTATAAAAAGAGAGGATTATTACAAACACACCACAACAGTAGACATACAAACTGAAGTAGACTAAAACAACAACGAAGAACACGAAGCAAAACAAACCACAACAACAACAAAGAAGAAGCAAACCACAACAAACAAAGAAGAAGCAGCACACGAAGAGTTCAAAGCAGATCACACACACAAAGAAGCAACAAGTAGATCGGACGTGGAAAACAAACCACAACACCGCTAGAAAACAAAGAAGAGTGTGGAAAACAAAGAACAGAACGACAAACCACCAACGCACCACTCAGCACACCAGGGAGCAACCACCAGTGCACGACCACCACTTCGCTGGCGAACGAAAATCAAACCGACGATATGTGTTCTTATTATTGTTTTTTATTATTTTATTTTATTATGATGCCAAAAGGGGTAAGTATGAATTCTTGTTATTTAGTTGTATTACTTATATAGATATACTTTTGCTAAGGGAAACCCGCTTGCATAATAGTTGTGACTTAGTTTTACATATGCCTTTGAAGATTGATAGCATAAATTGAGGGGGGACAATGATAATGATATTTTCTCTCAATATATGTGAAATTTCTATGCTCTTTTCTACTCTTGACCTAAAATACTTTCATCTTATAGTAATGGGTTTGTCGTCATCAAAAAGAGAAAAATGTTCGAACAGTGTTGGGAACCATGCATCAAAGGTTTCCCCATCACTAGAACTCTATTTTCTCCCAGCAATAAGGTTTTGATGATTCACCAACACCATGAGAATTAATATCTTAAATAAGAATTTCATAGGAGCAACACACAAAGCTTCACAAACGTAATGAAAATATTACATCGATTTTAGGAAGACTGAGTAAGCAATGAATGACAACTAAGAGAAGAGTGACGTCCTTAAAAGTGACGTTAGGGCCTTATACCGCAAGCCAAAATGGGCGAAAGGAGAGTTTGCATTGAAGCAAAGGGCAAAGCATACCGCCCTAAAAAATCATGTCAACGAGCCATGTGAATAAGCACAAAAATGACATTTATGAAAAGTGAATAGGACAGGTGATAACTTGCCAATGGATTAGATGGGAACTGCCATTTGCCAGAATTATGAGGGTCTTATATGGAACGAAGAATGTGGCAATCCCAAAGCTCTATACATAAGGGAATAATACCTTTATTTTTCAAGCCTTTAGAGAAATCATAGCATTACTCTATCGGAGTGAAGAGTGAAGGTTGTCGACAACGATTTGGTGATGGCGATTCTTCGAAGCTAAAGGGAAATGCTAGCGGAGCTTGCGTTGTAAGGTTTGATTAAATTGTTCAAATTGTAGATCTAGGTTGAGGAAACATAATAGTGTGGCTAGTGTTTGGTGGATCCAGAAACAAAGAAGTTTGTGTTTTGCCTTGTTTGTGTCTGTTGGAACAAGTAATAATACAAGTAAGATCAATAAAAACTCCTCTATGAAGATAGAAGTTTATCGCATAAGCTAGTTGATTTCGTCCTTTTTAGTTAGATTTCTTAGGTAGTTTTCTAGTTTGTTTTGCATATTTTCCTATGTGTTAGTGTGTTTTGCATAAGATTTCAACTCTCTTTCGAGGGTTGGAGTCATTTGTATGTTCCTTTGTGTTTAGTAGGTATTTGGAGCATTTTAGAGGAGTTTTCGAGCTTGTCCGAGCTTTCTAGGAGGTGGTGTTTTGTTGTGGTTTTCAAGTGTCAAGTAGTGAAGTCGAGTGGAGATTTTCAAGGATTTCAAGGATGGATCTTCAAGCCAAAAAGTGCCTCAAAAGAAGCTACAAGAAGTCTAATAGGAACCCAAGAATCATCGAAAAAGAAACCCTAAAAGAAGGTTAAGCAATGGAGCAAGTTCGAGCGAAACATGAAGAAAACAAGGTCCTATCGGAGGTCGGCCGCGACCCCCCTCAGCACGACTTGCCCATGGTCGGCCCGTGCGAATCCTTGCCGCCCAAGTAATGCTTTTTGCGGGAATTTTGAAATTCGAAAAGGGGAACAAAGTGGCAGACTTGGCAGCCTTTAAAGTTGACTTTTTTACTTCTATTTAGGGGGCCTTTGGGCTCCTTTTCTAGAGGACTTGGCTTGTGTGGGAAGAGAGCTAGGTTAGAGAGAGAGGGGGCTCTCACACACACAACCCCCCTTTGAGAGGGGGGTTGGGTTGTCTTGGAAGGGAAGAAGAGGGTGGGCATGGAGGAGGAGAGGAGGAAGATGGAGGAGAATGGTTTCTAGGGGAAGATTGTGGAATTTGCCAAGTTTGTAAGTGTGGATCTTGTTTAATTGAAGTTGTTTGCTTTCGATTATGTCTCCCTCTTCTCTTTTGTTGTTTGTGTGTTTGATTATGTGTGAGTAGTCTTCTTGCTAGGGTTGGGGTGAAACCCACCATGAGAATGCATCTTGGATCTTGATTCTAGATCTATGCTTGACTTGTAGCCTCTATCCTTCAATCCTCCTTGCATGCTTAATTCCTTAATGAAAATTGGGGCATGTTCTTTTTTGCAATCGAATTGAAAGATTATGTTGTGAATCAGAACTATTTGGGTGAAGATGAAAGTTAAAACCCTTAAACAACATGTTGGATTGCATGTTAACATCTTTATGAAAGTTGAGATCTTAATGTGTTCAATTGTGGCGAAAGTCACCCATGAGTTGGATTGCATGTCAATACCTTCATGAAAGTCGAGTTTTTGATGTGTTCTTTTGTGACGAAAGTCACCCATGAGATTACAAGTTGAGTTGGTCCTTTATCCTTGTTTGAATGCATGCTTATGTTGTGGTGAATCCCTACCCCTAGTTGTTTCCCTTGTTTTTACGAAACAAATTCCCGTGCCCAGACAGGTCGGCCCCGACCTGCAACTGGTCGGCTGCGACCTCCCCCAGTAGGTGTTTTTAGTGTGTTTTTAGGTTCTGTCGGAGGTCGGCTGCGACCCCCCCTAGGGTCGGCCGCGACCCCCCTCAGCAAGTGTGATTTGTGTTTATTTGCTTGTTTTGCTTCGTTTTTGGCTTTGTTTTCATAGTTTGATTGCTAGACTATAGATCTACTAACTCCCATGGACGATCCTAACTTCGCTATACTCAACGGGGTCTTGACAAATTTATTTGTTCAAGGTAAAACCCTACCCAACAAATTGGAGCCGTTGCCGGGGAGTTAGTTTAGTTTCTTGGTCTAGCTTTCTTTCGGGTGAGGGACTAGCCCAAACCCTTTGTGTGTTTTTGATTTGTTTTGTGTTGTTTTTGTTTTTAGGTTTGATATAGCCATGGCGATTTATGAGGACCTTGCTTGAGAGTTGGACGAACTTCGTCTCGAAGTGCTAAACGTCCAAAGAGAAACAGATGTCGAGGCTTATGCATGTCAAGAATGGGAAGTCCCAGCCCACCTCCACGCACAACCAAACGGCTTTCAAGAGGATGTTCTACCTCAACATCAATTTCAAGAGCCTTTAGCCGCACCTTATGCTTGGGATCCCTATTGGACAAGTAATGATTATCCCAACTTGGGTTATGATGAACCTCCTAGCTATGAAGAGCCACCGTCATGGGTGCAAGGGTTGAAAGAAGAACTCATTCAAGGAATCCATGAAGTGTGCACCGACCTTATAGGAGTTCAAAACCAAGGAGAAGATTTCGAAGAAGCTCAAATTCCACAACCCCAACGGCGATTACCGGGCCACCCCGAGGAAAGCCCGAGAGGTCACATTTATGCGGTTCACCTAAGGAGCGAAAAGAAGTTGCCGGAACACGTTCTCTCTTCTTCGACAACAAAGGCACTTCCTTTCTCACCCAAGAAGGCCGAGGAACCTTCCGTTGTGCATATTGAGCCCTTATCGGAGTCATGTCCTCCACTCATTCTAAGCCAATCATTCCTCATCACGACCGGAGCTATCATTGATGTCAAGAAGGGACTCGTATCACGTTATGATGGCGAAGAGAAAGTAGAGTTCCACTTCGACAATGCTTTGAAAGAGAACCGTGAAGAGGAGATGAAGAATTTGGAGGATGATCCAGAAGAGAGTTTCTTGCTAGATGAGGCCGAGGAAAGCAAAGTCGAGACCCAAGTGGAGGATGGAAGTCTCTTGCTAAGTGAAACCGAATTTGAGGAGATTAAGGCCCAAGAGGATGAAGGATGGACGGGGTCTTTGCTACCAATGTTGAAACCGAACCCACTCGTGGAGGAATGTGAAGAAAATGTGGTCGGGTTTGGACCTTCATTGACCCCGGATGCTAGCAAAGAGCGGGCCAAGCATGAAGAGATGAAGATCGTCACCATAGGACGCAAGGAGCTATGGACCTACAAGGACGACTTTGATGAGTATTGTGAGGCGCCACCACAACCACCAAATTGGTTTTATCCTAATCCCTCTCATGAAAATTTTTCTTGCGCTTTTGATAAGCTGAAACGATCTTTGAGTGCTATATTATTTGTTTTCAATTTATCAATATGCTACCTATGCTTTCATGAGGTGCCTTCACAAGACTTTGACAGGTTACTTAGAGCTTTGACAGGTTACTTAGAGCTTTGACGATGTCCGATCATAGAGCTTGAGCGCGGATGCTTCTCTCTCCACACCTTCTTCCACACTCTCTTCTCATTCTACGTATGGGGTGGCGATGAGGATATCCGAGCCACTATGGGCTCTCACAACCTCCGACTAATGAGGTACTTCTCGTCTAGCTCAAAGACGTTAAAGAAAGCGTTTTTCAATAGGCAACCCGTTCTTTCCCTTTTCTTTTCTTTTTATTTTGGACCTTTTTAGCTTTGGTTAATTTAATTTCCTTAAGTCTAGACTAGATAGGTACCTTGTTTTGCATATCCACTAACCTTTTGTAGAAACCCAAGACAACGGAAGGGCATAAGAGGACCGGAACGAACGACAATGCAAAGAAGGCGCTCTCAGAGAAGGGTCGGCCCCGACCTCCATATGGTCGGCCCCTAACTTCATATGGTCGGCCCCTACCCACTCTAGGTCGTGCCCTACCCTCCCTTGCAACCCAAAAACTCGAGCATTGATGAGAACGACACTTCTCCGCCGCCTCACCTCAAAGATGAATCTTCTCCAATTAAACGCTCCAAGTCCAAGTTAGTTTCTCTTTTCCTCTCTTTACTTTTTTAATCAATGGGGACATTGATGTTTTAAGTATGGGGTGGTTTGGGAGATACTACTTGTTTGTGTTATGTGTTTTTGCATGTGATTGTGTGTTTGCATATGTGTATGTTTGCATGATTGAGTCTTTTTGTTTTGATTTTCATGATGGATGAATGCCTCTTCTAAGATGTCCTATGTAACACCCCGTCTTTCTGACAAGGCGTTACTCGGTAGTAGACCTCATGAGGCACTACCAAGCTAGTTTGACAACTGGACATCTGGATCTTGCAACACGGGCACGGCGAGAAAACAAGAAAAACATCCAATTCGTATTTTATAAAAATTACAGTTCAAGTAAAACATCATGAACCTAACTTATACAACCTCTTAACAACAACAAAACATCAATGTCAATAAAAGAAAACCATAGCAACAAAGAGCACTCAACTAATCTAGGACACGTGCGTCCATACTCCACATCACATTTCCGCCAAGGCTTGGTCAAGACATCCTGAGATTACCTGAACTGAAAAAAAATAGTGTCCCCGAAGGGTCAGGTCCTACTCTATTAAGCTAGAATAAGCAAAGCAACTACAAGACGTTTCAAAAACAGTTCTTCTAAAGTCAACAACCGAGAGTCCACAAGCACACACATAACTCTAGTCCATTCTTAAATCCGATTAGTCACAATCAGTTCCAAAGTTCATATCTAGGTAGTTAAATTACTATGCATGATCACTTAACAACGAACTCAACCAAGTTCATTAATTTAACATACACACAATCACGAAGCCACACATTGACACACACACACACACACACACATACACAATTCTTCACACACGTTCACAACTCCACACATTCACATACACATATCATCCCATCCTGCTCTTACACACGACCATCTTCACACAACGACATACTCTTCTTCACTTACACGCCCATACTCACACAAACATATACCTCCACTCACTGTCCTAGTGAGGCGGAGCTGCAACCCTTCATCTACATTGCACTCCTGACCGTTAGTCCAACCCTTCGCCCTCCATTACACTCGGTCTGATGATACAACCCTGCCTCCATCATTGTACGTCTGCCAGTCAATGCAACCCTTCTCCTATCATTGCACCCGACTTTTCCTTAATCATCGAGAACCGCTTACAAGCAACACACATCCTCAACAAAGCATATAAAACAACGTTGCACACAATATCACACTTGCACAAGCTACAACACAGTCACGCAATCTGTAGCAATACACTCAGAGACACTGATCAAACAAAGTCATACAAACTATCACAACATTTATAACAAACCCACAACACATCAAACCCGCACATAGACTAACAATCAAGGAATACTCATTTCCACAATCCAATCAAACAATCATCCAAAGACATGTTCACTCATAGCACAACCATTATGAAACACACACGTAATATATACCAATTTTCAAAACAGGTTTCCAAAACGATTTACACCTAGCACACGTATCCAAAACATTTTCCAAGGATCTATCGGGACTAGTTCTCAAAACCAATCTTGATGTCTCTCATTTTGGTGGTGTTTTAGTAGTTTATTTCCCTTGTAAATGTGTTTTTCATTCCTTTCCTTGTGTGTTTCATTCCTTTTTAGCTTAGTTCCCGGTTTTCTTTAAGATTCGGAAACTATGCGAGTTTGTTATGTTTTGTAGGTAAAATGGCGCAAATGAGGACGTTTTGGAGGAGCATCTAAGGAGGAGCTAAGCAAGGGAGCCAAGGAACGGAAGAGCCACGCCAAGAATGAAGAGGAACCAAAGGAAAACCAAGAAGAGACAAGGATCGAGGCCCAGGACCGAGTACCACCACATCGGGCCCGAGATCGAGCAACCAGACCACAGGACCGACGTTCCTAACGTCGGGCCCGAGGTTCCCAGCGTGTCGGTCCGAGTCGGCAATTGTGAAGATTAGGCTCCAAGGCACAAATATGGTGATCTTCCAATTTTGCCCTTCTTCTAAATTGGAATTCCTTGGTCCCCAATCAAGAGAAGAGGATAATTAGAGGTGATTAGAGAGGATTAGGAGACACAACAATCAATCCCACACCAAATCACTCTCAAAGGCTCAAGGAAGACTTGGAGAGCAAGGAGAAGAGAGGAGGAGGAGAAGAGGAGGAAATCGGTGGAGATAGAGAGGAGGATTAGTGAGTTTGTACTTGTTTTCCTTTGGATTTAGTAGAATTAAGACTTGGATCTTGTGAACCCTTTTGAATTTGAATGCAATTTGAGTTTGATTTGAGATTGATGATTGAGATTTGCTTTCTTTTCCATTTGATTGCTTTTTACTCTTATCTTATGGAGTAGATTCCATAGTCTTGGGCTATGGGGGAAACCCCTAGCTAGGATTGGGTGGGAAACCCCAATTCCATAGCCTTTGAGTGCTTGATCTAGGAATCCTCTCTACACTAAGCTTCAATTCTCTTGTGGAAACAAGGGACATAGGGCTTGTGATTGGTAAGAGTAAGCAAAAGTGATCTCTAACCCATCACTAGACCTAACATCGAAGGAGAGTGAAAACTCCCTTGGGTCGAAGTGTAGAGTGAAGGGATCGAAGGCTAGAAACCTCGATCTCACAAGGATCAACACTTATTGGTTGAATTGGGGTGGAATTACCCAAGTCTAGTTAGGGAAGGAACCCAAAAACCCAAGACCGATCTACTATTTTTGCCCAATCGAAGTACCCAGCACATCGGGCCCGACGTCGTGTAAGTCAGTCCCGGCCAATCTGACCTCGATCCACCCTCGGACCGAAGTGACCAGTGTCGGTCCGAGGTGATTTCTCTTGTTTTTCCTCGTTTTGCCTTTCTTTTACCTCCTTTTAGTCTTTCGGGTACTCTCAATGCACGAATTCCCGTGTGTTCGACACCCTACCTCTTTACTACAAGTGAGGTTCGGTTTATAAATTCAAATTTTGACCACCACTCCCGGACCGATCAGAATTTTGGCGCCGTTGCCGGGGAGTTCTACTTATTTGAGGTGCCCTCTTTTGTTTTGTCTTTGATTTGGTAGTGATTTGGGTGAGGGACTAGCCCAAGCCCCTTGTTTGTTTTGATTTCGGTTTTGTTTGTGTCTTTGGCTGTAGGTGCATGCGAGCTCGTTCCGTCCGAGGAACACTTGAGCTCGACTTTGTGTGTGATCCGGAAAGCATCATCAAACAAGCCCGAAAGAAGAAGAGGATGGCGGATCAAGCCCGTGATGAGGAGGTTGAAAGGATGAGGGCCGACATGGCTCGAATGCAACTTGAAATGGCGAACCGAGATGCCGAGGCAATGGCATGCTTATTTGAAATTTGAAGCCAATGGAGATACATTCATTACTTGTTAGATCAAATGATATTGAACTTATTTTCATTTGCCTTTTTCTCTCCTTTTCATCCTACCTATGCATGATCCCTTGATTTGAAGCCCCTTGTTTGAGCCTTAAGCCTTATTTCTAGCCCCACAAAAATATCCTAGCCATTGTAAGCTTGACCCCCTTAATCCGGGAATTAGGACTTAGAGTGGATTGTGATGTTGATGTGGATGAGGGGTGAAGATGAAGAGATTGTAAAGGTGGAGATTAAGGGAGTTGTCTTGAAGAAAAGAATGAAAAAGATGAAGTTTTGGCTCGGGAATCACGGCGTAGTGAAAAGAGACCCCCACCAGGCCCAAAAAAAAAAAAGCGGATGTGTGAATAAGTGCAAGAGTCAATGCTTCTCCATAAGAGGAAGACAAAGGAATAGGTGAAGTGATGTGTGCTTTGAAAAGTTTGAAGTGTTTGGTGTTTGGTGTTTGGAGGAAGAAAGAAGAGTTGGTTGAGTGTAGTTGAGTTTTGAAGTCTAGGAGTCTAGGTTCCCGGATTCATTAGCACCACAAGACCAAATTATTCCACACCTTTTGAAATACCGAGCCCCATTACAACCCGGCCGAATGAAACTTCTTTGAAGTTTTCATTGAGCCACCTTAAGTTCTTTTGATGATTTAACTTGTTTTGATTTCAGAATTTTGAATATAATTTCCATTGTCTATGAGGTTTTGCATTTGGAATTGAGATTGTGCTCATTGATATATCCTAAACACTTGAAAGCTAGTGAAACACATTGTCCTTGTGAGGTTGGATTGTTATCGCTTAGAATGCAAATATGTGTGCTACGATATTGAAGTTGTTTGCTCATTATTCTATCTTGTGCTTATTTTCCTCAAAGACATTCTTAAGCTTGTTATTTGGTATTGATGCATGTGAGTTATTGCTTGAGGACAAGCAAGTCTAAGTATGGGATATTTTGATGTCGTCCTTTTTAGTTAGATTTCTTAGGTAGTTTTCTAGTTTGTTTTGCATGTTTTCCTATGTATTTGTGTGTTTTGCATAAGATTTCAACTCTCTTTCGAGGGTTGGAGTCGTTTGTATGTTCTTTTGTGTTTTGTAGGTATTTGGAGCATTTTAGAGGAATTTTCGAGCTTGTCCAAGCTTTCTAGGAGGTGGTGTTTTGTTGTGGTTTTCAAGTGTCAAGTAGTGAAGTCGAGTGGAGCTTTTCAAGGATTTCAAAGATGGATCTTCAAGCCAAAAAGTGCCTCAAAAGAAGCAATAAGAAGTCTAAAAGGAACCCAAGAATCATCGGAAAAGAAACCCCAAAAGAAGGTTAAGCAATGGAGCAAGTTCGAGCGAAACGCGAAGAAAACAAGGTCCTATCGGAGGTCGGCCGCGACCCCCCTCAGCACGACCTGCCCATGGTCGGCCCGTGCGAATCCTTGCCGCCCAAGTAATTCTTATTGCGGGAATTTTGATATTCGAAAAGGGGGACAAAGTGGCAGACTTGGCAGCCTTTAAAGTTGACTTTTTTACTTCTATTTAGGGGGCCTTTTTTCTAGAGGGCTTGGCTTGTGTGGGAAGAGAGCTAGGTTAGAGAGAGAGGGGGCTCTCACACACACAACCCCCCTTTGAGAGGGGGGTTGGGTTGTCTTGGAAGGGAAGAAGAGGGTGGGCATGGAGGAGGAGAGGAGGAAGATGGAGGAGAATGGTTTCTAGGGGAAGATTGTGGAATTTGCCAAGTTTGTAAGTGTGGATCTTGTTTAATTGAAGTTGTTTGCTTTCGATTAGGTCTCCCTCTTCTCTATTGTTGTTTATGTGTTTGATTATGTGTGAGTAGTCTTCTTGCTAGGGTTGGGGTGAAACCCACCATGAGAATGCATCTTGGATCTTGATTCTAGATCTATGCTTGACTTGTAGCCTCTATCCTTCAATCCTCCTTGCATGCTTAATTCCTTAATGTAAATTGGGGCATGTTCTCTTTTGCAATCGAATTGAAAGATTATGTTGTGAATCAGAACTATTTGGGTGAAGATGAAAGTTAAAACCCTTAGACAACAAGTTGGATTGCATGTTAACATCTTTATGAAAGTTGAGATCTTAATGTGTTCAATTGTGGCGAAAGTCACCCATGAGTTGGATTGCATGTCAATAGCTTCATGAAAGTCGAGGTTTTGATGTGTTCTTTTGTGATGAAAGTCTCCCATGAGATTACAAGTTGAGTTGGTCTTTTATCCTTGTTTGAATGCATGCTTATGTTGTGGTGAATATCCCTACCCCTAGTTGTTTCCCTTGTTTTTACGAAACAAATTCCCGTGCCCAGACAGGTCGGCCCCGACCTGCAACTGGTCGGCTGCGACCTCCCCCAGTAGGTGTTTTTAGTGTGTTTTTAGGTTCTGTCGGAGGTCGCCTGCGACCCCCCTAGGGTCGGCCGCGACCCCTGTTGGGACGATATTAAGGACGCCAGTCATTAATATCTAAACCAATAATGATCGTCCCTTGTTTTGATAATGACAAACTCAAATGTATTTAATAAGTTGTCCGAGTGTTGTTCTCAGGTAAGTCCATTGGACGCAAATGAGCGAAAAGGACAACAAGTGAACGGCAGTCCCTAACTCTGTAGGGACGCACATCATCAGAACTTCCAGAACTAAACGTAGTTGGCAAAGTCCCTGCGCAGATAGGACGGCGTCCTCATCAAGAAGGGACGCGCGCTAAAATACGGACGAAGTTCAAATTCAAATCAAGGCCGCCCCAACATGATTACATCACGTTCGGCCGTAGTCCTCAGAAGGAAGCTTCCCTTGTCTGGGCACGTGTAGACAACTCCAAAGATGTCGCTTTCCCAGCGATGGTCCCCTATCCACGCGGAGGCTTCCCAAGTGTCAACAGAGTTGACTTCCTCAAGAGGCTCATCGCACCGTTGATGGAAGATCAAGGATCCTGCAAAGCCTCAGAGGACGCTAGAGGACAAGAACCACTTCCGCTATAAATACCCCCCAAGGGTATGCATAGCGGTGTGGACTTTGAAGACTTTGTCTCAAGCTCTTCCGAAGCATTCAAGTTCAAGAACGAAGAACAAGGAGACCAAGTGAGGTTGAAGCAAGAGAAAGAAAGTCCAACCACATCAAATCCAAAACAAACCACAAAATAGTTAGAGTTGTAGTTTGTCTCTCACAACGAACCGTGTGAGACGTGAGTAATAGCTTCCTTATAAGCTAAGAGAGTTAGGTTACTTGTTAGGTGGAAAGGAGTGTTACTAGTGAGGCTAAGGACGGACGCTTAGCTCAGAGAATTGGAACGACTCGCCTAAGTTGTAAGGATTCTCTCTTAATAAGATAAGGACGGCTATTGAAAATCCTCCAGCGGAGGTAGAGGTTTACCCATAAGACTAGTTGGCCTTAGTGGGGTTCCTCTATAAATACTCGTGTCCATTATCTTATCTGATTTCCTGTTAAGTCTTATTCCGCTGCATCTAAGGACGCCCTTAACTCAGTTAAGGACGCCCATTCTAACACACTTTCGATCCAACAATTGGTATCAGAGCAGGCGCTCTAGATTAAGTTTGAGTTGCAGGAAACATGGATATGGAACCCATTGGTATCTCAAGTGTGAAACCACCCCGCCTAACGGACGGCAACTTCAACCGGTTGAAAACAAGATTCGAATGCTTCGTGCGAAGTCAAAACTACCAATGCTGGCTGGTGATAAAGAACGGTGACCTCGAAGTCCTTGCTGCGAAGAAGGACAAGGAAGCAGAATGGGGTCCTGATGAGTTTAAGCTCATGGAGGCAAACGCCAAAGCTATCTGTTTTCTACAGACGTCCCTCTGCGAAAGGGACGCCTCCCGTGTGAGCAATCTGCCAACTGCCAAGCTTCAATGGGAAGCTTTGGAGAAGTACCATGTTGGGACGCCCGAGATGAAAGAGGACGTCCAGCTTGAAGCGAAGAGGGACTTCTACAAGTTTAAGATGTTCACAAATGTGACAATCACCGACTACTCCTTCCGCTTTGAGGCCTTACTAACCAAGTTGAAAAACTTAGGTGTCAAAGAGACGGAGATCACTCAAAGGATGAAGGTTCAAGTCTTGATTGATGGACTCACGGGACCATGGAACTTCGATAGGATGACGTTCAAAGAAAACCAAGCCAACAAAGGACTGTCCATGGAGGAAATTTATGGAAAGCTTAAGGGGTACGAAGCAAGGAGAAACCAAGATCTGCTGGAAATGGGAAAGAGTTCCCACAATGAGTTGGCTTTAACTCTTGCGGCTAGGACGCCAGAGTATGAGCAATACCACCAAAGACAAAGGGAACTGAACTCCATGCTAGAAGTCAAAACTCAAGAGCACCAAGAGAATCTTCGTCTTTAGGCATTAGTGGAACGCAAAGGGAAGACCGAAGAACAAATTTCTGAAGAAGATGAGCTAGCACTGTTGCACAAAACTCTTCGCTCTTTGTACAAAAGAGGCAAAGTTCCAAGAATGAAGATGCCCTACAAGAAGGAAAGTCGGAAACCTACAGATGCTGAAATGAAGGAAATAGTATGCTACAAATGCAATAGGAAGGGACACATGGCCAAGAAATGTACCACTGGGTTAACCTCAAAAGAAATGAAGGAAAAGGCCCTGGTTGGTGCATTTGAAGGCGCATGGGACGACCTTGACTGAAGTGACGAAGAACCAGAAAATCAAGTGGCTTACATTGCTATGGAAGACGCTCCAGAGGACGTCTCTGAAACTGAGCAAGAGGTAACCCATGAATCCATGCTAAGCTCTCTTGAAAAATGCTCAAAGCCCAAGCTCATCAAACTGATAACTCAGATCATGCAAGAAAGTTATGCCATAAAACAAAGTTTTGAAGAAATCGAATCCCAGAATATTGTTGTGGAATGTGAAAGTTGCAATACCATGTCCTCTCAACTAGAGTCCTCTCAAGAAGAGGTTAAGTCTCTTAAGAGTCAGATTGTGTGCCTAAAGCTTGAAAATACAAATCTTAGGGACGAAGTGAAAGTCTTAGGAAAGAGTCCCATGACTGAAACTGTGAATCCAATAGTCTTTGTTCCAGCAAGAAAGGGACTAGGGTATGACTCAGGCTCTAGGAACTCTCTCCCTAGCGACTTTGAAGCTAGCAAAACAACTGAACTAGAACTTGAGAGGGAAAAGACAAAGAACCTAGAGGAATGCATAAGAGTCCTTGAGAGCGGTGACAAAGGCCAAAATGACTACTACTCAAATTCCACTAGTCATAAAATCTACAAAAAGATCGCAAAAGGTAAAGGATCTAAGGTAGTTGATCCTGAGAAGATGAAAGAAAATAGAATTCAACGCCCTAACAAGAAGTACTACCTTGGAAACTACTATAGGACGTGTTGGCATTGTGGCAAAGGTGGTCACTACCAGTATGAGTGTCTTAAGTTAAGACAAGATCTTGAAAATGGCAAAAAGGCTAGACGTGATGATAAGAATGTTATGTCAAAGTCTTCTGCTAGGACGCATGCTAGTGTGCCAAATGCTAAAACCCGATCTCCTAGGATGCATGCTAGAAGATCAAATGATGTGAATGTTTGTGATTATTTGCCCATGAAAAAGTTGTACCCATGTAACGAGCCAGGTAAGGGTCACCTTGCCTGGGTCGCAAAGAACTAACTCTTCTTTTCAGGTGGATGTGAGAGGAAGCCTGTGGATCATTGATAGTGGCGCCTCAAATCATATGACTGGAAGCCAGATCCATCTCACTTCTATCCATTCAAATGCCACGGGAGGAACTGTCTCGTTTGGCAACAAGGGCAAAGGAAGAATCAAAGGGACGGGCACCGCAAAGCTAAATCAATCCATCAGTGCGTCCAAAGTCAGTCTTGTAGAGGGACTAGGCTTCAATCTCCTTAACGTCTCTCAAATATGTGATCAAGGTGAAAATCTAGTCACATTTGACTCTAAGGAATGCCTGGTCATCAACAAGAAAACAAATCAAGTCATTCTCAAAGGGACCCGCGAGAACAATGTCTACGTCTTCAATCAAAGATTCAAGCCTACATCCAAGTTGTGCTTATCCGTCTCAGCTGTGGACGCCGATCTCTGGCATCAACGTCTTGGACATGCTGGACCTAGCACAATCCTCAAGCTTCATCAAAAGGAACTTGTAAGAGGACTTCCCCGAATAGATCCTAAGCAAATTGAGCAATGCGAAGCTTGCATCAAAGGGAAGCAGACAAGATCGTCCTTCAAATCCAAGAATGAAGTGAGCACAAAGAAGCCGCTAGAACTTCTTCACATGGATTTGTGTGGACCCATGCAGACCCACAACTATGGGGGAAAGAGGTACATGTACGTTATTGTAGATGATTTTTCCAGATTCACTGGGGTTCTCTTCTTGGTGTCAAAAGCAGAAGCCTTCCAGATGTTCAAAGTATTCATCAAGCAAGTAGAAGTTGCTCTTGGGACGAGCTTGAAAGCCTTAAGGTCAGATCATGGGACGGAGTTCAAAAACTCAGAGTTCCTTGACTTCTGTGACCAACAAGGAGTCTCCCACAACTTCTCTTGCCCCCGAACTCCTCAGCAAAATGGTGTTGTTGAAAGAAAGAATAGGACGCTGGAAGACATGGCAAGGACAATGCTCCTGGCAAGCGGCATCCCCAAACACTTTTGGGCGGAAGCCGTGGCCATAGCGACCTACATCATCAATCGAGCCATGATTCGTCCTTTGCTCAAAAAGACGTCCTATGAGCTCCTAAATGGAAGAAAGCCAAACATTTCACATCTCAAAGTCTTTGGATGCAAGTGCTTCATTCACAACAACGGCAAGGACAATATCGGCAAATTTGATGCTAGGATTGATGAAGGAATATTCCTTGGATACTCCCTCACAAGCAAACCCTATAGAGTCTTCAACAAACGGACTCTTAAGCTTAAGGAAAGTATCCACGTGGTGTTCAAAGAAAATGCTTCTCACAAGAAAGAACCAAGTAAGAAAGAACGTCGTACTTGTCCAAGGGACGATGATGACGATGATGATGAAGATCCCAGAGGCTCCTCCGACAAGTACTACGTTCCTAGGAACGCCCCTGAAGCTCGCGATGAGGTTTCTGTGGGAGTCCCTAGCGAACAGCAAGAGCGTTCTCAAACTTGGTCGATAAACCAAGTAGAGGCCGGCGAATCAAGTCAACAAGGAGAAAGGCACAGTGTGGACGCTCCAGCTGAGGGGGAACACACTGAGCCAACCAATGAAGATGACGGATTTGACTCCGATGAGTCTGATTGGACGGAACCTAGGTGTACTCCTTCCAGGGACGCTACTCATAGGGGATCCAAGCTTTCAAGACTTCATTCCACAGATCAAATCATCTCAGACATGTCAAAAGGAGTTCAAACAAGATCAGCTGTGAATCAGTCCCTCAACGCCAACATAGCGTTCTGTGCCTTCAACGCCTTCGTGTCCTTAGTTGAGCCTAAGAACATAAAGGAAGCACTCCAGGACGCTGATTGGATTCAAGCCATGCAAGAAGAACTCAATCAATTTGAGAGGAACAAAGTTTAGACCCTCGTCCCTCGTCCGAGAAAGAAAAACATAATAGGGACGAGGTGGGTCTATAGAAACAAGCTTGATGAAAGTGGCCGCGTATCAAGGAACAAAGCAAGGCTTGTGGTACAAGGCTATAGGCAAGAGGAAGGGATCGATTATGATGAGACCTTCGCTCCTGTCGCTAGAATTGAAGCCATTCGCCTCCTCATTGCCTACGCTGCTCACAAGGGGTTCAAGCTCTTTCAAATGGATGTCAAGACAGCCTTCCTCAATGGCAAGCTTAAAGAAGAAGTGTACGTCGCTCAACCTCCAGGATTTGAGGACGCTGATCACCCTGATCATGTGTACTTCTTGGACAAGGCACTTTATGGACTCAAGCAAGCCCCTCGTGCATGGTACGATAGGTTTGCGTCCTTTCTCTTGTCCAACGGGTACACACGAAGTAACATTGATAAAACACTATTCTTAAAGAAAGTCCTTAAAGATGTTTTGATTGTCCAAGTCTATGTCGATGACATAGTCTTTAGAAGCACTAACATGAGACTTGTAGAGGAATTCAAGAACTTGATGAGTAGTGAGTTTGAGATGTCCCTCATAGGAGAACTCAACTTCTTCTTGGGACTCCAAATCACCTAGCTCAAAGATGGGACGCGCATTCACCAACAAAAGTACATTCGTGAAATGCTCGAGAAGTATGGAATGAACTCTTCAAAATCCATCGATACTCCCATCTCCCCCAACACTCGCCTTTATGCTGTTGAAGAAGGCAAGAGTGTAGATCAAAAGCTCTACAGAGGAATGATAGGGTCCCTGTTATACCTAACGGTAAGTCGTCCCGACATCATGTTCGCTGTATGCTTGTGTGCTCGCTTCCAAGCAAATCCAAAGGAGTCCCACATGCAAGAGGTCAAGAGAATCTTCAGATACCTCAAGGGACGGGATGACCTATGCCTATGGTATCCCAGAAGGACGTCCCTAAACCTGGTAGCGTACTCTAACGTAGACTACGCTGGCCATGTGGTGGATAGGAAGAGCACATCCGGCATGGAACAATTCCTTGGCTCATGCCTTGTATCTTGGGGATCCAAAAAGCAAAACTCCGTGGCACTCTCAACCGCGGAAGCTGAGTACGTTGTTGCTGCTTCGTGCTGTTCACAAGTCCTATGGATCAAGTACCAACTTGACGATTATGGTACGTTCCTCAACACAGTCCCTATCTTGTGTGATAACACCAGTGCTATAAGTATTGCAAAGAATCATGTTCATCATTCTAGGACAAAGCATATTCACATAAGACATCACTTTCTTCGTGATAATGTTGAACTTGGATTCATTAAGGTAGATCATGTTAGGACTGAGGACCAAGTGGCCGATATTTTCACAAAAGCACTTGATAGACGTCCCTTCGAGCACCTCTGGTTGCTTTTAGGGATGATAACTTTTAAATGATCAAGTCCCGTTCTATTATTCTCTCCATGATTGGCTATGTTTTGTTGAGAACTTGTTGTAAAGTAAGGTATTCATTTAAAGTCATCTTTAAAGGACGCTAGTCTAAGACATATGTTTTGCTTGTGTATTTGAATGTCATTCATTTCGCTTTTCATCTCAAGAGTATCCGTGATCAAACTACCCTCATTATAAGCCGAAATGATGGGAACTCTAAGCTTACCTAAGCCGAGAATCTTGCAAACGCGTCCTATGAGCGTTCTTTGTCTTATCTTTACGGGATGTACTTGCTTGATTTTCAAAAATGGTTCTAAGTGATCAAAGGGACGCGTGTTAAGAGCTGAGAGTTGTCCGTACAGAGTTCTAAGTTCAGAGGTTGAGATTAGTGTCTGGGACGCCGAGGTTCAATTCTGAGTAAAGCAGGGTTGTGTGTTGAAAGGACGCCAAGACAGAGTCCTTTGTAGTTGTGAAAAGTTTGAATTTTGAAAATGGAAAGTTGAAACATCCTAGAGAAGTTGAACGCGGATCTCGGGATATGTGTACCTGGTGCAAAACAGCTGTGTTTCTTAGCAAAGAAGTAAGCCACGTGCGGGATTGCGGGTGGGAGAAGTGACTCGGGCAAAGTCGTTGTTCCCTTATCAAAAATAAATCCCAAACATGCAAACAAAAGTATAGTAGGCAAGCAAGGGGTCGAACCCAAAGGAATCGGTTTTATTCAGATTTTATGTGATTTTCATGCAAGTAATCAAAGGGGGGGGGGGTTGAAAGTTGGTTTCAATCAAAGTTATCAAGCAGAGTTCATTCAATCAATTCCACTTTATTAATCCGTTGATCATGAATTCATCCACCTCTTTATATGCCTAGGTCAATTCCAATCCCAATCATTAGAAATCGCAAGTCCACGGTCCAAGCAATTCTATAACCCTAGGCAAGGACGCTTAACCTAGAATTAGCATAGAGCACAGGGATAATAGGAAATCAAATCATGCAATCAAGCTACGAGTCTCATGCATAACTTAACCATTGAATACTCTTCCCTAAACTAGTCCACGGTCCTAGAATAGAGTTGTTTCGAGAACAGGAAATATGCATAGACAACAACCAATCCTAATTCAAACAATAGATCTAAGTCAATCAAACAAGTTGATCAGGCTCATAAAATCAAACATAGATCATGGGATGAAGCACAAGAGTATCAATAAAGACCTAAGGATAAAGAGGTTACTAGAATTTCACAACTCCATAATAAAGCTTCCTTGATTGAATAAACTCCAGAGGAGAGTTAGTTCTCCATTACAAAGAAAACTCTAATCTTTATTGAATTACAATTGATTGATAAGAAATTGGATTTCTTCTAAAAACCTATAAAGGTTCCCCTTATATAGCCCAAAAGATCAACCTTTTCGGACTAAATAAGATAGGAAACCGAAAGATAAGAAAGGAAACAAGATAGAAACGGTGAAATCTCGCCCGTCTGGAAGTCGGCTACAACCGCGACCGCGGCACCAGAACCGCGCCCGCGGCGGCCTTCAAATGATCAAACCGGGTTCAGCTTCTACCGCGACCGCGCCGGAAGCAACGCGTCCGCGGCCTTCACGGTTTAGGTTGGTTCGCTCCTGCACGCCACCGCGCCCGCGCCATAGGTAACGCGTCCGCGGTATCCATGCAGTGGCGATTCTTCGTCTTTAAGCTCTTTAACTCTTGATTCTTCAAATCTTGTGTCTTCGGTCTTGATATTACAATAACGCTCAAAACTAACCTAAACACTCTCAATATAGCTCTAAAATACAAGAGTTAACCCATACAAAATAGAGCGAATCAAATTCCCCCATACTTAGATCTTGCTCGTCCTCGAGTAAGCTCAAAACAAATATAACAAATCAGCACATCTAAGATCTCAGGAAATACAAGGGAAGATAAAAACACTCAACTCACAACCCGAACCCAAAATAGAGAAATCATGAGCATAAAACAATGAAGCTCAAACACACACCTCACAACAAGATATAAATCACTCAAGCATGAAAGAGAGCAACCTAGGATCTACCCAAATCTAACAATGAAGCCCCAAAGTCCCCAAGCAAGAATGATCCTAATCACTCGAATTTTACCGCTCAATTCTGCTTAGGCGCCCTTTCGGGTTTTCACCTAACCGCTCTTTTCATTTTTCTATAGGTGTGATCACAAATACTCACATCACTCATAAACCTCATATTACCCCAGCCTAATACTGGTCCGGGTTACCTGCTTATTACCTGAGCCGCCCTTTCGGGTTTTCAACTCATCCCAGGATTTATATGCCTTTTTTCAATTTTTCTGGCTTTTTCTATCTTTTTCCCTTTCTTTCTTTCTTTATTATGCAAAAAAAGTATGGTGCAAGTGCTCCATGAAAAGAAGAAAATCAAAAATCTGAAGCAAATAGCTAACTAAGCTAACTAGGATAAGCGAATGTGAGTACTCCCTCCCCCATACTTAAATCCTTCATTATCCTCAATGAAGCAAAGAGAAAGGATAGAAGCAAGGAGAAAGGTATATCAGAAGACTCACAAACGATGAAGAGATGTGGAATGGAAGAACTCTTCATATGTGGGAGATAGAAAACTTCGTACTTCCAATCGGGTGGCATACCGCGGGCGCGGCACTAGGGACGCGGGCGCGGAATCAATGCAGAGAGCAAAGTCGGCCTCAAGTGGTCATCGCGGGCGCGGCGGTTGAGGCGCGGGCGCGATTCTTGTGCAGGGACGTGGTCTTCACTTTGTCTCGAAAAATATGATGTGTAAGCAACCTTCGTATCTTGGCTCGTCTTCTTGGAAGATGGATCAATACTCGAACTCGAACCGTGGAGATGAAATCCCGGGGGAACAAAGCTCCCCCATACTTAGGCTTTACACATAGCCAAAGAATGGAAAGTACAAAGATGGATGGAAAGAAGAAATAGAAGTGTGGAAAGATAGAAGATGGAATAGAAAGGATATAGATGAATGGAAAATATAGAGGTAGAATGTGACCAAGAAGTCATCTTTTTGTCTCTTTTTTTTTTTTTTTCAAAAATAAAAACGAGCTAAAACCGAGACGCAGTATGGTTGCTGTGAGCACGGGCTAGTACCTGTTTGTCGGGGCGCACTAGTGATCCACCGCGGGCGCGGCCAAGGCGGCGCGGGCGCGGTTTTACGCCAGGCGTGTCCTTTCGGACCTAGTACCTGCATGTTAGCTAAAAACACAAACAAATCCTAAGCTAGGAATGGAAAAACAATCTATCTAATCCTTGGGTTGCCTCCCAAGCAGCGCTTTTGTTTAACGTCGTTGGCTCGACATGGATACGATCAATACGGGTCCTCATCAACATCAATCCGGACCGTATTGCCACCATGGGATATGGAAAGAGATCCATTGGCAACGTCAATGACCGTGTTGGCGGTTTTCATGAAAGGACGACCAAGTAAGAGAACCGGGTCATACCGCCCTTCACCTATCTCCATCACATAAAAATCTGCAGGAAAGATCAAACCCTGCACCTGCACTAGAACATCCTCAACTAACCCTTTCGGGCGCACATTAGAATGGTCGGCCAACTCAATAACAATATCAGAATCCTTTAAAGGACCAAGGCCTAACCTATCATACATGCAAGCTGGGAGAACATTAATGGAGGCACCTAAATCTAGCATAGCACGCTCAATTTTAGTTTCTCCAATAGTGACAGGGACGGTGAATCTTCCTGGGTCTGAGCATTTTTTAGGCAATTGTTTCTGGAGTAGGGAATTACAAGTCTCAATTTTGCTCTCCTGAGTCTTTTCAACTAGAGCTACCTTCTTAATCTTAGGACTATTCCTATTCTTTCTCTTTATGGTGCATAGCTCTTTCATGAACTTAGCAAAACGAGGGACACTTTGAATGAGATTAAGAAGAGGAACATTTACCCGACAGTTAGCGAAGGTCTCGAAGAGTTCCTTGTCATGTGCCGGCTTCCTTGTGTCCTTGAGAGCATCGGGGAAAGGAGGAGAGGGCTTGAAAGAATCCAATGGTGGAAGGGGTTGAGCCACATAGCCGTCATCCTCTTCTGCTGCTGGAGCTCGGTTCCTTCTAGGAGAGTTTGGGCGAGGAGGCGAGTAATTCTTGAAAGCATAATCGAGTAAAGCCTCGAAATTCCTCTCGGCCTCCTTACCGCGGGCGCGGGTCGCTACGACTCTCGTGCTCCAAAGGCTCTGCTGGAATTCCGCGGGCGCAGAGGGGAGAGCGCGGCCGCGGAATACCCACAGAAGCTTGGCCTTCGTCTTCTGATGCCCCGGTGCGGTCGCAGCCAGGGGAGCGCGGTCGCGGCCAGGGGAGCGCGGGCGCGGTACGTCACCAGTGGGTGATATCCGGCTCGCAAGTGTTCTACCGCTCCTCAAATTCATGGCACTCACATTCTCCTTGTGATTGAGCGGTTGAGAGGGAAGTTTCCCGGAATCCTTAGACTCGAGCCTATTGATCATAGTGGCAAGTTGGCTCAGCTGAGTCTCAAGATTCTTTACAGCGGCTCTCGTCTCTTGGTTCTCCTTCAAGAGGGCAGTAATAGCATCATTCTGAGACGGGGTAGGCGCTCTCGGGGCATAGTTGTTGGATCGGAATTGTTGTTGCTGGCCCTGAGGAGCGTACTGCTGCTGCTGTTGTGGTGGATCTTGTTGCTGCTGGTTGCTCCACCTTAGATGAGGATGGTTCGCCCACCCCGGATTGTAAGTGTTGGAGTAAGGATCATTCCGGGGTCGGGGCGCACCATAGTTGCCAATAGCTTTGACCGACTCCTCGGTCTCTTGAATAGTAGGGCACTGGTCTGTGTGGTGGCTTACATCATAGCAAAGACCGCAAGCATTGACTTGCTGGGCTGGCCTCTTTGTGAGGAATTGTTTCATAAGATCCTTGAGCTCCCTTACTTCAGCATTCAGGGACTCATTCACCACACTAACGGACCTCACCTTGGTCCTTGATTTTTGATTGCGGGCTTGTTCCGCCAAGATTTCAACTTTCTGAAAAGCTGCAGCGGGGGTCAAGTTTTCGTAACTACCCCCACAAGATGCATTCACGAGCCTCTTGTCATTGTCGCAGAGTCCCTCAATGATGTAGCAAATAAGATCTTTGGCTTGGTAGCCATGATAGGGACAACTCGCGATGAGCCTCTTGTAGCGCTCATAATAGTCATAGAGGCTCTCGTCTTCCCCTTGCTCCAAACTGCTGAGCTGCTTCTTAATAGATGTTTGTTTGGAAGCGGGGAAGTACTTCTCAAGAAACGCCTTCTTCATGGCCGCCCAAGTAGTGATAGAACCTGGCACCAAATAAAGGAGCCAGTCCTTGGCGGTGTCTTCAAGAGAGAAGGGAAAAGCCCGGAGCTTGATTTGATCCTCCGTTACATCAGTGGGCTTCATACTCACGCACACAGCGTGGAATTCAGTGAGATGCTTGTTCGGGTCCTCACCACTCAACCCGTGGAATTTGGGCAAGTGGTGGATGAGGCTAGACTTGAGCTCGAACTTCACACCCTCCCCGAGTTCGGGGAATTGAACAACGAGCTGCTGTTGCTGTAGATCAGGCGCTGTGAGTTGGCGAATAGTTTGTTCCGCCATGACGCCTTCTGGTTCAGAATCAGAGAGAGAGAGAGATTCAAGAAGATTGTAGGAGGTAGACACTCTGGGGGCGCTCCTTATCTTCCGAAGAGTCCTGTCAATTTCTGGATCAAAGCGAACAGGAGAAGTATTAGTAGACCGGGTACGGACCATGTGTTAGATCCGAACCCAAGGGATGGTTCTGCGTACAAACCGCGGGCGCGCCGAGGGGGCCGCGGGCGCGGTTTGGTCGCAGAACGCGAAAACGCACTCAAATCCAAACAAGAAAAAGATTCCCCGGCAACGGCGCCAAAATTTGACTCGGGCAAAGTCGTTGTTCCCTTATCAAAAATAAATCCCAAACATACAAACAAAAGTATAGTAGGCAAGCAAGGGGTCGAACCCAAAGGAATCAATTTTATTCAGATTTTATGTGATTTTCATGCAAGTAATCAAAGGGGGGGGTTTGAAAGTTGGTTTCAATCAAAGTTATCAAGCAGATTTCATTCAATCAATTCCACTTTATTAATCCGTTGATCATGAATTCATCTACCTCTTTATATGCCTAGGTCAATTCCAATCCCAATCATTAGAAATCGCAAGTCCACGGTCCAAGCAATTCTATAACCCTAGGCAAGGACGCTTAACCTAGAATTAGCATAGAGCACAGGGATAATAGGAAATCAAATCATGCAATCAAGCTACGAGTCTCATGCATAACTTAACCATTGAATACTCTTCCCTAAACTAGTCCACGGTCCTAGAATAGAGTTGTTTCGAGAACAGGAAATATGCATAGACAACAACCAATCCTAATTCAAACAATAGATCTAAGTCAATCAAACAAGTTGATCAGGCTCATAAAATCAAACATAGATCATGGGATGAAGCACAAGAGTATCAATAAAGACCTAAGGATAAAGAGGTTACTAGAATTTCACAACTCCATAATAAAGCTTCCTTGATTGAATAAACTCCAGAGGAGAGTTAGTTCTCCATTACAAAGAAAACTCTAATCTTTATTGAATTACAATTGATTGATAAGAAATTGGATTTCTTCTAAAAACCTATAAAGGTTCCCCTTATATAGCCCAAAAGATCAACCTTTTCGGACTAAATAAGATAGGAAACCGAAAGATAAGAAAGGAAACAAGATAGAAACGGTGAAATCTCGCCCGTTTGGAAGTCGGCTACAACCGCGACCGCGGCACCAGAACCGCGCCCGCGGCGGCCTTCAAATGGTCAAACCGGGTTCAGCTTCTACCGCGACCGCGCCGGAAGCAACGCGTCCGTGGCCTTCACGGTTTAGGTTGGTTCGCTCCTCCACGCCACCGCGCCCGCGCCATAGGTAACGCGTCCGCGGTATCCATGCAGTGGCGATTCTTCGTCTTTAAGCTCTTTAACTCTTGATTCTTCAAATCTTGTGTCTTCGGTCTTAATATTACAATAACGCTCAAAACTAACGTAAACACTCTCAATATAGCTCTAAAATACAAGAGTTAACCCATACAAAATAGAGCGAATCAAGAAGCCAAAGGAAAATACCCTATTACCCTTGACCGTTCATCTTCGTCTTCTTCCTATATATATGCCCCTGCACAACCTGAAAAACCTTCTTTGCTCCTCTGCTGTTTACACAATTTTAGCAAACTCTCAAATCTTCAAACCCAGATCCCGAAATCACCTTCTCAACCCTAATCTTCATCTATAAAAACCATCTTCTCAAATGGCCAACACAAGAGCAACCAAGAACCCATCTCCATCTTCGGCGGCGAAAAACCCTAGCTCCTCGAAGTCTCCTCCGGTGAAAGGCCGGTCACTCAAGGACTCGAGAGGGCGACCTACTGGGCGCCAAGACCCCCCTCGCCACCATTCCTCTTCACAAACCACCCAACGCCGCCACTCCACCACCCCTCCCCAGCCACAATGCTCCCAACCTCCTCCACAAAAACCCTAGTCTTCCCGATCCCAATCCAAACCCGCTCAAAAACGCTTCCAATTCCTTGAGAAGCCTTTCAAACCCGAGCCCGAACCAGACAACGTCGCCAAAGGCTCCGTCCTTAGGCTTCCTGCCCAACCAAAGCGCCGTCCTCCTCTCGACCCACTCATTGAGGACTGGCTAGAAAAAGAGCCAAGGACGCTCGCCAACATTTGCCTACGGGCGTCCGCTCATGACCATCCCCCGAAGATCCAACGCCTCCTTCACTATTTCATGATCACCTATGTCAAGCCACTCCTTGAGGAAACCAACCATACCAATCCTCCATTTATGGGACCCGGCATAATTTCCGACACCTTTGGTGGGACGGTGGATGAGCTTGCCAAGCTCCTCCCAGATATAATGGAGTTCTTGGTGGCTCCTGCGGGCTCCGTCCCATCTCAGAAAAGAAAGCGCCCGTCCTCTCCTCCTCCGTCCAAACAGAAAGAAGAGAAGGCGCGGCAGGAGCAAGCAGAAAAGGACGCCATTGCTGCGGCGATCCAGAAAAGTCTGCAGGAAGTCCCACGACTCCCTCCTCCTCCACCAAGGGTAGAGGACGCCACTCTTGCTTCTGTGGCTGCTGTGGACCCGCTGGATGCGGAAATAGAGGCGGACCAGGCTAAGCCTATGCCAAAGGTCCAAAGGGCAGCTCCTCAAGAACAGGTCCCGGCGAAGGACGCTGTTCCAAAAGTTATCACTCTAGAGGACTCCCCTGCCAAGGCACCTCCTCCCCATCCAGCTCCGCTCAAGGTCACACCCATTTCAGTGGCTCCGCCTCGCCCCTCTGCCCCCGCCACCAAGGCCAAAATAAGAACTCCCTCTCCCTCTCCTCCTAAAGCTTCTACTCCTCCTCCTCCGCTTGCTCCGGTTGTTGAGGAAAGTACACAAGTCCAAGGAACGCCTCCTTCAACCGTCCCTACAGAGTCCTTGGCAAGGACTCCAGCTGTGGACGCGCCTCCTCCAGCACAGGCGTACACTGCTGAGGACACCGAGATGGTCGAGTCCCATGAACAAGGGGACGAGGCCTCAGATGAAGAGGATGCTCCTCACCAGGATGAGGATCCTGAGGACGAGGAGGGAGACGGTGACGAAGAAGACGCTGGTGATGAGGTGATTGTGAGCAACGGCAGTAAGCAGAAACGATTGAAGAAGATTTTGTCGCCGCTCCTCTTCACCGCCCAATTCTTGGAAGAGAACCAGCGCCAAGAGTTTTTGGAACTGCTTGAGTTCCAGGGATGGACGCACCTAGGCGCCGAGGCCGCTGAAGTCGACCCCGAACAGGTTCTCCGCTTTTACTCAAAATTTGAGATATCTGAAGTAAAAGGGTACCGTTCGAAATATGCTAGGCCTCAATTGTTGAGATTGATGGGGATGAGTACTCAATTGATGGGGACGAGTACCCAATTGTTGAGGGTACCGTCCGAAATATGCTAGGCCTGTGTCCCTCTCCGCCTGATGCTCTGCACGACCTTCCCAACAAGAACTTTGGTCGTTTCTCCCAGGAAGAGATCTTCAACTGAATTTTCAACGGGAGACAGCCAGTTGCTAAGGATAGGGTCGCTCACTGTCTCTCCAAAACGGGCGTCCTTGCGCATCACTTCATCGTGCGCATGGTCGTCCCCCGCCAAGAAAAGAAGTCGATAGTCCAGATCACTGATAGTATCTTACTGGACGTCTTCTTGGAATGCAAGCCCATCAATTTGCCGCGGGTTATCTTGGAGCACATGGGCAAGTGCACAGGAGGAAGACACTCGCTCCCCTTCCCCGGCCTGGTTAAGCAGATCATGAAGCAGCAAGGCCTCTACGTCCCCAAAACAGAACAGACCTTCAGGATTCATTGGGACGTCAGGCAAATCACACTCCCTCCAGTTGCAAAATTGAGGTGTGATGAGCCGCTCCCGTCGGTGAAGAGGCAGCTGGCCAAAGAGAAAAAGGAAGCCGAGAGAAAAGCTAATGCCGCCGCTGCTGCTGCTAAAAGAGTTGAAGGTGATCCGGAAGCTGAAAATCTTCAAGTAGTTGGGACGCCAGTTGAGGACGCTGCAGAAGAAGAGGATGAGCTCGATGGTATGAGCGTCCCTGATGAGGCCGAGAAGCACTCTCAGAAGTATCTGCTGGGCATGATGATCGAGAACCAGTGTATGATGATTGATCTAATCCAACAGGATCACGACACTCTCCATACCCACACAGAGCTTCTGGAACGCAACAACGAGCTCCTTGCGGCGAACAACGATCTTCAGGAGCAAACTCTCAAAGCTCTCGGAAAGCGTCCCCGTAAATGATCTTTCCTCCCTTTCCGAATCCTGAAACATTTTAACTCTTCTTGTGTTTCTGTTTTCAAGACTTTGGGACGCAGTCCCCTTCTGGAACATTTTATGTGTGTTTTTCTGTAATGATTGTACTCTCTTCGTGAATGCAGTTCATTACGTTCGTGATTCATTTTGTCTAAGTGTTCCTTTCTTTAGTTATGACTGTGTGCATACATGTTTTTCAAACTTGTTCTCCTTTTCGATGATGCCAAAAGGGGGAAGTATAGTTTTGCAGAGATGCGGTTATCATTAAGTTATCATAGCAAGCATGTGTTTAGGGGGAATTTCGGCCAAGTCCAAAGGACGCCAGTAGAAAACAAATGTGGACGCACTTAAAAGAATGTGTTGCATGCCAACCTAAGCTAAAATGAAATTAAAGTGTAGTCTCTCATGCTAAAAGCTTTACTTCTGTGCATATTGTTTAAAGGAGTTTGTCATCATCAAAAGGGGGGAAATTGTTGGGACGATATTAAGGACGTCAGTCATTAATATCTAAACCAATAATGATCGTCCCTTGTTTTGATAATGACAAACTCAAATGTATTTAATAAGTTGTCCGAGTGTTGATCTCAGGTAAGTCCATTGGACGCAAATGAGCGAAAAGGACAACAAGTGAACGGCAGTCCCTAACTCTGTAGGGACGCACATCATCAGAACTTCCAGAACTAAACGTAGTTGGCAAAGTCCCTGCGCAGATAGGACGGCGTCCTCATCAAGAAGGGACGCGCGCCAAAATACGGACGAAGTTCAAATTCAAATCAAGACCGCCCCAACATGATTACATCATACTCGGCCGCAGTCCTCAGAAGGAAGCTTCCCTTGTCTGGGCACGTGTAGACAATTCCAAAGATGTCGCTTTCCCAGCAATGGTCCCCTATCCACGCGGAGGCTTCCCAAGCGTCAACAAAGTTGACTTCCTCAAGAGGCTCATCGCACCGTTGATGAAAGATCAAGGATCCTGCAAAGCCTCAGAGGACGCTAGAGGACAAGAACCACTTCCGCTATAAATACCCCCCCAAGGGTATGCATAGCGGTGTAGACTTTGAAGACTTTCTCTCAAGCTCTTCCGAAGCATTCAAGTTCAAGAACGAAGAACAAGGAGACCAAGTGAGCTTGAAGCAAGAGAAAGAAAGTCCAACCACATCAAATCCAAAACAAACCACAAAATAGTTAGAGTTGTAGTTTGTCTCTCACAACGAACCGTGTGAGACGTGAGTAATAGCTTCCTTATAAGCTAAGAGAGTTAGGTTACTTGTTAGGTGGAAAGGAGTGTTACTAGTGAGGCTAAGGACGGACGCTTAGCTCAGAGAATTGTAACGACTCGCCTAAGTTGTAAGGACTCTCTCTTAATAAGATAAGGACGGCTATTGAAAATCCTCCAGCGGAGGTAGAGGTTTACCCATAAGACTAGTTGGTCTTAGTGGGGTTCCTCTATAAATACTCGTGTCCATTATTTTATCTGATTTCCTGTTAAGTCTTATTCTGCTGCATCTAAGGACGCCCTTAACTCAGTTAAGGACGCCCATTCTAACAGACTTTCGATCCAACAACCCCCCTCAGCAAGTGTGATTTGTGTTTGTTTGCTTGTTTTGCTTCGTTTTTGGCTTTGTTTTCATAGTTTGATTGCTAGACTATAGATCTACTAACTCCTGTGGACGATCTTGACTTCGTTATACTCAGCGGGGTCTTGACAAATTTATTTGTTCAAGGTAAAACCCTACCCAACACTAGTTGGCGTGTAAGCCTCTATAAGGCATCGTGTCCTATATTGTTCCCTGCTTATTGTTATATACTTGCAATTATGTTCTTCCTTCGTCTAAGAAACTGTTCCATTAAAAATTCTTTAACTCTTACTATTGTGTATTCGATCTAATACCAAATCCACTCATTTCCTTGAAGAATCACCTAATCTCTCATGTGCAAAATCCAAGATTTTGTCTTAATCTTTTCTCCTTAAAATAACAAAATACTAGTTTTTACATTGAAAAAAAAAGGAATGTCGACATCTTTATGTGCTTTAATAGGACATTAAAAATGATTAGGTATGCATCTTCATGACTAAACATGGATGTTAAGAGTTGGACATGAAGATACCTCTTTATTGGCGTCCTTGATCGCTGAATGTTGAGATAAATATTTGTACTTGAATAACATCTCTTGATAGTAGCTCCAAGATGAAGTAGTGAGCTTGAATTGGCCACCACTTGGGTGAGGAAGTTTTAAATTGAATGACAACACTTAAATAATTAAGAGTTATACACAAAATGACATGTCAGAGCAAAGATAACTTATCTCGGGTGAGGACACATCATCCTCCCCTTCTTTTGACAAAGTTCGCCAACGAGCCTTAGGGCTTGCTATACTTGTTGAGTAAAAGTACTTTTTAGGTGAAAGTATATTTTTTTCGTCTTGAAATACGTGAAATCTAGTTATATTTTGCTAATTTAGAGATATAAAAAGTATACTTTTTGGACAAAAGTACTTTTTTGGTGGAAGTATAGCAAGCCCTTAGTATATCTGCAACCCGTGGGAAACTCCCTCATACCATGGAATATTTAAAGAAGGATCTTCATTTTTTCACTTAATGTTGAAGAAATTTCCAACTAATTTTGACTCATGTATAAGGCCTAGGCAAGTACAAACAATACAATGTAAAAGTAAATGTAATACAAAAAAAAGCAGTGATACTTCTCATATTATCGAATAGAAATGAACAAGGATAAGTAACTGAAACCACTTCGATAGACTCACCAAATGTAAATGAAAGAGGGATAAGCAATCAAAACGATATGGATAAACAAACCAATTGGAGTTGAAAGAACAAACCAAAGCCGAAAGAAATGTCAGATAAACACACCAGCAAAGCTTGGATTGTTGGAAATTAAACTTGGTTAAATAATTATACAGAAAGTTAGTTATATACCTGTAATTATAGGCGGTTATTAAGTTTATATTAGTTGTCTAATATAAATAGTCGGAACAACGATGTAAAAACTGAGGGCAAAGGCATTCTCCCGAATGATCGGAATGAATGTATTGTTCCGGAGTTGTAACGAGGGCGAAAGTAATGTCTCTCGGGTAGTTATGAGCAAATACATTGCATGTGTAAACACACGTAAGGACAATTTACGTGTTGTACAGGAAAAACCGAGCGTGAGAATTGTGTCAAATGAATTTCCGGTTTTAGAGGATCGGATTTTTAACATGGATAACAATATATATATGAGTCCAATCTATACTATATATTAAAGCCGGAGAATTTGGAGGCTCCACGTTAATTCTGGCCCCGGCCACTCCATTTAAGAAAATAAGTTTTAGAAAAATAATTTTAAAGTCTTTCTTATTCTTATTAATTATCTATCATCTATCTCTTTCTTTTTCTAATTTCTATCTTTTTTCACATAATTTCTATCTTTTCAACTATTTGCTCAGACTTTCTTTTTTGTAAATTAAAATTATAATAAATTTTTTAAACTTATTAGTCACTCTGAATTGTTGTTTTTATTGTATTTTTATAATCATATACATTCGTCATATTTCTCTGTCAATCTTTTTTTGTCCCATAAAAGTATAATTTAAGCTACAAATATCTAAAAATATCTTTAAAAAATATCTTAATAATATATAAGCTAAATTTGTGTTATAATATTCATTTATAAATTATATTGATCTATAAATCTACTATTATTAAATTAACCATTAATTTATAAGATCTATAAAAATATTCATTTTATTTCAAAAATTATTATTACTGATACAAGTCTATTTTTCTAAAATATTTATTTAAGTAAGCTATAGTTAACATAATTTTTGATTTCTATCATCGTATAAAAATCTTATTAATTATTAAAATATATAACTTGAGATTTCATATCGTATCACATATGATTTTTTAAATTAATTAAATACATGTTGAAATAATATGATTGTGTTTTATCTATACTTTTTATTTAATTCATATTATGTAAAATTTAATTTTAAGTTTATTCTTAACATCAAATTACGATCTTAAATTAACAAAATATTGAAAGTTTGAAACGAGTTTGAATAAAAAAGACGATATCAATATTTAATTTTTAGTAAATAATACGTCAAAAAATTATTATTAATCGTGTCCCTTACCGGATAAGGACAATAATCTAGTTAATAATAAAAACACATACTAGCATATTAGACCTCGTAGCCTTCCACTACCATTGATATTTTATTAGATGTCTCACCCTCGAACACCTGACACGTTTCAGTCATATTCAAAACACATTAATATATTTTTAAAAGCTTAAGAAATGCATTGGACTACATTATTTAAAGGGGGGATTTTTAATTTAAAATTTAATAAACAAAAATAAAAATTGCATACTGATTTTGGTTGGTGGTGGCTCACAAAAATGAGGGTGCAGGGAGGTAGGTAGGAATAACAGGGAGGAGTGGAAATGTAGAAGAGCAAAGCACAACGGTATAATTAAGTAAGCCTAACCCCGCGGGGGGCTCACGTGACAGTGGTCGATCGTCGATCTGCCCGTCAAATATTAACAATTAACTCCACGTCGACGCCTCATTCTAGCTACCCTCTACTCATGCACACTTCCCACGTATAAATACGCTCACCCCTTGATGCCTTACAATAACCAACCAATTCAAACCAACCGGGCAATTGAGAGAGAGGTAGATCGATACATCGAGCATCGACCCGGTGGTTGCTCAGGAACTAATTAAGATCGATGGCCCCGTCGGTGCAGGAGATAAGGAAGGCTCAGAGGGCGGAGGGGCCGGCGACGGTGCTCGCCATCGGGACGGCCACCCCGCCCAACTGCGTCTACCAGGCCGACTACCCTGACTACTACTTCCGCGTCACCAACAGCGAACACATGACCGATCTCAAGGAGAAGTTCAGGCGCATGTGTATGTTCCCGCCCACCGGCCTCTTACTTTATTATTTAATTCCTTCTTCTTCTTTTTTCTGTTTAATGCATGTTTCTTTGTTTAACTTGAACTGCCTGCTTGCTTGCTAATTTCGATTGATATGATGATCGAACGAATTGTACGTACAGGCGACAAGTCACAGATTGAGAAGCGTTACATGCACCTGACCGAGGAAATCCTGAAGGAGAACCCCAACATGTGCGAGTACATGGCGCCGTCCCTGGACTCGAGGCAGGACATGGTGGTGAGCGAGGTCCCCAGGCTCGGCAAGGAAGCGGCCCAGAAGGCCATCAAGGAGTGGGGCCAGCCCAAGTCCAAGATCACCCACGTCATCATGTGCACCACCTCCGGCGTGGACATGCCCGGCGCCGACTACCAGCTGACCAAGCTCCTCGGCCTCCGCCCCTCCGTGAAGCGCTTCATGATGTACCAGCAGGGCTGCTTCGCCGGCGGCACCGTCCTGCGCATGGCCAAGGACCTCGCCGAGAACAACAGGGGCGCCCGCGTCCTGGTCGTCTGCTCCGAGATCACCGCCGTCTGCTTCCGCGGCCCCACCGACACCCACCTCGACTCCATGGTGGGCCAGGCCCTCTTCGGCGACGGCGCCGGGGCCGTCATCGTCGGGGCCGACCCCGACCCCTCCCTCGAGAACCCCATCTTCGAGCTCGTCTGGACGGCCCAGACCATCCTGCCCGACTCCGAGGGCGCCATCGACGGCCACCTGCGCGAGGTCGGCCTCACCTTCCACCTGCTCAAGGACGTCCCCGGCCTCATCTCCAAGAACATCGAGAAGAGCCTCACCGAGGCCTTCTCGCCCCTCGAGATTAGCGATTGGAACTCGCTCTTCTGGGTGGCGCACCCGGGAGGACCCGCCATCCTCGACCAGGTCGAGGCCAAGCTCGGCCTCAAGGAGGAGAAGCTCAGGGCCACCAGGCAGGTGTTGAATGACTACGGCAACATGTCGAGTGCGTGTGTGTTGTTCATCTTGGATGAGATGAGGAAGAAGTCCGTCCAGAATGGCCACGCTACCACCGGAGAAGGTTTGGAGTGGGGTGTGCTCTTCGGGTTCGGGCCCGGGCTTACCGTTGAGACCGTTGTGCTACACAGTCTTCCCGTTGCCAACTGATCCATGCTCCTTATTAATCTTCCTCCCTTTCACGTGCTCGGCCTAATGATCCATAACTGGGGTTTTCTTTTTATATATTTTTGGTCATTTTATTATTTGTCATAATCGGTCAACATTCAAGCTGTGGAGCAAATCATATGATTGCCAAGTCCTTAGTTTTTAATCTGCATTTGTTTCTATAAAAGAAATTGCACGTTCATGTTATTGGTGATATCATAATTATAATCAGGGCTAGCTTTATAATACTCTCTGTCTCAAATCACAAATTTTACGGTTATAAAAGAAATTGCACGTTCATGTTATTAAGGAGGTGATAAAGTAGGTATTGGGACATGGAAAAGTGGATAACAATTGAAATTGAATGGAGTAGTTTTGTAATTTTATATGTGTAAAAAGTTGAAAAATGATAAAGTAGAAGGAAAGGTTGGATTTTGGGTGTAAAAAGTGAGTTTGAATAAGGGTAATATTGTAAGAAATTGTTGATATAAAAGGAAAGAGGACAAACTTAAGGGGACGCCTAAAATGGAAACGAGACAAACTCAATGAGACGGAGGGAGTAGTTTTTAGGAGTTGTACGATTTCTTTTATAAAACTAAATAATACAGTAAAATTTAAAGTTTTTTTATTATATAATTGAATCCTTTTGGTAGTAATTATTAATTAACTAATATCATTGGTTCCTAGCTCCTTCCTATGTTATACTATATTGTAGGTGTTCAAGTAAATATTTGTAATAGCAAGGAATTAAAAACATTGGATTTTATTCTATAAGAAAATATATAAATTAAACAATAAACTGATTATTTGTGGATGCACAAAATATTAAGACTCATAATTTCTAACTTCCTATTTTCCTATTGTACAAACATTAACAATAAATTTTATTGTAATTCTTAATTCCATTTATTTTAGGCAATAACGTATGATAGTTATTTTAACCAAAATCAAGTAAACTTTAAGAAAAGAATATTTAATTGTCTCTCAAATAAGTAAACTAACTAATTACATTAAGAAAAATACTAAATAAGGAATAGGAAAAGTATTACGGGCCGTCGCCCACCCTATTAATAAGGTCTTGGGCCTACGGAACGCCCACTTATGGCATAACGGCTGACCGTCCACTGACCATAACGGTTGGTGATCCACTGGTCGTAACGGTTGGCGGTTCATATGCCTTAAAGGCGGATGGTTCATTTGCCTTTACGGCTAGCATAATTTAAATTTATCGCATTTAATACACTAAATCTGTCCACCTAACTATATTTATTGTACTCTTTTACCCTCTTTATATAAGCAGAATACATGTACGGCCCCCTGAACTTGTAACTTTTTTTCAACCAGACCCCTCAACTAATATATGTTCTATTAGACCTCGAAAATGTTCTATTGATACAAAAACATTTTTTTATTTTAATGATAAGATACATTATTAAAACATTATTGCACGAGATGAATCTGTTATTCTGCGTATCATAGAACGAGTTGGATAAAAAAAATTATATATAAATTCATTAAATATTTTTTTAACAGTGTCACGTCATCACCATATCACCGCCACGTCATCGACATGTCAGTGCCACATGTTAGTGCCACATGGTAGTGACGTGGCGCTGACATGGCAGTGATGTGGCGCTAACGTGACAATGATGTGGCGTTGACGTGACAATGATGTGGCGCTGGCGTGGCAGTGACGTGGCGTTGACGTGTCACATGGCGCGTGATAAGGGTCTAATCGAACAAAATTAGTAAGTTCAGGGGTTTAGTAGAACATTGTTTTAGTTTAGGGGTCTCGTTGAAAAAAAGTTACAAGTTCGGGGGGTCGTACATGTATTCTGTCTCTTTAAATACCATGTTCGACTCTAAATAACCTCCAAACCATTTTTCTTCTCTTTTCAAAAACAAGTCATCTTCACAATGGGTGATCAAGAAGATTGGAATGGAAACTTCATTGTGAGAGATAACTCTTTTACAATAGTATACGAGGTAAGTTTGTTCTTTCCAAACTATTTCAGTATTTTCGTTGTGTTTTGGCATAGAAAGTTGTGTAAAACCTTGATTCTATTTTAGTTATTTTAATGGAGATTTGGACTTGTTTTAAAAGAAAAAGTAGAACTTTTAGTAATAACATCATAAAGTAAACAAAATGAGATATAATAGTTAAGAGTTGAATTTGCTCCAAAAATTAGAGTTTAGTAAATGCATAGTTTCAAATGAGATATTAAAGAGTGTCCAAAAAAACATATTGACATGTAATAGTAGGAATAACCGGAAATCATCCTGTATAATGCATAAAAGAAGACCGAAAACAATGCCTCAAAGGCGGACGTACAAAGTGCCTTCGCGGCAGAAGGATCAAATGCCTTAAAGGCAGATGTACCAAGTGCCTTAAAACAATGCAGAAGGACCATTTGCCGCTAAGGCATTTGGTCCCTTTGCCTTTAAGGCATTTGGCCCTTCTACCATTAAGGCATTTGTAACAACTAGCTGTTTTAATAACTTATGTAATTTTCGACATTGTTTTAGGAGCAGAATGAGGTGTAAAGTGGACTTGACGACCTTAAGATAAGTGATGCAAGTGCATACCGAAATGTGCCTTCCACAACACCAATATTCGACTTTTGCTCTTATCCACAATCTACACCAACTGTTGGATTTCCAAATGCATCAGTCATGTATGGATCTCCAGGTTTTAAACCACTACAAAAGGGACACTTACAATTAGCCCCGATCATGTTTGGGTAGCCGTATGATGCAAACCCATTTCCAACCGATCATATACAATCTGCACCGAACATGTTTGGGTTTTCGTCTCAAATAGCCTCAGTGCCAACCCGACAAGAACACCCTGAACCGACCATGATGGGGTTTTCGCTTCTTAGCAGTCATCCACAATTTTCAAATCAAATCGAGAATGTTGAAGTGTTGACAGATGATTATTTACAAGTTCTTACCATTGAAACAATATTTCACAACCGAGAGGATGTCATTTCTTGGGCTAAAGTTGTTGGTATTTAAATCAGCTAAAGTCGTCGTGCCAAGATCAAAGATAAATAACCCAAAATTACAAACTAGTATAGTAAGTAAGTGAGGGGTCGTACCCAAGAGAACTGAGGCTTCTAATATTAATATTTTTATTAACTAAAGATATAGAGGAAATCAGAGAGAGATTTGAACTAAACTAATCTAGGAAAAAAATAACAAACAATCGCAAATAAAATACGGAAACAAGTTTATTAAAAAAATCCACTCAGAAATAATCATTCAATCATATATCCATCCATTGATTCCATTTACACCTATGGTTAATTCCTATCCTGATCATTAGCAATCGCAAATCCATGCTCCAAGCCATTCTTTAACCCTAGGCAAGGACGCTAGCATAGAGAACAAGCATATGTAGGATATCATATCAAACAATCAAGCTACGAGTCAATTGCAAGATAAAACAATCAACTCTTTTCTTAGATCCCAATTGCATAGACAACAGGTCTAGGTTCTAAGTTGTTTTCATAGAACATGTTTGTCCACGGTCCAAACCCAATCCAATAATAGAAAATCAATCAATTCAACAAGTTAACTACTCATGCAGAAACAATCAACATTCATATAATTAATGAAGCACATGAGAATTAATATTAACCAAAGGATAGAAATCAATTACCAAAATCTCACGAGTTCATACATCAGAGCTTCTCCCTTGAACAAACCCCAGGAGACTATTTCTCCATAAAAGAGAAAACTAAACTAAAGAATTAGTTGAATGAATAATGGATATGAATTGGATGTCAATTAGATACCTAAAACCTAAGGAAGGCCTCTAAATATATAGTAGTCGGAAGACATCCCAATCGGACTATCAAAGATATAGAAAAGGAAAGAAGATAGAAAATCGGCGTTTCGGATCTATTGCCAAACCGTGCCTGCGGTCAACCTCGGGTCAAAGGCTTCTTAATCGGGTTCTACCGCGCAAGTGCCATTATTTCCGTGCACACAGTCTTTTGAAGATAGATCATCTCGTCTCTGGGCAACCACCGTGCCCGCAGCTAGAGCACCGCGCCCATGGTTTCTGTACAGTGGCGACCCTTGCTTTGAATCTTGTCCTAGAAAACACTTGTATCTTGCATACTTGTGTCTTCGGTCTCCATATTACAATTAAGCACAAAACACTAACCTAAAACATTCAATAAAGCCCTAAAATACAAGAGTTATCCTATACTAAAGAGAGCATATCAAATTCCCCCATACTTAGATCTTGCTCGTCCTCGAGTAAGCTCAAACTAAATATAACAAGACAGCACATCTTAGATCTCAGGAAATACAAGGGAAAACAAAAACACTCAACTCTCAACCCGAACCCAAATAGAGCAATCATGAGCATAAACAATAAGGCCAAAGCACATACCTCACAACACAATATGATAATAACACTCAAGCTCTAAAAAGTGTAGAGCAACCTAGGTGAAAATCTATGATGTATCCCCAAGCCCCAAGCAAGAATGATCCTAAATCCACTCGAATTTGTCCGCTCAATTCTGCTTAGGTGCCCTTTCGGGTTTTTACCTAACCGCTCTTTTCATTTTTCTCAAATATGTGCTCACAAAACTCACAATCACTCATGAACCTCATATGACCCCAGCCTAATGTTGGTCCGGGTTTCCTGCTTATTACCTCGGCCGCCCTTTCGGGTTTTCGACTCATCCCAGGATTTATATGCTTTTTTTTCAATTTTTTATGGATTTTTCTATTTCTTTCTTCTTTATTATGCAAAAAGGTATGGTGCAAGTGCTCCATGACAAGAAGAAAATAAAAAAATCTAAAGCAAATCGAACCAAAAAACAACTATCTAGACTAACTAGGATAAGCAAATGGCAGTACTCCCTCCCCCATACGTAAATCCTTCATTGTCCTTAATGAAGCTAAGAGCAAGGATAGAAGCAAGGAAGAAGGTATATCAGAAGACTCACATACGAAGAAGAGGGGTGGAATGGAAGAACTCTTCAAAGGGTGTAGAAATAATGGACGAAAAACTTCGGAATTACTGTTCTATAGGCAAACCGCGCATGCGGTGAAGGTGGCGCAGTTGCAGTTTCAATGCCGAGAGAAACTTCAACTTTTGGGGAGCATCCGCGGGCGCAACCAAGGAGGTGCGGGTGCGGTGGCTACTAACAACGAACAAAACTTCTCTACGAACATGAATTCCTCAATGGAGCTCTCGAGTTACGGGCTCGTCTTGACTTTGGAACTTGTGAACTCTGGGAATTGAGCCTCAATGATCATACTCGAAGGAACAAAGCTCCTCCATACTTGGGTCGTACACATAGCCAAGAAAAGAGAATTCCAAAGAGGGGTGGAAAGAATATATAGAAGGTGGTTGGTAAAGATAGAAAAATGGTAAACATAGAATGATGATGGAAGATATAATGCTTTTTTTGCCGAGAGCTACCCTCGCCAAACTGCGGGCGCGGTAATTTCTTTTTAAGAGAGCAAACTGCTTAAAAGTGCGAGCGCGGCCCGAGGGACGCGTGCGCGGTCGCTAGTACCTATTCATCGGGATGGGTCTGGGGCTCCACCGCGAGCATGGTATGGCTGCCGCGGCCACGGTTTCACCCCAGCAACATCCTTTCGGACCACGTACCTACACGTTAGTCTCCAAAATGAAAAATACTAAGCTAAGAAAGAAAAACAAAGAATGAAGAAGAAACTATCGAACCTTGGGTTGCCTCCCATGCGTCGCCGTTGTTTAATGTTGATGGCTCGACGCATTCATGATCGGACATCGTCAATGCCCTGAGCAATCTATCAAATTCATGTGAACAACTCGCATGCAGGTATACATAACACAATGATGAATTGAAAATAAATAATATACCATTCAGGCACCGTTTCAATTTATCAAAGTAGCTAGAGAAGTTAGGGTCAGATTGTTTAGGATGGAACCAGTTTGGAGTACTAGGTGGTTTTTCAAAGTATTCATCAAAAGAGAGAAATTTTATTTTAGCACTACCACCCTTATTAGGAATAAAATTTGAGAACTCATTAGGTAGCCTATCATGCCAAAAACCTATGTCTGCAGACAGAGAGAGATCAATGGAAAGTAAGGGAGAAGAGAGAAGGATATAGGGATCATGATCGATCACAACAAAGGGCTCCATAGTATGAGACATAGACATTTCCTTAGGTGGAAGGGAAATCTCCTTAACATTATCTAGGTCCTTCGTCGAGTCATCAGGCTCGTCGTTGTCACTCCAGGAGTCGTCAAACTTAAGGAAATACTCCTCCTCCATTATAACACAATCATGATCACCCATCTCATCATCCCATGTAGAGTCTCTGAGTGCCTCTGGACAAGGTGGAACTAGCTTTTAAGAATCAAGAGGAGGAATGTTCGGCCTCACATACGAATCGTCATCGACAACAAGATGATACGGGGAGGCCCGATCTTCCAACACTCGACACAAACAAGCAAGAGCAAGATGCAATGGAGTTAGATCTTGGTGGGAAATGAAGGAACAAGAACAAAATCAACAAGAAACAAGAAGAACAACTAAACTAAAGGATAAGTGAAGAATAACCTTCAGATATAAGGCAAGACACAAGGGATCTAATGTCCCAAGCACCAAAACCACACTACTACATTAAAGGGCAAATGTAGCGGTCAAAAAGCGCTCCATTAGGTATAAATAACCGCATCATTAGACTTAAAGCAGCGGTTTTCAACCGCATCATTTGATCGCGCAGCATTAGGTCTAATGCTGCGGTTTTTAAAATATAATGCCGCGGTTTCGTGTTAGAGTTCAAAATCCGCTCCATTAGATGTAAAACCGCTACTATTGTATGTCTAATGGAGCGGTTTTGCTAGTTGGATAATTTTGCGGTTTATTTATCAAATGGAGCGGTTCCTTATCTAATTTTTTCACTTTGTCTTACCTAACCAAGCGGTTTTATTCAATGTAAGGAGCAATTTAATGCAGGGGTTTATATCTGCATGATCTTATATATTTTGTAATTATATATACAATTGTTTCAATTTAGTATTTATCTTACGTTTCAATTATTGATAAACTGAAATAATATTCACACAATAACATTGAATAACATGAAGTAATTAATATATTGACCAAATTAAAGTTAGAGTTGTATACAAAATAATGGTCAACTAGCTAGCTTGATATAATATTGTATAGTAGCTATCTAATATTAATTGTCAGAAACATGTACGCATGCATCAAGATGCCATCCCAAAATTACACCAAGACAATTCCCAACAATGAAGCAAACAGACATCCCAAAAAAGCATATAATATCAACTAACCATCCCAATAACATAAACAACAACTTCAAATGAGCAGCGAGCAACACATTGATCACTGCAAACCAGCGACAGCTTCAAAACGAGCAGCTAAAATGCTTCACCGAGTAGTCGAAAACAGCAACGTAGCATAATCACCTAATAAACCAACAACAACTTCAAATGAGCAGCTTGAAATGCTTCACCGAGCAGTAAAAAACAGCAACATAGCAGAATCAAACTAATAAGCCAGCAACAAACCATGTACAGCAGCCAAAACAGTCCCATCAAACCAGCAGCTGAAACCCAATCAATTATCTTCAAAACAGTCCCTAAAATCAACATAAATCAATCAGAAAAAGTACGCAAAATCATAAACTAGAAGCTGCATCTCTTACTCACCTGTCTACATTGTCATGAGAGATAGATGCATCATCTACTTCGTTGGTTGAGAAGTCTGGAAGAATAAGATTGATTCCAGGATTGGCTTCTCGAATCTTGGATAGAAGATCAGTAATTTGTTGATCCATCTGCTTAGCAACATTTTGATGAACTTGCTCAGTGATAGATTTTTGCATTTTCTCAAAGATGTCATTCAAGAACACTGGAGGGACTATAAACGGGGTCTTATCATCCTTCTTCAACAATTTTGACTTTGTAACACCTTGTCCAAATAAGTGTAATCTCCAAGTATGCTCCTTCCTTTTCATGACCACAGGATATGGATCAAAGTTTGGATCTTTCTCTTCACTTTGATCATTCAAGGCTTTAAGCTTCTGCATATTCTCCTTTTTAGTTTAAGACATGAAGATCAAGAAAGTGCAAGAAGTTAGTTATATTATAGAAAGCATAAATAAAAAAAAAAACATTAAAGAGGATTTGGCTCACAATATTTTTCTGAGTGTCATCATTTCTCGTCAAGTAAGTACGTCCCGCAGTTCTCACTCTTGATTCTTCATAAACAACTGCTTGTGATGGGGGCTTCTTATCTGGATCCTTTTCTTACTAAAAAAACTCAGAAGTAGTGCATCAGCTTAGCACTTTTTGATTCACACCAGAGGGCAACCCTTTAGACTGCAAAATCGTTGCATTTTTCACTATTTTTCCATCCTTTGTTGTTCATATTCACACACAACTTCACGTCGACTCTGTAAAGTGGTCTTCCTTGCCATATGCTACGAGCCAAAGACACAGAAAATGACAAAAACCTTAGGTTAAAACTGAAATTGCCCCATTGTATGAGCAAACAACAATTACCAACACTCTTATGAAAATAAAGCAAATTCGGTAATTTATATTTCAAGTAGAGAGACATTAATTTACATATCAGTATCAAGTACAATGTATTTAGGAACAAAAAAATGAGAGGAGACCTTATGTAGTTACTCTTCTAAAATGTTTCCAGATATGTCAACTATGGTTGCATTTATATCATCTCTCGTACGACTTATCTCAACATCATCATTCATATTGTTAAACCTCTTTTGATGAGGTTCCCTCCAATATAGGTCTGCAAATCCTTTATTTCCTTCATCCTTAGCATCAGAATGATCTTTAGGGAGCTCTTCAACAACATAACACAAATCTTTTGATGATGGATCTTCAACATAAAAAATCTGATCTGCTTGAGAAGCTAAAATGAATGGTTCATCTTGATAAATGAACTTCTTACGATTGACTCGAGAAATTCCATATAGGTCTTCCTCGGAATGATACCAGACACAGCCAAACAAAACAACACTGCAATTGTCAGCATAAATGATCTCAATAATCTCTTCAATTGTTCCATAATAGGTGACATCTCCTACAATAGGATTTTGATCTTTAGTACTAGCAAAGCTTGGAGTTAAAGCCCTTAATGTTACTCCACTATTTTTTGTTACACTGTTTCTATCACGTTTCATAGTGTGAAACTTGTAGCCATTGATAGAATATCCAGTATATCGTTTGGGGAAAAATGAAGGACCATCAGATAACATTTTGATATGATCTGAAAGTTGTAGACCTTCACTCATCTCAAGCTGAACTCTCTCCTTAAACCAGTCTATGAAATCCTTGCTGTGACTCTGAGTTGTATCCCACCTACATCTCTTTTTTCTCCTAACTAGTGCCTCATGGTCATTATTTTAAAATGTTAACAAAAAATAAAAACTTCATTAAAATATTGATGGATTTTAACTAAAAATATAAAATTAGAAATGTAAGAAATAAGGATTTACCATATGTATCTCTCGACCTCATCTATATGACAGTTGAATAACACATAACGATGAGCTTGAGTCCACTTGATTACATCAATTTTATAGTGCTCATGTTCTCTCTTTTTTAACTTTCCCTTTCCTTTAATAGGATGCCCCATCTTCCTAAATATCTGTAAGGAATCGTTAGCCTCAACATGCTGATTCATTATCCCAGATCCACGGCTGATATACCTAGCACAAAAGTTCACACATTCATCTGCCAAGTAAGCTTCTGCCATCGACCCTTCCAGACGACTCTTATTCCGAACAAAAGACTTCAATTTTTGAAGATATCTTTCAATTGGATACAACCATCTTGCAGAAACCGGTCCCCCAAGTTTAATTTCTTCAACTAAGTGAATAGGCAAGTGAACCATAATGTCAAAAAAAGCTGGAGGAAAAAACATTTCAAATTGACAAAGGATCTCTGTAATTTCAGATTGTAGATACTGCAGATCATGAGGATCAATGACTTTACTGCATATTGCTTTGAAAAAAGCACTCAACCTTATCAAAGGAATCGTAATATCCTTATGCAAACTTGACATTGCAGCACTTGGAAGCAAATATTGCATAAAAAGGTGAGCATCATGACTCTTATAACCAACAATTTTTCTCTCCTTCACCTGTACACACCTTGCAATGCTGGAATCGCATATCTGTGGAAACTTAGCATTCTTTACAACACTACAAAATCTGGACTTCTCATCTGAATTCATCCAAAACCGTGACTTTGCCATTATATAATGTTGACCATCAAGAGAAGTATCTAATTGAAGTTCTGGCATCAGATTAAGTTTTTCCAAGTCTAATCTTGCATTCAAATGATCTTTTGTCTTCCCAGAAATACCTAACAATGTCTAGATCAAGTTATCACATATGTTCTTCTCTATGTGCATCACATCAAGACAATGACGGCAACTTAAGTTCATCCAATACGGCAAATCAAACAAAATTGATTTTTTTTTCCATGGACAGACATCTTGTTCATTACTGTTTTTCTTCTTCTTTTTTGGCCTACTCTTTCCAAATTCATTTTCAAAATCGGACAACAACTCTAACACTTGAGTCCCTGACAAGCGAACTGGTGCTATTTCACTCTCAATCTTCCCAAAATGCCTTGTATCATGCCGATATTTATGATCTAAGTCAGAAAATCTACGATGTCCCATGTAACATTGTTTTCTACTATGAGGTACGTAGCATGAACAAGTCTCATAATGGCAAACTGGACAAGCAAACTTTCCTTTTGTGCTCCATCCAGACAACATTGCATAACCAAGAAAATCACTTATAGTGAGTAGTAAGGCTGCATGCATAGTGAACATTTGATTTTTTGAAGCATCAAAGGTTTCTATGCCAACCTCCCATAATTCTTTCAGATCTTTAACAAGAGGTTGCAAGTATACGTCGATATCATTTCCTGGGGACGTAGGGCCTGGAATAAGCAACACTAGCTCTAAGAATTCTGGTTTCATGGACATCCATGGAGGCAAGTTGTAATTGCTTAATATAACCGGCCAAGTACTGTGAACAATACTCATTGTATTAAATGGGTTAAATTCATCACTATCTAAACCCAACCTTATGTTAGGTGGATCTTGAGCAAATGATGGATATGTCAAATCAAGGTTCTTCCAATCCTCACCATCAGCTGGGTGTCTCAACAAGCCATCAGTTGGACGCTGATCTGAATGCCATGTCATGTGACGAGCAGTTTCAGAGCACATAAACAGCCTTTGCAGTCTCTTTTTAATTGGGAAGTATCTAAGAACTTTTGCGGAAACTCGACGAGGTTTACCGGTCTCTTCATCTTTGTCATTTGATTTCCACCTAGATGTATTACATACATGACAGCTAGTTGCTTCTGCATAATCCTCCCAGTATAGCATACAATCGTTTGGACATGCATCAATTCTGGTATAATCAAGACCCAAAACTTTAAGGACATTTTTTGCTTCGCTAAATGAACTAGGCAACTTTGCATCAGGTTGTAGAGCCTTTAAAATTTTCAGCAAATCTGAAAACGCCTCATTGCTCAATTATGGTCCCTCTTGAAAATGAATAACCGGATAGTGAAGGAAAGTTTCGAAAAACAAGTGCATCCAGGATATAACTCTTCTTTTCCCTCTTCCACAAACTTATAAAATTTCTTTGTCTCTTCATTCGGACCATCTCTAAATGTGTCATGCAGCAAGCCATCAATGTTATCATCAAAGTAATTACACATATCACTGTCAGCTATGACCCCTTCATTGTTTATTCCTGGTGTTTGCTCAGCCGCCTCTAGTAGTTCACTAACACCCTTTGCAATCATATTATCTCTAACATCATTCATACCTAACCAATTTCGAAGATGACAAGCTCTACATGGACATCGGATTTCTTCTCGATCCTTTAGCTTCATTCGCGAAGGTTTTTTCTATATACTTATCCACACCTTTCTTATATTCCATACTCCAACGAGGATATATCCACCAGTTTAAGAAACTACTTTCCATTCCTAAAGTTTATTAATCATCAAAAATGTGATTAAAAAATTTCTAAATAAAAGTGTACACTATTAAGTTAGATTCCATGAATATGATCATTATTATAATGATGAGAAAACAGACATGAGTTGTGGAGTTTGTTTTTTATTGTATGTGCAAAAAGATTGTCTAATATATGAAACGTATTGGCTCTAGATGTCAGAATATTTTCAAAAAGTAAACAATTGAAAAATTCTGGCATACAGGATTATTTTCAGAAATGTTTAGTAGAGAAAGTACCTTGAAATCCTTCTCCTTTTGATCCTTAAAGAACTTATGAAGACCACTCAATGACCACCTTGAACCAGGAGTTGTGGAGTTTCTAGATCAACAAAATTCTGGCATACAGAAACATGTGTCAATTTTCATTACTAAGGATTCAATAAAGACGGTTAATACTATTCACATGAAATATGTAGATAGAACATCCTCTAATTAAATCTCAGAATATTTAAAACTATAAATATAAATTATTGTCTTAAAGAACATCCTCTAACTAAATTTATCAATTTATTTTAATTTAAACAAAGTGGCACTTGAGAGAGGATGAAACCAAAAAGAAGACAATCAGAACCTCCAATGTAAGTTTATATAAACTGATCAAAAAAAATGTAAGTTTATATAATATAGGCTAGAAGGAAGCAAGATTTGAGTGCAATACACGTTGAATAGTATTGAAAAAAGTCAACACAACCAAATTCCAATATATTTTTCATAATTATATAAATAGAAAATCCAAAAAGACGTGTTATGGAGGCTATACTTATCTAGCTGTCATGCAACAACACAAAAATCCACTAAGAAAGTCAACATACTTACCTAGCTGTCATGCAACAACACAGAGACAATATTTATGGAGGCTATACTTCATTCAAAATAGACTTAAAACTTATGATGGAAATCTATTATAAGGACCAGATGATGACAAAGAGAGAGTCAAGTGAGTAGATTGTTTAACCATATACACAATATGATGGAAATCTATTATAAAAGTTAAGCTATATCCACACAAAGCGCTCAAATACACTTCAACGTCTTTGTATACTCTGGCTTATTTGACTTCAATTGTACAAAATACTAGGTAACCTTAAAAAAAAAAAATATGATCAGAATATTAGGATTTGCAAGGGATGAATGACAGAAACCACTTGTGCATCTTCACCATCAAAAACTAAAGAGCATTTCCAGATATGAGGAACCCCCTATGTGATAAGCTTAAACAACAAGCTTCATGCATTCATAATAGCTTCATAATAGATGTCTTTGGTCATAGGATTCCAAAAAAAACTATCCACTTTTGCCTTAGAAAATTGTTCATAGTAAATGTATAGCAGATCAAGATCCCACAGACAATAGATATTAACAACTACAACAACTATGATGATGTCATTAAGAAAATCACTGCCCTGAGAGACATGAATATAAAAGACATAACAAACAGATATAAATTAATGAAGCTGCAGATGTCAGTGAGCATCAATCCCTTAATTAAGAAAAAAAATCAGTTCAGTAGCAATAACATAAACACCACATGAATCCACGCTCGAAACTAACCATAGAATCCTAATATCTCATGTACTGAACTTCTAAAGATGACTCTTGCCCATACAGAGTCTATACTTGGAATCCCTAGACCTTGTGTACAAAACTCTCATCAACATATATGGCAAGCTAAGAACTGAGGCTGGGGTATACAGTTACTATGGCTAGACAAAAGACATGCAAATATGTTAATAAGGAATCTTCAGTTGGGGGGTTTCAAACATCAATTAAAACAGGTTTTGAACTCTAGAGTTTAACATCGTTAGTAATAAAAATTTCTCAGATCACAATGTAAAGCTTAACAAACGATTAGCAGAGATAAACCAATTACCAAGCTTGAAACTGAACTGGAGAGATGGAGAGATACTATTCACCTTTCTTAGGCAATGAATTGGACAGCTCTCCCCCTATCTCCCAGACTTGACAGCTCTCTCCCTATCTCTAGCCCTAATACCAAAAATTAGGCACGTCAAAAGATAATAACAGGAAATTCAATTTGAGAGATGAAATTAGGCAAAGAAACACCAAATTTTGCAAACTATTGCACCGGTTGGACTTCGGCCATGGTGACCGCACAACTCAACCAGCTATGGAGGTTGTTGTGCTTGGCGGTGACTATGGAGGAATGGAGGTCGCAGACAAAGTTTCTAGAGGGAAGAGACGAACCGGATATGGCGGTTCAACGTCGGCCACGAAGTCTTCTGGTTGGATGGACGGAGGTCGCCGATGGAGGTTTTCCGGATATAGAGGTCGCAAAACTCCTCCAGACACGCGGGTTTGTCCTTGCAAATTTTGAGAATAATTTGGGGAATTTTTACTCTTTTGCGGGTTTTAGGAGGCGGGGAAACGCGCGCCCCTTTTTTACATCATAAACCGCATCATTAGAATATTTTGCCTAATTTTATTAAAATCTTATTTATAGAACCGCTCCATTAGATCTCACGAACCGTTCCAGTAGTAACTTGACCCCGCTAAATTTTAATGTTGTACACAGTCGCTCCATTAGAATTCTTGAACCGCTTGCATTAAACCGCAGCAATTAACCACGTCATTTGCGCTTTATTCTAGTAGTGCCATTCAAATGAAGACCCTTCTTCCTACAACTTGACACAAGAGGATCAAATGCCTCAAGCACCAAGAGGATGCATTGTGATTGTATAGTAGACACCAAATCTATGGAGAAATGACATAAACCAACACAAACCAAGCTTCAAATCACAAGATCCACTCAAGAGAACCAACCAGCTCTCAAAGGGAGGAAAAGGGTTTTTTGTGTTTTCATAAATGGCAAATCTGATGTCTACAATAGCAACACATGTTATTTATATGTCCAAAATGCTAGAAATGAAATAAGGCCCACAATTGTCTTAAAATGCCACAATGGCCCAAATAAAATAAAGTGCAAGATAAGTGCCCAAAAGGGCATGCCTAGGCATTAGCTTCTCCTTGGCCTTGAACTAGGCACATGACTAATGGCGCTTGAGATGGTGTGAATGTCTTGAACAAGGTCTTACAATATAGCACTAACCTGGCCAAATCAGCTTGCAACTTCTTGGCTCTAGACCGAGTCATGAGTCCATCGTCCATGAGTGGAACTTGCACATCCTTGCTTGATGGTCCCTCATCACAAGAGACCCACGCTCGCAGTATGGGGACCACGGCCATGGATCGGTGATAGAAACAGAGAAACCGCTCTCCACAGAACCGCGGTCGTGGGTAGGGTACCAACGGTCGCGGTTGGTCTCTTTTGGCGAATTCGTCGGTTCTGTGTTAAAACCGCGTGTGCGGTTCTTGCACAGCTACAAGATCTTCCTGAATTGCTTCCGTCCGTATGACCAATTCCTTTACTAGTTTTGTTAATTCAAACAGCTTATTTTTTATTTTCTACACCACCTCTTTGTCCTAGATCTTACAAAAGTAGTTCCAACGGTCTATGGCCTTCTAGTTAAAATAAGCTCTATTGTTCACTTTTAATGCATTCAGCTAAGAGAAATTTGTCAGAAACCACCCGTATGATAGGCCATATTTCGCTAAACCACCCGGATGTTTAGATATTATTTTGGACCACCTGTATGATGGTCTCTGTTAACAAAAAACCACCCCAAGCGAGATTCCGTTAAAAAACTGTTAAATATGTGTGGTCACGTGGCATTTTAATATTTTTTTATTTTCTTTTACACATTTTAACACTTAAAAAATACCAAAAAAAATTTTGAAAATTTTATTTTTTTTATTCCGTTAAATAATTAATTCTCTTTTTCATTTTTTATCTTTAAAATTTTGAAAACTCCATTTTCACAAAAAAAAAATAAAACCCTTTTCACCAAAAACAAAATTAAAACCAAAACACCTGACACCTGTGACGACGACGAAGATTTTGAATTCATGTGGTTCCGGCTAGGAATTGTACTACCAATCGACGCAATCGTCCTTTAAATCACTAATCAAACAAAACTAAGATCAAGTGTATTAGCTCGGACATATGGGAGTACTACAAAGCATAAATTGGACAGACTTAAGAAAATCACATGGTTTCTCAAGCCGGGGCGAGGAGGTCGGTGCCGGTCAAGGTGTCGGGTGTTTTGGATTATATTTTTTTTGGTGAAAAGGGTTTTATTTTATTTTTTTATGAAAATGGAGTTTTCAAAATTTTAAAGATTAAAACGGAAACAAACGGAAAAAAAATTATTTAAACGGAATAAAAGAAAATAAAATTTCAAATTATTTTTTTTGGGTTTTTTATTATTTTTTAAGTGTTAAAATGTGTAAAAGAAAATAAAAATATTAAAATGCCACGTGGCCACGCGCATTTAACGGTTTTTTAACGGAATCTCGTTTGGGGTGGTTTTTTGTTAACGGAGACCATCATACAGGTGGTCCAAAATAATATCCAAACATCCGGGTGGTTTAGCGAAATATGGCATATCAAACGGGTGGTTTCCGGCAAATTTCTCTTCAACTAAAACTCAAGTTGCATCCCAATTGACAACATCATCAAGTCCTATGTCTATCCCCCGAACAACGAGATCACTTAATTGATCCTGGTACCTGGTGAAGTACTCATGAAAGGGTTCCTCCTGCAACTGACGAAACTCCAACGAACACATTAGAATATACAAGTGTGGACAGTAAGATAGGTCTACACAAAGTCAATAAAAATATTAACACTAGAATTAAACCGAAGTTCCTCGGCAACGGCGCCAAAATTAGACTCGGCTAAATTCGTCGTGCCAAGATCAAAGATAAATAACCCAAAGTTACAAATTAGTAAAGTAAGTAAGTAAGGGGTCGTACCCAAGAGAACTGAGGCTTCTAGTATTAGTATTTTTACTAACTAAAGATATGAGGGGAAATCAAAGAGAGATCTAAACTAAACTAATCTAGGAAACAAATAACAAACAAATCAAACAAATCAAATAGGGAAACAAGTTTATTCAAAAGATCCACTCTAAAATAATCATTCGATCATTTATTCATCCATTGATTTCATTTACACCTATGGTTAATTCCTATCCCGATCATTAGCAATCGCAAGTCCACGGTCCAAGCAATTCTTTAACCCTAGGCAAGGACGCTTAACCTAGAATCAGCATAGAGAACAAGGATGTGCAGGATATCATATCAAACAATCAAGCTGCGAGTCAATTGCAAGATAAAACAATCAATTCTCTTCTTAGATCCTAATTGCAAAGACAATAGGTCTAGGTTCTAAGTTGTTTTCACAGAACAGGTTTGTCCACGGTCCAAACCCAATCCAACAATAGATTATCAATCAATTCAACAAGTTAGCTACTAATGCAGAATCAATCAACAGTCATATAATGAAACACAAGAAATTTAATATTAACTAAAGGGTAGAAATCAATTACCAAAATCTCACGAGTTCATACATTAGAGCTTCTCCCTTGAATAAAACCTAGAAGACTAGTTCTCCATAAAAGAGAAAACTAAACTAAAAAATTAATTGAATGAATAATGGATATGAATTGGATGTCAATTGGATACCTAAAACCTAAGGAGGGCCTCTAAATATATAGTAGTCGGAAGACATCCCAATCGGACTACCAAATATATATAGAAAAGGAAAGAATATAGAAAATCGGTGTTTCGGATTTGTCGCCAAACCGCGCCCGTGGTCAACGTCGGGTCAAAGGCTTCTTAATCGGGTTCTACCTCGCACACGCGGTCTTCTGAAGATAGTACTTCTCGTCTTTGGGCAACCACCGCGCATGCGGCTAGAGGGCCCACGGTTTTTGTATAGTGGCGATCTTTGTTTTGAATCTTGTCTTGGAAAACTCTTGTCTCTGGGCAAACTCTCGTTTAAATTAGAGAGAGGTTAAAAAAGGAGTGGGTGTGGAAGTTAGAGGGGAGTGAATGTGGAAGTTTTATTGGCTGAAAATGGAGAAGTGGGCTGAATTTTATATTTTGGCTAAAAAAAAAAGTTGAATTAAGGGACATGTGGCTGAAAGAGAATGCTTGAATGGGTTCTGCTTTAAAGATATAGTAAGATATGCTCCTAAAAATAGCCAGGGACAAAAATTCGGATGCATCCCACTACAAGAAGACTTGGCTATATTGTGAGAGGGAAGGCACACACACACCCCCCAGTTAGAAGTGGAGATTGGAAAGTGTGCAAAGGGTGCATGAACAAGAAGTGTGGTGGTCCGTTGAGATTGAAGTGACATGAGAAGCCTAGAGGACCGTGGAAGATTGTTGTTGTACAAGGATTTCACAACCATAAACTTGAATCTAGTTTGTATGGGCACACACTAGCTGGAAGACTCACACCGGATAAGAAAAATGTGGTGAAGAGGATTAGCACATGCAAAGGAGTCTTAGACTAACAAGGTTAATTATGGATATATTATTTGCCAATCCTGACTCGATGTGACTCTTGAAGGCATTTCCCTGTGTTTTACTGTTGGACTCCACTTACAACACAAATAAGTGGGTAATTTCTAAATATTGATTATTCTAGCTCTCTCTTTATTTGTGTTTAGGGTTTTACAAATGTTTTTTTAAGTACAACATGCCTTTTTTGAAATTGACGTATGCACTTCGACGTGGATGAGCTATACTTTGGCGGGTAAATTTTTGGCCCACGAGCGAGAAGAAAATTACACTTGCGCCATAACTCAGCTTGCATAGATATGTAAAATTGCATAGAGGACGCCCACTTGTATTATGACAGTCAGAGAGAAGGCTTTGATGAATCCATTGGATGCTTTGTTTTCTACTGCGAGACATCTCCTGTATAGGTTCCATGTTTTGAAAAACATTGAAGGAAGAGCATAGGCTATCACCAAGAATGTTGCGATTACAACAAACTTCATAGCTGACTATAGAGTGTTGTTTACGGTGACAATTGAAGTGCAATACAACTATGAGCTTGCTAGCTAGAATTGAGAGGAGATGAAGAGATAGGAAATCACTCATAGAATATGTAAGAAGAGAGTGGCTTGAACCATATAAGACAAGAGTCGCCACGGCTTGGACAGATATAGTTTTGACATTATAGTGTGACGAGCACTTTTATGTCGTAGTAAAAGCGTTGTCAAAGAAAATCCTAACTTTCAAAGAAAACAGTATAGTGAAAGCAAGGGTCGTACCACAAAGACTCAGATTTCCTGTATTTACTTTGTACTACTAATATATAAAGGAGAATTTTAGGAAAATTATCTAACGATCTAATTAGAACTAGAAACAAAGCAAGCAACATTGTTATGAAATCAAGTAGAGAGAAGCATCCAATTAACTTGTATCTGTTATTGAGTTGGTCATTGATCATTGATAAACATCATTCCCTTTCAACATGATTAATCTATTGTGGCATTATAAGACTCAACTGCATGAAATCTTAAACCAAACTTCGAACCTAATCTAGTCAATAGAACCGATCGGTGCTACAAACCCTTATCACTAGTTCTAGAAGATCTCCTAGACTCGATTTATCAATAGCAAAAAATCATCAAGTATCAATAGAAATAAAACATATAAAGCAATTAGACATTCATATGAATTGTGGTTGAAATTCCTCTTTAATTCAATTAGTTCAATCTACTCTAAAAGGATTAAAGACTCTTACTTGTGATCTAATTAACTCCAAACGGTAATTAAAAAGATCTAAGAACAATTCAACTTAGAAGTTCAATTAGGTGATCAAGCTAAAATTCCCCTAGGTCAAATTTCATTCAATTAAGCACAAGAAAGACCACCTAATCAAGGTTCAAAAGGAATTATCAAATCTCACAATGATTCAATTCAATAACTTTAACAAAATAATTGGATTAAGAGAAATTAGCTAGAACAATCCATAAGAAAACTTACAAAGGGTTTTAGGGTTTCTCCCTTTCTTCTCTCCAAGATACCAATCCGAAGACATAACATAATAACTAAGGCAAGCCAAAGTATTTATATGCCAAAATATCTAAAATAAGAAAATAAAAATCTATCCTAAAAATAAGCCAATGAACAAGTCAAAGCAGAATCGGCCCAACACATTTCTCGGCACGACGGTGAAGCGCGACCTCGACAGGAGAGGCATGACCGCGCCTTAAGGGAGTCATCCTGTGCTTCACCAACTAAGGCAAATGGTCAAGGAGCGACCAAACAAGGGGAGGCGCGACCGCGCCTTGGGTCTTCAGCTCGCGCCTTGCCAATTGAGGCGACTTCTTTCAGTTGACACACACACTTCCTTAAGTCGTTCTCCCACGAACCAATGTCCATCTTCAAGACCATTGACTCCATGCACCACTACGTCTATGCTCTAACTCTTCATCAACCTGCAAATTAACACAAAAGAGTGTAGATACCGAACCACGAAGAGAAACTAAACTAAATTATAAAACAAAGATATATCTACCTAAGATGCATTTAAAACCGAATAAAACATGCTTTACAACCTATGTCCTATATGCACTATCACAGTGTAACACGACGAACAGGTATGTACATATCACATAAATTACAGGCACTACTTACACTACTATGATGAATAACTAACACCCCTTGTAGCATCATGTGTCTGAGAAGCCGATACTCCATACCTAGGTGACGGAATGGTGCTCTGTGTCCTTTGTATAGTGTCAGGCTCAATACCTCGTGAAGCAATCTCTATATAATCCCATGAAGTCGACATTCCAAGTCGAAGCAATGGAATAGACAAAGTTTGAATCAAAGTCTCAATAAACGTTGTCTTATAAGAAGATGTTTGAGCCTCGTGCTCTGAGTTGTCCGCTGTTGCGAGCAATGTGTCACTGCATATGACAGTCCGACGATGCTTCCTACCATAAGTGTTCATCTTCATCTGTGGAGCCTGAGCTACATTCTGATCCGTATGTTTTTCACTACGATGATAACAAGCTAATCTACTCGTCTCTTCGCGAGTCGACATCTGAAAAAGAAAACAGTATAGAATCAAATAATAAAAACAATCAATCGGCAACAATTGAAAGAGGTTAGTTGTGGAGGCCATTGACCCGTCTACCTTATAGGCAGAGGGGATGCCATCCTTTATGCCCAATGGCCCTTCTGTCTTAATGGCAGAGGGCACGTCAGCCTTTACGGCCAGAGGCCCTTTTTCTATAAAGGCTGCCTTGGTTCGTCTTCCCTAAAAATCCCGACGAGAAATATACGATCGAACCATGAAACCATTCGGCACCATACGAAATGAAACCCAACGTTCATGATAATGGCATCCACTACAATAGAGATTATCATAGACCCATTTAGATTTTAGAATCCTAACTACTAAAAACCCTAAATCCAACAATGAAAAAAAATATGATGAATGAAATTTGTGAATAATGGGTAGAAAGTATACATCTACGTGTAATCTTGATGTCTGGAAAGATTGATGGATAAAGGTTTGTATTTTGTAGATTGAAATATGAGATAATGGAGGAGAAAAAGAGAAGATGAGAAAAGGAAGGAGAGGGGAAGAAAAAAGAATGAGAGTGGAAATGGTGTAATTCACACAAAATTTGTATATATATGAAATAGAGCGTAGAGTGGGTGTTGAGAAGAAAAGGTGGGTGGGCTTTGTTTAGAAATCCCCTAAAAAAATGAAAAGAGAGTGTTAGGTGAAAACCTGAAAAGGCGCCTAAGCAAAATGAGTGAAAGAAAAAAGAGTATTTTAGGATGTTCTTTTGATTGGAGTTGGAGACATAAGAAGTGGAGTATATGAGTGTTTTCGGGTAGGTTTTCACTTTGAGGAATAAAGTGTAGTATGTTGATGATTTTCATTCTCTTTTTGATGCATATTCTTGATGATGTTGGATGTGTGGGATTATTGTTTCTAGATTGATGGTTGGTTGATGTTTGGCTAGTGAGTTGTGTTGTTAGATAGCACTTAGGATTGTTGGATGCTGGAGTTGATTATGCTATATTTTGAGTTGGGTTTGTTGGTGAGGAGCTTTGATGATTAATGTTATTACCCTTAGTTGTAGGCTTTTTCTACACTTGATGATCTAGACTTTTATTGTTTAAGAGTGTTAGTTTTCTGATTCACTCGAGACGAGTGAGATTCAAGTATGGGGGAGTTTGATATGCATGTATTTAGATGGTTTTAGCATACTTTTAGTGATGTTTTAGGTGCTATTGTTGGAGTTTGAAACGTTGAAGAAGGAAAAGCCGAGGTGCATTGAAGACCACTTAGAGTTGGAACGAAGAGAAGATGAAGAAAAGTTGAATAAGCTTAGGCGGTAAGTGGTACGTAAAAAGTTATAAAGGACACAAACCGTACTAGGTTAAAAGTTCAGGCGGTAGAATTCAAAATAAGCTTTTTAGTAGGGTACCATCCGGAAAAGCCTAAAACTCAAAGACACCTAACGGAATTTCCCTATATTTTACTAAAATTAGTTTATTTTATATAACAAAGACATACTTTTAGATATATTAAGTTAAAATTCAATTATAGTATAAAAATAATTTTAATAATTTTAAAAATATATTCTATAAAAAAATTATATAGCCTATGTTTTCAAGTGAATTTTCGTTATATTTATCAAATTAAAACCAAACACATTTCAATATTTATATAATATTAATATATTATATAATTGAAATTTATCATGAAGATTTTACATAGTAATTTTTGAAAATTTTTAATATCGACTCAAACTTTATATATAAATATGTATATATGTTGATAGAATTTAATTTTCATTTCTTAATGAATAAGGGAATATACAAAATATTGTTTAATAATAGTAAATTACCTTTCCATATATATATATTCACAATATAAATAAATTTTAATATAAGTATTAAAAATTTTTTGGCTTTATTTTGATAAAATAACATAAATTAACTTGAAATCTTATTTTATATAATATTTTTATTGAGTATAGTATAAAAATTATTTAAATTATACTTTATATTATAATTTATTTTTTAACTTAGTAAGTATCAAATTATTTTTTACTATAAAACATAAACATATTTTACTATAATCTAAGAGACATTTACATGTAAGGATATAATCCATACTTTTGCAAAAGTGTATAGGTATTTTCTGGAATAAGTTTTTTTACTTGGATACCATCCGAAAATAATCAAAAACTTGAGGACACCAAACAAAATTTTGCAATAATATTTTTATTGATTATATTTTGTAACTTATTTAAATTATACTTTATATTGTAATTGATTTTTTAATTTAGAAAAAATATAATATTAGCTTTTATTATAAAAAATAAACAAGTTTTACTATATTCTAGGAGACCTTACATGTAAAGGGTACAATTCGAACTTTTGCAAAATGTTTAGAGACATTGTACGGAATTAATTTTTTACTTGACCACCATTCTAAAGAGGGCTCAAAACATATATAGACACCTGAACTTGTCCATTTTGGTCATTTGGACACCTGACATTTAGAACGGACTTATTGAGCACCCCAACTTGTTAAACGGATCTATCGAACGCCTCAACTTGTCAATGCTAGCTATTAAACACCTAGTCCCTAGCGTGACATTGCACGTGTGATGTACACTTTATTTAAGAGTGTTTTCATTAAAAGTCAGATGTTTTTAAGCTTACATGTATAAAGAAATTTGCTCGTCATTGTAGTATAATGAGCGGTTTAGGTCATAGTTAATTAAACGAAGAGGCCTTATTTGGCATCATATGACCTTTTTTATGCTTAATCATGTTCTCGTAATAGCGCGTGTGTATTACTGCACTCCGTAATCAGGAATGAAGTGTTTAATAGATAGATTTTGACAAATTAGGGTACTCAAAAAATCCGTTCCTAAAAAGCCAAAACATGGAGGAGGAATTTCCCAAAAAAGAAAGAAGGAAGGAGCGTAAGCGGACACCACGAAAAGTTTGAAATCTCAGACATCCCGCTCTTCCGCTAGCCGCTCTTCTCCTAAAGAGTAAAGACTCAAGTCTGAAGAGAGACAATACGATTTGAAGGGAAAGTAGGAAGATTTCGATTTGATCCAGTGGTGTTTGTTTTCTGGTAAAAATGTCCAGTCGCCAAGAGAAGGAGAAGGGGGTGAACGTCCAAGTCCTCCTCCGCTGCAGGTTCGATCTTGCTTTATCCTTAATTCCTCTTTCTAGTTGCTCGAGTGTTGATTGTTCATTATTTTTTTCATATTCTGGATTTGGGATTTAGGGTTTGAATACGTTTTGCAGGCCGTTCAGTTCGGAAGAGCTTCGGACCAACGCTCCCCAGGTGGTGACGTGTAACGACTCCCAAAGAGAGGTCGCGGTCTCTCAGAACATTGCTAACAAACACATTGATCGCATCTTCACCTTCGATAAGGTATCTGCAAATCTTCTTCTGGTTTTCTCCGCAATTTTACTTTGTTTTGGGTATATGTTTCTAGTCAAAAAGCTTGAATTAAGTCGGTGAAATATGTGAGGCCAAAATTCTATTAGGCTGTAAGTCACTAAAAGATCCAAGTTGAAAGAGTTCAACTTCAATCAACGTCAGGTCCATAATTAGCATGCTGACCTGAGTCGGTTGTATAGTATTATTACCAGCAACCATTATCATTGGTTACTGCGTGGATGTTGATATAGATAGTTACAACTGCAGGTTTTTGGTCCTTCAGCAAGACAAAAGGATCTCTATGAGCAAGCAATTGTTCCCATTGTCAGCGAGGTTTTGGATGGTTTCAACTGTACCATCTTTGCATATGGGCAAACGGGCACTGGGAAAACTTACACCATGGAAGGGGATTGCAAGGGCACAAAGGTACAACCCCTATATTCTTCCCTTCCTTCGTTTGCTGCAAAGATGTAAATTTGGGGTTTCTATGCAAGTTTTGCATTTGGGTGGTCGCCTAATGGAGTAAAATTTATAGCAGGGTGGAGCAAATGGAGATTTACCTAGAGGAGCAGGGGTTATACCTAGGGCCATCAAGCAGATTTTTGACACACTTGAGAGTCAGAATGCTGAATACAGTGTGAAAGTCACCTTTTTGGAGCTGTACAATGAAGAAATCACAGATTTGCTGGCTCCAGAAGAGCTTTCAAAAGTTTTGGAAGATAAACAAAAGAAGCAACTCCCTTTAATGGAAGATGGCAAAGGTGGGGTTCTTGTGAGAGGATTGGAAGAGGAGATTGTTGCAAATGCAAGTGAGATTTTCACTCTGCTTGAGAGGGGATCAGCAAAGCGTAGAACAGCAGAAACCCTTCTAAATAAACAATCAAGGTTATTGCTCAATTCGTAGCCTGTTGATACCTTATAACACACCAAAGAGGATATTGCTTCAGCTTATGCTGTTTTTGTTTTCAGCCGATCACATTCTTTATTTTCCATCACGATACACATTAAAGAGGCAACACCAGAAGGCGAAGAACTCATCAAATGCGGGAAGCTAAACTTGGTTGATTTAGCTGGTTCAGAAAACATTTCTCGCTCTGGAGCTCGAGAAGTATGGATCTTTGCTCTCTCAAGTTTGCTTGTTAAGCTTAGGCTTTCTTGCTTCTACAAATACTTCGTTCTCACTTTGTAATCTATCCATAAATGTGAGGAAGGATGTGGATTTTGAGGGTCTGAAACTGTACTTGAATGATAATATCCTCTTTTCCATCATCCAGGGCCGTGCTAGAGAAGCAGGAGAAATCAATAAAAGTTTACTAACACTAGGTCGAGTCATTAATGCTCTTGTGGAGCATCTTGGACATGTTCCTTACAGGTCTGTGCTTACCTGCTATTCTTTAGTTTCCAAAAGGTTATAATGCCATATAAACCTAAAACTGCGATGGCGTACTATATAGGGATAGCAAGCTTACAAGGTTGCTCCGTGATTCCCTGGGAGGACGGACAAAGACTTGCATTATAGCTACAGTATCACCAGCTGTGCATTGTCTGGAGGAGACTTTGAGCACGCTCGATTATGCTCATAGGGCCAAGCATATAAGGAATAAACCCGAGGTCACATCTACAATATTAAGGATGACTTGCTTAGAAATCATATTTTGAGTTGGACAGATAAATATGTTATTTACTTTCACATGTGCTGTTAGTTTGTATTTGCATATAATACTATATTACCTTGTATTCCTGAAATGCCAATAACTTGTCCATTGTTGTTGCTATGATAACTATTGACGTTCTATATTGTCAGTTCAAATTCTTGGCAAACCATCTACTTTTTCTAATAGAAAATATGCTATTATTTTATATCCTTTTATGATATGCATGGTTGTTTATTTTTTTTCTTTCATAGTTGAAAATTTCCTTTGTAGTTCACATTAGCTGATATGATTGATCATGAGAGACTATAACCTACAGGGGGTCAGACCGTTCTAATTGATATGCTTTTTCTCACTGTTTCATAATTTGTGGATCATACTTCCACTCTACTCTTCTTTAAGCTGATGCAGCAGCAACAATTTTGTAGGTAAACCAGAAGATGATGAAAACAACTCTTATCAAAGATCTATATGGTGAGATTGAGCGACTTAAGGCTGGTAAGATACTCATCTCTGATGGACTCTGTTGAGATTGTTTATTTTGTATTCCTATAGAAGAAAAGTCACTTGATGCTTAATTCAGAGGTTTATGCGGCTAGAGAGAAAAATGGTGTCTACATTCCAAAGGAGCGGTATATTGCCGAGGAGACTGAAAAGAAGGTATCCCACTCATATTTGGCATCTTAGGAAATAGTGATTAGTTATCTTTTAATAATCTGTACATGCTGTTAAGTAGTTTAACGATTACCTCTTCCAAGCTATGAATATAATCTTTTAATCTTTCATCTATCTAAACCTTAACCTATTGATGTTTGTAATAACCAACAAAACTTTTCTTCCTTTGTCAGACAATGGCGGATCAAATTGAGCAGATGGGAGTTACAATAGACAACCTGCAAAAGGTTTGTGTGTGCTAATAGTTGAGTTCTTTCCTTTTTGATTGTGCGCATTGCTAGTTACTTACATCACATGACACACAGCAACTGGAGGAATTAAATACAAAATATGATGACGAAGTTGATCAATGCTGTGAGCTACGTAGCAAACTTGATTCAACACAGGTGAGTTGTCCACATTTCATGTTTTAACGTTGAGTCAAAAGCCATATCAACATGAATGTGTATATTGCAGAATGACTTAAACGTTACAAGAAGCTCGCTAATGGGTACTGAGAATGAACTAAAAAATTGCAAGTATGCAATCAAAGAAAAGGATTTCATAATATCAGAACAAAGAAAAGCAGGTAATTATTTGATTGCTGAAGTATCAATCATATCGTGCTGAATTTCAATTTAGTATCCATAATTTATAAGATTTGGAAATGGAACAGAGGATGCTTTGACTCAAAAGGCTTGCAGCTTGCGTTCACAGTTAGAGAAGGCACTCCATGACAATGCCTCTTTGCACTGTAAAATCGGTATGCAATGTGTTCTTATTTATAACTCATACAAGTTATTCTTGTTTGTCTACTATTTCTCAATTGCATCTGTTTTTGTCTTGACAGATAGGGAAGACAGACTGAGTGCTGAGAACAAATTAGCTGTAAACAATTACCAGGCAGAGCTCACAAAGCGACTTGATTCTCTCTGCAGAACTGTGGCAACGTCTATGTCTCGACAAGGCGAACACTTGCAGTCTGTTGATAAACTATGTCACTCTCTAGTTGATGGGCATAGTAAGGTAGAAACATGGCCCTGCCCTGTTGATTGGAATTTCAGTAATGCTTTAGTGATCATCTGACTTTCCTTTCTGTTGTTTGCATAATTCAAACATACAGGCTGTGATTGACTTGAAGAAGAAAATGGTGGGGTTGAGGACGTTGTATGTTTCTCATGTTGAGGCTCTGCTAAATGTAGTGCGGTTGCACAAGGCTAGCTCTGATGCTAGCTTAGAGGAGATATCTTCTTCAGCTTCTGGAAGTGCCCATTCCATTGAAAAAGTAAATACAAAATGAAGTAAATTCTGGACAGTTTTAACCTTAACTGGATGATTAGATTAACATCACCTCAAAATATTTCTTTCTGCACAGTTTCTTGAAGCGGAGGGTGGAGAAGCAACTAGAATTCATGATGATCTTCAGACAACTTTGTCAAACCATCAAGGAGAAATGGCTGTTTTTGCAAGAGAGCTGAGAAAGGTTTGACAGGATTTTGATATCAGTTTTTACTGTCCTATGTTTTTTCTACTTCTGAAGGACTGTTTTGCTGTTTTGTTTATCAAAATCGGAAAATCTCCAGAGGTTTCAAGACAATGCTGAGCAGATTGCTGATATTTCAGAGTCGATTAATGGGTATTTGCTGAAGATAACAGAAGAAGTAGGTAGGCTTGGTGGCCGTGCAGCTCAAATGGAGAAGGTTAAGTTAAATAGCTTTTGTGAATTCCAGCAGGCTTTCGAGGTATATTTTTGTTCCCTATCAAATATTAACACTAATTAGGCAAAAAAGTGCAGATAACTTATGCAAACAAAATCGGATGATTACTTCTGCAGGAGCAATCCAAATCTGATGCTGAGAAACTTATTGCTGATATGACCAATTTAATGAATATTCATATCCGTCGTCAAAAAGAGATGGTGTGTGGGTACTTTTTAGCTGTTCAAAATTTCGAGAATGTGCTATTGGAACAATGAACAATGGGCATGGCTAAAATTTTGAGCTTGGTATGGTAGGTGGATTCAAGGTTAGTTGATTTACGGGAAGACACGCTTGCTGATAAGGCATTTTTGGATGGGCATGTGTCCTTAATGGATGATATCACAGCCAACGCAAAAAGGAAGTGGCAGGCATTCTCTGAGCAGGCTCAAAATGATGCTAATGATGGTGCTGCTTTCTCTGCTGCAAAGCACTGTCGTATGGAATCACTCATGCAACAATGGTGAGATAGAATACTCTTTATTAGCACTGAATGTGCTATCTTGGGTCATGTGCAAAATAATCTTAGACTAGCATCAAAATTTGTCCTTTTAATAATGTGCTGACATGTATCTTTCTTTTGTGTGTAGTGTGGACAATGTTGAGACAGCTACCAATCATTGGAAGAACACACATCATTCATTGAACGAGATGTGTGAAGGACATCTCTCATCAATGGTGTCATTTGTAAGGTAGTTGTAGAAGATTGGCATCTGTTCTGGCTAATAGAATATATTCTAAACAAATATTTTCACTGCTCTTAAATCTTGTTCTGTATTCTTATCAATTGCCAACAAGTTCCTACGTATAAAGTATATATGGTTTTTCATAATTTCTAAGCAAGGATTTTCTTAACTATGTTACTTGTTTGTCAACTTAAAATGGTGTACTGTGCAACTTTGATGGAACTTCACACATGTCTTTTGCAGAAATGCTGTGGATAGCAATGAGCAACATGTTGCTGAAATAGATTCTGCTAGAGCAGCAGCAGAGCAAGATGCTGTCAAAACCAGTGATGACATGGTTAAACACTTGGAGAGTAAGATGCCTGTTTCTATGTGCATTTTTTTTGTGAATCTAAAATTCTAAGAAGAAATAATAGATCCTTTCAAAGATCTTGAACTATCCCGGGAATAGGTTAGAAAAATTGTATTATCATTACTCTGAGACGGCAGGGAGTATATTTTGAAGTATTGAAATTAACAAAAGCAACAAGTTCTTTCTGTATAAACCTGTCCAATACAACCAGCACACAAGCACACGTACCTAGAGGCTAATTATCCAAGATTGTGAATTGTTCATGCAGACTTGTCAGACCAGCAACAAGGAGATGTATCTGAAATCTTGTCCGTTACTAAAATTCAATCTGGAGATCTTGATGGTTTTCGGGATGATCACTCTAGTCAGGCTGCATGTATTGAGAAGGAGGCAGGGGAGACCTTCCAGCAAAGATATTTGGTGGGCTATGCTTTCTCTCAATCTTTTACTGTGTTTTAATATCATGCTTTTAAGTCCTATTGTTATAAGTAAAGAAAGGCATTCCTGAATAAGCTGAATTCTTGAGATTGTATATTCACTTTGATTTTGATCAGGAATATGAGCCAAATGGGACTACTCCTGTGAGATTAGAGCCAGACGTCCCAAGCAAGGCAACCATAGAATCCCTTCGTGCAATGCCGATGGACGTTCTTGCAGAAGGGTTCCGTGAGAACAATCCCTGTGAATCAAGTGATGAGAAGCAGCACACAAAGCCGTCTCTCCTTCCACGCTCACCTTTGGCTGAAGTAAATTAGAAGCGGAGCCGTTAGTTAAGGTTGAATTCTGTTTTAAGTGCACCACATTACCGTGGAGAGTGGTGGTGAAATTTTGCACCACATTTGTGCGAAATTTCCTTGTACGTGATTGTTGGAGTTTGCCAAATTAAAGAGTAAATTCCATCTTGGAATTGTTATCTGTGTTGTATGATATGACCCTCCTTTGTTTAGTGGTTGATCTAACAATCTTATTTAGGCACTCTGTCAAACTCCAGTCATCTTGAATAGCTATGCTTTATTGGTCAAACATAATTGATCTGTACAAAAGAGATCTTAAATTAGACATAAATGCTCGATGGACAGCAAACTAATGACCCGAGGAACATGTAACAATTGAAGCCGTGTGACTGATAGCACCAAAAGAGAGACCACTAATTGAACAGTATTCAGTAATGGCGTTAGAGATGGAGAAATTAGTGTTGAACAGTGAACAAAAAAAGGAGAATGCCATGAATAATTCTTTAAATTCTCATATAAAAGGAAGCAAAATTGATAAGGTAACAGGTTGTCAAGCGCATCTGGCTACAAAACATGTCCCATAAACTTGTCATAGGTTTTGTTTTGGTACAACCACAGCGGCAGATGAAGAGAATTCAGAAGCATGAACACAAACTCCCATCTTGGTACATATAGCAAACACACTGCTCTATCATCCATCTAGGTGATATGACAGTAAGAAGTTGGGTAAGCAGAATTGTTGACAGCCTTTCGCAACAGACGGCCAGTAAACTTGTCCAAGCTTAAGTTTAGCTACAGCCACTATGGCAGGTCAAGAGAACTTGGTATTAACAGCTCATCGACTCTTGGTACAACGTAGCCTGCAAATGAAGCACAATTCCATATATTCAGACTAGTACGGAAAGCAGTCCACCGGCAATCCCCGGTTTCTCCGGTTATATGAAAAAAACAAGGAAAATCAAGAATAAAAACAACGTACAAAAATCCCAATTTCTTCTTGCATTTATTTCTTCCTGTGCTGTTTTGGAGCATTGGACAGAGAAGACGGAATTCCCGAGCCCTCGCCCTCGCCGTCGTCGGCCGGTCGCCGGTCTCCCCACTTGGGCTCTTCCCGTCCCCGTCCTAGTTCGCACCAACTTCTTGCAGTCCTCACTTTCTCTCTTGCTTGTACCTACTCTGTCTGCTTGCTCTCTGCTGCTGGTTCGTCGGAATTTCGGTAATTTCTCTCATTCTCTAGCTATTGTGTTTGTGTTTCTGCCTCTCTTTTAGGGCTTCAAAAGAATTCTAAATCTCGTCGCTGTGCAAACTCTCATTTTTTGCCTTACCTTTCTGTTCTTGCTACTTACTGCTGTAAATTCCATGTAGCGATACCTTACAAAAATACTAGCTTCTTTACTTGGTTGTGGGTATGCATGTGAGTTGGATTGCTGTGTGCATCTACGTCTACCAACTTATAGTTTTTTTTTTGTGTGCTGTGGATCTTGCTGAATTTGTTTGAGTTGTGTACTCGACTTATTTGGATTCCCTAATTTCTTCTGATGATATTAGGTCGAGTTGCAGGCTTGGAATTGGATGAAATTCTGGTCCGCATATATCTCTATTCTTTCTGATTAGCTCTTGCTTCGTCATAGTTTTCCTTAATTAGTTAGAGTAGTAGTAGAGTTTGCTAAATCTCTCTCTATTTTGGTAGACACCCTTATCCCTTGTCTGAGTTTGTTGGAGTTGAATCAGCCACTCAATTCTTGGTCATGTACTCCTTATGCTGCATTTATCCTCGTCAATTGCCGCCATCAGTTCTTCCAAATGGAAGGTTAATTGATTAGATTAGATTATTAAAATATGATGAATAAATAATAAATAATGAATTGTATAGAATAGTTAGATATCAGGAGAAATACCATATCATATTGAATACCCAATAATAATATTAATAAACAAATTAGATTTTTATGATAAATACGATGATATTAATGAGTGAACATATAATGAAAATTTATTAATTAATTTAGTAAATAAAATTCACTTTTTCATCCTCTAAAATTTGTCTCTAATGATTAATATATATATATATATTATTAGTTAATGTGATAATAATTTATGTAGATAAAATGGTTTTCATCTTGAAATTATTTTTTAAATTCAATTTTCTAAAATTAATTCTTATTTAAATAGATTTAAAAGGTAATTAAAAAGATAAGAGATCTATAAAAGGGGATAGAGCATTTTACCAAAATCCAAAAAATTTAACATTCTTTTACCTAAATAGATTATGGTGAATTTGATTAGATTAGATTATTAAAATAACATGAATAAAAATTAATTGTTTAAATATGAGGTGGAGCCATAATTAACGTGAAGGGTTAAAAAGTTTCAGCTTTAATTATTAGGATTGATGATTTTCAGTGTTTCTGCACGCTGTCATTCAGCTCTCAATTATTAGGATTATCCTTATCAAAGTTTCTAAATTTTCTTTCTAGTTTGAGAAGATAAAGCATGAGGCAAGGACTCATACACCAATGGAGGAGTCCCTGCAACTACCATTTCCTCCCAATCGGGGTCTCCCTCCAAGTCCCAACGTTCAAATTACCCTCCAAGTTCAAACCTTCAGGCGTCGTGGTCTCATGCGCCATTAAATTGAACTGCTTGGAGAAGGAAGACGAAGAAGTAAAGAGGGAATTATGGGAAGAGAATCTATCAGCTAGAGACAGGAGGCGGCTGAGGAACGAGAGGAGACTGAACAGCGAGGGAATCAATTGGAGAGAGAGAGTTGAAGAGCGGCTGATTAAGAAGCCTAAGAAGAGGTATGCCTCTTGGACTGAGGAGCTCAATCTTGATAATTTGGCGCTGATGGGACCTCAGTGGTGGGCTGTTAGGGTTTCTAGGGTTTCCGGTCAGGAAACCGCCGACAGGATCGCTCGTCTCCTAGCTCGGAGCTATCCACACATCGAATTTAAGGTCACCACCAATCTCCCATTTCCTACATGGGTGATTTTTGTTTTGCTCAAATGTCGTTTTCTTCTCAATCTTTTAATGACATTTGCATGGTTTCAGTTGTATAATCCGGCTGTGGAGGAGAAAAGAAAGTTGAAGAATGGATCATACTCGGTTAAATCCAAGGCAATATTTCCTGGATGTGTCTTCTTGCAATGTGTATTGAACAAGGAGCTCCATGATTTCATCAGAGAAATTGATGGTGTTGGTGGTTTCATCGGATCAAAAGTTGGGAACACGTAAGAATTCCAGAATGGTCCATCATACTTGGCTTCTTATTGAATGATGCATTTGCTCCTTGTGACTTGATTTTGATTGTTAGGAAGCGACAAATCAATAAGCCAAGACCAGTATCAGAGGACGACATGAAAGTCATGTTCACTCAGGCAAAAGAAGAACAGCTGAAAGCTGACCAAGCTTTTCTAGAGATGGAAGGTGTGTCAGAGGATGTTGTGGAGCCAATGAAAGAATCAAAACCCAAACGACCATCTCCAATATCAAAAAAGGGAAAGCCTAAACTCCCAGCTGCTGGTTCAACTGTAAAAGTGGTCGCAGGGGCATTTGCTGATTTCCCGGGAATCCTTAAGAAGATAGATAGGAAAAATGGAAAGGTATGCAACTTCGATTATGACTATGTTTCTCTTGATATGGAGTAGTTGTTTCAAGTATGACATATTATGCATTTATGAGTTTAATGCAGGCTACTGTTGGATTTACTCTACTGGGAAAAGAAACCATAGCAGAGTTTAATATTGAGCAAATAAGGGTAGAAGATGAATGATTTCCACATAGGCATGTTCTGATTGGTGAACATATTGCGAAGTTTGGTCATGACTCGTATCGATTCACTCAAACCTGTCAAGTTGTTGCAGTGAGGTTTCGGTTATGATCCTCTGGGTCTTTCGCAAAGATCCTTTTCGACTTGCTTCTTTCAACTTGCTCGTGTTGCCTGTCACTCTTAGAAAGGGATAAACATACAAAACATCCACACGCTCAGCTAATTTTGCTACTTTTGTAGGCGTCTTCCCCTTCCCTTTTCAATATTGTTGTATGTCAAATTTATTCACTTCAAGAAACCTTGCAAAATTATCTATTCTTCCGTATTGTTGTATTGTCAAAGTTATTCATTTGAAAAGAACGTGCAATTGCATGCACTGATTCTGTCTAATTCTGTCTACTGTCCTCGTACAACAGTTGAAAAGTCATCATACAAAAACATCCACTAGAAAATCAAAGAGATTTTGGACATGAGTAACGGTGAACTCAATTTCCCAAGGCATTTCCCAATAAACAACTATTAAGTGTCAATCAGCAATAGCACAAGACTTTGCCCCCCCCCCCCACCCCCACCAGACAATGAAAAATCTTTCTGCAAGCATTTTGTTGGGATTTTTTTTGCAATATGTTAAGGTTTAAATAATTGGGGCTAAAAATTCACTATCGTTGGTGGCGCACTCAAGTGTTAAACACCTTATGGATGCATTTAGGCTAAAAATGTAACCCATGAATCTTTATAGCTTTGCTAATGATGATATTACAAGTTGATGTTCTAAATTCACGAGGGTGCTATCTAGTGTAAAGCTATATCAAGTAATTAAGTAGCTATTAAATGAGTAGTTCACATGTTTTATCGACTAGTTCAAATGTTTTACGTTATTAGTTCAAAAGTTTATATTAGTAATTTAAATTTTTATATTCGCTTTATTTTATACATAAATGATTTATTTGGAAATATTTTGTGTATCTAAAAAATATAGTTAAAGCTTGAGTAGTTGAGAACATCTAAAAAGAAATTACTAAAGGATGTGAATGGAAAGAATATTATAATGAAAGAAATAATTACATTGTGTATTACTGTAACTACTGAAAAAGAATTCAATACTTCTTGAATATGTGGTGAGTTGTTCATATAAAACATCACGGATATGATCTAAAAATTAGGATAAAAAACAAAAGTTCAATATTTTACTAAAAGCAGTTCAATTTTGTATCGAGAGGAGTTCATATTTTAGGACGATCACTTTCATTCAGAAGTCTTCTTCTTCTTTTTTCCACAGCATTTTCTCACAATTCTTGTTGTCAAGATCGACATACTGATTACACATGTTGCACTCCTGATAGAGCATATAGGTTGTAGCGTTTAGAGCATGGTTTAATTAGTTTTTCACCCATTATTAGGTAGATTTTCCTTTATTTTGTAGTTTAGTTTTAGTGTTGGAAGATTCAGAATCTACACTTCTATATTTGATCTTTATAGATATAATTTGATCGAGTGTCGGATCCATGATGATGATGGTGGCTTTGGAGGTGATCTTAAAGATGCTTAAGAGTGGAAAAAGGATAGGAATCAAGAGGAGATCCATGTTCAAGAAGTTAGGAAGAGTTTGGTGGAAATTGGCCAAAACTCTAGCAAGTCGCTCAAAATTCACCCACGCTATGAGGTACCAGACCGCGCTTTGGAGACAGAACGCTACAGTTAGAAACTCGAGCAGAGAGGGCAAAGCGCGGGCGTGTTATGGATGTTTAGGCCGAGTTTTGGCTTGTGTCAAATTCATACCGAGATTTTTATGAGATCTTCTGGGCTTCGTGGGTTGATCTATTTTTAGGTAGTATTTTTAAATTCATTATTTTATATAGTTATCTTTTAGATTTAGGTTTTATTATCTTTGAATCTTGGTTGTTATTGAAACTTTGGAAAAAAGAAGAAGAAACCTTTACAAACTTTGTAAGGTTTTCATTGTCTTTCAATAACTGAATCTCTTAAGCTTGACTAGTTAATTGAAATTGTGAACAAAGTGTTATTGTGAGATTTGATTGTTCTTAATTTTCTTTGACTAGATTGTTTCCTCTGTGTTGGATTGAATAAGTTTGATTTAGCGTTTTGTTAGATTGACCATTTAATTGAATCTCTAGGTTAAATTATAACTAGATATTTCTAATACCGGTTGGAATTAGTTAGATCAAAAGTAGAACCTTTAATCAATCTAGAACTGGTAGGACTAGTTGGTTAGAGAAAATAGTTCAATTCCATGTTATTTAGATGTCTGGTAACTTTTAATGAATGTTTCTATTGATGCTTGAATATTAATGTTGTTGTCAAATTGAATTTAGGAGCTCTCTTAGGTTATTTGATAATTAGGGTTATTAGTACTGGTCAGACTAATAACTAGAATTGAAGTAGGATTAATAATTCCATGAAGTTGGGTTATTAGATTTCCGCAATTGATTAGTTAAGATAAAAAGAGAATTTTGATAATCAATGATTAATAATCGAGTTCGTAATGGATATTAACTAGTTGAGGATATTTCTCTCATATTTTATAAACTCATCTTTAGTTTTGCATTCATTAATTAGTAGTTTTACTTAGATCATAATCTTCAAAAACCCTCTGTTTCTACATTCATCATTAGTATATAATTTTTAAAATAAATACACAAGTGATCGGTCCGGACTAGGGGGGTCAAAATCCGAACCCCGTAGTAGTACAAGGGTAGGGTGTCGAACACACGGGAGCTCGTGCATTGAGTGTACCTAAAAGACTTTGAAAAAGGAAAGAAAGGCAAAAACGAGGAAAATCAAAGGGAACATCTTGGGACCGACTTTGGTCACCTCGGTCCGAGAAGGATCGATGAGAGTTTAGGCGGGACCGACACAGATTGAAGTCGGGCCCGACGTTTGGGTAACTCGGTCTTGTCAAAATAGTAGATCGGTCTTGGGTTTTTGGGTTCCTTCCCTAACTAGACTTGGGTAATTCCACCCCAATTCAGCCAATAAGTGTTGATCCTTATGAGATCGAAGTTGTTTGCCTTCGATCCCTCCATTCTACACATCGACCCTAGGGAGTTTTCACTCTCCTTCGATGCTAGGTCTAGTGATGGGCTCGAGATCGCTTTCGCTTACTCTTACCAATCACAAGCCCTAGATCCCTTGTTCTCACAAGAGAATTGAAGCTCAATGTAGAGAGGATTCATAGATCAAGCACTCAAGGCTATGGAATTGGGGGTTCACACCCAATCCTAGCTAGGGGTTTCCCCCATAGCCCAAGACTATGGAATCTACTCTATTTGGAAAGAGTAAAAAGCAATCAAATAGCAAAGCAAACAAATCACAATCATCAAACTCAAATCCAACTCAAATTGCATTCAAATCATAGGAATTCACAAGATCCAAATCTCAAATCCACTAAACACAAACAAAACAAGTTCAAACTCACTAATTCCTCCTAGAACTCCACCGATTTCCTCTCTTCTTCTCCTCCTCCTTCTTCCTCCTTGCTCTCCAAGTCTTCCTTGAGCCTTTGAGAGTGATTAGATGTGTGGATTAGCCTCCCTCTCTCTCTAATTGTCTTCTCCTTTTAATTAGGGACCAAGGATTCCCAAAAATAGAAGAAGGGCAAAAGTGGTAGATCATAATTGTGTGCCTTGGAGCCCAATCTTCACTTTGCCGACATGGACCGACACGGAGTACCTCGGGCCCGACATGGTCCAACCTCGGTCCGAGCCTCCATTGTTCCAACTCGGGCCTGACTTGTTGGGCACGTCGATCCGGGCCTCGATCCTCTTCTTTTCTTGGTTTTCCTTGAGTTCCTCTTCGTTCCTTGCTTGGCTCTTCCGCTCCTTTGCTCCCTAGCTTTGCTCCTCCTCAGAAACTCCTCCCAAACTTCCTCAAAACATGCCATTTTACCTACAAAACACAACAAATTCGCATAGTATCCGAATCTCATGGAAAATCGGAATTTAAGCTAAAAAGGGACAAAACTAACAAAGAAAGGAACAAAAGACACATATTTACAAGGGAAATTAACCACTAAAACACCACCAAAATGAGAGACATCAGAATACCCCATACTTAAACTTGCTTGTCCTCAAGCAATAATAATGCAAACAAGACCGAAGCACAATCTTCAAGTAAAGCCTCATATGAAAAATCAATCAAGTACAAGTGATAGATATGCTAGCAAGATTACGTCATCACACATGAGCAAGTGTTCAAGGAAACAAAGTCTAATGCAACAAGCCTCACTTTAGGTATGTGAAAATGTGTATCACTCATCATGTGCTTAGGCTTAGCAATGAACACTCATACTCAACAATCATGCAAGTAAAGACTTTACCATTGAAGCTAATATCACCAATTTCTCCACCTAGAGATGTCTATTACAATGCACACAAAGAATATGAACTTGGCTCATTGGAGATCCTCAAAGAGATTCCATTCGGCCGGGTTGTAATGGGGCTTTTGGTGTTTCTCAAGGTAGGAATCATTTTGGTCTTGTGGTGCTTATAATGGGGATTGAACTTTCTAGTCTCTCACCAACTTCACCAAGTTATTTCCACTTTCAACTTCACTCACCCAAAAGACTTTGATTTTTCTCTCTTTTCAACCCACTTTCCCTTAACATTCCACTTCATCTTTGCACTTATACTTTTTGTTGGATTTTTCTCACTTTTTCCTTTAGGACCGACTTGTAACATACATCGGGCCCGAGGTCACTTTAAACTCGATCGAGACCCTTTTTCTTCACTTAAGCACTTTGCTTTCAATCCACTATTTTTTTCCAACTTTTCTTTCTTCCTTTTCACTTTAAGCTTCACAAAGATGCACTACCCACTTGGTTTATAACTCCATTTCATTGCCCTTCACCAAAGAGAATCTTAACTCTCCAAATATACTCCCAAACCTCTCACTAAAGTCCAATCCCATAAGGGTCAAATCATATAGGCTAGGAATCATATTTTTGAGGAGTTTCAAACAAAGGTCTAAGGCTAAAACGGGGCTACAAACAATGGTTTATCTTCAAGGTAGGATATGGAATATTTTGTGACTAAATGAAACAAAGTTCAAATCAATATGACAAAGCATAGAACAAATCTCATATTGGTCTTAGAAAATAGATAAACACCTCAATAGCAAGTTTTACTAAACATGTATGAGCTAATTCACACGAGAAAATGAGGGATAAGTAATCATGAACGAACATCCCTAAAATGGCCAAAAATAATCTCACAAGGTTCACTCTAGCTTAGTTGCATCAAAACTCATCCAAGAACTCATGTGCTCAATAAAAACATGCAAGATATCACATCACATCAAAAACAACATCCATTTAGAGGCTAAACCATCCCAAAATATGGGAATTCCTAGTCCAAAATCAAAATCTTTTTGTTGTTTTCGACACAATTTTTCAAATTTTTATGGATTTTTGCAAAAATTTTCTCAAAGTAAAACAAACTCATCCATTCAAACCATCAAATTCATCAATCATCCATGGAACACAACATGCCACAATCCAAAGGAAAACATCCCATAACAAAACAAGAACAAACACAAGAAACCTACACATGAAACTATGAGCAACTAACACTACCCCATACTTAGAATTTTGATGTCCTCATCAAAACAAAGAAATCAAAACTCAAAAATAAAAGAGACAAGAGTTAGAAAAGCTCACAATTTCTTATTCTTGAATGGCATGTCTAGACTTAGTTTGGAGGGTGCTCTCGGCGACGACCTCTTTGGAGCCGTGCTTGCCTCTCTCGCTCGTACACTTGGGCTTGGAAAGGATCTTGACTCGGAGGTTAGAATTGAGGTGAAGGGCGCGTCCAAGTGTCCTCTCGGGAGGGGTAATTCTCGACCATCCACTCGTTAAAACTTTCTTGAACTTGCCATCTTTGGTCCTCTACCGTCCTCAAGTCATCCACATCACGCCTAGTATAAGCAAGGCTTCGGTTCACCTCCTCATATTGTGCTTGGAAGACTTCTTGTTGGTGGGAGAGTTGTTGTTGTTGAAGATACATTTGTTGTTGTTGGAGGTTGAGTTGATGGGCCTCTTGTAGCATGCTTGATTGTTGGAGTTGAAGGTGAGCCAATTGGTTGGCGAGAAAGTTGATGTCCACCGATTGTTGAGGTTCGGGGAAGACCATTCCAGGCCCATACCATTGGGCATACCCTTCGTATCCTCCAAAATGTGGTTGCTCTTGCCTTGCCCCACTTCCTTCTCCTCTCTCGAAATGGATAGGGACCGACTCGGGCAAGTATGTGTCGGACCGAAGTTGATGCACGTCGGGCCCGAGTTGCCCTGCATCTCGGTACACGAGTGTTGGAGCATGGTCGGTGAGCAAGTTGCGGTATCCTTCATCTTCTTCTTCGGGAGGCGAGTCAACATCCATAGCCTCCCTTCTTGCAAACTCAAATTGGTTAGGCTCTTCGTCGGTATCCGGGGAAGATTGAGGAGTAGTGAAATGAATGTGTTGAGCACGTCTTCTACACTCAATCGTCCCCTCCGGTTCTCCATAAGGATTCTCTTTTCCCGCTCACACTTGAAACCAATTATAATAGCTCGTGATATCAAAGAGATGTGGCCCCAAAGGAATGGCCACCTTGTCAAAGTTGGAATGAGGCACAAGTTGGTCCATGAAGCCGGAGACAACCTTTTCCTTGATGATATTAGCTTTCTTGAAGTACCTTAGGTTCATGAACTCCACACTGTTCGGGGCCGGCGTGTACTTGGACAAATCTACCTCAAGACGATGAGCCAAGTGTGCGATCATCCCTCCAAAGTAAATCCATGATGAACTTTGGAAATCCCTCACCATTTTCACCCATTCCCATGTGAGGTTCATCGGCTTCTCCATATGGAACAACATCTCATAAAGTAGCATAGCTTCTTCCTTCATCGTCTTGCTTAACTCATGTCGGGCAAAGATAGTGCACCCTAACACACGGATCATGACTCGGAAGAGGGGACTCGCTATCTCATTTGTTGATGCTCCCTTCCTCATTTCACTCTTCCCCGCTACATATCTCCAAAGATAGTTCACCTTGTCATTGTCCACAAAAGCTTCATCTCTTGGAAAAGGAAATCCAAGGTAGACCGCCAAGTTCCGAAGGGAGAGCTCTTGTGCCTCACTGCCCAATTGAAAGGTGATTATGCCCTCGTTATCCTCAACTCCTTCATAAGAACACTTGAAGGTGGCCATGAACTCCGACGTTAAGGCGGGATAGTGAGTGTTGTTCCACCTTAACATCACGTCTAGACCAATGTGAGAGTAGCATCGGGGAAGAGCTTCCTCCATTCCCATCCTCTTGATAGACTCCCAATCTAGCCACCTTGTGTGGTGGGCTAGACCCATGAACCGCTCATAACTTGCAACCAAATCCTCATCCTCAAATTGCACATCATCCATCCTTTGAGCTCTCTTTGATTTCTTGGACTTCTTTGAAGGCCTCTCCATGCGTGAAGAAGATGCTCGGGTTGTCATGGTACCTACACGGCTACACACATTTAAAGCAAAGAACTACAAGATAAGATCTATACAACCTCAACAAAATCACATGCTTCCACAACTAACAACTTATCACACAAGAATAACCCCATACTTATTCTTTAAGCACTTAACTCACAAAATCAAACATGTATGGACAATGGATCACTCAACAATGGTCAAGCTAATAGATATATCATGATAATCAAGCCTTAACCAATAATCAAGCTCATGAATCCTAAAGCCAACGCAAGAGAAAGACAAATAGGACTAGGACCGACCAACTCAAGACGTCGGGCCCGAGGTGTCTCAACCTCGGTCCTGAGTCTTGAGCCGACTTTGCAATGTCGGGCCCGAGATCTGGTATCTCGGTCCGATCCTGAATTCGATTTATCAACCAAATTCACCCAAAATCACTCTATCATGCTCCTAAAATCCAATATCAACCATTTCTCTTCATCAATCGAAGTTCCAAGTAGGTTCTAGCATGCATAATCAACAATTAAGAACAAATTCTACTATTCATGCAAAACACCATGGATGCTCAAGATCTTAGCTCATTCAATCATGGCAAATCTCAATTTAAGCAATGAAAGCATGAAATTCACAAGGAATTAAGTAGAGATTGAGATTCACATACCAAATTTGAAGAGATCTAGACCTCTTAGCACTTAAACTCCTTAGAACTCAAATTCTCTACCTAGATCTAGGAGAGGGATGAAGAACATAATGGGATTTGTTGGGATTTTTGCTTGTGGGATCGATGTTGGGGAACGCTAGAGTGTTGGATCGAGATTGTTGTGAGTTTTGATAGGGGATCGAGTGTGATGGAGATTGGGGGAGGGGGGGCGGGGTGATTTGGGGTTTTGAGAGTGAACTTGGTATTTTGGGAAGGTGGTTATGAAGGTGATGGGAGGTAGGTATGGGAAAGAAGGCTTTAAATGGAAAAGAAACAAAGTTTAGGTCAGAGGGGTATAATGGGCATTTCCTTCGAATCAAGACCAAGGTTGACCGGCTAACTTGGACCGACTTCACCTATGTCGAGCCCGAGGTACTGGGTACCTCGGTCCGGCTTGGTTCGACCTCCTAAAATTCCCTCATCTTGCCAATTCTTTACCCACAAGTCCTTTTATTATTTTCACCATTACCACTACTCAATCATGAAGCTCACATAACACACAATTCCACAAAATACAAGAGATTAGAAAGAATCTAGGCTAAGGAAAGAAAAACAAAACTTAAAACTACGAAAATAAACCTACTAAACTCGGGTTGTCTCCCGAGGAGCGCTTCTTGTAAGTCATTAACTTGACTTCTAACCTCAACCTTCACGGGGGGTGAAAAATGGTGAATTGATCACCGTAGTCATGTCCATCTCCACGCCCTTCATAGCCATAAAACCACCACTTGTGATTGATGAAGGCATGGCACTCCAATTCTCCTTCACCTTTGTCCCTTAGAGCATTTGCTTGCACCTCTTGCTCCTTCTCATCTTGACCTTTAGCCCCTACATCAAAAACATCTAGAGAATTTCTAGGAGATTAAATAACATTATAGCTCAAATCATCTTTCAAATCACTCAAACACATATAACTATCTCCTAAGTCCTTTTTCAAGTCACTCAAACAAATATAAGAGTCTCCCACATCAAAAGGATACAAGGAAGGATACTCTTCATTGCTCCTTGAACTATCTTCACCTCTTGACTCCTCTTGTTGCTCAAATGGATCTACCAACTCTCTCTCTTGAACTTGAACATATTTACCATTTCATGACTCCTCAAAGGTGCTTCTTCTTCTCTTGTGGTTTCCACTTCCTCGCTTTTCCTCTTGGCATTTTCTCCAACTTCAAAATCGCCAAGGCGTCCGGTTCATTTAGAGCTTTGTTGAAGTGAAACTCCACCTTGTCTTCGCCAATCTCAAAAGTCACCTTTCCATTTCTCACATCAAATTTGGCACCCGCCGTGGCTAGAAACGGCCTTCCAAGAATAATGGGTACCAAAGGATCTTCTTTCATATCAAGGATCACGAAATCGTCGGGGACAAAGTACCTCCCAACTCTAACCGGGACGTCATCCAAAATTCCCATGGCCTTTGTAGTTGAACCATCGGCCATATTAAGACTCATGTCAACCGGTTCTATATCTCCGAGGTTAGCCCTTCTCCATATGCTCATGTGCATAACCGATATGCTCGCTCCTAAATCACAAAGAGCTTTGAAGTTTTGGGATCCAATCCCAACGGTAATTGCAAATCTCCCGGAATCACCCAACTTTTGAGGTAGCACCAAGATCTTCACCTCATCTTGCATTTCCACAATCGGCCTCTTCTTGCTCAAAATCTCCTTCAAGAACTTAGCATATGATGGCATCTCACTTAGAGCGTCGGTGAGAGGTATGGTGATGTTCAAACCTTGCAAGAGCTTCAAGAACCTCTTAAACTTGCCCTCCACAACTTCCTTAGGCTTCTTCAACGGGTAAGGAAGAGTTCAGAGTTGTGCCGCCTTGTTTCTTGCTTGGATCCACTTCCTTGGACCGGCTTGGATCACTCTCATCATTCTCAGCCTGGATCGACGTTGGATCGACGTCGGGACCGATGTGCAAGTCCTCGGTCCGAGGGCAGGGCAAAGCTGGGGAAGTCGGTCCGACTTCAGGGCATGTCGGGCCTGAGTTCCTCTCGTCCTCGGTCCTGATCAGGGGACCTTCTCCAACTTGTGGCTCGATGTCTGGGCACGTCGGGCCCGAGTTCCTGGGCAACTCGGTCCGACTCTCTTCTCTTGTCCTTGGCACTTGTGGCTCGGGCAAACTCCGACCACTCCTTAACCCTATAGCTCGGACTTCATTTTGTTGCTGTGGGGCACGGGGATTCTCCTCGGGTCGGCCCGGGAGTCTTCCATCCTCTCTTGGAAGTTGATTTGCCATGTGAACAAATTGGTTGTCCACTTGTCTTCTCCATACACCAAATTTATTTGAATTGGGTGCCCATCTCATCAACTCTCCTCTCAACATTGGTGAGTTGATTCTTCAAGTCTTGTGCCCATTGTGGAGTTTGTTCATAGAACCCCGGAGGTCGGTATGGTGGTGGTTGGGCCCTCGGCTCATTTTGGTTGTAGTTGTTGTTGTAGTCATTGGCTTGGCCTTGGTTCCACCTCCCATTTCCTCCATTGTTGAAGTTGGCTCTTCCTCCATAGTTTCTTTGAACATAGTGTGCCTCTTCGATTTGCTCGGCCAAGCGAACTTGGCGTTCATTGGGAAACTCTTGAGCTCCATGCTTGAAAGAACCACATTCTTCACATGCTCTTGTGGTTTGCTTGAGGTGATTCATTTGCCTCTTCATCTTGTTTAACTCATCCTCAAGGAATTGAATCTTCACATCCTTATCAACCTCTTCATTCTTCGGGTCATAGAGCCTCCTCGTACCATCTCCTTGGACTCTTACCTCCTTGTTGACATGACTCACTCCGTACACGGCTTCGTAGTCGGAGAGTTTGTCAAGCAACTCCCATGCTTGCTCCGGTGACAAATCAATGAACCCACAATCGGTGTGAAGGTTCAACTTGTCCTTGGTGGTGGGGTTGATTCCTTGGAAGCATATGTCTTGGAGAACATAAGGTTGTTGCCCATGGGTTGGACATTGCCTTAACATCACCTTGAACCGATCTCAAGCCTCAAAGAGTGGCTCGTGGGCTCCTTGTTGAAAACTTGCTATCTTCCTTCTAAGCTCCATTGTCTTGGTTGGTGGAAAGAACTTCATCAAGAATGCCTCGTTGAGAGCCCGCCATGATGTAATGGATCGAGGAGCTTGGCTCTCCAACCAATGCGCCGCCTTGCCTCCTAATGACCACTTGAAGGCTTTGAGTAGTACGTACTCTAGCGTCTCCTCATCCGTCGAGATAGTCTCACACATATCCTTGAACCTCTTCACATGCTCAATCGGGCACTCATTTGGTCGCCCCTCAAATTGGTCTCTCTTGATGAGTGATATGAATTGAGTCTTGATCTCAAAGTTCTTTGACACCTCCGGTAAGACTATGGCCGGCTCCGGCACCTTCAACTCCGGATGCATGTATTGGCGTGCATTCCGGGGTTGGGTATTGATTTGAGCCTCCAATCTCATCCTTTCCTCACGCTCTCTTCTAGCTTCGGCATCCCGGTTGGCCATCTCAATTTGCATCTGGGCCATGTCGGCCCTCATCCTAGCAATCTCATCACATTGTGCTTGGTTCTCGATCCTTTTCTTCTTTCGAGCCTCCTTGATGATGCTTTCGGGGTCACTAACAAAGTCGATCTCAAATGTTCCTCGGGCGGAACGAGCTCGCATGCACCTATAACCAAACACACAAACAAAACCAAATCAAAACAAACAAGGGGTTTGGGCTAATCCCTCACCCAAATCACTACAAAATCAAAGACTCAACAAAAGTGGTACCTCAAACAAGTAGAACTCCCCGGCAACGGCGCCAAAATTCTGATCGGTCCGGATTAGGGGGGTCAAAATTCAAATTTATAACCGAACCCTGTAGTAGTACAAGGGTAGGGTGTCGAATACACGGGAGCTCGTGCGCTGAGTGTACCTAAAAGACTTTGAAAAAGGAAAGAAAGGCAAAAACGAGGAAAATCAAAGGGAACTTCTCGGGATCGACTTTGGTCACCTCGGTCCGAGAAGGATCGATGAGAGTTTAGGCGGGACCGACACAAATTGAAGTCGGGCCCGACGTCTGGGTAACTCGGTCTTGTCAAAATAGTAGATCGGTCTTGGGTTTTTGGGTTCCTTCCCTAACTAGACTTGGGTAATTCCACCCCAATTCAGCCAATAAGTGTTGATCCTTATGAGATCGAAGTTGTTTGCCTTCGATCCCTCCATTCTACACATCGACCCTAGGGAGTTTTCACTCTCCTTCGATGCTAGGTCTAGTGATGGGCTCGAGATCGCTTTCGCTTACTCTTACCAATCACAAGCCCTAGATCCCTTCTTCTCACAAGAGAATTGAAGCTCAATGTAGAGAGGATTCATAGATCAAGCACTCAAGGCTATGGAATTGGGGGTTCACACCCAATCCTAGCTAGGGGTTTCCCCCATAGCCCAAGACTATGGAATCTACTCTATTTGGAAAGAGTAAAAAGCAATCAAATAGCAAAGCAAACAAATCACAATCATCAAACTCAAATCCAACTCAAATTGCATTCAAATCATAGGAATTCACAAGATCCAAATCTCAAATCCACTAAACACAAACAAAACAAGTTCAAACTCACTAATTCCTCCTAGAACTCCACCGATTTCCTCTCTTCTTCTCCTCCTCCTTCTTCCTCCTTGCTCTCCAAGTCTTCCTTGAGCCTTTGAGAGTGATTAGATGTGTGGATTAGCCTCCCTCTCTCTCTAATTGTCTTCTCCTTTTAATTAGGGACCAAGGATTCCCAAAAATAGAAGAAGGGCAAAAGTGGTAGATCACAATTGTGTGCCTTGGAGCCCAATCTTCACTTTGCCGACATGGACCGACACGGAGTACCTCGGGCCCGACATGGTCCAACCTCGGTCCGAGCCTCCATTGTTCCAACTCGGGACCGACTTGTTGGGCACGTCGATCCGGGCCTCGATCCTCTTCTTTTCTTGGTTTTCCTTTAGTTCCTCTTCGTTCCTTGCTTGGCTCTTCCGCTCCTTTGCTCCCTAGCTTTGCTCCTCCTCAGAAACTCCTCCCAAACTTCCTCAAAACATGCCATTTTACCTACAAAACACAACAAATTCGCATAGTCTCCGAATCTCATTGAAAATCGGAATCTAAGCTAAAAAGGGACAAAACTAACAAAGAAAGGAACAAAAGACACATATTTACAAGGGATATTAACCACTAAAACACCACCAAAATGAGAGACATCAACAAGTCTCTGTGGGATCGACCCTTACTTCCCTACTACATTAGTGCGTATAGTTTGGTTTATTTTGATCGATATTAAGACGACTACAATACCGTGTTCAACTTCCTTTTGGGACGATCCCTTTTTTCAACCGGTTTCTCTTTACCACCTTTGATGCACTTTCCACTATCCTTGTTTTTTGCTTGTTTTGGTGGCAGCACAGTAACTCGACTTGGAGCCTTGATCCCAACAAAGCTCTCAACTAAATCATCCTTGCTTGGTGCACTTAAACAAGAAGAATTCAATGATTCTTTGACCCCCTTGATCAAATTTGTGAATTCTTGTAAATGAGCATTGATATTTTCTATAAGCCCTATATAATAATAAATGTCTGCACAAACTGTGTTTATGATAACTTGCCTTTCATGCATTGCATCACATTCTTGTATAATCTCATCATCAATGCTAAGAGTTGGAGACGAAGCAGTTGATTTTGTCCATCTGGTAAAGATCAAATTAGATGGCAATCTATCCAAATTCTTATCCTTCAGCATAAGAAAGATATGACGACAAGGTATACCAATTCTCTCAAACATATGACAAGTGCATGTAATGACCAACAATTCGATTATATCCAACAACATAATCATTGTTCATACCTTTGTGATCTCCAATGGTGTAAGAATCAATGTCAATTCCCCTCTCAATACCAAAAACATGGCAGCAAAAGCATGCATAGATAATTTCACATAGATAATTTCATCTTGAATCAAAGAAAAAGGAAATAATGTGAACAAGCTACCACAATACCTCTCAATAGCCAATGGAGTCTTCATCAGGGCTCTTACACTCACAATCAAAGTTCAATTGGCTTTGTTAATGACGCTGAGTATCCATGGCGCTTTCAAAATGCATAAGTAGCTCAACCAAAGTTTAATATTTGTTGATGTAACATTTAAAAAAGTAGTTCACGGACTTAGAAATGGAAGTTGTTCTAATAAAGCCGCCAAGTATCACATCTCGGTAGTATGCTGCAATCCATGAACTGCGAATCTCAAAATTTTGATTAAACCATTGGTTGTCCACAAGCTCGAACTCCGTCGTTGCTACAAATCAATTCTCTTCAAATTCAGCTCAATACTTACATTGCCGGGAACTTTAGTCATGATATGCCAGATGCAAAATTGATGATGAGTTGTAGGGAAAATCCTCTCAGCTGCAATCTTCATGGAAGGATCTTGATTGATCACCAAAATCCTAGGTGCATGCAACACAGATTTTTTGAACTCTTCAAACAACCAAATATATGATTTGACATCCTCTTTGAGAAAGTCCAACCCCAAATATCATACATCTATTATGGTTGTCTAAACCAATAAACGGTGCAAAAACTATATTACACCTGCAAAAATATTAAGAGAAAACATAACATCAGAAAACTGTACATAAGTGTTCATATTTATTCAATAAAAGTTCTTATTTCTGTTATTCATTGAGTTGTATTTTTTTTCATTGTTTCAGAAAATCTAATGTTTCTGCTGATTTCCTACCAAGAAGATACGTCAATCTACAAAGTGTGAAAGCCGTCATTCCATTGCTCTCCTCTTCTTTTTCATTTTCTGATTTGTCTGTAACTTAGTCAAGGTGTTTGTTGAGTCAACAACCCTCGCTGTTTGAAATCTTTAAGATCATCCGTTGCGATGATTTAGGCTATCATAACTCATAAATAACCTAATTTTGGCTTATTTGAGCTAATAGCTCTTCAATAAAAAAAAAAGACCTCTTTGATGTAACACACTCAAAAAGGTTGCAATTTATTCTCACTTCTCTCCATCGTTTTCATAAAATTCATGTTAGCTTAGTTTTTCCATGGCATTGCATTGAGAATTGAATTGCATTCAATGAAAATTTCCAAGGTTATATATGAGAATGGAGTTGCATTCAAGCAAATATTGAACGAGCTTTTTTTTTCGATCAAGCAATATTGAACGAGCTTTTGTACGAGCAATATTGAACTACAGCATACTAACGTAGGGAGCACATAATTTTCCTGGCCTTAGGGTAAAAAGCAAATATAAAAAACTTGAAAAGAAAAGAGCACTGCACGCTCTTAGACCACTAATAATAGTAACAACGTTTATAACTTACAATTTAACAGGTTTAGTCCTATCAAAATTTTCCGAATACAAATTAAAAACTCACAAACAAAAATACAAAACCCTGTAAATAAAATGATGATTAGCAATACTCGTACACAGCCATAAGATGAAGCCGGATAAACAAAATGGATATGAATGCTACGGCCAACTATCATAGTACATACTTAAAATGTTCACAGCCCTTGTTTCCTGGTAAGAGCAGCTATGATCTTATGTAAGCTGGAAATCTCTTCATCTCTTTTGCTTAGAACGCTCTTTAACCACTTTATTTCCTCTACGTGTTCAACACATGCTGTCTTGGTGGTGGAAACATCAGCAGCCTGAACCGTCTTCAATACCTTGTTCTCACTGGGGGTCTCTTCTGATGGGCATGGTCTTTTCTTGGTTGAAACAATGGCGTTGTCTCGTGTCATTTTACGAATATAAATGGTGTCTGTTTGGCCAGAACCAAGCAGGACAGTAACTGACTTCTGTGGTAGCCCGGCAGAGTCCTAGCAGAGCACAAACCCCTCGATATTTAGAGTCGTTTTTAGAAATTAATAATAAAAGGCATCAAACTAGCAAAGTTGACTACTTACCTTTGCTTCATCCCCTACTATATTTTCAAATGTTTGGTGTGCCTCTTCTGGAGTTCCAAATATTGCAATGGCAGAATATCTGTCACCCTTACCTTTAGTTTTCTGCAATCAAAATTTCTATATTTTAAGGCTTTCTGATCAAAAGAAAATTTGACAAGAGTTGGCAAAAATACTCAACCTGTGCTACAGCAGTAAATTCGCCATGAATAAACTGATTTAGGTCTTCACTTGGCATGGTGATAGGAATCCTATGTATTAGTAGCTTATTCATCGCAGTATTTACTTGTTGTACCTACACTTGCCAGGTATTACGGAATTAGTTTCATGTCAAGGAATCCTAAAGAAGATGATTCTTCTAAAGTCAGTGAACTTACATTGTCCGGTATCGCGGGAAGAATATCATCGAAACCTTTCTCCAATTTGGCGAGTACTAGTTTCATAGCTGCACATGCATCATCTTGGCAATTGTGGGGAGCTTCTCTCTCACGAACTTCTTGACCTAAAACAGCCTGCAAAGCCAATATTCTTCCTATTTAATGATTGATTACCTTTACTAATCTAAAGAGTGATAACACTCGTAAGTTTGTTATCTAAGTAGCAAGATCGACAAGAAATTGCAAAATACTGGCTAATTCGAGAATTTCAGAAACCTGCTGACATTGAACATGAACCTCACGTATGAGTATTGAAAACTAGTTCATTACGTGTACAGTTAAACAGAAGGTGTAATCAATCTTGAACCTCAAATATTATGACAATTACATAGTACAGACAAGAAATAACTTGCCTTGCACAGATCATTCAAGGAAGGTAGCCTTTTTGTGGAATCATCCCCATATTTGAAAATGAAAGCTGTATCAATCACTCTGGCATGATCTATTTTAAGTACTGCAGAAGTTCCAGAAATTTCAGTGAGATAGATGCTTGTCCAAAATCACTAATAAAGATCCCACAACTATAAAACCCATGTGCAACCAGGGGAATGAAATGAGACATTGAACCAAATTTTGTGCAGAAAATGAGGGAGTGTGAGTTGATGATCAAATTACAGTCAATGAATTAATACCTTATAATTGAACAAGATTCATCTCGTTTCTGTTTCCATGATCATCAATCAAACAGGCACTAAATTTTAATCATAAATCCCACATTATGTACATCAAATAAGATTAAAATTCAACTAACCTTTCAAGTCATTGCTTAAACCATGACCAACTAAAATGGACCCATTTAGTAGCTTCCTCATAGATCTCTGCAATATATACACCAATTATAACCAGAACAAAGAGTTTGACCAAAAAGATACCTAGCAAGCACAGCCTAAGGGCATACTATTGCATTGCAAGTAGCTGATCAAATTAATATAAGCCAACCTTAATATCTTCCAGCGAAAGGGTAGCTCCATTTACATCTTCTGCAGAAACTCCAGTAATACTAGTTCTGTAATCCACAACCACTTTACCAGGATTAACAAAATCATGGAGCTTGACCTAATAGACAATGTAAGCAATTAGATTACATGCCCTTAAGAATCAAAAACATCCAGTATCCATTTTAAACCCTAGTTAAAGGGTCAATGGAACAATTAATACATAGATAAATGTAATACCTTTAATCCTCTATCCACCACGCATATTTTAACTAGTGCTTCACTGCCATCCTCACAAAGGACCATCTCACAATCAACAGCTAGCAACTTATTTGATCTTCCAGTGTTATTCTTTTTGCTAAGCTTCGTAACAGACCAATCCTGCCAAATAATACAATTTATTGGAGGAAATATAAAGTAGTATTTGTTGAAGCTTATTGCATACAGACATCCATAACAGGAAAGAATATAAAAGGTGTACTAGTAGAATGATCAATACTAACCTCCTCATGTGATGGAAATGAATACTGGCTTGGATACAATGGATGTTCAAATGTCAAACGGACAAGTCTCTGTGCATTGAGAAAGATAAAGAAGTTGTTAGCAGTAGAAAATCGTTCTAATAAACATGCCAGCCAAAGTCAAAACTACGGATAACTCCATCAGGTAGGTAGAATCAGTAAAATATGGAATTGTACACTGCACCGCATCTATTCAAAATTCTAAAGCCGATACAGTTAAGATAGCATCATTTAGCAATATAAACAGAATAACGAAATTCTTGGCAAGTGTGTAACCTCAAGCAGATTACAATAAGTAAGGAAGCAAGCAATTCCTGTTCATTCTTCAATGCAAAAAAATTAGTATGTCATTTCGACCCTTCCCCATTACCTCTTCAGGAGATTCCTTATTTCCTGACAACAGAATTCGCTTTGCTCCTTCACGGTTTAAGTGGCATTTCAACAACTTTGCAAATAACTATACAACAATAATCGAAATATTAGTAGCATCTCATATCAAATATGGTTAGGAGAATGTAAGAGTACACAGTGTCTCAGGTGTATTCCTACCTGTAAATCATTCTCTTCCTTGAATGTTTTTATAAAAGCCATTAATGTATCAGGGGTCCTTCTGGTTGGATCACTCAAGCTATCACCCAGCTTTTTATCATAGAACTTCAGGAAATCCTTCCATCCTCCTTTCTCGCCACTCATTCCTCGTTTTTGTATCAATTTCACAATTTCTACAAGAACCTAACCAAAGATTGCACAAGTATAATAAAATATGAGACAAACTGCTGACATTTTTAAACAAAATATTATCAAAATCCATATTAAAAACTACTACTAAGACTCATAAAATGATGATACTATGGTCACTAATTTGTAATGCTACCATCCAAAACATATTATTTGCCAAAGAATTACACATAAGTCAAGACTAAAAGAATTATCCCAATTTACCACTAGATATTCAGAAAGTTTAATCACGTCTACTGTATACATATGTAATGACTATACAGTAGGCACCGTATACTTAAATCTATACAGCAATGCAGTTGACTGCAGGCTTCATAAAAAAATATACAATGAACTTTTAAAGCAAAATCCTACACAATAAGTACTTCATCTTTCCCCTAAAGTGAGACGGAAAATCAATGAAAGAAGACATGGTTTCTTACCTAATTATTGCATAAGAAGAAGAATGTAAGAAAGTGAATACCTCGGTAGGAACCTGTCCGTTTCTCTCAAGCTTCATCAAGGAGGACCTAATGCAAATTAAGAAAGATAAAACAACACGAAGAATCTAACCTAAAGGGAATAAAGCACTTGGATACAACAAAAAGAAACGAAAATCAAACCAAAACTCGGACTCAGTAGAGAGAGCTTCGCCGACAGCTTGGGACTGGTGAAAACCGATTGATTCAGAAACGAAGAGTGAATTAGTACGAGATATGTATTCATAACGCTAAGATAGATTGAAGATCAACGAAAAATAGTGAAGAGCGCTTACCCTTGCTTGCTCCATTTTCTCCATCGCCGTTTCTCCCTCTGGGTGTCGTTGTCTCTGTTTGCAAGCGGGAGGAGCTCAAAACGGTCGAGGAGGGTTTTGCCCCATCTTAATGCAAGACAGACGAGGGAGTGAGAAATGGGCTTCTGTTTTGGGCCCAGCCCGTAGTTCCTACGGATGACAAATTGATGATTGTCCGGTGGGCCTCCGAACATGTCCGTATCTTTAAAAATGTTTTTAGCAGCCCATGCCCTTAAAAAATGTTCTAAAAATATTTCGCACAAAATTCCAACTCTCATAGATAATATATTAAAATTTATCATCAATAGATTCTATCTAACTTTAATACAAGATCTCAACCAATAGATTCTATCTAGCTTTGACACAAGATTTTAACCCATGCTCCCTTGGATTAACCAGCAAACAAAAAAACTCAAATCCTAGAGATTTAGCAAACAATCAATTAAAGAAAAAACAAAGTAAAATTAGAAAATGGAACTCACCGGCGTTAGAGAAGGAAGCCGGTGGCAGAGGCGAAGCCGTCGGAATCTGATCAAAAAGGGGCAAAGACAACGATCCGGCAACAATGATCCTCCGAGTCCTCGAATACTCTTTGACGGCTGCATTAGATCCGGCTCGGTACCAGTCGGATCTAATGGGCCGGCTCCGATGGCCGTCCGAATGGGCGGGCGGGCTCGGTACCAATCGTGCTCGGGAATACTCTTTGCCCATTCGAACCGGATCTCTTTGCGTTGCGAGATCTGGGCTAGAGGGAGCCGGTGAAGCGAGTGAAGGAGGAGCTCGGGAGTGGTGGTGGCCGACGGAGGAGTTGGAGAAGGAGGCGGAGCCATAAATTGTTGTCGTGGCTATCGCCGGCGAGGGCGACAGCGGAGCCAGTAGCGAGGCCGAAGGTGGAGCTAGGGCGGAGCCGGTACCGAAGGCAGAGCGAGGAGTGAAGCCGAAGTCCAGATCCAAGGCGACCAGTCAACGACGGGCGATGGCGCCTTTGACGAAGGCGGAGCGAATCTAGGCCGGCGGAGGGCGGATGAGGGCAACGGCGAGTGAGGCGAGTGGGGGCGATGACGACGGAGACGGTGAGCGAGGGCAACGGGGGCGGAGCGTGGGTGATGGGGGCGGAGGGCGGTTCGATGCCGTTATGGAGAGATGATAAATCAGGAGGAAATAGCCATGCTTTATGAACGTACCAGAAATAGTCACGCTTTACGAGACTCCCAAACCCCACCGCGATCTTTAATATCTCTTCAAGAAGAGATGTCAAATCAGGAGGAAGAAAGTGGTGGTGAATTGCTGTCTGGGACAGCAGATAATAATGTAGAGGAGCCAAAAAGGGATGAGAAGTTCATATTGATAGTGAAAATGGGACTATAAAGAAACAGTGATGTCTGGTTATAAGATCAAAAAACATGGGACTGTAAAGAAACAAATAAAGCCGCCTTCAACCATCCAAGTTCATATTGATAGTGAAAATGAAGAGGAAGTTGCCATGGAATATAATAACAGAAAAAAGGGAAGCAGAAAGAGTAGAAGAGCCAAAGGTGGGAAAGCAAATGTTGTTGAGATCATAAATCTGCTCATGGTGTTGAGATCCTTACTAAAATTAGGCATGTGCTGAATGTATTGCTATCTGGTGTTTTCCTACCCTTTATTTGAGCATTTCATCCTAATATTTTTCTTTTTGTTATTTGATAAACTCTTTATATATTTCAACTCACTTCCGATGCACATGAGCTTTTCACTTTAATAGTGATTTAAATTCAATGAGTTGATTGTTAGGGTTGTATAGACGAGGATGAGTGTAGACCGAAACCGAAATATATACATGGTCGGCCAGCTACATGTGATGCTAAATATTACTCTTCATAACAGCATCAGATAGTTGTTTGATGCTCTTTACTCTTGGCAAGATATTTAATTGTTTGATTAAAACAGTTTGTTCTATCTTTTAAAGCTTCCTGTTTAAGACAAAGTGTTTTTTAATAATGAAACTACCATAAGTGAAGATCATTACCTTGAACCATTTGTGCCAAATTTTTAGGCATACTTCTTGGGGTATTTATTTTTCATTCATCCTTGCTTTACTAATTTAACATATGCACATCCAAGGAGCTGGCATTCTTGGTTTTAAACACAATTTTGTCTGGCCAGATATTTGTATTTTGAACAATTTTTCGTCTAAACATTTCATATACAAAAAAAACATCATTATTATCTTAACAACACAAAGAGAAGATGTACGCTCTGCATAAAATAAAGCAAGCAAAACAAACCTAAAAACCCTTATGCATGGATCATTTAGAAGAAAGGAGAATACTTTAAAAAAAATGAGAGAGTAGTTACTTAGCAATAACAATCTTTTTTGAGTAAATATGATAGAGAAAATTTGTCCTCATTTTAAATAAGATAAAAACTAGCTTCAAAATTAGTTATGATTGATCTCTTAAAATTTATCACGATAAAATGTTTTTAATTAAAATGAGTAGGGATTGCACAATCCTTATGATGCATCGTAACAAAGAAGTCTTACAACGCATTATAATGCCACCACATATGTAGCTACATTTAAATCTATTTATACCAAATCCATGTACAACGTAGGCTGCCCCGTGCCGTAGGCACGGGCAGGAAACCTAGTTATAGTAAAAATATCTTCTTTTTTTAAAAATGGCACCAACGCCCCCCAACCTTAAATTATTAATTATTTTAAATGGAATTATTGGTTTTATTTATTTATTTCATTTAGAAAAGCCAAAAGAACATAAAAATAGGAGAAATTTCTCCACCCTAACCACTTTCTTGCCCCCATCTTCCCTCACTCCTATTCCATGAATCAATTGAGTCCAGTTTATCCATCTATCTTTAAATCTGCATTGCACCTTGTGAGGCCACCGATTCCAGGGTACGATGAGCAACAATCCAAACCTTCGCCTCTTCGATCTCCCTACCTCCCCTGAGCTTCTTTTCTCGGAGGAATTGTAACAGGATATAAAGGGCCGAGTTATGTTTATCACTTTTGTATCCGGTCCAACCAGTTCAGTTTATTACTTTCCATAGCCCGGTTTATTGTATCTCGTTTCCTTATGTACTCAGTTGAGGCCTTTGAGCCAAATTAATCAAAATCAAAATCAATTTCCCAAATCTCAAACTCTCTCACTATCCCTCAACGTCACCAATTCCCTTCGAACCAATCTTTTTACTTCCGTGATTGATTTCTAGGCTTGGGACACCGATCTTCGGGTTCGTTTGAACTCCTAGGTTGGATTTATCTTTTGGATCGTATTTTCCCGTTTCATTGGTATCAGAGCCAGATTGAGACCTAGGCGGATTCACGTATGGAGAACGAAGTCGAAGAGCTCGAGAAGGTTATGGAACGACTAGGTGCCATTCTCGAAGACATCACATCCGATCGTAGAGGCATGAGGGAAAGGTTGAAGAAAATGGAACTCATGCGCTGTGAATGATTCGGCTTCCCGATGCCAGCTTGTGAAGTGGAGATTGATCAACCAACCACCATCGAGTCCGCAAATGAGTCCATTAATGGCGAATTTGAGGTACTGTTAGAAAATTCAGGTCAGATTTGTTATAATGAAGTGCCTCTTGATGAATTTTCTAAGCATGATGTGTTGATGGATGATGATCGATTGAATGAGGGAGTGCTAGTAATTGTTGATACTGTGAAAAATGGTGAAGAAATCGTCCAAATGGAGGCACACAGTGAACTGGTTTTGACAAAAGAGTCCTTAAATTTGGTTGCACCCCAAGTGTTTGATGAAATGCCAGATTCAGAAAATTGCATTGAACACAAGCTGAAGAAACAAGATAAATTAGAGGTTGTCGAATTAGGTGAGCAAAATGATGGCATCATGTTAGTGAGCTCGGATGAGAAGTTGGACAAAATGAAATTCTTAGTGGTAGATCAACTAAAAGAGATGTCCCCTAGCTTTGATCCTTGGGGAGGAGCATTGGCCAATGATGCGCTTAAATGGGAGCTTATTCCACCAAGGATTTGTGGCTTGTTGTGCATTGATGAAGAGTGGTATGATATGACAAATATAATGGGGATTTCCGCAAATGAGTTTGTTGTGAGTCAACATGGACTTACTACTTCGGAATCTGAACGAGTGAAGGACTGCTTGGCTGAAATGTTTAATTTTGACCCTGGAGGAATATGGTTGAGGTCGTCAAGTGATGGTATTACCTTCAAGGTCAGACATGATGGATTAAATGAAGAGCAAGATAGCTTGAAGGTTCCACAGGTAAATAGTATGGAAGATGTTTTGCCTTCATTGTTGGATAAATGTGATTTCATTAATACGTTTAAGTTGCTCAATGAATTCGCTGCACAAGAGAAAATGATGAATGCTTACACAGGAGTTGTCTGCTTTGATCTTGGTGGAAAGTATCTAGTGCATATTGGTATGCTTGGCAATTGTGTCGAACCCTTACTTAACCCCTTGTTAGTGGAGGCATTAGAAAGTGATAGACAATGGGGGGTTTTGCTTGGAAACGATGATCTTTCTCTTGGTTGGAATACTAAAGTAAGGTCAGAAAATAAAGAATTCATGCTGAAACATGAAGAATGTATAAATGCAAGGTTGATTGATATGCTGAATTTGCTTGAAGATTCTCCATATAATGTAGATGTGAATCCGCATACTCCGTCAGCTTATTCATTTATGATGGCTGATTTCAGTCCGTTTGCTAAGCTATTGCCTCTTAATTCTAGAGGAGAAAATGGATTTATTCTTGGTAAATTTTGCTGGCTTTGTCTCTCGAAGGTTGGGATCAACTTTGTGACAATATGTTATCGGCTATCTTGTGGGTATGAACCCATATTATTACATGTAATGGCTAAGAGATCTTTTGGGTGGAACAAATGACTAAAACAATGCTGAATGTGCTAGTGGTTTTGGAGGTGCTAAATAGTACTTTTCAAGTGGATACTTTTACAACTGTGTATTGGCACTTTATAGTAATTGTATTTGATCCTGGCGGAGACTGTCGAAGTCTGACTGGTACAAGAATACGCAAGGTTCCTCAAATTGGTGAAAGTTCGAGTGCTTTTTCTGAAGTTCCAGCTATAAATTCAAAGATATCGAAGACCATTTATAGAGCAATGTTTTTTATCCTTGAGGACAAGGATCGTTTCAAGCGGGGAGTATTGTAACAAGATTATAGGGCCGAGTTATGTTTATCACTTTTGTATCCGGTCCAACCGGTTCTGTTTATTACTTTCCATAGCCCGGTTTATTGTATCTCGTTTCCTTATGTACTCAGTTGAGGCCTTTGAGCCAAATTAATCAAAATCAGAATCAATTTCCCAAATCTCAAACTCTCTCACTATCCCTCAACGTCGGCCAATTCCCTTCGAATCAATCCTTATACTTCCGTGATTGATTTCTAGGCTTGGGACACCGATCTTTGGGTTCGTTTGAACTCCTAGGTTGGATTTATCTTTTGGATCGCATTTTCCCGTTTCAGGAATTCACTACTGGAAACCTCTGATCCTCCACCGAAAACATCTTCCACTGCACCGGCTCCGCCAAGGAGAAAAGGAAAAGGAAGAGAATGTTAACCAAGAACAAAGAAGAAGTGGAGACCCAAAGGATGACCCACATTGCCGTCGAGTGCAATCAAACAGATGAATGACCATCTCAACGCTCTCTGCACTTGACATTCAAAGAGTATATATATATATATATAGTCCCCCCAGTTCAATTCAATCCAATTCGGTCTTCATTAATAGTCGGTCTTCAATTATTAATTGAATGGAACAAACTAAACCCGACCAGATTTTGAAGAAAAAAGGCAGACAACTTTTTTTAATTTTATTGATGATGATGGGGTACGGTTTTCCTACTTTTAGGAGGAGCAATTGACGGAGCTAGGGCAGCTTTTGCAAATACACACGACAGATGACTTCAAGGATGTGACGAAGGTGGATGGCAAATTTTCACAGGCCATTAGGGTGGGAGGTGAAAGTGGGACTATTGGAGATACGGATGATTTGTGGAGGGCTTGGGACGGGGGCGATTGATATCTTAATCATAATGTTATTTTATTTATTTTTTGTGATGATATAATTATAGGACAAAAATTTCAAAGAGATTATTATTTTTATGGAATTTTTTTTTTCAATTAGAGTGAATAAAAAATATCAATGTTTTAATTGTAGAATTCCTCCAAAAATACCCCCTTACCATTTAACCCAAATGGGGGTATTTTGCACATTACAAACGTTTTTAAGGGTATTAGTGCAAGTTCGCCTTTTTAAAATGGAATGGCTTTAACCACCCACACATATTATATTCGCAAAACGGCATGCTTCCGTTATATGCATGATGTTTTATTGGCTATATATATGAATACACAAATCCTGAAATTATAGAATGTAAAATTACGTCATTCATATGCACGATTATAACACATTATATGCATGATTATATAGGTTATATGCATAATGTTTTATTGGTTGTATACATGAATACACAAATCCCAAGATTATAGGAAGTAAAATTACGTTATTTATATTCATGGTTATCATACATTATATGCATGATTTAATACGTGATATGCATGATTATAAATGTTAAATTATATGCATGATGTTTTATTGGTTGTATACACGAATACACAATTAGTAAAATATCATTCATTTGACATGTTATAATAATGCATATAACATGTTTTAATAATGTATATACGTAGGTGATTTTTAGTTTCCTATGTTAGAAATTTTGGTTGTGTTTTGATGGTTCCAAACAGGTTGCCGATCAGGTGATGAAGTCACTGACCTAACTAAGGTCACCGACGTGAAGACTGAAGTTGCCGACTTGTATTCTAGGAAAGAAACGTGCGGACTTACAAGTCGGCGACTTTTATAAAATTCCACACGTTTCATTCCGCATGTTTATACATATCTCGACCTAACCAAGGTCGTTGACGTGAAGACTGAAGTCCCTAACTTGATAAGGCTCTTTATGGGTTGAAACAGGCTCCTCATGCGTGGTATGATAGGATATCGCAGTCCTTGATTCAGAATGGATATGTTCGAGGAGAGATTGACAAGACCTTATTCTAGTTGAGGAAAGGGAATCACAGTCTGGTGTTCGAGTCTATGTCGACGACATCATATTTCACTCAACAAGCCCTGAGTTAGTGAAACAGTTCGCCGACCTCATGTTTAGTAAATTTGAAATGAGTATAATGGGTGAACTTAAGTTCTTTTAGGTCGTGCAAAATGAAGAAGATACCAAGATTCATCAACAAAAGTACCTTAGGGAGTGTGTGAAGAAATTTGGTCTTGAGAGCTCTCGCTCTTTTGATACTCTCATGTCGACGACCACTTCACTTCGGAAGGATAAGAAGGATCCAAAGGTGAATGCTACTTTGTATCGAGGTAAGATTGGATCTCTCTTATATCTTACATCTAATAGGCCGGATATTGTCTTTGTTGTGTGACGATGTGCAAGATTTCAGGCCAATCCAAGAGATTCTCATTTGAAAGTTGTGGAGAGTATCATTCACTATCTCAAGGGCAGTGACAACTTGTGTCTGTGGTATGCACGGGTCAACGACTTTAACCTAGTCGGCTACACCAACACAGACTTTACGGAGAATCGTGTTGATAGAAAGAGTACATCAGGGATGGCTTAGTTTCTCTATTTACGGGTGAAGCCGAGTATGTAGCCGCCGCCGCATGTTGTTCACAACTCTTATGGATCAAGCAACAACTCAATGACTATGGTGTTAAGTGTGGGTCCGTACCCATACTTTGTGACAGCACAAATGCTATTGATATCTCCAAGAATCCGGTGCAACATTCGAAGACAAAGTATGTTTAGATAAGACACCATTTTCTTCGAGATTGTGTGGAGAAAGGTATGGTCTCCATGGAGTTATGCAGGATAAATGATCAAAGGGCGGATATTTTCACTAAGGCTTTAAATCGTGAACCCTTTGAACGACTTCGCATGGAAGTGGGTATGATCTCTCTTGATTAACTTGTTACCTTATATGCTCTCCCTCGATGATTGGTTGAAATTTGATTGATTATCATTTGAGAATGACATGCTTATATATTGTAAGTCTAATGAGGTATTTGTGCATTTAATCAATGATATTCCTTGCTTGTTTGCATGTCGGCGACTTCTTGCTTATTGTGATTAATCTTGCAATTTTGTTGAACTTTTTCTTTGAGCCCAAAATAATCAACCTGATGACCCTTTAACCCTCATTATACGCCCAAATGATGGTTGATTCTACTACCGTCCCCGACCTATCATGCTTGAGAGTCTCTAGGAGCCAACTTGTTTGTTTATGTTATTTAAACGGAGACTAATCAACTTGATTGACAAATTTCACAAAAGTATTATTCACTATGTTTGGTTTTCGGCCAAATACATAAACGGCTCATCGACCTTTTGCAAAATGGTCACTTTAATACCTTATCTTTAGTTTTTACCTATTGAATACCTGAACAATATGCATTGTAACCTATTAAACACCTACTTAGATCATCCGTTAAAAACAATGCCTCGTTGGCATTACAGGTATATAATGCATATGCCACCTCATTAGTTTTAATAAATAGAAAGAGAAAATCAATTAAAATACAAAATAAAATGAAAAGATAATTGAAGTCCAACTCCCACCTCCTTTCTCTCTCTACTCCTCTCTTCATCTGCCGCCGGTCAGGTAAAAGCCCGGTTGACGTCGTCGCCACCTCTCCCATCATCAACGCTAACAAGGTCAAATGAGTGCCTGAAGAACCACACACCGACATCGGATCTTTTTAGATGTTGACAACACTGGTCTCAACAGAATTATCGGGATGACGGACGAGATGTAAGGGTGGCGGATGAAGGGCGTTAGTAAAGCGGGGCACCAGAGGAGGGGTTGGATTTCAAATCCGGTGTTCGTTAGAGAGAAGGGGTTGACAATGGCCGCAAGGGGATGAAGAGGGGTGTGCAAATTCTCAGATCTGTAACACCCTTGTGAGATGAGCTCTCAGGCCATCGTCTTCGTCTCCGTCGATGTGCGCAAATTTAGAGCCCTAACCGCTCAAACGACCACTTGGCACCGCCGTTCCGACTCATCCCTCGGCTAATACACCCCGCCACCGTCCAGATCTAACACCGTCCTTCTCAAATCGGTTGAATTTGTGAAAGTTGTCGGCGAGGTCTATGTCAGAATCGACATAGGAAGAAGATGGTGAGGTCTTTGACGAAGCCGGTTGAATTTGTGAACGTTGTTGGTAGAGTGGTCGGTGACAAATGCACAGGGCCCCCATTGTTTACAAAGGAGGAAGGATATGATAACAAAAAGAATATTATGCCAAAAAAAGATATTTTCCAACTTACTTATACCGTTCTTAAATCTTCTTCTTTTTAATTATATTAAAATAGTGACATGGAAGTACATATGGCGTTTAAATGGTGCAAACGTGGCAATGTTTTTCATACAGGTCAGCAAACATGTATTTAATAGGTCACAATATTTATAGTTCAAGTATTTAATAGGTAAAAACCGAAGGTTAGGTATTAAAGTGACCATTTTGACAAAGGTTAGGGAGCCGTATATGTATTTAGCCTTTGGTTTTCCTTGACACCACCCAGTTTGACCCAACCCCCAAGCAAGTTCATGTGGTAAAAGTCATGGTGCTCTAAGTTGGTCAATTTGCTCAAAATTGTTGAAAGAGAATAGTTTGAGGTCGACGACTTCAGATTTGTGTGTAGTTGAGGTCGACGACTTGACAGGATTCAGTTTTGTGCTCAGAAATGTTAAGCGTTGAAAAGTTAAGGGAAAGTCGAAATTGAGGTCGTCGACATCGATCTCCGTTGTCACCGACTATGCAGTTTCCATTTATGAGAAGTTGTACTTCTTTAAAAAGAACCCAAAAAGTTACTTCTTTCTCTCATCCCTCTCACTCATGTTTATCCCTTTCTCTCTCTTTGCTCGAGTGAATATCGCCATGTTACTCGTCACCAAAAGTTATTGATTGGTGAAACTGTGAAGGAGTATAAGTTACATGATGATAGCGACTCATCACTTCATGAGAAGAAAACCAAGAAGAAAGGGATGCGAGGGAGGTCGCCGACTTCAAACATGGGAAGGACATCTTCTAGCAAGAAAAGGAAGTTTGAGGATTGAATTCAAGGGATGGACTTTACAAAGGTTTTACTATGGGAAGAGAGTTTTCTAGATGAGTTTTAAGTTGTCAAAAGGTTAAGGAGTGGATTAAGATCGGTCAGCACCGTCAATGACTGAGGAGAAGTTCATTGTTGAAGATGTGAAGACCTTTTATGAGTCGTTGACAATTGAGGATTCTGGAAACATGATTGTAGGGAAGTATCTTTGGGACGGAAAAGAGTATATGTTCACAACTCAAGATGTCGCCAACCCCCTGGAGGTTTCTCGTGAAGGGTTTGCTAAGTACCGCAAGAGAGCGTGGCCAGATAAAGTGAATTCTGTGAAGCTGTTGAAGAATATGATTGATGACTCTAAGCTTTCCACTAGTCCCATATTGGTGAATAAGATGGTAGTGGAGAAGAAGGTCATGGTCTCTTACCTCATTAGCAACCTTCTTCCCGAGAGTAGAAAAGGCATTGTGTGTATATTGAGGAGGTGCTTATGTTGGACAAGATCTTCAAAGGCGAAAAGGTATGCTTGCCTAGACTCATTATGCTGCATATGAAAAACATTATTGAGAGTAGTAACCTGGCCTTGCCATATGGAGAGTTGGTCAACGACATTCTAGTTCACCATGATCATTTTGTGGATTCGGGCATTATTACTCCTAGGCATAGGGTGTTGAACAAAAAAACTCTTAGGAAGATGGGTTGGTCCTTGGTGAGAGGAGTTTGGATTTCTAAGGATGGTGAGGAGATCAAGTAAAGGCTGGGGTGTTTGCAATGGAGTCGACCACTCCGTTGGCTGAGATTGAGACATTGAAGAAGCAGAACTTAGAGTTGGACATGGTTAGGTTTCCTTTATATTTTATACAGCCTCGTTCTTAATTAACTAGCGTTCCTTAATGGGCTCAACCACACTTTTTGTTCGTGCACCCTTTATACACTTTCGGATCTCTACTTCTAATAGGAGTGTGTGTGCCTTCCCTCTCATAATATAGCCAAGTCTTCCCAAAGTGAGATGCATACGCCTTTCTATTCCAGGTTATTTTTAGGGACATTATTTTGAATACAGACAACTTTAGCACAAGAAATGACATCTTCTTGATTGTGAAATACCATTTCAGTGGTAAACAGATGTGAATAATCATCTGACAACTCGTCAACATTCACGATTTGTTTGAAAATTGTGGATGACTACTAAGAGGCGGAAACCCAAACATGGTCAATGCAGGTGTTCTTGTTGGGTCGGCACTGGGGCTACATGAGGCGAAAACCCAAACATGCTTAGTGAAAATTGTACAGGATCGGTTAGAAATGGGGTTGCATTATACGGGTATCCAAACATGACTGGGGTTGATTGTACGTGTCCCATTTGTAGTGGTATAAAACCTGGACATCCATAAATCATTGACGGAAATCCAACAGCTAGTGTAGATAGTGGATAAGAGTAGAAGTCGAATGTTGGTGTTGTTGAAGGAACATTTTGGTATGTACTTACATCACTTATCGGAAGGTCGTCAAGTCCAATATACACCTCATTCTCCTCCTAAAACTATGTTGAAAATTACATAAGTTTCGAAACAACTAGCCGTTACAAATGCCTGAAAGACAAAAAGACCAAATGCCTTAGTGGCAAATGGTCCTTCTACCTAGAAGGCATTAGGACCGTTTTTCATTGAGCCACTTGGTACATCTACCTTTAAGGAACTGCTTTCGGTCATCTTTTATACTACCTTTTATGGATTGTAGGGAATGGTTTTCGATTATTACTACTATTACATTCCAATACACTTTTTGGGCATTCTAAATATCTCATTTCAAACTATGCATTTACTAAACTCTAATTTTTTGAGAAAAAACAGCTCTTAACTATGATATATCTCATTTTGTTTACTTTATGATGTTATTACTAAAAGCTCTAATTTTCCTTCTAAAACAAGTCCAAATCTCCACTAAATAACTAAATTATAATAAAGGTTTTACATGAGTTTCTATACCAAAATACAACGAAAATATGAAGATAGTTTGGAAAGAACAAAATTACTATGTTGTGTAATATTGTAAGAGTTATCTCCCACATGGACGTTTCGAGTCCAATCTAATTGATCATCCATTATGAAATGATTTTTTTGTCAAAGAGAAGAAAAATAGTTTGGAGGTTGTTTAGAGTCGAACATGGTATTTAGAGAGGGCAAAAGTGTATAATACATATCGTTAAGTGGACAGATTTAGTGCATTAAATGCGATAAATTAAACATATGATCAGCCGTTAAGGCAGATGAACCACTTGCCATTACGACCAGTGGACCTCTAGCCGTTACGACCAGTGGACCGTCGACCGTTACATCTAGTAGATCGCCAGCCGTTATGGCATACGTGGGCGTTGTGTAGACCCTAAACCCTATTAATAGGGTGCGCGTTGAATAAACATCCTATTTTTTTAATGTTGGACTCACCACCTCACATCACTCATGAAATCTATTTTTGCCCAAGCCAAATGGTTGTCAGATTACCTGCTTTTTACTTAAACTGCCCTTTTGGGTTTTCAGCCCACCTTTGGATTTTATTCTGCCTTTTTCTATAATTTTTGGCTTTTTTTTATTGTCATAAACAATAGTAATACAAATCCAAGTCCCCCACACTTATAATGAACATTGTTCTCAATGTAGAAAGACAAAAATATAATAAGGGAAAGTACAGAAAAGTACCACTATTGTCTGAGGTGGTAGTAGTTGATAGTTTAGATATTTGGGAGCCCAAGAGTAAATTCTACTGTTGTATGCATCTTCTCCTCTATTGTGTTGATACTAGCAGACTGTTGCTGCTTAATAGTAGTTTGTGTCTCACGACACTGCCTCTCCTCCCGATGAAAAGTAAATAATTCCATCTCCGTCATTATACTGACAAGTACTAATGCTCTAAACCATCTTCCTAATATGCCTTTCATATTTAATTGGATGCCCAGCAACTGTCGCAACCTGAGGGATCAACTACGACATTCCTCGCATAAATGGCGGCGACCGCTGCCTAAAAGGCATCACCCGTTGCCTTTTCGGGTTCGAAAAAAAAAAACTAACTTACGACTGTATAAAGCAAGTAAGGGTCAATTCTACATGGAGACAAATTATCTTTCGCGGTGAAAATTGTGTCAAATTGAAGTAACAAGGTTTTTTTTTTAGATTCAAGTAACACACTAACATGCACAATCTAAGAAGTCAAGGGTTTGAATAAGAATATTTGGAAATAGCCCAGGCAAACAAATATCCACATTCTCTTGACAAAATGACCATTAATTTCAATCAATATCTATACAATGGAAAGTCCAATTTCTTTTCAAATACCATCGATAGCACAACGAGATACCATTAACCCTAACTAATTGAACACTCATGAAAACTATTAAGATTTAGTCTAACTAGCAGCATTCAAAAACAAAAATATAATTGGATACCAATGTAAGATAAAACAACCAGCTTTTACCCTAGAATAAAAACAAATTCTCTTGTTGGATCGTTAGTATGAAAGGGGGACGTCCTTTACTTGGGTAAAGGCGTCCTTACTAAGTATAAGGGCGTCCTTGTAGTGCAGCGGAAAATAACAAACTAAACAGGTGAAATTAACAAGTAAGGAACACGTCGATTTATAGAGGAACCACTCAAGACCAAGTAGTCCTTGAGTGTAAACCTCTACCTCCTTGGAGGATTTTCGAATAGACTTTCCTTTCTTATTAAGCGTCCTTACAGTTGTACTGGCGAGTTCTTTACACTTCTCTGGCACTTAGTGTACGTCCTAAGTCCAGTAGTAAAGGACTCCTCTAAGCCTACAACTTAAGCGAGCTTAATGTGCTAAAGGACTTTATTCCCACGTCCTACAGTACTTCGTAGGACTACTCTTTTCTTTTCTTTTCTTTTTCTAGTTACAAACACTTTGTGATTTTGGTTACAATTCTCACTCGATCAAACACTAAGTCTAGAAGAGTTCTAAGCTTGTTCTTCGTGTTCTTGATCGAGGTCGCTTTCACTCTGATTCTCTCTGAATATTCTCTGAAAGCATTAGCGTCACAATAAATGCCTTGGGGCTATTTATAGGACTTGGGAAGGGCGTCATTCCTCTTGGACGATCATGCCCTTTGTGGACGTGGCTACAGGATCTTCCTCCACGTAGTATGGCAGTGAGGAGGGAAGCTTCCTGTATCCAGCTGTGTTGGACTCCGCTACAGGATCGGCCGCCACGTGGTGATGGACTCTGCTACAGGATCGGTCTCCACGTGTCCCGGATGATCAAATGTTGTCGAGTGATGTCATCCTGTCGGCTGCCGAGTAAGGACGCTTTTGAGTTGAAGCTTGCGTTCCTACTTGCTTGGGACTGCGTCCTTACTCAAGTAGTCGCTTTGCTGGTCCTTAGTTCCTGATAACTAGCGTCCCTTAACCTCAGGGACGTCCACACACTTGTTGTCCTTTTTGTCACTGGCGTTCCTGAACACTTGGACAAATTTATTAGAATCAAAGTGAGTTTGTCATATCAAAACTAAGGGACGGTTGTGTGGGCACACTATCAAGTACAGGGGCGTCCTTGATAACGTCCCAACATCTCTTCTACTTAAAACTAACACAACCCGATATTACGATGATGTAGTTACTACTTATGAAATAGAGATCTCAACCAGAAACACTCTAAATCTAGCAATAACCTAATATCATTAATAAATCCAAAATGATCAAGCTATAAATTATTGAATCAAGTCAATAACAATTCAAGCAAGAGAAAAGATTAAATTCATGCAATAGATAAGGAAATAGAAATCTCACGGCTAAATCAGAATGAACGCTCCAATTGTCTGTCTAAGCAAAGCTGCTTAGTTCTTCATAAAAATCTCCAAAAATAAAAAAATATTCCAAACTCAAATTCGGTAAACAAAGGTCCAAAGCTTCTTAAATAGGAAAAAACAAACCATCCAAAAGTACATAAAAACCGGACTAAAAATAATTATCTCTAAGGCTAATAATTAAAACGCAACGTATAAAAGACGTAATTTTTGTCAGCATTGGTAGCGGTTGTCGCCTATGGGGCAGCGGCCGCCGCGTCGCACCGAGTCCTTTTCTTTAGCTTCTCTTCGTTCCAACTCTATGTGGTCTTTAACGATCCTCGGCTCTTCTTGCTTCAACGCTTCAAACTCTAATAATAGCACCTAAAACATCACTAGAAGTATCCTAAAACCCCATCTAAAATACACACCATAATTGTTCATATCACCAAGTTGTTTCATTATTTGGAATATAATTATTTCCTAGTATGAATACATTATTTTAGGATAATTAGAGGTAGCTTTTGCATTACTTTAATTTCTTATGCTTAGAAGAGAGAAACCTAGAAAAGCCCTTCTTTTGTTGATTCTCTACAATTTTTCTTGCAATTTTAATTCCAAGTAAGTTTTGTTTTTAATTATTGTTCTTAATTTCATTATTGTTGTTCTTTTTCTTCTTCTATGTTTTTTCTTGGTGATTTTGATTTGAATATAATTATGCTAGGCTTGATCTTTAAAAATATGATTTTGATCCTATGAGCTTAATCTAATTCGTGAGAAAATTGATTAGAATCTTGCTTTAAATATTCATGCAAAAGGTGGTACTCTTAGCAATTAATAAGAATATGAATATTTCACACAAAAATGGTTGTTTCTATATATTTGGAAAATCTAGGATTGAACTTGAATTTAAACTCTCAAGCGGATTATTTGTCATCTAATTTCTAGGTTAATGAATTGAATTTGATGCATCATGAAAGTGGGGCAAGTTTAATTTATGGTCTAGAATCCACGTGCTTAAAGCGCTTTTATTGGTTTTGTTTCATCACGAAAGCGAGTTCTTAATTTGATATTAGTGTAATGAATTTTCTTTGAAAGAGCTGATTTATGACCTTAGACAATAACCTTCATAATATAATTTATGGTCTAGAATCCACGTGCTTAAAGGAATTTTATCGGTTTTGTTTCATCACGAAAGCGAGTCCTTAATTTGATATTAGTACTATGAATTTTCTTTGAAAGAGTTCAGTTATGACCTTAGACAATAACCTTCATAATATAATTTTTAACTTGATTTGAGTAGAAGTGAGATTCAAAATCCGTGGATCAATGTTGAGGGGAGTCTTAACCTCGGAACTTTGCATTCTCATATATACATCCTTCATATTTCATAGTTTATTGCTTTCAATTAATTGTTTCTACTTTGTGTTTAATTTAGTTAAAATTCACCAAAAAACCATATTTTGGCTTAGCAATTTGTTCTTAGAATAAGCTAAAGCAGACATAATCCCCGTGATTCGATCCTGATTTACATTACAATTGATCTCGTATTCTTGCGCGTGTTGGGTAAAACCTAAATCGAGGGGTCGAGCATTTACCATGATTGATGATTGAGATAGAGATAGGATTTTTTTGTTTTCTTCTCCAGGTAATTAAGGGCTATCACGATATTAGCTATTGAAATTTCGAGAACGAGCTAATTAACTTTAAAAGGCAAATTGAGTTCCAACCAAGACTTGAATTTTAAAATTGAAACTCACTTCGAGGGTATTCTTGGACCTGACCCAAGTCAAGTGGGCCCAAAGTGATGGAAAGGCCCGTGACAAAGAGAAGATCCATGACCTAACTAGAGAGTGAGGTTTCTATGCGTTAGGCACAACCAGTGTTAGATGGTTGAACTAGATAGTTCAATAAAGGAATTTAGGGATAATATATTGTTGGACACTCAATGTTTTGATGGTTCCAAACCTTGTTGGTGGCAAAGACTTCAATGGTTGTTGTCAACACGAAATGAGAGAATTGAACTTGATATTTTGATAGTTCCAAACAATGCTAGAGACAAAGGTCTTTAGAGGTTGTTTCCGACATGATACGAAATTATCGTCGACATGAAACGATTGGCGCAAAACTGGCAAATGTTATTATGGAAAGCGCGAAGAGAATCACTTCTAGGCCATTTGTAGCTTCTATTTAAGGATAGAGTCAAAGCAAAAAAGGGAAAAGCATGTGGAGTGTGCCGAGATCAAAGAGAAGATTTGTTTAGCTCATAGTCTTTATTTTAGGAAATAATGTGTACAGTTGTGTGAAGGATTTGTTTCTTTATCGAATAGGCTTAAATCATATCTATCCCCCCTTTTACAAATTTACCACTTAGACATCCCACCTTTGAATTGACCCTATTGAACACTTGAACTTATGATTTTGTACCTATTGAACACCTTAAATCTGACGTGGCTATATACATGTAATATATGCGATTCTGGGCGACTAAAGGGTTAATATTTGATTAAGTTGACCTGACACGAAATTTTTTAAATAAAAAGAAAAAGAAAAATATGTAATTAACTTGAAGACCTCAAATATGCCATCTTCGAACAATTCTTTCTTCTACCTTCGCCTTCTTCGATCGATTCTAAACTTATCACCCAAATATAGTGAATCTCATTACACCATAATCAGGAGATATCATTCACTTCCTCCTTAGTTAATTCCTTGTCCTTAGTTAATTCCAACAACTAGTAAAAGAACATGGTTGTTTCTGGTTTTTATTTTTTTCTTTGTGTGACCATATTCAGAACTTTCTCTTCAACAAATCATTTCAATAGGCTAAACAGCAACACAACCATGAAAACAAAAAAAATAATAATCCCAACAGAATATTCAATAGGCTAAACAACAACACAACCATATTCAAAACTTGTTATGTGTATTCAATCAAAAGTAGGTGAGCATTCTTCTTCAAACAAAAACAGATTTGAATAGATGAGAATTCTTATTCAGCATTGAAATCCCCAAATTCCCAAATCAAGAACCCTAAGACCCCACTCTCACTCAAATTCTAGAGCTACAACAAAATACCCCCATATTCCCAAAATTCACCCCTCAATCAAAAACCCCCAAATTCGAGCCCTAAATCAAAAAATCCTAATTTGCAATTATTCACCCAAGCCCGAGCAAAAAATCGAATTTATACCCCCTAATCACATGCACAGAATGAAATTCCAAAACCCCCAAATTCCCATTTTTGAGCCCTAAATTCCCAATTCGAAAAAACAGACGTTTAATTCTATAAGTTAGCTCAAATTCAACATTGAATATAAAAGGTGTCGTTCTTCTTCGTTGAGGATTGAGCATCGTTCTTCTTTGTCAATGATTGAGAATTGTTTAGAGAGGGGATGTGATTGAAGGGGGGTATGGAAGAATCATGAAGAGGTTGGGCTGGAGTAACTTGTCAAATTCAATCTTAATTTTTTAAAGTTAAAACGTGTCTTCGTATGTGGCTTAATCAGCCTACTTACGCGGCTTAAACAAAATTTTCCATAATGACGTGTATGTTTAGTTGGCACACGTGTAATACAAGCGACATTAACTTCTCTCGACAGGTGTTCAATAGGTACAAAATCATAAGTTCAAGTGCTGAATAAGGTCAACTTAAAGGACAAAGGTGGGGTGTCTAAGTGACAAATTTGCGAAAGTTCAGGGTGTTGTGTATGTTTTAAGCCTTCTATTGAATCAATCCTGCCACAATTAACCTAGTTTTCATGTATAAATGTCAAAAGGAATTGATTGGTAAATGTGCCTAGGGAACTAGAGAGAAACTAGGTCAAGCATTGAAAGACTTGTCAAGTGTAGAGGGTGTTGACTCGTTTGTGGAATCGTTCAAGTGGTGTTAGGGTTGCTTGATGAGCTTTGTGAAGCAAGAGTTAGTTTACTCAAGCATAGTGTAGTTCAAGAGTGTGAGACTCATTTTTGTTTACAAGAGTACCGTTGTAAGAATTAAAGAAATCGATAAAGCGAGTCACCAATACTCTTTAAATTTCGACCACATGAGCAGCTTGGAAGTGAGTGTTTTTTCTCCAAGTAAACTAGTTGGATTACAAGGATTTTCCACTATATATCAAAGTGTTTAAACCGGTATTTAATTTCTCGTGCGTTATATTCCGCTGTAAACTTTATCTCTTATCACCGACATCAGGGGTGGTAATGACGTTAGAGTACTAACAATCCTACAAATGTGATCCTTTCAATAGATAGAACTTTGGTACTATTTTGAATGTATAAATACCCGAAACATTTAATCAAGAAGAAATCACCCAATAGAAGAGTTCACCCTACCACCTTCTCTCAAGTTGTATTCTTGCTCACATACTTGCCTACTTACAAACCACTCTAGATAGTGCCCCAACCTTGGTTTAAGTATGAGAACTATTTTAAATTTTATATAAATTTGTCCAAAAGAATATATGGATATGAATTTGTCCACCCTAGATAATCACCTAATAGATAGAATTTAAATAAACTATTTTATTTAGTTTATTTCTTATGATGTTATTTAAATGATATATTCTTTCTACTATAACATATTGGCACATCAAGATCTATGATGTGCCAATATATTTTGTAGAAGCAGGCTGACACACCATCCGGTCCTAGTGATTTATCATCTTCAATGTCGAAATTGCGTTTTTTATTTCATGATTTATGATTGGTTTTGTGAGCATTATGTTGTCCTCTCTGGATATTTCCTCTTTGATATTTTCTGTGATTTCCATTTTTGTGCTATTTGTTTCGAAGCGTTGAAACCTAGTTTGGAAGTCTCTTTGGATTTCATTTTTTATGTTTTTCAAAAACCTATTAGGGTTAATCTTTCTCTTGTTTTCAGTTCTTTTATTATTATTTTGTTTATTCTTCCAGTTGCAATCAGGTGGAAGTATTTAGTGTTTTTTGTCATTCGATTTGAGATGTGTGTTTTTTCCTCTTAGTTTCCAATACGAGTAGTGAAATTGGATCAAGTATTCTCTTTTTTGCATAATCTTTCTTGTTTCTCAATCATCAATGAATTGTTCTTTTCAATTATATCTTTTTGGATTTGTAAGAGGTCTTTGTTTATTTTTTTATTTGTTCAAATATGTTTCCAAAGGTGTGTTTGTTCCAATCCTTTGCCTTTGTATTGAGCATCTGTGTTTTTTTTTTCGTGAGTTTGAACATATGTGACCCACTAGAATTGTGTCTCCAGGCCTATTTAACTATATTATCAAAATCTTTTCTAATCGTCCACATTTTTCGAATTTAAATGCTCTTGCTTTGTTGATATAACTAGTCGGGATATCGCATGAGATAGGACAATGATCATAATTCATCTTTTCCTATCCATTTGGGGGTGCATATGCAACAATAATTATGGTAAATTGTCTGTTTCGTTTCCCAAATTTGAGTATGTCAAAGCAAAGCGGTCTTCCTTGAAGCAGACGTTTTAAGTTTTTGTTCATCAATTGGTGGTTCTTCCAAAGTACTGGGATACCTCTAGACATTTTATTTGTTGGGTTAAATTCAAACGCGTCGAATCCCAACTTTGTCCATTTATTAGGGTTTAAGAGTTGTTGTGTTTTTGTTTCAACTAGAGCAATCATTTAGATTCTTTCAAGTTCACATAAGGCGTTTACGTCAATCCATTGGGTGGGTCTTTTAAGCACCTACAATTCCATAGACATATCTTCATAAATAAACCTTCTTAGAGTTGTGTTTTGGGCCTCTATAAGTCGTGTGTGTATTTTTGGGCGTTGGCCCCTTGTTTTTTTTAGTGTCTCTGTTTTCTTTAACATTTTTTTACCTTAGAGTTTGGCTAGACCTATCAAACGGGTCGTTTGGATCGGGTTTGGATTGGATTCGTTCGGGTCAAACAATTAATTCGGGTCTTCTATGGTTCGGTTAAGTTCGGTTCGGACTCGGATGTTGTTCGGGCCGGGTTCGGATCTAGTTCGGATTCAGGTCATTTTCGGATAATATTTCGGAGTACTTCGGATCGGATTAGTTCGGATCGGATGTTGTTCGGTTTTGGGTCTAGTTCGGTTCGGGTCTCTTCGGATTGCTCCAAATGAGTCCATTTCAGATCATGCCAATTCGGATGCGGGTGTTATTTGGATTCAATATTTTTTCAGATTATAATGCTTTATGTTATTTCAATTCGGTTATTTCGGGTTGCCCTTTCTTCAGATTTATGGAGAATAAACATGACTCTTACTCTCTTATTATCGGATTTTAAATCTATAAATAACATCAAAACTTGTGTACAAGGTGCATTTATCGCACATATTAAATTCATGCACACAATCTTATATATTTTTAACCTTTCAATAAGAAGTAGTACTAATCTCATACCAGAATGATTAGAATAATTAAATAGTAATGGTGGGGTTTAAGGTTCAACTCTCACGAGATGTATTAAGACCATTTTTTCTGTTTAGATTTTATACCAATTACTTTCACAAGTATTTTCACAAATGTAATGTTAATCTATTAAATAATGTATATAATAATAATATTTAATCTTTTTTTAAGGATTAAAAAAATAAATTAATATGTATATCTATGCATATTTGAATATATAATTTAAAATAAAATGAGAATGTATTGCAAAGTTTTTCTTCCACAATTTGGTTGCTATTTAAAAGTGTAGTCGTATTTGTTCGGTCTTTGTTATATATATTTTCTTTGAAATAGGGAAAGAATTAGGGTCGTCGGAAGTACTACTTGGGCTCGTTTAGAGCATCCACACGGGATGAGAACTGGTTACTAACCATCGCTAAAGGAAATAGGGCAAACCATCGCCCCGAAATCTTGAACCCGAGACCTCATAGTATTACCATGATGCTCAACCAGTGAGTTGATGTGACAAGGCATCCAGTCTTTGTTATACATTATTTGTGTGCATCATTCTAATATTATATGCATTACTATTTTAATATTTGTTTTTATTTTTCACAGTATATCTAACCTTAAGATTTAATTCGGATGATTTTGGGGCAGATTTAGTTCGGGTCGTCTCGGATCGGGTTAGGGCTGAACATCGGTTCAAAACCGAACCGAACCAACAAAAACCGAACCGAACCGAACCGAAAACTGATTTTGCGAATATGTTGAACCGAAAACCGAACGGAAACACAACGGTTTGATTCGGTTCGGTTTCGGTTATAGTCGGTTCGGTTTAGGTTAAAACCGAAAAAAACCGACTAACAAAAACCGAAAAAATCGTGAATTGCAATCAACATCAGTAATTGCTAAACTTCATTTTTGACACAAAGGCAAATAGGATTCCCAATTCCAGTAAACCATCACACCACTTCAGGGAAGAACAGAATTACAGAAACCAAATTGAAATTGCAATCATCAACACATCAAGTGAAGAAAGGAAATTACAGCTATCAATCGATTCATTCAAGTGCAGAACATAAATGGAGAAAGGCAAGAAGAACTCAAGACTTCAGGAGTTCAGGGCAGCCCGCAGTCGTAGAGGCGTAGAGGAAAGGAGCCGTTCGAGGACCGAGGAGGCAGAGAACGACAACGAGAGAGTTCAGAGGAGGTGGAGGCCGACAGGCGACAGCGGCGAGACGACAACAAGATGAGACGGCGACACGACTCGCGAGAGACGACGACACGACAGGGCGTCGGGAGGGCCGGTCCGGCCGGAGGGAGATTCGGTAGGCCGACTATGGCGGAGGTCGATAACGCTGGCGGCGAATCCGAAGGAGTTAGAGAGGGGAGTCGGGAGGCAGCTAGGGTTGAGATTGAGAGCACCATCATTTTGAAAGAGTGAAATGAGGATTGAGAAACCAATACCTAACCGAACCACACTCATACTCCCACCCGGCCCATTCAGCATAATATTTTTTTTAAAATTCGGTTTAACCGAACCGAACCGAAAAAAACGAATTGAAACCGAAACCGAAATTTGGGAATTGGGTGAACCGAAAACCGAACCGAATATCCTCGGTTTCGGTTCGATTCGGTTCGGTTCGGTCGGATCGGTCAAATTTTTCGGTTTTTTCGGTTCGGTGAACAACCCTAAATCGGGTTATTTCGGGTCAGATTTAGCTCGGGTCATTTTGGATCAGCTCATTTCGGTTTAGGTCATTTTAGTTTATATTTAATTCAGGTCATTTCATTTTATGACATCTGATCGGTGCTAAATTTGATTCACAATCCTTTTGATCACAGGATCATCACAACAGACAACCAATTTTTTTGGGTTTTTTTTTCCTTTCGATGTTTTATGGATAGAGGCTTTTATCTTGCCTTTAAACTATGGTCTATAGTATCACCTTAAAACAGATAACTCATGTGTATTAACATGTATTTCATAGAGATTCCAATCCATGTGCACCTGAACATAATTCCATAGCACAAGGAAACAATGCACAAAGGTATTCTGGAAACTACGATATTGAAAAGTACCACACACACACACAACATCGGTAAACATCCACGACCAGTACCTGTTCAAAAGATCTGGCCATTTACCGGTAGACCACGAGTTCTTACAAAGCTTAATAACAACACTCCTACACACTCTTCTCAATCTAGCTCAAACTATAGTTCGTAAAGCCTTGCTGCAGTACAAAACTAGTGAGTACATACCTGTTATTTTGGATTTTGTTCTTCTTAGGATGGTTTTGTGTGGATTGTGAGCACCTGTAGCAGCTGGACCTTCCCTCTTTACGTGCCAGTGCTTCCATCTTCAACTACATTTGTAGATTTGTACTTCTATCTCTATTCTTCTGTTGACTCGACCATCACAAATTAGCAAAGATGTTACACACTTTTTTGCTTGTAGACACACAAAAATCAATACCTTTTTTTTTGTTCTCGTTTTACTTGCATCTTTCAAGAAAAAAAACACCAGCCAATCAACTAGCACATATGGAGAAACCAATCGGATCAGAATAGGAAGCCATACAAATTTAAGAAATGTCCAATCACAATGTATCTAACCACAGACCTTGATCAGGAGCCTGCAAACAACAAAACAAAAAAATCAAACAAAGACCATAAATGCTTCTGCAAGAAAAAGATACAATACTTTTTAAAACAAACCTGCTTGTGCGTGAAGAGTTGAAGGATCTCGGCTTTGGATGAACTTACCCTCGATGTATATTTCAGGAACGTGAGAGATGAGGTGCCAGTAGTCACCCGTATCTCTTTCACACCTCCAACATAACTCAGGGCATCCCAAAATCCTCAATTCTTGTAGAGTAATCAGACCATCAATACACCTTGGCAAGCAAGTCAGCCTCGGACAGTTAAACACTTGCAACTTCAAAAGGGAAGTGCAATTCTTCAAGCTCTCAGGCAATGACCTGAAGCTAACACACTTGTTGATTCTCATGTATTGCAAACTGTCCGCAGCTTTTCCCATATCTGGGACTTCCAGCAGTCTTGGAAGATTATAGATGACCAGAAACCGAAGGCTGCTTAGATCACGCAATCCTTGCCATCCCGTCAAATCTAGCTTCCTGCAACTGTGGATAGTTATATGCTCAAGGTTTGTAAGGTTATTCATGCTATTTGGAAGCTGAAGGAGGTTGTCACATACTCGAATTATCAAGATTCTAAGGCTTTTAAGACTTCCAAACTGCTCAGACAAGGATATGAGATTTGGACAAAACGTTAATTTCAACACTTGTAGGGAGCTCCACCCTTGAAGGCCTCTTTCAGGTAGCAACGTGACATTCAATGTTAGAATCAGAGTCCTTAAATTGGTCAGTTTGTGGACATGTTTGGGTAACATTTCTAAACGTTCACACTCACGGACATCCAACACTTTGAGGTTTACTAGATTGCATAGTGAATTGGGAAGCAACTTGAGCAGGGAATTGCCTTCTAGATCAAGGTATCTTAAGTGCTTTAAACTCCCAATTGAATCTGGTAACTCCTCAAAGTGACTACAAATAAACATCAAGATACGCAAGAACTTAAAGTTGGAAATGAGAGTATCAACAAAAGACTTGCTGATGTATCCCATTGGGTATAAGAAAGTAAAAGTTCTTGCCTTTCTTGCTTCCAAGAGACCTATGGGAAAATCTGTTACAAATTGGTCTTCTTTATCCCACACCAGATTCTTGACCCTTGATGATACTGTATGTCTGCTGCTGCTTACCACAGCAGTCTCCTCCCGTGCAACGTATGCAGCCAAATCGTGTACCAAATCATGCATTTCAACACATGTTAGCTTTCCATCACATGTTCTAAACCCTTGTGAAATAGCATCCTCGTTGCGCATCTGTGAATGATTAACCCATCCATGCATCCAGTTGAAATCTTCAGCCAAAAACATTGCATGTTTCTTTGTGATGTTGTAGCCAGGAAGCTGAAACAAAGACCTTGACAGGAGTTCATCAAAGATTTTGTATCCAACATCCAAGGAATCTTCACTGCCTTCACCGAGTTGTAAGAATCCTTGTGCCATCCATAGGCTAATTAAATCACTCCTGTATAAGGGATACCCCTTCCCAAACATGGCACAAGAAGCAAAGCACAATCTCAAATGGTGTGGAGTGTGATCAAAGCTGAGTTTCAATGCTGGCAATATATCGTTTGGACCTTGAAGAATCTTCCATAGCTCACTTTCTTCAATTCGTTTCCAGTTGTAGTAATCTCTCTCGTGGCGCAATAAGCTTCCCAATGATTTCAGTGCAAGAGGAACTCCCCTACACTTTTTAATAATGGATCTACCAATCTGCACCAACAACGGATATTTCTTCTCCTCTCCTTCATTAAATACATACTTGACAAATATGGACCAAGAATCATCTTCAGACAACCCTTTCAATATGTATGGTTTTGTGGTTCCAGTAAGACGAGCAACCCTTTCTTCGCGGGTTGTCACTATAATTGAGCTCGACCTTGAACCAACAGCCAACAACTCCTTTAAATACAACCATTGCTTGGAATCCTCTATCCATACATCATCCAACACGATAAGGAATGTCTTACCGGCCAAATAGTGGTTGAACCTGTGTTGCAAGGCCTCCATGTTCAGATGTGAGTAGTCCTCACCGCTAGCAGATTGAATGATGTTTGCTATGATAGATTTGACAACAAACTTGCTAGAAATATAGACCCATAGTCTCAGCTCAAAGTCATGAGATAGTCGATCATCATTGATTACCAGCTGAGCGAGCGTTGTTTTGCCCATACCTCCTATGCCGAGGATGGGAACGACGCGTGGGTGCTGGGTTGACGCAGTTAGCACACAATCGACCACCCTTTGTTTATCAAGCTTCCTTCCAAAGACCTGCGAGTCTTCAATAAAAGAGCAAGTTTCTCTTTCACTAATACTGCTATCATAAGGAATGGGAGAGCGGGGACGGTTTTATAGGAAGCCATAGTAGTTCCTCTGCTCATCTGCAATGTCTTGCAATCTGTAGCAAATGGCCTTGAGCTCTTCTGCCAAACTGCTACGTGGAAACACTTTGGAAAGGGCCTTCCCCAACCCCAAGGAGCATGTTGGGTTGACTTGCCGCTCCAAATCTTGGGTTGAAATTAGATCCAGCACATCCTCAATGTCATAAGCAACGGCTTTCAGATTACTAAGCCAATTTTTCATAGACTCATTTTTGGATTGTTGGTGCTCGGCATCAACAAGCACTCGGTTGATTGTAGACAAGGTCTCCTCGAGCCTTTTCAGTTCGTCTTTCACTCGGTTGTTTTGTCTAATTCCTCTGAAGGCTACTGAGCCTAGCTTGCCTAGAATTCCCTCCACTACGCCGGAAACGACTGCACTAATCACAGGATCAGCCATACATGTAGTTGAAAATTTGAACGATGATACAACAGGGGATTACAATTATCTGCAAAAGAAATTATCAGAATGGAAGGTCATAAGCATGGATTCTTCTAGGGTGGAAAACACTCAACCTCATATTTTATACAACAGCTGTGTCTCGTCACTAGTGAATGAAAACAGATTCAAAAAAAAAAAAATATTATCAAAAAATATATATATCTATTCATGAAAAAAATTAATTTAATATGTATTCTTGAAAAAACATATGTACATATAACATATATTAATCTGCAAGATGTTGAATTATATTATTCACATAGACCCTGATTGGTGTGATGCCCCCTCCAATGATGCAGAATGAAGAGTAAGCGTTACACTATTCATCTACTATAATCAATATTTATCTATCTATTTATTACTATATACTAAAGTGGAAGCAAATTCCGCCACCATATTGCACCACATCATCACTTTTATTAAAATAATATATTATATATAATTTTTTATCCTCTATTTAATTGGAAAATTTATCGTTCTATAACATATAAATTTATTTCACTACTTATGTAAAGATACCATATAAATTTATCTTTCAATATCTTATTAAAAAGTTATCTTATTAGATTTTATTTTTATCATACTAATTTGAGGTGTTCAATCAATAATCCTATCCTAAAATATTAGTTTTATGTTATAATTTGATGTGTTCAATTAATAATCCTATCCTAATATAAAAATTTCAATCTTATCATAATACATTTCTACCCATTTGATTAAATAGTATATTAAATGTAAAATATTTTCGTAATATGTTTATAATATTTTTTAGAAATTCGTCATTGGTAGTAAATTCTATCACCATATATATGCCTCATCTTCCTTTTATTACAAATAGTACATTGAAGTTATTTTTTCATATCATATTAAAATATTAATAAAAGTACTAGATGATATGCTTACCCTAAATATATATGTAACATTACATATCGATTACATTTTAGATAAAAGTTAGATTTATTAATTGAGATAACGATTCGTTAATATTTCTATTCGATAGTACATACTTCTTATTTAAATGTTTTTTCACAACATAATAACACATGTACAAGATAATTTGGTTTTATTTTTTATTTTTATTAAATATTCTCTATATTTTTAATATAATACTATCTTAATAAAAGTTTTTATTTAAATTTATTTATTTGTATAAGTTAGTTTATGCAATTGAATTTAAATAGAAAAAGATTTGTATAATGATATACACAATTATGTTGTGTATTTAGATGTGGTTTTAGCATACTTTTAGTGATGTTTTAGGTGCTTATATTTGAGTTTGGAGTGTTGAAGAAGGAAGAGCCGAGGTATGTTGAAGACCACTTGGAGTTGAAGTGGAAAAAAGATGGAAGATAAGTGTTATGTTGGAAGCGGCGACCGCTGTCCCATATAGGCGGCGACCGCTGCCAGTACCGAGGGGAATTCTGCCTTTAAACACTGCGTTTTATTTATTAGACTTATGGATATTGTTTTTTGTTTAGTTTTTTTGTACTTTTGGATGGTTTATTTTCTCCTATTTAAGGAGCTTTAGACCTTTGTTTAGACCTATTTTTTTAGCTTGAAATTAATTTGTATTTTGGAGAACTAAGTATCTTTGCTTAGATAGAGAATTGAAGTGTTCGTTCTGATTAAGTTGTAAGATTTCTTATTCTTTGTCTTTTGCATGGATTTAAGCTTTTCTCTTGCTTGAATTACCATCAACTTGTTTCAATAATATCTAGTTTGATCATCTAGGATTTATTGTTATCAGGTTATTGCTAGATTTAGAGTGTTTCTGGTTGAGCATCTCTATTTCATAAGTACCAACTACATTGTGCTAATATCTGGTTGTGTTAGTTGTATGCATAAGAGAATTGATTTGCATTCTAGCATAAAAGCTGGTTGTTTTATCTTAGTTTGTATCCAATTATATTCTTGTTATTGAATGCTGCTAGTTAGATTGAATCTTGATTGTTTTATGATTATTTAACTAGTTAGGGTTAATAGTATCTGGTTGTGCTATTAATTATATTTGAAAAGGAATTGAGATTTCCACTGCATATATATTGATTGAAATCAATGATCAACTTGTCAAGCGAATGTCGATATTTGTTTGTCTGAGTTGTTTCCAATTACTGATTAATTAACTCTTGAATTGCTAGGATTTGCATCTTAGTGTGTAAATTAAACCAACCCCTTCCCCCCGGTTATTTCAGTTTGACACAAACTTCAATGCGAAAGATAATTTGTCTCCTTGTGGAATTGACCCTTACTTACTTTATACTGTGGTTTAAGTTAGTTTGGTTTTCCTTGCATAGTTGTGGTTTAAAGCGACTAAATCACGCTTATCAACTTGGCGTCGTTGCTAGGGAGGCAACAATTATCTTTGGTGTGAATTTTTGTACCAAACTTGGTCTGAACCTATCTTATGGTTCACACCCATATTACTAATAATTTCTCTCTTATCTTTGATCCAAAGATCGAGAGGACTTTATTCAGAACTCGTAAGGTTGCACGTGCTTTATTTCAAGAGACATCAACAATAGCAAATCGTGTGACTCTTGAATCTCTCACAACTCCTAACTTGGAGCATCCAACTAGTGCAGTGTAATTTCCAACTCTTGATGAGGGTGTCAAATTTGAGCTTAAGACAGGAGTGGTCCATATGGTCCCGAAATTTAATGGAAGCCCACTTGAGGATCCCATCCAGCATTTACTGAAGATCAGATGAGGTTGAGAGTATTTTCCTTTTTCTCTAAAGGAATCTGTTAAAGACTGATACCATTCTCTACGACCAGGAAGCATCACCACCTGGGTGAATCTAAAGAAAGTATTCCTTGACAAATACTTTCCGGCTACTAAATCTAATCAGCTCAACAAGAAGATCTGCAACATAGAGCAACTCCTGAATGAGTCTCTCTATGAATACTTTGAGCGCTTCAAGAAAAAGGTGAAGAGTTGTCCTTATCATGATTATGCTAATCATGATCTTATTCTCTATTTACATGGAGGGTTTCGTGAGGATGATTGTCGGATGGTAAATTCTGCTTGTGGAGGAAATATTATGAAGAGGACCTACGAGGAGGCTCTAGAGGTATTCACTACACTGGCGGATGACTCTAGACAATACAGTGGGAGAGGCTCTCAAAGCTTGTCAGCTGCTAGTTCGCACTCAAAAATTGATCAAGCTGATTTTGATGTATTGAAGGAAGAAGTGTTGGATTCTGGTGTTGATCCCTGCGTTGATCCAGCGAGCGCTGCTGCGCTTGTTGATCCGTCTTCACTTCAATGCAGAACACCTGGGGAACAATTAATGATGTCTGTCTTCGGATAAGATTTGAGTCGTGTAAACACTTTCCGAAATCAGAATTTTGCCCTTATAAGCCTTAGGGAATCCACAAAATCTGAAGTGAGATAAAACAAATCTGCTGATCCTTTCCAAGGCTTGTGGTAAGGATCAAACTATAGAATGATGTATTGATAGATGCATGACTTCGACTAAGTTGAATCTTAAGAGAGATTATGTAACCATGCCAGCCCGACTTCATCTTCCTTTAGCCTTATATAGGGCGTAGGAAAGCCTAGGGAGCGGTTTCTACAAGTTATGGGCGGTTATAAGGGCGGTTACTAGCGGTTACCGCGGATCCTTTCCCACCAACGGCTCTCTCTTGGAGAGACACGTGGCCCATCTGAAACCAATGATAAAAAGGAGTTACTCAAGTAGTTATACAACGGTTATATTGGCAGTTAACCCACGTGGCCAATATTCAAACCGCTAAATGACTGATCCCGTTGGTACCAGTCCACCAGAACTCTTGTTCTTTAAACTACTGATCCCAAAGTAACATATCCTTAATATTCCTACTAGATCCCAAATATACTTACACAAGCGTGTACTCCACACCCCCAGACTTGTGATAAGCTATATGAGACCTCATAAAGTCGCATGAATCCCGATAACACTAAATGGCCATTGATCCCTCAGGAACCATCACTGGTTCTTCAAGGATCAATCACTGATGACACTAAAATCACCAACAATCCTCCCCCATTTTAGTGTAATCCCTGATTCACAAAATAAGTAAGTTTTCATCCCAAACTCATGCATAAACACAAATGTCGTGACGATTGAATTCGTGTCTTAGTGTAATTACACATTTCATACACCTCGGAATCATTGTGTCCTAAGTGATACGTCACGGACCGGGGCATTTTCTTTTGGCGTCTCCACAATGGCTCGGCCGCGTCCCGCGACGCCCGGTGCCTATCTTGTGCCGCGCCCCGCGCCCGGTGCCCGCCTCATGCGACGGCTCTCGGTGCCCGGCGCCCGCTTTGTGCCGCGCCCCACGCCCGGTGCCCGCTTCATGCCCCGGCTCTCGGCGCCCGGCGCTCTCCTTGTGCCGCGCCCCACGGCGCCCATGGCCTCGCTCCAAGCCTTCGGTGCCGCGTCCCATGGCCCCATGGCTGAGCCTTCCCCGGAGCCCACACGCCTAGACATCAAGTGAGGGGAAAGGTCCATTTTGGGCCCAAGTGAAGAAGCCCGCCAAATCCAAAGTGGGTTCGAGCCAAGCCTAAAGTCTAGAACGATGGCTCAACGTCTTGGCCCATGAAGGCCCAATTTTGTAATAAGAATAGTATTTTTATTATATTTAATTTTAATGTAATTTTTAGCTAAATAAGGTTATTAGGTGAGTAGCTTGGGCGGCAAGTTTCTTCCTTGGAGAGCAAGGCATCCCACCGCCTCAATAACTCTTCCTTGGGCCCCAAGCTTGCCTCTCCTAGCCTTGCCTATAAATAGCATGCTAGGTGCCCATTTGTTAGATAAGCTTAGAACTTGAACTTGAAAGACTTTTGTCTCTTTCGGGTTCTGGGCTTTCTCTCCTTCTCCCTTGGCGCGTCTTAGACCCAAGGGAGGGATAGGAGGTCGGCCTTGTTCGATAACAACAGGGTCCTAGTCTGGCGCGTATGGGTGAGAGTCCCATGGCGTGATCGGGCTGACTTGTTCGAGTTATCAATCAAATATTTGTCCTTTGGGGTTCTCGGGTTGTATGGGCTAGTTCCTGATCCTTGTACCCCTTAGTCGATCTCTCTCTCGGGAGAGATTGACTACTTATCCTTTTAATTCAAGTTGAATTTAACCAAAAAATTTGTGTCTTTGTTCATACAAATACACGTCCAAAAATAGTCCCATCTCACCCCCATCGAGCCTTACTTGTTCCAATCGAGTGTTAGAGAGCTCCTTCGACTAGTGAAGAAAACGATCCTTGAGTCCGAGACCCGTTAACCCGGGTCGCGACTCATCATTTGGTATCAGAGCCATTCGAAGGAGTTCATCAAAGTGTAAGGTTCGAATATATTGCTTGCAATTTTCAATTCTTTAGTTGCTCGTGCCTTAACCCTTTACCCTTTGGCCTTGACCCTTCTAGACCTTGATCCTTTTTCTAGCCAAATCTCCTTTCGTCGTTGGGGTCTTCAAGAATTGGTTTTTGCAAGTTCAAAAAAAAAAAAAAAAAAAAAAGAAGGCTCGACTTGTGTTTAAAACAAGTGCAAAGAGATTAGTTGAGTTCGAGCCTTGATAGTGAAAAAAAAAAAATAGTTACTTAGCTCGCAAGTTTCGAGTTGAAACCGTCATCTCGCCCTATCATCTTTAAACTCGATTTGAGGTTGAGCTCATTTTACATTAAATTCTTTTATACAACCTCATCTTAAAACCGAGCCAAATAAATCGTTGCTTTGGCCCCAAATTTCATTTTAACACAAAAAGCCAGCCATTGTCAACCATTTATTTCCTAAAGTCGGCCAAAATCCTCTTCTAAGCTCATTGATTAAGCCGACTTCCTACACAAAAGGCCAGCCGAGTTTTCTCATTTTTCACTAGTGAAAAACGTCATAAACTCACCCTCCTTAACTATATTTAGAGCCTCATTTTATTTCAGCCTCATTAAAGTCATTGCTTATCCACCAAGCTTATCTTTTAATTCTACCAAAAGCCCTTTCATTTCTCACACATTCAAGATGATTAATTGGCTTTAAGAGATAATTCTTTAAGGCCAAATTTTATCAATCAAGACACCTTTTGCCATTCCATTCATCATTTTCCCTCCAATCAAAACGTCACACTTAAGTTCAAGAGGGGCGTTTTTCATTGCTAAGGTGTGTTAAGACACAACTAATTGCACCACCCTCTTTAATCTTCATTCATCCACACATTACTCTTCTTTGTAAACCAAAACCGCCCATTGCTCTAAATTGTAAGGCTTTTGGCGTCCCACATTTAAAGAGAGTAAAGAGAGGGTTGATTTGTGTCATCTTTTGATCTATAAACTCAAGCTATAGTCCACAAAATTTTTTATTCCTTCCAAAGCTCCAAAACCGACCCTTGAGCCTATCATCCTAGTGTGAGCCGATTCCATAACCTTTCCCGAGCAACTAGGATTTGAAAGTTGTAGGTTGGTGTCTATCCAAAGCCCACAAGATGATCCGAACTTCCATCAAGAGTGCGACTTCCATCAAGGCTAAGGGACGTGTCCAAGAGCAAGAGTTCAAGCCCTTAGTGGTTCGGCCAAGGCCGAATGCCACCCCTTCTATGTGGTTTTCACGTCCTTGTGGCATGGCTCGACGGGTAGAAGTGGTCGAGTTGTCAAGTGATGAAGAGAAGGGAGGCGCGGAAGCCATGGAAGTGATCGACATCTCGAGTGGTGAGGAAGGGGAGAGTGAGAAGAATGTGGAGGTTGTGGACCTTGTGAGTGAGAGTGAGTCCTTAGGGGTTTCGGATGAGTGGATGAACGATGAGGAATTCGAAATCGAAGTGTGGGGCTGTTTGAATGAAAGTCGCGAGGATGAGTACCCGAGTGGTGAAAATGAAAGTGAGGAGAGCACCGAGGGGTACGAGAGTGATGAGGAAGGCATGGACGAGGAGAGTGGGGAGGGAAGCGAGAGTGAGCCCACTATGGACACCGAGAGAGAGGGGTCTAGTGAGATGGTGGACATTGAGGGCGAAGATCCGAACCCCCATGGGTCCGAGGGTCCTGTGAATGTCTTGGATGACTATTTGGACTTAGCGGATCTTTGGGGCGAGGACCTAAATGCGGCTGTCCTCCATGAGGCCGCGGCTCAAGCTCTTAACGACGGGTGGGATATGGAGCCGTATGTGGAGCACCACCTTCCCATGGAGGTGGGAGAAGCGTTGGTGGCTCAAGGAGTCACACAAGATGAGCCGGCTGGGCTCGAGGTTCCCGAGGAGCCGCCAATTCCTTGCATTATCCAAAGGCGGAGCCTCTTTTACAACCGAGGCATGGTGCTCGGAATCGAGTGCATGGTCAACATTTGATGGTGGATGTGGCTCGAACTTGGTGTCTACGCTTGTAGTCGACCGAGTGGGGCTGCGTCCTATGTGCTTCGCCAAGCCTTATTCGCTCGAGTGGTTGCATGAAGGGGATTCCGTGGCGGTCACACACTACGTGTCCGTGCCACTCATCATCGGCCCCTACCATGACCTTATTAATTGTGATGTTGTCCCTATGCAGTCCACAGACATCTTACTCGGGCGACCATGGCAATGGGACCTCGATGTGCTACACAACGGTCGTTGGAACACACATCATTTCACCCACGACGACCAACTTATCACCCTCCGGCCCATGCACCCGAATGAAGTGGAGCCACTCTTAAGGCGTGGCCCCGCCCGGCTGAGTCACCACGCCCGAGCCAACTACAACGACAAGCGCAAGGATTCGTGGTCGAATCCTCCACAAGAAGGGGAGGATGATACGTCACGGACCGGGGCATTTTCTTTTGGCGTCTCCACACCGGCTCGGCCGCGTCCCGCGACGCCCGGTGCCTATCTTATGCCGCGCCCCGCGCCCGGTGCCCGCCTCATGCCACGGCTCTCGGTGCCCGGCGCCCGCTTTGTGCCTCGCCCCACGCCCGGTGCCCGCTTCATGCCCCGGCTCTCGGCGCCCGGCGCTCTCCTTGTGCCGCGCCCCACGGCGCCCATGGCCTCGCTCCAAGCCTTCGGTGCCGCGTCCCATGGCCCCATGGCTGAGCCTTCCCCGGAGCCCACACGCCTAGACATCAAGTGAGGGGAAAGGTCCATTTTGGGCCCAAGTGAAGAAGCCCGCCAAATCCAAAGTGGGTTCGAGCCAAGCCCAAAGTCTAGAACGATGGCTCAACGTCTTGGCCCATGAAGGCCCAATTTTGTAATAAGAATAGTATTTTTATTATATTTAATTTTAATGTAATTTTTAGCTAAATAAGGTTATTAGGTGAGTAGCTTGGGCGGCAAGTTTCTTCCTTGGAGAGCAAGGCATCCCACCGCCTCATTAACTCTTCCTTGGGCCCCAAGCTTGCCTCTCCTAGCCTTGCCTATAAATAGCACGCTAGGTGCCCATTTGTTAGATAAGCTTAGAACTTGAACTTGAAAGACTTTTGTCTCTTTCGGGTTCTGGGCTTTCTCTCCTTCTCCCTTGGCGCGTCTTAGACCCAAGGGAGGGATAGGAGGTCGGCCTTGTTCGATAACAACAGGGTCCTAGTCCGGCGCGTATGGGTGAGAGTCCCATGGCGTGATCGGGCTGACTTGTTCGAGTTATCAATCAAATATTTGTCCTTTGGGGTTCTCGGGTTGTACGGGCTAGTTCCTGATCCTTGTACCCCTTAGTCGATCTCTCTCTCGGGAGAGATTGACTACTTATCCTTTTAATTCAAGTTGAATTTAACCACAAAATTTGTGTCTTTGTTCATACAAATACACGTCCAAAAATAGTCCCATCTCACCCCCATCGAGCCTTACTTGTTCCAATCGAGTGTTAGAGAGCTCCTTCGACTAGTGAAGAAAACGATCCTTGAGTCCGAGACCCGTTAACCCGGGTCGCGACTCATCACTAAGGATTGAACCAATCAACCTCTTTAGATGCATAAAGATAACACACACATAAGTTACTATACACTTCTATAGTCTAACTTGACTCCATTAATGGTCTTTGAGTCCTTATCCATTCATGAACGTATGTGAAGCCAACCCAAGCTTAATGGAGCGACCAAAAACTCCACGTCCACATAGGTAGATCCTTTAGTCATACACCAACATTGTACTTTTTCAAAGGAACTATTAAGAAGATAGAATCTTCAACCTCTGATCCTGTAGGACAGAGCACACATTGGGGATTAATACATTGTGCTCACAGTTTCTAGAAATGGGCCTAATTTTTATTAGGTAGGAATTGGGTGTCCCACCCCTAGAAAGCAATATGGGTCTGTCATTCTCATCTCCTTAGGACCAACCACTTAGTCAAGTGATTAGCCAACATTGTTTTCCATCGATTCAGCCAACCAAAATCACACTATGTGTCATGAATCCTCGAACCATGCGATACCTCACATTAAATACTTGACCTGGTATCAATAAACATGATCGATCCCCTCTGGCCAGAGTTACTATGCTCACATAGTTGAAATCAGTTTCGGCCTTAGCGAAACATGGTAGATTTAGTTCATAGTAGTTACCTCAATCCAGGGTACAACTCATCCTACCAGCCTCGTTCCCATTGTCATATCAGAATGCTAGATCCTTTTCCATAATCCAAGATTTGGAACTAATCCCAAGTAGAAATATCCATCCACCTTTCAAGGAACAATTCTTAAACTTGATCCAACTTGCATTCAACATTTCCTTAATATCCAAGAAAATAATGACATTGTCAACATGGAATGTTGAGGGACACATTTCTAAACAAGAAACAAGTATTCATGTCAAAAGACATTGATCCCGAAGGACAGTCAAAAGACATTGATCCCGAAAGACAGTCAAAAGACATTGATCCCGAAAGACAGTCAAAAGACATCGATCCCGGAGGACACGTTCCAGTCCTATCTAGGGACATTGATACCTCATCCTCGTCTTCCAACATTTTCTCAATGTAATGAGACTGGGATCAAGATAAAAATCATCTTTACTCCCCTTTTATCTTAATCCCTATGATAACATCAGTCTCTCCCATATTTTTTATGGAGAAATGTGATGACAAAATTCTTTCACAAGACCTCCTTGTCCATGATCCTTTCAAAAGATCAACATGTCATCTTATACATTTGTTCCTAGCACAATCATGTCAAAATAGAAATTCACTTCATTTCCCTTTAGGAAAATAATTGTTGAACAAATTTCCTTGATCCTGTGAGATAAACCTTGCAACTTGTGCAATTCTCACCATTGTTGATCCGAACATGGTTATGAACAAGGTTATGAACCTTAACTAATCACTTCATCAATAACCTACAATTAATCAAATATAAGTATAAAACTCAAACAAAATGCATCAACAAAATGAAACAAACCGACTAATCTGTATGGGAACAGTAGAGTCGAAAAGCCAAACTGTGTAACACAGTAGGTCCTTAACCAGTAGACTCAAGAGAGTAATCTGTCCAATAGGGAGCAATAGACTCCTACTGAGTAATCTGAATTTAAACATGAGTAATCTACATACGAGGTATGGTAGACTCATTAGGAAACCTCCCCCTTTTGCGGAATATTATCCATTTGTAGTTTATCTTTGATAAACTATCAGTTTCCTTCGAGGGAACAGTGGTGTAGATACCACTATCATTGTTACCCTTTGACTTACGTGGAGTCATACAACATATCAATGCAAATGAATATGTCTCATCACTATCTAGTGATTAACATCCATATAAGGAACTCATTCTATTTTAAAGAATAAAACAACCACATTCCTTTTTAGGGAACATCATACATCGATCCCTTCTCGGGAACATTCATCCGAATTTCGATTTGATCCAAAATTCCATTTGACCTTACATAATCATACAATAATATTTTATATATGATTATCACACCCTTGGATATCACACTTAACCATTCTTATTACGAAGCGACAAGAAAACATGGACTTGTGTACAAAACACTTTCATTCATGTGAATTAAAATCCCATGACCAAAGGATCACGCATGGCTTATAATCAACCATTATATATCATTATTTAAAATAATATCAAGACCAAAAGTCTTTCTTTTCTCAAAATTAAATCAAACTTGAGAAAACATGGATCAATTTCCATCGGATCTTGGGTTCTTTTGTAGGACGATCAAAGTACCATTGATCCCCTTCAACTTTAACCCGATTGTCATCTCACGCACAGACATCATTGATCATAAAATTCTGATTTCGATTGTTGGATTCTAGTGTTGATCCCTGCGTTGATCCAGTGAGCGCTGCTGCGTCTGTTGATCCGTCTTCACTTCAATGCAGAACACCTGGGGAACAATCAATGATGTCTGTCTTCGGATAAGATTTGAGTCGTGTAAACACTTTCCGAAATCAGAATTTTGCCCCTTACAAGCCTTAGGGAATCCACAAAATCTGAAGTGAGATAAAACAAATCTGCTGATCCTTTCCAAGGCTTGTGGTAAGGATCAAACTATAGAATGATGTATTAATAGATGTATGACTTCGACTAAGTTGAATCTTAAGAGAGATTATGTAACCATGCCAGCACGACTTCATCTTCCTTTAGCCTTATATAGGGCGTAGGAAAACCTAGGGAGCGGTTTCTACAAGTTATGGGCGGTTATAAGGGCGGTTACCAACGGTTACCGCTGATCCTTTCCCACCAACGGCTCTCTCTTGGAGAGACACGTGGCCCATCTGAAACCAATGATAAAAAGGAGTTACTCAAGTAGTTTAACAACGGTTATATTGGCAGTTAACCCACGTGGCCAATATTCAAACCGCTAAATGACTGATCGTCGGTACCAGTCCACCAGAACTCTTGTTCTTTAAACTACTGATCCCAGAGTAACATATCCTTAATATTCCCACGAGATCCCAAATATACTTACACAAGCGTGTACTTCACATCCCCAGACTTGTGATAAGCTATATGAGACCTCATAAAGTCGCATGAATCCCGATAACACTAAATGGCCATTGATCCCTCAGGAACCATCATTGGTTCTTCAGGGATCAATCACCGATGACACTAAAATCACCAACAAGAAGTGAGGCGTCTAAAGATGAAATGTATACCTCAGCAGGTTAAGGCTTGTGAGATCTATTATGGCGACTTGCATCCCACTAACTCATGTCCAACACTACTGGTAGAGGTGAATGTAGTTGGAGAATTTCAAATAAAGCCTATGTATGACCCTTATTCCAACCACTACAACCCGGGCTGGGAGGATCATCCTAGCTTTAGATGGAGAGACTCAGATCCAAATCAATCTCAAGAACATCCACCACAAGCTAGGCCACCTGCGCCCAAAATTCAAGGACAAAACTATGATGCAGCTCCTTCGATGGATAATATGATTAAAATGTTGATGCAAAGCAATATAAACCTCTCAAACAATGTAGTTAAGCTGACAAGAAGCCAACTCCAATTCCAAGAAACAACCTCCGCAAGTATTGAGAACTTGAAAAGACAAATGGGGCAAATCTCTCAAGTTGTGAGCAAACTTGAAGTGAAAGCAATATAAACCTCTCAAACAATGTAGTTAAGCTGACAAGAAGCCAACTCCAATTCCAAGAAACAACCTCCGCAAGTATTCAGAACTTGGAAAGACAAATGGGGCAAATCTCTCAAGCTGTGAGCAAACTTGAAGTGAATGACTCGGGTAAGCTTCCCTTTCAAATTGAGGCAAACCCGAACATTTGTAATGTCAGCCTTATTACTCAGAGAAGTGGGAAAACTCTGAACGGGGAAGCAATGGTTGAAATTTATGTGGAGAGAAAGCGGCGACCGCCACCTTGATAGCGGCGACCGCTACCAAAACAACCTTGCTCTTTGCAATTCTGAAATTAAAGGCAGCGCCTGCTTCCACGGAGCATCACCAACGACCACTATTTCCAAAGATAGCGGCGACCACTGCCCCCCAAGCAGCGACCGCTGCCAGTTCCATGACGCCCAAGATGTTGAGAAGGACGTTGAAATTCCGATTCTTCCCAAGTTCAAGCCCGTTGTGCCATTCCCATCTACTTTTAAGCGTACAAAGCCACTTATGCAGGATAAGGACATGTTTGAGATGTTCAGAAATGTTGAGGTAAACATTCCTCTTCTTAAGTTGATCAAATCGATTCCTTGTTATGCTAAGTCCTTAAACCAGATGTGCATTACCAAGAGGAATCAGGACTTGAAGAGAAAAAAAGGTAAAGGTGAGCGAACATGTTTCAGCTATATTTCAAAAACACTTACTTAAGAAATGTGGGGATCCAAGTATGTTCACCATCCTTATCACTATTGTAGGTACTAAATTTAACAATGCTATGTTTGATTTGGGTGCTTCCATTAATGTCATACCATCATCTCTCTGCGAATCCTTGAAGCTAGGACCTATGCATGAAACTAATACATACATTCAGTTAGCTGATAGGTATAAAGTGTGTCCTCTAGGAATTGTAGAAGATGTGTTGGTATTGGTGGGTGATCTCACTTTTCCTGTTGGCTTTTAAGTGCTTAATATGGAGCATGATGAACATGCAACCCCTATTCTGTCATGGAGACCTTTTATGAAAATAGAAAATACCAAGATAAATGTCAACGCAGGTTCTCTGACCATGGAATTCGATGGCCAAACTATACATTATACCATCCATGAAGCCACGAAGTATCCATATAACCCCGGTAGCGGAAAAACTCCTGACCCAGCCAATCTTAAACACTAATGAGCTAGCACGTCGAGCCACGACGTTAAACAAGGCGCTTATCGGGAGGCAACACGATGTAGGTCATTTCTTTCCTTTAGATTAGTTTAGATTAGTTTCACTTTGTTTTTCTTTTTCTCGAACTAACTTGCAGAAAGCTAAGGAACCACGATGAATTGGCATCGACTACCACCCCCAGGCAACAACCGTTGGAAATTCAAAGGCAGATACGACATTCTACGAACTAATGACAGCGAGCGCCACTATTTTTTCAGAAAACCACGGAGTCCGTGGCAGCGACCGCCGCCCCCCAGGCAGCGCCCGCCGCCAAACCAAGCCTAGCTACGGCATTCTGCAAAAATAAATGGCAGCGACCGTCGCCATTTATCCAGTTTGATAGTTTACTCTTCCCTTAAAAAAACAGAAAATCGAAAAAAAAGAGATAAGAAGAGAGGATAAGAGAGAATCAGTAGAAAAAAATTATAGAGAAAACAAAAGAGAGAAAAGAAGAGCGAAGAGAGGAAAGAACGAGAGGAAGGAGAAGGACACCACATCGTTAACCGCCACCCCTCCACTCGTTTGCTGCCCTGCTCGCTTCCCACCGGCGACCCCCACCCTCCACTCGCTCGCTGCCTTCGCCCGCCGCCATCATCGATCGTGAGTTTCAGATCTATTCGTGGCAGTGACCGCCACCTTCAAAGGCAGCAACTGCCACCTTCAAGGCAGCGGCCCTCAAGCATAGGGCTCAAGATCGGTTCAAAACCGACCCGCACCGAAACTGAGATTTCGAATAAGTGTGAACCAAAAACCGAACCAAAAATAATCGGTTTGGTTCGGTTCAGTTTCGGCTTTAGGCAGGTTGGTTTGTGTAAAAACCGAGCAAAACCGAATCATAGTCTTCCCCCAATCCGCCTTTACTGTTCAAGTGCAAATCCCTCAATGCCTCAATACATTCCCGTTCAACTTCAAGTGCAAATCAACCACCAAAATCAATATAAGTGGACGGGGGGAGGAGGATGGAAGTAGAGAACGTCGGAACGAGGGCACGATGGTGGACGGCGAAGCCCGAACAGGTCCGTCTCAACGACGTCCGAACTAGACGAGGGCGAGAGGAGTAGAGGACGATGGCGGTTGTCAGGTGAGAGGCGGCGCCGGTTGCGGGCTGGCGAGGAGAAGCGGGCGATGAGGGGAGACTCAGGAGAGGGAAGTCAAGGCCGGAGACGAGGGGAGTCAAGGAGGGGGGAGTCGAGGCCGGCGACCGGGCGACGAACCGACAAGGGGAGTCTAAAGACTCAGATCTGGGAGAAAGCGCCGCTGAAGAGTGAAGAATTGTAATTTGGGGGCTTAACTCAACCCTAAAAGTCCCTAATCAATATAAAATATTTTATTTTTTTTAAATTCGATTTAACCGAACCGAACCGAAAAAAACCGAAACTGAACCAAAGTTGAAATTTTCAAATTACTTGAACCGATGTTTGAACTGATTATCCTCGGTTTCGGTTTGGTTCGGTCGGTTCGGTTAAACTTTCGGATTTGTCGGTTCGATGCTCAACCCTACTCAAGTAGCGCCTGCCGCCAGTGAAATTCCGTGATTTCTCGACCCTTTCTTTGTAACACCCTCTACCTACTACGAGAAATTTACCGCTAGTAATTTCATATTACCCTATTAATCCAAAACTACTCAGGCTTTTAAAACAATCAACACGATCACGGATACGCAACACGTTGTTTTCACGAGCATATTGGAAAGGATTAACTGAGAAGGCAACAACGGAAAAAGAAATATATACAGACCAGTGCCTCAAAAAGGACTTTTAAGGAAAGGCAATCTAGACTATGAAAGTCATCCAACAGAAAAACGGGCAAATCAGACTTCTTCTAGAGTTTGTACACCTCTCTTTTCGAAAATACTTCTTATATGATTTGCTTCCCAAAATGATATTTATCTTCGTCTTCTAGCAAGTTAGTCGTTTAGCTCAACTATTTGGAATCCTGTTAGCCACAACCGATTCGTGAAAAGAAAAAAAAAGCGGACGAGTTAGTCTAATGAAAGACTAAGCAAGTGGAACCTAGGTAAGGTTCACAAAGTTATAACCCAAAAAGTTGGTATCGAATTTTATCTGTACTTCATCTTTTAGCACCTCTTCCTAAAAGAGAAGAAAATTAGATAAAATCAACGATAGAATGTCGATGAGCGGCCTTAGGAAGCCATAAGAGTATTTGTTGGGATTCTTTATTCACATCAATACATCGAAAGAAATCATTCACCAAGCATTCAACTCAAACTCACCATCCTGATATTTTAATTACGTGTATAACGCACTTATCTTGCATTACTTTCAACTAATGCATTCAGTTTGATTGCTTTTAATCAGCTCTGACTATTTCCGAGATCACAAGGATATTGAATCCTTGATCAATTTTCCGAGCGCGTAGCGCTAATGCACTTAGCTATAGTGCATCACCCCTCAAGGACAGAGTGGGCAGAGTCATGACCCGAGTATCGAGGTATAGGGACATCCCAGTACAATCTTTTAAAGAGATGTTATTAGAGGCTCAGCTCTCATCCCTGAAACTGTACTAATATATAACAATGTCTCAATCGAGACATATGTACCTAAAAACTATTCTAATCCATAACAATGCCTCAAACGAGATATATTACACACAAGGTCACACATAGCGGACCTAAAATCTAGTTCTATCGCAATATTGAATATAACAACAAGGTCATTAATTCTAACAACCTAGTTCTTTTTATTTGTCACATAAATCAATCCCAACAAATTGGATCACACGGAACTAGCTATCTCGTTTAATGGAACAAGGTAAGAAGAAACGTCCACTTGCCTTAACGTTCGAAGAAATATTGGAAATGGGAAAGTTGATGTCCAATCCTTACAAGCTTTTAAGCCACGGGATGGCATGGATACCGAGATGTTACCAAGGTTTGAAGCCCGAAACAAAGCCTTGCACGAAAACCGAGACGAATCGAGGCATGCAAATCGAGGAGACTCCGATCACCTTCAAATTACCAGAAAAGGTCGGGTAAGAAATTATTGGCTTAGTTAGAGCCCAGTGGTGGTGCAGGGATGGCTGGTGGTGCTTTGGCGAACCTCCGACGAGTTCGATTTTGCTAGAAAAATTCTCATAAATTTACTCAAACGGGTTTTCACAAAATTGGTTGACGATATAAGTAAATTAACCCCTCACCTACCTTAAGAATTGTTTTGGAGCATTACCAAGCTCAAATCATGGCTCAAACAACTGAGTTACCAAGTCGCCAGAAAGCCGAACAAACTGCGCAATCAAATTGAACAATTAATACGACCCATTAAGATTGGGATTTGGGGCCAACACGAAACATGAATCTTGTATAGGACTTTCTAACTTGAATTTAGGAAGTGATTTCAGAATTTTAAAGCAAGAAACGAGAGAGATCTTGCTTAATTACCGAGAGTGATTGGAGTTTCTGTGCACAAGCACGTCCGCGACTTTCAATGGTAAAATTATCCCCCTTCGAGCTGGTTTCTTGCCAAACTCACAGCATGAAACTTGAAGAGGACTCTTTAAGCTCAATTTAGAGATTTGTTTTGTGATTTTTGAGTAAGATACGAGGAAGATATGTATTTCTGAACGTAGCAGCCCAAACAAGCTCGGATCTGGACGGTCTTCACCAAACCCGGCTGAGCGAGGTCCAAAGGTGGTCCAGCGGCGCTTTCCAAGGAAGAGATATCAGCGAAGAGGGTTGGCGGCCCGGCTACGGTGGCCAGATGACAACTGAGAGGGTGATTGATCATATAGGAAACATGAGAGCTTAAGGAGCAAAAAGGTTAGCTAGAAGGAAGGAAAGTCTTCAGTTAGAAGGAAGGAAAGTCCTCAGCCAAAAAAATAATGTGGAAGGAGGATAAGGAGGAAAGCAAGTGGGAGGATGTACAAAGGGAAAAATGTGGCAGGTCAAGCAAGAGAATTAAATGACACGGAGGGAGTAGCTTCGGGGTGTTTATCCGATCCAAAATTTACCTGGGGAAAAACATATATACTTGGGGAAATTTTGTTTATGTATTTATTATTGTTATTATTTTTAATTAGTCCCTGACTGTTGAGATTATCAGTTATTTGCTCGGAAAAAAACACGACTATTACAATATCTATCTATTACTATATGCTAAAGTGGAAGCAAATTCCGTCATCATATTGCACACATCATCACTTTTGTTAAAAGATTATATTATATATAATTTCTTTATCCTCTATTTAATTAGAAAATTTATCTATTTTACTAATTATGTAAAGATACCATATAAATGTATCTTTCCTTACCTTATTAAAAAGTAATCTTATTAGATTTTAGTTTTATCATACTATATTGTTTTAAGCTTCTAGATATTTAATTAAAATATTAGTTTTATATTATATTTTGAGTTGTTCAATAAATAATCCTATCCTAATATATAAATTTCAATCTTATCATTGTATATGTATACCCATTTAATTAAATAGTATATTAAATGTAAAATATTTTCGTAATTTGTGTATTATTATTATTTTTTGATAAAAATGTATTATATTTTTTAAGAATTCATCATTGGTAGTAAATTCTATCACCATTCACCATATATATGCCACATCTTCTTTTTATTAAAAATTGTACATTGAAGTAATTTTTTTACAATCATATCATATTAAAATCTATATAAAAATATTAATAAAAGTACTAGATGATATGCTTACACTAAATATACATGTAACATTACATATCGATTACATTTTAGATAAAAGTTAGATCTATTAGTTGAGATAAAGATTCGTTAATATTTTTATTCACTATTATATACTTCTTATTTAAATGTTTTATCACAACATAATAACACATATACAAGATAATTTTGGTTTTATTTTTTAATTTGTTAAATATTATCTATTATTTTAATATAACACTATATTAATATGAGTTTATATTTAAATTTTATTATTTATTTATATAATTTAGTTTTTGAAATTGAATTTAAATTGAAAAAGATTCATATCAATTTTGTAATATAAATTATTAATGCATCTTATCCTATGAATTTTTCCTCAATCATTTAAAAAGATTTGTAGTTATTACAGTTTAATCATATACAAGGTACGGATCATTTGCTAGTATACTTCTAAACATAAATTAGTTAAGGGCGGTTTTGGTATTAAGTTTTTTATATCCCACTCACCTTATTTTTATTTACCTATGTTGCATATAAATTTTCTATCCATAAATAATTTATCTACTTTTCTAATTAACATAACTCCTTTTATCTAATCTTATGCTAAATCTTCTTAATAAATATGATTTTTTTTTGATTGAATCTTAATAAATATGATTTGCAACATCGCTTATATAGTTATTTTTTTATATCCCCCTAATCTCGTACCATGTACGTGATTTCCACTAGCTAGTTGTAATTGCAAAGTCAAAGCTAAACGAAGAATTGTACTAGTTGTAATTGCAAAGTCAAAGCTAAACAAAGAATTGGGGAGGCAAGGAAGCCTTGCTTTTGAATTCACACAGCGGCATCAAGCATACTTCTAAACTGCAGGGCGGAATTGCAAAGTCAAAGCCCCATGTTGAATTGCAAAGTATACTTTGCTTTTGAATTGTAAAGTCAAAGCCAACCCATGTTGAATCGTTCAAAAATGCCGGGCGGAATTAATAAAATCAAGGGGCAAGACATATGAAGCTTCCCATAACCCTAACCCTTAATTAGAAAGATTGACGGATAAATTGGTTTATTGATATATAATTAATCAACACATTGGTTGAGAGGTGTAGGTATAAAGACTTGCAATAACAAATGACAAGCATATGATTGGAACCATAGGGATCTTTAGAAACACTAGTTGACTTGTGTTTTTAAATTTATTTTTATATATATAATAAATAGATTATTTTTATTTTTATTTATATATACATAATAAATAGATTATTAATGTGAAATGTACAATAAAAAATTTAATATAATTTGGTTTCATCAAATATTAGAAGTTTTTAATTGTTAAATGATTGATTGATAGCAGGCAGCAAAAAAAATGATTGATTGAGAATATGTTATTACGCAAATCATGTACTTATATTATTTAGTCAATAAAATACATTATTATGCAATTTATATTTACTTATATTTCGGTATACAAAGTACTAACTTGATATGCCCAAATTAAACATGTAGTTATTTTAATCATAATATTTAATGAATAATATTTTACCTCTATATGTGTCAATAGATAAAAAAAATATCTTGTTAAAATATAATATATTTCAAAGATCATGATATTATAAATCTAAAAAACAATTGGTATAGAAAATATTAGGAAATTAATAGAAACTATTAAAACAATTTATATAAAATATAAGGTGGGTTGAAAATAATACTTTTTTATATAAATTTTAAATTTTATATAAAAACAACACATGCCAACGTAGTGCACTAGCATGTACCATGTACGACCATAAGATAATATACGTAAAATATCAATAAAATTAAAATCAAACTCTAGCTTAACACCAATAAAATATAAGAATATTATACTCTATTAAACTCTAGCCAAATATGTAATACTTAGTACGTGAGTAAAATTAATTTCGGAATTATGTACCTGAATGCATATTGGGTATCTTTTATTACAGAACATTAAAGATAAAATTATTTAAGGAAAATAAAAGTTAAAGATAGATAGTATAACTTTAAAGAAAGATTGAGAATTAGATAATTAAGGAAAATAAAAGATATAGAGTTGTTATTATCTATTTGAGTTGAAAAAAAAATTAAAATCAAACGGTGCCAGAATTAACATGAAAGCTCGAAGTTCCTCGGCTTTAATATATAGTATAGGTACTTGATGATATTGATGCGGTAACAAGGAATAAAGATAGGTTGCTTGCTTATGGAAACAACCAACTAGAACAAATCGATTATGATGAGACATGCCTGGTTGTACATAAAATATGCCTGTGTACAAGTCTCAATTCCTTTTTCAATGACCTTCTTCTCCAAGCCTCCTCACCTTCAATGACCTGCAAAACAATAGACAAAGGGGGCGGGGACCCCCTAATCCACCTCCGATGCCTAAGTCAGTAGAGTATTCGCGAGGGTAAACAGTAGAGAGAGGCGCAGGGTAGGGCTATCACAAGCGATGATCAGCCCCCCTAGGGTAGTTTGTGTATATCCTTTCTACATGGCGAAGACATGTATTTATAGTGGAGAGAGAGAGGGCTAGGGTTAGTTTCTTGGAGCCCAATCAATAATTTTATCTTCTTAAATAAGATAGAATCTTCCAACTACTGGATAACTACCAGGATTTAATAGGCTAATAAAGATATTTATTAGATATGCTTAACTGGCTGGCGAAAATATTATCCTTAATTATGACGGTAAATTTACCCACCTACAAATGCCCCACCTACGTCTTTGTTGCGTAACTAAAACGTAGGTACTCTAGGATTGACTTGGAATGACTTATGTGGATTAGGAGATTGGCGCGTTTGCACATCCATGAGCGAGTGTCATGGGAACCCCCGTGAGCGAATATCACGGTCCCACCCCCCCCCCCCGAGAGCGAATATCACGGGGGCTCCTCGAGCGAATATCGCGGTCTGTGAGCAAGTATCGCGGGAACATCCGTGAGCTAATATCACGGGAACCGTCGTGAGCGAATATCACGGGAACTCTATGGGGGCCAGCCATAGTCCGTGAGCAAATATCACGGGAACTCCGTGGGAAACCACGGTCCGTGAAAAGATATCACGGGAACTCCGTGGGAAACCACGGTCCGTGAGAAGATATCACGGGAACTCCGTGGGAAACCACAGTTCGTGAGAAGATATCGCGGGAACTACCGCGAGCGAGTATGCGGGAACCGCCGTGAGCGAATACACGGGAACCACCGTGATAGAATATCACGGGCACCACCGTGAGCGAATACACGGGAACCACCGCGAGCGAGTACGCGGGAACCGCCGTGATGGAATATCAAGGGCACCGCCGTGATGGAATATCAAGGGCACCGCCGTGAGCGAATACACGGGAACCACCGCGAGCGAGTACGCGGGAACCGCCGTGAGCGAATACACGGGAACCACCGTGATGGAATATCACGGGCACCACCGTGAGCGAATACACGGGAACCACCGCGAGCGAGTACGCGGGAACCTCCTACGTAGCTAGCATACGAGGAGTCCGTTAGTTCGATGAACTAACGTTGCGTTTACCCTTAAGCGCGTCACTTGTTGAGATTTTAAGAAAACAAAACGATAAATAAGACGAAAAGTTTCCTGCGCAGGATTTTGTTTAAGAAAACGAAAGACACAAAAAAGCGAAGGTTTTTAAACAACTCAACATCCGCGCGAGGGCCTCGTGAAGAGTGCGCAATAGTGATACCGCCATCATGCCTGCATGGGCCGCGGTGACGACTTATCATCTTTGTCTCGAACTGCCCCTGCTGCGATTCCGTGCTCACGGATTGAGGGGTGCGTGTATGATTCCGTCCCAGCGAGGGAGCTTTCCGATCTGGACCAGAACCGCGGTCGCGCCCTGGGACCCGCGGGCGCGGCTCTGGGCCCGCGGGCGCGGTTACACACTTGGTCGCCTTTGCTCAATTTGTCTTCAAGGAGTGAATGGTCCCCGACGTGGAACTGTACTTGCGAATAAGTGGGCCGCGTGCACGGCCACCGATTCCACGGTCGCGGCTCCGCGCACCGCGGTCGCCGTTTTGCCCCAGCGAAGGGGTCTTGCTCCTAACCATTCTGTCGTCCGCACAGACGTTCGTGGTCTATCAACACGAATTCAAGATTGGAAGCGCAGGTCAATGGTCTTACCAAATCTTGAAGCGGTGTCTTGATGATTTGCACAATGGTCAAGGAAATCGATTGATCCTTCAACCCTTTGGCTCGATTTCTGGACTGCGCTATTCGTTCCCAGTTTCGACTGACTTCAAGCGGGATTCTTGCTTCGACTTCCTAAGACAAAACATAGTACTCTTTGTTAGCTTTCCAGGGATACGTGGATCGTCCGAATCCGATAAGCGTAGCTCCCGAAAAGCGAGTCGGAAGCACGATCGGTAATTCTGTCGGTCGCTGACCCGCGGTCGCGGTTGGACTCAAAACGGACGCTTTGTTCTCTAGAGTGAAACCGCGCCCGCGGCAGGGGCTACCGCGCCCGCGGTTTTGCCCCAGACTGCGATTCTCCGCGGGTCCGCGCTCGCGGATGGGCCACTGCGCTCGCGGTTAGGCCTGCGGTTTGACTCCGTGATCGCACGCGAGCGATCAAGACTGTCTTGATCGTCGCCGATTGTGCAATCCTCGCCTCCTCCTTGATTGGTGGATGCGTTGGGCTCGTGTACCCGTGGTCAAAGTCGACGATCTTCGTCCGCTGTTGGGCCTGTCTCATGGACCCATCACCGCGCTCGCGGTGGCTCTCGCGCTCGCGGTGGCTCTTGCGCTCGCGAGTTCCTCTTTCCTCGTCGCCTTGCCCGCGCTCGCGGGTCTGCCACCACGCTCGCGGTTATAGTGCAGTTCGCTCTTGGCGACGAGCGAGGGCTCGTGCGGCGGGATCGGCTCTGATCCTTCCTTCGTCGCCTTTGAACCTTTGATCACGAACCCCGATCTAGGGTTTTGCTTGGCAAATTAGGGTTTTCATTGGATCGATCATCAACAATGATTTTCGAATAGGGCAACTTCTTGGATCGACAATCCAAGGTCCGATTTAGCGAGCGCACTGCCGAATCCCGTACTTGATTTGTTGATTCAGACCTTACAATGCTATGACTCGCGATTCCGTCGCTTGACTCGAGTCCCCATAGGTCTGTGCGATGAACAGACGCGCTTGCGAGGGGGATTACATCACGGATTGAGTCGGATCCAGGCAAGGCGCCTTGCCCGGATCGCGATGCGGTCTATCATCCCGAGCAAGTATCGGGTTCAACGCGCGTTGGGATTCATTCTCCGAGCGAATTTCGGAGTTCGCACGCTCTGACCTCGATCCGCGGTCGCGGGCTACGGACCCGCGGTCGCGGGTGGCGATCCGCGGTCGCGGGTTGTGAATCCGCGGTCGCGGCTGTAGGGCTGCCGAAAGCGAATCGCGCGATTCGCATGGCGCGATTGCCCCAGGGTTGACCAAGATCGTATCTTCGTTGTTTGGGGTTGATTACAGCACCATAATTATGGATCGATTGCTGTTCCCACAGACGGCGCCAAATGTTAGTACACAAAATATGCCTGTGTACAAGTCTCAATTCCTTCTTCAATGACCTTCTTCTCCAAGCCTCCTCACCTTCAATGACCTACAAAACAATGGACAAAGCGGGCGGGGACCCCCTAATCCACCTCCGATGCCTAAATCAGTAGAGTATTCGCGAGGGTAAACAGTAGAGAGAGGCGCAGGGTAGGGCTATCACAAGCGATGATCAGCCCCTCTAGGGTAGTTTGTGTATATCCTTTCTACATGGCGAAGACATGTATTTATAGTGGAGAGAGAGGGCTAGGGTTAGTTCCTTGGAGCCTAATCAATAATTCTATCTTCTTAATAGGATAGAATCTTCCAACTACTGGATAACTACCAGGATTTAATAGGCTAATAAAGATATTTATTAGATATGCTTACCTGGTTGGCGAAAATATTATCCTTAATTATGACGATAAATTTACCCACCTACAATGCCCATCACGTATTCTTCATGTAAGGGGTGCAAGATGCACTAGATGGCCGGATGTGAAGACCTCTTTCCTTAATGGATATCTTCAATAGGAAGCATAAGTGGAACAACCTCCAAGTTTTAAGGACATCAATCTTCATGGCCATGTGTACGTTTTAGATAACGCGTTGTATGAGCTCAAGAAACCACCACGAGCGTGGTATAGATAGTTTATACAATTCCTTTTGTCTAATGGGTATAAACGTAAATTAATTGATAAGACAATTCTTGCAAAGCATACTTAAGTAACGTCCTTATTGGTCAAGTTTTTATTTCGACAATACTATTTTTTGTTACTAACGTACTTATGGAATGTTTCAAATACTTGATGATTAGGGAGCTCGAAATGTGTATGATAAGAGAACTAAGGTTCTAAATGGGAGTACAAGTTGAGCAATCTTATGAGGGAACCAAGATGGATCAATATAATTATGTTCAAGAGTTATTGAAGAAGTGTGGTATGGATAATTATAAACCAATTGATACACGTATGAATTGTAACACTGCGTAGCTCTGTGAGAGATCAGTCGAAAGTTTTAAGGGATGAATCCGGAGAAGAAGAGGAGGTTGTAGCCGAATCGGATGATGCCTTTATGGAGTCAGTTGAGCAGGTCTTTGAAACTCGATTTGTGCAAGCGGAACAACAACCAAGCAAGGCTGCCGCCCCTCAAGCAGGGGACGATGAATTGAAAGCTGACTTGGAAGAGGGGGAGATTAACCAAACAGCTGTGAGTAATGATTCTAATGCTTCAGCTCCTCAAAAGAGAATATCCTTTAGAGAAGCGTTGGCTGGCAACAGAGCCAACAAAGATGGCAGGAGACTCAACTATGTTGAGGGATACGAGGACGGAATCATTCGATTCAAGAAGGATGTGGAGAAAAATGTCGAGAAATGGAGGAACACACTACTTGGTATAATTGCTGGTGGCAGAGCATCATTCAACGTTGTGCAAAACTTTGCCAAGGCAAGGTGGGAAGTTGTTGCAGTCCCTAAAATCATCATGACTGACAGATGCATTTTTTGTATTCAAGTTTGAATCAGAAGCAGATGTGGAATGAGTGCTTTCAAATGGACCTTGGATGGTGGGGGGCGTCCGGCCTCTGGCATTGAAGAGATGGAGCGAATATGTCAAGTTAGACCCATCCTGCTTTGAAACCACCCAAGTGTGGGCGAACTTCCCTGAGCTGGATATTAGATTTTGGGATGAAGATTTCTTCGAAAAAATGGGAAGTGCCTTGGGGCATCCAATGCTAGTTGATAAAGTTACAGAAAACCAGGATCGCCTCTCTTTTGCTCGCCTATTAGTTGAAATCTCAGCCAGGAAACCTTTGAGAGAAGAGGTTACTTTCCTTGGAGAAGATGGTGAAAAAGTTGTGCAAAAAGTTCATTATGAATGGGTTCTGCCAATCTGTGACAAATGTAGTGTTTTTGGCCATGGTGTGGGCGAGTGTGAAAAGATGAAATCCTCGGTGTTTCAATGATTAGGACCCAGGAAACAACACCACTTCACCAAGAAAGTTTGGGCGAGGAAGCCTGGAGTGAACAATGATCCTGATGCCCTAGAGACTAGCAAATGAGCTGAGAACAGAATAGGTGAGCAGATAGGCATCCAGAAGTATATACAGGCTGCTAGACCAAGGAAAGATCAACCTCTCTAAATCAATGAACCACGAGAGGAGACTTGGGAAACTGTTAAGGGGAAAAGCCCTAGGAGAAAGAATGGAGCTCCACCTAACTCCAAAGGAAAGGAGGTCTTGATTGAGAAGTCTAAATATGCTCCTCTAGATGATAAAGCAGAGGATGTGGAAGACTCATTGGATGATTCGGATGAAGAAACCAATGTTTCTCATGGATAGTCTCTCAATAGCATCATGGAACATAAGAGGCCTCAATGATGCCTGTAAAGGTGACTTTGTCTTCAAACTAGTCACCGACAAGAATATTGATATTTTGGCTTTATTAGGAACTAGAGTTCGTGAAAATAAAATTGAGGAGGTCTCCAGATCTCTCCTCAAAGGCTGGAACAGGTGCACTAAGTGTATTGGTTCTAACGGCAGAATCTGGATTTTTTGGAAATCACACGGCAAGATTGACATTAGTATCCTGATAGAGAAGGCGCAGCTCTTCCAAGTCTCTATTATTTCTCCAATACTCCACAGGTCAATGCAAATATCTTTCATATATGCTTCTAATGATGAAAGGGAAAGAAGAGAACTTTGGAGCCTCATTGACCAGATTGCAATGTCAGCTAATGACTTGCCTTGGGTTCTAATGGGAGATTTTAATGCCATCAAAGATCCTAAAGAGAAGATTTATGGAAAAGGACAGAACATCAGTTTCAGCAAGGAATTTCTTGATTGCACAAATAGGAATGGTTTCTCTAACTTGCAGTTTTCTGGTGCTTTCTTCACATGGTCGAACAAACTGCAGGGTGATGACCTTGTCATGAGCAAAATTGATCGCATTCTTGCAAACTAGGCTTGGGTGGATAATTTCACCATTTATTTTGCTTCTTTTGATAATCCTGCCTGCTCTGACCATTGCCCTGCAATCTTGAAGGTTGAGGGTATCAAAGCTAAAGCTCGGGCTCCTTTCAGATTCAATAACTCCTGGATCAGCAACCCTGATTTTCTCAACACTGTCAACAAGATCTGGGTTGATGGGGCCGAGAGAGGATTCAAAATGTACAAGCTAGTGTGCAAGCTTAAGGCGCTAAAAATTCCCCTTCGAAGGCTACGGTCTAAGTCTCTGGACAGTGAAGAAGCAGACATCAATAATCATCATGGCAAGCTGCGCAAAATTCAAACAGAAATTTAAAGAGCTCCTATGGACAAAAATCTAGCTTGTGTTGAAAAGGAGATTCTTGATAATCTCAAGGGTGCCATCAAGCGGAAGAGGACTCAGCAAATGCAACTTGCCAAATTGCATGGGCTAAAACATCATGATACCTGCAACAGCTATTTCTATAATTCCATCAAACAGAGGAAGGCACAAAATTCCATTTCCATCCTTATGAACGCAACAGGAAATACTATTACTGAAGAATCTGAAATCAAGACTTTGATTGTGCAACATGTTAGAGACTTTCTTGGTACTTCAGGAGATGAAACTTTGACAATTCTGTTGTTCAGAGTGGCAGGCTTGTCAATGAGTATGATCGAAGTAGTATGATTGCTAATTTCAACAAACAAGTTGTCAAGAGAGCTTTATGGAGCATCAACAAGAATAAGGCTGATGTGATTCGCCTTAGGATCGGACTCGATTCTGGCTCGAGGGAGTTCATGGACTTTCTTGAGAATGCCTTGGACGAGAGCTTTTGCGTAACCTTGTGAAATTTGGACGAAAATTGCAACATTTCGGACGTGGGGGAAAATTTTTGGTGAATCAAACTCTTTTTGTGGGTTTTTATTTATGTGGGATAAGTAGTCGAGCCCTCCAATTCGGTCAACTCGCCGGGAGGGATCGACTAAGAGATACAAGGGGTGCGGAACCGAACTCTAACAGCCCTAGCATCTCTATGGATAGGTAGGCGAACTCACTCGGTGTGAGCCAAGCGTGGACGCCTAAGGAGGGCGAGGTGAGGCTCGAGTCTCACGAGCCAAGCTGCCCTCCGAGCCCTCGGTTACCCGAAGGCGGGGGTTTGGTAGAAAAATAGGAACGGCAACGCCATGGCTCGAGTCACACGAACCGTAGCCCGCCGCCCGGCTCTCGCGTCTCACGAGAGCCCTACGGCTTGAGTCCCACAAGCCGGGAAAGCCCAAAACCTAGAACAGGACAAAAAGTCTCTTAAGTTCAGGTTCAAGCTTTATCTTAATCTATCTAAAAATGAAGAAATGCATCCCTTTATATAGGGCAAAAATAGGGCGCTTGACTTGGCCTCCAAGGCGGTAATTGATGGTGGCTTGTTACTTGGAGTGGAAGGCATTCATCTTTCAAGCTCATCCTTGGCGGCCAAGCTAACTTGAGGAGGTGAAGAAGAGTGGGCGCCAAGCTTCAAGAGGAGGTGTGAGAAGAGTGGGCGCCAAGCAACCTCCTAAGTGGGCTTTGAATGGCCTTCTTCCAAGCGGGCTTCGGGCCTAGCGGGACTTGCTCTTGGGCCGATCACTTGAAGGCAAATAAAAACATCCAATGGGCTTGTCTTCACTTTGAGACCCCTGGGGCGCGGCCCACATGGGTGCCCGGATGGGGCGCCGGCGCGGAGAACCGGGTGCCTAGGTAAAGCACCAGCACGCGGGGCCGGGTGCCTAGATGAGGCACCGGCGCCGAGAGTCGTGTGGGTGAGAAGCCCGGGCCCGATCACATCATCCACCCCACCTTGAAGAGGATTCGTCCTCGAATCCTTACAGTCGTGCATAGGGGTGGCGGTGGTGAGGTGGCTAAGACGCGCCGGCCCTCGGTTGAGAAAGGGCGTCACCTCCTCTGGGTACGTCGACGCCATCAAGAGAAGCCTCGATATCCATGATGTCTACATCCACATCATCATCTTCGGTTGCCAGTTCGTAAGGACCCGAGTTGTCGTTGTTCGACTCATCGCCCGAGCTAGGGTCGCTCGAACTATTGTTGGTGTCGGTACTCGGGTCAGTCCCTTCTGAAGGTAGCGTCGCTTCCTTTTTTTCGGTTCGGCATAAGCTCTTGATTGACACATGGTTCGCTAGCGGCCTTGCGGGAAAGCTTGACCTCGTCGTCACTTACAAGGTCGATGAAGACGATGTCCTCCTTTCGGGGTGCCATGCCGCACACCCGACGAGGTCTGGCCACGGCCTTGCTTGAAGTGATCTTCTTGGTGAACATCATCTTGGACGCCATTAGTTAACTGAAAATTGCAAAGCACACACACAAGCCTCGTAAGACAAGAATTCGATCCGGGGCATGGCCATGTGCTTGGTTCTCTCCTTTTTTTCAAATCTCTCGAGGCTCTCTTCTCCTTGGACGGGGTCGGACCGAGATTTCACCCAAGCTCAATTGCCCATTTTTTTGTTTTTTGGAAATTTCCGACCCCTTTCTTTCTTGGCTTGGTGCTTGCGAGCCACAAGTTCCCACATCAATTCGAGCCTCACATATTGTGACTCTCGACATATGCACATTCCATTTTAATTCATGCAACTTCAAGTATATGAATACATAAATCACAATCCATATTAACTTTCCATGCTCTTTTGGGTTTGGCTTGGTGGTCCTCAGTTTAGGGAAGAAAACTTCGGTTTCATGCAAATTTTCGGTTCGGTTTTGCTAGGAGAATGGTTTTAACCTTTCGCGGTTGAGAGACCCCTTGGATTAGATTGAAACTCAGCCTATCAAAAGCTTCTCCTACCCACATTGATCAACAAAGTTTAAAAGAGGTCGACACTTACTTGAGTTGGATTTCGAAAAGATGAATGAGAAAAGCTTGGTTTCGTAGGCTGAAAACCTTCACCAACGTCCCACATGTTCGGGGGGTTGATAACACACACTATTACTCACGAAAATTGTGGATTTTGGATAGGGTTAAACACAAACCAACTCGGCTGGATTTTTTTTTCTTGGCTCGCCCTTGGTCTCTCTCTTTGATTGGTGAGTTTGTACAAGTGAGATACCTCCCTTTATATAGGATTTTTGAGGGGTGTAAAAACAAGGGAAGTCGGCTGGCTATTGGTGTTCATTGGGTCGACATTATGGTGGAAGAGGAGAAGATGGGAGCCATGAAGAAGCTCTTAATCACTCCCCTCTTCAAGGCTACACCTTAGCTTGCACACCAAGGTCGACATATGAAAGGGTGTTGGTTCTTTGAGCCTTTACTTGGGTTCCAAGATTCGAAAGCTCACTCACTTGGTTTGACAAACAAAATCACCCGACATAATGCATTTTTTTTTTTAAGAATTTTCGAGTGTCAAAGATGAGGTTCTAGGCGTGGGCAAATAGTGGGGAGTCATAGGAATTTCTCCACGCCTCCTTGAGATATTTCCCGGACCTTCGTACTTGGGTCGAGATGTGTTTTCAAATGTGGTTCAGGTCCCGGTTGGCGGAAAAGGTTTGAAAGGACTTGAGCACATATGAAAGTAAACATGAACATGCAATTTACGTATTCAAAACTTACAGAACCCGCCTCGAAAGGCTCTGATACCAGATGATGTGATTCGCCTTAGGATCGGACTCGATTCTGGCTCGAGGGAGTTCATGGACTTTCTTGAGAATGCCTTGGACGAGAGCTTTTGCGTAACCTTGCGAAATTTGGACGAAAATTGCAACATTTTGGACGTGGGGAAAATTTTTTGTGAATCAAACTCTTTTTGTGGGATTTTTATTTATGTGGGATAAGTAGTCGAGCCCTCCCATTCGGTCAACTCACCGGGAGGGATCGACTAAGAGATACAAGGGGTGCGGAACCGAACCCTAACAGCCCTAGCATCTCTACGGATAGGTAAGCGAACTCACTCGGTGTGAACCAAGCGTGGACGCCTAAGGAGGGTGAGGCGAGGCGAGGCTCGAGTCTCACGAGCCAAGCCGCCCTCCGAGCCCTCGGTTACCCGAAGACCGGGGTTTGGTAGAAAAATAGGAACGGCAAGGCCATGGCTCGAGTCACACGAACCGTAGCCCGCCGCCCGGCTATCGCGTCTCACGAGAGCCCTACGGCTTGAGTCCCACAAGCCGGGAAAGCCCAAAACCTAGAACGGGATAAAAAGTCTCTCAAGTTCAGGTTCAAGCTTTATCTTAATCTATCTAAAAATGAAGAAATGCATCCCTTTATATAGGGCAAAAATAGGGCGCTTGACTTGGCCTCCAAGGCGGTAATTGATGGTGGCTTGTTACTTGGAGTGGAAGGCATTCATCTTTCAAGCTCATCCTTGGTGGCCAAGCTAACTTGAGGAGGTGAAGAAGAGTGGGCGCCAAGCTTCAAGAGGAGGTGTGAGAAGAGTGGGCGCCAAGCAACATCCCAAGTGGGCTTTGAATGGCCTTCTTCCAAGCGGGCTTCGGGCCTAGCGGGACTTGCTCTTAGGCCGATCACTTGAAGGCAAATAAAAACATCCAATGGGCTTGTCTTCACTTTGAGACCCCTGGGGCACGGCCCACATGGGTGCCCGGATGGGGCGCCGGCGCGGAGAACCGGGTGCCTAGGTGAAGCATCGGCACGCGGGGCCGGGTGCCTAGATGAGGCACCGGCACCGAGAGTCGTGTGGGTGAGAAGCCCGAGCCCGATCACATCATCCACCCCACCTTGAAGAGGATTCGTCCTCGAATCCTTCGAGTCGTGCATGGGGGTGGCGGTGGTGAGGTGGCTAAGACGCGCCGATCTCACCTTCAATCCTTCCCCTAACCAGCATACTGCCTTCGATATCTAAAACCAGCATCAAAATGAATCAGACAAGACCGTACAACAACAATTACACATCGGATTCCTCCAAATACTGAATCGGATACTAGCTTATCAGATCTTAAATCCCGCGACAAACACAAAACCACCGCAAATCCCTAGCCAAAATCTAGCTTAAAAGATAGCTACACAAGGACTGAATCCGACGAAGAACAAGGACTGAATCGGGAGGCGATCTAAGACCGCGAAATCTGGAAGATATGCTTAATTTGCACAGCTTTTCTTAGCTTGAACTGAGCTGTGATTTGAGATTTTGGTCTTCATGTTATGTGCCTGTAGAGAGGGAGATTTTGGATTTCATTGAAGACTGTATTTTACATCTTGATTCTTGATTGCAATGAGTGGGGTTGGCTCAACTTATAGATGAACCACTGTGCTTAATTACTGAATAGCAAAATCGGCTAAGAACCTAACAAACTATTACAATTGTGTTCATGTAAGGACTCAGCAATTTACTTCCAAGGCAATGGGTTTTGTGTTTCTCAATGCTTGCCATTCTGTAAGGATTAACTGGTGCTGGTGAATGCAGAGATTGAACCACAAATATTGATGCAAAATGGAACAAAGAGTAAGACATGGCAATGGTGTTAAGGTGTGCTCAATCCTGCTTTGGAAGCAAAAACAAATGCTTTACTTGGTTTGCATTTGGATTTTCAGTTCGATTCATTAGATTATTTGTCATCAAGAAAGTAAAAACAAGGAAATGGGTTGGAATTTTGATACTCCATTATCCAATTTCTTTCAGCTGTCAGGCCTTGATAACCTGCACTTTGGATGTCTTTCCAGCCTTTTGTCTGATTGTGTTGTGTTTCTTCTTCAAGCATATCCTTGGAGATTATAACGCTCTGTTCCTGTACACTTGATGGGCTGTATATTAACTCGATCTAATGGTTTCCCGACCGTAAAAGCAAGTTCCTGTACCTGCTATCGCCGATTGGACTTCTGACGACTGAGCTTGCATGGGGTGATCGTTTCTGATTCCCTTCTTCCGCTTTATTTCATTATCTGAAGTCTGAAATCAAGCGAAGATGAATTGTTTTGCCGATTTGCAAGGGGAATGAGATGAATTAGTTGTGAAATTTAGTGATCGGATGATCTTAATTGAAAGACGATGAAGTTCTGTGCTAATTTGATGTACCTGTTCTATAATCTGCTTTGCTATGCCAAAGTTGAGTGCTTTATTGAAGTTTTCTTTCATGAAGGGGTTTCTTCCTTGGCTTTGTACTGGTCTGGGATACTTGGGAAATTAGAGCTTTAATTAAAGTGCACAAGTGGTCTATTTTGTACTATGAGTGAGTTTGTTTATTGTAAGTGTTCTTTTTACATGTTAAGATATACAGTATTTAAACTTTATTCTTTAATGCCATATCTAGCTACATAGATGGTTGCTTTAAACTTGGTTTGGGTTTCCTTCTTTTTCAGTAAGCTGGAAAGGACCAAGGTGAAGGGAGGATGACCTGATAGGGCTTGAGCGACCTAGATTTGAACCGATGCGTTGAGTTGGTAAAAGGGAACGCCTGCCATATATATTATTACCATGTATGTAGTCAACTGCATGCTATATTGAAAGCGTAAAATATTTTATATGGGTATTGCCAACTTTATACAATTCGGGAAAAGGAAAAGTGGCAGTGTATGGATTTATGAGTTACCGAATAATTTGTCATGTAATATCTTAGCAGGGGCTTTTTCTACCAAATTGTGGAAGTCTAGGCTAGTTTTGTAATTAGCTCATAAAAGGGTTTGTTATAGATTAAAAGAGAGCGGGCTGGTGTTTGTTAGACAGCTTGATGAATAACAAAATTTTCTTCCCTTTTACCTTTCTCTCTAACTCTCGATCTCTCTTTCTCTCTACTCTTTCTTCCTAATTTCTCTTACAATCATCACATAATTGTCATGTTGGATTATCTACCAACTTTATGTCCCGTATTTTTTTTATCTGTACACCGCAAAATATAAATCAACTTAGCAATAATATTTATGAGTTACCAAATAATAGTATATTCTTCTAACATTTTATATTGGAAAAAAAAAAAGCAATGACTTTCATCATATGTACAGAGATTTTTTCATTAAAATAATTAGTACATGCAACATAACCCGTTGATCTTTTAGTTATAATTTCTGGGTGCTTCTATACAGACATATGATGCGCCGTAGTAAAAAAGGCTTAGGTTGTACTATAACTCAATCAAATACGTTTCTACATTTAAATCAAATTACATGAATCCCGTATAAAAAACAATGTTGCCCAGTGCCGTAGGCACGGGCCGGAAACCTAGTATTACATAAATTTAAATCAGTTATATTTTAACAATAATGTAAGGATCCGGTTCAAATAAAAACTCAATTTATCTTAAAAACTAAAAACGAACAGGAACCGTCCGATTATGTGGATGGACGGCCCTGAGTAGAAGATTCCTCCTTCTATCTTTTGAAGAGACGGGGGCATTTTTGTAATTTCCTTTTTCCAGTCAGCTAACACTTTCAACGTGTTCGTAAACAGCAACCCACGCCCCACCGTGGTCCTTCAATGTTCACCGATGGTCTGCCGTCGCCCCACCGTAGCTTCCGACGCAACCCGTCGGCCGCCGTCTCCTCTCATCCGCCGGCCACCTGCAACCTTCAGCATACGCCGGCTGCCGTCACCATTCAACTTCGAGATTTGGGTGTTCTAGGGTTTTCGCTCTACGATCGAGATGCCCATAGATCGATCGATTTGGGTGGATCTGATGGTTTTGTACTTCATGTGATTGTCCGAAATGCTTTTCCGATCCTCCAGATTTTGCTGTCTTAGATCGCCTCCCGATTCAGTCCTTGTTGTTCGTCGGATTCAATCCTTGTGTAGCTATCTTTTAAGCTAGATTTTGGTCAGGGATTTGCGGTGGTTTTGTGTTTGTCGCGGGATTTAAGATCTGATAAGCTAGTATCCGATTCAGTATTTGGAGGAATCCGATGTGTAATTGTTGTTGTACGGTCTTGTCTGCTTCATTTTGATGCTGGTTTTAGATATCGAAGGCAGTATGCTGGTTAGGGGAAGGATTGAAGGTGAGATCGGTTCGTTTCCATATCACAAGTCCGGCCTAGATCCCCCGTTTCAGAATGCTGCCAATCTTAGATTGTGATCGATAATGGTGTTCATTGTGTGTTTGACTGTTTATGCGTGTGTGGGGTAATTAATCGCTTCCTGCAGCTGATGATCTGTTTTGTTGATTCTTTTGTGTTTGAGCAATGTGTTTGGGTATCCTGTAATGAAATTTTTTTTTCCTTTTTTGTGATCTCGTATCAAATTTTGAGCAAATGTTGTTACTTTGGGGTAATGTGTGAGCTCGGGATGTGGTGGATTGTCGTTAGTTGAGATTCCTTGTTTATTTGTTTGTACACTGCGCAGGGTGTAGTTTATTCACCTTTTGGGTTATATAAAGCGAACATCATTTTACACTTACAAAACAAATCAAATACCCTGGTTCTGCATCATGATAATACTTTCTGTTGATGGTAATTTAGCCAAATTCAACTTTGGGAGGAAGAGATGCAATTCAGGATTTAAATCTGATCAGTTGTTCTGGATTGTCTGTTCCGAGACACCATCATTTTTATTTAAAGATGATACATTATAGAATACTATGTGTTCAGCAAAGATAAGGGCACTTTCATGTGAGTGGGAAGGAATTTTTTGAATTGGCTTATTGATTTCTAATGGACAAGACTAATGTGATGAATAATCAATTCAGTTGTAGCACCTTTGCATTTATGGAACGTCAGCCCAGCTCCCTATCGATGTGGGTTGGTATTTTTTAAACGTTCAGCACATGTATCCTAGAGATGGGGAGTTAAATCTAATAGTAGATCAGTATCAAATGGAACTATGCTAATATTGATCTAGCTCTTTTTTAATGGCTTAACAATCATGCCCACGCATCTTCATCTGGTTGATTGGATTATGAACGTTCTCTGTTTTAACGTGAACATACCTCATTTTAACGTGAACATATCGCATTTTAATGTGAACATACCTCATTTTAACGTGAACATAAAAATATACGTTATTTATCCTGATTTTTATTCCACTTTTTTTTTGCCTTGTAGGTTCTATTGCTTTGCATGTTGAGATGTCTCACTCTAGTAGTATCAATAGCGTTGATGACACGATGCTTGAGAATCCGGATCTAAGTGATTATTATGAAATTTGTTTTTCTCAAGGTGGGTTGACATATTTTTGGCCTGTTTGCCCGGATGATTTGAAACCAGCTGTTGGTATGATATTTAACACACTAGACAAGGGAGTTAAGTTTTACAAGGACTATGCATTTGCTTGTGGGTTTGACACACATATAGGCTCAAGTCGTTATAAACTTGAATGTATTAGAAATTTAGCCATCACCCTTTTCTTTATCTCTACTTGTTATCTCTATCGAATTATCTTACAAATGCAGCAAAGCTGCATTTGTTTACACTATAGCCCAACTTGTCATTTTATAAAATTTTATATAGAGAGAGATCATGATTTATAATTGTGCAAATTCGAAAGCTTTACATATATGTGTGCGAGAATTTGACAACATTAATCCGAACATACATCTAAAATACGTGAACATTATATTTAAATATGTGAACGCACATCTAAAATACGTGAACATGATACTCAAATACGTGAACATTATACTTAAACATGTGAACGCACATCAAAAATACGTGAACATGATACTCAAATACGTGAACATTATACTCAAGTATGTGAACGCACATCTAAAATACGTGAACACATATGTGAACATAAAAAATCGTTTCTGCACTCATATACGATCTTTTATTAAGATGTGAACGCCGACATGAAATATGTGAACAACTTCATTAAATATGTGAACATCCTAAGAAAAATGTGAATATAAAAAGCCCTTTCAAAATACATGAACATGATACTCAAATGCGTGAACATTATACTTAAATATGTGAACGTACATCTAAAATACGTGAACACATATGTGAACATAAAAAATTGTTTGTGCACTCATGTACCATCTTTTATTGAGATGTGAACGCCAACATGAAATATGTGAACAATTACACTACATATGTGAACATCCTAAAAAAATACATGAACATGATACTCAAATGCGTGAACATTATACTTAAATATGTGAACGTATATCTAAAATACGTGAACACATATGTGAACATAAAAAATCGTTTGTGCACTCATGTACCATCTTTTATTAAGATGTGAACGCCAACATTAAATATGTGAACAAATACATTAAATAAGTGAACATCCTAAAAAAATGTGAATATAAAAAACTCTTTCAAAATACGTGAACATGATACTCAAATGCGTGAACATTATACTTAAATATGTGAACGTACATCTAAAATACGTTAACACATATGTGAACATAAAAAATCGTTTGTGCACTCATATACCATCTTTTATTAAGATGTGAACGCCGACATGAAATATGTGAACAAATCCATCAAATATATGAACATCCTAAGAAAAAACATGAACAAGATAATGAACATAAAAAATCGTTTTTAAATTCATATACCATCTTTTACTACGATGTGAACGCCGACATGAAATATGTGAACAACTCCATCTTTTAAATATACAAGTCGTGTATTGCACGACGGGTACAACTAGTACTTATAAAATACAATCTTTTTTTTTGAGAAAATATAAAATACAATCTAATCCTAAATAATCTCCATAATAGTATATTATTTCGGTCGTGATCAACACCAGCTATATCAATCTTGACTTTATAGCTTTGGATCAATGGTGTTACAAAAGGGTTCTTTGACACTGGCTAGCATTTCATGTGCGCAGTGGTGATTAAATTGAAAGATCGATTTATTAATTTTTGTGTCTAGCTAATTCCTGTCCAGAGGATATATGACAATGAGTGAAATTGAGGATCTGTCGGCGGCAACCAAAGAATAGGAAATGGAGGATGGGATCTCTAGTTCCGGTTCTTCCCATCAAGATAAGAATCAGAGTTGCCTTTCTTGGTCGACGACTTATCCGATCATCGAAATGTGGTTGCAAGAAGGTTTTGCAATTACGCTCGCTAGATTACCTGTTTTTGCATTGGCCTCCTTTGCTCTTCTGACACTTACTATGGTGATTCCTGTTTTAGTCCCTTTGTACTTTATCGTCGGATTTAGCTTGCCCAGAAACGGTGAAAAAGCTGATGCTCGGAGGCATCGGTCCTGAAGTCGACGCACGCATAGATGGGCTGGCTGGTATGTACAATCAATGAAGATGCAAGAGGACTATGCCACCAAACAAATCGTAGTTCACTGTCTTCAAATTCCACTAAACAATCCCTAGTTTGGCCCTAAACCATCAATTTCATTAAAATAACTCTACTACATCAGACAGTTCAAACGAGTAGCTCATGTACAGACTCACAAAATGAGTGTAGGACTTCAAACACCGAATCCAAAATCAGATAGTCCATCTTCTCACCATTTTCCATGAAATCGCTGCCGACTGACTCGTGAACGGAGATCTGGCCCATCAGAAATCGCCCTCGCCTTGCTCGAAGGAAGAAAGGAATGGCTCGAGGTTGTGTTCGCTATAGCCCTTCGCTCGAGGTTGAAGAAATCGCCCTCGCCCTTCGCTCGAGGTTGAAGAAATCGCCCTCGCCGTAAGCTCGAGGTTGAATATGTGAACATGATTTAATCTGAAACATTACCAATTTATTTGTGAAGAAATGCATAAAATATGTGAATATGGTATTTAAATACGTGAACATGATAGATAAATATGTGAACGTGTAGTAGGGTTAAAGCCAGCCCCTGAAAATGATTTTCTTTACTAGTTAACTAATTACAACTATGTTATAACTAATTACAACTTTATCTATGCATCACCAGATGACCCGTTTCATCTAACTAGGCAAACAACAAAATTGCTATTCAACAATGTGATCTAAACATGATTTTCTTTACTGGTTAACCACAAACAGAATATAGAAAATGAGCTTTGCTGTACAGTAATGGCCCAAACACGCTCAAACTAGACAGATGCACTAGAGGTTCATGACCCAAACACGCTCAAACTACACAGATGCACTAGAGGTGAGAACCGATGCTATCATGCTTAATATTTATCCAATACGTTGCAGACTTGCAGACATGTCATATTGATTCTAAAATGGATTGGAAAAGTGACAAATCGGTTGAAGTTGATTCTAGTTGGTTATGAGATCTCTAACTATATGCACTATATGCAGGCGGTCATCAATTAGACAAAAAACTCACCTCCACAATCAAGATAGACGTTCAGAACAAAAGAACCAGAATTAAACATTTTGTGCTCTATATGTTGAGCAAGCACAGCCTACATAGGACACGGATTTGGCTGTCCAAACATTGATTCAAATTGTATAGGAAGCAGACATACGACAACAACTTAGTTCAAAGATTGAAAGCATTGACCACAGCCTCAAACTAATCGAAAAGACGACGACAATAGCATCAATCAAAAATTGACTAAAACACGACTCGACAATGGAGTCTAATGACTCTCGTGTATGTACCGAACAAAGCCTAACAACACCCCCGTCACTCAAGCTAGGCCTTGGACGGGCAGCGATTGCTCAAATGGTTATGCCTACCACAGCAAAACGTCAAACACAGCAAAACGAAACCCTAGAAACCGGCGATTACCTTCACCGATCGATTCTATGGCTTCTTCCGATTGCTTCCTCCGATTGATTTTCTTCCCCATGGCGAATTAGCTTAGTCGGAGATTCCTGCGCGAAAACTAGGGTGGAAGACGGAGGCAAACGGCGGAAGCTTTCAGTGGTGGATCTGTGTTGAAGAATCGCGAATTGCCCTAGCGATGTTGAAGAATCGGGAATCGCCCTAGCCGATGTTGAAGAATCACGAATCGCGAATCGCAAATCGCCCTTCCCCTTCGTATTGTTTTATCAGGTTGTATTTTGCGTTTTTGTCAATTTTACCCTTAAATCTCTCTATATTTGTAAAAATGCCACCTTCCCATAATAAACTCAAATCTCACATCTACCTTTATAATTTAATCTCAACCGTAGATTTGAAGAATCTAACGGTTAGTATTTATTTATAGTTTGTATCTTAAGGACTATTTGTATCTAAGTCAGCCTCATCATGTAATCCTAAGTTTAGCCACCCTAAACTAACTTTTGGTGAAAACAAAACTACATGGACCAAAAATACCCTTTTAAAGTTTTTTTCACTTAAACTTTGTATAGTTATTCATTTATATAAAGTAATAAAAATAATTTAACTATTTTTTAGAAAAAAAATTATATTTTTGAATTTTTTAAAAAAATAATTAGAAGAAAATAACAAAAATTAATTTATATGGGTATTTTGGTCAACATTTGATAACTTTTCACAAGAAATTAGTTTAAGATGTTTAAACTTGGGTACGTGTTTACATTATAAAAGGCGGTTTTACTCAAAAGAAATTTTGAAAGGTGGGTTCTTAAAAAAGTTTGTTTTTAAAGATGGTTTTTGACGGAAAAAAACTCGTTTAATATGTATTAGAGGATATAAAATTTAGAATAAACACTAATATAGATGTTATGAAACCTGAGAGAGAAATCTAAGAATGAAAACATTTGCTTGAACATTTTGTTAGATCTAATTTTCAAAAAATTACATCCATTAATATATTAAAAATCCTAAAGAAACTCCTCCCAAAATGAGAAACCTTTTCACTTCACTTGACCTTATATTACATAAAATATACTAATATACGAGTTATGTACGTATTAACTTATAGTTATATACTTTTTATTTAAGGGTTTATGGCTTTAGTACTATTTATTTTCAAGTAACAGGTAAGATGATTTAAAGTTTAGGGTTTTATATATACTATTTTATTTTCGGGTAAAAAGTGAGATAAATAGAATAAATACTAGATTATTATATTTTTTAGTATGTCACAAGATGAATGGAATAAATATTAAATTAATTTCAATATTTATAAAATTCATCTTAGACTACAATTTTGTTCGTTCAAAATTTATTGCATCATCTTCATTATATTATGATCATAAAATGAAAGGATTAATTTCAATATATATATATATATATATATATTTTAAGTCGAGGGTACTACCCATGACTCCGTGAGAGTTGAAGTAGAGACCTTCGGGTACTATCATACAAGCTTAACCAATTGACTAAATACCTCAATAAACTGATTTAAACATATTACATACTCCTAATTCATACAAAAAATATTGCATAATGCATAAAATAACTAGATGTATAGAATTGCTTACGAATATTGGAAAGTAAGTCATATTGTTGAAATGGGTTAAATTATATATTACATTAGTCTAATGTAATACTAGTGGTATGCTAATGCTATGTACATACTAACAGCTAATGCTACGAACATACTAACAATTTGCTAAGGGTTAGGACATAACTACTCCATAATTAGGAATTAGGAAGGTAATTTTCCTTTTAGATGTGACCCAAATTAGGAATGTAATTTAAATTTTATTAATGTCCATAATTAATCCTCTAGTACACAATCACACTTATTAAATAACATTTCATAATGTATTATGATGTGGCAATAAGGTGATGACATGGTAAAAAATGGGTGATTTGACAACAGGGTAGACTATCCTATGGGTATCTCTATCACTCCCCACTTTTAATTAGGGATTGAATGGATCAGTTCAATTATGTTCGACCAAAAAGAAAAAGGTCTGTGCAAACATCGCAATTCCATGCAAATAGATAACGACAAATCAGGAAGAAAGCATTTAACCATTCCTCCTTACTAAAGGCTAATTAATCGCTAGCCAACCAGTAAGGAAATTATAGACTGAAACTTATATTCCATTCAAGATTATCATACCTAAGAGCATCCTCAACTGCTTAATGGCTTCTCTAACCAAGCCCTTAGTCAAAATATCTACAACTTGATCTTCTTTATTACAATTTCCGTCTAAACGAGTTATTTCTCTTCATTACCATGGAGGAAATTGTGTCTAATATTTTCTATATACTTGGTACGAGAATGATGCATAAGATTTTAGATAAGTCAATGACATCCACTCGTGTTATCCCATGTTACAAGAATTCCGCTGGTTCACAATTGCCACGTGGAAAATATTAATTGTGATTAGTTGAATTTTTAAGGCTTTAAATAGCTCTTGTGGACCTCTGTAATAGGCATTCTGAAATGTAAAAACTTCATCTCTTTGCTCTCAATTAGTCTGTACAAGGTTTTTCCATGGCAATCCCTTGTTGATTGTGTTTCTCTACCCATCAATCATCAGCTTGCCCTGAGTTGTTGTTCCCTTTGTGAACATTAGCGCTCTCTCTCTCTCTCTCTCTCTCTCTCTCTCTCTCTCTCTCTCTAATTTCTATCAATACAGTTTTACTATAATAAAGGTATCAGAGCTTCAACGACCTGCGACCATGGCGGAAACGAGATCTCAGGTGATCTTGAAAGAAACGGTGATGCGCGGGGCAGAAGAGGCTGTCGCTTCCAAGTTTGAAGGTCTGGAAGCTAGAATGCAGAAGATGGACGTAGAATTCAAAGCAAATATGGCCAATCTGTTTGAGGCGATTAGGTTGATTTCTCCCAAATCTGGTAATGGTGATAGAATTCCGGCCATTGATGATCGAGTTTCGGTGATTGGAAGTGAATCTTCAACAACAAATCAACACAAATTTCAAGAATTGGCAAGAACGAGGCAAGGATACTCATATGAAGAAATTGCGCAATTGAATCCATGGAGTCGACAGGCACGGGATTTTCATCTTCCATGGACATAATTGGATATCAAGTTCTACCAAGGTCTTGATGAAATTCGGTCTTTTAGTGGAAAGCCTTTGTCCGAATTCTCTTTAGAGGTGGCTTTGAAACTCGTCCGACTTCCTCGATATAAAGAAGGCGTGAATTCCCAATTAGATGAAAGCGTGAAGCGATTGGCTCAAGAAATCCTAAATTCCCATCAAATATGTAACCGGTTACACATGGATGAAAAAATCAACTGGTTAAGGGTTTCAATGGGGCTTCCTCCTTCGGCCCATTATTCAATCCAAACGACAAGGATTAAACCGGATTCCAAGGGGCTTGAAGTCAAGGCAATTCCAGGTGATCGTTCTTGCAATCTCAAAGGACTTGATCGAGTCTTGAGCATAGAAGAAGTGAGTATTCTTGAAGCGGATTCGATCGTTGCTACCAAAGAAGGTGAAAATCTAGAAGGAGAAAACATGGATTCACTCGAAGAAACACGCACGCAAAATTGTCTCTGGGAAAACAACATCAAGGGGGATGCACGCCAGGTGTTTGATGAAAGTCCGAGGGCTGAAACCCTTGCTCAAATCAAGAAAAAATCCAGGCAAAATAGAGGTATGATCTACACACTAGTAAGTGAGGCTTTGAAGGTAATTTCTGTTTACTCTGAAGCTGCGAAGAACAAGGGTGAACCTGTTGATCTGTCATCCGGGTATTTTTGTTCCAAATTAGTTGTTGAACAACGGTGTTGGAAGGATTTGGTTGTCGTCTCAAAACTGAGTGTGACCAAGTGGAAAAATGATTCCTTACATGTTCAGAATTCATCTTTGGAGTTTGTAGGAATTATGTTGCCTTATGATAGAGGAAAAGTCAGGCTAATTAAGGATGAAGAGGAGCCTGCACTTGCTATAAGAGATGAAATGTTTCTAAAATCATGCACTACTCTTGTCAACTTGATTGCCGCTGGTTTGACAACATATGTTAGTAGAGCAATTGCTATTGTGGAGTTTGGTGTTTCTAATCCAAGGTTGCAATGGGATCCTGGAGAAAACAACTTGAAGATCTTTAAGAGTGTTACACCTATTTGTGTAATAGTGGTAGTTTTTGATCCTGGTAGCATACTTTTAGTGTCTTCTATTGTGCTTAGAACCGATTCTCAAATTGATTGGAGAGTACAAGACAAAGGAGAGAATACTCTGCTTATGGTTTCAGCTGCATGTTTGTTCAAATTGGTTGCTGCACAGTTCAAAGCTTGTTACAAAAGCTTGTGGTCAAGCTTTTCCAAGGAGGGGAGAATTGTTACAGGAATTCAGCTGGTTCACAATTGCCACGTGGAAAATATTAATTTGTATTTAGTTGAATTTTTAGGGCTTTAAATAGCTCTTGTGGACCTTTGGAATAGGCATTCTGAAATGTAAAAAACTTCATCTCTTTGCTCTCAATTAGTTTGTACAAGGTTTTTCATGGCAATCCCCTGTTGATTGTGTTTCTCTACCCATCAATCATCAACTTGCCCTGAGTTGTTGTTCCCTTTGTGAACATTAGCTCTCTCTCTCTCTGATTTCTATCAATACAGTTTTACTGTAATATCCCACTTGGTAAAAACGGTTCTAAGAGATCATAGTCCTTCAATTGCGTTTCAAACACAATACATGGAAACAACATGAAACAACAACCGTGCATTCTACTTCGGTTATGCAGAAAGTGACAAAATTGTGTTTCTTTAATGCCCATTATGTGTCTTCATGTCCATTATGTGTCTTAGAAAGAACCTAGAAAATTTTCCATCCTAGAGGTGCTCTTCATGTCCATTATGTGTCTTACAAAATCAATATCTATTCAGATGACAATTAATTTCACATGAATTGTTTTTTGTATACCAAAGACACTATTCACCGTTTCTTTTCAGTACCTAAAAATCATTCACTTCCTTCATTTGAGATTTATTTGTATTGGCTAGAAACCATGCATATAGTTAAACATTAAATGCAATATCAAACCTACACTCCATTAGATAAAGCAAGGAAACATTTTGCAAAAACGCCCAAAAAAGCATGCTTTGCTATTATTTTGTTTTAAGGGACGTTTTTACAAACCGTTTTTCTAGGTGGGACATTTTCGCAAATCCCCCTAAATCAATGTCAATCCGAAAAGATAAACAATGCATTTGGCAATTGGAATTGAAGATTACAAGTCAAATAGGACTGAAAGTGTTTGAATAAATTTTTTTCCCCAAATTAACGGTTCCGCCTATGCACCTACTATAATTGTGAGGCTTTATTTCATAAAAAGATATGTATTGCCAATCTTTTGAATTACTTTTTTCATGTCCAAGTCCTCTGTTCCATTTGCATGTCTTGTTTATATGTCCATTCAATTTGATTGCTAAAAAAAATTATTTTATTAAAACTAAAGTAATTTTGAATTAATTTATTATGTATGAGCCAAAATGAGATTTTTTTTCGACTGCCCACTGGTTCACCAGAGTTTCTTTTTGACTACATCCAGCTCGATCCGGGTCCCACACCTGGTTTTAGTGGGTGAGTCTACCAAAAAGAATTTTTTGACATCCACATACTTGAGTTGAATCCCAAACGTTTTGGATATGGAGCAGGACACTTATCACCTGAGCCAACTCACTTTGGTTATGAGCTAATGAAATTTGATATGACACGTAAATGACACATGCAAATGGGGTCCCTAAGCCTATTTTTCCCCATAAATGAATTAATCAAATAACTAACTCCAAATCGGAAGCAAAAAAATAGAAGATTAGGAATAACTAATAGACCAAGCCCAACCACACAAAAAAGTAAAGTAACAGAATTTGATGGAGAGAAGAAAAAAACTGGCCAACCTCTCGATTTCTTAATTTGGATGACACACAAAATCGATCAGCAGTCGCAGCTAGGTGTTTCCTCTTCCATTTTGGGTGGTCCACAAATGGGGGATCCGTGTCCCCAACTGAGCCCCGCCAGAAGCACCACCGGTACCTCAGCGGCAGCTCCACCATCGCCACTGCCCGTCTCCCTGGTCGAGCCTTCCCCGAAGAAGAAACGAAGAGACGGGAAAACCATCCGAGTTTTCCGTTCCATATTCCGATCATTTCCTATCTTAACTCCCACAGCTTGCAAGTTCCCGGCCCTGCCCGGAGGCGCCTTGCCCGATCCCTACAGGGGCGCTCGCACCGCTAACAAGCTCACCGGCACCCTCTTTGGTTACAGGCAAGCACTCTGCAGCCCGGAATCATATGTATATGTATATATTTTTACTTCATCTATATGATAATTAAAATAGAATGCATGCATGCATGCACGTGCATATATATATATATATATATATGTATGTACATTGTGGGCGCGCAGGAAAGGTAGAGTAAGCCTGTCAATGCAGGAGAACTCTAGGTGCCTTCCAACCCTAGTATTACAACTGGCCGTACAAATGAGCGTCCTGCAGAAGGACCTCAGCTCGGGAATGGTGAGAATAGCGCTCGAATGCGAGAGGCAAGCAGAAAACGCCCCCAAGGAGAAGAGGAGGCTGATGGTGGACGAGCTGGTCTGGACCATGTACTACAACGGGAAGAAGACCGGCTACGGGATCAAGAGGGAGGCCGCAGAGGAGGACTTGTACTTGATGGAGCTCCTCAAGGCGGTTTCCATGGGGGCCGGAGTACTCCCTGCGAGGAATGGCGCCTCTGCCGGCGGAGGAGACGAGGAAGGCGATGATGATGATGGTGAGCTCATGTACATGAGAACTCAATTCGAGCATGTCGTTGGCTCCAAGGACTCGGAGACGCTCTACATGCTGAGCCCCGAGGGGAACACTGGCCCTGACCTTACTATCTTCATGGTCAGGCTGTGAATATGCATAAATGTGATGCGCATATATACATAAAATTATTTTTTATATATATGTTACTTGCGCTATGTACCTACGTTACGTACGTAGAGCCTTTAGGAGGACTGGGAGATTTGATTATATAGAAAATATTCCTGATATATGCTTTCATCAAACATATAAATAAACGTTTTCTTTTTGATTGTAATAAAGTACTAGAAAATTTGTAGCTAAATCATTTAAACCACTACATTTAATTAATTTTATGCACTACTCCGACGTGACTGTGGATTGTGCAGTTGTCATGCCTAGGATTCACGTATTGCTCCAAGTTGTTCTTGAGTACGTAGAGCAAGTCATGCCTAGGAATCACGGCTTAGCAAAATTAGCTATAAAATTCGAGCACTTTACCGAGTGTCACGTGAGCTGCGCAAGGTACAGCATCTCATTCAAAACATTCAAATTTAATCACCATCAATTGGTATTTTGTTAGCATATAATTATGTTTAAAATATAAAACAAAACATTTCTCGTACAGTGGCATAACACTTCTGATGCTACTCGTACAATCCCGGAATAGGTTCTCAAATTATCTAATCGTTATGCTAATATAATTAGTACCATTTTTTTTTGCCGTATCTTTTTATAGACGATGAAGACCAAACAGAAATATATACACACTTCAGTGAGAATTTTTTTGGTCAAGCATCTCTGAAAGCATTCTCATCTTCTTGAAAAATTTAGGGTGAATTTTAAACCCAATAGTTTCTCTATCTAATTCTCCAAAACGGAGAAAGTCTCTAAAACATGACTAGTTTTCCCTACATTTTGGAAAATCGCCAAAATATTTGGGTTGAACTCAATGCTATAAGCCAAAACTCAAGAGCACCAGGAGAATCTTCGTCTCCAGGCGTTAGTAGAACGCAAAGGAAAAACGGAAGAACAAATTTCCGAGGAAGATGAGTTAGCCCTGTTGAGCAAAACTCTCCGTGCACTGTACAGAAGAGGCAAAGTCCCAAGAATGAAGATGCCTCCAAAGAAAGAATCTCGCAAGCTTACAGATGCAGAAATGAAGGAGAGATGGATTATATGATATGGTATTGATTATGTCTTCTTCTAATTGGTTAATTTTGGTATTTTAATATTGTATATAAATAAATTTAATAGCAATATAAACATGATTATACAAAATAATCTTATGCATTATATGATATGACGATATGTTATGCAATTGTTACAAGGTCTGACGTGGGTCACCCTTAAATAGACCTATAAAACTCGCAAAACAAACTAATCTTATGCGGTTTCTGCAGGGCCACGGGGGTGGGCTCCCCCAAAACAAAATTTCTCGTGCTCCAGAACACCCTACCAAATACAAACAACAAGGTATATATATAATCAGTGAGTCGCTAAGAGCGCATCTAAAGAAGCAAGTGAAATGCAAAAACAAAAAAAAAAACAGTTTCAGCAGTGAAGGCTTACAACCTTGATAATCATAATAGCTGCTTCCTTGTGTATAACCTCATTATACTCACGGCAAGCCAAACTCTATACAGAAAAAACTGACATGTGAAAATCTTCAGGCTAAAGATGGGAGTCCCTCTCTATAAAAACGGAAGGAATTGGTTTTACCTGTACACAGTTAGGGCAGCCAGTGTCCACGGTGCACTGACACGAGGTCAGAAGCTCCAAAGCGCTATTTAACATTTGTGAGAAAACTGGTTGAATCTATCAAAGGAAACAAAATGTAAGAATCCAGATGATATAAGATATAAAGCACTAGTCGGTAGTATAGCTAACAAGGGACTTCATTTCACTACCTGTTTGGAAAGACCACTTCCCCCAGGGTGCTTGTCGTACAGCAAAACTCTTTCTGGCATATACCGTTCATCGTGAGGATTAACACACTCTGGACCCAAATCAGATGAGTTGCAAATTACGTACCTGCAACCATATATATCGCAAAAGTCGATCAAATAACATAATATATCAATCATATAGTTTTGTTTCACATAGTTATGAATAACAGGCTACCCATATATAATGTCACACAAGAAACAATGCACCAGTGGTACAGGCAAAACACAATAAATTATTCCAAGCAACCAACTTTTACATTCTTTGAGCTCCATAGTTCTTAGGTAATATATAACTGAACTACAACCACCTGAAATTCACATATATTGACTTACAAGGGCACAACATTAAGAACAGCATGAGAAGCAGCATGCAAACCCGCATGAAAACAAAGGTTCATCTTCTTAACTGCATCTTTCACTGATTCAGGTACCCGAACCCAAACGGCCTGCTCATCCAAAGATATTGAAATTCCATCACTGATATAAACCAATTCAATTAAACACCAAAATAATAAAATCAGAAAAACATCATTCATGAATCCTAAATGATTGCTGTTCATGAACCTGTGATTCATAAGAATATTTGGGGAGAGAAAGCTCGATTGAATCAAATATTTCATTGCTTCTCTTCCAAATGCGGAAAAATCCAAACCATGTCGTAGTTACCCTGCAAGAATGTGCTTGGGCGGTCGTATTGCCAAGGCTTGAGGCCCTTACTGGATAAGCCTAAACAAAATAGGACAGCAAGCTGCTTAAAGATTCGCTCCAATCCCAATCAGATATAATCAGTACTTAAGGCTAGGTATTTCCAGAATAGTATCATTCTCAAACCCTTGTGTCAGGGACAGAACTTCTCACCAAATAAACTTTTATATGGACTGCAAAATCCAGGCAAGAAAAAATACTTTTATCAACCACATTTTTGCTTTCAAAATTTAAAGTAACTGACTTACAGTAACAAATTTCTTAATGAACAAGAACACCTAAGCATTGCTTTGTATATGCAAGCATCTAAGGTTCTATATATCAATCATCATTTATCACTACTCTTAGGCTCTATATATCAATCATCATTATCTAAAAATCTGCCTGATCATGCGATCAGCAGAAAAAATCACTGTAGTACTATTCTCTGCAAGAATGACCAAATGAACTTCCCACCCTCTTGACATAGTACTATTCTGAACTTCCCACTCTCTTGACATAGTATTATTCTGAATGGACAAGATTCTATAGCACAAAATTCTAAAAAGTTACAAATAAAGTTAATAAAATTATCATTCACTTTATTGGTTACTACGGAAGCAAGGTTCATTCACCTTATTTGCTAATATTGTAGCAAAATGAGGAAGCAATTTAGGCTACTTACAATATCACCACCTATAACATCAATATTTGTGTAATCACGCGTCTTTGTGTAATACTTTAAATCTGCTCTTTGGCAGATAGCAACCTTGCTTGACAAATCTAATTCCTGTACTAGATACGTCTTCCCTTGGTTCATATATACAGCACCATCATAAACCTGAAAAAGAGTGAAAATTAAAAATATATTCATATAAAACTGGACTTGTTTCAAAGATATTACTGATCAGCTACGGATGTTGACAAGGAAGACAAAATAGTTCATTTTATAACTTTTTCGGCTCTCAAGAAAAAAATGTGTTCCTCTATTGCCACCATTGGTTACTACGGAATAAATGATTTCATTACCAATCAGTGCAATGAAAAATACCAGTAAGAAAGAAGTCAAAGCAAAATCAAATCAGATTATTATGTTCAACAAAGTCTATATCAGAAATGTACTCCTATTTTCTCTTTCCTCTTTTAGATGACATTAAAACTAATGTACACTAACCTGAAAAAAGGCACGACTTTCCTCAATCTCTTCAAGGACCTCATTGCTTTGCTTGTCAATTACTTTGTATCTCTCTGATTCTATTGAGCGAATACTGATTTCACGTGAAGGCATTTTCTGAAGTGACAAAGCATAAAGTTGAAATAGATACATAAAGACAAACTTCAGCTGCATCAGAGACTTCTACTACAAGGAATCCAGGCACAAATAGGATTTAGATAACACATGGTAGGAATTCGTGCGAATAGGGATATAAGAACTTATTCAAAGAAGCATTGCACGATTTGGAATAACACACTAATGTATACTCTTACTAATTAAAATAAAAATTGTCAATGAATCTACCAGACCTACCTCTTTCCCAATGTAACTCCACATTACAGCTGAAGAATTCGATGACAGATTAGAAGAAAGGTTTCCCGTATTTGCGAGGGACATAATGGAATCTTTTAGACCAGAACCAAAAAACTTCTCATCATAAATCAAACTCAATGGGTGCTCAGCAGCAGCACATAGCAAGTGCTGTTGAAGAACCTACAGCAGATAGCACCAGGTTTGTGATGACTGAAGTTCAGATAAATTAATATGGGTATGAGAGCTTGCCATAGAATCAGTGTGTACCTGTGGGTTTTGAGTATCCACATGACAACACTCAATTGACCTTCTGAACAATTTCTCAGGAAATTTGATAAAGTATTGATCTAGAGGCCCTTCAAATGCAACATACACTGCAACTGATGGTCTTCCTCTTCTCCCAGAACGACCAGCCTGCTGCCAAAGACTGAAACACAAAAAAATCTGAGTAAGTGAATGTAACAACAAAATGGAACATTCCTACATGTTACTTACCTAGCAACACTGCCAGGAAAACCAAGATGCAGAGTAGCATCAATTTCTCCAACATCAATTCCTAATTCAAGAGCACTTGTAGCAGCAATTCCACAAATCTTGCCACCAAAGAATTCACTTTCTATTCTTCTCCTATCCTACTCCATCAAAAAGTAAACATCAGATCAAATTAAATTCTTGTATCAGGATTGCAACTGATGGTAAAAGTGAAAACATAAAAAAGCATAAGGCTGCAAACTACTATAATATTTCCTGCCTAGGCCAATTGTACATGTAGTGTCTGGAGATGCAACATCTAAAATCATGGAAAGATTTAGGGGGATTCATATTATTCATATTGTCTAGGCGGTATTTTAACTGGCATCAAAAAGTAGACATCAGCCTATCCGCAATGCACTAAGAATGCAAATCGATATAAGAGAAGTAGCTAAAAGGTCGCATTGAAATAATCAAAATTAGAAAGAGAAAGTGACAACCAAGAACGACTTACCTTTGCAACATAACCACTTCGATAAGAACCAACCGAATCCTTTAGATGAGGAGCTGTATCCTTGAGGATCTCATGACTATCAAATGAAGAAAATTAGGAAAAAAGAAACTATATAAAGAAAATCATTGAGGGAAGCAGTTTTATGATATATAATAATAACAGAACGAAAAGCTCAATAAAGAAGCCTAAGGAAGCAAGTAATCCTTAAGTTTTAACACCTTGTGTTTAGTCCACGCACATCATAGCGCTCTTTGACTAACAATTAGTTCTTTGGTTCAGGAAGAAGGGTTGAAGGCATTCAATTATACGGATTAAAGATACAAATACTTCAGGGTTGAGATTGACATACGTGTAAGACAAAACAAGTTCACAAAGCTTGCGAGTTTTGCAGAAAGCAATGCTGCGAAGCCCATGCTGTACCATTTCTGCAAGCAGGTGAGATATCTCCATTATGGGACTGCAAAAGGCAAGGAATTCTTTTTTCAGAAGTAAAGCTTATGTAGCATTATGTATATACCATGACCAACTGCTCAAACTCTATGAAAAACATGCAGCCAAATCACATCCGATATGTATGCATGCCTAACCAGATAGCAACAGTGTAGCAAGCTCTTGGCATGCTTACAAAAGAGGTTCTCATTGCCGGAATAGTACTTATACCATGTGTCAATAGTCTACTGCAATAATCAAAGCAAGAGACGTGCTAAAACAAGCAATGGAGCTAGAAATGATTAAAGATGAACGACAATTACAGTTGAATGTTCTTTTACAGCAAAACAAAAGGTTATGATATTAGAATAATATGCCAGATACTTAAAATCCATGAAACATGGCAAGCTGCTTGAAAGGAAAAAGCACAAATATTTCATCTTGGATGCCTAACCCAGTAAATTGCTTTACAAATAACTAGTGTAAACAACCATTTCTTGGTTTTCTCAAAAAATATGGAGTGTAAGAGATTAGTGTCAAAGGTACAACTCAAATAAACTGTAACCACTCTTTGGCTTCCTTTCCTAGCTCATGGTCATTTCATCGTCTGAGCCAGCTCTGCATAGCATTAGTGTCTTAGTTTGTAACCATTAAGCAATGGAGATGAACTTTTGCATCACATGATTCATCTCCCCTATCCTAGCCTCTTAAATTTCCCACTTCCACAATCATCTTATTCGTTCATAATTCAGAGGTAACAGATGAAAGCAAGACTCCGTGATAGTCGATTAACAAGACTTACTTTTTCACATGGATTAGTCAGAATAGAGAGATTAGACTCCAGGAATGGATGGGTGAGACCTTCTTCGAAGTAATGATCAAGAACTGTTCAGTTAATTTTTTCTCCAAAGGGATAAAAGTAAATAACTCACTTAACTTTCTGAACTAAATTCAAACCATCTATTGACAATCAGGAAAAATTCTCTATAAAAAGAGAAACATCTCTTCGCATACAGAACAAGAAGGGAGCAGATTGAATTGATATACAATTCTCGTGGGGCATTGTTGTATCCTTAAAAAGTGCCCTAATAGCAATCAAAGGTGCGACAAATATCAGTCTAAGACATAATGACCTTTCCATGCCCAAAGCAATATAAAACCCTATACGTCAAACAAGACTCCTGTCAATAAGGACAGACCAGTTCACTAGGTGTAGTCCGAGAGGCCGGGACAGGTGACCTAACATGTGATGCAAGAGATGATCTGCATTGCTAACATGTTAGAGCAGATGAAACCAAGTTCACTGAGTAGTTTAAGGGGATGGAATTTTGATATATAAGGCTTTTCTTTAGCAAGTAATAAATACTTCGACTTATATTATTGGTTAAAATATTTGGAGAAATTTTAAAATTAGAGTACTGATTATACCATTAATGAGTATAAGCAAAAGGATTACCATGTAACATTAATGCAGCAGATGATATGCACAGACTTTTATAGGGACATTTTAAGAAACAAAAATAAAATATAAACAACTAACAAATATATGAAAGAAGAATACCCTACCTTGACCTCTTCGAGAAAACAGTATCTTGCTTTGAATTTTGGCTATTATTTTTCCTATAAGTCTGCGGAATTTTGCAAACAGCAAGAAAAGGTAATGAAATATTACAGGCGTGACTTTAATCAATGAAATTTAGTAGCATAATGAACATTGCTGATGAAGAGAGAACCCCTACACTTACTGGATGTAAAGGTGGATTCCACAGAACAAACTGCTTTGGACCAGACGGGCTTCCATCCTTCTGAATCAATTCCAGAGTTGGTAGGTTTGCAAGATTCTAGAATATCAATAATGATAGGTAGGTGTTACAAGTTTGCTTTTTCATAGCAGCATGAGATTTATCACAATTATGCCATAACTAATCAAAGACAGTCTTAATCAGATTTTGACAAAGGACAAGATGTCACAAGCATAACTGTCCGAATATACTACCCTCGGTATCTAAACAGTCCTGCCTCCACTCCACTCACATCACCTTCATAAATTAATGATAATAACAAAAGAAATTCCTACTCTCCAATTTTATGGGAAAAGATTATTTGACGAACATCCAAACACAAAGGGTTTGAAAGTCAAACACTATTAATTGTAACCTGTAAGTTATCACAAACTATATAGTCACTCTTGTTCCACCTGTCTCTCTAGTTTCTACGACCTGTAAGTATATGTAAAACCTAAAAACTAGGAAAATCATGGTGTAAAAATAAATAATCCTAGAACCTAAAAGGAGACTAAGGTATAAAAAAAAGTACTCTCATCAGTTTCATGTCCTGTCAATGCTATTCTTGCGCACCAGAATGTAGAAAAGAACAGTGCACAGGAGTGAGAAGCAAATAGGGGATCAGGCAGGAAGGGCAACTTTAACATCAGATTGCAGATGGGCCCGTAAGCCTACAGCTCCACTGACTGAGATTATCTTATTCAGAGGCTTCAAAGATCAGACAAAGCTCGCTAATGAGATCCGACTGGTTTTGAGGAAGAATAGAATAATTTTATTTTCCTTTAGTGTGCATTTTCATATCCTCTGGCTGAAGCATATTTTACCTTTTCACAAAGACTAACAAGAGACAGCAATTTCAACAGCTAATAATACTAGGGTACTGGGGCCTCTGGAAGATATGCTACAGACTTAAGGCACATGTGCTGATTACATGCTTCATCTCTAAGTTCTTCGGTTGTGACAATTTCATGTCTATCCCTGCTGTTTTGTTTTTTCCATAAAGCCCAGAAGGTTTATGTGATCCACAGCTCCACTGCAAAAACTTGGTTGTAAAGTCCATGGAAGCTCTATTTTTATGACCTAATGTCATTCATGTTTCTTATTAAAGCAATTTATCTTTCCAGCTAGATCTATTCTCATAGATGTCCACACATTAAAAGGCATGATACAACTTCTTTTCCAATTCAATGTTCAACAAAACAATTTCAATCGCAAAAAATTCTTGTTTTTTTTTTTTTTTTGCTTAAAAGCTTAATTCGATTATGAAAAACCTCCCCCCGTTATTTTTTTTCTAAGGAGAGGAAAATAATCGGCGGAGTATTAACAGGACGGTACGCAGACCACCTATTAAAGACGAAAATTCCGGGTGGCACAAGGCCACAAAACTGAGAAAAAACAAAACACACAACGAACGAACCAAAGGAGTGGCTACAAGCCAACCTAACGGAACACACACAAACTACACAAGGCACGAAGGCCACAAATCCAAGGAAAAACACAAAATGAGAGTACCAAAGGATCGGCGCGCAGACGAAAAACGCAAAAAATTCTTGTTAGTTCTGCATAGCGTAGTTTCCCAAATACTACAGTGTTTAACATGTGACAATAATTCCCACTAAAAGTGAAAGCATTATAAAGTAATGTATAAAGGAAGCTATTTATTCGAGAGATTAAAGAGAAACCATTATAGTTACACAAAGAAAAAATAATTAACCTTACCATAGCATGTTGACAAGGATTGGTGGAAGTTGCTGTGCAGAATACAAAGGATGGATCAGAGCCATAGACTACATACAAATAAAACAAGTTGGAATAAGTTTTGAGCTTGTTTAAAACGGTCAGTCAAACCAAAACTATTCCAATAAAACAACTACCATAAGAGCATATGCGGCGTAGCCTTCTCAATATAAGGGCTGTATGACATCCAAATGGGCCCTTATAAATATGAGCTTCATCAATCACTATAAACCTAATTATAGATATTACAACATTAAAATGAGCAATGTGATTCCAAAACCACCTAAGAACAAACAAAAGAAGATACAAAAAATATATAGAGAACACCATCCAACATTAATTACTTAAGATTTGACAGAATACGCTCAAATTGTCTGTGGAATGGCAGGATTGACATGTGCAGCATATCAGGATTAGTGATTAACTGTGAGCAAGTAGAAAAACAACCAATTATCAGGTAACAAGGCAGCAAATGATTCCATACTCCACATTATAAAATAGGCCTCCACTATTACTATAGTTATAAGTGAGTTACCAGTCTAGCATTATCTCGTAGCCATATCCTATATTCTTGAGAAGTGTCCCCGTCATATATACCAAAGGTCAAGTTAGAACCAAAGCCTTCAGTCATGGTCAACAATGCTCGCAGTTGATCTTGAGATAACGCCTATGTCAATAACTGTAAGTATATTCTCTCCAAGTAGTTCATAGTATGCTCTTTCTTCATCTTTATGTTTATTATCCCATACACTTGTTTTTATACATACATGAATAACTAAGATGGAACATAATATGATCTTTTAACTTCTCAAAGATGTACAAGTTCTACCTCCCTCCCTCCCTTGTACAATTCTCCCCATGTCTACTAAACTCTCTCTGGCTCTCCACAGTCCCCCAGACAGCTAAGCCTCTCATTCTCACATAAATATCTCTATATCATCCACACACTATGCCATCCTTTCTCAAAATCACATAAATGATATCCACGAATCAAGTTATATTGCTATTAAATCCAAATAATATTTCCACATATCCATGGGCATGTCGGTGTTTTATAAGACCTGACTGATTCACATATAAAAAGACCTTTTCCTCTACCTTTGTCGGGAAAAGATAGAGAGCACATGATAGCATGTCTTCTGCCATCTTTTCTAAAACTGGTAGATTATAACAAAGAGACTTTCCACTAGATGTTGTAGTGGCCACTACAACATTCTTCCCAGCTAATGAAGCCCTTACAGAATCTGCCTGCAAAGCTAGAAGGCAATTAACATTGACATATGAACTTTCAAATCAATGCTATTGTGCATAGCAGGGAAAGTTTTGGTCTAAACCTGATGACTGTACAGCTTAGATATCCCAAGAGATTGCAGAGAAGACCTTGCAGTTTCTGAAAGCACGTCAGGGATATCACTGAAAGACGCCATTCTACTGTCGATTTCTTCCACATGCACTATCTACAGAACACAAAATCCCTTATTAAAAATGTTTCTACAAGATATATCATACCGACAAGTAATTCATCTTCTATCTATATAGGTCCATTCCATACCTGCCCTTGAGCGCCAATTCCATGCCTGAGGTGCTCAACAATTTGTGTAGGAGAAAGTGAATGAGTCGCCTACATACAAATAGATATGATGAATCCAATACACATAAGTTGACTGACTCTCAAGCTGAGGAGCTGAAATTCAAAAAGAGAATCTGATAAATGGATAATACAACAAGAAAGACATACGGAATCACACAAGAGAATGAGGCAAGGCAGGATCTAAACAAATGGAAGTTACACACCAACACCTCAGCGAACCCCCCCAAGTAAGAAAATAAGAAATAAGACTATCAACGCTGACATGGATATTATATGGTAACCAGGATTCAGTTAGTTATATACAAACAGGCAACTAATGGGGAAAGAAAATGGTTCATTTTTTAGATGGATATAGTAAAATCTTTGTTTATGATGTCAATCCAAAGTTAAAAATATTGTGTAATAGGTATAAACAGGGATTTTGTGTAACGGTAATAGATCAAAGAGAATGGAGAATAAAATAACAAAGAATATAATGGATGGAATTCAGTTGTGTATGAGCTAGTAAATTTGGCTATTCCGTTTTTATTTCTGTCCCTACTAAACAAGAAATCGCCTAGTATATTTTTTCTACTCCGCCAACAAAAATATGTATGCACGATAGGAATAATAACACTGAATTCACACGTACCCTACAAAACAATAACCAGAATGCTTACATGACATTGTGTTTGAGATGGGTAGGACCTAGATGTCTGAGGAAAGGTTCTTCCAGCCTCCTCTGCTGAGGTAATTAATTCTTCCCAAAAACTTTCAGTCCTGTCTCTGTCTTTCACACGGTCCTGCATATGTAAATTTCGAACTAGTTAACTTTTTCATCAAAAATGAGTATCCAGAATGAGAGCATAGACACTCAAGTAAGAGGAATGAAAAGTGTAAACTGAGAGTATTTGACATGAAAACTACAGTTATTTCAGATAAAATAAAATAAAATTAAATAATGATAACAATAAATAATAATTAGAGTTGCAGTGCTTCTGCTTAAATACAGCTAATTGCGATGTCTATCAAGAAACATATTATTATACACAGTTTACTGCAGTATATTTCATCAGTAATCATCACTAGATAAAACAAAATTAAAACTTCTAGGCCTAAAAAAGATACTACTATGAGAAGATAGACTCCCACACAATTGTCAAGAGTCTTAACCTCTCATTTTGAAGTTAATTCTAGCACTTTCAGATCCTTCTACTTAGCCTATAATAAGTATTATGAGTCAACTATTTCATTGCTTTTCGTCTAAACTGAGCATTCCAGAATCTCAGAAAAACAACATGAAGTATAAAGCTTCAAATCTTCACATGAAATTGAGGAGCAATATCGCTTCCCACGGCAATAGACAGGAAAAGGCAAAGGATGTGGCATGCACCATATGATATACAAGCGCATCTTGTAGACTTTTTCTAAAAAATGTGTCCCTCTTCTTCAGTGAAGTAATAATTCTTGACAAAGGAGTCCGCTTTTCACCTGCATAACATATATATGAAAAAAAAAATTGAGAAAAGAGAAAAAAACTAATTAAGTTACCGTAAACCACGCAGTCTCAAGGTAACATACTTGTTACACTGTTTCCATCATGTTCTCCTAGAACATTAATAGTTATAAGCACATTATGTGGCTTGTTACTCTCAGCTTCATGATTGAAAAAAGAAACGACCTGAAAAAAGAAGACCACTTCCGTGGTTAAAAACCTGATGATCAAATAACTCTACAATTGTTAACTAATAATATATGAAAACAGAGCAAGTCGACAATGTAAGTGAGAATCCCCGAACTATCTTCTCCTCAGGAAACTCCATCAGGACTAGTGTCGAACTCTATATGAAGATCAGTTGGTCCAAAAGCTAAAGAGGGCAGAGTCTATAGCATATTAATAGATAATTTTTTTAATCATACATCTAAGATTCAATCTTAATAATCACAGTCATCAGGTTAATACAGTACACAAGATTGCTGATAGTCCGCACAAAATAAAAGCTCCAATCAGACATATATATGAAATAGTCATCTTGAAGACATATAGCACGTGAACTGCTAATATTAATTCAAGTTTCAAGTTTTAATACTCATGTCTGAAATAATGAAGAGTTTGTTAAAAGGTTATAGCACATGAACTGCTAATATTTTCTCTCATCAGAGCCTCCAAGACAGAAAATACATCAGATTGATAATTGTTCACTCCATATGTACTGATCACATTAAAATCAGGATACGGCTTGATCGTATATAACCTTTGGACAAAGAACTGAAATATGGCTCAAGTCTTCCATAGTGACACCGAGACCCAATTTGCTAAGCTTTTCAAGGGCAACCGTCACATTATCTACTGTGACTTTCTTGAGCTGAGCCAGCATAAAGCCCGAGTAGATGTTCAAGAAAGAAAATGCCTTCATTAACACCTTTAACCATGGTGGACATGCACATGATACTGATTTCTCCGTAGCTAACAAGTGCAAATCAGGCTTACTCAAAACCATACACTTTCCAGATTGCACATCAGAAAAGCATTTAACAGACTCCAAAACCCTAACAAAACTCTGGCAGACATCATCATCCATCACATTCCTACTAACAGACTGCAGTATGATAGAAACAATCTCATCAGAGGCGGGTGAATCCTCCTCGGACTGCCTTGTACGTTTTCTTGGCGTATCACCATGTCCTAAATTATTTTTAGCCCCCGAATCATTAGTTCTTTCTTGGCTGAGCCCTGCATTGCCTACACTCACCGTGCCAGGCAATACTGACTGTGCAAGGTTTAGGATTGGAGTGGCGGTTTTAGATTGACACTGCTCTGTAATTTTGGCGCGGGCCTTCTTTGTGAAGGGAACAAGAACAAAAAAATCATCAGAGTTCATCAGTTGGCTACCTAACTGATCCTTCAACCCTAACTTCACGCCCTGGAATTGAAGTTTCGCAGAAAATGATCAAAGTCAAGAAATCTAACCAAACAAGCGAAGCGACATAAGAAAGCGGAAACCGGAGGAAATTCAAATAAGAAGCGGAGAAACTACTCTGAGAAAGAGGTGGAATGAGGGGGAAGCGATGGCGGGAGAGAAACACTGGAGCAGAAGAAGCTTGAGGTCAGAAATGGTTTTGTTCCGTGAGATTGTAAGGGTGATAGAGTCACCGGAGAGAGTTCGGACAAGTACTTGGGTTTCCTCATCCGCCATGGCGTGACCTCCTCTCTCCCCCTCGCCTCTCTATAGTGCCGTTTTTTTTTTTTTTTTTGTCGGAGAGAGGCAAACTATCAAGGAAAACACAGACTAGACGCGGGGAAGTCCGGTCCCGAACATCATCGTCCAAAAGCCCTCCAGTACACTCAGGCTGCGTTCGGTGGTAAAATGCTTATAAAAAAAAGCGGCTCTTCGTTATAGCGCACCCCGGAATATCGTTATAGCGCACCCCTCCTCTGTCCATTAAAAAGGGATGAACGGTTCATACATGTCCACAGAAAACAGGTGGATAAATTTAATATTGTCCATACATTTTTAATGGCCGAGTGTTTGTCATGGACATTGTATGGACAATATTAACTTGTCCACCTGTTTTATGTGGACATGTATGAACCGTCCATCCCTTTTAATGGACGGAGGAGGGGGTGCGCTATAACGAGATTCGGGGGTGCGCTATTCCGCAATACCCAAAAAAAGCTATTATTTGGGCAAGGAAGATTCTAGTCCAAACAGCACCTTTATATCAGCCAATTAAAGAGCAAAAAGTGGCACACTTTTTTACACTTCTTACATGTACTTCTATGCTTTGTTTGGTTAAAAAAAGAGTTTTTGAAAAAAAGCATAATGGTGCATCATTATTGCATGCACCGAACAGGCCCTCAGGAGGGTGCGACAAGTAATGAAAACCAACCAGAAAGGAAAAAGCTAAGCTAGCGAGGGAGTCGGTGACGCGATTCGCTTCCCTATGGACATAATAAAGCCGAATGGTCCAATCGAAGCCTTGGTACTCCGTGACCAGGCTAAACAGGGGATGGTGAGGGACGACGTGATTGCGGATGAAATTAACAGCGAGCTGAGAGTCAAACTCGACGACAACATGGCGGTACCCACTATCCCAAGCGGCGCGGAGCCTAGCTAAAATACCCCAGAGTACCGTACAACAACATGTGTCAACCAATTAGATCATGTTTTGTTTTGCCATTGTATCATAGATCGTCATATACTAAGGTTAAAAATAGGGAGTAGTGATTAGCACTACACGTGTCAATTTCAGATGGAAACACATCACTCGTGTTTATTAAAATAATTTAATTTGTTAATATATTAAAATATATATATATATATTATTGAAATTATATCTATAAGGTTTCCTTACAGATATAATTAGGTAATCTTACTATATACTAAATTCGAGATTAAAATAACAACATTGAACAACATATGTCAACTCCAAATAAATATATATAATTAAGTTAATGGTATTATATTAAAGATATAATAAAATAAAGAACCATTTTATCAAATCAATTTGATTGGTTGACATTGTTGGGACGATATTAAGGACGTCAGTCATTAATATCTAAACCAATAATGATCGTCCCTTGTTTTGATAATGACAAACTCAAAGGTATTTGATAAGTTCTCCAAGTGTTGATCTCAAGTAAGTCCAATGGACGCACATGAGCGAAAAGGACAACAAGTGAACGAGAGTCCCTAACTCTGTAGGGACGCACTTCATCAGAACTTCCAAAGCTGAACGTAATTGGCAAAGTCTCTGCTCAGATAGGACGACGTCCTCATCAAGAAGGGACGCGCGCCAAAATACGGACGAAGTTCAAATTCAAATCAAGGCCGCCCCAACATGATAACATCACATTCGGCCGTAGTTCTCAGAAGGAATCTTCCCTTGTCTGGGCACGTGTAGACAATTCCAAAGATGTCGCTTTTCCAGCAATGGTCCCCTATCCACACGGAGGCTTCCCAAGCGTCAACAGAGTTGACTTCCTCAAGATGCTCATCGCACCGTTGATGGAAGATCAAGGATCCTGCCAAGTCTCAGAGGACGCTAGAGGACAAGAATCACTTCGCTATAAATACCCTCCAAGGGGTATGCATAGCGGTGTGGACTTTGACTTTCTCTCAAGCTCTCCCGATGCATTCAAGTTCAAGAACGAAGAACAAGGAGATCAAGTGAGCTTGAAGCAAGAGAAAGAAAGTCCAACCCAAATCAAATCCAAAACAAACCACAAAATAGTTAGAGTTGTAGTTTGTCTCTCACAACGGACCGTGAGAGACGTGAGTGATAGCTTCCTTATAGCTAAGAGTGTTAAGTTACTTGTTAGGTGGAAAGGAGTGTTACTAGTGAGACTAAGGACGGACGCTTAGCTCAGAGAAGTGTAACGACTCACCTAAGTTGTAAGGACTCTCTCTTAATAAGATAAGGACGGCTATTGAAAATCCTCCAAGCGGAGGTAGAGGTTTACCCATAAGACTAGTTGGTCTTAGTGGGGTTCCTCTATAAATACTCGTGTCCATTATCGCATTCTGTTTTCCTGTTAAGTCTTATTCCGCTGCACTTAAGGACGCCCTTAACCTAGTTAAGGACGCCCTTAACCTAGTTAAGGACGCCCATTCTAACAGACTTACGATCCAACAATTGGTATCAGAGCAGGCGCTCTAGATTAAGTTTGAGTTGCAGGAAACATGGATTTGGAACCGATAGGTATCTCAAGTGCGAAGCCACCCCGCCTTACAGACGGGAACTTCAACCGGTGGAAAACAAGGTTTGAGTGCTTCGTGCGAAGTCAAAACTACCAATGCTGGCTGGTGATAAAGAACGGCGACCTCGAAGTCCCTGCTGCTAAGAAGGACAAAGAAGGAGAATGGGGTCCCGATGAGTTTAAGCTCATGGAGGCAAACGCCAAAGCTATCTGCTTCCTATAGACGTCCCTCTGCGAAAGGGACGCCACCCGTGTGAGCAATCTTCCAACTGCCAAGCTCCAATGGGAAGCTCTGGAGAAGTACCATGTTGGGACGCCCGAGATGAAAGAGGACGTCCAGCTTGAAGCTAAGAGGGACTTCTACAAGTTCAAGATGTTCACAAATGAGACCATCACCGATTACTCCTTCCGCTTTGAGGCCTTACTAACCAAGTTGAAAAACTTGGGTGTCAAAGAAACGGAGATCACTCAAAGAATGAAGGTTCAAGTCTTGATTGATGAACTCAAGGGACCATGGAACTTCGACAGGATGACGTTCAAGGAAAACCAGGCCAACAAAGGACTGTCCATGGAAGAAATTTATGGAAAGCTTAAGGGGTACGAAGCAAGGAGAAACCAAGATCTGCTGGAAATGGGAAAGAGTTCCCAAAATGAGCTGGCTTTAACTCTTGCGGCTAGGACGCCGGAGTATGAGCAATGCTACCAAAGACAAAGGGAAGTGAACTCCATGCTAGAAGCCAAAACTCAAGAGCATCAAGAGAATCTTCGTCTTCAGGCCCTAGTAGAACGCAAAGGGAAGACTGAAGAACAAATAGCTGAAGAAGATGAGCTAGCCCTGTTGCACAAAACCCTTCGTGCATGGTACAAAAGAGGGAAAGTCCCAAGAATGAAGATGCCCTCCAAGAAAGAAGGTCGTAATTCAGCCAATAAGTGTTGATCCTATCTAGACTTGGGTGATTCCACCCCAATTCAGCCAATAAGTGTTGATCCTTATGAGATCGAGGTTGTTTGCCTTCGATCCCTCCACTTAGGGAGTTTTCACTCTCCTTCGATGCTAGGTCTAGTGACGGGCTCGAGATCGCTTTCGCTTACTCTTACTAATCACAAGCCCTAGATCCCTTGTTCTCACAAGAGAATTGAAGCTCAATGTAGAGAGGATTCATAGATCAAGCACTCAAGGCTATGGAATTGGGGGTTCACACCCAATCCTAGCTAGGGGATTCCCCCATAGCCCAAGACTATGGAATCTACTCCATCAAGTAAGAGTAAAAAGCAATCAAATGGCAAATCAAGCAAATCTCAATCATCAAACTCAAATCCAAGCTAAATTGCATTCAAATCAAAAGGGGTTTACAATATCCAAGTCTCAATTCTACTAAACCAAAGCAAAACAAGTTCAAACTCACTAATCTCCTCCTAGCTCCACCGATTTCCTCCTCTTCTCCTCTTCCTTTCTCCTCCTTACTCTCCAAGTCTTCCTTGAGCCTTTGAGAGTAGTTAGGTGTGGGATCCTCCTTTGATGCTCTCTAATCTCATCTAATTATCCTCCTCTCTTGATTGGGGACCAAGGAATTCCAAAATTAGAAGAAGGGCAAAAGTGGAAGATCACAATAATGTGCCTTGGAGCTCAATCCTCTAATTTGCCGACTTGGATCGATGCGGGGACACCTCGGGCCCGACGTTTCCAACGTTAGTCCGAGCCTCTGAAGCTTGAACTCGGGCCCGACTTGGTGAGACATCGGTCCTAGGCCTCGATCTTCTTCTCTTCTTGGTCTTCCTTGAGTTCCTCTTCGATCTTTGCATGGCTCTTCCGCTCCTCTGCTTCTTAGCTTGGCTCCTCCTTAGAAACTCCTCCAAAAACGTCCTCAAATGCGCCATTTTACCTACAAAACACAACAAACTCGCATAGTCTCCGAATCTTATAGAAAATCGAAATCTAAGCTAAAAAGGGACAAAACACACAAGAAAAGAAGGAAAAAGGACTAAAACTACCAAGGAAAACACACTTAAAACACTACCAAAATGAGAGACATCAAGTTGGAGATCAATCGACGAGCTAGGCCAAGGCCTTTCCGCAAGTCATGAGCTTTTAAATTCAAGAAGGCCTCATAGCATGTGAAATTGTCTTCTAAATGATATCATGTCACACGTGAAATTGTCTTCTAAATGTTATCATGTCACACGTCCAAGGTCTCCATAGAAAAGGATTAAATTGGAGATCTTTTTGGAGGTTTGAGATCCCGTCATAATTGGAGTAGTGTTCAGTAAAGCAGAAATAACTTTGGCTAAGAAATATATCTCGAAGTGAATCAAGATGCGTTGAAAAGCTTATTAAAAGATCTACAACTTCATAGTTGATGTCAAAATGAGAATCCATTAAGAAGATCATCATACTCAGAGTAGTACAAGATCTTACGAGAATCTTTGACTTTCCTTATTTCTATACCTAGTTTATTGTTATATCTTATATTAATTCCGATTTTTCTAGTATTTGTTTTCAAAAATTTATATACTTTATTATTTTATTAATTCCTTAGATAGATTTTATCCCTATGATTATTATAAACTGTTCTAGGGTTAATTGATTTTAATTAGTGTATTTTAAGAAGCGAACTTAAGTTTCTCTTCCTGCGCCCTTGATCCTTTGTTGCTTTGTTTTGTGTTGAATTATGTGTTCGTCCGGTGATTTTCACATTGGTGTTCGTGTGTTGATTCCTTGCATTTTCATGAGAAGTGTTGCGAGTTGTTCATATGGGTTCGAGCAAGGAAAGGCGTGATTGTTCTTGTCCAAAGCCTACATCCATATTCGCTTCCGAGGATGACGATCAGTGGTAGAGCGGAGGGGGGGTGAAGCGGGCCGATTGCCACTTCTTTCATCATCTGAATCTATGTTATATATTAAAGGCGAAACCTTTTGAGCCTTCACGTTAATTCTGACCCACCTAATGTAAAAAAGTTAATATAGAAAAATTATTTTATAAAGTCTTCTTATCCTTAATTGTCGATTATCTATCTTTTTGGTTTTCTAATTTCTATCTTTTCCACCTACTATCTATCTTTTTCAATTATTTGATTAGACACTCATTTTTTAGATCAAAAGTATACATAATTTGTTAACTTATTTGTCACTTTGAAATTTCATTTTTATTTTATTTTTATAATCATATATATTTTCCATACTTTTTTTCAATATTTTTTATCCCATAAATTTTTTAATTTGAGTAACAAATATCTAAAAATATATTTGAAAAATATATAAACTAAATTTGTCTTAAATATTCATTGATAAGTTGTATTGATTTATAACTCTACTATATTTAAATTAATTATAATTTTATAAGATCTATTCAAGTATTTATTTTATTTCAAAAAATATTTTGACTGATACAAGTCTATATTTACGAAAGATAGTCATAATTAACATTAATTTTTTATTTCTATCATCATATAAAATCTAATTAATTATAAATATATATATATTGATAAAATGTTTCTCTTGAGATGTCATATCATATATATCACATATGAACTTTTAAATAATCAAATATATTTTGAAATAAAATGATAGTATGTATGGAAACCAACACCAAAGCCATTGTCTTTCTAAAGAATGCTATGTGAGAACAAGATATAGCTAGGATCGGGAACCTCAAATTTGGCAAACAAATGTGGGAGGCGATAGAAAAGCTCTATGTTGGGACGAAGGATATGAAAGAGGACCACCAAATGAACGCTAAGAGAGAGTTCTTTTGTTTTCGCATTTGTTGGATCGTTAGTACTGAGGGACGTCCTTTACTTTGGTAAAGGAGTCCTTTGGTCAGGCGTCCCTACGAGGAGTAGGGGCGTCCTTGAGTAATGCAGCGAAATAAAGTACTAAACAGGTAAGTAATGAACGTAGTGAATTATAGAGGAACCACTCAAGACCAAGTAGTCCTTGAGTGTAAACCTCTACCTCCTTGGAGGATTTTGAATAGTTCTTCCTTTATATTGAACGTTCTTACAGTTGTACTGGCGAGTCTTTACAATTCTCTAACACTTAGCTTTTCCCTAAGTTCACTTGTAAAGAACTCCTTTAAGCCTACAACTAAAACTTGTTCAATCTACTAAAGGACTCTATTCCTACGTTCTGCAGTACTTCGCAGAACTCTCTCTCTCTTTTTGGTTTTTCTGCTTACAAACTGTTTTGTGATTTGGTTACAAGTCTCACTCGATCTAACACAAGTTCTAGCACTGTTCTTGAGTTCTTGAGTTAGTTCTTCGTGTTCTTGAGTGAGCCGCTTTCCTTTGATTCTCTCTGAATATTCTCTGAAAGCGTTAACGTCACAATAAATGCCTTGGGGTATTTATAGGACTTGGGGAAGGGCGTCATTTCTCTAGGACGATCATGCCCTTCATGGACGTGGCTACAGGATCTTCCTCCACGTATATTGGCGGTGATGAGGAAGCTTCCTGTATCCAGCTGTGTGTGATGAACTCCTCTACAGGATCGGCCGCCACGTGTTGATGGACTCTGCAACAGGATCGTCCGCCACGTAGTGTTGGACTCCGCTACAGGATCGATCTCCACGTGTCCTTGGATGATCAAACATTGTCGAGTGATGTCACCCTGTCGGCTAGTGAGTACTGGCGAGTCCCTAGCTTGGTTTCTTGCGTTCCTACTTGCTTGGGACTCCGTCCTTGCTCAAGTAGTCCCTAGCTGGTCCTTACTTCCTGTTAGCTAGCGTCCCTAAGCTCATGGGACGCTCATACACACTTGTTGTCCTTTTGTCACTGGCGTTCTTAAACACTTGGACAATTTTATTAGAATCAAAGTGAGTTTGTCATATCAAAACTAAGGGACGGTTGTGTGGTACACTAACAAGTACGCAAGCGTTCTTGATAGCGTCCCAACAATTTCCCCCTTTTGGATGATGACAAGGGGGGAATTGGGGATTCACTTCGAGAAGGAACGCCCTGAACAACACTGGGAACATCCACTGAAACTTCTTCAGGATTTGGAGTAGCGTCCTTCGGGACATAGTATTTTCCAGAGGACCAATCTTCACCTTCATCTTCAGAGTCGTCTTGTTGTTGTGACGAGGAGCGTTCTTTCTTACTTGATTTTTCTTTGTGAGAGTATCTTTCCTTGAACACAACATGAATATTCTCCTCAAGCTTTAGAGTCCTTTTGTTGAAAACTCTAAATGCTTTGCTGGTGAGAGAGTACCCAAGGAATATGGCTTCATCACTCCTTGCATCAAACTTTCCAAGTTTTTCTTTATCATTGTTGTGAACGAAGCACTTGCAACCAAAGAATCTGAGATAATCAATGCGAGGCTTCCTTCCATTCAACAACTCATAGGACGTCTTTTTCAACAAGGGACGGATCATGGCACGATTGATGATGTAGCATGCTGTAGCAATAGCTTCTGCCCAGAAGTACTTGGGAACGCTATTTGCCAAGAGCATAGTTCTTGCCATATCCTCCAACGTCCTGTTCTTTCTTTCCACAACTCCATTTTGTTGAGGAGTCCTTGGAGCTGAGAAGTTGTGCGAGACACCATGTTGATCACAGTAGGCCAGGAACTTTGAATTCTGGAACTCCGTTCCATGGTCTGATCTCATGGCTTTGAGAGGCGTCTCAAGGGCAACTTCCACTTGTTTGATGAAGACTTTGAACGCATTAAAACAATCTGCTTTTGACACCAAGAAAAGAACCCAAGTGAATCGAGAAAAATCATCTACGAGAACGTAAATGTACCTCTTTCCACCGTAGCTCAACGTCTTGATTGGTCCACAAAGATCCATATGGAGAAGTTCCAAAGGCTTCTTTGTGCTAACTTCATTCTTGGATTTGAAAGACGTTCTTGTTTGCTTCCCTTTAATACAAGCTTCACACTGTTCAACTTTCTCAGGATCAATTCGGGGAAGTCCTTTCACAAGATTTCGCTGGTGTAGCTTGAGGATTGTGCTTGGTCCAGCATGGCCAAGTCGGCGATGCCAGAGATCAGCGTCCTCCTTTGAAGCAGATAGGCGCAATTCCGATTTAGGCTTGAACTCTTGATTGAAGATATATATATTGTTCTTGCGAACTCCTTTGAGAACAACTTTGTTGGACTTCTTGTTGATGACGAGGCACTCCTTTGAGTCAAATGTGACTAGATTTTCACCTTGATCACACATTTGGGAGACGCTAAGAAGATTAAAGCCAAGTCCTTCAACAAGACTGACATTTGTTGCTTTGATGGACGGATTGAGAATGGCAGTTCCCGTTCCCTTGATCTTTCCTTTGCCCTTGTTGCCAAACGAGACAGTTCCTCCCGTGGCACTACTTTGGATAGAAGTGAGATGGATCTGGCTTCCTGTCATATGATTTGAGGCGCCACTATCAATGATCCATGGGTGTCCCCTCACTTCCACCTGCCATAACAAAGTTAGTGTTTGGCGACCCAGGCAAAGTGTTCCTTACCTGGTTCGTTACAGAAATAGAACTCTGGTTCTGGCATGTAGTCATTTATATTCACATCATTTGAAATAGCATGTTTGCGGAAAGAGTTTCTAGAGCGTCTAGAACGCCTAGGATTAGCCTTAGGGATGGACTTATTATTTTCAATGTTAGTCCTAGCAGCTTTTCCATTTTCAACATCTTCCTTTAGTTTCACACAGTCATATTTGAAGTGGTCTCCTTGTCCACAGTACCAACACGTCCTATAGTAAGTACCTAGGTAGTACTTCTTGTTGGGACGTTGAATTTTGTTTTGCTTCATCTTTTGGGGATCACACACTTTTGAACCGTCCCCTTTTGCAATTTTCTTATAAATTTTATGACTGGTGGAATTAGTATAGTAGTCCTCGTGTCCTTTTTCTCCACTTTCTAGAACTCTAATTCTTTCAAGAAGATTCTTGGTTTTCTCTCTTTCAAGTTCAAGTTCAGAAGTTTTGCTAGCCTCAAAGTCGCTAGGGAGAGAGTTCCTAATGTCAGACTCGTAGCCTAGACCTCTCTTAGCTGGGACAAAGACCATTGGTTTTACCTCCTCAACTATGGGACTCTTTCCCAACACTTTCACTTCTTCCCTAAGCTTGGCGTTCTCAAGTTTGAGACACATAAGTTCAGTTTTTAGGGACTTAGTTTCCTCTCCTGAGGACTCTAGCTGAATAGTCATCGAACTACAGTTTTCACATTCAACTACAATATTCTCATCTTCAAGTTCATCCATTCTTCTTTTCATAGCAAGACTTTCCTCCATAATTTTACCAATAAGTTTGAGGAGTTTTGGTTTTGAACATTTTTCTAAGGAACGCATGATGGAATCATGAGTTACCTCTTATTCATTGTCGGAGGCGTTCTCTTCAACAACTGGGGCGTCCTCCACTGCCATGTATGCCACTTGATCTTCACGTTCATCATCACTTGAACTAAGATCATCCCATGCAGCTGTGCATCCTCCAATGAGAGCCTTTTTCTTGTCCTTGGAGGACGTTCCCATAGTACACTTTTTGGCAAAATGTCCTTTCTTGTTGCATTTGTAACATGTGAGTTCCTTCATTTCAGCCTCTGTGTACTTGGGACTCTTCTTTTTGTAAGACTTGTTCTTGCTGCTATGCTTGTTCTTCTTGTTATAGTACTTGAGAGCCTTGTGAATAATAGATAGTTCCTCATCTGAGTCAATCTCTTCCTTTGACTTTCTTTCTCTCTCTTTGGGACGCAAATTCTCAAGTTTTTCTTTATTTTGCATCATCAATGCTAGATCTCTTTGGCCGCGTAGGTACTCAGCATACTCTAGTGTTGTGGACGCCAAAGCAAGATCAGTTTGAGGATTCTTCCCTAGTTGAGCCATGTCAGAGATTCTTCTTTCTTCGTACTGCCTGAGCTTCCCATAGATCTCTTCCATATCTAGAGTTTTGTTGGCTGTGTTTTCTTTAAAAGTCGTCCTATCAAAGTTCCAGACTCCAGTCAACCCATCAATGACTACTTGAACTCTATTCCTCATGGAGATTTCTGATTCTGGAATGCCCAAGTTCTTCATTTTGGTGACAAGACCTTCAAAATGGTACGAGTAGTCATTGACCGTTTCATTTGGCAACATACTAAAAGCATAGAACTCCTTTTTGATCTTCAGCTGGACGTCCTCTTTCATTTCTGCAGTTCCCACATGAAATTTCTCAAGAGCTTCCCACTGTTGTTTTGCTGTGGGGAGATTGCTAACTCTTGTGGCGTCCCTTTCGCAGAGGGACGCTTGAAGAAAGCACACTGCTTTAGCATTTGTTTCCATTAGCTTGAATTCATCAGGACCCCACTCGTCCTCTTTGTCTTTCTTGTCATCGGGAACCTTGAGATCACCTTTTCTGATCACGTTCCAGCATTGATAATTTGTGCTTCTGCAGAAGTTCTCAAACCTAGTTTTCCAGCGGTTGAAGTTGCCGTCCGTCAGACGCGGAGGCTTCACAAAAGAGATTCCAATAGGTTCCATGTCCATTTTTACCTGCAACTCAGTAAGAATCTAGAGCGCCTACTCTGATACCAATTGTTGGATCGTTAGTACTGAGGGACGTCCTTTACTTTGGTAAAGGAGACCTTTGGTCAGGCGTCCCTACGAGGAGTAGGGGCGTCCTTGAGTAATGCAGCGGAATAAAGTACTAAACAGGTAAGTAATGAACGCAGTGAATTATAGAGGAACCACTCAAGACCAAGTAGTCCTTGAGTGTAAAGCTCTACCTCCTTGGAGGATTTTGAATAGTTCTTCCTTTATATTGAACGTTCTTACAGTTGTACTGGCGAGTCTTTACAGTTCTCTGACACTTAGCTTTTCCCTAAGTTCACTTGTAAGGAACTCCTTTAAGCCTACAACTAAAGCTTGTTCAATCTACTAAAGGACTCTATTCCCACGTTCTGCAGTACTTCGCATAACTCTCTCTCTCTCTTTTTGGTTTTTCTGTTTACAAACTTTTTTGTGATTTGGTTACAAGTCTCACTCGATCTAACACAAGTTCTAGCACTGTTCTTGAGTTGTTGCGTTAGTTCTTCGTGTTCTTGAGTGAGCCGCTTTCCTTTGATTCTTTCTGAATATTCTCTGAAAGCGTTAACGTCACAATAAATGCCTTGGGGTATTTATAGGACTTGGGGAAGGTCGTCATTTCTCTAGGACGATCATGCCCTTCATGGACGTGGCTACAAGATCTTCCTCCACGTATATTGGCGGTGATGAGGAAGTTTCCTATATCCAGCTGTGTGTGATGAACTCCGCTACAGGATCGGCCGCCACGTGTTGATGGACTCTGCAACAGGATCGTCCGCCACGTAGTGTTGGACTCCGCTACAGGATCGATCTCCACGTGTCCTTGGATGATCAAACATTGTCGAGTGATGTCATCCTGTCGGCTAGTGAGTAAGGACTCCTTTCTTACGTTCCTACTTGCTTGGGACTCCGTCCTTGCTCAAGTAGTCTCTAGCTGGTCCTTACTTCCTGTTAGCTAGCGTCCCTAAGCTCATGGGACGCTCATACACACTTGTTGTCCTTTTGTCACTGGCGTTCCTAAACACTTGGACAATTTTATTAGAATCAATGTGAGTTTGTCATATCAAAACTAAGGGACGGTTGTGTGGTACACTAACAAGTATGCAAGCGTTCTTGATAGCGTCCCAACAACATGGAATTGGGTGAATCATTCTAAAGCAATGCCTTTCGCTACGAGGCCCTCTACAACAAGCTCAATTAGCTGGGAATCTCCTCTGGTGAGATAACTGACAAGATGAAGGTCCAACAAGTGATCGATGGTCTTACAGGGAACTGGAACGTCGATAGAATGTCGTTTAAGGAAAACACTTCTAACAAGTCCCTTCCTATGAGTGAGATCTTTGGAAAGTTGAGAGCTTACGAGGTCCGAAGGGAAAAGGACAAAGTTGATGATAGAATGGAATGCCGATAGAATGTCGTTTGAGGCCCCGTTCTCAAATGAAGAAGAAGAGGACGATGTTGAGCTAGTCCTTATCACCAAAGCTATTCAAGCAATGTACAAGAAAGGGAAGTTCTCCAAGAAGAGCTTCTCCAACAACAAGAACTACTCCAAAAAATTTGATCATGAGATGAAGGATGTTACGTGCTTCAAATGTAACAAGAAAAGACACTTTGCCAAGAACTGCAACTCTAGGAGCAGTTCGAATAATCAAGGAAAAGGGAAGGTCTATGTTGCTTCTTAGGACGACGTAAAGGACGATCTCTGAATCATAGGCCATTCCGAACAATTATATGATGTCCATCGATGATAGCTCAAAGGACGCCGATGATGAGGTAATTACTACGTCCATGATAAAGTCTCTTTCTATTGATTCGAAACCTAATCTCATTAAGCTGATGACTAGAGGTCTTGAAGATAATGTCAAATTGCAAGAGAAACCTTATGATCATGATGAAATCACGTAGCTTTTAATAAAGATAAGATGTGTGGTATGTATCCTACGCTAAATGACAAATTGATTCTACTTATGAGTTGAATCTCTCGAGACTAAAATTGCATGGTTACAAAGAATAAAAACTAAAGTAGAAACGCTGAACGAAGAGCTGAGTAGGAATGAGCGTCTCTCTCTAGAAACGAGCAACTAATAGTGTTCGTTCCTGCTAGAAAGGGACTCCGCTTCGACTCAGTTCTTCACACTAATGACTCTTTTCCTAGTGACTTTGAAGCATGTAAGCCTTCTGAGTTGACTCTTGAGAAACAAAAGAATAAATATATTGAAGAAAGAATCAGAGTCTTAGAAAGTGGTAAGTTTGGTGAAAGGACTACTATACTAACTCAAAGAGCCACAAAATCTATGTTAAAATAGCCTAGCGACAAGGCTCTAGAGTCTCTAATCCTAAATAGATGAAAAAGCATAGGATTCAGAGGCTACACCCTAAATACTACATAGGGAACTAGTATAGGACGTGCTAGTATTGGGATAAGTATGGACATCACCAATCGGAGTGTCCTAAGCTTAGGGATGATGTTATGCAGAGCAAAAAGGCCTGGTCTACAAAAGAAAAACTTTGATAAGTCTAAGACAGTTAAGAACGCTCATAAGATGCATGGTATATTTTTTTTCAAAGCTAAGGATGTTGTGTCAAAGCATGTTAAGTCTTCTAATAATGTGAATCTCAATGATTACTTGCCCCATATAAAACTATTTCCCTGTTATGAACCAGGTAAAGAACACCTTGCTTGGGTCACAAAGAACTAATCTCTTCTTTTAGGTGGAGGTGAGGAACTACCCGTGGATCATAGACAGTGGAGCTTCAAATCACATGACAGGTATCAAGGTTCATCTCACCTCTCTCCAAGAAAGCACCCAAGGAGTAAAGGTCTCCTTTGGGAACATGGGCAAAGGAAGCATCAAAGGAATGAGCATCGCAAGAATTAACAAGTCTACCAAAGTCTCAAATGTCAATCTTGTTGATGACTTAGGCTTCAAACTCTTGAGTGTCTCTCAAATATGTGATCAAGGAAACAACTTGGTCACATTCAACTCTCATGAGTGCTTGGTCATTAACAAGAAAACTATTTCAGTTCTACTCAAAGGAAGGATAAAAGACAATATGTATGTCCTCGATAAGGACTTTGAGCCACTAACGAAGTTGTGCCTGACTGTTTCTTTAGAGGACACTGAGCTCTGGCACAGAAGGTTGGGGCATGCCGGGCTAATCACAACCTTGAAAATTTTCCAACAAGATCTCGTGAGAGGACTTCCCTAAATTGACCTAGACAAATTTGAAGCTTGTGAAGCTTGCATTTAAGGGAAGTAGACAATAAGTTTAATTAAATCAAAGAACACCATGAGCATAGAAAAGGTGTTGTAACTGCTTCACATGGATCTTTGTGGACCAATGAAGATGCTCAGATATGGAGGAAAAAGGTATATACTCATAAAAGTTAATGATTATTCTAGATTCACTTGGATTCTTTTTCTTACTTGCAAAGCAGATGCATTTATGGTGCTGTCTTCCTCAAACAAGTAGATGTTGCTCTTGGGACGTATCTCAAGGCTATCAAATCAGACCACATGACAAAATTGGACAATTGAAAGTTTCTTGAGTTCTGCAACCCTAATCTCTTTGGCTCTCTTCAAGTTTCACACCTGCGTACCTGAGTTGTTGTCCACACCGGGCGCATCTCACCCCCTTGACCAACAAGGGTCCGATACATAGCTCACAGCGAGCCCGTATCAACTAGTGCTTTCATTCCCAAACTCTCTGTTACCATGACAAACAAAATTGCAGCTCCTCGTTTCAATGGTCAAGATCCGTCTGGTTGGGTATATAAGATACAAGGCTATTTCGATTATTTTCATACCACGACCAATGACCGCCTTCAACTGGTGGGCCTGTTATTCGACAATCCGGCCTTGAAGTGGTTTCGTACTCAACGACGGTATAATTTCATCCACACTTGGGAGGAATTTTTGGACGCTATTCAATAGAGGTTCGATGGTGGTTCAACCAATAGTCATGTACAAGATCGCACATTGCTTGTCAAGATTCACTCGATGGTGCACCGAATTTCATGCGATGTGTTAGCATCAGTGTTTTCCAGATTCGAGACTTTAGAAGACGCTGAGATATTGAGTGCAGAAATTGGATTTCATTCATGGATTCGCTTCATGGATAGGGAATCATCCATGGATGCTTTCAACGCTCTCAACGGGAGAAACATTTATGATGGCTGTTGTTACTAGAGTTGTTTCTTGATGTCCTAATGATGCAAGGTTAAGCCGGTGGATGCCCAATCTTCGACAAACAACAACTCAAATAAAGGAGAGGATGAAAGATGATCAGAAATGGGAAACAAGACACAAAGAAGAAGAACACAAAGAATAAGAACATATTCCAGAACAAGGATAAAAGGAAAGAAGAACCACTTGAAACAACTAGAAGACCCTTGGTATTATTTCAACCAAGAACCAAATAGAATGATCAAGAGACCCGACCTTCATAAACGCATAGGGAAGTAGAAGCACTAAGCTGTGGTCGATACAAGAGGATTATTTCGCCCCGAGCACTGATGGACACGACACCAAGAGACCCTTCTTCATACAATCTCACACAATCAAGGACGGATCCTTGAAGCACGAGAAGGAGGCTTGTGGATGCTGGAAAGCATCAACCTTCGATGAAGTCGACACAATCCAAGGTAAACCAAGCTGCAATTTAGAACACCAAAAGTTCCGAAAGCACAAAACTCTCAAACTCTCTCTAAGGAGAAAATCAGTTTTACACACTTGTAGATGGGGAGTGTCTTGTCTCCCAAACACAAAGGGAAGACAAGTATTTATATGTCCTTACAATCCCAGAAAAGTAACACTAATAATAATAACAAAAGATAGGTTGCGGCCCACATAAGCAACAACCCAAACCATGCAATGCACAACCATACTTTCAAAAGGTTGCTCGGGAGAGGCCGCTTAGCACTCTGCGCACATGGAGACGGCTAAGGCATTGGTGACACCAATAAGGCATATTGCTTTTGGCGATGGTTCCTTGAGGTGTGCAGCCTTCTTAGCCATGGTGTACCCGATGAAGCCATGCATCTCTCTTTGTAACTTCTTGGCTAGAGCTCGGGTGAGTGGTCCATCGAAGAGTGTAGGCGCGCCTGGGGGTGACAGCCTAGATGGTCCCTCATCAACTCCCCTTCTTGAAAAGGATTCGACCTCGAATCCAAGTCCTCATCAATGGCTAGGTACGGCATGAGATCAGCCACATTGAAGGTGGCGCTTACTCCATATTCTCCGGGTAGTTCTAGTTTGTATGCATTGTCTCCAATTTGCTGAAGAACCTTGAAAGGTCCATCTCCTCGTGGGGACAGCTTGCTCTTCCTTTGCTCCGGGAACCGCTCTTTCCTTAGATGCACCCAAACTAGATCTCCGGGCTAGAATATCACTTGGCGTTTACCCTTGTTCACTCGGTTGGCGTTGTACTCGGCCTTTTGCTCCAGCTTGGCCCTAGTACGATCATGTAATTCCTTGATGAACTCCACATGTTTTCCTGCATCAAAGCTTTCTTTCTCCCTCATAGGATATGGGGTAAGATCTAAGGGGGTTAGTGGGTTAGTTCCATAAACACATTCCAATGGAGTTAACTTAGTAGCTGAGTGCATTGTCCGATTATAAGCAAACTCCACATGAGGTAAAGCTTCTTCCCACAGTTTCAAATTCTTCCTAATGACAGCCCTAAGGATAGTGGCTAGGGTCCTATTAGTCACCTCAGTTTGGCCATCGGTTTGGGGGTGGCTAGAAGTAGAGAATAACAGTTTGGTTCCTAACTTAGCCCATAAAGTCTTCCAAGAATGACTAAGAAACTTTGTATCCCTATCACTCACAATGGTTTTCGGCAGGCCATGCAACCTAACAACTTCTCTAAAGAATAGGCTAGCAACATTAGAAGCATCATCAGTTTTATGCCATCTTTGAGAAACGATCAACAACAACAAAAATCGAATATCTCCCCTTCTTAGTCGTCCTAGGTAATCCAGCTATGAAATCCATGCTAATGTCCTCCCAAGGGGCTAAGGGTACAAGCAAAGGACTATATAAACCATGGAGCATCAATCTAGATTTAGCCTTTAAACATTCAATGCATCTTTTTACCATGTTTTCTACATCTCTAAGCATGTGAGGCCAATAAAAGTGAGCATGCAGCATGTGATAAGTTTTATCTCTACCAAAGTGTCCCATGAATCCACCCTTATGGGCTTCTTCAGTAAAAAAAACAATCTCAAAGAACATCTTGGTATGCAAACCTTATCAACACGAAAGAGAAAACCATCAAACAAGTAGAACTTATTTAATGCTCCCTTATCTACACAAGACTAATATATGGCACAAAAATCAGGATCATCTACATATAACTCCTTAATGTATGCAAATCCAAGAACACGAGAGTCTAATGTAGTTAACAAGGAATGATGCTTAGAAAGTGCGTCGGCCACAACATTATCTTTTCCCTTTTTGTATTTGATAACATAAGGAAATGTTTCTATGAATTCCATCCATCTACCATGTCTCCTATCTAATTTGTCCTGACTTTTAAAATGCTTCAAAGATTCATGATCAGTTTTCAAGACAAATTCTCTAGGCCATAGATAGTGTGACCAAGTCTTAAGAACTCTAAATAAGGCATATAACTCTTTATCATAAGTAGAGTAATTGAGACATGCACCTTTCAACTTTTCAGAAAAGAAGGCAATAGGCCGACCTTCTTGCATGAGGACGCCACCAATACCAATTCCACTTGTGTCACATTTGACCTCAAATGGCCTGGTGAAATCCGACAAGGATAACAATGGAGCTTGTGTCAATTTGAGCTTCAAGGTGTTGAAGGCCTTCTCTTGAGCTTGCTTCCATGTGAACTCACTTCTCTACTTGGTGATCTCAGTCAAAGGGGCAACAATGGTGCTAAAATCTTTGACAAAGCGCCTATAGAAGCTCACCAGTCCGTGGAAGCTGCGCACTTGCCCAATTGTCGTGGGTGTAGGATAATCTTGAATTGCCTTGATCTTGGCCTCGTCCACTTGTAATCCTTGTGAGCTCAGTACAAAACCAAGAAATGTAACACTATTAGTGAAAAGTTCACACTTTTTCAGATTTGCAAACAAGTGCTCTACTCGAAGGGTAGAAAGGACTTCCCTTAAGTGCGACTCATGATCTTCTAGGGACCTGTTGTACACAAGAATATCATCAAAGTATACGACAATAAATTTCCCTATGTAAGGTCTAAGCACATGATTCATCAATCTCATAAAAGTACTTGGTGCATTTGTAAGCCCAAATGGCATGACAAGCCATTCATATAGACCAAACTTGGTCTTGAAGGCTGTTTTCCATTCGTCCCCTTCCTTCATACGAATCTGGTGGTAGCCACTCTTTAAATCAATTTTAGAAAACATTGTGGCTCCATGCAATTCTTCTAACATGTCATCAAGGCGAGGAATGGGGTGCCTATACTTTACCGTTATATTATTAATGGCCCGACAATCGACACACATTCTCCATGTGTTGTCTTTCTTGGGTACTAATAACACCGGTACAACACAAGGGCTCATACTCTCCCTAATGTATCCCTTATCCAAGAGCTCTTGGACTTGGGATTGGACCTCTTGGGCCTCCTTCGGGTTCGTACGATACGCTGGCCGATTTGGCAATGAAGCCCCGGGAATGAGATCAATTTGATGCTCAATTCCTCTAATTGGGGGTAGGCTAGGTGGTATGTCATCGGGGAATACATCACTATACTCCTCGATCAACCCTTGTATTCTTTGGGGGTAATCTAGCCTTAAACTAAGCTCCTTGCACAAGAGCATGAGTGTAGTATCCCCATCTAAGTACTCATTCTCAAGCTCCTCCTTGGAAGCTAGAAAAACATTAGAGGGATGTGGGCTTGTAGGCTCACTCAATTCAACCTTTCCCTTCCCTTTTTCCTCCTTGCATTCACGTAACCTTTTCTTCTCATACTCATCCGAAACCTGAGTTGGAGTCATAGGTTTGAGGACGATGTTCTTTCCTTTAAACACAATAGAATGTTGGTTAGTGAATCCATCATGAATAACTTTTCTATCAAACTGCCAAGGACGGCCAAAAAGTAAGTGACAAGCTTGCATAGGCACAACATCACATAGCACATCATCTTCATAATGTCCTAGCTTAATAGATACCTTAACTTGCTTACTCACTTTTAATGCACCGCGATCATTCATCCAATGCAGTTTATAAGGCCTAGGGTGATGAAATGTGTGAGTTGTAATTTTTGAACCATTTCCATGTTAGCTATGTTACAACAACTTCCACTATTAATGATCACATTACACACTTTGCCTTTTACTAAACAACGAGTATGAAACAAATTTTCTCTTTGATTATCATCACATGGAGCTGGCTTAGCATGTAAAGTCCTCCTAGCTATCAATGCCTCTCCATGCTCACATTCTATTTCATTCTCATCATTTTCATCATAAGCAATCAGATTCACATCATTCACACAATCATCATGATCACCATCTTGATTATCCTCTTCATTTTCAGATTCATATTGGCCTAAAGAATTAATCAAGAGAGTCTTTTAATTTGGGCAATCTTTCATCACATGTCCTCTACCTTGGCATTTAAAGCAAACAATGTCTCTAGCCCCAGTACTAGGATTAGAATTACTTCCCTTAGGAGTTGTGGAAACTCCATTAGACGACCCTTTGAAGCTGGATGGTGAATTACCCACGGAAGTTTTGCCTCGGGCTGATTGGTTGCCATAGGGATTTGGATTGCTTCCTTTTTCCTTTGGGTGGGTGGCTTCTCTTTGGTAGGGTGATGATTGGCCACGACTTGAGCTTCTCCATGCATGGGGCTGGTTGCTCATATTCTTCCCTCCTTGGCTCCTTGCTCGGTTCTTCCTTTCTACTTTCATAGCTAGATGAAGCAAATCAGTCATAGTAGAATAAGGATATAAATGAACTTCATGAGCTAGGGAAGGATGTAATATTCTAAGAAATCTGGCCATTGTGGTCTCATTGTCATCAACCACATTGGCTCTCACCACTGCCACTTGCATGGCATTAAATGTCTCCTCGGCACTCACTGGTCCTTGTTTGAGGTTCTCCAATCTTTGCCTCAGCTCACGAGTGTAATGTTGAGGAATGAAACGTCCCCTCATGAGCGCCTTTATTTGCTCCCAAGTGGATATGGGTGGGTCTAGTATTCGTCGCCTTTCTTTCACCAAGTTATCCCACCAAATTAGGGCATAACTTGTAAATTCAAGGGTGGCGAGTTGTACCTTTTTAGCCTCGGGAAACTTGTGGCAATTTTAGATTTGCTCAATTTTGGTTTCCCACTCCATGTGCACATCCGGATCACATTTGCCTTCAAAGGCTGGGATCTTTACCTTCATCTTTCCTACGCCATCTTGTTCGGGCTCTCTTGGCCTCCTTGGGTGCCTATCTCTATCGTCTCGCCTAGAGTAGCGCTCCCAAATGTCATCTTCTTGGAACTCCTCATAAAAGTCATCATATTGCTCCTCTCGATCATGAGATCTTCTTTGGTCCTGAAAAGCTTGATAACTGTTAGGAGGGTTTTATTCTTGAACAAATAAATTTGTTAGCGAAGTCAGGATCATCCACGGGAGTTAGGAGAAACTATAGTCTAGCCATCAAACTACGAAAACAAAGCAAAAACAAAGCAAAACAAGCAAACAAACACAAATCACACGTTTCAGGAGAGGGTCGCACCCGACCCTAGGGGCGTCACAGCCAACCTGCAACAGAACATGAAATCCAACTAAACACCTTCTGGAGGAGGTCGCAGCCGACCTGCAAGTGGTAGGGGCCGACCTATCTGGGTACGAAATTAGGCTTTGTAAAAATACGGGGAAATGACTAGGGGTAAGGTTTCACCACAACATAATCATGCATTCAAACAATGATAAAAGATAAACTCAACCTATAATCTCATGGGTGACTTTCGCCACAATTGAACATATTAAGATCTCAACTTTCATGAAGATGTTAACATGCAATCCAACTTGTTGTCTAAGGGTTTTAACTTTCATCTTAACCCGAAATATCGTTCCAATTCACAACACAATCTTTCAATTCAATTGCAAACAAGAACATGGCCCATTTTTCATTAAGGAATTAAGCATACAAGTTGGGTTGGAGGATAGAGGTTACAAAGTCAAGCATAGATCAAAGAATCAAGGTTCAAGATGCATTCTTATGTTGGGTTTCACCCCAATCCTAGAAAAGAGGACTACTCACTCATTTTCGTGCAAGCATTCAACACAAAAGAAGGAGAAGACATGATAAAAAGCAAACAACTTGAATTAAAAAGATATCCAACTTACAAAATTTGCAAACCCATAAAGTCTTCCTAGAAACCCTTGTCTTCCATGCCCACCCCTCTCAAAGAGGGAGAGTGAGAGAGAGCCCCAAAGAGAGACCCCTAAGGCTCCTTACATAGAGGTACAAAAAGGTCCTACCTCGAAAACTACACCCATTCAAAATTTTAAACACCCAAAAAGACAATTACTTGGGCGGCAAGGACTTGTCCGCACGGGCCGACCATGGGCAGATCGCAGCCGACCTCTTCTATTGCAGCTCAGGGTAGGTCGCGGCCGACCATGGGGGGGGGGGTCGCAGCCGACCTACAGCTGGTCCTTGAGTTTCTTATCGCCCTTGTTTGAATTTGCTCCAAATGATCGATCCTTTTTTCGGTGTTTCTTCCTTCTCGTTCCTTGATTCCTTTGAGCTTCTTGTACTCTTTCTAAGGCACCTTTTATTGCAAACTTGCCTCTTGATTTCTTTGAAGAACTCTTGACATCTTGACTCTTGAACACCACGACAAACTACCACTTCCTAGCATGCTCCTAATGAATGAAAACTTCTCCTAAAATGCTCCAAATACCTACAAAACACAAAACAACATACAAACGACTCCAACCCTCGAAAGAGAGTTGAAATCTTATGCAAAACACACAAACACATAGGAAAATATGCAAATCAAACTAGAAAACAACCTATGAATTCTAACTAAAAAGCATGACATCAATAACCATTAGTGCGACGGTGCCTCTCTCTTTGAGGAGAGGGAGATTGATTTATACGCACTCTTCGAGCAAAAGTTTCAGGAGGGTCAAGATTTACTTCCCTCGTATTTTGTTGATGGGAGGTGGACGCCAAGTTAGGGTCCAAGGGCTGGTTACCCCGTTGTGTGGTGTTGGTGTGGTTGCGGACATGCTCGGCTGGCTGCCTAGTCTCCAAGGCCTCCAATCTTCGTGCGATGGTGGCCATATTGTCACCGAGTTTTCTTAACATGCTAAACACCTCTAGATGGACGGGCTTTGAAGTGTTGGAACTTTCTTCTTCCTAAGACATGATCACAAGTAACACACTACAAGGAAACTGGTTAAGATTAGTGCTAATCCAAACAACCTCACAATGTGTTTACACTCGCACTCTCTCTCTTTTGGTGAAATCGAGCTTCCTGTTTCAATTTTCCTTGCAAGGGATCAACACTCAAATCCAAGGTTAGTGAAAGTAAGAACAAGACACAAACTTAGGATCGGGTAAGAAAGAAAAGGAATGAGAAATATGGACAAGAAACTGATTTGGAAGGATTAAGAACAAGACAAGAGTTGAAGGATAAAACCAAACCTTGATTAAGCCTTTCTCGCCTTGAATTCCTAAACCAAGATGAATAGTTTGAGTGGTTTGTAAGGTGAGATGGGCTGGCCTTTTTGTGAAGGAAGGATATCTCCAATATCAATCAAGAACAAGACAAGTGAAGAGAAGACAATACTTTGGACTTAATCAAAATATTACACAATTTAGGCACTTAAGCAAGAACACAACACTTTGCACACCTCAAAAGGCAGGATGTTCGGAATTTTGAATTCTCACTTTTGTTTTTTTTGAACTTCTTCTTTTTTTTTCTTTTTTTGTCTTTTCTTTTTGTTGAGACTTTTTCTTTAAATTCCGAAAATTACAACTAAATACTCATGAAATATAATAAATGTATCATAAGGTGCAACAAGATAAAAGAAGTCATCTCTTTGACTAGATTGATGGTTTGGAGGGAAAGAGGTAAAATGGGGGGAATGAGTGTGTTGGATCGTTAGTACTGAGGGACGTCCTTTACTTTGGTAAAGGCGTCCTTTGGTCAGGCGCCCCTACGAGGAGTAGGGGCGTCCTTGAGTAATGCAGCGGAATAAAATACTAAACAAGTAAAGATGAACGCAGTGAATTATAGAGGAACCACTCAAGACCAAGTAGTCCTTGAGTGTAAACCTCTACCTCCTTGGAGAATTTGTGAATAGCCTTTCCTTTATATTGAACGTTCTTACAGTTGTACTGGCGAGTCTTTACAGTTCTCTGGTACTTAGCTTTTCCCTAAGTCCACTAGTAAAGGACTCCTCTAAGCCTACAACTTAAGCATGTTCAATCTCTTAAAGGACTCTATCCCTACGTCCTACAGTACTTCGTAGGACACTCTTTCTCTTTTTGTATTTTTCTGAGTACAAACAGTTTTGTGTTTTGGTTACAATTCTCACTCGATCTAGCACAAGTCTTAGCACTATTCTTGAGTTCTTGAGCTAGTTCTTCGTGTTCTTGAGTGAGCCGCTTTCCTCTGATTCTCTCTGAATATTATCTGAAAGCGTTAACGTCACAATAAATACCTTGGGGTATTTATAGGACTTGGAGAAGGGCGTCATTTCTCTGGGACGATCATGCCCTTGGTGGACGTGGCTACAAGATCTTCCTCCACGTATATTGGCGGTGATGAGGAAGCTTCCTGTATCCAGCTGTGTGTGATGAACTTCGCTACAGGATCGGCTGCCACATGTTGATGAACTCTACAACAGGATCGTCCGCCACGTAGTGTTGGACTCCGCTACAGGATCGTTCTCCACGTGTCCTTGGATGATCAAATGTTGTTGAGTGATGTCATCCTGTCGGCTAGTGAGTAAGGACTCCTTTCTTGCGTTCCTACTTGCTTGGGACTCCGTCCTTGCTCAAGTAGTCTCTAGCTGGTCCTTACTTCCTGTTAGCTAGCGTCCCTAAACTTATGGGACGCCCATACACACTTGTTGTCCTTTTGTCACTAGCGTTCCTGAACACTTGGACAATTTTATTAGAATCAAAGTGAGTTTGTCATATCAAAACTAAGGGACGGTTGTGTGGTACACTAACTGTTGGATCGTTAGTACAGAGGGACGTCCTTTACTTTGGTAAAGGAGTCCTTTGGTTAGGCGTCCCTACGAGGAGTTGGGGCGTCCTTGAGTAATGCAGCGGAATAAAGTACTAAACAGGTAAGTAATGAACGTAGTGAATTATAGAGGAACCACTCAAGACCAAGTAGTCCTTGAGTGTAAACCTCTACCTCCTTGGAGGATTTTTGAATAGTTCTTTCCTTTATATTGAACGTTCTTACAGTCGTACTGGCGAGTCTTTACAGTTGTCTGACACTTAGCTTTACCCTAAGTTCACTTGTAAAGAACTCCTTTAAGCCTACAACTTAAGCTAGTTCAATCTACTAAAGGACTCTATTCCTACGTTCTGCAGTACTTCGCAGAATTCTCTCTCTCTTTTTGTGTTTTTCTGAGTATAAACAGTTTTTGGGTTTTGGTTACAATTCTCACTCGATCTAGCACAAGTCTTAGCACTGTTCTTGAGTTCTTGCGCTAGTTCTTCATGTTCTTGAGTGAGCCGCTTTCTTTTGATTCTCTCTGAATATTCTCTGAAAGCGTTAACGTCACAATAAATGCCTTGGGGTATTTATAGGACTTGGGGAAGGGCGTCATTTCTCTGGGACGATCATGCCCTTCGTGGACGTGGCTACAAGATCTTCCTCCACGTAGTAGGGCGGTGATGAGGAAGCTTCCTGTATCCAGCTGTGTATGATGAACTCCGCTACAGGATCGGCCGCCACGTGTTGATGGACTCTGCAACAGGATCGTCCGCCACGTAGTGTTGGACTCCGCTACAGGATCGGTCTCCTCGTGTCCTTGGATGATCAAACATTGTCGAGTGATGTCATCCTGTCGGCTAGTGAGTAAGGACTCCTTTCTTGCGTTCCTACTTGCTTGGGACTCCGTCCTTGCTCAAGTAGTCTCTAGTTGGTCCTTACTTCCTGTTTGCTAGCGTCCCTAAGCCTAGGGAACGTTCATACACACTTGTTGTCCTTTTGTCACTGGCGTTCCTGAACACTTGGACAAATTTATTAGAATCAAAGTGAGTTTGTCATATCAAAACTAAGGGACGGTTGTTGATGTCTCTCATTTTGGTGGTGTTTTAGTAGATGATTTCCTTTGTAAATAAGTGTTTTTCATTCCTTTCCTTGTGTGTTTTATTCCTTTTTAGCTTAGTTCCCGGTTTTCTTCAAGAGTCGGAAACTATTGGAGTTTGTTATGTTTTGTAGGTAAAATGGCACAAATGAGGACGTTTTGGAGGAGCATTTCAAGTAGGAGCTAAGCAAAGAAGCCAAGGAGTGGATGAACCATGCTAAGAATGAAGTGGAACCAAAGGAAAGCCAAGAGGAGACAAGGATCGAGTTACCACAACATCGGGCCCGCGTTCGAGCACCAGACCACAGGACCGACGTTCCCAACGTCGGGCCCGAGGTACCCAGTGTGTCGGTCCGAGTCGGCGTTTGTGAAGATTAGGCCCCAAGGCATAATTATGGTGATCTTCCAATTTTGCCCTTCTTCTAAATTGGAATTCCTTGGTCCCCAATCAAGAGAGTAGGATAATTAGGGGTGATTAGAGAGCATTAGAGGAGGCCAACAACAATCCTACACAAATCACTCTCAAAGGCTCAAGGAAGACTTGGAGAGCAAGGAGAAGAAGGGAGGAGGAGAAGAGAGGAAAATCGGTGGAGCTAGGAGGAAGGATAGTGAGTTTGTACTTGTTTCCCTTTGGTTTTAGTAGAATTAAGACTTGGATCTTGTGAACCCCTTTGAATTTGAATGCAATTTGAGTTTGATTTGAGATTGATGATTGAGATTTGCTTGCTTTTTCATTTGATTGCTTTGTTCTCTTACTTGATGGAGTATATTCCATAGTCTTGGGCTATGGGGGAATCCCCTAGCTAGGATTGGGTATGAACCCCAAATTCCATAGCCTTTGAGTGCTTGATCTATGAATCCTCTCTACACTAAGCTTCAATTCTCTTGTGAAAACAAGGGGCTTAGGGTTTGTGATTGGTAAGAGTAAGCGAGAGCAATCTCGAACCCAATCACTAGACCTAACATCGAAGGAGAGTGAAAACTCCCTAAGGTCGAAGTGTAGAGCGGAGGGATTGAAGGCTAGCAACCTCGATCTCACAAGGATCAACACTTATTGGTTGAGTTGGGGTGGAATTACCCAAGTCTAGTTAGGGAAGAAACCCAAAAACCCATGACCGATCTACTATTTTGCCTAGACCGAGATCCCCAGTAAGTCGGGCCCGACGTAGTGTAAGTCGGTCCCGTGTAATTCAACCTCGATCCACCCTCGGACCGAAGTGACCTGTGTCGGTCCGAGGTGATTTCCTTTGTTTTTTTTCCTCGTTTTGCCTTTCTTTTATCTCTTTTTAGTCTTTCGGGTACTCTCAATGCACGAACTCCCGTGTGTTCGACACCCTACCTCTTTACTACAATTGAGGTTCGGTTTATAAATTTAAATTTTGACCACCACACCCGGACCGATTAGAATTCTGGCGCCGTTGCCGGGGAGTTCTACTTGTATGAGGTACCCTCTTTTGTTGAGTCTTTGCTTTGGTAGTGATTTGGGTGAGGGACTAGCCCAAACCCATTGTTTGTTTTGATTCGGTTTTGTTTGTGTCTTTGGTTGTAGGTGCATGCGAGCTCGTTCTGTCCGAGGAACACTTGAGCTCGACTTTGTGTGTGATCCGGAAAGCATCATCAAACAAGCCCGAAAGAAGAAGAGGATGGCGGACCAAGCCCGTGATGAGGAGGTTGAAAGGATGAGAGCCGACATGGCTCGGATGCAACTTGAAATGACGAACCGAGATGCCGAGGCTAAGAGAGAGCGTGAGCAAAGGATGAGGTTGGAGGCTCAAATCAACACTCAACCCCGGAATGCTAGACAATACATGCATCCGGAGTTGAAGGTGCCCGAACCGGCCATCGTCTTGCCGGAGGTGTCAAAGAACTTTGAGATCAAAACTCAATTCATCTCACTCATCAAGAGGGAGCAATTTCAAGGGAGACCGAATGAGTGCCCGATCGAGCATGTGAAGCAATTCAAGGACCTATGTGAGACCATCTCAACGGATAATGAAACACTTGAGTACGTGCTACTCAAATCCTTCAAGTGGTCGTTGGGAGGCAAGGCGTTGCATTGGTTGGAGAGTCAAGCACCTCGATCCATCACATCATAGAGGGCTCTCAATGAAGCTTTCCTAATGAAGTTCTTTCCACCCACCAAGACGACGGAGCTTAGAAGGAAGATTGCAAGTTTTCAACAAGGAGCCCACGAGCCACTCTTCGAGGCTTGGGATCGGTTCAAAGAGATGTTGAGGGCATGTCCAACGCATGGGCAACAACCCTATGTCCTTCAAGACATTTTCTTCCAAGGAATCAACCCCGCCACCAAGGATAAATAGAACCTTCATACCGATTGTGGGTTCATTGACTTGCCCCCGGAGCAAGCATGGGAGTTGCTAGACAAGCTCTCCGATTATGAGGCCATGTATGGAGTCAATCAAGTGAACAAGGAAGTGAGAGTCCATGGAGACGGTCCGAAGAGGCTCTACGATCCAAAAAGTGAAGAGGTGGATAAAGATGTGAAGATCCAATTCTTGGAGGATGAGTTGAACAAGATGAAGAGGCTCTATCACCAAAAGTAAAACACAAGAGCTTGTGAAGAGTATGGTTCTTTGAAGCATGGAGCCCAAGATTGCCCAAACGAGCGCCAAGTCCGATTGGCCGAGCAAATTGAGGAGGCACACTATGTTCAAAGAAATTTCGGAGGGAGAACCAACTTCAACAATGGAGGAAGGTGGAACCAAGGCCAAGCTAGTGGCTACAACAACAACTTCAACCAAAATGAGCCAAGGCCTCAACCACCACCATACCGACCTCCGGGATTCTACGAGCAAACTCCACAATGGGCGCAAGAGATGAGAGGCGAGTTCAAGGACTTGAAGAATCAATTCACCAATGTGGAGCGAAGAGTTGATGAAATGGGTACCCAATTCAAGGAGTTTGGTGTGTGGAGAAGACAAGTGGACAACCAATTTGTTCACATGGCGAATCAACTTCCAAGAGAAGAAGGGAGACTCCCGGGCCGACCCGAGGAGAATCCCCGTGCTCAACAACAACAAAATGAAGTTCGAGACATAGGATTGAGGAGTGGACGGAGTTTGCCCGAGCCACAAGTTCCAAGGACGAGAGAAGGGAGTCGGACCGAGGTACCCAGCACCTCGGGCCCGACGTGCCTAGACGTCGATCCAGAAGAAGGAGGAGGTCCCCTGAGTCGGACCGAGGTAGAACCCAAGTCGGGCCCGACATGCCCTGAAGTCGGCCCGAGTTACCTAGACGTGCCCTGCCCTAGGACCGAGGTTCCCGAAGTCGGTCCCGAGATCGATTCAACGTCGGTCCAAGATGAAGATGTTGAGAGAAGCCAAGATCGGTCCAAGGAGGTGGATCAAACCAAGAAACAAGGTGGCACAACTTTACCATATCCTTTGAAGAAGCCCAAGGAGATTGTTGAGGGCAAGTTCAAGCAGTTCTTGAAGCTATTGCAAGGCTTGAACATCACCATTCCATTCACTGATGCTATAAGTGAGATGCCATCTTATGCAAAGTTCTTGAAGGAAATTTTGAGCAAGAAGAGGTAAATTATAGAGATGCAAGATGAGGTGAAGATCTTGGAGCTACCTCAAAAGCTAGGTGATCCCGGAAGATTTGCCATCACCGTGGGGATTGGATCCCAAAACTTCAAGGCTCTTTGTGATCTAGGAGCTAGCATATCGGTTATGCCCATGAGCATATGGAGAAGGGCTAACCTAGGAGATATGGAACCGGTTGATATGAGTCTTACCATGGCCGATGGTTCATCAACAAAGGCCACCGGAATTCTAGATGACGTCCCGGTTCGAGTTGGGAGGTATTTTGTGCCCGACGACTTTGTGATTCTTGACATGAAAGAGGATCCAATGGTGCCCATTATTCTCGGAAGGCCGTTTCTAGCTACGGCGGGTGCAAAATTCGATGTGAGAAACGGGAAAGTTACTTTCGAGATTGACGAGGAAAAAGTGGAGTTCCATTTCAACAAAGATCTTAATGAACCGGATGCTTTGGCAATCTTGAAGTTAGAGGAAAGTGCCAAGCGTAAGAGGGAGGAATTGGAACCCACAAGAGAGGAAGAAGTACCATTGAGAGATCACGACATGGTCTATGTCCATGAACAAGAAAGAGAGTTGCTACATCCATTGGTGAACCATGAAGAGTCAAGAGGTGGAGACAACCCAAGAAGCCATGAAGAGTATCCTTCTTCGTATCCTTTTGATGTTGGAGACTCTTTCCTTTGTTTAAGTGATTTAAAAGAGGATCTAGAGGATGATTACCTTTGCTTGAGTGATTTGCAAGAAGATTTGAGTTATAATGTCATGGAGTCCCCTAGAAATTCTATGAACTTTTGTGACGTAGGTAATGAAGATCAAGTGAAGAGGATGCAAGAGATACCAACCTACACTTTGGAGGATAAAGGAGAAGATGGATGCCACACTTTCATCAAACACAAATGGTGGCACTTCGGTTATGAGGAGAATGGAGATGGATATGACAAGGAGGATCAATTCACCATTTTTCACCCTCCTTGAAGGGTAGAGGTTAGAAGTCAAGCTAGTGACTTAAAAAGAGCGCTCCTCGGGAGGCAACCCGGGTTTAGTAGGTTCATTTTCGTAGTTTCTAGTTTGTTTCTCTTTGCTTTAGTATAGATTCCTTCTAATCTCTTCTCTAGCATGTGTTTTGTGGAATTGTGTGTTATGTGAGCTTCATGATCATGTGTGGTATTGGTGAAAAATAATAAATGGACTTGTGGGTAGAGCCTTGCCATGAAAAGGGATTTTAGGAGCCAAAATCGGGTAGGACCGAGGTACCCAGAACCTCGGGCCCGAGGTTGCAACGTCGGTCCGGTAACGATGGCCAACTTTGGTCTTGATTTTGTGGAAATTCCCATTATACCCTTCTGACCTAACTTTGTCTTCTACCCCATTTAAGCCCCCTTTCCCATACCAAACACTCATCACCTCCATAACTACCTTCCCAAAATACCAATTCCCTCAATTCCTTCAAAAACTCGATCCCCATCTCTACCATACTCGAACCTCAAGAAAACCTCACCACAAATCTCGATCCATACCCTAGCATCCTCAAACATTGATCTACAAGCCAAAAACCCAACCAAAATCCCATAGATCTTCATCCCTCTTCTAGATCTAGAAGAGAAATTTGAGTTTTAAGAAAGTGATTGCTAGAAGTCTTTGATTCTTCAAATTTGGTATGTGAATCTCAATCTCTACTTGATTCCTTGTGAATTTCATGCTTTCATTGCTAGATTTGAGATTTGCCATGATTGAGTAAGCTTAGACCTTGAGCATCCATGGTGATTTGCATACATTGTGAAATTTGTGCTTAATTGTTGCTACAACCTACTTGGAACTTCGATTGATGATGAGAATTGGTTGATTTTGGATTTTAGGAGCATTAGAGTGTGTTTTATGGATGAAACTAGGAAGAGAAGTCGGATTAGAGTCGGCCCGAGGTACCAAGGACCTCGGGACCGACGTTGAAAGTCGATCCGAAACTCGGACCGAGGTTGAGAACCTCGGGCCCGATGTGCTGTGTTGGTCGGTCCTTTGCAATTTGACTTTCTCTTGTGCGAGCTTTAGGATTCATGAGCTTGAATGTTGGTTATGGCTTGTTTATCATGATATATCTTGTAGGTTGACCATTGTTGTGTGAATCTTTGCTCACACATGATGGATTTTGTGGATTGAGTGTCTAAAGAGCAAGTATGGGGTTATCTCTTTGCATGATGAGTTGATAATTGTGGAAGCTTGTGACATTTTTGTGATTGTATAGATTTTATCTTGGAGTTCTTTGCTTTGATTGTGTGTAGGTACCATGACTACCCGAGCATCTTCTTCAAGGATGGAGAAATCAACAAGAAAGTCCAAGAAATCGTCTAAGAGAGTCCAAAGGATGGACGATGTTCGTTTTGAGGATGATGATGTGGCTAGAGAGTATGAGCGACTCATGGGTCTATCTCACCACACTCGGTGGTTAGATTGGGAGTCCATTAGAAAGATGAGCATGGATGAGGCTCTTACTCGGTGCTACTCGACCATTGGGCTCAATGTCTTGCTAAGGTCCAACAACACCCATTATCCCGCCTTGACATCCGAGTTCATGGCGACATTCAAGTGCACGTATGAAGGAGTCGAGAGCGAAGGTATGATCTCCTTCCAAATGGGCAACGAGTTGCAAGAACTCTCTCTCCGTAACTTGGCTACCTACCTTGGGTTCCCATTTACGAGAGAAGGGGCCTATGTTGATAATGAGAAGGTAGACTACCTTTGGAAGTTTATAGCCGGAAGAAGTGAGATGAGGAAGGGCGCATCGACAAATGAGATAGCCAACCCTCTCTTCCGAGTTATGATCCGAGCCTTGGGTTGTTCCATTTTTGCTAGGCACGAGTTGAGGAAGCCGATGAAGGAGGAAGCCATGCTACTCTATGAGATGTTGTTTGAGAATGAGAAGCCAATGAACCTCACATGGGAATGGGTGAAGATGGTGAGGGATTTCCAAAGCTCTTCATGGATCTATTTTAAAGGCATGATAGCTCGTTTGGCTCATCGTCTTGAGGTGGACTTGTCTACCTACACACCGGCCCCTAATGGTGTAGAGTTCATGGACCTCAAGTATTTCAAAAAGGCCAACATCATTAAGGAGAAGCAAGTGACCGGCGCCACCACTTATCTAGCCCCACATTCCAACTTCGACAAGGTGCACATTCCCTTGGGGCCTCGACTCTTCGACCTCACATGCTACTACAATTGGTACCAAGTGTGGGCGGGGAATGTCAATCCTTATGGAGAGCCGGAGGGGACACTTGAGGTTAGGAGACCAGCACAACACATTCGTTTCACTACTCCTCAAGCTTCCCCGGACACCGAAGAAGAAGAGCCCAACCAATATGAGTTCGTGAGGAGAGATGACATGGATGTGGACTTGCCTAGAGGTGAAGAAGAAGACGACGATGGTGGTTACCACAATTTGCTCACCGACCACGCACCAACACTCTTGGACCGAGGTGCAAGCTGTAATATCCGCAAATTTTAAAACAATGGATCATGAAATTCTCCTTAGTTTTATGACTCAAATTTGTCTTTGGTACGACAAGAGAAAGGCCAAAGGTCACCCGATTAACCGAATAGCGTTGGATAACGCTAAACGGATACCTTAACTTCAAAAATTCATAAAACTTTCGTTAGAGCTTGGAATCGAGTGATTTCAAAGCCTAATGGTAGATAAAGGAGTCTAGTTTCATACCTCAAAATTTGAGGCCATTCCGATAAGTATTCCAAAAGGTATGGCAATTTTACCGAAGCACTGCGCAGTCCTAGGAGGGCAGCGGGCGCCTCCTATGAAACTGGCGGGCGCCGCTTTGCTGCAGACGCAAGTGGCTCGACAAAACTCGTTTATTGTGGGCGCCTTGGTTTATAATTCTGCAATGGTTTTGAGTTGGGATCAATCCCAACACCTTTACACAATGTCAACCCTTCCAATGTCAACTCCTTTTGGATTGTTAGGCATTATGTCAACTCTCTTTCTTGGATTATTAGGGACATTGAACACTATAAATAGGGGTTGAAGATGATGGATTAAGACATCCAAATCTCTCCTCTCTCCCTTTGAAACCTCTTCCATTATAAAGTTCAAGTGTTCTTCTTGCTACTGTTGGCAAAAGCTCGTCGAAAGGTGGCCGGAGCTGATCGGAGGAAGCTTGCAAAATCACGCCGTCGACACACATACGGGCAGCGACCGCTGCCAAGGGGGCAGCGCCCGCCGCCACTGCCCTTGCTTGCGTTTTGTCCCGGGCCGTTGCCTAGCCGTTGCTCGGGCCGTGCCTTGTCTTTGCCTTGCATCTTGCCTTGCCTTAGGCCTCTTCTAAGGCCTTGCTAGCCTCGTCTTCTCGCCTCGATTAGCGTTCTTAAATCTCGTTTTAAGGCAAGTGGATGGTTCTCCTTTCCTCTTTACTCGATAATCGTGAAATTGTTTTCCGTTATCAGATTAAATGTTGGGAACAACCTTGTTTGCTAATAATCGGATTAGGATTATTATGCTTAGAATTAATGACCATTGTTTTTATTATCGGACGCGCTAGTACATGGACTTAGGACCGTTGATGTGTGACCTTTGATTGTTTCAAGTCTCTTTTCGAGACTTTGTTGTGGACTAGTTTAAGACTAGGAATGCGAGATTTAAGACTCTCGTTATTTCTTAATAATTCATGTTACGAGGTGTAATTAGTGCATGCTCGTACTAATAAGGTCATATGACTAATGCTCGTTCCTTACGATGGGCTATAGCACTCTAGCTAAGTGCTCAGGAGACGCCTGCTTTCCTGTTAATCCGTGGCTAAGCTCTGACGAGCCGTCACTTAAAATTCGTTAATCAAATTGCTTTGTTTTATGATCTAATAAGATAAGTGCCCAATGCACATTAATTAATGCACGAGGATGGTTAGTAAAACTTTGAAAACCATTCTAGCTCCCGGCTTTGAAAGATTCTATTTTCCACTCTGGACATGCACAACACGTATGCTATGAGGGTGGTTATAGATCCGATTAGTCGACGGAGGCTTTTTCACTGTTGCTTGAATTAATTAAGTTCCCAACAAATCTTAAACACATACCTTTCTTAGGTGTTACTTCCATGTAGTATCCTACTTCCGAAAAATCTTATTTCCCATAAGTCTCACATCTCATAAAGCCTCAAGCTAAAATTATCTTTTTCTTTTGAGCCTTGCTCACCTAAAGCCTCTCGCTCAAAAAGCCATAAGTGTTCCGCATTAAAGAACCCTTGACTGTTGGGCATCAGCTAATTCTCAATTGGTCCTTGATGCCCTCATGTCTAAACCTTTCTGAGAACCGAACCCTATTCTACCTCTTGCTTGGTCTCGCGTTAGACTAACATCCCTTATTTCTTTCCCAACTTTGTTGGCTGGTATTCCTTGCCTATATGGGGATATCAGATAGGAAAGGGAAGTCCGTTCAGCAAGAAGCCGAAGACATCAGGATCTGCAGGAAGGAAGGAAGGAAGGAAGAAATCTTTAAAACGTCTTTTGTTTCGACCATGTTTATGGGTCCCACATACTTTTAAATTTTAAGAAATGTCTTTTAAATTCGGCTGCAACTCTTTTAAATGATTAGTGTAACCTTACGGGAGGTTTATCCCACTTGTAATCCGATTTACATTAATAAAATAAAGTTGGTTATTCTCAAATCATCTTTAAGTTAACTTTTTAGCCTTGGGTGACTTTGGACGGTGAAATCCGAGGTCACTGGCGGTAATGCCCTTTGGTTTTAAGAAGGGGGGTGTTACAGTTATGGTATCAGAGCTAAAAAGATTTATTTTAAACCCGAAGTTTTAACAAACTTCTTTTAAATGAACTTAGTTTTAAAACTGTACTCCTATATTAAAGAAATAGGAATAAGTTATTTTTAGTCGAGTTTTCTTCTCCATTAGTTTAAATGAGGGGTTTACGTTTAAATGTAATTTTTAAAAGAAATCCCGATCAAGATTTTCTTCGTTATTAGGTTTCCTACTTTTGAGTAGTCATATAAACGAATACTTCCTTCGAATTTTCGAATCTCCTTGTAACAGAATTCAAGGAGTTGACTTTTTACCGAATCTTCTCTTAACAGAATTCGAGAAGTTGACTTTATCAAAACCTTCTTGTAGCAGAATTCAAGAAGCGGTTTTGTTTTATAAATAACTTCCCTCCAAGTACCTTCATCTGCCAATATGGACTTATAAATATTCTACGTCTACGTCTAAAAGTTGTGCTCTTTCTTCACCTTGTGCAACGATTGTGACTAATGGAAACAATTGTTCTTCACTACAGATGGTGAATACTCGAGGGAATAAGAATCGGAATGCCAATGCCCCAGAGGGGAATGGAAATGAAGAAATGGAATCCGGAGTTCGTGGAAACGACCAAGTGCCAGTAGCAACTCCCACTTTAACTTTAGATGCTGTGAGCATTGCTATGTTCAAAGCCATGTTCCAACAAATGCTTCAAGAAGCGATGCCTGAGATTATGGCTAATCAACGGAATGCCACGGAGGCAGTTCCCGCTGTGAACCTAGGAGCCGATCATGCTCGTGTTCACGGAGATGCATCTGAATTCCCCAAGTCTTTGAAGCTTTTTCTCTCTCTCAAGCCTGAGACCTTCAACGGCGTTGGAGAGCCTGCTAGTGCTTACTACTGGTTCTCCCACATAGAAAAGTTGCTTAGGAATACGCGCTGCACCGAAGCGGAAAAGGTGCAGATTGCAGCCTTGCAACTTAGGGACGAAGCCAACGAATGGTGGGAGAGTTCCAAACTTCCCGACCATCCCGAGCTGAATTGGGCAATGTTCAAGGGAAAAATGATGAATCGGTTCTTTTCGTCCGCAATGCAAGACGAGAAGCAGGATGAGTTGTATAATCCCAAGGTGGAGGGATTAAGTGTATTGGAAAGGGCGAAGAAGTTTAATCATTTGCTCCAATATGCTGGGCCGGAGTTCGCAACCGAGGAGCAGAAGATTCGTCGCTTTCATAAATGGATGAGTGATACTATAAAACCATGGATGCTGACTCGTACCTTGTTATCGCTTGAGGAATATGTTGACCATGCCTACAGAATGGAGGTCACCCTGGGCGAAGCCGAAAAGAACGATAGTGGAGGGAAATCTCACTATCAAGGTCAAGGAGGATCCAAGCGGTCTGCAACACCACAAGCCTCTGGATGGTCAAAGAAAAGCAAATCTGATTCATTCAGGAATGACTCTTCTAACGAGTCTGGACAGAAGAAAAGTTCTGTGGTTTGCCACAATTGTGGTGAACAGGGCCATATCAACAGAGATTGTACTAAACCTAAGAGGACTTGTTTCAACTGTGGGAAGGAGGGACATGTTCGATCCTACTGCCGTTTGAACAAGGAAGGGGCAAATCAATCTGGGCCAACGTCGGTTGTACAGAGTAACAGAATCCCATCTGGGTCTACCTCGACCACTTCAGTGCAGTCTACTGCGAAAAACAAGGGAAAGGCACCGATGCCAGCTGCAAGTCATGGACAACAGTTGTACGGGATGTACCAGTCCAACTTGCCTACTGTTCCTGAAGAGTAGTTAGTCTCTTCCCTATCTTTCCTTAACCTCTTTTGTAGCCTAACCATAGTGGTTGCTTAGGTCTTGTAAGTCGATCATCCATCCTTGAGAGGGGATCGCATTTTTGGAAGTCTGTTAGATGATTTTGGATAATCATGTATCTTTCAGAATGTTAAATCAGATTATATTAATGTACTAAGTTCATAAAGAAATGACGCATTATTAATCTTCGACTCTCGTCGTTTGGTCTTCTCAAAACCTAGTTCAAGTGGGAAAGCCCTTAAAGTTCTCTCGAAGCGTGAGTGGGCAATCATCCTTGAATTTAATTCCTGCCCCGAGCCTGTGTATTGGATTGCACTGGTTGGGATGACGAAGTAAGCTGATAGGGTCCACGTACCAAAAGCTTATATAGAACGATTCACGATGCCTTAAGAATAAAAATGGCTAGTGTCAACATAGTCAAGTGATTAGCATGATGACGTAGATAAGGTGCTTCTCGGCCCCGAGTATGTCGAGAAGATTACGTTATTATCACTTTAAATCGACAACAGTCATAAACATGACCAAGAAACAAAATAAGAAATTTTGGGAACCGTGTAACTGATGCAAAGTTGTTTCCCAGACTTGTTGTCATCTTAAAGAAAGAACCAGAGCTCTTTAAGGGGGTACTATAGCTTGTACTTACTCTTCAAGAGCGGATATTCCTTATGTACTCAGTCCTTTTAAGCATGCTAGGGTAGCATTTGCTAGTTTCGGGGTCGAAACTATTTTTAAGGGGGTACCGTTGTAATATCCGCAAATTTTAAAGCAATGGATCATGAAATTGTCCTTAGTTTTATGACTCAAATTTTTCTTTGGTACGACAAGAGAAAGGGCAAAGGTCACCCGATTAACCGAATAGCGTTGGATAACGCTAAACGGATATCTTAACTTCAAAAATTCATAACACTTTCGTTAGAGCTCGGAATCGAGTGATTTCAACCCCTAATGGTAGATAAAGGAGTCTAGTATCATCTCTCAAAATTTGAGGCCATTCCAATAAGTATTCCAAAAGTTATGGCAATTTTACTGAAGCACTGCGCAGTCCCAGGAGGGCAGCGGGCGCCGCCTATGAAACTGGCGGGCGCCGCTTTGCTGCAGACGCAAGTGGCTCGACAAAACTCGTTTATTGTGGGCGCCTTGGTTCATACTTCTGCAATGGTTTTGAGTTGGGATCAATCCCAACACCTTTACACAATGTCAACCCTTCCAATGTCAACTCCTTTTGGATTGTTAGGCGTTATGTCAACTCTCTTTCTTGGATTATTAGGGACATTGAACACTATAAATAGGGGTTGAAGATGATGGATTAAGACATCCAAATCTCTCCTCTCTCCCTTTGAAACCTCTTCCATTATAAAGTTCAAGTGTTCTTCTTGCTACTGTTGGCAAAAGCTCGTCGAAAGGTGGCCGGAGCTGATCGGAGGAAGCTTGCAAAATCACGCCGTCGACACACATACGGGCAGCGACCGCCGCCAAGGGGGCAGCGCCCGCCGCCACTGCCCTTTCTTGCGTTTTGTCCCGGGCCGTTGCCTAGCCGTTGCTCGGGCCGTTCCTTGTCTTTTCCTTGCATCTTGCCTTGCCTTAGGCCTCTTCTAGGGCCTTGCTAGCCTCGTCTTCTCGCCTCGATTAGCGTTCTTAAATCTCGTTTTAAGGCAAGTGGATGGTTCTCCTTTCCTCTTTACTCGATAATCGTGAAATTGTTTTCCGTTATCAGATTAAATGTTGGGAACAACCTTGTTTGCTAATAATCGGATTAGGATTATTATGCTTAGAATTAATGACCATTGTTTTTATTATCGGACGCGCTAGTACATGGACTTAGGACCGTTGATGTGTGACCTTTGATTGTTTCAAGTCTCTTTTCGAGACTTTGTTGTGGACTAGTTTAAGACTAGGAATGCGAGATTTAAGACTCTCGTTATTTCTTAATAATTCATGTTACGAGGTGTAATTAGTGCATGCTCGTAATAATAAGGTCATATGACTAATGCTCGTTCCTTACGATGGGCTATAGCACTCTAGCTAAGTGCTCAGGAGACGCCTGCTTTCCTGTTAAATCCGTGGCTAAGCTCTGACGAGCCGTCACTTAAAATTCGTTAATCAAATTGCTTTGTTTTATGATCTAATAAGATAAGTGCCCAATGCACATTAATTAATGCACGAGGATGGTTAGTACAACTCGGAAAACCATTCTAGCTCCCGGCTTTGAAAGATTCTATTTTCCTCTCTAGACATGCACAACACGTATGCTATGAGGGTGGTTATAGATCCGATTAGTCGACGGAGGCTTTTTCACTATTGCTTGAATTAATTAAGTTCCCAACAAATCTTAAACACATACCTTTCTTAGGTGTTACTTCCATGTAGTATCCTACTTCCGAAAAATCTTATTTCCCATAAGCCTCACATCTCATAAAGCCTCAAGCTAAAATTATCTTTTTCTTTTGAGCCTTGCTCACCTAAAGTCTCTCGCTAAAAAAGCCATAAGTGTTCCGCATTAAAGAACCCTTGACTGTTGGGCATCAGCTAATTCTCAATTGGTCCTTGATGCCCTCATGTCTAAACCTTTCTGAGAACCGAACCCTATTCTACCTCTTGCTTGGTCTCGCGTTAGACTAACATCCCTTCTTTCTTTCCCAACTTTTTTGGCTGGTATTCCTTGCCTTTATGGGGATATCAGATAGGAAAGGGAAGGCCGTTCAGAAGGAAGCCGAAGACATAAGGATTTGCAGGAAGGAAGGAAGGAAGGAAGAAATCTTTAAAAAGTCTTTTGTTTCGACCATGTTTATGGGTCCCACATACTTTTAAATTTTAAGAAATGTCTTTTAAATTCGGCTGCAACTCTTTTAAATGATTAGTGTAACCTTACGGGAGGTTTATCCCACTTGTAATCCGATTTACATTAATAAAATAAAGCTGGTTATTCTCAAATCATCTTTAAGTTAACTTTTTAGCCTTGGGTGACTTTGGACGGTGAAATCCGAGGTCACTGGCGGTAATGCCCTTTGGTTTTAAGAAGGGGGGTGTTACACAAGCAACGTCGGGCCCGACATCCACCAACGTTGGTCCGATGCATACTTGCCCGATCCGGTCCCGAGCCACTTCGAGAGGGGTGAGGGAAGTGGAGCAAGACAAGAACCACCGAGCTATGGAGGGTATGAAGGGTATGCCCAATGGTATGGACCCGGAATGGTGTTCTCCGAGCAAAACCAATCGGTGGACATGAACTTCTTGGCCACCCAAATGGGATATCTCCAACTTCAACAATCAAGCATGCTTCAAGAGGCACACCACATCAACCTTCAACAACAAAACCTCAACTTCCAACAACAACAACTTTTCCACCACCAAGAAGACTTTCAAGCCCAATTTGAGGAGGTGAACCGCAACATCGCCTACACTAGACGTGAGGTGGATAACTTGAGGGCGGCCGAGGACCAACGGTGGAACGTCCAAGAGAGTTTCAATGAATGGATGACCGGGAATTTCTCTTCCCGTGAAGATCAATGGATGCGTCCCGCCCCACAAATCCAACCGCCAAGTCAAGATCCTTTCCACGACCAAGTGTATGAGCGAGATCGGCAAGCAAGGCTTCAAAGGAGACGCCGCGGTCACCCTCCGAACTAAACCTCAACATGCCATGCAAGAATAAGGAAATTGTGAGCTCCCTTTACTTTTTTCTTTACTTTTGAGTTTTGATTTCTTTTGATGAGGACATCAAAAATTTTAAGTATGGGGTGGGTTAGTAGCTCATAGTTCCATGTGTAGTTTTCATGTGTTTTCTCTTGTTTTGTCTAAGGGATGTTTCATTTTGGGATAGTGGCATGATGTGATGCATGATGCATGATTGAATTTTATGGCATGAATGGATGGGTTTGTTTTCTTTGTTTGAGAAAATTTTTGCAAAAAAATCATAAAAATTCGAAAATTTTGTGTGAAAATGTCAAAAAGATTTTGTTTTTGGACTAGGAATTCCCATCTTAGATGTCCAAATGAAGGCTAATGATGATGTGAGCATGTAAAGTCCTTTGCATATTTTTGGATATTTTAGCCTCTAAATGGATGTTGTTTTTTATGTGATGTGATGTCTTGCATATTTTTATTGAGCACATGAGTTCTTGGATGAGTTTTGATGCAACTAAGCTAGAGTGAACCTTGTGAGATTATTTTTGGCCATTTTAGGGATGCTTGTTCATATTGCATATCCCTCATTTTCTTGTGTGAATTAGCTCATGCATGCTTAGTAAAACTTACTATTGAGGTGTTTATCTATTTTCCAAGACCAATATGAGAATTGTTCTATGCATTGTCACATTGATTTGGACTTTGTTTCATTTAGTCACAAAATATTCCATATCCTACCTTGAAGATAAACCGTTGTTTGTAGCCCCGTTTTAGCTTAGACCTTTGTTTGAAACTCCTCAAATATGATTCCTAGCCTATATGACTTGACCCTTATGGGATTGGACTTTAGTGAGAGGGTTTGGAAGAATATTTGGAGAGTTGAGATTCTCTTTGGTGAAAGGTGAAAAAGGGAGTTATAAATCAAGTGGGTAGTGCATCTTTGTTGAAAGTGAAAAGAAAGAAAAGTTGGAAAAGAAGTGGATCAAAAGTGAAAGTGCTTAAGTGTAAGAAAAAAAGGGTCGGACCGAGTTCAAAGTGACCTCGGGCCCGATGTGAGTTCAAAGTCGGTCCAGTGCAAAAATAAAAAAAAAAGGGTGTGAAAAATCCAACAAAAGTGTAGTGCAAAGATGAAGTGGAATGTTAAGTGAAAAAGTGGGTTGAGAAAAAAAAAGAAAAAAGAGAAAAATCAAAGTCTTTTGGGAGTGTGAAGTTGAAAGTCGAAGAATTTGGTGAAGTTGGTGAGAGACTAGAAAAGTTCAATCCCCATTGTAAGCACCACAAGACCAAAATGATTCCTACCTTGAGAAATACCAAAAGTCCCATTACAACCCGGCCGAATGGAACCACTTTGAGGACCTCCATTGAGCCAAGTTCATATTCTTTGTGTGCATTGTAATAGGCATCTCTATGTGGAAGAATTGGTGATATTAGCTTCAATAGTAAAGCCTTTACTTGCATGTTTTATGAGTTCGAGTGTTCATTGCTAAGCTTAAACACATGATGAGTGATACACATTTCCACATACCTAAAGTGAGGCTTTGTTGCATTGACTTTATTCCTTGAACACTTGATCATGTGTGATGACGTAATCTTGCTAGCATGTCTATCATTTGTGCTCACTTGATTTTTCATATGAGGCTTTACTTGAAGATTGTGCTTCGGTCTTGCTTACATTGTTATTGCTTGAGGACAAGCAAGTTTAAGTATGAGGTATTTTGATGTCTCTCATTTTGCTGGTGTTTTAGTAGATGATTTCCTTTGTAAATAAGTGTTTTTCATTCCTTTCCTTGTGTGTTTTATTCCTTTTTAGCTTAGTTCCCGGTTTTCTTCAAGAGTCGGAAACTATGCGAGTTTGTTATGTTTTGTAGGTAAAATGGCACAAATGAGGACGTTTTGGAGGAGCATTTCAAGTAGGAGCTAAGCAAAGAAGCCAAGGAGTGGATGAACCATGCTAAGAATGAAGTGGAACCAAAGGAAATCCAAGAGGAGAGAAGGATCGAGGCCCCGGATCGAGTTACCATAACATCGGGCCCGCGTTCGAGCACCAGACCACATGACCGACGTTCCCAACGTCGGGCCCAAGGTACCCAGTGTGCCGGTCCGAGTCGGCGTTTGTGAAGATTAGGCCCCAAGGCATAATTATGGTGATCTTCCAATTTTTCCCTTCTTCTAAATTAGAATTCCTTGGTCCCCAATCAAGAGAGTAGGATAATTAGGGGTGATTAGAGAGCATTAGAGGAGGCCAACAGCAATCCTACACAAATCACTCTCAAAGGCTCAAGGAAGACTTGGAGAGCAAGGAGAAGAAGGGAGGAGGAGAAGAGAGGAAAATCGGTGGAGCTAGGAGGAAGGATAGTGAGTTTGTACTTGTTTCCCTTTGGTTTTAGTAGAATTAAGATTTGGATCTTGTGAACCCTTTGAATTTGAATGCAATTTGAGTTTGATTTGAGATTGATGATTGAGATTTGCTTGCTTTTCCATTTGATTGCTTTGTTCTCTTACTTGATGGAGTAGATTCCATAGTCTTGGGCTATGGGGGAATCCCCTAGCTAGGATTGGGTATGAACCCCCAATTCCATAGCCTTTGAGTGCTTGATCTATGAATCCTCTCTACACTAAGCTTCAATTCTCTTGTGAAAACAAGGGGCTTAGGGCTTGTGATTGGTAAGAGTAAGCGAGAGCAATCTCGAACCCAATCACTAGACCTAACATTGAAGGAGAGTGAAAACTCCCTAAGGTCGAAGTGTAGAGTGGAAGGATTGAAGGCTAGCAACCTCGATCTCACAAGGATCAACACTTATTGGTTGAGTTGGGGTGGAATTACCCAAGTCTAGTTAGGGAAGAAACCCAAAAACCCAAGACCGATCTACTATTTTGCCTAGACCGAGATCCCCAGTAAGTCGGGCCCGACGTAGTGTAAGTCGGTCCCGTGCAATTCAACCTCGATCCACCCTCGGACCGAAGTGACCTGTGTCGGTCCGAGGTGATTTCCTTTGTTTTTTTTCCTCGTTTTTCCTTTCTTTTATCTCTTTTTAGTCTTTCGGGTACTCTCAACGCACGAACTCCCGTGTGTTCGACACCCTACCTCTTTACTACAATTGAGGTTCGGTTTATAAATTTAAATTTTGACCACCACACCCGGACCGATCAGTTGTGTGGAACACTAGCAAGTAAGCAAGCGTCCTTGATAGCGTCCCAACAATTTCCCCCTTTTTGATGATGACAAACTCTTCAGCAAAATAGTTTTGGCGTTTGAACTTAGCATTCATGAAAACTTAAAAGCGTCCTCTAACACTTAGAGAAATTTCAGTGAGCACAAGTTTTCATCCTTTGATTTTCTAGCATTTGGATTTTAAGGAAAGAGTCGCGTCCTAGAAAACTTTCTAAGCGTCCTCTTTTATTCTAGCATGGGCGTTCCTTAGACCTTTCACTTAATAGTTCCCCCTTAACACTTGCTTATTCTAGATAACTATTTTATAGCGCATCTCTGCAAAACTACACTTCCCCCTTTTGGCATCATCGAAAAGGATAACAAGTGATAAGGACGTTAGCACAAACACATAATTAAAAGCATTAATTGGAACACTTAAACACACATAATGCAAGCAAAACGATGTAATAGCCATTCAAACGGAAATAGAGTTATTACACAGCAATGATCACAAAAAGATCAAGTGTTTTTGAACAAAAGAAGCGAAGGCAAATAATTGAGGGATTAAAGGGTTGGGGGACGGAGATCACTGAGAACGGCTCTGGTCTTGATAAAACTTGAGAAGTTTTTCATGAAGTTCAGCCGACTTAGAGAACGCAGAAGATAAGTCCTTGAGGGCAGAGAAGATTAGACACTGGTTGTCCATGATTGCGCCCATTAGTTCTGCAGGAGGATGCTGGGCAATATTCGCGGGGGCAGAACGGGGCACCGGACCTGAACTAGAAGAAGGAGTGTCCATTGGAGCTGCTGGAGGAGGAGGAGAAGGATCCAAAAGCATTTGATCAAGAGCGGCAAGGTCGACTGCTGGCTCTTGGTCCTGAGGGGACTCTTGAGACATTGAAGCAAGCCTTGCTTCTTCAGCTTCAGCGGCCATGCGTTCTTCCTCAGCCTTCAATCTGGCTTCCTCAGCCTCAGCCTCTAACTGTTTCAGTACGGACGGCAACTCTTCATTGTGCTTGATCTCAACCAATCCCTTCTTAGCGTTCCACTTTAATCCAAGCTCTTCTGAAGGAGCGCTTTCATCATAAGCATTTTGGGACATGAGTATCAGCTTTACAAGACCCGGGTACGGCAAGGCGTGACGCTTCCTCTCACACTTAGCCATATGTTGCATAGCAATTCTGGCAAGGTTGATGGGGCGGCGTTCTAGAAGAGCGTCAATCAGAATGATGTCGTGTGTCTGAACAATTGAACGCTTCTCTTGCCGGGGAAGGACGGCGCGACAGATAAAATAATGGGCAATGGCGCCGACCTTGCTCAAACCATGAGCTACCCTGTCCAGTCCCATTGGCCTTTTGCCCTGAAACACTTTATCGACCAAGGGCAGTTCTTCGTCAGTTGTCTCAAATCCTCCTTCTGGAAGGGAGCTGAGTGCGTCGGATGGGGGCTTTTGAGGATTTAGGCCCATGAAGGAACGGATCTGGCGTTCATTGACTGATGCTTTCTCTCCATCGATCTTGAAGTGGAGAGAACCATCTTTGGATTTGTAGCGCAGATCTCTGTAGAACGCCTTGACCTGTTCTTTGTCAACAGTAGCCGGCGCATGCGCAACGTTCAACCATCCCTGAAATCTCAGAAGCTCAAGGAACTCCTGAACTTTGTCATCTTGGAAGGAGGCGAGCCATTCTTCCGAATATATCAGGGGGCTGAGAACTTTGACGGGGGCGCCATCAGGTTTTCTTTTGCGCTTGCCCTTGGGGGACTCAGAGTCCTCATCGTCTGAAGAACTGTTCTCATCAGCGGAGTCCTCTGACTCTTCTTCATTGGCGTCCTGGCCAGCAGCGTTCTCTGTGCCTTGTTCATTTTCAGCATTGCCACCAACTGTGGCTTGATCAGCACCAGAAGAACCTTGGCCTTGGGACGTGCCCTCGGCGTCCTGAGCCTCAAATTGATGTTCGGATTGTGGCTCAGCGTCCGCGGGGACTTGGTGGGATTCTGTTTGGATTGTGGGGAAGGGGTTTTCTTGAGGGGTTGGGAGGGGATTTAGGAGAGGGAGGGTTTGGTTGTAGGGGGGAACTTCTTGAGCATCACGCTCGAGCTCCTCAGATAAGGTGGGCTCGGCGTCCTTTGAAGCGACCTGGTGCTCACCAGCGTCCTCAGCTACTTGTTCCTCAGCAGGAGCATTCTCGACTCCTTCCGCCTCATCGTTAGAGTCCCCAACGACATCAATGTATGGGGAGACGTGATCAGCAGGCGTTCCTCGTTGGCTCTCAGATGAGCTAGAGGAGGAGGAGGAGATTTGCTCGGGCTCTGGAGCGTCCTTTGTGAGCAACACTTTGGGCTTTTCACCAGCTTTACGTCTGCGAAAAGTGTGCTCTAGTGTGGAACGCTTGTCAGCCTCATCCGGTCCGCTTTCAGAAGAAGGACGACGGGACTTTGGCGTCTCGGGGTCCTTTGGCGGTGAGATATGGCCTGGTGCGGATGGGAAGTTGGCTAAATTTAGGGGAGAGTAGGGTTTGAGAGGAAAAGGAATGAGGGCATTTGTTCTTGAAGGTTGAGGGGACGGAGGAGGAGTTGGGAGTTGGACTATTGTGATGGGTTGAGGTGGTGGAGTGGATTCTTTGGAGAGGTTGGAAGGCCGTTTTGTGGAGCTAGGCCTTGGTTTGGAGGTTTTGGAGGAGGGGACGCTTGTTGACTTGGCCTTTTTGAGGGGCCGTGGGTCGTGTGTTTTCTTGGAGCGTCCCTCCTTTAGGTGGGGTGGAAACTTGTCCACAATTTGGGTTGGATTTGAGGAGGTTGGCTTGGATGATTTTGATAGGGGGGAAGCAGGGGTTGGACGCTTTAGCAAATTTTTGGTTGTGACTGTGGGGACTTGTGGAGGTGGGGGAGAGGGACTTGGCACACGGTTTTTAAGCATTTTATAAGCCAAGGAGTCCCTAGGGTACATGGGGAATTCAGGGAGGACGGCGTTATGCAGGTCTGGGATTAGATCAAGTAAGGACCGAGATTCTCACCACCAAACTGCGAAAAGAAGAGAACGTCGTCCATCCGTCCTGGCAAGTCCTTATAGTTGGTGTTGTGGAGGCCTTGAATGACGAACCGTTCGATGAACCTTTCATAGTTCTTCGTCTTGACTTCATCCGCCTTCACGTCAGGCTTATCCATCCGTTCCCTTATCAAATTGTAAAGGGTTTTCGGCTTCTTGTTGATGAAGTCCACCAAAGATTCATTGAGAACGATGGGCTTTGGCTTTTCTATATGGTGGGACTTCACCAATCTTCTTCGCTTCCCGCCGGTAGAAGATCCGGCCACGTTCATCAGTCTTTGAGACATTTTCTGGTGAGTTTTAGTGAGAGAAAGTTGCCGGAAAGCTAGAGAGAAGTCAGAGCACTGATTTGAGCAGGGAAGTGGTTGAGAATAATAAATGAACGAGAGCGACTGTTCTGGCCTTATATAGAGGAAGCGGTGGCACAAACTGTAATTACTACTGTTTTACTGTGCGACACGTGTCAAAACTTCCCCCTTAAGATTTGAACAAAAGCAACGGTCACTATTTACACTTTCAAAAGTTCAAATTTCTGACTCTTCAACTTCTTCTCAACCCTGAACTGGCGTCCTCTCTTACAAACACTGAGCGTCCTCTTATACTTAGCAAAAATTTACCTCTTCAAGCAAACCAAAACCAATTCAACCGTCCTTGCGATCACCTTTCGAACCATTTGAGAACAAAGCAAGTACGTCCCGTAAAAGAAAACATGAAGCTCATAGGACGCTTTTGCAAAGTTCTCGGCTAGGGTAAGCTTAGAGTTCCCATCATTTCGGCTTATAATGAGGGTTGGGTGATCAGGGATACTCTTTTCAAAACAAAATAGAGAAAATTTGAATGGCGTTCCAAAGTAGCAAACACATGAGGTTTTAGACTAGCGTCCTTGCAAATATGAATTCAATGCATAATAGTCCTTAAACACTTAGAATCTACAAAACATAGCCGATCATTGAGGGAATAGTATAACGGGACTTGCTACTTAAAAGTTATCATCCCCAAGAGCAACCTTAGATGCTCATAGGGACGTCTATCAAGCGCCTTAGTGAAAATATCAGCTATTTGATCTTCAATCCTTACATGCTCCATACTAATGAGTCCTAGTTCAACATTATCACGCAAGAAATGATGCCTTATATGAATACGCTTTGTGCGTGAATGAAAAACAGGATTCTTAGAAATTTCAATAGCACTTGTGTTATCACAACGAATGGGAATAGTTTCAAGATTGATACCGTAGTCCTCAAGTTGATATTTGATCTAGATGACTTGTGAACAGCACGAGGCAGCAGCAACGTACTCAGCTTCCGCAGTTGAAAGCGCCACAGAGTTCTGTTTCTTAGATCCCCAAGAGACTAAGCATGAACCAAGGAACTGTGCCATTCCTGAAGTGCTTTTTCTATCAATCACATGACCAGCATAATCAGCGTCCGAGTAGCCAACAAGTTTGAAGGACGTCTTCCTAGGGTACCAAAGGCAAAGATCGTCGCATCCTTTGAGGTAGCGAAAGATCCTCTTTACTTCTTGCATGTGGGACTCCTTTGGATTTGCCTGAAGCGTGCACACAAGCAAACGGCAAACATGATGTCGGGACTGCTTGCGGTCAAATATAGCAAAGAACCAATCATTCCTCTATAAAGCTTTTGATCAACGTCCTTTCCCTTTTCATCAGCGTTAAGACGCAAGTTGGTAGAACAAGGGGTTGCAACAGGTTTGGACGTGTTCATCCCGTACTTCTCAAGCATTTCACGGACATATTTTTGTTGGTGAATGCGCGTCCCTTCCTTGAGTTGATTGATTTGAAGTCCCAAGAAGAAAATTGAGTTCTCCAATGAGGGACATTTCAAACTCACTACTCATTAAGGATTTGAATTCATCTACAAGTTTCATGTTACTACTACCAAAGACTATATCATCAACATAGACTTGGGCAATTAAAATGTCCTTGTGAACTTTCTTAATGAACAAAGTTTTATCAATTGAACCTCTTGTGTACCCATGAGACAAAAGAAAGGACGCAAACCTGTCGTACCATGCACGGGGGGCCTGCTTGAGTCCATAGAGAGCTTTGTCTAAGTAGTACACATGATCTGGATGAGAGGCGTCCTCGAAGCCAGGCGGCTGAGCAACATACACTTCCTCCTTTAGCTTTCCATTGAGAAAGGCAGTCTTGACGTCCATCTGAAATAACTTGAATCCTTTGTGCGCGGCAAAGGCAATGAGGAGACGAACGGCTTCAATTCTAGCAACAGGAGCAAAGGTCTCATCGTAGTCTATGCCTTCCTCTTGCTTGAATCCTTGAGCCACCAGTCTTGCCTTCTGAACACCCAGCGCGTCCCTATGATGTTTTTGCCTTTGGGACGAGGGACGAGGGACCAAACTTTGTTCCTTTCAAACTGGTTGAGTTCTTCTTGCATCGCTTGAATCCAATCAGCGTCCTGGAGTGCTTCCTTGATGTTCTTTGGTTCCACCATAGAGACAAAGGCATTGAAAGCACAGAAGGCTAGATTAGCACTCTGGGACTTACTTGCTGCTGATCTTGTTTGAACTCCTTGAGAAGGATCTGAGACAATTTGAGAAGTTGGGTGGTCCCTAGAGAAGCGGGACTCCCTTTGAAACAATTGAGCAAATCTTGGATCAATGTCCCCATCAGAATGATCACTATCACTTTGAGCATCGTTCTCAGTGTGTTCCCCCTCAAAGAGAGCGTCCACACTTTGGCGTTGCTCACCCTGTTGACTTGATTCAGCTACTTCTTGTTGAACTGGGGATTCACTACGAGAGGGAACTCCCTGAACAACACTAGGAACGTCCACTGAGACTTCTTCAGGATTTGGAGAAGCGTCCTTAGGAACATAGTATTTTCCGGAGGTCCAATCTTCAGCTTCGTCTTCAGAGTCGTCCTGTTGTTGTGAACAAGAGCGTTCTTTCTTATTTGGTTTTTCGTTATGAGAAGAACTCTCTTTGAACACAACATGAATACTCTCCTCAAGCTTTAGAGTCCTTTTGTTAAAAACTCTATATGCTTTGTTGGTGAGAGAGTACCCAAGGAATATGGCTTCATCACTCCTTGCATCAAACTTTCCAAGTTTTTCTTTATCATTGTTGTGGACGAAACACTTGCACCCAAGAACTCTGAGATAGTCAATGCGAGGCTTCCTTCCGTTCAACAATTCATAGGACGTCTTTTTCAGCAAGGGACGGATCATGGCACGATTGATGATATAACATGCTGTAGCAATAGCTTCCGCCCAGAAGTACTTGGGAACGCCATTTGCCAAGAGCATAGTTCTTGCCATATCCTCCAACGTCCTGTTCTTCCTTTCCACAACTCCATTTTGTTGAGGAGTCCTTAGAGCTGAGAAGTTGTGCGAGACGCCATGTTGATCATGATCGGTCCGGGATCGGAGGGTCTCACAATTTAAATTTATAAAACTGAACCTCACTTGTAGTAAAGAGGTAGGGTGTCGAACACACGAGAGTTCGTGCGTCGAAAGTACCCGAAAAGACTAAGAAAAGATGAAAGAAAGGCAAAACAAAGGAAAACAAAAGAGATCACCTCGGACCGACACAAGTCACTTCGGTCCGAGGGTGGATCGAGGTTGAGTTTGCACGGGACCGACACAGGGGAAGTCGGGCCCGATGTACTAGGTAACTCGGTCTGCTCAAAAATGGTAGATCGGTCTTGGGTTTTTGGGTTCCACCCCTAACTAGACTTGGATATTCTTCCCCAATTCAACCAATAAGTGTTTGATCCTTGTGAGATCGAGGTTGCTAGCCTTCAATCCCTCCAATCTACACCTCGACCCAAGGGAGTTTTCACTCTCCTTCGATGTTAGGTCTAGTGATTTGGTTCGAGATTGCTCTCGCTTACTCTTACCAATCACAAGCCCTAAGCCCCTTGTTTTCACAAGAGAATTGAAGCTTAGTGTCGAGAGGATTCATAGATCAAGCACTCAAAGGCTATGGAATTGAGGTTTTCTACCCAATCCTAGCTAGGGGATTCCCCCATAGCCCAAGACTATGGAATCTACTCCATCAAGTAAGAGAACAAAGCAATCAAAAGGGAAATCAAGCAAATCTCAATCATCAACATCAAACCAAACTCAAATTGCATTAAATTCCAAAGTGTCAACAAAATCCAAGTCTCAATTCTACTAGATCAAAGCAAAACAAAGTACAAAACTCACTAATCCTCCTCCTAGCTCCACCGATCTCCTGTTCTCTTCCTTCTCCTTCCTTCTCCTTGCTCTCCAAGTCTTCCTTGAGCCTCTAGAGAGTGATTTGGGTGTGGTGTGTGTCCAAACATTGCCTTAATGCTCTCTAATCACCCCTATTTATAGCCTCTCATGGATTGGGGACCAAGGAATTCCCAATTTAGAAAGGGAAAAATGTGGAAAGTTGCTAAAAATATGCCTTGGGGAACAATCCTCTCCATTGCCGACTCGGATCGACACGGGTGCACCTCGGGCCCGACGTTGGGAACGTCGGTCCTGGCTACTGGTTGCTCGATCTCGGGCCCGACGTGATGGTGCTCGGTCCTGGGCCTCGATCCTTGTCTTCTTCTTGGGTTTCCTTCGGTTCCACTCCATTCTTAGCTTGGCTCTTGCACTCCTTGACTTGGCTCCTTCATAAGCTCCTCCAAAATGTCCTCATTCTTACCATTTAACCTACAAATCAAAGCAAACTCGCATAGTTTCCGAATCTCAAAGAAAACCGGGAACTAAGCTAAGAAGGAACAAAAACTAACAAAGAAAGGAATGAAAAACACATATTTACAAGGGAATTTAACTACTAAAACACCTCCAAAATGAGAGACATCAGAATACCCCATACTTAAACTTGCTTGTCCTCAAGCAATAACAATGTAAGCAAGACCGAAGCACAATCTTCAAGTAAAGCCTCATATTAAAAATCAATCAAGCACAAGTGATAGACATGCTAGCAAGATTACGTCATCACACATGATCAAGTGTTCAAGGAATAAAGTCTAATGCAACAAAGCCTTACTTTAGGTATGTAGAAATGTCTATCACTCATCATGTGTTTAGACTTGAAAATGAACACTCATACTCAAAAATCATGCAAGTAAAGACTTTACAATTGAAGCTAATATCACCAATTCCTCCACCTAGAGATGCCTATTACAATGCACACAAAGAATATGAACTTGGCTCAATGGAGATCCTCAAAGAGGTTCCATTCGGCCGGGTTGTAATGGGGCTTTTGGTATTTCTCAAGGTGGGAATCATTTTGGTCTTGTGGTGCTTATAATGGGGATTGAACTTTCTAGTCTCTCACCAAACTTCACCAAATTCTTCCACTTTCAACTTCACACTCTCAAAAGACTTTGATTTTTCTCTTCTTCTTTCTTTCCTCAACCCACTCTTCACTTAACATTCCACTTCATCTTTGCACTACTCATTTTGTTGGATTTTTCACACTTTTTACACTTAGGATCGACTTTCACACTAACTCGGGCCCGATGTCCTTTAACTCGGTCGGTACCCATTTTTTTACACTTAAGCACTTTGCTTTCAATCCACTACTTTTCCAACTTTTCTTTCTTTCTTTTCACAACAAAGATGCACTACCCACTTGGTTTATAACTCCATTTCTTGCCCTTCACCAAAGAGAATCTCAACTCTCCAAATATACTCCAAAACCTCTCACTAAAGTCCAATCCCATAAGGGTCAAGTCATATAGGCTAGGAATCATATTTTTGAGGAGTTTCAAACAAAGGTCTAAGGCTAAAATGGGGCTACAAACAACGGTTTCTCTTCAAGGTAGGATATGGAACATTTTGTGACTAAATGAAATAAAGTTCAAATCAATGTGACAAAGCATAGAACAATTCTCATATTGGTCTTGGAAAATAGATAAACACCGCAATAGCAAGTTTTACTAAGCATGCATGAGCTAATTCACACAAGAAAATGAGGGATATGCAATATGAACAAGAATCCCTAAAATGGCCAAAAATCATCTCACAAGGTTCACTCTAGCTTAGTTGCATCAAAACTCATCCTTAGAACTCATGTGCTCAATAAAAACATGCAAGTCATCATATCACATTAAAAGCAACATCCATTTAGAGGCTAAACTATCCAAAAATATGCAAACTACTTTACATGCTCACATCATCATTAGCCTTCATATGGACATCTAAGATGGGAATTCCTAGTCCAAAACAAAATCTTTTTGTTCTTTTTCACACAATTTTCGAATTTTTAGGGATTTTTGCAAAAAAATTTCTCAAACAAAGCTAACAATACTCATCCATTCATGCCATAAAATTCAATCATCATCATGCATCACATCATGCCACTAACCAAAATGAAACATCCCTTAGACAAAACAAAAGAAAACACATGAAACTACACATGGAACTATGAGCTACTAACCCACCCCATACTTAAAATTTTGATGTCCTCATCAAAAGAAATCAAAACTCAAAAGTAAAGAGAAGAGTAAAGAGAGCTCACAATTTCCTTATTCTTGCATGGCATGTTGAGGTTTAGTTCGGAGGTGGACCGCGGCGTCTCCTTTGAAGCCGGGCGTGCGCTCACGCTCATACACTTGATCGTGGGAAGGGTCTTGACTTGGCGGTTGGATTTGTAGGGCCGGACGCATCCATTGATCCTCTCGGGAAGAGAAATTCCCGGACATCCACTCATTGAAACTCTCTTGGACGATCCACCGTTGATCCTCGGCCACCCTCATGTCGTCCACATCACGCCTCATGTATGCCATGTTGCGGTTTACCTCGTCAAATTGCTCTTGGAAGTCTTCTTGGTGGTGGAAAAATTGTTGTTGTTGGAAGTTGAGGTTTTGTTGTTGAAGGTTGATTTGATGCGCCTCTTGAAGCATTGTTGATTGTTGAAGTTGGAGATGTGCCATTTGGGTGGCCAAGAAGTTCATGTCCACCAATTGGTTTGGCTCGGGGAACACCATTCCGGGCCCATACCATTGGGCGTACCCTTCATACCCTCCATAGCTTGGTGGTGCTTGTTGTGCTCCACTTCCCTCACCCCTCTCGAATCGGCTCGGGACCGGATCGGTCAAAAAGACATCGGACCGACGTTGGTGGACGTCGGGCCCGACGTGGGATGCACCTCGGTCCAAGAGTGTTGGGGCGTGGTCGGTGAGCAAATTGTGGTAACCACCACTTTCTTCTTCTTCTTCACCTCTAGGCAAGTCCACCTCCATGTCATCTCTCCTTACAAACTCATAACGGTTGGGCTCTTCTTCTTCGGTGTCCGGGGAGGCTTGAGGTGTAGTGAAACGGATGTGTTGTGCTCGTCTCCTAACCTCGAGTGTCCCCTCCGGCTCTCCATAAGGATTGACATTCCCCGCCCACACTTGGTACCAATTGTAGTAGCAAGTGAGGTCGAAGAGTCGAGGCCCCAAGGGAATGTGCACATTGTTGAAGTTGGAGTGTGGGGCTAGATAGGTGGTAGCGCCGGTCACTTGCTTATCCTTAATGATGTTGGCCTTCTTGAAGTATTTGAGGTCCATGAACTCCACACCATTAGAGGCCGGTGTGTAGGTAGACAAGTCCACCTCAAGACGGTGAGCTAGTCGGGCGATCATGCCTCCGAAATAGATCCATGAAGAGCTTTGGAAGTCCCTCACCATCTTCGCCCATTCCCATGTGAGGTTCATTGGCTTCTCATTCTCAAACAACATCTCATAGAGTAGCATGGCTTCCTCCTTCATAGGCTTGCTCAATTCATGTCTAGCAAAGATAGAACAACCCAAGGCTCGGATCATGACTCGGAAGAGTGGGTTGGCTATCTCATTGGTCGATGCTCCTTTCCTCATCTCACTTTTCCTGGCTACAAACTTGCAAAGGTAGTCCACCTTCTCATTGTCAACATAGGCCTCATCTCTCGGAAATGGGAACCCAAGGTAATGTGCCAAGTTCCGGAGAGAGAGTTCTTGCAACTCGTTGCCCATTTGGAAGGAGATCATGCCTTCACTCTCAACCCCTTCATAAGTGCACTTGAAGGTCGCCATGAACTCGGACGTCAAGGCGGGAAAATGAGTGTTGTTCCATCTTAGCAAGATATCGAGCCCAATGTTGGAGTAGCATCGAGTAAGAGCCTCATCCATGCACATCTTTTGAAGTGACTCCCAATCTAACCACCGAGTGTGGTGAGACAAATCCATGAGACGCTCATACTCTCTAGCCACGTCTTCATCCTCAAAACGTACATCGTCCATCCTTTGGACCCTCTTGGACGACTTCTTGGACTGTCTAGTTGATTTCTCCATCCTTGAAGAAGATGCTCGGGTAGTCATGGTACCTACACACAATCAAAACCAAAGAACTCCAAGATAAAATCTATACAATCACAACAAGAGCACAAGCTTCCATAACAAACAACTCATCATGCAAAGAGATAACCCCATACTTATTCTTTACACACTCAATCCACAAAATCCAATCATGTATGAACAAAGGGATCACATAACAATGGTCAAGCTACAAGATATATCATAATAAACATGCTATAACCAATCAATCAAGCTCATGAATCCCAAAACTCACTCAAGAGAAAATCGAAAAGCATAGGACCGACTAACACAGCACATCGGGCCCGAGGTTGGCAACCTTGGTCCGACTGGTGGACCGACATGCAACATCGGTCCCGAGGATCTGGGTACCTCGGGCCGGCTATCAAACGACTTCTCTACCTCTTTTCACCCATAAAACACTCTATCATGCTCCTAAAATCCAAAATCAACCAATTTTCATCATCAATCGAAGTTCTAAGTGGGATTTAGCAACAATTAAGCACTAATTTCACAATGCATGCAAATCACCATGGATGCTCAAGGTCCAAGCTCACTCAATCATGGCATATCTCAAATCTAGCAATGAAAGCATGAAATTCACAAGGAATCAAGTAGAGATTGAGATTTACATACCAAATATGAAGAATCAAAGACTTCTTAGCAAACAACTTCTTAGAACTCAAATTTCTCTTCTAGATCTAGAAGAGGTATGAAGATCTATGGGATTTTGGTTGGGATTTTGGCTTGAGGATCGATGCTTGAGGATGCTAGGGGTTGGATCGAGATCTTGTGGTGAGATGGCTTGAGGATCGAGTATAGTGGGAGATAGGGGATCGAATTGGGGGTTTTTGAAGGGATTGGTATTTTGGGAAGGTAGTTATGGAGGTAATGGGTGTTAGGTAAGGGAAAGGGGGCTTAAATGGGGTAGAAGACCAAGGTAGGTTAGGAGGGTAAAATCGGAATTTCCATCAAAATCTAGTCCAAAGTGGGTCGGTTGGCTTGGACTGACATGGGGGCCTCGGGCCCGAGGTACTGGGTACCTCGGTCCTACCCGGTTTTGTTTCCTAAAATTCCCTTGGCTTGGCAATTGTCTACCCACAAGTCATTGCATCATTTCCACAAATACCACACATGATCATCAAGCTCACATAACACACATATCCACAAAATACATGCTAGAGAAGAGGTTAGGAAGAATCTACACTAAGGCAAAGAAGAACAAACTAGAAACTACGAAAAGAAATTTACTAAACCCGGGTTGCCTCCCGAGGAGCGCTCTTTTTAAGTCACTAGCTTGACTTCTATCCTCTACCCTTCAAGGAGGGTGAAAAATGGTGAATTGATCCTCCTTGTCATATGCATCTCCATTCTCCTCATAGCCAAAGTGCCACCATTTGTGTTTGATGAAAGAGTGGCCTCCAATCCTCCGTCATTCTTTTCCTCCAAAGTGTAGATTGGTATCTCTTGCATCTTCTCAACTTGCTCTTTATCACCTACATCACAAATATTCAAAGAATTTCTAGGGGACTCTATGACATCATAACTCAAGTCATTTTGCAAATCACTCAAGCAAAGGTAGTCATCCTCTAAATCCTCTTTCAAATCACTTAGACAAATGTAAGAGTCTCCCACATCAAAAGGATATAGATTAGGATACTCTTCATGGCTTCTTGGGTGGTCTTCCCTTCTTGGTTCTTCATGAACTTGAACATTGACCATGTCATGTTCTCTCAATGGTGCTTCTTCTCTTGTGGGTTCCAATTCCTCTCTTTTGCGCTTGCACTTTCCTCTAACTTCAAGATTGCCAATGCATCCGGTTCATTAAGTGCCTTGTTGAAATGGAACTCAACTTTTTCTTCTCCAATTTCGAACGTGACCTTCCCGTTCTTTACATCGAACTTGGCACCCGCCGTATCTAGAAACGGCCTCCCGAGAATAATGGGCACCATCGGATCCTCCTTCATGTCTAAGATCACGAAGTCTTCGGGGACAAAATACCTTCCAACTCGAACCGGGACGTCATCTAGAATTCCGGTAGCCTTTGTTAATGAACCATCGGCCATGGTAAGACTCATATCGACCGGTTCCATATCTCCGAGGTTAGCCCTTCTCCATATGCTCATGGGCATAACCGATATGCTTGCTCCTAGATCACAAAGAGCCTTGAATTGTTGGGATCCAATCCTCACGGTGATGGCAAATCTTCCAGGATCACCTAGCTTTTGAGGTAGCTCCAAGATCTTCACCTCATCTTGCATCTCTACAATTGACCTCTTCTTGCTCAAAATTTCCTTTAAGAACTTTGCATAAGATGGCATCTCACTTAGAGCATCGGTGAATGGAATGGTGATGTTCAAGCCTTGTAAAAGCTTCAAGAACCGCTTGAACTTGCCCTCAACAATCTCCTTGGGCTTCTTCATAGGATATGGAAGAGTAGTAGCACCTTACTTCTTGCTTGGATCCACCTCCTTGGATTGATCTTGGCTTTCCTTCATGATTTCAACTTGGACCGACTTCGGATTAACGTCGGGACCGACGTCAAGCATCTCGGACCGGGGGCAAGAGACATCTGGGTAAGTCGGGCCGACTTCAGGGCAAGTCGGGCCCGAGGTGTGTTGAACCTCGGTCCTCTTCAGGGGACCTCCTCCATCCACTGGGTCGATGTCTGGGCACGTCGGGCCCGAGGTACTGGGAACCTCGGTCCGACTCTCTTCACTCGTCCTTGGTACTCTTGGCTCGGGCAAACTCCGTCCACTCCTCAATCCTATGGCTCGAACTTCATTCTGTTGTTGGTGGGCACGGGGATTCTCCTCGGGTCGGCCCGGGAGTCTCCCTTCTTCTCTTGGAAGTTGATTTGCCATGTGAACAAATTGGTTGTCCACTTGTCTTCTCCATACACCGAACTCCTTGAATTGGGCGCCCATTTCATCAACTCTCCTCTCCACATTGGTGAATTGATTCTTCAAGTCTTGAACCCATTGTGGTGTTTGCTCATAGAATCCCGGAGGTCGGTATGGTGGTGGTTGGGCCCTTGGCTCGTTTTGGTTGAAGTTGTTGTTGTAGCCACTAGCTTGGCCTTGGTTCCACCTTCCTCCATTGTTGAAATTGGCTCTCCCTCCGTAGTTCCTTTGAACATAGTTGGCCTCCTCAATTTGCTCGGCCAATCGGACTTGGCGCTCATTTGGGCACTCTTGGGCTCCATGCTTCAAAGAACCACACTCTTCACATGCTCTTGTGTTTTGTTGGAGATGACCCATCTTCCTCCTCATCTTGTTCAACTCATCCTCCAAGAATTGGATCTTCACATCTTTATCCACCTCTTCACTTTTTGGATCGTAGAGCCTTTTCGGACCCTCTCCATGGATCCTCACTTCCTTGCTCGCTTGATTGACTCCATACATGGCCTCATAATCCGAGAGCTTGTCTAGTAACTCCCACGCTTGCTCCGGAGGCAAGTCAATGAACCCACAATCGCTATGGAGGTTCAATTTATCCTTGGTGGCGGGGTTGATTCCTTGGAAGAAAATGTCTTGAAGGACATAAGGTTGTTGCCCATGTGTTGGACACGCCCTTAACATCTCTTTGAACCGGTCCCACGCCTCGAAAAGTGGCTCATGAGCTCCTTGTTGAAAGCTAGCAATCTTCCTTCTAAGCTCCGTCGTCTTGGTGGACGGGAAGAACTTCATCAAGAATGAGTCGTTGAGAGTCCTCCATGATGTGATAGAACGAGGTGCTTGGCTCTCCAACCAATGCAAAGCTTTGCCTCCCAAAGACCACTTGAAGGCCTTGAGTAGCACATACTCGAGTGTCTCGTCGTCCGTCGAGATGGTCTCACATAGATCTTTGAATTGCTTGACATGCTCGATCGGGCACTCATTCGGTCTCCCTTGGAATTGCTCTCTCTTGATGAGTGAGATAAATTGAGTTCTCCAATGAGGGACATTTCAAACTCACTACTCATTAAGGATTTGAATTCATCTACAAGTTTCATGTTACTACTACCAAAGACTATATCATCAACATAGACTTGGGCAATTAAAATGTCCTTGTGAACTTTCTTAATGAACAAAGTTTTATCAATTGAACCTCTTGTGTACCCATGAGACAAAAGAAAGGACGCAAACCTGTCGTACCATGCACGGGGGGCTTGCTTGAGTCCATAGAGAGCTTTGTCTAAGTAGTACACGTGATCTGGATGAGAGGCGTCCTCGAAGCCAGGCGGCTGAGCAAAACACACTTCCTCCTTTAGCTTTCCATTGAGAAAGGCAGTCTTGACGTCCATCTGAAATAACTTGAATCCTTTGTGCGCGGCAAAGGCAATGAGGAGACGAACGGCTTCAATTCTAGCAACAGGAGCAAAGGTCTCATCGTAGTCTATGCCTTCCTCTTGCTTGAATCCTTGAGCCACCAGTCTTGCCTTCTGAACACCCAGCGCGTCCCTGTGATGTTTTTGCGTTTGGGACGAGGGACGAAGGACCAAACTTTGTTCCTTTCAAGCTGGTTGAGTTCTTCTTGCATCGCTTGAATCCAATCAGCGTCCTGGAGTGCTTCCTTGATGTTCTTTGGTTCCACCATAGAGACAAAGGCATTGAAAGCATAGAAGGCTAGATTAGCACTCTGGGACTTGCTTGCTGCTGATCTTGTTTGAACTCCTTGAGAAGGATCTGAGACAATTTGAGAAGTTGGGTGGTCCCTAGAGAAGCGGGACTCCCTTTGAAACAATTGAGCAAATCTTGGATCAATGTCCCCATCAGAATGATCACTATCACTTTGAGCATCGTTCTCAGTGTGTTCCCCCTCAGAGAGAGCGTCCACACTTTGGCGTTGCTCACCCTGTTGACTTGATTCGGCTACTTCTTGTTGAACTGGGGATTCACTACGAGAGGGAACTCCTTGAACAACACTAGGAACGTCCACTGAGACTTCTTCAGGATTTGGAGAAGCGTCCTTAGGAACATAGTATTTTCCGGTGGTCCAATCTTCAGCTTCGTCTTCAGAGTCGTCCTGTTGTTGTGAACAAGAGCGTTCTTTCTTACTTGGTTTTTCGTTATGAGAAGAACTCTCCTTGAACACAACATGAATACTCTCCTCAAGCTTTAGAGTCCTTTTGTTAAAAACTCTATATGCTTTGTTGGTGAGAGAGTACCCAAGGAATATGGCTTCATCACTCCTTGCATCAAACTTTCCAAGTTTTTCTTTATCATTGTTGTGGACGAAACACTTGCACCCAAAAACTCTGAGATAGTCAATGCGAGGCTTCCTTCCGTTCAACAATTCATAGGACGTCTTTTTCAGCAAGGGACGGATCATGGCACGATTGATGATATAACATGCTGTAGCAATAGCTTCCACCCAGAAGTACTTGGGAACGCCATTTGCCAAGAGCATAGTTCTTGCCATATCCTCCAACGTCCTGTTCTTCCTTTCCACAACTCCATTTTGTTGAGGAGTCCTTAGAGCTGAGAAGTTGTGCGAGACGCCATGTTGATCATGATCGGTCCGGGATCGGAGGGTCTCACAATTTAAATTTATAAAACCGAACCTCACTTGTAGTAAAGAGGTAGGGTGTCGAACACACGGGAGTTCGTGCGTCGAAAGTACCCGAAAAGACTAAGAAAAGATGAAAGAAAGGCAAAACAAAGGAAAACAAAAGAGATCACCTCGGACCGACACAAGTCACTTCGGTCCGAGGGTGGATCGAGGTTGAGTTTGCACGGGACCGACACAGGGGAAGTCGGGCCCGATGTACTGGGTAACTCGGTCTGCTCAAAAATGGTAGATCGGTCTTGGGTTTTTGGGTTCCACCCCTAACTAGACTTGGATATTCTTCCCCAATTCAACCAATAAGTGTTTGATCCTTGTGAGATCGAGGTTGCTAGCCTTCAATCCCTCCAATCTACACCTCGACCCAAGGGAGTTTTCACTCTCCTTCGATGTTAGGTCTAGTGATTTGGTTCGAGATTGCTCTCGCTTACTCTTACCAATCATAAGCCCTAAGCCCCTTGTTTTCACAAGAGAATTGAAGCTTAGTGTAGAGAGGATTCATAGATCAAGCACTCAAAGGCTATGGAATTGAGGTTTTCTACCCAATCCTAGCTAGGGGATTCCCCCATAGCCCAAGACTATGGAATCTACTCCATCAAGTAAGAGAACAAAGCAATCAAAAGGGAAATCAAGCAAATCTCAATCATCAACATCAAACCAAACTCAAATTGCATTCAATTCCAAAGTGTCAACAAAATCCAAGTCTCAATTCTACTAGATCAAAGCAAAACAAAGTACAAAACTCACTAATCCTCCTCCTAGCTCCACCGATCTCCTGTTCTCTTCCTTCTCCTTCCTTCTCCTTGCTCTCCAAGTCTTCCTTGAGCCTCTAGAGAGTGATTTGGGTGTGGTGTGTGTCCAAACATTGCCTTAATGCTCTCTAATCACCCCTATTTATAGCCTCTCACGGATTGGGGACCAAGGAATTCCCAATTTAGAAAGGGGCAAATGTGGAATGTTGCTAAAAATATTCCTTGGGGAACAATCCTCCCTATTGCCGACTCGGATTGACACGGGTGCACCTCGGGCCCGAAGTTGGGAACGTCGGTCCTGGCTACTGGTTGCTCGATCTCGGGCCCGACGTGATGGTGCTCGGTCCTGGGCCTCGATCCTTGTCTTCTTCTTGGGTTTCCTTCGGTTCCACTCCATTCTTAGCTTGGCTCTTGCACTCCTTGACTTGGCTCCTTCATAAGCTCCTCCAAAATGTCCTCATTCTTGCCATTTTACCTACAAATCAAAGCAAAATCGCATAGTTTCCGAATCTCAAAGAAAACCGGGAACTAAGCTAAGAAGGAACAAAAACTAACAAAGAAAGGAATGAAAAACACATATTTACAAGGGAATTTAACTACTAAAACACCTCCAAAATGAGAGACATCAGATCACAGTAGGCCAGGAACTCTGAGTTCTGAAACTCCGTCCCATGGTCTGATCTTATGGCTTTGAGAGGCGTTTCAAGAGCAACTTCCACTTGTTTGATGAAGACTTTGAACGCATTGAAACAATCTGCTTTTGACACTAAGAAAAGAACCCAAGTGAATCGAGAAAAATCATCTACAAGAACGTAAATGTACCTCTTTCCACCGTGGCTCAACGTCCTCATTGGTCCACAAAGATCCATATGGAGAAGTTCCAACGGCTTCTTTGTACTGACTTCGTTCTTAGATTTGAAAGACGTTCTTGTTTGCTTCCCTTTGATACAGGCTTCACACTGATCAACTTTCTCAGGATCAATTCGGGGAAGTCCTTTCACAAGATTTCTTTGGTGTAGTTTGAGGATTGTGCTTGGTCCAACATGGCCAATACGGCGATGCCAGAGGTCAGCGTCCTCCTTTGAAGCAGATAGACACAACTCAGATTTAGGCTTGAACTCCTGGTTGAAGATGTAGACATTGTTCTGGCGTACTCCTTTGAGTACAACTTTGTTGGACTTTTTATTGATGACGAGACACTCCTTTGAGTCAAATGTGACTAGGTTCTCACCTTGATCACACATTTGGGAAACGCTAAGAAGATTGAAGCCAAGTCCTTCAACAAGACTGACATTTGTTGCTTTGATGGACGGATTGAGAATGGCAGTTCCCGTTCCCTTGATCTTTCCTTTGCCCTTGTTGCCAAACGAGACAGTTCCTCCCGTGGCACTACTTTGGATAGAAGTGAGATGGATCTGGCTTCCTGTCATATGGTTTGAGGCGCCACTATCAATGATCCATAGGCGTCCCCTCACTTCCACCTGCCATAACAAAGTTAGTATTTGGCGACCCAGGCAAGGTGTTCCTTACCTGGTTCGTTAAAGAAGTAGAACTCTGGTTCTGGCATGTAGTCATTTATATTTACATCATTTGAAATAGCATGCTTGCGGAAAGAGTTCCTAGAACGTCTAGAACGCCTAGGATTAGCCTTAGGAACGGACTTATCATTTTCAATGTTAGTCCTAGCTGCTTTTCCATTTTCAACATCTTCCTTGAGTTTTAAGCAATCATATTTGAAGTGATCTCCTTGTCCACAGTACCAACACGTCCTATAGTAAGTACCAAGGTAGTACTTCTTATTGGGATGCTGGATTTTATTTTCTTTCATCTTTTGAGGATTACAAACTTTAGAACCTTCCCCTTTAGAAATCTTCTTGTAGATCCTATGACTAGTAGAGTTAGTGTAGTAGTCCTCTTTTCCTAATTCTCCACTCTCTAGGACTCTAATTCTTTCAAGAAGGTTCTTGGTTTTCTCCCTTTCAAGTTCAAGATCTGAAGTTTTGCTTGCCTCAAAGTCGCTAGGAAGAGAGTTCTTAGTGTCAGATTCATAACCTAGACCTCTCTTAGCTGGGACAAAGACCATAGGTCTCACTTCTTCAACTATGGGACTCTTACCCATCACTTTCACTTCTTCCCTAAGCTTAGCGTTCTCAAGTTTGAGACACATGATTTCAGTTTTTAGGGACTTAGTTTCTTCACATGAGGACTCTAGTTGAATGGTCATGGAACTACAGTTTTCACATTCAACCACAATATTTTCATTTTCAAGTTCAAGTTCATCCATTCTATTTTGCATGATCACACTTTCTTCCATGATTTTGCCAATGAGCTTAATAAGTTTGGACTTAGAACAATTTTCTAAAGAACTCATCATAGACTCACGAGTTACCTCATTTTCAGATTTCGGAGCGTTCTCCTCAACAACTGTGACGTCCTCCATAGCCATGAATGCTACTTGCTCATCATCAGAGGCGTCCTCAAGAGCTATGTATGCTGCTTGTTCATCGGGTTCTTCATCATCATCAGAAGAACTAACATTATCCCATGCAGATGCGAACTCTCCAATGAGGGCCTTTGTCTTCATCTCCTTTGAAGACATTCCCGTTGTACATTTTTTAGCAAAGTGTCCTTTCTTGTTACATTTGTAACAAGTAAGTTCTTTCATCTCTGCCTCTGTGTACTTGGGACTCTCTTTCTTGGGCATCTTGTGTTTGTTGAAATATTTGTTCCTTTTGCCATAAGAACGGAGAGCTCTGTGGATAAGAGCAACTTCATCTTCTTCATCTAGCTGTTCTTTAGTCTTGCTTTCTTTCTCCCTTAAGGCTTGAACGCGCATCTTCTCACGGTTCTCATTTTTGTTGGCTTCCACCATCAAAGCAATTTCTTGTTGACGACGAAGATACTCAGCGTACTCTGGTGTTGATGTCATCAAAGCTAGATCTGTCTGTGGATTCCGTGCTAGCTCAGCTAAGTCGGAGTCCCTTCTTGCTTCATATCCTCTCAGCTTCCCGTAGATCTCTTCCATATCTAAAGTCTTGTTAGCTGTATTTTCCTTGAACGTGGTTCTATCAAAGTTCCACTTTCATGTCAGTCCATCAATGACCACTTGAACTCTGTTTATCATTGAAATATCAGCTTCTGGGATACCCAAGTTCCTCATCTTGGTGACAAGAGCTTCAAAACGGTATGAGTAGTCCTTCACTGTTTCATTGGGCAACATTCTGAAAGCATAGAACTCTCTCTTGATTTCAAGTTGAACGTCCTCCTTCATCTCAGCCGTTCCTACGTGGAACTTTTCAAGGGCTTCCCACTGTAATTTGGCAGTTGCCAAATTGCTAACTCTGGTGGCGTCCCTTTCACAAAGAGATGCTTGGAGGAAGCATATAGCCTTTGCATTTGTTTCCATCAGCTTGAATTCATCAGGACCCCACTCGTCTTCTTTGTCTTTCTTGTCAGCGGGAACGGTAAGGTCACCTTTCATGATCACTCTCCAGCATTGAAAGTTCTGACTCCTAACGAAGTTTTCAAATCTGATCTTCCAGCGGTTGAATTTGCCGTCCGTCAGGCGCGGAGGCTTCACAAAGGAGATTCCAATAGGTTCCATGTCCATCTTTTACCTGCAACTCAGTAAGAATCTAGAGCGCCTGCTCTGATACCAATTGTTGGATCGTTAGTACTGAGGGACGTCCTTTACTTTGGTAAAGGAGTCCTTTTGTTAGGCGTCCCTACGAGGAGTAGGGGCGTCCTTGAGTAATGCAGCGGAATAAAGTACTAAACAGGTAAGTAATGAACGCAGTGAATTATAGAGGAACCACTCAAGACCAAGTAGTCCTTGAGTGTAAACCTCTACCTCCTTGGAGGATTTTTGAATAGTTCTTTCCTTTATATTGAACGTTCTTACAATCGTACTGGCGAGTCTTTACAGTTCTCTGACACTTAGCTTTTCCCTAAGTTCACTTGTAAAGAACTCCTTTAAGCCTACAACTTAAGCTAGTTCAATCTACTAAAGGACTCTATTCCTACGTTCTGCAGTACTTCGCAGAACTCTCTCTCTCTTTTTGTGTTTTTCTGAGTACAAACAGTTTTTTGGGTTTTGGTTACAATTCTCACTCGATCTAGCACAAGTCTTAGCACTGTTCTTGAGTTCTTGCGCTAGTTCTTCGTGTTCTTGAGTGAGCCGCTTTCCTTTGATTCTCTCTGAATATTCTCTAAAAGCGTTAACATCACAATAAATGCCTTGGGGTATTTATAGGACTTGGGAAAGGGCGTCATTTCTCTGGGACGATCATGCCCTTCGTGGACGTGGCTACAGGATCTTCCTCCACGTTGTAGGGCGGTGATGAGGAAGCTTCCTGTATCCAGCTGTGTATGATGAACTCCGCTACAGGATCGGCCGCCACGTGTTGATGGACTCTGCAACAGGATCGTCCGCCACGTAGTGTTGGACTCCGCTACAGGATCGCTCTCCACATGTCCTTGGATGATCAAACATTGTCGAGTGATGTCATCCTGTCGGCTAGTGAGTAAGGACTCCTTTCTTGCGTTCCTACTTGCTTGGGACTCCGTCCTTGCTCAAGTAGTCTCTAGCTGGTCCTTACTTCCTGTTAGCTAGCGTCCCTAAGCCTAGGGAACGTTCATAGACATTTGTTGTCCTTTTGTCACTGGCGTTCCTAAACACTTGGACAAATTTATTAGAATCAAAGTGAGTTTGTCATATCAAATTTGAGAGAAAGTTGCCGGAATACTAGAGAGAGGGCAGAGCAAATTTGAGAGCAGGGAAGTAGTTGAGAGCAATAAATTCTGAGAGTGACTGTTCTGGCCTTATATAGAGGAAGCGGTGGCACAAACTGTAATTAACACTGATTTACTGTGCGACACGTGGCAAAACTTCCCCCTTAAGGGTTGAGTAATTACAACGGTCACTGTGCACACTTTCAAAAGTTCAAATTTCTGACTCTTCAACTTCTTCTCAAAACTGAACTGGCGTCCTTTCTTACAAATACTGAGCGTCCTCTCATACTTGGCAAAAAAAAATTTACCTATTCAAGCAAACCAATAACCAATTCATCCGTCCATGTGATCACCTTGCGAACCATTTGAGAACAAAGCAAGTACGTCCCGTGAAAGAAAAATATGAAGCTCATAGGACGCTTTTGCAGAGTTCTCGGCTTGGGTAAGCTTAGAGTTCCCATCATTTCGGCTTATAATGAGGGTTGGGTGATCAGGGATACTCTTTTCAAGACAAAAAGAGAAATTTAAATGGCGTTCCAAAGTAACAAACACATGAAGTTTTAGACTAGCGTCCTTGCAAATATGAATTCAATGCATAACAATCCTTAAACACTTAGAATCTACAAAACATAGCCAATCATTGAGGGAATAGTAGAACGGGACTTGCTACTTAAAAGTTATCATCCCCAAGAGTAGCCTTAGATGCTCATAGGGACGTCTATCAAGCGCCTTAGTGAAAATATCAGCTATTTGGTCTTCAGTCCTTACATGCTCCATACTAATGAGTCCTAGTTCAACATTATCACGCAAGAAATGATGCCTTATATGAATATGCTTTGTGCGTGAATGAAAATCAGGATTCTTAGAAATTTCAATAGCACTTGTGTTATCACAACGAATGGGAATAGTTCCAAGATTGATACCATAGTCCTCAAGTTGATATTTGATCCAAATGACTTGTGAACAGCACGAGGCAGCAGCAACATACTCGGCTTCCGCAGTTGAAAGCGCCACAGGGTTCTGTTTCTTAGATCTCCAAGAGACTAAGCATGAACCAAGGAACTGTGCCATTCATGAAGTGCTTTTTCTATCAATCACATGACCAGCATAGTCAGCGTCCGAGTAGCCAACAAGCTTGATGGACGTCTTCCTAGGGTACCAAAGATAAAGATGGTCGCGTCCTTTGAGGTAGCGAAAGATCCTCTTGACTTCTTCCATGTGGGACTCCTTCGGATTCGCCTGGAAGCGTGCACACAAGCAAACGGAAAACATGATATCGGGACGGCTTGCGGTCAAGTAGAGCAAAGAACCAATCATTCCTCTGTAAAGCTTTTGATCAACGTCCTTTCCCTTTTCATCAGCGTTAAGACGCGAGTTGGTAGAACAAGGGGTTGCAACAGGCTTGGACGTGTTCATCCCGTACTTCTCAAGAATTTCACGAACATATTTTTGTTGATGAATGCGCGTCCCTTCCTTGAGTTGGTTGATTTGAAGTCCCAGGAAGAAATTGAGTTCTCCAATGAGGGACATCTCAAATTCACTACGCATTAAGGACTTGAACTCATCTACAAGTTTCATGTTAGTACTACCAAAGACTATATCATCAACATAGACTTGGGCAATTAAAATGTCCTTGTGAACTTTCTTAATGAACAAAGTTTTATCAATTGAACCTCTTGTGTACCCATGAGACAAAAGAAAGGACGCAAACCTGTCGTACCATGCACGGGGGGCCTGCTTGAGTCCATAGAGAGCTTTGTCTAAGTAGTACACATGATCTGGATGAGAGGCGTCCTCGAAGCCAGGCGGCTGAGCAACATACACTTCCTCCTTTAGCTTTCCATTGAGAAAGGCATTCTTGACGTCCATCTTAAATAACTTGAATCCTTTGTGCGCGGCAAAGGCAATGAGGAGACGAACGGCTTCAATTATAGCAACAAGAGCAAAGGTCTCATCGTAGTCTATGCCTTCCTCTTTCTTGAATCCTTGGGCCACCAGTCTTGCCTTGTTTCTAGACACACGTCCACTTTCATCAAGCTTTTTTCTGAACACCCATCGCGTCCCCATGATGTTCTTTCCTTTGGGATTAGGGACGAGGGACCAAACTTTGTTCCTCTCAAACTGTTTAAGTTCTTCTTGCATCGCTTGAATGCAGTCAACGTCCTGGAGTGCTTCCTTGATGTTCTTTGGTTCCATCATAGAGACAAAGGCATTGAAAGCACAGAAAGCTAGATTAGTACTTTGGGACTTGCTTGCTGCTGACCTTGTTTGAACTCCTTGAGAAGGATCTGAGACAATTTGTGAAGTTGGGTGGTCCCTAGAGAAGCGGGACTCTCTCTGAAACAATTGAGCAAATCTTGGATCAATGTCTCCATCTGAATCATCACTATCACTTTCAGCATCGTCCTCAGTATGTTCCCCCTCAGAGAGAGCGTCCACACCTTGGCGTTGCTCGCCTTGCTTACTTGATTCAGCTACATCTTGTTGAACTGGGGATTCACTACGAGAGGGAACTCCCTAAACAACACTAGGAGCGTCCACTGAGACTTCTTCAGGATTTGGAGAAGCGTCCTTAGGAACATAGTATTTTCCAGAGGTCCAATCTTCAGTTTGTCTTCAGAGTCGTTCTGCTGTTGTGAAGAAGAGCGTTCTTTCTTACTTGGTTTTTCTTTGTGAGAAGAACTCTCCTTGAACACAACATGAATACTCTCCTCAAGCTTTAGAGTCCTTTTGTTGAAAACTCTATATGCTTTGCTGGTGAGAGGGTATCCAAGGAATATGGCTTCATCGCTTCTTGCATCAAAATTTCCAAGTTTTTCTTTATCATTGTTGTGGACGAAACACTTGCACCCAAAAACTCTGAGATAATCAATGCGAGGATTCCTTCCATTCAACAACTCATAGGACGTCCTCTTCAACAGAGGACGGATCATGGCACGATTGATGATGTAGCATGCTGTAGCAATAGCTTCCGCCCAGAAGTACTTGGGGACGCTATTCGCTAAGAGCATAATTCTTGCCATATCCTCTAACGTCCTGTTCTTTCTTTCCACAACTCCATTTTGTTGAGGAGTCCTTGGAGCTGAGATGTTGTGCGAGACACCATGTTGATCACAGTAGGCCAGGAACTCTGAGTTTTGGAACTTCGTCCCATAGTCTGATCTTATGGCTTTGAGAGGCGTCTCAAGGGCAACTTCCACATGTTTGATGAAGACTTTGAACGCATTGAAACAATCTGCTTTTGACACTAAGAAAAGAACCCAAGTGAATCGAGAAAAATCATCTACAAGAACGTAAATGTACCTCTTTCCACCGTGGCTCAACGTCCTCATTGGTCCACAAAGATCCATATGGAGAAGTTCCAAAGGCTTCTTTATACTGACTTCGTTCTTGGATTTGAAGGACGTTCTTGTTTGCTTCCCTTTGATACAGGCTTCACACTGATCAACTTTCTCAGGATCAATTCGGGGAAGTCCTTTCACAAGATTTCTTTGGTGTAGTTTGAGGATTGTTCTTGGTCCAGCATGGCCAAGGCGGCGATGCCAGAGGTCAGCGTCCTCCTTTGAAGCAGATAGACACAACTCTGATTTAGGCTTGAACTCCTGGTTGAAGATGTAGACATTTTTCTGGTGTACTCCTTTGAGAACAACTTTGTTTGATTTCTTGTTGATGACGAGACACTCCTTTGAGTCAAATGTGACTAGATTTTCACCTTGATCACACATTTGGGAGACGCTAAGAAGATTGAAGCCAAGTCCTTCAACAAGACTGACATTTGTTGCTTTGATGGACGGATTGAGAATGGCAGTTCCTTAGCCTAAGGGACGTCCACGCACTTGTTGTCCTTTTGTCACTGGCGTTCCTGAACACTTGGACAAATTTATTAGAATCAAAGTGAGTTTGCCATATCAAAACTAAGGGACGGTTTGTGTGCACACTAACAAGCACGCAAGCGTCCTTGATAGCGTCCCAACAATTTCCCCCTTTTTGATGATGACAAACTCTTAAGCAAAATAGTTTTGGCACTGGAACTTAGCATGCATGAAAACTTAGAAGCGTCCTCTAACACTTAGAAGAATTTCTATAAGCACAAGTTTTCATCCTTTGATTCTCTAACTTTTGGATTTTAAGGAGAAAGTAGCGTCCTAGAATACTATCTAAGCGTTCTCTTGTTTTATTCTAGCATGGCGTTCCTTAGACCTTTCACTAATAGTTCCCCCTTAGCACTTACTGCGGTGAAGGAAGGCGTCTAGCAATATACAGTCATGAGTTTGGACGACTGACCTCTTCTCCTGCCTTGGAATGATAGCACGGCATATGAAAAAATGTGCTATGGCGCCAACCTTTGACAGAACATGGGCTACCCTGTCTGTCCCATAAGGACTCTTGCCACAAAAAATCCTTTCAAGCAGCGCAACCTCTTCGTCATCCGTCATCTCAAATCCATTTTCAGGGAGAGAGCTGAGAGCATTTGACGGCGGCTTCTGAGTACTGAGTCCCATAAAGGCACGGACTTGGCGTTCAGTGACAGAAGCTTTCTCATCATCTATCTTGAAGAGCAGCGTACCGTCCTTGGACCTGAAGCGTACACTCTTGAAGAACGCTCGGACTTGTTCTTTATCAACCTCAACTGGCGCAGGGCCAACATACAGCCATCCTTGGAAGCGCAAGAGCTCAACGAATTTTTGTACATCTTCATCATCAAAGGATGCGAGCCATGTTTCAGAATAAACCAAGGGACCGAGAACATTTACAAGCTCACCATCGTCCTTCCTCTTTTTCTTTGAGCACTTAGGGGACTCAGAATCCTCATCATCGTCATCATCAGAGGCGTTCTCAGCATCCTCAAAGTCTTTTTCCTCTCCGTCCTTGGCAGCAGCGTCCTCTGTGCCTTGGACGTTCTTAGCATCGCCAGCAGTAGCGGCCTGTTCAGATTCAGAGTGAGTCTTGCCTTGGGACGGCTCACCTGCGTCCTAAGCATCTGTTTCTTTTTTTTTGGAGGGCTCAGCGTCCGCAGGGAGTTCGGTTTCTGTTTGGATTGAGGGGGAGGGTTGATTTTGAGGGGTTGGTTGGGGATTTAGGATTGGTAGGGTGTGGTCATAGGGTGTGGTTTCCACAGCATCTCGCTCGAGCTCCTCACTCAGACTTGGCTCGGCGTCCTTCTGTTGAGAGACTTGGTGCTCGCCAGCGGTCTCAATTACTTGTTCTTTTTCAGCTTCTGGTTCCACGGCAGGAGCATTCGCAACTCCCCCTACCTCGTCGTTGGAGTCTCCTGTGATGTCTACAAACGGGGAGGACCCAGCGGCAGGCGTTCCTTGTTTACTCTTCTCAGAAGAGCTTGAAGAAGAGGAACTAGAGGAGGAGATGTGCTCTGGCTCAGCAGCTTCTTTCACGAGGACCTTGGGAGCTTCACCGGTTTTACGGCGTTTGAATGTGTGCTCTAATGAGGGACGTTTCTCGGCGTCATCTGGTCCGGATTCAGAAGATGGACGGCTGGACTTGGGAGTCTCGGGGTCCTTTGGTGGTGAGATGTGAGCTAGAGCCGAGGGAAAGTTGTCAAAGTTTAAAGGGGAGAAGTGAGGGTTTTGTTGGAAGGGAATGAGGGCATTTTTCTTTGTTGCGGTTGGGGAAGGCGGAGGAGTTGGGAGTTGGACGATTTTAAGAGAAGGTTAGGCGGGGGAAGATTGGGCGGGGGCAAGCCTTGTCTTTGTAGGTTTGGATGGTCGTTTTGTGGAGCTAGGCTTGGTAGAGGAAGGGACGACGGATGACTTAGCCTTTTTGAGAGGCCGTTTGTCATGAACTTTCTTGGAGCATCCCTCCTTTAGGTTTGGTGGAAACTTGTCCACAATTTGAGTTGGGTTGGAAGAAGAAAAGGGTTGGGATGATTTTGAGAGGGGGGATTGATGAGAGGCGGGACGTTTAGAGGGCAGGAGTTTCTTTGTGGTGACTGTGGGAAGTTGAGGAGGTGGGGGAGAGGGGCTTGGCAAGCGGTTCTCAATCATGCGAAACGCAAGGGAGTCGCTTGGTTACTTTGGGAATTCAGGTAGGACGCAGTTATGAAGATCAGGAATCAAATCAAGCAGATTTGAGAGATTCTCACCTCCATATATTGAAAAGAAGAGTACGTCCCTCAATTCACTAGGCAGATCATGATACTTGTTCCTGTGAAGAGAAGGAAGAACAAATCTGTGAAGGAACTTCTCATAGTTCCTTCTCTTCTGAGCGTCCTGCTGAACATCCTGCTTTCCCATGCGTTCCCTTATCAAATTGTAAAGGGTCTTGGGCTTCTTGTTGATGAAGTCCAGGAGAGATTCATCAAGGATGATTTGCCTTGGCTTCTCTATAGCGTGGGACTTCACAAGCTTTCTTTTCTTCCCGCCGGCAGAGGATCCGGCCACGTTCCCAAGTAGTTGAGACATTTTCTGACTGATTTCTAGAGTGAGAAAGTCGTCGGAAATCTAGAGAGAAGGCAGAGCTGTTTTGAGAGCAGGGAAGTAGTTGAGCGAAGTAAATGAATGATGGCGACTGTTGAGCCATATATAGAGGAAGCGGTGGCACAATCCGTAAATAAAACAGTGATTTTGTGTGACACGTGTCATAACTTCCCCCTTAAGAATAGCCTGGATACAACTGTCACTGTTCAAACGTTCAAATATTTCAAATCTCATGACGCTTCAACTTCTTCTCAAAATTTTTCAAATTTGAACTGGCGTCCCTCATTGAAACAACTGGCGTCCTCTCCGACTTAGCAAAAATATACCTCTCTAACAAACCAAGAGCCTGAGCAACCGTCCTTATGATCACCTTGCGAACAATTTGAGAACAAAGCAAGTACGTCTTGTAAAAAAAATATGAAGCTCATAGGACGCTTTTGCAGAGTTCTCGGCTAGGGTAAGCTTAGAGTTCCCATCATTTTGGCTTATGATGTGGGTTGGGTGATCAGGGATACTCTTTTCAAGACAAATAGAGAAATTGAATGGCGTTCCAAAGTAGCAAACACATGAAGTTTTAGACTAGCGTCCTTGCAAATATGAATTCAATGCATGATAGTCCTTAAACACTTAGAATCTACTAAACATAGTCAATCATCGAGAGAATAGTAGAACGGGACTTGCTACTTAAAAGTTATCATCCCCAAGAGCAACCTGAGATGCTCAAAGGGACGTCTATCAAGCGCCTTAGTTAAAATATCAGCTATTTGGTCTTCAGTCCTTACATGCCCCATACTAATAAGTCCTAGTTCAACATTATCACGCAAGAAATGATGCCTTATATGAATATGCTTTGTGTGACACGTGCATTGAGCCTTATATAGAGGAAGAGGTGGCACAATCCGTAAATAAAACAGTGATTTTGTGTGACACGTGTCATAACTTCCCCCTTAAGAATAGCCTGGATACAATTGTCACTGTTCAAACGTTCAAATATTTCAAATCTTATGACGCTTCAACTTCTTCTCAAAATTTTTCAAATTTGAACTGTCGTCCCTCACTGAAACAACTGGCGTCCTCTCTGACTTAGCAAAAATATACCTCTCTAACACACCACGAGCCTGAGCAACCGTCCTTGTGATCACCTTGCGAACCATTTGAGAACAAAGCAAGTACGTCCTGTAAAAAAAAAATATGAAGCTCATAGGACGCTTTTGCAGAGTTCTCGGCTAGGGTAAGCTTAGAGTTCCCATCATTTCGGCTTATGATGTGGGTTGGGTGATCAGGGATACTCTTTTCAAGACAAATAGAGAAATTGAATGGCGTTCCAAAGTAGCAAACACATGAAGTTTTAGACTAGCGTCCTTGCAAATATGAATTCAATGCATGATAGTCCTTAAACACTTAGAATCTACTAAACATAGCCAATCATCGAGAGAATAGTAGAACGGGACTTGCTACTTAAAAGTTATCATCCCCAAGAGCAACCTGAGATGCTCAAAGGGACGTCTATCAAGCGCCTTAGTGAAAATATCAGCTATTTGGTCTTCAGTCCTTACATGCCTCATACTAATAAGTCCTAGTTCAACATTATCACGCAAGAAATGATGCCTTATATGAATATGCTTTGTGCGTGAATGAAAAACAGGATTCTTAGCAATTTCAATAGCACTTGTGTTATCACAAAGAATGGGAATAGTTTCAAGGGTGATACCGTAGTCCTCAAGTTGATATTTGATCCCGATCACCTGTGCACAACACGAGGCAGCAGCAACGTACTCAGCTTCCGCAGTTGAAAGCGCCACAGAGTTCTGTTTCTTTGATCCCCATGAGACCAAGCATGAACCAAGGAACTGTGCCATTCCTGAAGTGCTTTTCCTATCGATCACATGACCAGCATAATCTGGGTCCGAGTAGCCAACAAGCTTGAAGGACGTTTTCCTTGGGTACCAAAGGCAGAGTTCGTCGCGTCCCTTGAGATAGCGAAAGATTCTCTTAACTTCTTGCATGTGGGACTCCTTTGGACTTGCTTGGAAGCGTGCACACAAGCAAACGGAAAACATGATGTCGGGACGGCTTGCGGTCAGATAGAGTAAAGAGCCAATCATTCCTCTGTAAAGCTTTTGATCAACGTCCTTCCCTTGTTCATCTGCGTAAAGACGCGATTTGGGGGAACAAGGTGTAACCATAGGCTTGGATGTATTCATCCCATACTTCTCAAGCATTTCACGAACATATTTTTGCTGATGAATACGCGTCCCTTCCTTGAGTTGGTTGATTTGAAGTCCCAGAAAGAAATTGAGTTCTCCAATGAGGGACATCTCAAACTCACTACTCATTAAGGACTTGAACTCATCTACAAGTTTCATGTTAGTACTACCAAAGACTATATCATCAACATAGACTTGGGCAATCAAAATGTCCTTGTGAACTTTCTTAATGAACAAAGTTTTATCAATTGAACCTCTTGTGTATCCATTAGACAAAAGAAAGGACGCAAACCTGTCGTACCTTTCGCGAGGAGCTTGCTTGAGTCCATAGTGAGCTTTGTCTAAGTAGTACACATGATCTGGGTGGGAGGCGTCCTCAAAGCTAGGCGGCTGAGCAAGATACACTTCCTCCTTTAGTTTTCCATTGAGAAAAGCAGTCTTGACGTCCATCTGAAATAACTTGAATCCTTTGTGCGCGGCAAAGGCAATAAGGATACGGACGGCCTCAATTCTAGCAACAGGCGCAAAGGTCTCATCATAGTCAATGCCTTCCTCTTGCTTGAATCCTTGAGCCACCAGTCTTGTCTTGTTCCTTGACACGCGTCCACTTTTATTAAGCTTATTTCTGAACACCTAGCGCGTCCCTATGATGTTTTTGCCTTTAGGACGAGGGACGAGGGTCCAAACTTTGTTCCTTTCAAACTGGTTGAGTTCTTCTTGCATCAGTTGAATCCAGTCAGCATCCTGGAGTGCTTCCTTAATGTTTTTGGGTTCCATCATAGACACAAAGGCATTGAAAGCACAAAAGGCCAAATTTGCACTTTGGGACTTGCTTGCAGCTGAGCGTGTTTGAACTCCTTGAGAAGGATCTGAGACAATCTGAGATGTTGGGTGATTCCTAGAGAAGCGGGACTCCACTGGGAATAATTGAGCAAACCTTGCATCGATCTCACCATCTGAATCGTCACTGTCATCTTGAGCATCGTCCTCAGTGTGTTCCCCTTCAGAAAGAGCGTCCACACCATGGCGTTGCTCGCCTTGTTGACTTGATTCGGCCACATCTTGTTGAACTGGAGATTCACTACGAGAGGGAACTCCTTGATCAACACTAGGAACGTCCACTAAGACTTCTTTTGGATTTGCGTTGGCGTTCTTAGGAACATAGTATTTTCCAGAGGACCAAATATCAACTTCGTCTTCAGAGTCGTCCTGTTGTTGTGAAGAAGAACGTTCTTTCTTACTTGGCTTTTCTTTGTGAGAAAAACTCTCCTTGAACACAACATGAATACTCTCCTCAAGCTTAAGAGTTCTTTTGTTGAAAACTCTATATGCTTTGCTTGTGAGGGAGTACCCAAGGAATATGGCTTCATCACTCCTTGCATCGAACTTTCCAAGTCTTTCTTTGTCGTTGATGTGAACAAAGAACTTGCATCCAAAAACTCTGAGATAATCAATGTGAGGCTTCTTTCCATTCAACCACTCTTAGAATGTCTTCTTCAGTAGAGGACAGATCATGGCACGATTTATGATGTAGCAAGCAGTAGCAATAGCTTCAGCCCAGAAGTACTTGGGGACGCTATTCGCTAGCAGCATAGTCCTTGCCATATCCTCCAACGTCCTGTTCTTTCTTTCCACAACACCATTTTGTTGAGGAGTCCTTGGAGCTGAGAAGTTGTGGGAGACGCCATGTTGATCACAGTAGGCCAGGAACTCTGAGTTTTGGAACTCCGTCTCATGGTCTGATCGTATGGCTTTCAGAGGCGTCCCAAGGGCAACTTCCACTTGTTTGATGAAGATTTTGAAGGCGTTGAAACAATCTGCTTTTGACACCAAGAAAAGGACCCAAGTGAATCGAGAAAAATCATCTACAAGAACGTAAATGTACCTCTTTCCACCATAGCTCAGCGTCTTCATAGGTCCACAAAGATCCATATGGAGAAGTTCCAAAGGCTTCTTCGTACTCACTTCGTTTTTGGACTTGAAGGACGTTCTTGTTTGCTTCCCTTGGATACAGGCTTCACACTGTTCAACTTTCTTAGGATCAATTCGGAGAAGTCCTTTCACAAGATTTCTTTGGTGCAACTTAAGGATTGTGCTTGGTCCAGCATGGCCAAGATTGCGATGCCAGAGGTCAACGTCCTCCTTTGAAACAGATAGACACAACTTAGATGCAGGCTTGAACCCTTGGTTGAAGATGTAGACATTATTCTGGCGTACTCCTTTGAGAACAACTTTGTTTGTTTTCTTGTTGATGACGAGACATTCCTTTGAGTAAAATGTGACTAGGTTTTCACCTTGATCACACATTTGAGAGACACTAAGGAAATGGAAGCCAAGTCCCTCAACAAGACTGACATTAGATGCTCTGATGGACGAATTGAGAATAGCAGTTCCCGTCCCTTTGATCTTTCCTTTGCCCTTGTTGCCAAACGAGACAGTTCCTCCCGTGGCACTATTTTGGATCGAAGTGAGATGGATCTGGCTTCCTGTCATATGATTTGAGGCGCCACTATCAATGATCCACGGGCGTCCCCTCACTTTCACCTGCCAAAACAAAGTTAGTGTTTGGCGACCCAAGCAAGGTGTTCCTTACCTGGTTCGTTATAGTAGTAGAACTCTAGTTTTGGCAAATAGTCATTCAGATTAACATCATTGGACGTAGCATGCTTTCTAAATGAACTTTTAGAACGTCTAGGACGTCTAGCATTTGACTTAGGGACGGACTCATCATTTTCAATGTTAGTCTTAGCAGCTTTGCCATTTTCAAGGTCTTCCTTCAACTTAAGGCATTCAAACTAATAATGACCACCTTGTCCACAGTACCAACACGTCCTATAGTAATTACCAAGATAATATTTCTTGTTAGGACGTTGAGTTCTGTTTTCTTCCATTTTCTGTGGATTGCAAACCTTAGAATCTTCCCCCTTAGCAATTTTCTTATAGATCCTGTGACTAGTGGAGTTAGTGTAGTAGTCATGTTGCCCTTTCTCTCCATTCTCTAGGACTCTAATACGCTCAAGAAGGTTCTTGGTTTTCTCCCTTTCAAGTTCTAGCTCAGATGTCTTGCTAGCTTCAAAGTCACTAGGCAGAGAGTCCTTAGAGTTTGACTCATATCCTAGTCCTCTTTTGGCTGGGACAAAAACCATGGGTCTAACTTCTTCAGTAATGGGATTCTTTCCTAGCACTTTGACTTCTTCCCTAAGTTTGGCGTTCTCAAGTTTGAGACACATCAATTCAGTTTTTAGGGATTTGTTCTCTTCACTCGAGGACTCTAGTTGTAAAGATACTGTTTCACAATTCTCACATTCAACAATTATGTTTTCGTCCTCACGTTCAACCATTCTATTCTTCATAGCATAGCTTTCTTGCATGATTTTACCAATGAGTTTGATAAGCTTAGGTTTTGAACATTTTTCTAAGGAACTTATCATGGACTCGTGTGTTACCTCTTGCTCGTTTTCGGAGGCGTTCTCTTCAAGCACTGGAGCGTCCTCCACAACCATGTAAGCGACATGATCATCAGGTTCTTCATTATCTGAGTCACTGTCGTCCCATGCGCTTGTTGACATAGACTCAAAGGCACTCAACAAGGCCTTTTTCTTTATATCTTTGGAGGACATTCCCGAGGTACACTTGTTAGCAAAATGTCCTTTCTTGTTGCATTTGTAACAAGTGAGTTCCTTCATTTCAACTTCAGTGTACTTGGGACTCTCCTTCTTGTAAGGCATCTTGTGCTTTGAGTGAGCTTTGAATCTTTTACCCCAGGCACGAAGAGAATTGTGCAGAAGAGCAAGTTCTTCCTCCTCATCAAGCAGTTATTTCGACTTGCTCTCTTTCTCTTTCAACGCATGGACGCGCATCTTCTCACGGTTTTCCCTTTTATTGGCGTCCACCATCAATGCTAGATCTCTTTGCCGACGAAGGTACTCTGCGTACTCTGGCGTTGTTGATGCCAAAGGAAGATCTGTTTGACGGTTCCATCCTAGCTCAGCCATGTCAGCGTTCCTTCTTGCTTCGTACTGCCTCAGCTTCCCATAGATCTCTTCCATATCAAGAGTTTTATTGGATGTATTCTCTTTGAAGGTTGTTCTATCAAAGTTCCAGATTCTAGTCAACCCATCGATGACTACTTGAACTCTGTTTCTCATTGAGACTTCAGATACTGGGATACCCAAGTTCTTCATCTTGGTGACAAGAGCTTCAAAACGGAATGAGTAGTCCTTAACCATTTCATTGGGCAGCATTCTGAAAGCATAGAACTCTCTCTTTATCTCTAGCTGGACATCATCCTTCATCTCGGCAGTTCCTACGTGGTACTTCTCAAGAGCTTCCCACTGTAGCTTAGCTATTGCCAAATTGCTAATTCTAGTGGCATCCCTTTCGCAGAGGGACGCTTGAAGGAAGCATATAGCCTTAGCATTGGTTTCCATCAGCTTGTATTCATCGGGACCCCACTCGTCCTCTTTGTCAGCCTTGTCAGCAGGAACTTTGAGGTCACCTTTCTGAATCACTCTCCAGCATTGATAGTTTTGACTCCTACAGAAGGTCTCAAACCTTGTCTTCCAGTGGTTGAAGTTGCCTTCCGTCAGACGCGGAGGCTTCACAAAGGAGATTCCAATAGGTTCCATGTCCATTTCACCTGCAACTCAACAAAATCTAGAGCGCCTGCTCTAATACCAATTGTTGGATCGTTAGTTCAAGAGGGACGTCCTTTACTTGGGTAAAGGCGTCCTTGAGTGAGGCGTCCTTACTAAGTATAAGGGCGTCCCTTAGTTATGCAGCGGAATTAAAGAACTAAACAGGTGAACTTACTAAGTATTAAACACAGCGATTTATAGAGCAACCACTCAAGACCAAGTAGTCCTTGAGTGTAAACCTCTACCTCCTTGGATGATTTTTGAATAGATTTTCCATTTTTATTAAACGTCCTTGTGTTGTACTGGCGAGTCCTTTACACTTCTCTGGCACTTATATGCGTCCTAAGTGCACTAGTAATGTTCTCCTTTAAGCCTACAACTCAAGCGAGTTTAATCTTCTAAAGGACTCTATCCCTATGTCCTATAAAGCTTCGTAGGACTCTCTTTTTCTTTTTGGTTTTTCTGAGTTACAAACAAGTTGTGGTTTGGGTTACAATTCTCACTCGATCTAACACAAGCCTTGAACAGTTCTTGAGTGTTCTTGAGCTTGTTCTACGTGTTCTTGAGTGAGTCGCTTTCCTCTGATTCTCTCTGAATATTCTCTGAAAAGCGTTGATGTCACAATAAATGCCTTGGGCTATTTATATGACTTGGGGAAGGGCGTCTTTCCTCTTCGGACGATCATGCCCTTCGTGGACGTGGCTACAGGATCTTCCTCCACGAAGTATGGCGGTGATGAGGAAGCTTCCTGTATCCAGCTGTGTGTGATGGACTCCACTATAGGATCTATCACCACGTGTTGATGAACTCTGCTACAGGATCGTCCGCCACGTAGTGTTGGACTCTACTACAGGATCGGTCTCCACGTGTCTTTGATGATCAAACATTGTCGAGTGATGTCATCCTGTCGGCTAGTAAGTAAGGACGCTCTGCTTGCGTTCCTACTTGCTTGGGACTCCGTCCTTGCTCAAGTAGTCTCTTGCTGGTCCTTACTTCCTGTTAGCTAGCGTCCCTAAGCCTAAGGGACGTCCACACACTTGTTGTCCTTTTGTCATTGGCGTTTGTTGGCCCCTAACGAACAAGAAACCCAAGGCTTGTGCTAGAGCGGCCTACGAGATGTTTACGAAGACCATCAATGCGTTTCTAGAAGGTCGGTCAAGCTAAGTTTGACCGAGTATACCTCTTTGACCCTCCAAGCATGATGATAGGTTGAATTATATCTATTTAGGATTTTCTTTATCTTATACAGGCGGGATGATAACAATTTTAGGGAGGATATATCTTCTACGATTTATCTATCCATTTAGTTATCTTTCTATCTTGTAGAGCACTCTATCTTTTTAGGCCCCTATAAATATATAGAGGGGGGTCATACATATGTACATTACACATTCATACATCAACACGATCGAATACACACGAGATTCATACAATTTTCGTATTCTTTTCAATCGATTCTTAAGTTCTTATTGCTTAATTCATGCCCGATCTAGGCTAAGGGGTCACCAATCTAGCTTGGTTGATTTCTAGCTCTAACAATTTGGCGCCCACCGTGGGGCTAAGAATTCGGCAACTTACGAACAAAGAATCGCTTACTGTTCGAGTTTCTCATCAACAACGATGTCCGAATCTGGGGAATTCGTGCCAAATAAGAACAACGCCACACAACAAGAAGAAATCTTGTCTAAACAACGAGAAGACGAGATGGCGGACGTTCGACGACGCATGGAGCTTCTCCAGAAGGAACTTGAGCAACAAAAAGGCTTCTTTGAAGCCAGCATGGAGCGTTTGACCAACGAAAACAACCAACTCAGGAGCCAAAACCAGTTACTCACCACGGCAAGGCAGCCCGCTAACGTGCCCAGAAACACTGAGGGTTTTGTAACCCGACTGAATTTCGATTCCGGAGAGGGGACTTCTGGGGGAAACAATGGGAATGACACCCAAGGTGGAGTCTTGAACACTCAACAGACGCCTAACCCCAAGAGCAACCGTGATTCGGCCTATTTTGTATAGGTTAACTCTTGTATTTTAGAGCTATATTGAGAGTGTTTAGGTTAGTTTTGAGCGTTATTGTAATATCAAGACCGAAGACACAAGAGTATGAAGAATCAAGAGTTAAAGAGCTTAAAGACGAAGATTCGCCACTGCATGGATATCGCGGTCGCGTTGTCTATGACGCGGGCGCGGTGGCGTGGAGGAGCGAGCCAACCAAGACCATGAAGGCCGCGGTCGCGCTGTCTGTGGCGCGGTTGCGGTAGAAGCTGACTCGGATTTGACCGAGTGAAGGCCGCCGCGGGCGCGGTGGTGGTGCCGCGGTCGCGGGTTCGACCGACTTCCAGACGGGAGAGATTTCACCGTTTCTATCTTGTTTCCTTTCTTATCTTTCGGTTTCCTATCTTGTTTAGTCCGAAAAGGTTGATCCTTGGGGCTATATAAGGGGGACCTTTCTAGGTTTTTAGGATATCCAATACTTGTCAATCAATTGTAATTCAATAAAGATTAGAGTTTTCTTTGTAATGGAGAACTAACTCTCCTCTGGAGTTTATTCAATCAAGGAAGCTTTATTATGAAGTTGTGAAATTCTGGTAACCTCTTTATCCTTAGGTCTTTATTGATACTCTTGTGCTTCATCCCATGATCTATGTTTGATTTTATGAGCCTGATCAACTTGTTTGATTTACTTAGATCTATTGTTTGAATTAGGATTGATTGTTGTCTATGCATCTTTCCTATTCTCGAAACAACTCTATTCTAGGACCGTGGACTAGTTTAGGGAAGAGTATTCAATGGTTAAGTTATGCATGAGACTCGTAGCTTGATTGCATGATTTGATTTCCTATTATCCCTGTGCTCTATGCTAATTCTAGGTTAAGCGTCCTTGCCTAGGGTTATAGAATTGCGATTTCTAATGATTGGGATTGGAATTGACCTAAGCATATAAAGAGGTGGATGAATTCATGATCAACGGATTAATAAAGTGGAATTGATTGGATAAACTCTGCTTGATAACTTTGATTGAAACCAACTTTCAAAACCCCCTTTTGATTACTTGCATGAAAACCACTAAAATCTGAATAAAAACTGATTCCTTTGGGTTCGACCCCTTGCTTGCCTACTATACTTGTGTTTGCATGTTTGGGATTTATTTTTGATAAGGGAACAACGACTTTGCCCGAGTCAAATTTTGGCGCCGTTGCCGGGGAACTTAGGTTTCTTTCTAGTATTAATATTTTTATTGGCTTTGTGTGGACCTATCTTACGGTCCGCACTTGTATAGTCTGATGTCTGCTTTTAAGTTTTGTCAGTTGCAGGATGAGCCCTTTCATGGGTATTTCACTAGGTGTCAGGAAGAGTTGTATGAGCTTGCATCGTGGGGCTTAGACGTAAAGATTAAGGATGCTTGCGATTACATCTTTGGTGGGGTGACTCATGAGACCCTACTGATGTTGTACCACAAGAGCGAAGGAAAATACGTCATCTGGGAACCCATGGACCAATGAAATTTCTTTTGTGGGATCCGAGCCGACGAGGTCAAGGAGTTAGCTTCTGTCGAAGATCCGCGCCCGCGCTCATCAACCCGCGCCCGCGGAAATTCGACAGAACCTACGGAGTTTTCGTCGGAGGATGAGCCGCGACCGCGGTCCCCTAAGCCGCGATCGCGGTCCCCTGAGCCGCGACCGCGTTCCCCTGAGCGCGCCCGCGGAAATACCCCAGAGGCATCCACTGAGTTCTCCGGAGAAAGGCGAGCGCGACACGCATGTCGCGAGGTCTTCGGTGCCCCTTGCTTTGAATGTGCTACGGTGGAAGGACACTACTACCTTCCTCGCAGCTCAGCCCCTGTTTCGTATGAGGAAACGGAGAATTTCCCCCTGGAGGAAAACCGCGACCGTAGCCCACAAACCGCGCCCGCGGCCTCTAAGGAGGCTTGTCCGCCGGTGCTCAAGCACAAGCCTGTTTCCCCCAAGAGGCATCCGAGGCGTGTTCCCACAAGGCCGAAAGAATCCACTCAGAATGACAGGACGAAAGAAGAAGTTGATTGGGCGATATTTGGTGAATTTTGGGATGGTTTGGATCAAGAGGAGGTTCGAGATGATGATATGGAGATTTCTTCTTCACCGTCAGAAAATTTCGCATCCCCCTCCATGGAGATTTCGGAAATCAGCCTTGACGATCCCTATATCCTTTACTCCACTTCTTCTCTCTCTTTTGATCCTGATTTTTTTCTTACATGCCAATCTTTCATTAAGGATTCTATCTTTGAGCATGCTAGGGTAGGTGATGAGTTTTTCTATGCTTTACCTCATGATAGTGATAATTCAAATAGGAGATTTGCATGCTTTGCTAAATACTTTGAAAAATCACATAAATCACCTAATTGGTTTCACTCTAGGAAATCTCACCCTAATTGCTCAAGCATGTTTGATAGGTTAAAAAGGAGTTTGAATTATTTCTTATTTCTTGTTAATTAATTGTCAACATGCTATGTGTCCTGTTGTAAGATAGCTGTGCAGGACTTTGATTTGATGCTCAGGGCATTGACGATGTCCGATCATGAAGACGTCGGGCCATCGACGTTAAATAAAGGCGCTGCTTGGGAGGCAACCCAAGGCTTAGATAGATTGTTTTTCCATTCCTAGCTTAGGTTTATTCTCGTTTTAAGACTAATGTGCAGGTACTAGGTCCGAAAGGACATTCTGGTGCAAAACCGCGCTCGCGGCAACCACACCGCGGTCGCGGCTAAGCCCAGAACCCCCGGTGTACAGGTACTAGACCCCCGCGGTCGCGGTCCTCACGCCGCGCCCGCGGAGGGCCCTGGTTGAAAAAAAAGAGAAAAAAGAAAAAAAAAAAGAGAAAAAAAAAAGAGAAAAAAAAAGAGAAAAAAAAAAGAGGACTTTTTTTGTCCTATTCTATCTCTATATCTTCCATCTATCTATATCCATTCTATTCCATCTTCTATCTTTTCCACCACTTTCTATATTTTCTTTCCATCCACCTTTGTAGTTCCATTCTTTTGGCTATGTGTAAAAGCCTAAATATGGGGGAGCTTTGTTTCCCCGAGAGTTCTCTTCTCCACGGCTCGAGTGCAAGCATTTGCCCATCTTTCAAGAGACGAGTCAAGATACGAAGGTTGTTTGCACATCACATTGTTCGAGACAAGGTCAAGAACTCGTCCCTGCACGAGGACCGCGACCGCGCCGCATCATCCGCGCCCGCGGTGGTCCACCCAACGTTGACTTCTTCTCTCTGCAACGATTCCGCGCCCGCGCCCCTTGTGCCGCGCCCGCGGTGAGCCATCAGACTTGGATTACGGAGTTGCTTCCATTCTACCACCTTTGAAGAGTTCTTCCATTCCACTTCTCTTCAATCGATTGTGAGTCTTCTGATATACCTTTCTCCTTGCTTCTATCCTTTCTCTTTGCTTCATTGAGGACAATGAAGGATTTAAGTATGGGGGAAGGAGTACTCGCATTCGCTTATCCTAGTTAGCTTAGTTAGAGATTTGCTTCAGATTTTTGATTTTCTTTTTTTTATGGAGCACTTGCACCATACTTTTTGCATAATAAAGAAAGAAAAGAAAAGAAAAAGATAGAAAAAGCCATAAAAAAGTGAAAAAAGGCATATAAAATCCTGGGATGAGTCGAAAACCCGAAAGGGCGGCTCAGGTAATAAGCAGGTAACCCGGACCAGCATTAGGCTGGGGTAATAAGAGGTTCATGAGTGATGTGAGATTTTGTGAGCACACCTTGAGAAAAATGAAAAGAGCGGTTAGGTGAAAACCCGAAAGGGCGCCTAAGCAGAATTGAGCAGTAAAATTTGAGTGTTTAGGATCATTCCTGCTTGGGGACTTTGGGGCTTACATGTTAGATTTGGGTAGATCCTAGATTGCTCTCTTTCATGTTTTAGAGCTTGAGTGTTATATCTTGTTGTGAGGTGTGTGTTTGAGCTTCATTGTTTTATACTCATGATTTCTCTATATTTTTGGGTTCGGGTTGTGAGTTGAGTGTTTTTATCTTCCCTTGTATTTTATGAGATCTTAGATGTGCTGATTTGTTATATTTGTTTGAGCTTACTCGAGGACGAGCAAGATCTAAGTATGGGGGAATTTGATTCGGCCTATTTTGTATAGGTTAACTCTTGTATTTTAGAGCTATATTTAGAGTGTTTAGGTTAGTTTTGAGCGTTATTGTAATATCAAGACCGAAGACACAAGAGTATGAAGAATCAAGAGTTAAAGAGCTTAAAGACGAAGATTCGCCACTGCATGGATATCGCGGTCGCGTTGTCTATGATGCGGGCGCGGTGGCGTGGAGGAGCGAGCCAACCAAGACCATGAAGGCTGCGGTCGTGCTGTCTGTGGCGCGGTCGCGGTAGAAGCTGACTCGGATTTGACCGAGTGAAGGCCGCCGCGGGCGCGGTGGTGGTGCCGCGGTCGCGGGTTCGACCGACTTCCAGACGGGTGAGATTTCACCGTTTCTATCTTGTTTCCTTTCTTATCTTTCGGTTTCCTATCTTGTTTAGTCCGAAAAGGTTGATCCTTGGGGCTATATAAGGGGGACCTTTCTAGGTTTTTAGGATATCCAATACTTGTCAATCAATTGTAATTCAATAAAGATTAGAGTTTTCTTTGTAATGGAGAACTAACTCTCCTCTGGAGTTTATTCAATCAAGGAAGCTTTATTATGAAGTTGTGAAATTCTAGTAACCTCTTTATCCTTAGGTCTTTATTGATACTCTTGTGCTTCATCCCATGATCTATGTTTGATTTTATGAGCCTGATCAACTTGCATTGTTTGATTGACTTAGATCTATTGTTTGAATTAGGATTGGTTGTTGTCTATGCATCTTTCCTATTCTCGAAACAACTCTATTCTAGGACTGTAGACTAGTTTAGGGAAGAGTATTCAATTGTTAAGTTATGCATGAGACTCGTAACTTGATTGCATGATTTGATTTCCTATTATCCCTGTGCTCTATGCTAATTCTAGGTTAAGCGTCCTTGCCTAGGGTTATAGAATTGCTTGGACCGTGGACTTGCGATTTCTAATGATTGGGATTGGAATTGACCTAAGCATATAAAGAGGTGGATGAATTCATGATCAACGGATTAATAAAGTGGAATTGATTGGATAAACTCTACTTGATAACTTTGATTGAAACCAACTTTCAAAACCCCCTTTTGATTACTTGCATGAAAACCACTAAAATCTGAATAAAAACTGATTCCTTTGGGTTCGACCCCTTGCTTGCCTACTATACTTGTGTTTGCATGTTTGGGATTTATTTTTGATAAGGGAACAACGACTATGCCCGAGTCAAACCGCGAACAGGCAACAAACAAGGAGATCCCCGGAAACCAGGTCACCCCTCAGGGTAACACCTATAGAACCCGCTCCGGGAACGTATGGATAGCGGAGAATGCTTACACTGAGAGACACCAGGAGGTGGATTTAGACGCCCTCATCCGAAGGAAGGTTATGGAGCAGATTGGGGCCATCTCCGATCAGGTTGTCAAGAGCCACACCGGATACCAGCCGGTACAACCAGAGGCCCACGACGGATACAACGAATCACCATTCGTCCCCAGGATTGCTCGGGCCGAAATACCAAGGAAAGTCATTATCCCCACCATGAACCCTTACAACGGCACCACGGACCCTAACGAGCACATAGCCATCTACAAGCAAAAGATGATGACTAGCTCGGTCCCCAGTCACTCAAAGGAATCCGTGATGTGCAAAGGGTTTGGAACGACCCTGATGGGACCGGCCCTCACCTGGTTCATCGGTCTGCCCAGAGGGAGCATCAAGTCCTTCGCCGACCTCTCGGATACCTTTCGAAGCCAGTTCGCGAGCAGTCGCAAGTTTGAGAAGCAGTCTAGTGACCTTTACAGGGTCAAACAAAGGAATCATGAGACCACAAGAGCTTTCCTAGATCGCTTCAACAAAGAGAAAGTAACCATTCCAAATTGCGACACTACCACCGCAATCGAGGCTTTCCGACAAGGAATCATACCGGACGGAGGACTGTACCAGGAGCTAACCAAGCACCCTTGTGTCACTTTCGAGGAAGTCCAGTCAAAAGCACTAGCACATGTGCGATTGGAGGAGGATAGATCTCTCCGAAGGAGGTCGGCCGAACCTAGGAGCTCCGATAGGAAAGGCGGTAATGATCGCAAGAAGGAATATCCAGAGCGAAGGCGATCACCCTTCGACCAGAGAAGGGGCAGGCGTGATCGGTCCTACGATAGACACCCAACCAAAAGGGTTAATGTAGCACGCAACAAGCCACCAATGGACAAGGAACGCGATCCATTGCCACCACCTCTAGAGGAGTACAACCTCAAAATCTCGCCGTCGCAACTGGTGAAAAATCTCTCCAAGATGGGAGATCTAGTTAGGTGGCCCAGAAAAGATAAAGCACCCAAGGCTGGGGCCGACGAGAATAAATGGTGTGAGTTCCACGACAACCACGGCCACTGGACCAAAGATTGCATTATGCTAAGGAGGGAAGTGGCACACTTAATCTCTAAAGGCAAGATCCAGGAAGCGGCTCCAGACGCCAGAGTTCCTCGCGATCTTCTAGATAATCCCTACTCCAGAAAGGCGAGCGAGAAAACACCCCCTACCCCAGAAAGGGTAGTGAACGTAATCACCGGAGGCTCAAGCGTGTGTGGTCTTACTTACTCAGCAGCCAAGAGACACGTGCGAGAGGGGTACCTGGGAAAACCAACCCATCTAGAAAGGCGACCTAGACAACCCACCGGGTTGGCAATAGTCTTTGACGACTCTGACATTGAAAACCAGGTTGGGCCTCATCATGACGACTTGGTGATCTCCTTACACATTGGAAACGTCCTTATGAGGAGAATACTGGTCGACACCGGTAGCTCTACTAACCTCATAACACTCACCGCCCTCAAAGAGGTGGGTTTGTCTGAAAACGACATCCACAAACAACCGGTCCCCCTCGTAGGGTTCAGTGGAGAAGTAAAACATACCGCTGGAAACATAACCCTGCAAACCTTCGCGAAAGGAATAAACTTGCAAGTGGAATTCATGGTGATAGATTGTCCATCCAGCTACAACGTGATCTTGGGTCGCCCTTGGTTACACGACATGAAGGCGGTGGCTTCCACCTACCACCAGACGGTGAAGTTCCCTACACCAAGGGGGATAGAAGAAATTCGAGGAGATCAGAGGCTAGTTAGAGAATGCTACAAAACTGCTCTAAACCCTACGGCCGCTGGGCCGCAGGCATAGCAATTACAGAGCGCTACCCCTCCTGGCCAGACCCGAGAGGGAGAAGAAGAAGTGGAGGAGGTAGCAATAGGGGAAGGACGGATCGTTCGCCTGGGCATCGGACTAGACACGTCCATCAAGGCGGAACTCGTGTCCTTTCTAGAGAAACACCAGAAGTGCTTTGCATGGAGCCACGAGGATATGACTGGAATCGACCCAGGTGTGATCACGCACAAGCTTAATACCGATCTTAGTTTCTCCCCCGTAAAACAAAAAAGAAGAAGGTTTGCCCCGGAGCGAATCCAGGCAGTTGACGAGGAAGTAAGGAAGCTACTAGACACAGGCAAGATCCGGGAGGTGAAATATCCAGAGTGGCTAGCTAACGTGGTGGTCGTCCCAAAGAAGAATGGAAAGTGGAGGGTTTGCGTGGACTTTACCGACCTGAATAAGGCTTGTCCTAAGGACTCTTTCCCACTCCCACACATAGACACGATGGTCGACGCCACCGTTGGCCATGAACTCTTGACATTCATGGACGCCTTTAGCGACTATCACCTGATCCAGATGCACCACGAAGACCAAGAAAAAACGTCCTTCATAACAGGACAAGGGACGTATTGTTACCGAGTTATGCCTTTCGGCTTGAGAAACGCTGGCGCAACTTACCAGCGTCTCGTTAACCATATGTTGCAGAATCAAATCGGGAAGACCATGGAGGTATATATCGACGATATGGTGGTCAAGAGCACGATGGCGGTTCAGCACCAGCAGCACCTCGAAAAAGCTTTTAACATTCTCGAAAAATTCAATATGAAGCTCAACCCTCAAAAGTGTACGTTCGGAGCTCAGTCTGGAAAATTTCTAGGTTACATCGTGACTAAAAGGGGGATTTAGGCCAGTCCCGACCAAGTGAAAGCAATAGCCTCCCTGAGATCGCCCAAGAACATCAAGGAAGTACAAAAGCTTGCGGGAAAAATCGCCGCCCTTAACAGGTTCATATCCAAGTCAGCCGATAAGTGTCGCCTGTTCTACGATATACTCATGAAAAACAAAAGCTTCCAGTGGGACGAACGATACGAGAAGGCTTTCCAGGAACTCAAGGGTTATTTTTCCAATCCATTGTTGCTAGCCAAGCCGGTGCCAGGAGAAATCTTGCAGCTTTATCTAGCAGTGTCGGGGAGCACACTGAGCGGGGTTCTAGTCAGAGAAGCCGACGGACAACAAATGCTTGTTTACTTCGTAAGCAAGACGATGACTTCAGCAGAGACTAGATACACCCCCCTCGAAAAATTGGTCCTCGCCGTCGTCATGAGTTCGAATAAGCTTCGCCCTTACTTCGAATCGCATACGATCACGGTGCAAAACCAGCTATCCTCTGCGACAGGTGATGCAGAAGCTAGAATTCTCGGGATGAATGACCAAGTGGGCGGTGCAACTCAGCGGCTATGACATCAAATACGAACCTCGCAAGGCCATAAAATCACAGGTCTTAGCCGACTTCGTCGCTGACTTCACACCTGATCTAGAGGAGGCAGCAAACTCAAGTACACCCACGCCTATCCCGAGCGAGATACACGACACGTGGACGCTCAACACAGATGGGGCTTCCAACGCCCGAGGGATAGGGCTAGGGGTGGTCCTGGAATCAAGCAAGGGAGATAAGCTAGCTCAGGCCGTAAGATGCGATTTCGACGCCACAAACAATGAGGTAGAGTATGAAGCTTTGATTTTCAGATTAGGGCTAGCACGAGACCTAGCAATCCGAAATCTGCAAGTAAAGTGCGACTCTCTCTTGGTGATAAACCAAATATTAGGCCTGTTCGAGGCAAAGGACGAGAGGATGGCTCTTTACCTGGAGAAGGCGAGGGCATTGGCGGGAGAATTCCAGCAAATTACCTTCGAACAGGTACCTAGGGAGAACAACGCGTCGGCCGACGCCTTAGCAGGTTTAGGCTCAGTACTCAACCCAAGTGAACACTCTCAGATCCCGCTAGTACACCTTCTTTACTCGGCGATCGAGGATCCCAAAGAGACATCCATGCTTCACACACTCCCAGTAGCCAGCCTTGACACAGACTCTGGATCAAAGCCCAACAGCTGGATCAAACCGTACCTAGACTGGCTAGTACACGAAAAGGCGCTTGAGGATAAAACGGAGGCAAGAGCTTTAAGAGCAAAAGCCACGCGATTCGTCGTCCATCAGGGCATACTCTACCACAAGTCTGCGTCTGGGGTCTTGCAAAGGTGTGCAGAAGGAGAAGAGATAGAGAGCATTATGAAAGAGATCCATGAAGGGTATTGCGGAAACCATGCTGGTGGCAGGAGCTTGGCAAACAAGATACTTACGCATGGGTGGTACTGGCCAACGCTACGACGCGACGCCACCAAGTACGCCCAGGAATGCAAGGCTTGCCAGAGACACGCACCAACTTCTCACCAGCCCTCCGAGAGCCTACATCCAACCCTTACTCCTTGGCCCTTCATGAGGTAGGGGATGGATATCGTAGGGAAATTACCTCCTTCCACGGGGCAGAAGGTATTCTTCCTGGCTATGACCGATTACTTTTCCAAGTGGATCGAGGCTGAGGCGTATAGAGAGATCAAAGACAAGCACGTGATCTCGTTCATCGAACGCAATATCCTATGCCGCTTCGGAATTCCAGCAACAATCGTTTGTGACAACGGTTCCCAATTCATTAGCCAGAGAATGAGGGAATTCTGCCAGGGGTTGAACATTGACCTGGTTACATCAACCCCCAGATATCCCCAGGCGAATGGGCAAGCAGAATCCTCAAACAAGGTAATCATAAGCAACCTGAAGAAAAGACTAACCAAGTCCAAAGGCAAGTGGGCAGAGGAGTTACCCTACGTGCTTTGGGCTGATCGCAGCACTCCCAAGAAAGCGACGGGACAAACCCCCTTTTCTCTGGTATACGGGTGCGAGGCAGTCATTTCAGCTGAAATCCAGGTCCCAACCGCGCGGTATGGTCTAGCTACACTTGACCAGAACAAGGAGCAGCTCGAGGCGGACCTGGACACGGTCCAAGGGTTACGAGAATTGGCCCACCTCAGAGTAGCTCGATACCAGCAGCAAGTATCCAGGAGCTACAACAAGAACGTAAGAGTTAAGGTCTTCCGAGTCGGGGACTGGGTACTTCGCAAAGTATTCCAGAACACAGCAGAGCAGAACGCGGGAAAATTGGCACCTGGATGGGAGGGACCTTACAGGATTACGAAGGTCGTAGGGCAAGGAACTTACCAGTTGGAGTCCGAGGAAGGAGAACCAGTACCTAGGAGCTGGAATGCCACTCACCTCAAGAAGTATTATTTCTAGAAACCCTATCTCTGGTTACTTAGTTTGATTTGCATATTAGAAGGTCTTGGATTTTTTTTCTTTTTTGGGGGATGCAAGGGGTTTCCTGAACCATCACCCCACTTTTATTTCTAGATCATAGTTCTAGTCATTAGCATCAGTTAGCACATTGTTTTGCGTTCTTGAGATTCTTTTGAATTATGAATGAAATTTATTACAAATTACTTCATTTATACACACGGAAAACAAGAATGTGCTTCTCAAAAGCACACCTTTGCAAATTTCGCACGATACAAAATCCACACCCGGGTACCCGCCTAGTAGCCCCGATCAAGCTACAAAAAGGCAAACATTGCCACAAAACTCGTGGACGTAACGATTAGGCCCATAAGTGACCTAGGCATGTATCGCCAGAAATCCCACAAAACTCGTGGACGTAATGATTTGGCCCATAAGAGGCCTAGGCAAGTATCGCCAGCATTGCAAATCTCGCACGAACATTTGGATCCACAAATAAGGCACAAGTCGCCTGACACATATGCTAGCATCCAAACGGATTAGTCCACACCTACTAACTGGTTGTACAACCCAGATATACTATCAACATTCGACGTCACTACGCTAACGTTAGCCCTTCCCACAAACAAGTTTGTTTCTTGCGAATAACAACCGCCACGACGCATGAGGTACCTACGCTACTTCTACCAAAAACAAAACACGCTTTTCTAATCACAATCCCTAGACAATGGCGATCCTTCTCCTAACAACACAAGGGGTAGCGAATTCGCCGTCAATCACATCACCATACTATGACAAATTTATTATATCTAGACTCTGACTTTAGAAATACACATTGACTGGCGCTCGTTTAAAACGCAAGCACGTTTCCCTGTACACATCCTCCAGGGCACGGCCTACAAATATACTCCTGGAAACACAAGGGGTACTAGGCCTCCCGGCGAGACTTATCCAAGAAAAACATCTCGTTTCTAGATGAGGCCAGTAGAACCCTATCTAGGCAGAGTCACGAGAGTCATGCAAATTCATAAGAACTCATCAAGCGACAAGGGGTGAGTTCAAGCGTAAAACGAGTTTACTCGAAGTACGCCCCTGACACTGCCAGATGGCACGATCAAAGCTATTCTTAAAGCTGAAAATTCGCAAGTAGAAATCAAGTGCTTATACATGCGTCAGGTCGAAAGCATAATAGACCTAAATTAGCAGGGCCATACGGGGGGCCCACAAATAAAAAGTTCATACACTAGGGGTACGACGTTTTCCCCCAAAAAGAGTTAGAGTTTTGGCACTCAGGCCACATCAGAATCTTTGTCAAGTTTTTGGCAAATAACATTGCCAGAAAGAGTACTTAAACCAAAAACCGTCACAAAACAGACAAATAAGACAAATCACTTGGCAGGAGAGGGAGTTTGCGACGAGAGCTGTTCGTCCTTGTCCTTCTGAACAATGTCGCTTGAACCTGCGGCAGGAGCATCCTCCATCGGGGCTGGAGAATTGGCGTCGTCGTCTAGATTTTCGTCGGGCAAGAAGTCTTCTCCTGGGACCTTTGAGCCAGAAGGAAACAAGGCCTCGAAAGTAGACTTCAGCTCCTCCAAGTTCCACCGGTTACTCTTTCCATTGGCAACACTCTCCAGAACTTCTATCTTGGCCTTGGTGGAGTAATAAGTCCCGATCCTTACCACTTGCTGTGAGAATTCACCCGCGGCCCCCTGAAGCTCGGTAATCTTCCTCGCCTGGCTAGACACCTCTTCCTGCAGCTTGGCAACTTGAGTCCGATGGCTGCCCAAAGCTTCCTCCAGGACGCGATTCTGGCGCCCGGCTTCTTACACTGCTTCCGAGGCACGCCTCTCCTTGGTCCTCAGCTGGCTAATTTCCCTCATATGCACGTCCATGGCAAGGGCGAATTCTTGGGTTGCCTGCGACAGATGCGAGAATAAAGAGAGATGACGATAGGAGTTTGCTTTGAAAAAAGAGGAAAGAAGGGGAAGGGTCGCGCGAACGTACCTTCTTCATGGCCTCTCTGGATCGCGTTAACGCCTACTCCACCCCACTCTTGACAGAAGTGGCTCTACCCTCACTAGAAGTAGACTCAAGCACAGCACCTCAGAAGTCCGGGAGGTCGTCCTTGGAGAGATCTACTGTCGGAGGATCCTCTAGTTTGCGCTTCTGGGTAGGACGTTCTTGCTTAGCTTCCTTCGTTGGCACTAGAGGAGGGTTGGAACTTTGGGATCTCAGCATCCGCTGAAGCATTGCATCAGTGGAAACATTCCTTTCGCGACCTAACCACACCACGAACGAGTTACTTGGACCCATTCTTTACTAGAAAAGGTATCTGGTACATGGAAGGGGTAAATTGCTAAAATCTTACCAGAGTTAGTGGGCTTGGAGGTGCTCGACATTTTCACGGCAGGGGGTGAGATTTCGATTTCTGGTTCTGAAGTCTCGTAGCTAGAATCCCGGGAATGGTCCTCCTCCTTGGGCTTCTCCGGCTCGTTGAAGACTTTGCTTGGGGCGCGGTTTTTGGCTTCCGTGGCCAACAACACTTTGATCAGCTTTCCGCTGGACAATCTGGAATTGAAGTTCTTTGGCACTACACAAGATATCATCAGGAGAATGTCAGCAAGATATGCTTATCAGGGTAGCAGGTCCAGTTGCAGACACTAGTAAAGAAAATACAAAGACGAAAAAGAAAAAGATAATAACAGGGCAGGCGAGGCTCTTACGGGTGGTGTTCCAAGCATCTAGGAAAACGTCCTTAAAGGTCTCTCCTAGCTCACCCAGGGAACGTCTTTCAACAAAGAAGTAGCGCGACTGCTGAGCGGTCCGGGTGTGGTGGTCAAAATTTAAATTTATAAACTGAACCTCACTTGTAGTAAAGAGGTAGGATGTCGAACACACGGGAGTTCGTGTGTTGAGAGTACCCGAAAGACTAAAAAGATGTAAAAGAAAGGCAAAATAAAGGAAAACGAAAGAAATCACCTCGGACCGACACTAGTCACTTCGGTCCGAGGGTGGATCGAGGTTGTTTGGCCGGGACCGACTTGATTCAACGTCGGGCCCGATGTACTGGTAACTCGATTTAGGCAAAAATTGGTAGATCGGTCTTGGGTTTTTGGGTTCCCTCCCTAACTAGACTTGAGTAATTCCACCCCAACTCAACCAATAAGTGTTGATCCTTGTGAGATCGAGGTTGCCCACCTTCGATCTCTCCACTCTACACTTCGACCCAAGGGAGTTTCCACTCTCCTTCGATGTTAGGTCTAGTGATGAGTAAGAGATGCTTCCGCTTACTCTTACCAATCACAAGCCCTATGTCCCTTGTTTCCACAAGAGAATTGAAGCTTAGTGTAGAGAGGATTCCTAGATCAAGCACTCAAAGGCTATGGAATTGGGGTTTCTTACCCAAACCTAGATAAGAGTAAAGAGCAATCAAATGTAAAAGCAAGCAAATCTCAATCATCAACATCAATCCAAACTCAAATTGTATTCAAATTCAAAGGGTTCACAAGATCCAAGTCTTAATTCTAGTAAAACCAAAGAAAATCAAGTACAAACTCACTAGAACTCCTTATCTTCTCCACCGATTTCCTCCTCTCTTCCTTCTCCTTTCTTCTCCTTGCTCTCCAAGCCTTCCTTGAGCCTTTGAGAGTGATTTTTGTGTGGGGTTGTTGTGTGTGTAATTGTAACACCCCAAAATTATCTCGGGAATGCTACACGCCAGTGACCTTGGAATTCACACCCAAAGTCACCCAAGGCTTATACAGTACATAACAATAAAAAGAATAATATCCAAAATTCATAAATAGATCTCAAAACTTATATTGTCTTACAATCCAAAACAGTAAATGTGAATAATTAAAACGAAAGTGCGGAAGTAATCGATAACAAACGATCCTTAGAATAAAAGTATCACATTTATTCTCAACTAAATCCAAATGAAAATAACCTTGAAAGAAATGCTCCAAGTCTTCAACTCACTCCTCTTGAGACTCCAACGGCTCGAATCCTGATGTGCCGTGACGTAAATACGGTTGACACCAGCCGACCATGCGAGGAAAGAAAACGGACGGTTAGTCTTGTGACAAACTAAGCAAATGGGTTTTAGAAAAAACGGTTCTTATGGTTAGACTCCACTATCAGTATTGAAACCCGAATGAAAGCCGGTCAATAATCTAATAATGAAGTATCCCCATCGAAGGTAAGAAAGGAAATATGCTCAGGAAGGAAGATAGGACGCCACACGAGGTGGTTCCTTAAGAGAAGTATGCGATTTGTTGGGAACTTATTATTCACACAAGTTTTTGAAAAACCTCCGTCGAGTGATTGGGTCTACGACCAACCTCACCGCACAATAATTGTACGAATTCAGATTGGAAAGCAGACTTGGTCAATCGGGAGTAAGAACGGTTTTCCAAGTTGTACTAACCGCCCTGGTTCATTAATTATGTGCATAGGCACTTATCTTACTTACTTTCAAAACGGTACATTCAGGTTGATAGCTTTTAAAATAACGGATTCGACAATGGTCGAAACAAAACGAAGGAGATCTCAAGAATTCAATAAAGGCACTAGCTAGGTGCGATCACCCCTCATATTCGGATGAGGCGGCACGGTCATGACCAGGCACTAGGGTATAGGTCCATCCTAATGCAAATATTTTAAAGAGGCGTCCAGGGTCTAACCCACACCCCTAATACTACGCTAAGTCCACATCAAGTCTCAATGGAGACGAAACACATAAGGCCACAACATCGAGACCTAAGTCCAAGTTCTAGCGCAGTCTAGCAATATATACATCCTACATATATAATGAGGTCATTAATGCTATAACAATAAATCCTAGTTCATTTATTAGCACACAAAGTTCCCAACAATATTTAAAACAGTTATGCAAGCGAGAACCGTCCACTTGCCTTGATTCGAAGGCAAAAGAGAAATTTGTCAACGAGGTGAATCCTTACGAACAGGGTTCATTTCCTGTTTCATTAACAACGACAAAATAAATTATAAGAATTTATTTTTGTTTTTCGTTATCTAGGAAAAGGTTGGATTCAAGATATATGCTAAAGATCTTATATGTATATAAATATTTTATTTATTATACATACTCATGTTCTTAATATATATCTTAATCATTATTTCATTCTTGATTTTAATTTCTTAAATATTACATATGTCTTAGCAAAACACTTTTGAAAATCTATTCTTTTAAATTTACCAACACTTAGTCATGGTAAAAATTAAAGGATCAAGAAACAATAATTTTATTTTTATGTTCATAAAGTAAAAATACATTCTTTTTGGCTAATTACAATCTACTAGTTAAATTACGATAAAATAGGCTATAATATACATAAAAATTACGTAAATAATAAAAACATCTAAGCTACTTAGAAATACTTAAATCTGTTAGTTTTGAATTTCGTAATTATTTTATTTAATTAAAAATTGTATTCTTTTCTTTAATACTCTATATTGTGATAATTGTTTTCTTTAGGCATCAAAAGTCGAATAAAATATTCAAAAATACTGTATATAGTTCATAAATCATATTTACAGAACATATATAATTTATAGTAATTTATATAATTAATTTAGAATAACATACGAATTTATTTCGAAAATCAGGCTGTGTGTTTAATCGAATTTATTAACCAGCAAAAACGACATTATAATTTATGAAAATTTTATGACAATTAGAAAACTATATGAAGTCGTCATATGAATTTTTGTATGATTTATAAGAAACTCTAACTAATTAAAATCGATTTTACAACAGAAGTATGCTGTTCGAAATTTAAGAGAAAGTGAATAGGAGCAGGGATTTACAGTGGCGACGAGGTGTTTTCGGGCGGCTCGTTCTCGGTGGTCCGGCTACGGTTCGACGCGGGCTATGCAACAGTTTGAAGAGGGTGGTGCAAGGAGTACTCAGAAGGTGACGGCGTCGAGATTGGTGGACGGACGGCCGAGATATTGGTTCGCGAAGTGGGCGTCGGGCTCAGCTTTCGCTGAAGAGTTTGGTAACTTTGCTTGGGATTTTCGGGCAACTAGATGAGATGGTTGTGGGATGGGGTTAGAGGGCTTTTATAGAGGGGAACGAGAGGGTTCTAGGGATGCTCTCAATTCCGAATACCGCTTAGGGTTTTGGGAGATATTGGGCTCCGAATCGGGGCGGTATTCTAGGGTTTGGCTTTAAAATTGGTAAGAGATCTTGAGCTATTTCGGCAACAATATTATAAGGGGTTCGTATGAGATCGATGATATCTTCACCTTCCTTGCATAATAGGCCATGATTTTCCGAGGAAAAACTCAAGCAAGTCGGGTCTTAGAAAGGATCGGGGTGTTTGAAGAAGGAAAGAAAGAAATAGGAAGAAGATCGGCTGTCAAGCCACCTTTTAGGGTTAATTACAGAATTGGCCCAAGGTTTTTAAATTGTGATAAAAATACCCTTTTCCATTATAATTTATCCGAAAATAATTTCTTATTCTAGATATTAATTTTCTTTTCCTTACATATGCATGTAAGTGTGTTTATAAATTTCATTTATTGTTTTCTTCCTATTATTTCCCTTTAAATAAAAGTTCTTTCTTTCTTTTTAATATAATATTATTTTGAAACAATATTATTGTATGAGTATAAAAGATTACCTCCCATTTTATTATCTTAATATACTCATTTTAATTTAATATAGCTTCCTAGTTTTATCTTCTCAATGATGTTTCATATAGCTTTATCTTAAAACTTTGAACACTTTCTTTAGCATAGGTTAATAGGTACATGACCTATTGATAAGAGTTTAAAAGTATTATCATGGCATTATCGGTTCTTATTAAATTTCCATTTAATAAATAATGCCAATACTTTTATTCATGGTGGTCAATAAGGGAAAATTACAATAGTACCCTCTATGAAAAAGAGGGTTATTACAATAGTACCCCCTTAAAAATAGTTTCGTCCCCGAAACTAGCCAGAGAAAAGCTCCGGGAATCTAGTCTGCATATCTTGCTCTGTTTCCCATGTCTCCCACACAGTCTCTTCGCTTCCATCCTTGGACCACAAAACCCTTACCAAAGGTATCTCTTTGTTGCGTAGCTTTTTCAGTCGATGCCCTAATACACGGACAGGCCTCTCTTCGTAGGTGCCATTAGGCTGGATCTCAATATCTTCGTAGTTGAGGATATGTGAGTCATCCGGCACGTACTCGCGTAACAACGAGACATGGAAGACATTGTGAACCGGGTGTACTGATGGTGGTAGGGCAAGTAGGTAAGCTTGCTTCCCAATTCTCTCAAGGATTTCAAAAGGGCCGACATAACGTGGGTTGAGCTTCCCTTGCTTTCCAAAACGAAACACACCCTTGGTTGGTGAGACTCGGACAAACACTTTCCCTCCAACAGTGAATTCAACGTCCCTTCTTTTTAAATCTGCATATGATTTTTGTCGGCTTTGCGCTGTAAGCATCCTTTGCCTGATTAAAGCAATGTCGGTAGTGGTTCGCTCCACCAACTCTGGACCAAGAAGAATCTTATCAGCATTTTCATCCCAACATATCGGTGATCGACATCTTCGACCATATAGAGCTTCAAACGGTGCCATCTTGATGGTTGAGTGCCAACTGTTGTTGTAGGTGAACTCAACTAGACTCAGACTGCTCTTCTGAGGTAATCTCTGACCCGGCGTATTGTAGCAAATGATTGAACTTAGTGGCCAGCTGAGCCACGTTCAGGCCTTCAGTCTTTGGGTATAAGAACTCCTTCATCTTCTCATCCCTCATAGCACTAGGGAAGAAGCGATCAGACATCTTACTCTTGAAGTCATTCCAGGTGAGATCTGGTTGGTTTGCTAGACCGGTATTCTCCCACCACTCACTGGCAGCCCCTCTCAATTGCAGAGCTGCAATGCGCACCTTCTCAGCTGGGGTGCACGTGACATTACGGAGCAAGCGTTCAATGTGGGTGAACCAGTAAGTCATCTGGATAGGCTCTCCTGCACCGTCAAAGCTTTCAGGTTTCAAGGTACCAATTGTCTTTAAGGCTTGAGTAAAATTGGTTCCAATATCAGTGTGAGCCTGGATGTTGTCATTGCCCGATGATTGATCCCCCGGAGTTATCTGAGGGGCATGATTGGGGGCTATCCCTTGAAGGCTCTTCAGGAGGAGAGCAGCTAGTGCCTCTAGCGCAGCAGTGTTGGTAGTAGGGGTGTTGAGGTTTTGCGGTTGGTTTCCAACATTTGGCTCTTCATTATTTCCACCCTGATTCGGAGCACTCCTAAGTGGGATCCGAGGAGAGTTGCTTCCTCCATCACGGTTTTGACTCCTCGTGTTCACCATCTGAATGCGTATAAATTTATTTCGTTCAATCATTATGAACTCAATAAGGTATGGGTAAACAACTATGAGCTGAGCTTAAACTCAGATTTCATAAACACAATAGTTAAACTTATAGAACATCCATAGTTCTATAAGCGTGGAGAATAGGAGTAACTATGACTTGGAGACATTCAAACTTTAATGATTTGATCAAAACGTTTTTTTTTTTTTTTTTTTTTTTGTAAAGAGTTGAAAATGTATGAAACCATGTTTAAAAGTTGAAAATCTTTTAATAAAACCGTTTGGCTCTGATACCATATTTGTAACACCCCAAAATTATCTCGGGAATGCTACACGCCAGTGACCTTGGAATTCACACCCAAAGTCACCCAAGGCTTATACAGTACATAACAATAAAAAGAATAATATCCAAAATTCATAAATAGATCTCAAAACTTATATTGTCTTACAATCCAAAACAGTAAATGTGAATAATTAAAACGAAAGTGCGGAAGTAATCGATAACAAACGATCCTTAGAATAAAAGTATCACATTTATTCTCAACTAAATCCAAATGAAAATAACCTTGAAAGAAATGCTCCAAGTCTTCAACTCACTCCTCTTGAGACTCCAACGGCTCGAATCCTGATGTGCCGTGACGTAAATACGGTTGACACCAGCCGACCATGCGAGGAAAGAAAACGGACGGTTAGTCTTGTGACAAACTAAGCAAATGGGTTTTAGAAAAAACGGTTCTTATGGTTAGACTCCACTATCAGTATTGAAACCCGAATGAAAGCCGGTCAATAATCTAATAATGAAGTATCCCCATCGAAGGTAAGAAAGGAAATATGCTCAGGAAGGAAGATAGGACGCCACACGAGGTGGTTCCTTAAGAGAAGTATGCGATTTGTTGGGAACTTATTATTCACACAAGTTTTTGAAAAACCTCCGTCGAGTGATTGGGTCTACGACCAACCTCACCGCACAATAATTGTACGAATTCAGATTGGAAAGCAGACTTGGTCAATCGGGAGTAAGAACGGTTTTCCAAGTTGTACTAACCGCCCTGGTTCATTAATTATGTGCATAGGCACTTATCTTACTTACTTTCAAAACGGTACATTCAGGTTGATAGCTTTTAAAATAACGGATTCGACAATGGTCGAAACAAAACGAAGGAGATCTCAAGAATTCAATAAAGGCACTAGCTAGGTGCGATCACCCCTCATATTCGGATGAGGCGGCACGGTCATGACCAGGCACTAGGGTATAGGTCCATCCTAATGCAAATATTTTAAAGAGGCGTCCAGGGTCTAACCCACACCCCTAATACTACGCTAAGTCCACATCAAGTCTCAATGGAGACGAAACACATAAGGCCACAACATCGAGACCTAAGTCCAAGTTCTAGCGCAGTCTAGCAATATATACATCCTACATATATAATGAGGTCATTAATGCTATAACAATAAATCCTAGTTCATTTATTAGCACACAAAGTTCCCAACAATATTTAAAACAGTTATGCAAGCGAGAACCGTCCACTTGCCTTGATTCGAAGGCAAAAGAGAAATTTGTCAACGAGGTGAATCCTTACGAACAGGGTTCATTTCCTGTTTCATTAACAACGACAAAATAAATTATAAGAATTTATTTTTGTTTTTCGTTATCTAGGAAAAGGTTGGATTCAAGATATATGCTAAAGATCTTATATGTATATAAATATTTTATTTATTATACATACTCATGTTCTTAATATATATCTTAATCATTATTTCATTCTTGATTTTAATTTCTTAAATATTACATATGTCTTAGCAAAACACTTTTGAAAATCTATTCTTTTAAATTTACCAACACTTAGTCATGGTAAAAATTAAAGGATCAAGAAACAATAATTTTATTTTTATGTTCATAAAGTAAAAATACATTCTTTTTGGCTAATTACAATCTACTAGTTAAATTACGATAAAATAGGCTATAATATACATAAAAATTACGTAAATAATAAAAACATCTAAGCTACTTAGAAATACTTAAATCTGTTAGTTTTGAATTTCGTAATTATTTTATTTAATTAAAAATTGTATTCTTTTCTTTAATACTCTATATTGTGATAATTGTTTTCTTTAGGCATCAAAAGTCGAATAAAATATTCAAAAATACTGTATATAGTTCATAAATCATATTTACAGAACATATATAATTTATAGTAATTTATATAATTAATTTAGAATAACATACGAATTTATTTCGAAAATCAGGCTGTGTGTTTAATCGAATTTATTAACCAGCAAAAACGACATTATAATTTATGAAAATTTTATGACAATTAGAAAACTATATGAAGTCGTCATATGAATTTTTGTATGATTTATAAGAAACTCTAACTAATTAAAATCGATTTTACAACAGAAGTATGCTGTTCGAAATTTAAGAGAAAGTGAATAGGAGCAGGGATTTACAGTGGTGACGAGGTGTTTTCGGGCGGCTCGTTCTCGGTGGTCCGGCTACGGTTCGACGCGGGCTATGCAACAGTTTGAAGAGGGTGGTGCAAGGAGTACTCAGAAGGTGACGGCGTCGAGATTGGTGGACGGACGGCCGAGATATTGGTTCGCGAAGTGGGCGTCGGGCTCAGCTTTCGCTGAAGAGTTTGGTAACTTTGCTTGGGATTTTCGGGCAACTAGATGAGATGGTTGTGGGATGGGGTTAGAGGGCTTTTATAGAGGGGAACGAGAGGGTTCTAGGGATGCTCTCAATTCCGAATACCGCTTAGGGTTTTGGGAGATATTGGGCTCCGAATCGGGGCGGTATTCTAGGGTTTGGCTTTAAAATTGGTAAGAGATCTTGAGCTATTTCGGCAACAATATTATAAGGGGTTCGTATGAGATCGATGATATCTTCACCTTCCTTGCATAATAGGCCATGATTTTCCGAGGAAAAACTCAAGCAAGTCGGGTCTTAGAAAGGATCGGGGTGTTTGAAGAAGGAAAGAAAGAAATAGGAAGAAGATCGGCTGTCAAGCCACCTTTTAGGGTTAATTACAGAATTGGCCCAAGGTTTTTAAATTGTGATAAAAATACCCTTTTCCATTATAATTTATCCGAAAATAATTTCTTATTCTAGATATTAATTTTCTTTTCCTTACATATGCATGTAAGTGTGTTTATAAATTTCATTTATTGTTTTCTTCCTATTATTTCCCTTTAAATAAAAGTTCTTTCTTTCTTTTTAATATAATATTATTTTGAAACAATATTATTGTATGAGTATAAAAGATTACCTCCCATTTTATTATCTTAATATACTCATTTTAATTTAATATAGCTTCCTAGTTTTATCTTCTCAATGATGTTTCATATAGCTTTATCTTAAAACTTTGAACACTTTCTTTAGCATAGGTTAATAGGTACATGACCTATTGATAAGAGTTTAAAAGTATTATCATGGCATTATCGGTTCTTATTAAATTTCCATTTAATAAATAATGCCAATACTTTTATTCATGGTGGTCAATAAGGGAAAATTATAATAGTACCCTCTATGAAAAAGAGGGTTATTACAGTAATCCTCTCTAATCACCTCTAATTATCCTCTTCTATTGATTGGGGACCAAGGAATTCCAATTTAGAAGAAGGGCAAAATTGGAAGTTCACCATAATTGTGCCTTGGAGCCTAATCTTCACAATTGCCGACTCGGACCGACTTCCTGGGGACCTCGGGCCCGACTTTGGGAACGTCGATCCCTTGCACTGGTTACTCGATCTCGGGCCCGACTTGGTGGTGCTCGGTCCTGGGCCTCGATCCTTCTCTCTTCTTGGCTTTCCTTTGGTTCCTCTTCATTCTTGGCATTGCTCTTCCGCTCCTTAGCTTGGCTCCTCCATAAGCTCCTCCAAAATGTCCTCATTCTTGCCATTTCACCTACAAAACAAAGCAAACTCGCATAGTTTCCGACTCTTAAAGAAAACCGGGAACTAAGCTAAGAAGGAACGAAACTAACAAAGAAAGGAATGAAAAACACATATTCACAAGGGAAATTAACTACTAAAACACCTCCAAAATGAGAGACATCAGAATACCCCATACTTAAACTTGCTTGTCCTCAAGCAATAACAAAGTAAGCAAGACCGAAGCATAATCTTCAAGTAAAGCCTCCTATGAAAAACTCAATCAAGCTCAAGTGATAGACATACTAGCAAGATTACATCATCACACAGGATCAAGTGTTCAAGGAATAAAGTCAAATGTAACAAAGCCTCACTTTAGGTATGTAGAAATGTGTATCACTCATCATGTGTTTAGGCTTGAAAATGAAAACTCGTACTCATAATCATGCAATTAAATACTTTACCATTGAAGCTAATATCACCAATTCCTCCACCTAGAGATGCCTATTACAATGCACATAAAGAATATGAACTTGGCTCAATGGAGGTCCTCAAAGAGGTTCCATTCGGCCGGGTTGTAATGGGGCTTTCGGTGTTTCTCAAGGTAGGAATCATTTTGGTCTTGTGGTGCTTACAATGGGGATTGAACTTTCTAGTCTCTCACCAACTTCACCAAATTATTCCACTTTCAACCTCTTACTCAAAAGACTTTGATTTTCTCTTTTTCTTTCTTTTCTCAACCCAAACTTTCACTTAACATTCCACTTCATCTTTGCACTAAACTTTTTGTTGGATTTTTCTCACTTTTTCCACTTAAGATCGACTTGCACTAACTCGGGCCCGAAGTGCACTTATCCTCGGTCGGTGCCCCTTTTTTTACACTTACGCACCTTGCTTTCAATCCACTATTTTTCCAACTTTTTTTCTTTCTTTACAACAAAGGTGCACTACCCACTTGGTTTATAACACCATTCTTGCCCTTCACCAAAGAGAATATCAACTCTCCAAATATTCTTCCAAAACCTCTCACTAAAGTCCAATCCCATAAGGGTCAAGTCATATAGGCTAGGAATCATATTTTTGAGGAGTTTCAAACAAAGGTCTAAGGCTAAAACGGGGCTACAAACAACGGTTTATCTTCATGGTAGGATATGGAACATTTGGTGACTAAATGAATTAAAGTTCAAATCAATGTGACAAAGCATAGAACAAATCTCATATTGGTCTTGGAAAATAGATAAACACCTCAATAGCAAGTTTTACTAAGCATGCATGAGCTAATTCACACAAGAAAATGAAGGATAAGCAATATGAACAAGCATCCCTAAAATGGCCAAAAATCATCTCACAAGGTTCACTCTAGCTTAGTTGCATCAAAACTCATCCTAGAACTCATTTGCTCAATAAAAACATGCAAGATATCATATCATATCAAAAACAACATTCATTTAGAGGCTAAACTATCCAAAAATATGCAAAGGATTTTACATGCTCACATCATTATTAGCCTTCATATGGACATTTAAGATGGGAATTCCTAGTCCAAAATCAAAATCTTTTTGTTGTTTTCACACGAAATTTTTCAAATTTTTATGGATTTTTGCAAAAAATTTCTCAAACAAAGCAAAACAAACTCATCCATTCATGCCATAAAAATCAACCATCATTCATCATGCTACTATCCAAAAGAAACATCCCATAAACAAGACAAACACAAACACATGAAACTACACATGGAACTATGAGCTACTAACCCACCCCATACTTAAAATTTTGATGTCCTCATCAAAAGAAATCAAAACTTAAAAGTAAAAGAGACAAGAGTCAAGAAAGCTCACAATTTCCTTATTCTTGAATGGCTTGTTGAGGCTTAGTTCGGAGGGTGGCCATGGCGTTGTCTCCTTTGGAGCCGGGCGTGTCGCTCTTGCTCATACAATCGATCATGGAAAGTGTCTTGACTTGGCGGTTGGATTTGTGGTGCGGGACGCATCCATTGGTCTTCACGGGAAGAGAAATTCCCGGTCATCCACTCATTGAAACTCTCTTGGACGATCCACCTTTGATCCTCGGCCGCCCTCAAGTCATCCACCTCACGTCTAGTGTAGGCGATGTTGCGGTTCACCTCCTCAAATTGCTCTTGAAAGTCTTCTTGGTGGTGGAAAAGTTGTTGTTGTTGGAAGTTGAGGTGTTGTTGTTGAAGGTTGATGTGGTGTGCCTCTTGAAGCAAGCTTGATTGTTGAAGTTGGAGATGCGCCGTTTGGTTGGCCAAGAAGTTCATGTCCACCGATTGGTTTGGCTCGGGGAACACCATTCCGGGCCCATACCATTGGGCATACCCTTCATACCCTCCATAGCTTGGTGGTGCTTGTTGTGCTCCACTTCCCTCACCCCTCTCAAATCGGCTCGGGACCGGATCGGGCAAGTATGTATCGGACCGACGTTGGTGGATGTCGGGCCCGACGTTGCTTGTACCTTGGTCCAAGAGTGTTGGTGCGTGGTCGGTGAGCAAATTGTGGTAAGCACCATCTTCTTCTTCTTCTTCTTCTTCTTCACCTCTAGGCAAGTCCACATCCATGTCATCTCTTCTCACGAACTCATATTGGTTGGGCTGCTCTCCTTCGGTGTCCGGGGAAGCTTGAGGAGTAGTGAAACGGATGTGTTGTGGTTGTCTCCTAACCTCAAGTCTCCCCTCCGGCTCTCCATAAGGATTCACCTTGCCCGTCCACACTTGGTACCAATTGTAGTAGTTGGTGAGGTTGAAGAGGCGTGGCTCCAAGGGGATGTGCACATTGTTGAAGTTGGAGTGTGGGGCTAGGTAGGTGGTGGCGACGGTCACTTGCTTCTCTTTGATGATGTTGGCCTTCTTGAAGTACCTTAAGTCCATGAGCTCCACACCATTTGTGCCCGGCGTGTAGGTAGACAAGTCCACCTCAAGAGGGTGAGCTAATCGGGCGATCATGCCTCCAAAATAGATCCATGAGGAACTTTGGAAATCCCTCACCAGCTTCACCCATTCCCAAGTAAGGCTCATTGGTTTCTCATTCTCAAACAACATCTCATAGAGTAGCATGGCCTCTCCCTTCATCGGTTTGCTCAATTCATGCCTAGAAAAGATAGAACAACCCAAGGCTCGGATCATGACTCGGAAGAGTGGGTTTGCTATCTCATTAGTCGATGCTCCTTTCCTCATCTCACTTCTTCCGGCTACAAACCTCCAAAGGTAGTCCACCTTCTCATTATCAACATAGGCCTCCTCTCTCGCAAATGGGACCCCAAAGTAGGTAGCCAAATTACGAAGAGAGACCTCATGCAACTCGTTGCCCATTTGAAATGAGATCATGCCTTCACTCTCGACCCCTTCATAGGTGCACTTGAATGTCGCCATAAACTCGGATGTCAAGGCGGGATAATGAGTGTTGTTCCACCTTAGCAAGACGTTGAGCCCAATGTTGGAGTAGCACCGAGTAAGAGCCTCATCCATGCTCATCTTTTGAATTGACTCCTAATCTAACCACCGAGTGTGATGAGACAAACCCATGAGACGCTCATACTCTCTAGCCACATCCTCATCCTCAAAGCGCACATCGTCCATCCTTTGGACCCTCTTGGACGACTTCTTGGACTTTCTAGTTGCTTTCTCCATCCTTGAAGAAGATGCTCGGGTAGTCATGGTACCTACACACAATCAATACCAAAGAACTCCAAGATAAAATCTATACAATCACAACAAGAGCACAAGCTTCCATCACAAACAACTCATCATGCAAAGAGATGACCCCATACTTGTTCTTAACACACTCAATCCACAAAATTCAATCATGCATGAACTAAGAGTCACATATCAATGGTCAAGCCACAAGACATATCATGATAAACATGCTATAACCAACATTCAAGCTCATGAATCCCTAAGTTCACACAAGAGAAACTCGAAAAGTATAGGACCGACATGCAGGGGACATCGGGTCCGAGGTTCTCAACCTCGGTCCGAGTCTGTGGACCGACATGCAACATCGATCCGAGGTTCTGGGTACCTCGGTCCGATTGTAATTCGACTTCTCTACTTTGAATCACCCATAAAACACTCTATCATGTTCCTAAAATCCAAAATCAACCAATTCTCATCATCAATCGAAGTTCTAAGTGGGATTTAGCAACAATTAAGCACAAATTTCACAATGCATGCAAATCTCCATGGATGCTCAAGGTCTAAGCTTACTCAATCATGGCATATCTCAAATCTAGCAATGTAAGCATGAAATTCACAAAGAATCAAGTAAAGATTGAGATTCACATACCAAATATGAAGAATCAAAGACTTCTAGCAAACAACTTCTTAGAACCCAAATTTCTCTTCTAGATCTTGAAGAGGGATGAAGATCTATGGGATTTTAGTAGGATTTTTGGCTTTTTGGTTCAATGTTTGAGGATGCTAGGGGTTGGATCGAGATTTTGTGGTGAGATTGCTTGAGGTTCGAGTATGGTGGAGATGGGGATCGATTTGGAGTTTTTGAAGGGGAATTGGTATTTTGGGAAGGTAGTTATGGAGGTGATGGGTGTTAGGTATAGGAAAGGGGGCTTAAATGGGGTAGAAGACAAAGGTAGGTCAAAAGGGTAAAATAGGAATTTCCATCAAAAATCAAGACCAAAGAGGTCGGCCAAAGTGGACCGACGTTGGGACCTCGGGCCCGAGGTACTGGGTACCTCGGTCCTACCCGGTTTGGGTTCCTAAAAATCCCTCGGCTTGGCAATTGTCTACCCATAAGTCTTTGCATCATTTCCACAAATACCACACATAATCGTGAAGCACACATAACTCACATTTCCACAAAATACATGCTTAAAGGAGAGATTAGGAAGAATCTAGGCTAAGGCAAAGAAAAACAAACTAGAAACTAGGAAAACGAATCTACTAAACCCGGGTTGCCTCCCGAGGAGCGCTTCTTTTAAGTCACTAGCTTGACTTCTAACCTCTACCCTTCAAGGAGGGTGAAAAACGGTGAATTGATCCTCCTTGTCATATGCATCTCCATTCTCCTCATAGCCAAAGTGCCACCATTTGTGTTTGATGAAAGAATGGCCTCCAAATTTTCCATCATTCTTCTCCTCCAAAGTGTAAGTTGGCATCTCTTGCATCATCTCAACTTGCTCTTCATTACCTACATCACAAAAGTCTAAAGAATTTCTAGAGGACTCAATGACATTATAACTCAAATCTTCTTGCAAATCATTCAAGCAAAGGTAATCATCCTCTAAATCCTCTTTCAAATCACTTAGACAAATGTAAGAATCTCCCACATCAAAAGGATATAGATTAGGATACTCTTCATGGTTTGGTGGGCTATCTCCATCCCTTGACTCTTCATGGACTTGAACATTGACCATGTCATGGTCTCTCAATGGTGCTTCTTCCTCTCTTGTGGGTTCCAACTCCTCTCTCTTGCGCTTGGCATTTTCCTCTAGCTTCAAAATCGCAAATGCATCCGGTTCATTAAGGGCCTTGTTGAAATGGAACTCCATTTTTTCCTCTCCAATCTTGAAGGTGACCTTCCCATTCCTCACATCAAACTTGGCACCCGCCGTAGCTAGAAACGGCCTCCCAAGAATAATGGGCACCATCGGATCTTCTTTCATGTCGAGGATCACAAAATCATCGGGCACAAAATATCTTCCAACTCTAACCGGACGTCATCTAGAATTCCGGTGGCCTTTGTTGAGGAACCATCGGCCATAGTAAGACTCATATCAACCGGTTCCATATCTCCGAGGTTAGCCCTTCTCCATATGCTCATGGGCATAGCCGGTATGCTTACTCCTAAATCACAAAGAGCCTTGAATTGTTGGGATCCAATCCCCACGGTGATGGCAAATCTTCCGGGATCACCTAGCTTTTGAGGTAGCTCTAAGATCTTCACCTCATCTTGCATCTCAACAATTGATCTCTTCTTGCTCAAGATTTCCTTCAAAAACTTTGCATAAGATGGCATCTCACTTAGAGCATCAGTGAATGGAATAGTGATGTTCAAGTCTTGCAAAAGCTTCAAGAACCGTTTGAACTTGCCCTCAACAATCTCCTTGGGGTTCTTGAAAGGATATGGAAGAGTGGTAGCACCTTGCTTCTTGCTTGGATCCACCTCCTTGGACCGATCTTGGCTTCTCTCCACATCTTCATCTTGGACCGACTTAGGATCGACGTCGAGACCGACGTCAAGTATCTCGGACCTGGGGCAGGGGCTTTCTGGGCAAGTCGAGCCAACTTCAGGGCAAGTCGGGCCAACTTCAGGGCATGTCGGGCCCGAGTTGCTGGGTAACTCGGTCTGAGTTGCTGGACTCCCTTCTTCCTCTGGATCGACATTGTGGCACATCGGGCCCGAGGTTCTGGGAACCTCGGTCCGACTCTCTTCTCTTGTTCTTGGAACTTGTGGCTCGGGCAAACTCCGTCCACTCCTCAATCCTATGGCACGAACTTCGTTTTGTTGTTATTGTGCACGGGGATTCTCCTCGGGTCGGCCCGGGAGTCTCCCTTCCTCTCGTGGAAGTTGATTTGCCATAAGAACAATTTGGTTGTCCACTTGCCTCCTCCAAACACCAAACTCCTTGAATTGGGTCTCTATGTTGGTGACTTGATTCTTCAAATCTTGAGCCCATTGTGGTGTTTGCTCATAGAAGCCCGGAGGTCGGTATGGTGGTGGTTGGGCCCTTGGCTCGGCTTGGTTGAAGTTGTTGTTGTAGCCACTAGCTTGGCCTTGGTTCCATCTTCCTCCATTGTTGAAATTGGTTCACCCTCCGAAGTTCCTTTGAACATAGTTGGCCTCCTCAATTTGCTCGGCCAATCGGACTTGGTACTCATTTGGGCACACTTGGGCTCCATGCTTTAAAGAACCACACTCTTCACATGCTCTTGTGTTTTGCTTTTGGTGATAGAGCCTCTTCATCTTGTTCAATTCATCCTCCAAGAATTGGATCTTCACATCTTTGTCCACCTCTTCACTTTTGGGATCGTAGAGCCTCTTCGGACCGTCTCCATGGACTCTCACTTCCTTGTTCACTTGATTGACTCCATACATGGCCTCATAATCCGAGAGCTTGTCTAGCAACTCCCACGCTTGCTCCGGAGGCAAGTCAATGAACCCACAATCGCTATGGAGGTTCAATTTATCTTTGGTGGTGGGGTTGATTCCTTGGAAGAAAATGTCTTGAAGGACATAGGGTTGTTGACCATGTGTTGGACATGCCCTCAACATCTTTTTGAATCGATCCCACGCCTCGAAAAGTGGCTCATGAGCTCCTTGTTGAAAGCTAGCAATCTTCCTTCTAAGCTCCGTCGTCTTGGTGGGCGGGAAGAACTTCATCAAGAATGAGTCGTTGAGAGCCCTCCATGAGGTGATAGAACGAGGTGCTTGGCTCTCCAACAAATGCAAAGCTTTGCCTCCCAAAGACCACTTGAAGGCTTTGAGTAGCACATACTCAAGAGTCTCGTCGTCCGTCGAGATGGTCTCACAAAGATCTTTGAATTGCTTCACATGCTCGATCGGGCACTCATTCGGTCTCCCTTGGAATTGCTCTCTCTTGATGAGTGAGATAAATTGAGTTTTGATCTCAAAATTCTTTGACACCTCCGGCAAGATGATGGCCGGTTCGGGCACCTTCAACTCCGGATGCATGTATTGTCTAGCATTCCGGGGTTGGGTGTTGATTTGAGCCTCCAACCTCATCCTTTGCTCACGCTCTCTCCTAGCCTCGGCATCTCGGTTCGCCATTTCAAGTTGCATTCGAGCCATGTCGGCTCTCATCCTTTCGAACACCTCATCACGGGCTTGGTCCACCATCCTCTTCTTCTTTCGGGCTTGCTTTAGAATACTCTCCGGGTCACACACAAAGTCGAGCTCAAGTGTTCCTCGGACGGAACTAGCTCGCATGCACCTACAACCAAAGACACAAACAAAAACCGAATCAAAACAAACAAGGGGTTCGGGCTAGTCCCTCACCCAAATCACTACCAAATCAAAGACTCAACTAAAGGGTACCTCAAACAAGTAGAACTCCCCGGCAACGGCGCCAAAATTCTGATCGGTCCGGGTGTGGTGGTCAAAATTTTAATTTATAAACCGAACCTCACTTGAAGTAAAGAGGTAGGGTGTCGAACACACGGGAGTTCGTGTGTTGAGAGTACCCAAGAGACTAAAAAGATGTAAAAGAAAGGCAAAATAAAGGAAAACGGAAGAAATCACCTCGGACCGACACTAGTCACTTCGGTCCGAGGGTGGATCGAGGTTGTTTGGCCGGGACCGACTTGATTCAACGTCGGGCCCGATGTACTGGTAACTCGATTTAGGCAAAATTGGTAGATCGGTCTTGGGTTTTTGGGTTCCCTCCCTAACTAGACTTGAGTAATTCCACCCCAACTCAACCAATAAGTGTTGATCCTTGTGAGATCGAGGTTGCCCACCTTCGATCTCTCCACTCTACACTTCGACCCAAGGGAGTTTCCACTCTCCTTCGATGTTAGGTCTAGTGATGAGTAAAGAGATGCTTCCGCTTACTCTTACCAATCACAAGCCCTATGTCCCTTGTTTCCACAAGAGAATTGAAGCTTAGTGTAGAGAGGATTCCTAAATCAAGCACTCAAAGGCTATGGAATTGGGGTTTCTTACCCAAACCTAGCTAGGTGATTCCCCCATAGCCCAAGACTATGGAATCTACTCCATAAGATAAGAGTAAAGAGCAATCAAATGTAAAAGCAAGCAATTCTCAATCATCAACATCAATCCAAACTCAAATTGCATTCAAATTCTAAGGGTTCACAAGATCAAAGTCTTAATTCTACTAAAACCAAAGCAAATCAAGTACAAACTCACTAGAACTCCTTCTCTTCTGCACCGATTTCCTCCTCTCTTCCTTCTCCTTTCTTCTCCTTGCTCTCCAAGCCTTCCTTGAGCCTTTGAGAGTGATTTTTGTGTGGGGTTGTTGTGTGTGTAATCCTCTCTAATCATCCTCTTCTATTGATTGGGGACCAAGGAATTCCAATTTAGAAGAAGGGCAAAATTGGAAGTTCACCATAATTGTGCCTTGGAGCCTAATCTTCACAATTGCCGACTCGGACCGACTTCCTGGGGACCTCGGGCCCGACGTTGGGAACGTCGATCCCTTGCACTGGTTGCTCGATCTCGGGCCCGACTTGGTGGTGCTCGGTCCTAGGCCTCGATCCTTGTCTCTTCTTGGCTTTCCTTTGGTTCCTCTTCATTCTTGACATTGCTCTTCCGCTCCTTAGCTTGGCTCCTCCATAAGCTCCTCGAAAATGTCCTCATTCTTGCCATTTCACCTACAAAACAAAGCAAACTCGCATAGTTTCCGACTCTTAAAGAAAACCGGGAACTAAGCTAAGAAGGAACGAAACTAACAAAGAAAGGAATGAAAAACACATATTGACAAGGGAAATTAACTACTAAAACACCTCCAAAATGAGAGACATGAACTGCCACCCCATGTTAGGGTTCTTGACGCCGGGGATCAAGGGTCATGGGTGTTCCTAGAGTGGACGGAAATTCTACCCGGCCTGGAGGGCACTACCTTGTAAGCAACTAAGAACTCGCTCACTGTCATGGCTACCTGTCAACACATCTCAGTATGCGCCACGTCGTGGGCATAATCTGAGAGGGCGAAACCCCTAAATCTTTAAGAAAGTCCCTAATGAATGGGGAAAACGGAAATTTGAGCCCTAATGAAAATGGGAACTCCGTGAAACAGATCCACCCTGGCCGGATCCAATCTATCAGCTCGTCCTGAGGGCAGTACGTCACGGTACCGTCCGGAAAACCCCCCTCAGAGACGATTCTGGCTACATCGTCCAGTGTAAGGTTGCATTGGAATTGGTCTTGCGCCATTAGTGAATGGGAATGTGCGAAAAGGGGAGATTCGGCCATGTATAGAAAGGGGTGAGGTTTGGGTGAAAGACGGAGGAGACGAGATAGAGAAAGCAAAGGAAAACGAAAGTGAAAGAGAGTGAAGATTAATTAGACTCGTACCTGCAAGTTGGTGAAATGACGCCTCTGCAGCGGATAGATGAAGAGCTAAGGGTTTTAATAAAAGGTAATGATGGCGTGTACAAACGATTTCCAAGGCATACAAATCGGAAAGAGGAGGTTTTGATTTGATTCAAATTTGAAATTCGAATTTGAATTCCGAATTTAAATCAAAAGGGGTATTGTTGGGCCCTAACTAACAAGAAACCCAAGGCGTGTGCTAGAGCGGCCTACGAGATGTTTACGAAGACCATCAATGCGTTTCTAGAAGGTCGGTCAAGCTAAGTTTGACCGAGTATACCTCTTTGACCCTCCTAGCATGATGATAGGTTGAATTATATCTATTTAGGATTTTCTTTATCTTATACAGGCGGGATCATAACGATTTTAGGGAGGATATATCTTCTACGATTTATCTATCCATTTAGTTATCTTTCTATCTTGTAGAGCACTCTATCTCTTTAGGCCCCTATAAATATATAGAGGGGGGTCATACATATGTACATTACACATTCATACATCAACACGATCGAATACACACGAGATTAATACAATTTTCGTATTCTTTTCAATCGATTCTTAAGTTCTTATTGCTTAATTCACGCCCGATCTAGGCTAAGGGGTCACCAATCTAGCTTGGTTGATTTCTAGCTCTAACAGCATTCCTGAACACTTGGACAAATTTATTAGAATCAAAGTGAGTTTGTCATATCAAAACTAAGGGACGGTTTGTGTGCACACTAACAAGCAACCAAGCATCCTTGATAGCGTCCCAACATTGACCCGTTGGGTTGATCCGAACCCGCAACAAACCCGTAGTGACCCGTGCCATTTGGACCCGTTGAAATTGTGACCCGACATGACCCGACCTGGTGTTGACCCGAACCCGATTACCGAAACCCGAACCCGACCCGCCCTACCCAATTGACCGGTCTAGATCCTGGGGTTGAATTTGGAGTAATGGCTTTAATTAGCTTAAGGGGGTGTGATCGGTCCGGGTGTGGTGGTCAAAATTTAAATTTACAAACCGAACCTCACTTGTAATAAAGAGGTAGGTTGTCGAACACACGGGAGTTCGTGTGTTGAGAGTACCCGAAAGACTAAAAAGATGTAAAAGAAAGGCAAAATAAAGGAAAACGGAAGAAATCACCTCGGACCGACACTAGCCACTTCGGTCCGAGGGTGGATTGAGGTTCTTTGGCCGGGACCGACTTGGTTCAACGTCGGGCCCGATGACTGGGTAACTCGATTTGTCAAAAGTTGGTAGATCGGTCTTGGGTTTTTGGGTTCCCTCCCTAACTAGACTTGAGTAATTCCACCCCAACTCAACCAATAAGTGATGATCCTTGTGAGATCGAGGTTGCCCACCTTCGATCTCTCCACTCTACACTTCGACCCAAGGGAGTTTTCACTCTCCTTTGATGTTAGGTCTAGTAATTGGCTCGAGATGCTCCCGCTTACTCTTACCAATCACAAGCCCTATGTCCCTTGTTTCCACAAGAGAATTGAAGCTTAGTGTAGAGAGGATTCCTAGATCAAGCACTCAAAGGCTATGGAATTGGTGTTTCTTACCCAATCCTAGCTAGGGGATTCCCCCATAGCCCAAGACAATGGAATCTACTCCATAAGATAAGAGTAAAGAGCTATCAAATGTAAAAGCAAGCAAATCTCAATCATCAACATCAATCCAAACTCAAATTGCATTTAAATTCAAAGGCTTCACAAGATCCATGTCTTAATTCTACCAAAACCAAAGCAAATCAAGTACAAACTCACTAATCTCCTTCTCTTCCCCTCCGATTTCCTCCTCTCTTCCTTCTCCTTCCTTCTACTTCCTCTCCAAGTCTTCCTTGAGCCTTTGAGAGTGATTTGGTGTGTGATTCTTGTGTGTTGTGTTGTGTCTCTCCCTTTAATGCTCTCTAATCACCTCTAATTATCCTCTTCTATTGATTGGGGACCAAGGAATTCCAATTTAGAAGAAGGGCAAAATTGGAAGTTTACCATAATTGTGCCTTGGGGCCTAATCTTCACAATTGCCGTCTCGGACCGACTTCTGGGGACCTCGGGCCCGACGTTGGGAACGTCGATCCTTTGCACTGGTTGCTCGATCCCGGGCCCGACTTGGTGGTGCTCGGTCCTGGGCCTCGATCCTTGTCTCTTCTTGGCTTTCCTTCGGTTCCTCTTCATTCTTGGCATGGTTCTTCCGCTCCTTAGCATGGCTCCTCCATAAGCTTCTCCAAAATGTCCTCATTCTTGCCATTTTACCTACAAAACAAAGCAAACTCGCATAGTTTCCGACTCTTAAAGAAAACCGGGAACTAAGCCTAGAAGGAACGAAACTAACAAAGAAAGGAATGAAAAACACATATTCACAAGGGAAATTAACTACTAAAACACCTCCAAAATGAGAGACATCAGAATACCCGATACTTAAACTTGCTTGTCCTCAAGCAATAACAAAGTAAGCAAGACCGAAGCATAATCTTCAAGTAAAGCCTCATATGAAAAATCAAGTAAGCACAAGTGATAAATATACTAGCAAGATTACATCATCATCACACATGATCAAGTGTTCAAGGAAATAAAGTCTAATGCAACAAAGCCTCACTTTAGGTATGTGGAAATGTGTATCACTCATCATGTGTTTAGGCTTAGTAATGGACACTCAAACTCAACAATCATGCAAGCAAAGACTTTACTATTGAAGCTAATATCACCAATTCCTCCACCTAGAGATGCCTCTTACAATGAACACAAAGAATATGAACTTGGCCCAATGGAGATCCTCAAAGAGGTTCCATTCGGCCGGGTTGTAATGGGGCTTTTAGTGTTTCTCAAGGTGGGAATCATTTTGGTCTTGTGGTGCTTACAATGGGGATTGAACTTTTTAGTCTCTCACCAAACTTCACCAAATTATTCCACTTTCAACTTCACTCTCCCAAAAGACTTTGATTTTTCTTCTTTTCTTTTCTTTCAACCCACATTTCACTAATCATTCCACTTCATCTTTGCACTACACTTTTTGTTGGATTTTTCTCACTTTTTTTTTCTTATTTTGCACTGGACCGACTTTGAACTTACATCGGGCCCGAGGTCACTTTGAACTCGGTCCGACTCATTTTCTTACACTTAAGCTCTTTGCTTCTTTCCACTTTCGATCCACTATATTTTCCAACTTTTCTTTCTTTCTTTCCACTTCACAAAGATGCACTACCCACTTGGTTTATAACACCATTCTTCACCCTTCACCAAAGAGAATCTCAACTCTCCAACTATTCTTCCAAACCTCTCACTAAAGTCCAATCCCATAAGGGTCAAGTCATATAGGCTAGGAATCATATTTTTGAGGAGTTTCAAACAAAGGTCTAAAGCTAAAACGGGGCTACAAACAACGGTTTATCTTCAAGGTAGGATATGGAACATTTTGTGACTAAATAAAACAAAGTTCAAATCAATGTGACAAAGCATAGAACAATTCTGATATTGGCCTTGGAAAATAGATAAACACCTCAATAACAAGTTTTACTAAGCATGCATGAGCTAATCACACAAGAAAATGAGGGATACGCAATATGAACAAACATCCCTAAAATGGCCAAAAATCGTCTCACAAGGTTCACTCTAGCTTAGTTGCATCAATACTCATCCAAGAACTCATGTGCTCAATAAAAACATGCAAGATATCATATCACATTAAAAACAACATCCATTTAGAGGCTAAACTATCCAAAAATATGCAAGGGAATTTACATGCTCACATCATCATTAGCCTTCATATGGACATCTAAGATGGGAATTCCCAGTCCAAAAACAAAATCTTTTTGACATTTTTCACTCAATTTTCGAATTTTTAGGGATTTTTGCAAAAAAATTTCTCAAACACAAAACAAACTCATCCATACATGCCATAAAAAAAATCAATCATCATTCATCATGCCATTATCCAAAAGAAACATCCCATAAACAAGACAAACACACAAAACATGACATTACACATGGAACTATGAGCTACTAACCCACCCCATACTTAAAATTTTGATGTCCTCATCAAAAGAAATCAAAACTTAAAAGTAAAAGAGAAGAGTAAAGAAAGCTCATAATTTTCCTTATTCTTGAATGGCTTGTTGAGGCTTAGTTCGGAGGGTGACCACGGCGTTGTCTCCTTTGGAGCCGGGCGTGTCGCTCTTGCTCATACACTCGATCATGGAAAGGGTCTTGACTTGGCGGTTGGATTTGTGGTGCGGGATGCATCCATTGGTCTTCACGAGAAGAGAAATTCCCGGTCATCCACTCATTGAAACTCTCTTGGACGATCCACCTTTGATCCTCGGCCGCCCTCAAGTCATCCACCTCACGTCTAGTGTAGGTGATGTTGCGGTTCACCTCCTCAAATTGTTGTTGGAAGTTGAGGTTTTGTTGTTGAAGGTTGATGTGGTGTGCCTCTTGAAGCAAGCTTGATTGTTGAAGTTGGAGATGCGCCATTTGGTTGGCCAAGAAGTTCATGTCCACCGATTGGTTTGGCTCGGGGAACACCATTCCGGGCCCATACCATTGGGCATACCCTTCATACCCTCCATAGCTTGGTGGTGCTTGTTGTGCTCCACTTCCCTCACCCCTCTCAAATCGGCTCGGGACCGGATCGGGCAAGTAAGCATTGGACCGACGTTGGTGGATGTCGGGCCCGACGTGGGATGCACCTCGGTCCAAGAGTGTTGGTGCGTGGTCGGTGAGCAAATTGTGGTAACCACCTTCTTCTTCTTCTTCTTCTTCTTCACCTCTAGGCAAATCCACATCCATGTCATCTCTCCTTACGAACTCATATTGGTTGGGCTCCTCTTCTTCGGTGTCCGGGGAAGCTTGAGGAGTAGTGAAACGGATGTGTTGTGCTCGTCTCCTAACCTCAAGTGTCCCCTTCGGCTCTCCATAAGGATTGACATTCCCCGCCCACACTTGGTACCAATTGTAGTAGCATGTGAGGTCGAAGAGTCGAGGCCCCAAAGGGATGTGCACCTTGTCGAAGTTGGAGTGTGGGGCTAGGTAGGTGGTGGCGCCGGTCACTTGCTTCTCCTTAATGATGTTGGCCTTTTTGAAATACTTGAGGTCCATGAACTCCACACCATTAGGGGCCGGTGTGTAGGTAGACAAGTCCACCTCAAGACGGTGAGCTAGTCGGGCGATCATACCTCCAAAATAGATCCATGAAGAGCTTTGGAAATCCCTCACCATCTTCACCCATTCCCATGTGAGGTTCATTGGCTTCTAATTCTCAAACAACATCTCATAGAGTAGCATGGCCTCTTCCTTCATCGGCTTGCTCAATTCATGCCTAGCAAAGATAGAACAACCCAAGGCTCGGATCATGACTCGGAAGAGTGGGTTGGCTATCTCATTTGTCGATGCGCCCTTCCTCATCTCACTTCTTCCGGCTTCAAACTTCCAAAGGTAGTCGACCTTCTCGTTATCAACATAGGCCTCATCTCTCGGAAATGGGAACCCAAAGTAATGTGCCAAGTTCCGGAGAGAGAGCTCTTGCAACTCGTTGCCCATTTGGAATGAGATCATGCCTTCACTCTCGACCCCTTCATACGTGCACTTGAAACTCGCCATGAATTCGGATGTCAAGGCAGGATAATGGGTGTTGTTGCACCTTAGCAAGACATTGAGCCCAATGGTCGAGTAGCACCGAGTAAGAGCCTCATCCATGCACATATTTTGAATTGACTCCCAATCTAACCACCGAGTGTGGTGAGACAAACCCATGAGACGCTCATACTCTCTAGCCACATCCTCATCCTCAAAGCGCACATCGTCCATCCTTTGGACCCTCTTGGACGACTTCTTGGACTTTCTAGTTGCTTTCTCCATCCTTGAAGAAGATGCACGGGTAGACATAGTACCTACACACAATCAAAACCAAAGAACTCCAAGATAAAATCTATACAATCACAACAAGAGGACATGCTTCCATAACAAACAACTCATCATGCAAGGAGATGACCCCATACTTGTTCTTAACACACTCAATCCAAGAAATTCAATCATGCATGAACTAAGAGTCACATATCAATGGTCAAGCCACAAGACATATCATGATAAACATGCTATAACCAACATTCAAGCTCATGAATCCCTAAGTTCACACAAGAGAAACTCGAAAAGCATAGGACCGACATGCAAGGGACATCGGGTCCGAGGTTCTCAACCTCGGTCCGAGTCTATGGACCGACATGCAACATCGGTCCGAGGTTCTGGGTACCTCGGTCCGATTGTAATTCGACTTCTCTACTTCGAATCACCCATAAAACACTCTATCATGTTCCTAAAATTCAAAATCAACCAATTCTCATCATAAATCGAGGTTCTAAGTGGGATTTAGCAACAAATAGGCACAAATTTCACAATGCATGCAAATCACCATGGATGCTCAAGGTCTAAGCTCACTCAATCATGGCATATCTCAAATCTAGCAATGTAAGCATGAAATTCACAAGGAATCAAGTAGAGATTGAGATTCACATACCAAATATGAAGAATCAAAGACTTCTAGCAAATAACTTCTTAGAATCCAAATTTCTCTTCTAGATCTAGAAGAGGGATGAAGATCTATGGGATTTTGGTAGGATTTTTTGGCTTTTGGTTCAATGTTTGAGGATGCTAGGGGTTGGATCGAGATTTTGTGGTGAGATTGCTTGAGGTTCGAGTATGGTGGAGATGGGGATCGAATTGGGGTTTTTGAAGGGGAATTGGTATTTTGGGAAGGTAGTTATGGAGGTGATGGGTGTTAGGTATGGGAAAGGGGGTTTAAATGGGGTAGAAGACAAAGATAGGTCAAGAGGGTAGAATAGGAATTTCCATCAAAAATCAAGACCATAGAGGTCGGCCAAGGTGGACCGACGTCGGGACCTCGGGCCCGAGGTACTGGGTACCTCGGTCCTACCCGGTTTGGTTTCCTAAAAATCCCTCGGTTTGGCAATTGTCTACCCACAAGTCATTGTATCATTTCCACAAATACCACACATAATCATGAAGCACACATAACTCACATTTCCATAAAATACATGCTAAAGAAGAGATTAGAAAGAATCTAGGCTAAGGCAAAGAAAAACAAACTAGAAACTACGAAAATGAACCTACTAAACCCGGGTTGCCTCCAGAGGAGCGCTTCTTTTAAGTCACTAGCTTGACTTCTAACCTCTACCCTTCAAGGAGGGTGAAAAACTGTGAATTGATCCTCCTTGTCATATGCATCTCCATTCTCCTCATAGCCAAAGTGCCACCATTTGTGTTTGATGAAAGAGTGGCCTCCAAATATTCCATCATTCTTCTCCTCCAAAGTGTAGGTGGGTATCTCTTGCATCTTCTCAACTTGGTCTTCATTACCTACATCACAAAAGTCTAAAGAATTTCTAGGGGATTCAATGACATTATAACTCAAGTCTTCTTGCAAATCACTCAAGGAAAGGTAATCATCCTCTAAATCCTCTTTCAAATCACTTAGACAAATGTAAGAATCTCCCACATCAAAAGGATATAGATTAGGATACTCTTCATGGTTTGGTGGGCTATCTCCATCCTTTGACTCTTCATGGACTTGAACATTGACCATGTCGTGGTCTCTCAATGGTGCTTCTTCCTCTCTTATGGGTTCCAACTCCTGTCTCTTGCGCTAGGCACTTTCCTCTAGCTTCAAAATCGCCAATGCATCCGGTTCATTAAGGGCCTTGTTGAAATGGAACTCAACTTTTTCCTCTCCAATCTCGAAGGTGACCTTCCCATTCCTCACATCAAACTTGGCACCCGCCGTAGCTAGAAACGGCCTCCCGAGAATAATGGGCACCATCGGATCTTCTTTCATGTCGAGGATCACAAAATCATCGGGCACAAAATATCTTCCAACTCTAACCGGGACGTCATCTAGAATTCCGGTGGCCTTTGTTGAGGAACCATCGGCCATAGTATGACTCATATCAACCGGTTCCATATCTCCGAGGTTAGCCCTTCTCCATATGCTCATAGGCATAACCGATATGCTTGCTCCTAAATCACAAAGAGCCTTGAATTGTTGGGATCCAATCCCCACGGTGATGGCAAATCTTCCGGGATCACCTAGCTTTTGAGGTAGCTCTAAGATCTTCACCTCATCTTGCATCTCAACAATTGACCTCTTCTTGCTCAAGATTTCCTTCAAGAACTTTGCATAGGATGGCATCTCACTTAGAGCATCGGTGAATGGGATAGTGATGTTCAAGCCTTGTAAGAGCTTCAAGAACCGCTTGAACTTGCCCTCAACAATCTCCTTGGGGTTCTTCAAAGGATATGGAAGAGTGGTAGCACCTTGCTTCTTGCTTGGATCCACCTCCTTGGACCGATCTTGGCTTCTCTCCACATCTTCATCTTGGATCGACTTAGGATCGACGTCGGGACCAACGTCAAGTATCTCGGACCTGGGGCAGGGGTTTTCTGGGCACGTCGAGCCAACTTCAGGGCAAGTCGGGCCCGAGTTGCTGGGTAACTCGGTCCGATTTGCTGGACTCCCTTCTTCCTCTGGATCGACATTGTGGCACATCGGGCCCGAGGTACTGGGAACCTCGGTCCGACTATCTTCTCTTGTCTTTGGAACTTGTGGCTCGGGCAAACTCCGTCCACTCCTCAATCCTATGGCACAAACTTCATTTTGTTGTTGTTGGGCAAGGGGATTCTCCTCGGGTCGGCCCGGGAGTCTCCCTTCCTCTCGTGGAAGTTGATTTACCATGTGAACAAATTGGTTGTCCACTTGCCCCCTCCAAACACCAAACTCCTTGAATTGGGTCTCTATGTTGGTGACTTGATTCTTCAAATCTTGAGCCCATTGTGGTGTTTGCTCATAGAATCCCGGAGGTCGGTATGGTGGTGGTTGGGCCCTTGGCTCGGCTTGGCTGAAGTTGTTGTTGTAGCCACTAGCTTGGCCTTGGTTCCACCTTCCTCCATTGTTGAAGTTGGTTCTCCCTCCGAAGTTCCTTTGAACATAGTTGGCCTCCTCAATTTGCTCGGCCAATCGGACTTGGCGCTCATTTGGGCACTCTTGGGCTCCATGCTTCAAAGAAGCACACTCTTCACATGCTCTTGTGTTTTGCTTTTGGTGATAGAGCCTCTTCATCTTGTTCAATTCATCCTCCAAGAATTGGATCTTCACATCTTTGTCCACCTCTTTACTTTTGGGATCGTTGAGCCTCTTCGGACCGTCTCCATGGACTCTCACTTCCTTGTTCACTTGATTGACTCCATACATGGCCTCATAATCCGAGAGCTTGTCTAGCAACTTCCACGCTTGCTCTGGAGGCAAGTCAATGAACCCACAATCAGTATGGAGGTTCAATTTATCTTTAGTGGCGGGGTTGATTCCTTGGAAGAAAATGTCTTGAAGGACATAAGGTTGTTGACTATGTGTTGGACACGCCCTTAACATCTCTTTGAATCGGTCCCACGCCACGAAACGTGGCTCGTGAGCTCCTTGTTGAAAGCTAGCAATCTTCCTTCTAAGCTTCGTCGTCTTGGTGGGCGGGAAGAACTTCATCAAGAATGAGTCGTTGAGAGCCCTCCATGAGGTGATAGAACGAGGTGATTGGCTCTCCAACCAATGCAAAGCTTTGCCTCCCAAAGACCACTTGAAGGCTTTGAGTAGCACGTACTCAAGTGTCTCGTCGTCCGTCGAGATGGTCTCAGAAAGATCCTTGAATTGCTTCACATGCTCGATCGGGCACTCATTCGGTCTCTCTTGGAATTGCTCTCTCTTGATGAGTGAGATAAATTGAGTTTTGATCTCAAAATTCTTTGACACTTCCGGCAAGACGATTGCCGGTTCGGGCACCTTCAACTCCGGATGCATGTATTGTCTAGCATTCCGGGGTTGGGTGTTGATTTGAGCCTCCAATCTCATCCTTTGCTCCCTCTCTCTACGGGCCTCGGCATCTCGGTTTGCCATTTCAAGTTGCATTCGAGCCATGTCGGCTCTCATCCTTTCGAACTCCTCATCACGGGCTTGGTCCGCCATCCTCTTCTTCTTTCGAGCTTGCTTGATGATGCTTTCCGGATCACACACAAAGTCGAGCTCAAGTGTTCCTCGGGCGGAACTAGCTCGCATGCACCTACAACCAAAGACACAAACAAAAACCGAATCAAAACAAACAAGGGGTTTGGGCTAGTCCCTCACCCAAATCACTACCAAATCAAAGACTCAACTAAAGGGTACCTCAAAAAAGTAGAACTCCCCGGCAACGGCGCCAAAATTCTGATCGGTCCGGGTGTGGTGGTCAAAATTTAAATTTATAAACCGAACCTCACTTGTAGTAAAGAGGTAGGGTGTCGAACACACGGGAGTTCGTGTGTTGAGAGTACCCGAAAGACTAAAAAGATGTAAAAGAAAGGTAAAATAAAGGAAAACGGAAGAAATCACCTCGGACCGACACTAGTCACTTCGGTCCGAGCGTGGATCGAGGTTGTTTGGCCGGGACCGACTTGGTTCAACGTCGGGCCCGATGACTGGGTAACTCGATTTGTCAAAAGTTGGTAGATCGGTCTTGGGTTTTTGGGTTCCCTCCCTAACTAGACTTGAGTAATTCCACCCCAACTCAACCAATAAGTGATGATCCTTGTGAGATCGAGGTTGCCCACCTTCGATCTCTCCACTCTACACTTCGACCCAAGGGAGTTTCCACTCTCCTTCGATGTTAGGTCTAGTAATTGGCTCGAGATGCTCCCGCTTACTCTTACCAATCACAAGCCCTATGTCCCTTGTTTCCACAAGAGAATTGAAGCTTAGTGTAGAGAGGATTCCTAGATTAAGCACTCAAAGGCTATGGAATTGGGGTTTCTTACCCAATCCTAGCTAGGGGATTCCCCCATAGCCCAAGACTATGGAATCTACTCCATAAGATAAGAGTAAAGAGCAATCAAATGTAAAAGCAAGCAAATCTCAATCATCAACATCAATCCAAACTCAAATTGCATTTAAATTCAAAGGGTTCACAAGATCCAAGTCTTAATTCTACCAAAACCAAAGCAAATCATGTACAAACTCACTAATCTCCTTCTCTTCCCCACCGATTTCCTCCTCTCTTCCTTCTCCTTCCTTCTACTTGCTCTCCAAGTCTTCCTTGAGCCTTTGAGAGTGATTTGGTGTGAGATTCTTGTGTGTTGTGTTGTGTCTCTTCCTTTGATGCTCTCTAATCACCTCTAATTATCCTCTTCTATTGATTGGGGACCAAGGAATTGCAATTTAGAAGAAGGGCAAAATTGGAAGTTCACCATAATTGTGCCTTGGGGCCTAATCTTCACAATTGCCGACTCGGACCGACTTCTGGGGACCTCGGGCCCGACGTTGGGAACGTCGATCCTTTGCACTGGTTGCTCGATCCCGGGCCCGACTTGGTGGTGCTCGGTCCTGGGCCTCGATCCTTGTCTCTTCTTGGCTTTCCTTCGGTTCCTCTTCATTCTTGGCATGGTTCTTCCGCTCCTTAGCATGGCTCCTCCATAAGCTTCTCCAAAATGTCCTCATTCTTGCCATTTTACCTACAAAACAAAGCAAACTCACATAGTTTCCGACTCTTAAAGAAAACCGGGAACTAAGCCTAGAAGGAACGAAACTAACAAAGAAAGGAATGAAAAACACATATTCACAAGGGAAATTAACTACTAAAACACCTCCAAAATGAGAGACATCAGGGTGTTTGGTACAAATTCGGGTATGGGAATTGTTGGATCGTTAGTATAACTAAGGGGCGTCCTTTACTTTGGTAAAGGCGTCCTTTGGTCAGGCGTCCCTACGAGGAGTAGGGGCGTCCTTAAGTAATGTAGCGGAATAAAGTACTAAACAGGGAAATAATGAACACAGAGAATTATAGAGGAACCACTCAAGACCAAGTAGTCCCTGAGTGTAAACCTCTACATCCTTGGAGGATTTTTGAATAGCTTTTCCTTTATATTAAACGTCCTTACAATTGTACTGGCGAGTCTTTACAGTTCTCTGGCACTTAGCTTTTCTCCCAAAGTCCACTTGTAAAGGACTCCTCTAAGCCTACAACTTAAGCGAGTTTAATCTATTAGAGGACTCTATCCCGACATCCTACAGTACTTCGTAGGACTCTCTTTCTCTTTTTGGGTTTTTCTGAATACAAACTGTTTTGTGGTTTTGGTTACAAATCTCACTCGATCTAGCACAATACTTAGCACTGTTCTTGAGTTCTTGAGCTAGTTCTTTATGTTCTTGAGTGAGCCGCTTTCCTCTGATTCTCTCTGAATATTGAAAGCGTTAACGTCATAATAAATGCCTTGGGGTATTTATAGGACTTGGGGAAGGGCGTCTTTCTCTTCTGACGATCATGCCCTTCGTGGAAGTGGCTACAGGATCTTCCTCCACGTATGATAGCGGTGATGAGAAAGCTTCCTGTATCGAGCTGTGTGTGATGAACTCCACTACAGGATCGGCCGCCACGTGTTGATGAACTCTGCAATAGGATCGTCCGCCACGTAGTGTTGGACTCCGCTACAGGATCGGTCTCCACGTGTCCTTGGATGATCAAATATTGTCGAGTGATGTCATCTTGTCAGCTAGAGAGTAAGAACGCTCCTCATGCGTTCCTACTTGCTTTGGGACTCCGTCCTTGCTCAAGTAGTCTCTTGCTGGTCCTTACTTCCTGTTAGTTAGCGTCCCTAAGCCTAGGGAACGCTCACACACTTGTTGTCCTTTTGTCACTGGGGATCCTGAACACTTGGCCAATTTTATTAGAATCAAAGTGAGTTTGTCATATCAAAACTAAGGGACGGTTGTGTGGTACACTAATAAGTACGCAAGTGTCCTTGATAGCGTCCAAACAATTTCCCCCTTTTTGATGATGACAAACTCTCCAGCAAAATAGTTTTGGCATTGGAATTTATCATGCATGTCTTTGATTCTCTAACATTTGGTTTTTAAGGGGACAGTCGCGTCCTAGAAAACTTTCTAAGCGTCCTCTTTTATTCTAGCATGGCGTTCCTTAGACCTTTCACTTAATAGTTCCCCCTTAACACTTGCTTATTCTAGATAACTATTTTATAGCGCATCTCTGCAAAACTACACTTCCCCCTTTTGGCATCTTCGAAAAGGATAACAAGTGATAAGGAGGTTAGCACAAACACACAACTATAAGCAGTGGAACGCTTAAACAAACATATGCAAGCAAACAATCGAATTGCCATTCAAACAAAAATGAGAGTACGGTTATTACAAACCAGATTATAGTGTTTGAAAAGCAAAAGAAGCAAAATCAAAACAATTTAAGGATAAAGAGGTTGAGGACGGCGATCACTGAGGACGGCTCTGGTCTTGGTAAAACTTTAGAAGTTGTTCATGAAGTTCTGCCGATTTGGTGAATGCGGTGGATAAGTCCCTTAGAGCGGAGAGGATCAGGCACTGGTTGTTCAATATGGCACCCATAAGTTCTGCCGGAGGATGTAGTTCAGGGTTAGTTGGGGCAGGAATGGGCACGGGACCAGAACTAGAAGAGGGAGCGTCCAAATGAGGCAAGGAGGGAGGAGAAGACGCCCTCATCAGCTGATCTAGAGCTGCAAAGTTAACTGGGGGCTCTTCCTCATGAACGTGCTCTTGATGCATAGAGGCAAGACGTTCTTCTTCAGCTTCAGCGGCTAGGCGTTCTTGCTCTGCTTTCTTCCTAGCTTCCTCAGCTTCAGCCTCTAATTGCTTCTTGACGGAAGGCAGTTCCTCATTGTGACGAATATCCACAAGTCCCTTCTTTGTGTTCCACTTCAACCCTAGCAGTTCTGTGGGAGCACTGGCATCATATGCGTTCTGGGACTCTAGTATCAGATTTACTAGACCAGGGTACGGTCCGCGTGTCGCTTCCTCCCACACTTAGCCATATGTTGCATTGCAATTCTGGCAAGATTGATGGGGCAGCGATCAAGAAAGGCGTCGATCAAGATTATGTCGTGAGTTTGGACAACTGATTGCTTTTCTTGTCGAGGAAGGACGGCGCGACAGATGAAATAGTGTGCAATTGCGCCAACTTTGCTCAAGACATGAGCTACTCTGTCCGTCCCAAAAGGTCGCTTGCCCTGGAAGACTCTCTCAATCATAGCAATTTCATCATCTTCTGTCATCTCAAAGCCGTTCTCTGGGAGGGAGCTTAGCGCGTTTGCAGGAGGCTTTTGAGTGCTCAAACCCAAGAAGGCACGGACTTTTTCGTCCTCGATGTTGAAGTGTAGAGAGCCGTCCTTGGGCTTGTAGCGAAGGCTTTTGAAGAACGCCCGGACCTGTTCTTTATCGACCTCTGTAGGAGCAGGTCCAACGTTCAACCATCCTTGAAATCTTAAAAGCTCAAGGAATTCCAGGACTTCCTTTTCTTGGCAGAAGGACGCGAGCCACTCCTCAGAATAAACCAGAGGGCCTAGAACGTTAACAGAAGCTCCATCGTCCTTTCGCTTCTTTTTACCCTTTGGGGACTCATCATCAAAACTTTCTTCCTCATCATCAGCGTCCCCAGATTCTTGCTCAGCATCTTTTCCAGCAGAGGCGTCCTCAGTGCCTTGTTCATTTTCTGCATTGTCACTAGGTGCGGCCTGTTTAGTGCTTGAGGAAGCTCTGCCATGGGACGGTTCTGCTGCGTCCTGGGCCTCTGTTTGTGTTTCGGTGGGAGGCTCAGCGTCCGTAGGGACTTGATGGGATTCTGTTTGGATTGAGGGGGAGGGATTTTCTTGTGGAGCTTGGATTGGATTGAGTATGGGGAGGGATTGGTCATATGGAGGGATTTCTTGTGCATCACGCTCAAGCTCATCGTCCAGACTGAGCTCAGCGTTCCCTGGAGCGACCTGGTGCTCACCAGCGTCCTCAACTACTTCAACAATTTCTGCCTCTTTTGAAGCAGGGGCATTCTCGACACCTTCAGCCTCGTTGTTGGAGTCCCCAATTATATCAACGAAGGGTGAGGACTCACCGGCGGGCGTTCCTTGTTTGCTCTCTGAAGAAGAGCTTGATGAGGAGGAACTTGAGGTGGAGATGTGCTCCGGCTCTGTAGCTGCCTGGACCAGTAGCACTTTGGGCAATTCACCGGCTTTGCGGCGTTTAAATGTATGCTCAAGTGCTGGACGTTTCTCGACGTCCTCTGGTCCGCTTTTGGATGAAGGACGGCGGGACTTGGGAGTCTCGGGGTCCTTAGGAGGTGAGATGTGGGCAGGGGCAGATGGGAAGTTTGCAAAATTTAGGGGTGAGGAATGAGGATTGGGTTGGAAGGGAATAAGAGCGTTGGCTTTTGAAGGCTTGGGGGACGGTGGAGGGGTTGGTAGTTGTTGGATTTTGAGGGTCGTTTGAGGAGGAGGGGTTTGCTTTGAAATCTTAGAGGGGCCTTTAGAGGTGCTAGGCTGTTTTGAGGAGGGGACGGAGGAAGACTTGGCCTTTTTGAGGGGCCTTGGGTCATGGGCTTTCCTGGAGCGTCCCTCCTTGACATGGGGTGGAAACTTGTCCACTATTTCAGTTGGTTTTTAGGAGGAGAAGGATTTAGAAGATTTGGAGAGAGGGGACGATGGGGCGGAACGCTTTAATAACTTCTTGGTTGTGACGGTGGGAATTTGAGGAGGTGGGGGACAAGGACTCGCCAAACGGTGTTTTAACATTTGGAATGCGGGGGAGTCCCTTGGATATATAGGGAAGTCTGGAAGAACTTGGTTATGGAGGTCTGGGATAAGGTCAAGTAAAGGACCAAGATTCTCACCTCCAAACTGTTGGAAGAACAGCACGTCCTCCATCCGGCCAGGCAGATCATGATAGTTGTTCTTGTGGAAGCCGTGGATGACGAAGCGTTCTATAAACTTCTCATAATTCCTCGTCTTTTCGGCGTCCTGCTTGATGTCTGGACGGTCCATGCGTTCCCTTATCAACATGTAAAGGGTTTTGGGCTTCTTATTGATGAAGTCCACAAGTGATTCGTTGAGAGCAATGGGTTTTGGCTTCTCAATTGTGTGGGACTTCACCAATTTCCTTCTCTTCCCGCCGGCAGAAGATCCGGCAGCGTTCCACTGTCTTTGAGACATAATTCTGATGAGTTTAGAGAGAGAAAGCTGTCGGAAACTTAGAGAGAGGGCAGAGCAAATTCTGAGAGCAGGGAAGTGGTTGGGAATAATAAATTCTGAGAGCGACTGTTGTAGCATTATATAGAGGAAGCGGTGGCATAACTGTAATTAACACTGATTTCCTGGTCAACACGTGTCATAACTTCCCCCTTAAGCATTGAGCAAGTACAACGGTCACTGTTCAAAATTTCAAAAGTTCAAAAATTCTGACTCTTCAACTTCTTCTCAAAACTGAATTGGCGTCCTCTCTGACAAGCCACTGGCGTCCTTTCAAACTTAGCAATAATTTACCTCTTCAATCAAATGAAGAACCAATTCAACCGTCCCTGTGATCACCTTGCGAACCATTTGAGAACAAAGCAAGTACGTCCCGTAAAAGAAAAAATGAAGCTCATAGGACGCTTTTGCAAAGTTCTCGGCTAGGGTAAGCTTAGATTTCCCATCATTTCGGCTTATGACGCTGGTTGGGTGATCAGGGATACTCTTTTCAAGACAAATAGAGAAAATTTGAATGGCGTTCCAAAGTAGCAAACACATGAAGTTTTAGACTAGCGTCCTTGCAAATATGAATTCAATGCATAACAGTCCTTAAACACTTAGAATCTACAATACATAGCCAAGCATTGAGGGAATAGTAGAACGGGACTTGCTACTTAAAAGTTATCATCCCCATGAGCAGCCTTAGATGCTCATAGGGACGTCTATCAAGTGCCTTAGTGAAAATATCAGCTATTTGGTCTTCAGTCCTTACATGCTCCATACTAATAAGTCCTAGTTCAACATTATCACGCAAAAAATGATGCCTTATATGAATATGCTTTGTGCGTGAATGAAAAATGGGATTCTTAGAAATTTTAATAGCACTTGTATTATCACAACGAATGGGAATAGTTTCAAGATTGATACCGTAGTCCTCAAGTTGATATTTGATTCAGATGACTTGTGAACAACACGAGGCAGCAGCAACGTACTCAGCTTCCGCAGTTGAAAGCGCCACAGAGTTCTGTTTCTTAGATCCCCAAGAGACTAAGCATGAACCAAGGAACTGTGCCATTCCTGAAGTGCTTTTTCTATCAATCACATGACCAGCATAATCAGCGTCCGAGTAGCCAATAAGCTTGAAGGACGTCTTCCTAGGGTACCAAAGGCAAAGATCATCGCGTCCTTTGAGATAGCGAAAGATCCTCTTGACTTCTTGCATGTGGGACTCCTTTGGATTCGCCTAGAAGCGTGCACACAAGCAAATGGCAAACATGATATCTGGACGGCTTGCGGTCAGATAGAGCAAAGAACCAATCATTGCTCTGTAAAGCTTTTGATCAACGTCCTTTCCCTTTTCATCATCGTAAAGACGCGAGTTGGTAGAACAAGGGGTTGCAACAGGCTTGGACGTGTTCATCCCATACTTCTCAAGCATCTCACGGATATATTTTTGTTGGTGAATGCGCGTCCCTTCCTTGAGTTGATTGATTTGAAGTCCCAAGAAGAAATTGAGTTCTCCAATGAGGGACATCTTAAACTCACTACTCATTAAGGACTTGAACTCATCTACAAGTTTCATGTTAGTACTACCAAAGACTATATCATCAACATAGACTTGGGCAATTAAAATGTCCTTGTGAACTTTCTTAATGAACAAAGTTTTATCAATTGAACCTCTTGTGTACCCGTGAGACAAAAGAAAGGACGCAAACCTGTTGTACCATGCACGAGGGGCTTGCTTGATTCCATAAAGCGCTTTGTCCAAGTAGTACACATGATCTGGGTGAGAAGCGTCCTCGAAGCCAGGCGGCTGAGCAAGATACACTTCCTCCTTCAGTTTTCCATTGAGAAAGGCAGTCTTGACGTCCATCTGAAATAACTTGAATCCTTTGTGAGCGGCAAAAGCAATAAGAAGACGGACGGCCTCAATTCTAGCAACAGGAGCAAAGGTTTCATCATAGTCTATGCCTTCATCTTGCTTGAATCCTTGAGCCACTAGTCTTGCCTTGTTCCTTGACACCCGTCCACTTTCATCAAGTTTATTTCTGAACACCCAACGCGTCCCTATGATGTTTTTGCCTTTGGGACGAGGGACGAGGGTCCAAACTTTGTTCCTTTCAAACTGGTTAAGTTCTTCTTGCATTGCTTGAATCCAGTCAGCGTCCTGGAGTGCTTCCTTGATGTTCTTAGGTTCCACCATAGAGACAAAGGCATTGAAAGCACAAAAGGCTAAATTTGCACTCTGGGACTTGCTTGCTGCTGACCTTGTTTGAACTCCTTGAGAGTATTTGAGACAATCTGAGAAGTTGGGTGGTCCCTAGAGAAGCGGGACACCCTTGAAACAATTGAGCAAATCTTGGATCAATCTCTCCATCAGAATCATCACTACTATCTTGAGCATCGTCCTCAGTGTGTTCCCCATCAGAGAGAGCGTCCACACCTTGTCGTTGCTCGCTTTGTTGACTTGATTCAGCCACATCTTGTTGAACTGGGGATTCACTACGAGAGGGAACTCCCTGAACAACACTAGGAGCGTCCACTGAGACTTCTTCAGGATTCGGAGTAGCGTCCTTAGGAGCATAGTATTTTCCAGAGGACCAATCTTCAACTTCGTCTTCAGAGTCGTCTTTCTGTTGTGAACAAGAGCGTTCTTTCTTACTTGGTTTTTCTTTGTGAGAAGATCTCTCCTTGAACACAACATGAATACACTCCTCAAGTTTTAGAGTTCTTTAATTTGTTGAAAACTCTATATGCTTTGCTAGAGAGAGAGTACCCAAGAAATATGGCTTCATCACTTCTTGCATCAAACTTTCCAAGGTTTTCTTTGTCGTTGTTATGGACAAAGCACTTGCAACCAAAAACTCTAAGATAGTCAATGCGAGGCTTCCTTCCATTCAACAACTCATAGGACGTCTTTTTCAGCAAAGGACGGATCATGGCACGATTGATGATGTAGTAAGCTGTAGCAATAGCTTCCGCCCAAAAGTACTTGGGGACGCTATTTGCCAAGAGCATAGTCCTTGCCATATCCTCCAACGTCCTGTTCTTTCTTTCCACAACTCCATTTTGTTGAGGAGTTCTTGGAGCTGAGAAGTTGTGAGAGACACCATGTTGATCACAGAAGGCCAGGAACTCTGAGTTTTGGAACTCCGTCCTATGGTCTGATCGTATGGCTTTGAGAGGCGTCTCAAGGGCAACTTCCACTTGTTTGATGAAGACTTTGAATGCATTGAAACAATCTGCTTTTGACACCAAGAAAAGAACCTAAGTGAATCGAGAAAAATCATCTACGAGAACGTAAATGTACCTCTTTCCACCGTAGCTCAGTGTCTTCATTGGTCCATAAAGATCCATGTGGAGAAGTTCCAAAGGCTTCTTCGTGCTAACTTCATTTTTGGATTTGAAAGACGTTCTTGTTTGCTTCCCTTTGATACAAGCTTCGCATTGTTTAACTTTCTCTGGATCAATTCGGGGAAGTCCTTTCACAAGATTTTTTGGTGTAGCTTGAGGATTGTGCTTGGTCCAGCATGGCCAAGGCGGCGATGCCAGAGATCAACGTCCTCCTTTGAGACAGATAGGCACAATTCTGATTTAGGCTTGAACTCTTGGTTGAAGATATAGACATTGTTCTTGCGTACTCCTTTGAGAACAACTTTGTTGGACTTCTTGTTGATAACGAGGCACTCCTTTGAGTCAAATGTGACTAGGTTTTCACCTTGATCACACATTTGAGAGACGCTAAGAAGATTGAAGACAAGTCCTTCAACAAGACTCACATTTGTTGCTTTGATGGACGGATTTAGAATAGCAGTTCCCGTCCCTTTGATCTTACCCTTGCCCTTATTGCCAAACGAGACAGTTCCTCCCGTGGCACTATTTTGAATAGAAGTGAGATGAATCTGGCTTCCTGTCATATGATTTGAGGCGCCACTATCAATGATCCATGGGCGTCCCCTCACTTCTACCTGCCAAAACAAAGTTAGTGTTTGGCGACCCAGGCAAGGTGTTCCTTACCTGGTTCGTTACAGTAAAAGAACTCTGGTTTTGGCAAATAGTCATTCAAATTAACATCATTTGAAATAGCATGCTTTCGGAAAGAACTTCTAGAATGTCTAGGACGCCTAGGGTCAGCCTTAGGGACGGACTTAGCATTTTCATTGTTAGTCCTAGCAGCTTTTCCACTTTCAATATCATTCTTTAGTTTCACACAATCATATTTGAAGTGGTCTCCTTGTCCACAGTACCAACACGTCCTATAGTAAGTACCAAGGTAGTACTTCTTATTGGGACATTGAATTTTGTTCTCTTTCATCTTTTGAGGATTACAAACTTTAGAACCTTCCCCCTTAGCAATTTTCTTGTAGATCCTATGACTTGTGGAGTTAGTGTAGTAGTCCTCTTTACCTATCTCTCCACTCTCTAGGACTCTAATTCGCTCAAGAAGGTTCTTGGTCTTCTCCCTTTCTAGTTCAAGTTCTGAAGTTTTACTTGCCTCAAAGTCGCTAGGGAGAGAGTTCCTAGTGTCAGACTCATAGCCTAGTCCTCTCTTGGCTGGGACAAAAACCATTGGTTTGATTTCCTCAACTATGGGACTCTTTCCTAAAACTTTTACTTCTTCCCTAAGCTTAGCGTTCTCAAGTTTGAGACACATTACTTCAGTTTTTAGGGACTTAGTTTCTTCACATGAGGACTCTAGTTGAATGGTCATGGAACTACAGTTTTCACATTCAACTACAATGTTTTCATCTTCAAGTTCATTCATTCTACGTTTCATAGCAAGACTTTCCTCCATGATCTTACCAATGAGTTTAAGGAGTTTTGGTTTTAAACATTTTTCTAAGGAACGCATCATGGAATCGTGAGTTACCTCTTGCTCATTTTCGGAGGCGTTCTCTTCAACAGCTGAGGCGTCCTCCATTGCCATGTATGCAACTTGATCTTCACGTTCATCATCACTTGAGCTGAGATCATCCCATGCAGCTGTGCATGCTCCAATGAGATCTTTCTTCTTGTCCTTGGAGGACGTTCCCACAGTACATTTCTTAGCAAAGTGCCCCTTTTTGTTACATTTGTAACATGTGAGTTCCTTCATTTCAGCTTCTGTGTACTTGGGACTCTCCTTTTGTAAGAAGTCTTGTTCTTGTTACTATACTTGTGCTTCTTGTTATAGTACTTGAGAGCCTTGTGAATAAGAGATAGTTCTTCATCTGAGTCAAGTTCTTCCTTTGGCTTGCGTTCTTTCTCTTTGGGAGTTTGAACGCGCAAGTTCTCAAGTTTCTCTGTTGCTTGACTTTGCATCATCAATGCCAGATCTCTTTGGCAGTGAAGGTACTCGGCGTACTTTGGTGTTGTGGACTTCAAAGCAAGATCAGTTTGAGGATTCTTTCCTAGTTGAGCCATGTCAGAGATCCTTCTTTCTTCGTACTGCCTGAGCTTCCCATAGATTCCTTCCATATCTAGAGTTTTGTTGGCTGTATTCTCCTTGAAGGTCGTCCTATCAAAGTTCCAAATTCCGGTCAACCCATCAATTACTACTTGGACTCTGTTTCTCATGGAGATCTCAGTTTCTGGGATGCCCAAGTTTCTCATCTTAGTGACAAGAGCTTCAAAACGGTATGAGTAGTCGTTGACCGTTTCATTTGGCAGCATTCTAAAAGCATAGAACTCCTTTTTGATCTTCAGCTGGACGTCCTCCTTCATTTCAGCGGTTCCTACATGGAATTTCTCAAGAGCTTCCCACTGTTGTTTTGCTGTGGGGAGATTGCTAACTCTTGTGGCGTCCCCTTCGCAGAAGGACGCTTGAAGAAAACATATTGCCTTAGCGTTTGTTTCCATAAGCTTGAATTCATCAGGACCCCACTGTTCTTCCTTGTCAACTTTGTCATCAGGGACTTTGAGATCACCTTTCCTGATCACGTTCCAACATTGATAGTTCTGACTTCTGCAGAAGTTCTCAAACCTAGTTTTCCAACGGTTGAAGTTGCCATCCGTTAGACGCGGAGGCTTCACAAAAGAGATTCCAATAGGTTCCATGTCCATTTTCACCTGCAACTCAGTAAGAATCTAGAGCGCCTGCTCTGATACCAATTGTTGGATCGTTAGTATAACTAAGGGGCGTCCTTTACTTTGGTAAAGGCGTCCTTTGGTCAGGCGTGCCTACGAGGAGTAGGGGCGTCCCTAAGTAATGCAGCGGAATAAAGTACTAAACAGGAAAATAATGAACACAGAGAATTATAGAGGAACCACTCAAGATCAAGTAGTCCCTGAGTGTAAACCTCTACCTCCTTGGAGGATTTTTGAATAGCTTTTCCTTTATATTAAACGTCCTTACAGTTGTACTGGCGAGTCTTTACAATTCTCTGGCACTTAGCTTTTCTCCCTATGTCCACTAGGAAAGGACTCCTCTAAGCCTACAACTTAAGCGAGTTTAATCTATTAAAGGACTCTATCACTACGTCCTACAGTACTTCGTAGGACTCTCTTTCTCTTTTTGGGTTTTTCTGAATACAAACTGTTTTGTGGTTTTGGTTACAAATCTCACTCGATCTAGCACAATACTTAGCATTGTTCTTGAGTTCTTGAGCTAGTTCTTCGTGTTCTTGAGTGAGCCGCTTTCCTCTGATTCTCTCTGAATATTCTCTGAAAGCGTTAACGTCACACTAAATGCCTTGGGGTATTTATAGGACTTGGGGAAGGGCGTCTTTCTCTTCTGACGATCATGCCCTTCGTGGACGTGGTTACAGGATCTTCCTCCACGTATGATGGCGGCGATGAGGAAGCTTCCTGTATCCAGCTGTGTGTGATGAACTCCGCTACAGGATCGGCCGCCACGTGTTGATGAACTCTGCAACAGGATCGTCCGCTACGTAGTGTTGGACTCCGCTACATGATCGGTCTCCATGTGTCCTTGGATGATCAAATATTGTCGAGTGATGTCATCTTGTCGGCTAGAGAGTAAGAACGCTCCTCATGCGTTCCTACTTGCTTTGGGACTCCGTCCTTGCTCAAGTAGTCTCTTGCTGTTCCTTACTTCCTGTTAGCTAGCGTCCCTAAGCCTAGGGAACGCTCACACACTTGTTGTCCTTTTGTCACTGGCGTTCTTGAACACTTGGACAATTTTATTAGAATCAAAGTGAGTTTGTCATATCAAAACTAAGGGACGGTTGTGTGGTACACTAACAAGTACGCAAGCGTCCTTGATAGCGTCCCAACAAGAATGAGACAAGGTATGAGGTTGAGTTGGTATGGATTTGGAAACCTATACTTAATTACTAGATTTTCCAAGAGTCATTAAATTAAATTTATTGAGATACAAAAAAGTTGAAAAAACTTACTAAATAGATTATCCAAGAGTCACTAATAATGAAATATAAATGGTAGTCGATGAAAAAATTAACTTGTTATGTGGTAAATATGAGTTTCAATCTCATACTCATGGTATAAGTAGGGTATGAGAATCCCATACCTATTGGGTTTAAGGTATGGGTTTAGAAACTTAATATTGTTATACCAAACAAAAAGTATGAGGATTTTATTCCCAAACCCATACCTTCATTCCGGATTCCCACTTAACAAACACCCTTAGAGATTTTCAATTGGATTCCAACACACGTTTAGAAACTTTCCTAAATTCTTTAGGATATAGTGGTGCATACCAACTGTTAGATGAAATGCCTCTTAGTGTTTTCAACTTTAGTGACACTAGTCTTCTACAAGAGAATATATGGGACGGTGATAAAAGTTGGAGTTTTGATCCTGGTGGACACTTGACCTCTATTGAGTTTTGGGCACAAACTTTCTTTAGTTGTCACTTGACCTCCAAGGTTAGCTTGAATGCTTGGGATGATGATGGTCGGCCTATTTATGATGGGGAAAACAAAACCTTGTTTGATAGTGGAATTTCATGAATCGGATCAATTGGCCTACTGTAAAGATGACCAAAGAAGGCTAGAAAGAATTGTTGGCTACATGCAACAGATTCTCAATCCTAATCCAGATGCAATGTCCAAGATGATTACGGAAAATGCAAGTGAAGAATTTCTGCATTCACTCAGCAACTATTGTGCTCTACAAGGTTTTGTTAAAGATCAATTTGGATTAGGACTGATCGCAATGGTAGTTGAAGAAGGAATCTCTGTAATCAAAGCTGCAGGAATTATGATTTTTAATATGGGAGGTTGATGTGATTCGGCCCGAGTCACATCAAGGAGCCAGGCCGCCACACGATGTGATCACGACCGGCTCACATCTTGACACCGAGGCGCCGCCCGGTGCCACTTCAAGGCAACCCACGAGCAACGTCCATCATAACGACGGTGCCTCTTCGAGGCACTCCCATGAGCACCCGCCATTGGGTCGGAGACGACCCGCCACAAGGACAGCTACATCTAGGGCCACGCCTAAGAAAGGTGCAAGCCCAATTCTCGGGCCCTTGACGAGGCGACGAGCCAAACTATTGCAAGAGAAACTTCGGGCCCAACTTGTGGCACCAAACGCCTGGTCCAACAAGCCTATTGGAAGCTTTATATGCCGTCAAATGATCAGCCCAAGTATAAGCTCCACTAGGCCCGAAGCCCTCTTGGAAGAAGGCCATTCAAGGCCCACTTAGGAGGTTGCTTGGCTGCCACTCCTCAACACCTAATGCAACTCCTTGGCCGCCAAGTTTGGATCATCAAAGAAGACATGTGTTACTTGGCCGCCAATCTACATCATTAAAGGCCGGCTGATTTGTACTTGCCTTGGCCGCCAATCCACATCACCTCCTCACACCTTAATGATGCTTGGCGCCCACTCCAAGCTGCAGCCGCCCTCGCCCCCTCTCGTCCCTATATAAACACGCCTAGGTTCTTCATATTTCTTTAGATTGAATTTGAGTAAGAGAGCTTTAAGCCCTACTCATTCGGTCTCTTCTCCGTTAAGGGAGAACGGGCCGAGGGAGTCCCCTTCTTGTCGGCTTCTAGCTCTTCCATTTCTAGCTTGAACTCTTGTTCCATTTTCCACCAAATACATTCCACAAAACTCTTCCCTTCCAACATGTAAATCGAATATCCACCACCTTAAAAATATTTCGAGTTTGTATCTCTTACAAAATCGACTCAAGAACACCTCCACGAGACTCAATCGAACCAGTTCCCACCGATCCTGGAGTCGAAACACATCAGAGGTCGTCCTGGACAAGCTGTTTGCAAGCGTTTGTTTAAGCATCATGGCTTCCAAGTCGAGAAGATTTGGCAGACTAAAGTGATTCAGGCTGCTGATACAAATATTACAACATTGGTGGAATTTGAGAAGAACATTCCGCACCGATTTGAGTTATTCATGTGGCTTATTAGAGATCAACCAATTTCCTGGTTTCCATTTCCCGGTGTCAATTCCATTTCCTGGTTTCCATTTGACCCGGGTGGAATTCATTGTCTAGGGGGTTGTTGCATAATGAATTTTGGCGAAATACTTCATTGTTGATGAAGTTGCAAGCATGAGAAGATTACTCATGGAATTTTATGCTGCTAAAGAGCGTGGATTCAATGGTTGATGAGTTGGAGACACTTATTCTACCACCAGTAACTTCACAATTGGTTGCTTCAACTACTATATAGTGCTCCTACTCATAAGTACAAGGTGATTTGTTTCTATGCTTGACATTAGCAACCCTACTCATAGTCTTCAGTGGAATTTTCATACATATAATTAGACACGTTCCGGGTTGCTTTTCCGATTTCTGCCTCGAGGACGAGTCGACTCTCATCGGGGGAGTAATTGATACATTATTATTGATATACATTATTGTCATTTTATTGCTAAGTTTAATTACCTCTTCTCAGGTTTTCTTTACGGTTCTTTCCTGAGACGCCTTTATTTGAACCGCTAGGTTAGGTTTTAGGGTTTAGTATAAATACCTTATTGTAATTCATTATCAGTAAGAAGAAAATACTTTATGCCCTAATTCTTATCTCCCACCTCCTTCTTCCACGTCTGTTCTCATATCCTTCACGGCTTTGGCCACCTTCACCGTTATCCCGTTCGTCAGTTCTATCCAAGCCTTGATACTTGCCCGACCGGCTTGTATCACTCAACTTGTATTGCATATATTCAATTGTATAGATAGCATGTGTACATGGGTTGAGGTCCAAATCAAACACTTGACAGTAACATATCTTCTTTGCAAGATCAACAATGTCAAAAAAGTGCCCCTAAAAGCATGGAACTGTGCATCATTTAGGGGTTTGACATCATACCTTGATGACATATTCAGCCTTGCTTACAATATTCTTATGACAACTTCACTTGGCTATCCTTCATAAGCCAATGTCTTTGTTCTACGCTCATGAAACCATCTGGTCACCATTTCTCTAATGTAATCGAACAGTGCAACCAGTTGATATGACCTAACAGTCTTTAGAGTTGAGTTGACATATTCAGAGTTGTTTGTGGTCATGAGGTTGTATTTGTCCCCTTCACAATGTGCTCTGCTCCACTTCTTAATGTCTTCATCAGTGAGATACTTCCCAATTTCAGGATTTATTTTGCATATATCATTGAAATAACCATCAAACTCCCTTATAGTGTAAGCATCTGCAACTTGAGGGAACAATGTTAGCAATCCACTATCATGGAATCTGGTTTTAAGGTTCTATTTTAGATGCGTTGTTCAACAGATGTGCTTAGCTGAGTTGTACACATTGGATATTGCCTTCTTTATGCTCTTTTGCCGACAGAATACATATACGGCCCCTGAACTTGTAACTTTTTTTCACCCAGGCCTCTCAAGTAAAAAAAATGTTCTAATAAACTTACTAATTTTATTCCATTAGTCCCTTATCACGCGCCATATGACACATCAACGCCACGTCATTGCCACATCACCGCCATGCCACTGCCATGTCATTGCCACATCATTGCCCCGTCAGCGCCACGTCACTGCCACATGGCCTAGACATGTCGATGACATGGCGATGACGTGGAATTGCTAAAAAAGCTATTTAATGAATTTATATACAATATAATTTTTTTATCCAACTCGTTCTATGAAACGCGCAATAACAAATTCAACTCATGCAATAATGTTTTTATAATATTTCTAATCATTAAATTAAAAAAAATGTTTTTGTATCAAATTATATTACTTAATTAAAATATTATTTTAGAATATTTTTAGTCGCACTACATTGGCATTAACTTTTTTACCGAACAAAGCTAGGGTTCCTATTACATGATTGATTAGTAGGGCTGTCAAAACTTAATCGAACCTACTAAGCCGACCCGAACCGAATGAAAACTTTTAGGGTTGAATCCCAAAAAATTAAACTTAAAACCGATATGAACCGACCTGTTTTAACCCGAACCCAAATGGATTGAAATCCGAAACCCATTGGGTTGACTAATATAATATATTTAAATAATGTATAAAATTTATTTTTAAAAGTATAATATATTTTATTATTAAAATAAATAAATATTAATAATATTTTCTTATTAAATATTATTATTTAATTAAAATATTACTTTAAAAATATTTCAATCGCACAAGATAGTCGTATATTACACGCGCTATGCGATGTCAGCAATAGGGGTCTAATCAAACAAAATTTTGTAAGTTGGGGGTTTAATAGAACATTTTTTTAGTTGAGGGTCTGGTTGAAAAAAAGTTACAAGTTCGGGGGGTTGTACATGTATTCTGCCCTCTTTTGCCTATTTGATAGAATCATCAACTATGAAGTGTTTGGTACCACATTGAGTAGTTGCTAAAAGAACCAAGTCCATCCAACATCATTTTTTTGATTCAACTATAGCAAATGCCAAAGGATACACTTGATGGTTCGCATTTTGAGCTACAACTGTCACTAGAGTCCCCCCATACTTGCCATGCAGAAAAGTTTCATCCACAAACACTGATGTCTCTCATTTTGGTGGTGTTTTAGTGGTTAATCTGCCTTGTAAATTGATTCGGCCTATTTTGTATAGGTTAACTCTTGTATTTTAGGACTATATTGAGTGTGTTTAGGTTAGAGTTTGTGCATTATTGTAATACGAAGGCCGAAGACACAAGAATTCAAGAATCAAGAGTTTTAAGGTGTTTTGAGTTGTCAGCGCGACACCACTTGCTTGCGAAGGCTATAACTTGAGCTACAGAGGTCGGATTGAGCTGATTCCGCTGCCATTGGAAAGCTAACTTCAAGGTCTTCAATTCATCTGTTTACACCGAAGTCAGATTCCAAGCCGAAGATGGTCAAAACAGCCTCCTAAGAGATACCAACGATTTTGTCGAGATTCCGCGACTGCGGCTTGTCTGCCGCGACCGCGGTGGCTGCCGAGACGAGAAGTTGTTTTCTGTTGCGAGAGCGCAGGCGCGGTGGGAGCGACGTGACCGCGGTGATGCCGAATCCGAAGCGGGCCGAAATTTTTCTATCTTGTTTCCTTTTCTATCTTTTGCCTCTTTCCTTATCTATCTTGGGGAGCTTGTTCCTTGGGCTATATAAGGAGGAGCCAGCCTTAGGTTTTGAGTACCTTTTATCTTCTTTCTCATCACCAATTCTTCTCTTTTTAGGTTTTTAGTTTAGTTATGGAGAGCTAGTCTCCTTGGGTTTGTTCAAGGGAGAAGCTCTGATGTATGAACTCGTGAGATTTTGGTAATTGATTTCTATCCTTTAGTTAATATTGATACTCTTGTGCTTAATCCCATGATCTATGTTTGATTTTATGAGTCTGGCAAACTTGTTTGATTGACTTAGATCTATCGTTTGATTTAGGATTGGTTGTTGTATATGCATCTTTCCTATTTCTCGAAACAACTCTATTCTAGGACCGTGGACTAGTTTAGGGAAGATTATTCAATGGTTTAATTGTGCATGAGACTCGTAGTTTGATTGCATGATTTGATTTCCTAATATCCTTGTTCTCTATGCTAATTCTAGGTTTAAGCGTCCTTGCCTAGGGTTATAGAATTGCTTGGACCGTGGACTTGCGATTGTTAATGATCAGGATAGGAATGAACCTTAGGTGTGAATGAAATCAATGGACGAATCTATGATCGAATGATTATTAAAGAGTGGATCTTTTGAATGAACCTACCTCTTATCTATTTATCTATTTGTTTGTTATTTGTTTCCTAGGTTAGTTTAGATATCTCTTTGATGTCCCCCCTTTCTTTGGTTGATAATTATATTAATACTAGAAGCCGTTAGTTCTCTTGGGTTCGATCCCTTACTTACTTGCTATACTTAGTTTGTAGTTTGGGTTATTTATCTTTGATCTTGGCACGACGACTTTAGCCGAGTCATAAATATGTGTCTTTTGTTTCTTTCTTTGTTAGTTTTGTCCCTTTTTAGCTTAGTTTCCGGTTTTCTATGAGATTCGGAGACTATGCGAGTTTGTCGTGTTTTGTAGGTAAAATGGCGCATTTGAGGACGTTTTTGGAGGAGTTTCTAAGGAGGAGCCAAGCTAAGAAGGAAAGGAGCGGAAGAGCCATGCAAAGATCGAAGAGGAACTCAAGGAAGACAAAGAAGAGAAGAAGATCGAGGCCTAGGACCGATGTCTCACCAAGTCTGGCCCGAGTTCAAGCTTCAGAGGCTCGGACCGACGTTGGCAACGTCGGGCCCGAGGTGCCCCCGCATCGATCCAAGTCGGCAAATTAGAGGATTGGGCTCCAAGGAACATTATTGTGATCTTCCACTTTTGCCCTTCTTCTAATTTTGGAATTCCTTTGTCCCCAATCAAGAGAGGAGGATAATTAGAGGTGATTAGAGAGAATCAAGGGGGGATCCCACACCTAATCACTCTAAAAGGCTCAAGGAAGACTTGGAGAGCAAGAAGGAGAAAGGAAGAGGAGAAGAGGAGGAAATCAGTGGAGCTAGGAGGAGATTAGTGAGTTTGAACTTGTTTTGCTTTGGTTTAGTAGAATTGAGACTTGGATATTGTGAACCCCTTTTGATTTGAATGCAATTTAGCTTGGATTTGAGTTTGATGATTGAGATTTGCTTGCTTGGCCATCTGATTGCTTTTTACTCTTACTTGATGGAGTAGATTCCATAGTCTTGGGCTTTGGGGGAATCCCCTAGCTAGGATTGGGTGTGAACCCCCAATTCCATAGCCTTGAGTGCTTGATCTATGAATCCTCTCTACATTGAGCTTCAATTCTCTTGTGAGAACAAGGGATCTACGGCTTGTGGTTGGTATGAGTAAGCGAAAGTGATCTCGAGCCCGTCACTAGACCTAGCATCGAAGGAGAGTGAAAACTCCCTAAGGCCGAAGTGTAGAGTGGAGGGATCGAAGGCAAACAACCTCAATCTCATAAGGATCAACACTTATTGGCTGAATTGGGGTGGAATCACCCAAGTCTAGATAGGGAAGGAACCCAAAAACCCAAGACCGATCTACCAAATTTGCCCAATCGAGTTACCCAGTACATCAAGCCCGACGTTGTCTGTGTCGGACCCGGCGAACTCTCCTCGATCCACCCTCGGACCGAAGTGACCAGTGTCGGTCCGAGGTGATCCCTTTGATTTTCCTTGTTTTTGCCTTTCTTTTACTTGTTTTTAGTCTTTTCGGTACTTTCAACGCACGAACTCCCGTGTGTTCGACACCCTACCTCTTTTACTACAATTGGGGTTCGGTTTATAAATTTAAATTTTGAGACCCTCCGATCCGGAACCCATCAGAATTTTGGCGCCGTTGCCGGGGAGTTCTACTTGTTTGAGGTACCATCTTTTGTTGAGTCTTTGAATTTGGTAGTGATTAGGGTGAGGAACTAGCCCAAACCCCTTGTTTGTTTTGATTCGTTTTTGTTTGTGTCTTTGGTTGTAGGTGTATGCGAGCTCGTTCCGCCCGAGGAACACTTGAGTTCGACTTTGTGTGTGATCCGGAGAGCATCATCAAACAAGCTCGAAAGAAGGAAAGAATGGCGGACCAAGCACAACGTGATGAGGAGGTTGATAGGATGAGGGCCGACATGACTCGAATGCAACTTGAGATAGAGAACCGAGATGCCGAAGCTAGGAGAGAGCGTGAGCAAAGGATGATATTGGAGGCTCAAATCAACACCCAACCCCGGAATGCACGTCAATATATGCATCCGGAGTTGAAGGTGCCGGAACCGGCCATTACCTTGCCGGAGGTGTCAAAGAACTTTGAGATCAAAACTCAATTCATCTCACTCATCAAGAGGGACCAATTTCAAGGGAGACCGAATGAGTGCCCGATCGAGCATGTGAAGCAATTCAAGGATCTATGTGAGACCATCTCGACGGATCATGAGACACTTGAGTACGTGCTACTCAAGGCCTTGAAGTGGTCGTTGGGAGGCAAGGCATTGCATTGGTTGGAGAGCCAAGCACCTCGATCTATCACATCATGGAGGGCTCTCAACGAAGCATTCTTGATGAAGTTCTTTCCGCCAACCAAGACAACGGAGCTTAGAAGGAAGATATCAAGCTTTCAACACATGGGCATGTCCAAGGAAATGTTGAGCACATGTCCAACGCATGGGCAACAACCTTATGTTCTTCAAGACATATTTTTCCAAGGAATCACCCCCGCCACCAAGGACAAGTTGAACCTTCACACCGATTGTGGGTTCATTAACTTGCCACCGGAGCAAGCATGGGCGTTGCTAGATAAGCTCTCCGACTACGAAGCCATGTACGGAGTGAGTCAAGTGAACAAGGAGGCAAGAGTCCAAGGAGACGGTGCAAAGAGGCTCTACGACCCAAAGAGTGAAGAGGTGGATAAAGATGTGAAGATCCAATTCCTTGAGGATGAGTTGAACAAGATGAGGAGGAAGATGAGTCATCTCCAATAAACCACAAGAGCATGTGAAGAATGTGGTTCTTTGAAGCATGGAGCCCATGAGTGTCCCAATGAACGCCAAGTTCGTTTGGCCGAGCAAATCGAGGAGGCACACTATGTTCAAAGAAACTTTGGAGGAAGAACCAACTTCAACAATGGAGGGAACGGAAGGTGGAACCAAGGCCAAGCCAATGGCTACAACAACAACTTCAACAAAATGAGCCGAGGGCCCAACAACCACCATACCGACCTCCGGGATTCTATGAGCAAACTCCACAATGGGCGCAAGAGATGAGAGGCGAGTTCAAGGACTCGAAAAATCAATTCACCAATGTGGAGAGAAGAGTTGATGAAATGGGTGCCCAATTCAAGG